>JAIUSX010000106.1:0-2400000 GCA_026573805.1 Hesperophylax magnus
CACTCACATAAAATAAACGAAACGAACGTGCTCAAAAAAAATTTTTTGTTTAGACAACGACGGGAGATTTATGGACAGACAGGCCTGGAGTAAACACATTCACACGGGACAGGGCGCAGGGACGGGCAAGTCAGGTTTGGGAACTTGAGTACGTTGACATCTCCATGAAATCGATACAAATGAGAAGTGTTGTGTGAAATTGCAGTGAATTAGTGGATTCAGATGGTGTTAATAGTATTGTGGAATTTTGAACTAAAGTGAAATATTATTGAACCGGTTTTTGTGTGAAGTGAAAGTGGTTGGACTCAGTGAGAAAACAATTAATAATAATGACAGTAAGGAACAATCGGATAATTTTTAGAGCGCCGTTTTGTAAAACCCACCTCAGAGGCGCCAGGTGTTGTGAAATCGCGATTGTGTTATAAAGTTGTGTTGATTAAACGTGATTTCGTATACAGTTTGAACTAGATTGCTTGTCTTAAAAACATGAAAATAATAAAAATAATGATCGCGTTTTAAAAAACAGAGTGACCGTATATAAAGGCAGCAAGTTTTAATCGGGCTAGGTTATTGATTTGGCGAGATGGCATTCTATCCACGGAGACCGAAAACCAGAGAATCAAATAGATTATTAACTGTGGGTTCGAATCCTAACAGATTAGGGAGGTACAATTTATTTACAGGAATATTTAATTACCCTTTTATAAGCGTAGGGAGGAGGTCGAAAATTAAAGTGATTTAGCTATATAGTGTAACCAGGTAAGTTTCACACGAGGATTTGGAGGTGACTACAGGGTGAGTTTTTTTATATTATTTATCAAATTTCAGAGGACCCTTTTAATAATAGGATACACCGAGGTACAGGAACCGAGTTTACAACACCTGCCGCCCAAATAATGTTATCATTAACAGGGATGTGCTAGGCGAACCGTCAATCAGCTGTGAGCGAGAGACGAGTCAACGACCTTTTCATATATAGGACAAGACGCAGGTACAGTCAGTCAAAGGGGAAGTTTTGCTAGCGTATGCCGTCCCGAATTGAAAGCGTTCGGATGCAACCAGACGGAACAAAATGAAAACTTTTCTTCTGTTATTTGACTTTTCTAATTTAATACTTTTCATCTATTGTTTGACTTTCTAAGTTACGAATTGGGATGCACAAAAACAAATCTAAAGTCGAAAGAGGGAGATGGTAATCTCCGAAATAAAACTACCAACCGAACAACTTTCTCAACAGGTATCTTTCGAGAGGTAGGCAGCCTCTTTAAATTAAATGCAAAAAATCAAACCAATTATCCGTTTATACCTTACCTGAGAGGATAGGTATTCAGTAGAAGTTACCCATACCTAATACACGAGGATGCTAGTAACCTCATAAAATAAATACTGGAAACCAAATATTAAATACAGACAGTCCTCATCCCAAATTTGGCATATCGAGTAGACCTTACATATATCTCACATGATAATTGGCTGAATGGGTAGGCACACAACCCTATCGTTAATAAGCGGGCAAAATGTCGACAAGATCGTCGTGTGTATATATGTATTGACCTAGAAAGATGTAAATCCCCGACGGCGTGGGAGTTACAACGTTTTCTAGAGGTGGCACGTAACTTAGGACCTTGCGTGTCACATTTTCGCGACTAGATTCGTGACAAGGGATGTCATGGTTTTCCCCTTCTACACTCAGTAAAGTAGATTATCCTGGAGGTGTTTGAGATTGGGGCAATTCTGAAATTGGTGAAGAGACCTGGTTTTCTTTATTCTGGCGTGAAGGTTGCCGATTTGGAACAAGGGGAGACCCGGCCGGTTGTGATATCCAGACACGCAGATATCGATTGCCTTGTTCGAATTATCATCCATCAGTTTTGTTTGGTAAGCGGAGGAGCCAGTCTTAACTTGAAAAAATTCATTTCCTTTCCTCTCCTTCCCCTCCCAAAATATATACATGGATGGCGCCGACAACTAACACCATAAATTTATCGTATGTATATCACATATATAAAATCTAACACTTTATTATACTCACATTACTCTATGACAGGTAGAATCACGTAGCTAGTTGGGGGAGCAGGCGACTTAGAAGATAAGGTTTGTGAAATGGTTTTAAAACACAGCGGTAATCGATTCAACTCACTCTATCTCAAAAGAACCAAGGGATACCACACATACACAGATAACTAGGTTTCTAAACCGAGAAACAAAAACCCAACACAACGTTCGGTGAAGCCTTTTTATACTGATCCGTCACGTGAAATGAGTACGTTCAAGGTCGTACGTCACGTAGACAAACTAGAATCAAAGGAGAGGAGCAAAGGCTCGTAGAGACGGCAGGGGAGGAATTTTCCATCCCTGCGAACACATATGCAAAGCCTTATGGAAAAGTTACCTATGGGACTTTAAAGAAAAATTATCGTAGAAAGAAGAGAAGGAAAAGTTTGAAGTAGAAAGGGTAGATCATGACATTTGATGCCGCAAACCAGGAGAGATAGATATAAAAGCTGGCTTGAGTTCATTACTGTTGTTGAGAAAAAAAATGGATTTCATAAACCTTATTAATTCACATTAACAGCAAAAGAAATGGTACCTATCGTCAAAAATGATAACAGAGACATCGTACTTCAAAGGCAAAATAGAATAAACAGACAGACCCGGAAAACATTGAATTCATTGTGACGACAAAAAACATCTAAAATGTTCATAAACAACGAAGCCAAAGGATAAACAAACATCGAAATCGGATTAATTATAACACAAGAATAAGATAGCTGGGACAAATCTAAAATAAACATTGCATCGGATATCGTGAAGTATATGGCATATTTTATACCATTGATATTAGAATAACTGTAAACAATTATTGTTTATTCCAGATCTAAAAGGCAGAGAATGTTTAAGTCATAAATAACACAGACGGACAAAAAACCATCGGATCACAGCCGAGGACACAAAATAAAAACAAATCAACATGGAAATAAATAACACTCGAATATAATACAAATAACGCATTGAGATGAAAAAACACAAGTTAAGTCAAGTACTATTATGTAATAAACAAAACTCGTAGTTTAAAATTCGAAAATAAACAAGTGTGACATGACATATTGAATTTCTACCCATAGAGACACAAAAACACTTGAAAAAGCTGAGGGCGGGAAAAAACTCACCAGCAGAACAAGCCGATAATCACGGGAACCAAAAAATAAACAGATGCTAGGTTAGAAACGAAGAACAGGGGCGCTCAACATTTTGGAAGAATTAAAATAAAATTTAAAATAAAAATAAAAAATAAATACAGAGGTATTCGAGAAACGTAAATTACCTATAGTTATTTCTAATCCCATCGACTAACACGAGGAAGCGAGATTACCCGCTGGGCTTAGAACTAAAGGGAGGCTGTGATGTTTTGGACACTCACATAAAATAAACGAAACGAACGTGCTCAAAAAAAAATTTTTTGTTTAGACAACGACGGGAGATTTATGGACAGACAGGCCTGGAGTAAACACATTCACACGGGACAGGGCGCAGGGACGGGCAGTCAGGTTTGGAACTTGAGTACGTTGACATCTCCATGAAATCGATACAAATGAGAAGTGTTGTGTGAAATTGCAGTGAATTAGTGGATTCAGATGGTGTTAATAGTATTGTGGAATTTTGAACTAAAGTGAAATATTATTGAACCGGTTTTTGTGTGAAGTGAAAGTGGTTGGACTCAGTGAGAAAACAATTAATAATAATGACAGTAAGGAACAATCGGATAATTTTTAGAGCGCCGTTTTGTAAAAACCCACCCTCAGAGGCGCCAGGTGTTGTGAAATCGCGATTGTGTTATAAAGTTGTGTTGATTTAAACGTGATTTCGTATACAGTTTGAACTAGATTGCTTGTCTTAAAAACATGAAAATATAAAAATAATTGATCGCGTTTTAAAAACAGAGTGACCGTATATAAAGGCAGCAAGTTTTAATCGGGCTAGGTTATTGATTTGGCGAGATGGCATTCTATCCACGGAGACCGAAAACCAGAGAATCAAATAGATTCTTAACTGTGGGTTCGAATCCTAACAGATTAGGGAGGTACAATTTTATTTACAGGAATATTTAATTACCCTTTTATAAGCGTAGGGAGGAGGTCGAAAATTAAAGTGATTTAGCTATATAGTGTAACCAGGTAAGTTTCACACGAGGATTTGGAGGTGACTAACAGGGTGAGTTTTTTTTATATTATTTATCAAATTTCAGAGGACCCTTTTAATAATAGGATACAACCGAGGTACAGGAACCGAGTTTACAACACCTGCCGCCCAAATAATGTTATCATTAACAGGGATGTGCTAGGCGAACCGTCAATCAGCTGTGAGCGAGAGACGAGCAACGACCTTTTCATATATAGGACAAGACGCAGGTACAGTCAGTCAAAGGGGAAGTTTTGCTAGCGTATGCCGTCCCGAATTGAAAGCGTTCGGATGCAACCAGACGGAACAAAATGAAAACTTTTCTTCTGTTATTTGACTTTTCTAATTTAATACTTTTCATCTATTGTTTGACTTTCTAAGTTACGAATTGGGATGCACAAAAACAAATCTAAAGTCGAAAGAGGGAGATGGTAATCTCCGAAATAAAACTACCAACCGAACAACTTTTCTCAACAGGTATCTTTCGAGAGGTAGGCAGCCTCTTTAAATTAAATGCAAAAAATCAAACCAATTATCCGTTTATACCTTACCTGAGAGGATAGGTATTCAGTAGAAGTTACCCATACCTAATACACGAGGATGCTAGTAACCTCATAAAATAAATACTGGAACCAAATATTAAAATACAGACAGTCCTCATCCCAAATTTGGCATATCGAGTAGACCTTACATATATCTCACATGATAATTGGCTGAATGGGTAGGCACACAACCTATCGTTAATAAGCGGGCAAAATGTCGACAAGATCGTCGTGTGTTATATATGTATTGACCTAGAAAGGGATGTAAATCCCCGACGGCGTGGGAGTTACAACGTTTTCTAGAGGTGGCACGTAACTTAGGACCTTGCGTGTCACATTTTCGCGACTAGATTCGTGACAAGGGATGTCATGGTTTTCCCCTTCTACACTCAGTAAAGTAGATTATCCTGGAGGTGTTTGAGATTGGGGCAATTCTGAAATTGGTGAAGAGACCTGGTTTTCTTTATTCTGGCGTGAAGGTTGCCGATTTGGAACAAGGGGAGACCCGGCCGGTTGTGATATCCAGACACGCAGATATCGATTGCCTTGTTCGAATTATCATCCATCAGTTTTGTTTGGTAAGCGGAGGAGCCAGTCTTAACTTGAAAAAAATTCATTTCCTTTCCTCTCCTTCCCCTCCCAAAATATATACATGGATGGCGCCGACAACTAACACCATAAATTTATCGTATGTATATCACATATATAAAATCTAACACTTTATTATACTCACATTACTCTATGACAGGTAGAATCACGTAGCTAGTTGGGGGAGCAGGCGACTTAGAAGATAAGGTTTGTGAAATGGTTTTAAAACACAGCGGTAATCGATTCAACTCACTCTATCTCAAAAGAACCAAGGGATACCACACATACACAGATAACTAGGTTTCTAAACCGAGAAACAAAAAACCAACACAACGTTCGGTGAAGCCTTTTTATACTGATCCGTCACGTGAAATGAGTACGTTCAAGGTCGTACGTCACGTAGACAAACTAGAATCAAAGGAGAGGAGCAAAGGCTCGTAGAGACGGCAGGGGAGGAATTTTCCATCCCTGCGAACACATATGCAAAGCCTTATGGAAAAGTTACCTATGGGACTTTAAAGAAAAATTATCGTAGAAAGAAGAGAAGGAAAAGTTTGAAGTAGAAAGGGTAGATCATGACAAGGTTAATAATCGAACCTTGACTTAACTGAATAATTTGGTGTATTTTGCCGACGGAAAATTCCGAGAACGGTTTTAGTAGAATTTTATCTTTTTACATATTAGACAATATCACCAATAAATTGATCCTATTATTATTATACACCCTTATTTAATCAAATAATCTACATGTTTCGAAATAAATGATTTCTTCGCCATGATAAACGTATATTTGAAAGAAGAAACCATTGGTTTCGAAACTCGTCGATTATTTTGATTGAGTTTAAGTAAATTACAAAACAATTTATTTTAAATCATTTAAAATGATCTAAGTTTACGATTGTTGAATTATAAATTAAAACATTAAAATAATTCCACTTATTATTATTATTTTTTAAATTTGTTAATTCGACTCTCGGTTTCAGGCTATTGGGAAGGATATTATAAATGTGCATACCCTCATGGTTTATGCGTCTTTTACTAACTCAGTCTTTATTGTAATAGGGAATAATTTATTATGTTGTCTTGCACAGTGGTCGTGTACTTGTGACATTTTTGACGGTGACTAACAATCGCAACAATGACAGATGAATGGTTTTCATTTTGATGACATAAACCCGACTAAACGGCAATGTCGTGCAAATCAAATGTAAATGCTTTTATTTGAATATTATAAGAGAACGATAAAGAGGAAGAGAAAGAAAAGATAAAGAGAAAGAGGAAAAGAAAGAGAAAGAGAAAGAGAAAGAGAAAGAGAAAGAGAAAGAGAAAGAGAAAGAGAAAGAGAAAGAGAAAGAGAAAGAGAAAGAGAAAGAGAAAGAGAAAGAGAAAGAGAAAGAGAAAGAGAAAGAGAAAGAGAAAGAGAAAGAGAAAGAGAAAGAGAAAGAGAAAGAGAAAGAGAAAGAGAAAGAGAAAGAGAAAGAGAAAGAGAAAGAGAAAGAGAAAGAGAAAGAGAAAGAGAAAGAGAAAGAGAAAGAGAAAGAGAAAGAGAAAGAGAAAGAGAAAGAGAAAGAGAAAAAGAAAGAGAAAGAGAAAGGGAAAGGGAAAGATATCGTAATGTCACTGCTAGTTACTCACTTGAGGAGGAAGACCCCAGCCACGATGGCAGTGAGGGCGACGAAGGCCGTGACGGCTAGCAGGCGCCAGTCGGGGGGCCGCTCGCACTTCTCCCTGAAGAAGCCGCAGGCGGGCTCCGCCCTAGGGGGCCCGTGCCCGCCCACCCACTGGATCGGCCGCAAGGGGTCCACGTACAAGAATTCCTAACAACAATTAAAAATCACATCATTATTAAGATTATATTTCAACTACAAATAGGTCTCTACAAAACTTCAAGCGAAATTTTTTGTTTAAGTCACTTTTAAGTGGTTACATGTTAGAATAATCTCAAGGAAACAACCTGTTAAAACACATTTTAACTCTGAGGAGAGTTTTATAACACCCTAAATTATATCATTTCTTTTTATAATAGTGGAGTTCCTGCTAGGGAATTACGAATACTCAGAACAGCTTCTTTGTTAGCTATTTGTGACATAACAACGGTTTCTGAACATTTTCCCCTAACAGGAAACAAAATTTCGCTTCCGCGTGCTTCTAGTAAAATTAAGACATCAAACATCGGCGCGTTGAAGAAACAAATTCCACGAACAAAAACACTGAAACTTCAGTCTACAAAGTCTGCTGGTGTTCTGTCGTAGAGATTAAATCACTTCACTCACCTAGCGGGTGCAGTTTTGTACTAGAAACTAGGAAGAGCCATACAGACGAGAATTCCAATTTCTTTTATGTATTTTTATTTTATTTATTTATGATACTGGGCTGTGCAGAGACATTCGAGGGCTTAGAATATTTTGTATCTTAAAGTATCCTTTTAATTTGATACTATTATAACGGTTAATCTAACATGATTCACTACTATTATTTTTAATTTTAAACAAACTTTTACAAGAAAATGTTTTTTACGCATAGCACAAAGGATAACAAATTATTAAAAGCAATAATTATTACCCTGAAGCACCCATACAAATTGAAAAAAAAACTTCCGAGAAAAATACATGCCGCCGCCGGGAATTGAACCCGCTGCCTTCTGATTGCCGGTAAGCTGCTCTACAAAAAAATGTATAAATATACGATTTGGAAGGCAGGTTTGGGTACTGCTGCCCCGGGAACCATTTATTGGATACCCAACACCGTGCCATAGTTCACCCCAAGTGGTTCGCTACGTTTCAAATAAAAGGAAATCGAACCCTGGATTACTGGGAAAACGTCTCTAACTGTTCGCCCATTGTAACCAAACCTAGGATCACTGTTTTACAGGAAGAACGCCTCTAACCACTCGGGCAGAATCAGGTCACAAAAGTTACTAACTAAAGCAACCATCATGCCGGTTCCCTGTAGGGGTAGGCAGAGAGGACGGACCGCCAAACAACACGGTCTTGGCACACACTTCTTACCTCATTCACATTCATACATCGTCACATACATACTCTTCTATTATTCTGACTCTTGACATGGCCCGACTCAAGTATCTGATTAACTTGATCGTGCCATGTCTTCCTCGGGCGTCTCCAACTCCTGCTACCATTCGCATTTGCGTCGTATATTCTTCTTACACTCTTTTCTTCGCTCGTTTGCTCTTCATGCCCAAACGATCTAAGCGTCCCTTTCTTAATCCTACTCATTACACTAAAATCAGCCTTGCACTCTTTGCGGATCTCCACATTTCTCATTCGATCATCTATTTATTTACTATTTTTACTTAAACTTCGACTATATTGCAAACCTTTGTATAAATAGATATTATAATTATTATTATGCACATATATGTCACATATGCGTCACATCTGTTTGAAGTAATAAATACAAAACATTTTTCAATAATTTTCTAAAATTCTTTGTGGCGTCATTTTAATTACATGAAAATTAAATACTTTGTAAACCACTTTTAAATTAAAAGTGGTGTATACAAAGTGTTCGATATTATTTTAAATTAAAAGTGGTGTATACAAAGTGTTCGATTTTATTTTAAATTAAAAGTGGTGTATACAAAGTGTTCGATTTTATTATAAATTAAAAGTGGTGTATACAAAATGTTCGATTTTATTTAAAATTAAAAGTGGTGTATACAAAGTGTTCGATTTTATTTAAAATTAAAAGTGGTGTATACAAAGTGTCCAAATTAATTAAATTAAAAGTGGTGTATACAAAGTGTTCGATTTTATTATTAAAAGAGGTGTATACAAAGTATACATAACACCCCAATAACAAATAAAAAAAATACTTTTGGTCGTGAAAATCTTAAATCATATTATTTAATTTTATTTTAAATGAAAAGTAATGTATAAAAAGTATTTCATTTACATTTAATAAAACGCATAACTTAAATAATTTGGTTTCAGAAATATTGCAGTAATTTATTTACTCTTCAGAATCAATACAATTTCATGATAAAACGAAGGTCAGAGCGCACAATGAATGATTAATTAGACATACGTTTAGCAGCCCGCGGTCACGGTTAAATCCCAAACAATGGTTCATTTTTGATACAGAGAAAATAAAATCAATTCGGCAAATTCTGTACGGAATATAAAACTGTCAAATATCATTGTTTAAAACCCGTGCTGGATTAATTTGCGATTCAAATAAATAAAATAAAATTAATTAAAGCCCAATGGTTTTTTGCGCGGCATGCCAGATCAAAGATTATTAATTTTCAGCAATGTTAAGGTCAGACAATTCGTCGAACTTTGTTTGCGCATTTAAAAATGAAATGTTTTTGTCATTTTTATGGATATAGTGATTTAAAAAAATTTTAAAACGACGCAGTGCTTTTACTCCTCTATAATGCTAGCTTTATACGCGTGTTATGATTTCTTGTCTTTATACAGCAACATAACGAAGTGAGAGTCTTGCACTGAGACAAATGAGTAATGCAGATTTATTAAAAATATCTTCAAATTATTTGTAATCCTGTTGAAAACGGGACTGCATGCCGCTTCCTGATAAAAAAATATATTCCATTCGGCCATATTTAACTGTACCATACTTAGATCAAAAGCTTATCTTCATTTTCCTAAGGCATGTTTTTTTGGTTGCTATCTTTATGCATGATTTTGTCTCGAAAGTGTCTTGAGTAAAAATATCTATTTTTATTTTATGCTGATGATGATTTATTGAAAATCTCTTCAAATTATTAGTCATGTTGTTAAAAACGGGTCTGTAAGCCGCTTCTTCATAAAGGGTTTGTAAATTTATAATAATATCGAAACACGTGTTCATCCACCTGCGTTTGTCTTAATAATATATCGTGACGAAATGCAAAAAATTATATCTTACGTATGAACACACATTCGGACATGATTACAAAACATTGGTATTTTACTTAAAGTTTATCAGGGTACCTATCAATTCATTCGTTAATAGCCTACAATCCCATTTTTAACAGAAATACGAATAGTTTGAAGATATTCTTAATAAATATGCATTATTTTTATCAGAAAGATTTCTCCGTGTACCTATATTGATTTCTAATTCGAGAAACGAAACAGTTTGCAATTTATGTTTTCTTGGGTCAAAACTGGTCAAAGGTATAAATAAAATTTAGAGTGAAAATACCTTGGTAAATTCATTTTTATTCTGTTTTATTTATTATAATGCTTTACTTTTCATTATTATAATATAATAATTATCATAAATATATTTACCTTCCCGAAGATAATATCCTATACAATTTAAAATACGTAAACACAATAAATTAAATAATTATATATGGTTTTTCATAATCAAATTCTTTTAACTAACAGCCACCTTCTAAATTTCTTGTCTCAGATCTACTTTAGTTGCCCTCTTCCTCTAATCTTATCCTACGACTAATTTTTACAGTTGTGTTTATCTAAGCTTGTTAGTTTGTCATTTTAATTTTTATTATACTTTGTATCCTTATGTAGGAGACATTGGTTTTGAAACATTTGAAAAAATATTACTTAATATGTATCATTAAAAACAGAGGTTATAAGTGTTTCATTATTAATGAATTTTTTTTTATTTTTTATTTTTTATTTATTCTTAAATAAATTAGTTTTACAAAGGTAAAGTACATTGTCCTCCACGCTAGAAGTTCACCTGTGTCAATTAAAACGGGCGCCAAAATATTTACGAATAATTGAAGAAGCAATATATGAGTTTTAACCTTTACCATTTATTTCAAAGGTAGTTAATCAGAAAATCAAACTTTGACCTATAGGTGAACGAAGAATACTACATTAAAGGATAAATTTAATTCCCTGAAAGCTTACCGGAAGTTCGTGCGCGCCGCCGGATCCATTGGCCCCGTACCGGAAGTAGCCCACGGGCTGCATGGACATCCTGAGAGACCCGTTCACCTGGAGGTCGTCCAACAATGCCACTACTGTGAAGTTGCCTTCAGCATCTCCGCTGGCGTCTATCAGAACCTGCAAAGTACAAGGTATTAAGAATGGGTTTTTTCGTCATTTTTTTATGTTAAAATTCAAGTCTTGTTTAAGTTCCGTTGTTATTTCATAATTGGTTTGTTGTTTCAACGTTCTAGGATATTGACAATTTCACAAGACTTGAATATTAACTTTAACTGATGAACTGTTCAAATTCTGTATAACAACCCGTTCTAACTCGTATCTCTCGCCCCGTAGAATACAGCCCGGAATAACTCAATCTGCACTCGTCCCAAACAAGTAAGGATGGCTTATAGATATAATCAGTTAAATATTATTGTCACTACAATACAATCAAAATGCAAAACATTTTTGTATTTACATTTTCGACGATAAAACAATTATCTTTTTTTATTATTAATATACTACAATTATTATTGGAATAACTTTTTAAGATTATACCCACCCATCAATGTAATATATCATTGAATAAGAAGATATTATTATTATATCACTGAAGAAATATTATCGTAAATACAAGAGATGAAAGAAAACCTTGTAGAGCAAGTTTGAGAAATCAGGTTATCCTGCTATTACATATGTACACATGAAAAATACAATATTCTTTTTTGCTACGCGAACAATGATCCTGCGAGTGAGGTTGTATTCGACATGTATATGTGAACTGATCAAATTACTCACATCGTATCCTTGTATGGAGCGGTAGGACCTTGAGAGTATCCTTTGTAAAAGGGCTGTACCATTTCTAGGATCCTCTCCAGTCTGCAAGGCTTCAGTTAGCGCCCTTGCGTATATCATTACCGCGTCGTACAGATGTGCAGCTTCGATTGGCACCTGGAAAAAAAGGAGAAATATAAATAATTATTAATTGAGGTTATTTGTTTTCTTCGTTGATGTGGTACTGAAAAGGTGAAACATTAAAAATTAAAACGCGTATAATATATTTGTGGCTTGACTCGTCATCGTTAGAATTAACACTGGAAAATGCGCTCCTTCTGTTTACGTTTCTTTGAATATTTGTGATTGAAATGACAAATTGGTGTTCCAATGAAAAGTTTAACTTATTTGCCCATAACTTAATAATAAGTAATTTAATGGTCATTAAAATCAATGTAATTCCGAATAATTTGCATAATACTAGATAAATAAATTAAATACTTTGTTTATACCACTTTTAATCCATAATAATCTACATGTTTCAAAGCCAATGGCTTCTACGTCAGGATTTTTTTACAATATTACTTTATTTGGATTTTATGTTAACTTAGTATCAGCATTTGATTTTCATTTTTTTGTATTTAGTTATGCTATTATCCATGTATTATGTTACACTTACATACACAAACTGTCTATTTACTTTGTAAAAGCCCGATAGGGCGTTAATGGATAAAAATAAATAAATAGAGAAAATTAACGAATTAAAAAAAATAGCGTTTCCGTTTCCTTTTCTGATTTTTCTGTTTCAGATTTTCGTTTAGAAATCACTAATATTGTCTTCAATATTTAAATATTACAATTTGAGGTTTTACTCAATAAAGTTATTCCGAAAAATAAAAAAAAAATAGCCATCTCTTAAATTTATTTTCACAATTTTATTCCTATATTGATAATATTTTTAATTTTGTATTTTTGTTATTTATACACCTTAGTTACTCGTTGATACTTTTGTGTAAAATTATAGAAGTTTTCGATTTTTACAAAAAATGTGTTATTTTATATTTAAAACATTAATTTACATAAATATAGTAATAAACTATTTTATGATAATTTTAATTTTTATAATAAAAACTAATTAATCACCTTTCATTGTAATATTTATGTCTTATTTGTTGATACTTATCTATTTTTAAATTCGTTAGTTTTCATTATCATGATGAAGAAGCCATTGGTCTTGAAATATATAGATTATTATAATTAAAAGTTGTGTAAACCAAGTATTTCATTTACATATAATCAAAATGGCGCCACAAATATTTTTTTCAACTATTATGCTATTTCAAAAGTGAGTTAAGAACTAGTATTATGTTATTTTATAGCCCATAGATTTAATTAATCTTAAGTGAAAACATAATTTAAAAAAAATAAATTATTTTCTTTATTGATTTGAAAAAGAGTTATACATAATATCTAGTAAAGTAATTGTAATATATATGTATATTAAAATTATAGTTTCACATTTTTTTATGGTTATTTAAACACTCTAACAAAATTTTTTTAACAAAAATTAGATCTTAGTGTGTTGCTTCTGTTAGTTGTTCGTTCGTTATGGTTCGTGTATAATGTTAAAATTTATTTTGCAGTTTGTTTCATACCCATCAATGTAAAATATCATCGAAGAGGAAGATAATAAGATAACGTTCTAATGAATTGGTTTGTAACCAAGGTAGTCTGATATGATGGGTATAACGGTTGAAAAATTTCAAGAAACAGTAGTTCTTGAATATTCATTTAGACTTTTAGAAAAAGCCATATAAATAAAAATCGAATATTTTTAGCTGAGACACTTTGTAGGTTGCAAAAGATTTCATTAGAACTTTGTGATCATTTAAAAAGGAAGCTGCCAAAAATATGGGATAAATTATTTGCTAGATGACATTGTTAATTCTGAATTCGAAATATGAGATCGTCAAATATAATGTTTAATAAAAAGGTCCCTGGTCGAGTGGTAGAGACGCTGTCCCTGTAAGATAAGATATCCTTCATTGTATTCCTAGTTCTGACCGTTATCTTTTTAAAAATATTCTTTATCTTGTTCTGTTTCATGTTCTGTTTAGATTTATGAGTATTATCTCCTTCTTCAATGATATAACTATATATATTTTTAATGTTAAACCGCACAAGAGTCCCAGATGCTCCCAACCGTCTGGAGCCAGTGAGACTATGGCATCCCAATTGGGGTATGTTGTGAGGCTGATGATAGTGGGGAGGAGATTTAGATTTTAAGAGGATGGGGGAGAAGTACCTGGCTATTCGGATCTGTTCACAAAACACGGCCAAAACCATTTCAAGCAACGTTTCAAATCTGAATGGTTGTCTTACACCTGGGAGACACTGAATGCATCTTCCACTGTAATAAGTACACAAAATAATCAAATAAAATTAGTCAACGTTTCAGTGTAATGCTGTCCGAAACGTTGTCTAAAGAAGGAAGTCGCCGAGCATGTCATAAAACCCCAAAAATAAATCTTTATAATATTATATGGTTTTTCATAGAAGTGAAGAAAGTTAACCGAGAAAGTTTTCATAAATATTTTATACCCGATTTGAAAACAGGGGTGTGATTATTTAAAGAAATTAGAATTTCATTGTTGCTTTTAATTTCATGAAGCTTTTCTTTGCAAAAGCTTTCATCACAAAGTTCCTTCACACTGACGTCCAACAGAGAAGGATTTAATCAAGTACCTTCAGGTTCCAGGTATGTACGAAGCGTATAACGTTAAATACTCAACTTAATCTTTAACTTCTTTAGTTTTGTGTAGCTTGCTATTGTAATATTATTATAGGTTCAGATAACTGTCACATTCATTTATTCATAAAATTTATAGATTCTGTAATTAAATTAGGTTCCTGACATCTCCAAGGTTCTGTAATCTTGCATACATTAATTACATATTAACTTCCAAAATTTAAGTAGTGTCATGATTACAACAACCCTCCAACTACACAATTTTTTCTTATCATATAATGACGAGGATTAAGAAATAAAATTTACTATATATATTTTATATCATTTTTATATGTACAATTTTTAAATAGTCGCTCTAATAAAAAATAAAAAATAATCGGAAAATTGGAATAATAACAATAATAATGAGAGGATCATTTCTGTAGCACGATTTTCGTGAGGAAATAACCTCAAGCGTGCTCTACAATTTACATACGGGTATAATAACAATAAAACTTTGGTATACCCGCTAACTCGGAATATGCAGGTAAAAAGGCCAAAGACACTCAAAGTATCGCTGACCTTATCGCTGATTTTTTTAAAAGCGTTTATGAATGTGAGACACCAGTTTTTGCTAGTACAGTATCAAATTTTACTACTGATCATAATCTTAATTTATCTTTTATCCACATAGAATATAATGATATATTGACTGAACTAAAATTACTAGATCAAAGCAAAATGGTGGACCAGATAAAATACCTACTGAATTTTTGAATAATTGTGCTACCAATCTGGCGTATCCTTTATATTTGCTGTTTAATCAGTCTTTACGAACAGGATGTTTTCCTACTAAATGTAAATTCAGCTTCCTTACGCCTATTTTTATAAAAGGCGATAAACATGAGGTGATTAATTACAGACCGGTGTGCCTTTTATCAACAATTCCTAAAGTTTTTGAAAAAATTCTTCTTAAAAAAGTTATTTTCCGATTAAACCACGTCATTTCTCCTAAACAACATAGTTTCTCTACTAGAAAATGTACCCTTACTAACTTGTTAACCTACCAAAACCATATATCTGATTCCATGTCTAGTAAATGTCAAGTTGACTCTATTCATACCGATTTTAGCAAGGCGTTCGATAAAGTCAATCATGAGTTATTGCTGAATAAACTCCATAAATTTGGTATAGGTGGTTCATTAAATAAGTGGTTTAATAGTTACTTGACCAACAGATTACTGGCTGTTAAAATTGATTCTACATTTTCATACAAATTCACTGCTACGAGTGTTGTTCCCCAGGGGTCACACTTAGGTCCAATCCTGTTTTTATTATTTGTCAATGATGTGTATATTTTCAATGATGTTCAAGTGTTAATGTTTGGAGACGACCTAAAATTATTCAAAGTAATCAGAAACATTAACGATTGCCATACATTGTCAAATAACTTGTCAAGATTAATTATATGGTGTCGTGATAACCGCTTGCAACTTAACATAAGCAAATGCCAAATTATGAGGTTTCATCTAATAAAGAATCCAATATTTTTTGATTATTCCATTAACAATATGTCGTTAGTATCTGTCTCGGAAATTAATGACTTAGGTATTTGGTTTGACACGGAACTTAACTTTATCAAGCATATTGAAATAATAACTAATAAAGCTTTGAAAATGTTGGGATTTATTTTAAGGGTATCTAGTGATTTCAATAATGTAAATACTGTAAAAACATTATATATGTCACTAGTAAGGAGTCATGTAAAATACAATTCCACGGTTTGGTCCCCAAATTATGAGGTTCATTCTCATGCGATTGAAAGAATCCAAAATAAATTTTTAAGATATGTAAATTTTAAAATGGGCATTCCTAGATAAAACCTAAATTACGATAACGTACTTTGTTCACTAAATTTAATAAAATTATCTGATCGCAGAATTATTTCCGATTTAACCTGTTTGTATAAAATTATTAATTCAATGTTTGATACCCCTGATTTATTATATGTAATCTCTTTTCATACTCCAAGCAGGTCGGTTACAAGACAGTACCTACCATATTATTGTAGCAATTCTATATCAACGTCCCAATATCACACTCCTATGCGACGGATTCAACAGCTAGGAAACAAATACTACGATTTTGTTGATATATTTAGTACATCAATTTCAATATATAAGCATACCCTATTGAAGTTTTCTTCATCAAATAGTGGAATATTTTAATAAAGGTATTTAATTTGATTTGACTAACACATAATAATCTTGTCAACTGAAACAGAAAAAAATATTTTGGATTTTTTATGTTTTGTGCCTGCATGCTGTGTAGATCAAGTTCAGTGATATTTTGACTTTATATTTATTTTTCTGCAATTGTTTTAAATAGTCGTTTCCTGCACTATTTTCGTGTATAATTTCGTAAATATTTTTTATATATATGTATGTAAAAGACTTAATAGACTTGAAATAATAAAAATAAATAAATAAATAATACCGGTTACCGAGACAACTCAAGTCTGTCCAAAGAAACCTTCCTAGAGAGTCAACAACTTCCTACTGCGCTCCAAACGAAATCAATAGTCTCATTTTATTTATGTTAGCCCAAATTGACAAACTTCAATCAGTGTTTAATGCAGCAGCACGGCTCATAACCGGGTTTCTAAATATTCGCACATTTCAGAACACCTTCGTAACCTTCACTGGTTCAAGTGCCCTGAAAGAATCCATTACACATTGTGCTGGATGGTGTTTAAATCCATCAATGAAATGGCCCCACCCTACATCTCTGAACTATGCGTCCCGGAAAACACTGGTCTGAGGCAGTTAACTCTTAGATCAGCAACATCATCAGCTGTAGGCAGACTGATGGAACCCAAGTGCAAGCCGAATACTAAGTTTAGTGATCGCGCTTTCGGAGCATCTGGGCCGAAGTTTTGGAATAAACTTCCTCCGAAACTAAGATTAATAAAAGTCCAACAGAATTCAGGTCTAAACTAAATATTTTCCTTTTTAAGCTGTCATACCCTTAAATTAAATATACCATTCCCGAGAGAAAGTCCAATTATATCCAATTTTCCGATCATGTCCTAAATCCTGTATCTAAATTTCACTAATAAACGGTTAATCAAAGTGTTAATCTTAAGTGACCTAACAGGTAAGTATGGTACTGTATATTATCTCAATAATTATTATCGCACCCTCAAGGGCCGTTTCAAGGCCGGGCCAAGCGCCATTTTTGTGCAAAATCACCTCGAGGTACTTAATTATTGTGTACAAAAACGGCGCTATACAAATCATCCAAATATTATTTATTATTATTTAACACATATTCGGAGGCCAAATGACGTCCTCCATGGTCGAGGGGTAACGCCCTCCACTAGCAAACTGGAGGTCACGGGTTCAAATCTCGACGTGCTTAAGTAAAATTTTATTTAATTAATTTGTGTTATTTTACAAATTTTTAATTTTAAATAATACATAGTATATTTGCGGCACGTTCCAGAGTGAAAAATACTCTCAATATTGCACTGATATATGAGCATCAATAAAAACGTTGCTTGAAATGGCTTTGGCCGTGTTTGGTGACCAGATCTGATTAGCCAAGCACTTACCCATCGTTATCTTCCCTACCTTCTTCTTCGTCAGCTCCTTCCCCTTTCCACTACCTTCAGCCTCACAACATACCCTAATTGGTGATGCCATAGTCTCACTGGCTCCAGACGGTTGGGAGCAGTTGGGACTCTTGTGCGGTTTCAAATTTAAAAAATATATGTATCCTAACACTAAAACTTATAACTAATAATTTATTATTAGTAGTTAACAATTAATATTCATGACTAGTGACAACTAACTAAAGGTAGTAACTATTTACTGGACTTATAACTAGTGACTTATAGCTTGTAACTTACAACTACGACTTATAAAGTCGTGTCTTATTTTTTGACAATGTAATTAATATTTCCTCTGTTCTATAGTTGCGTTGACATTTCATGATAGGCTTGGAATATTTCTTAGTTTTCATTGTGCTCCGAAAAACCAATTTTCGCCTAATAACAAATTTTAAAAGAGATGTTGGTACAAACGCCTGTTTATCATTAAATATATACGTAAATTTCAGTTGTCTGCGCGTGGAGTGATTATTCCTGCGTGAAATCTGGTTCAATGAACTTAAATTTGATTTTGAAGTTAAGAAATATTTTCAAAATTGGAACTCTTTGTGTGTAGAATAATTTAGATAAGCCATAAAGTATGTGCATCTTATACTTATGATATAATATTTAAACCGAAAATTATTTCAATTGTCTTTTCCAAAATTGAAATAACGATATCCCATGGTTTTCACGGGTGTACCGCTATTACTAATTAATGGTGACCGGATAAATCATCAAAATGATAATTCATCATATCTTTAAAAAGTGATATAAAGTCATGGAAAGTGATGAAACAAAAACTTTATTTACTGGGTTAAGTAGGTTAGGTTAGGTTGAAAAACAATTTTTTTCATCGTTTTTAATGACTTTATATCACTTTTTAAAAGTGTGTTGAATAGTCACTGTGTTGAGTTGGAATGGAACCCCTGAACACACCTCACACCCTGAACCCGGCTACCCTGCTATATCATCAAACGTAATAATGGCAAAGATGATGGTTATCCAACAAATAGTTCCCGGGGCAGCGGTACTCAAACCCGCCTCTCAAATTAAAAATGACTTCTTCGGATGAAATGTTTAATTTGGAACGTTTTCATTCTTGAACACACATCATCATAAATGCGTTGCGATTCGTTGGTAAAACTCATTTTTAAAACTTTAAATTCATGGTACGGAACTGAGCGATAAACGTAGGAATGTCAAGAACAAACGTAAGTATATACTTGTAAAAGAAAACCGTAAACATACCAGAATTTATTGCCACTTTGGTCAAAGAAAAAACAAATATGTTTCTTTCCAGAAGTTTTACAACATTCTTCTATTTTTTTTAACCAGTTAAAGAATAGAAAGGCACATAAAAGCGAATGTAAAAGATTACCCAATAATATAATAGCAGTTTTAAAAAAATAAATAATTGTCAACTATTTCAACTAATACAATATATTATAAAGCCAAAATATTGATTATCAATATAATAAAAAAAATGTTTTTTTGTTTGAGTCAAAGATATTAGAAGAACGAGATATGCTATGTTGGCCGCCGGACCGTAGCCGGAGTACTACCTAATTAGGGTACTTTGAACGGTATCGGGACGTGTACGCACAGAAATCTGTTCTATGTATTAGTGCGGATACCTTAGCGATGCCTTAGCGTAAGCGAAGGTGTGCAGTAGTATTGGTGAACAAAACCGGCGACACTCGGCAAAACAATTCCACTCAGTACGAACTGCGCATAGCACATCTCGTTCTTCTAATATCTTTGGTTTGAGTAGTCTCTATGGTTAAGAATGAATTAAAATAAATTAGTAAAATCTCAAATTATTAAATTTAATCATCGAACACAATTTTAAGGACTCTCACATGAAAGACGGGAATCAGAAAAATGATATAGGTTGCTAACATACGCTAACATACGCTAACATATGCTAACATATGGGTAAACCGGTATCGAACCTGGTTAAATATTGGCTAAGCTCAGTAGAAAGGTAAAGCAGATGACTCGTGTACAATCAGGGGTGGGCAGTTCTTTGATCAGCAGCTCGTCCATCGGTCAGGAGGTTGGAAAAGGACATCACAATAATAACACATAAGTAAGGGCACAAGATATATTAATCATCTTCTAAAGAAACACAGGTATAAATTGGATCTCTACTCTCTACACTCTCTGTGACGACCGGATGAAACGAGGATCTTTACAAGAAGTTACAAGAATTGAACACAAGAAAGGGGATAGGTTGAAAGCTTACGATTCGCCTTGATGGGGTATGGTACATCATGTTGACCAGGTTTCCCGCGCTCAAAAGCGGCGGTACTGTTGATGTGGTGATATTCACTCGGGATTTTACACGGAAACGGGACTCTACTGAGTTTAGTTCGAACCAAGATAATAGACATGATTGGCAATTGATAGCAAAATGCATCTAGTAGGAAACTGGCACGAGATCGCGTCTGTTTCTATTATTTCGTAATTCCGCGCGCTCGAACATTGTGAGCGTTTGTGGTTCGCTCTGCGAGAAACACACTGTTGCAATGACCGAGGTCCGCTCTCGACTGGCGCAGCGCGGGAAGCGACCGACCGGGGCAAGCGGAGGTCGGGGACTGCGGAGCTCGGCGGTGGCGGGCAGTGTTGAGCCGAGAACGCTCTGGGTGGTCCGTTCCGATCACACGGCGGCTAGCTGCGTTTTGTCACGTACGCCACGATCGTTTGCATGGGGAAAGCGAGGCTAAAGTGTGCATCTTTTTTTATAGGGTGACTTGTATTACGTAACACATTCCCCCTCCGCCAGTAAAAGGCGACGTGGTAATGAAGCTTTAGGCGCTAAAAATCCTCTTCACCTTGTCGTGAGGGAAGTAGAGAGAGAAGAAAAACAGTGTTGATTTACAAAAAAAACAAAGAAAAAATACATGGTTATGCAATGATGAAAAGACAACATACAAGGTTATGCAGTGATGACAAGAACAACATACAAGTTTATGCAGTGATGAAAAGAACAAACATACAAGTTTATGCAGTGATGACAAGAACAACATACAAGGTTATGCAGTGATGAAAAGACAACATACAAGGTTATGCAGTGATGAAAAGAACAAACATACAAGTTTATGCAGTGATGACAAGAACAACATACAAGGTTATGCAATGATGACAAGAACAACATACAAGGTTATGCAGTGATGAAAAGAACAAAAAGAAGGACTCTAAAAATTTCATTGGTCTGTAAGCTAAGTTTGAAGAGCGTAGTGTTTTCGTAGAGTACCAAGTAGACGTAATTTCACTGAAGTTATAAAGTTACATTTTCACTGTAACTTGACCCATTTGAGATTGCACTCAAGTATCACTAGGGCCATAGAAATTGAACTGTGCTTCTTGGTTGTGGTTGAGAGATGGTGATGCGGGGGGCCAGAAGTATCCGGGTTTTGTTGTTGTACCAGCGTGAATTCCATTATGCTGATGCGGTGGAGCAGTGGTTGTCAAGGTGAAATGGAGTTGGTAATAACATGGAGTAATACCAATAAGTTGATTGATGGTTGATGCGTGTTATGGTTATTATGTTGAGTTTGCACATCGGCAAGTGGTTGGTTTGTACAAATGGCAAGTGGTTGATTTGTACAACGGCAAGTGGTTGATTTGCACAAACGGCAAGTGGTTGATTTGCACAAACGGCAAGTGGTTGATTGCACAAACTGCAGGTGGTTGATTTGCACAACGGCAAGTGGTTGATTTGCACAACGGCAAGTGGTTGATTTGCACAAACGGCAAGTGGTTGATTTGCACAAACGGCAGGTGGTTGATTTGCACAACGGCAAGTGGTTGATTGCAGGAACATAATTAACCTTGAGCTGGCATGCTCTGAGGTTGGTTCTTTTGAATGTGGTTTGAATGATGAGACAACTTGATTTGCAACTGCACGCACGACTCACACCTAATTTGGGTGCGGTCGGGTGTTTTTGGTACGCAGAGATTGGAGAGATGTGAGTGATGGAAGTGAAGGCGGCAAAGAAGAGAAGCTCAGCTTGCAGGTGATGAGAAGGACTGCTGGTCTTCTTTTTAATCCAGGGACAGGTTATTATTAGAGCCAAAATTCTTGAAGTTTACCTGCCTAGTAGACCAATGATGCAAAACGTTTGGAGAGAAACAAATTGTGTTCAAGAGAAAAGACAAAAAGACAAAAAAAACGTCGTTGGTTAGAGAGGAGTGAGAGAGAGTAGAGAGAGATCCAATATGCTGACTACACCATGAGTATCCCGAGATTGGGGAGACAAAAAACTATCACGACTGGCGTGAGGTTACCTATTTGATATACAAGGTATAGGTAGGTGGTTGTACAGTAGTAACACCAAGTTTCTGAAAGAAGTTGGCCTTCCATGGCCGGTGTTAGCGCTTGAGCGATAACAACTTACGACTTTCAAAATTACAAGAAATGTGTTGATTACCTAGGTATGGGGTGAAAAGGAGAGATTTGAAGCAAATTTCATGGATAAAGATTGTCTTATAGACAGACGATACGCTATGTGCGTAGGGTACACCTTCCAGATTCATGAAATTAACCTCAAGGATAATGAGGGGAAAAAAAATAAATAAATGGCGTTGAGCGAGAAGGTCTGCTGGTGATGGAGCTGATTCTCCGTTCGATCTCTTTCAGAGAACGAAATGTGGTCAACCAGCAGATTTCCTAACTTTTACAAATGTACAAGAGTTTGATGGAAGGGTGAAGGATGGAGGATTGAGTAGCGAAAATTGATAGTGACTGAGCTAATTCCCAATTCGATCTCTATGTGAGGACGAAATATATCAACCAGCAAATTTCCTAACTCTTTACACAAATATGCATGAATTTGATGAAAAGGTGAAGGAGAATACACAGTAATAACAATCTAATCTTTCACGTGTATTTGGTGAAAGATTAGGGGTCGTATTTAATCTTCTACAGTTTGTGAGAACAAGACAGACCCTTGCTCAAGTTTCACAAACCTGGGAGTTTTTCTTATTCGTCTCCCAGACAACGAGTTAGGTGGTTTTGTGTCACTGTCTCAATTAACTCCCACGACACGATACCTCATAACCAACAGTGACGCTGATGGCTAGTCCATGGTCAATGGATAGTGGATGGTTCTTGGGTCCGCTGACAAGAAGTCCACAGGTATCAGTTAGCGTAAAAAATTGCTGAATGCACAGCTTCATGTTTGTTTGAAGAGAACAAAAAAAATTCTCACTATAGTGAAGGAAATTTCCCTCAGTGTCATGAGTTATACAAAAAAGGGCCCCAATTAAGGGTGACAAGTCAGGGTAAAATGATCTACGTCCGGTAGAACAAGTACATAGTGTCAACTTATTTAAAGAAAACAACAACAAGATATTGTATCGTTCGCACGAATCATGGTTAGTATTATAACGTCTTCACGTCTCATGTAGAAATTGAACGAATTACGAAAGAACCCTAGTATTGAAAGGAAAGGTACAACATAGATATTTATAACCATTTAATGGAACAAATTATCTCTTTGGCCACAGTGTATGTAAGCCAGTAAAAAAAGTAATTATAACGAACTTCTCGTATCATGGTAGATATTGTAACATTCTCATGTATAGTGTTAGATTTTATAACGATCCCTCGTCTCATGGTGGATATTGTAACATTCTCATGTATCATGAAAATAACATATCAACGTTCAATAATAGAAAAGTACCATTTCAATACCGGAAAAAAGATACATACACAATGTCAACAACAATCAAGTAGTGGCTATTGGTATTATCAAAAAATGACGACGGCATAACCTTTGGTTGGGTTTATGCGTTAAGTTGGCAATAATACAAGACATATGCCAACAAGGATGTCTTAAACAAGACACAAATATAGCAAAAGAGACCTATTTGGTTTTACTAACTCTTTGCTTACAAAATGTTGTGATGGCATAACCTTTGGTTGGGTTTATGCTTTAAGTTGGCAATAATACAAAACATATGCCTACAAGGATGTCTTAAACAAGACACACATATAGCAAAAGAGACCTAATCGGTTTTACTTACTCTTTGCTTACAAAAAAGGTTTGTAGTGGTTTATTTAAGACCTTTTAGGGTTTTACTTACTTAAAATGACCAAACAAAACAAGGAAACACACTTGGTGTTGCCAAAATTGCCACAAACACGAATGTTGTGAACTTTATGTTACAAATTTGATACAAAAGGCACCTAGAGACACAGGATGACTTAATATGAGTGACCTGGCTCGGTGTATTTGACAAGGCAAATTAATGCTTATTTAAGTCAAAATATAGTACATAATATAACAAATTGGGGTCAGGAAGTTGAGATCTTAAGATTTTACAAACTCAATGTGACCGAAAGGTGTTATGTATTATACAATGTTATTGATGAGGAGGACAAATCGGTGTTTGTTCTCCTTTACAACAACCTTTTTCAGAATTGACGTGTCAATATCAAATTCTGAAAAAACAACAAATTAGAGCAAATGGGAATGTTGAGCGCCATTCAATTTTTTTAGAAAAAACTGAAAAAACTTTAAAACAAAGTAATTGTAACTTTTTATTTGTTACACCTATGTAAACTTGAATCAAATGACGATACCAAACTGGAATTTACACACGCATTATGATTACAAGTTACAGGGGTAGAATATTCACCTCAATTGGGTGTATGTTGCAAAGGGGCCATTGTTTTATGTACGATGGAACCCATTGGAACAAATGTGAAGAACAAATGTGAAAGAACAATGTAAAGAACAATGTGAAGAACAAAGAACAGAAAAAATATTTACAAAACAATGTTGTACGTGACTTTTGTGGTATTTACGACAAAAAAATAGTTATGTATTTAGTGTCGTAAGTGTCAGAGTGGTGACGACTAACAAATGATGTCCAGGGTCGCGACTCCGGGAGCATCAATTGTTTGGGAAGCAGAAAAAGTCTCTTGACTAGAATGATATCAGTTCCAGAGAAGATACGTACAAAATATGAGTACAAATTATAACATTACACGGTGAGGTGTGACAAAGAAACAAAAATAACAAAGGGTTTATACAAAAGAGCATAGTAGTACATGTATTGGTGAGAAATGATTTAAAACCACAGTTGGCACTTCTGTGTTTTAGAAAAAAAAGGTTACCTTGCAGAGGTCGAAAAAAGCGAGTTTTTATATGAAACTAACGCGTTAAGACATGCTGTTTGTCTGCACGAGGGCCAAATCTCGTGGGACAAAGGTAGAGCCAAAAGTTTGTTAGTTATGTGAGTGTGAGCTAGTGAAGGTGGTGTCTATTGTGTCCACACTTCCTAGTTTGACAATATCTTTTACGTGATAGTTGCCGATGTGTTTCCCAGAGGCATCCGATAGGGTGTACACTACATCGGAGATTTTTCTCAGGACTTTTGCTTTAACAAAGCGAGGAGCTAGTTTTGCAGAGAAATACAGAGCACCTTGTGAGAGTGTGTTGTTGCGTCTCCAAACTATGTCGTTTTCCTTAAAGGTAACATGTTTCCCGCGTAAATTGTGTCTGTTTGTGACAGAGATTATACTGCCGGGTTGAAATTGCAGCCCTTTTATGTATTTCCTGTTGTAAAATGTTGCGTGTTTGATCAGGACGTTTTTGGTTTTGTTGAAAGGAGAAATATTCCTGTCTTTCAATTCCTTTTCTAAACTTTGCGTACTTCGAGAGCAGATGTTGGCTATTATGCCTAAGGTGTTGTTTCGAGGATTCATTTTGTGGCTAGTTGAGTTAGACATTGTGAAAAGAAAAAAGAATTGTCAGAGTGTTGTGGCTGAGTTTTTTCAAAAAAAGATGAGCTTGTGATGATGGGTGAAGAATTTTGTGAAATTTTTTGAAGTCCCAATATGGAAAAAAAATGGCCAGCGGTTTCCTTGTGTTTTTGATGGAAAAGTTTCTGAGATGTGCGTTTTGAAAAAATTTCCGAAAAAACTTCAAATTTCCGAAAAAATTAAATTTCTCGAAAAAATTTCAAAGTCCTTGATTTTTGAAAAAAATGGCCAGGGGTTGTCCTAGGGTTTTGATGGAAAAGTCCCTGAGTTGTGTGATTTGAAAAAATTTTGAAAAAACTTCAAAGTGAGAAAATTTCCGAAAAATAAAATTTCCGAAAAATTTCAAAGTCCTTGATTTGTGAAAAAAAAAACGGCCAGGGGTTACCCTGGGATTTTGATGGAAAAGTCCCTGAGATGTGCGTTTTTGAAAAAAATTTCCGAAAAAACCAAATTTCCGAAAAATTAAATTTCTCGAAAAAATTTCAAAGTCCTTGATTTTTGAAAAAAATGGCCAGGGGTTACCCTGGGATTTTGATGGAAAAGTCCCTGAGATGTGCGTTTTGAAAAAATTTTGAAAAAACTTCAAAGTGAGAAAATTTCCGAAAAATTAAATTTCTCGAAAAAATTTCAAAGTCCTTGATTTGTGAAAAAAACGGCCAGGGGTTGTCCTGGGATTTTGATGGAAAAGTCCCTGAGATTGTGCGTTTTTGAAAAATTTCCGAAAAAACCAAATTTCCGAAAAAATTAAAATTTCCGAAAAATTTTCAAAGTCCTTGATTTTTGAAAAAAATGGCCAGGGATTACCCTGGGATTTTGATGGAAAAGTCCCTGAGATGTGCGTTTTTGAAAAAAATTTCCGAAAAAACCAAATTTCCGAAAAAATTTCCGAATACAGATTTCGAGGAAGTATTGTTTGTTCTTTCAACAATTAATGGAGGGTTGTTTGTGATTCGTGACCAATTGTCTGAATTTAGGCAGAACCAGCTTTTGGTTATTTACACGCAAGCATCCCTTTCCCTGGACAACGACAGGCTCGAGGCGGAGAAGGGCCGAGAGTCGGGGATTTACGTCAATCGCGAATCTCAATTATATGTAAGGAGTAGGTCGGCTTTCAAGACTTTTTTTTACAAAAAGGATACACTACCCACTTTTATTACATATAAAGCGAAATTATCAGATGACAGAAGGGCTTTAGTTTCCTTGGTTGTGTATTTTGCAGAGCGATGCTGTCTTATGGTTCCACGAACAAGAAATTCATTTTGTATCATGTTCAAGATTTGAAATTGTTGAATTGTAGTTTAATGTAGCTCGTTTCCTCTAATAGTTGTACTCGGAAAGTAAACCTTCATGGTTAAAGATCACTATGTGATGTTTGAGGTGTCCGAAAAGAAGTGAATGTTGGTTGCGCACCTTGTGATAGAATACCGGTAATTAAATTTTGTCGAGTGACGATTCGTAGAACTTGTAATTTAACACAGAATAGTTTTAATTTGACACGGTTGTTTTAGATTTGACGCGATGGTTTGTAGAACAGCTATGATTTATTGGAAGAAAACATAGTTATTCAATTGTTAATACAAAGCAAGACATAAAACACAGTGAAAGAGTTCAAGATTATTTCCAATTTGACCTCCCGATGGACGATTAATAATCAGAGAAAAACCACGTTTGCGCCAGTGCTAACATACGCTAACATACGCTAACATATGCTAACATATGGGTAAACCGGTATCGAACCTGGTTAAATATTGGCTAAGCTCAGTAGAAAGGTAAAGCAGATGACTCGTGTACAATCAGGGGTGGGCAGTTCTTTGATCAGCAGCTCGTCCATCGGTCAGGAGGTTGGAAAAGGACATCACAATAATAACACATAAGTAAGGGCACAAGATATATTAATCATCTTCTAAAGAAACACAGGTATAAATTGGATCTCTACTCTCTACACTCTCTGTGACGACCGGATGAAACGAGGATCTTTACAAGAAGTTACAAGAATTGAACACAAGAAAGGGGATAGGTTGAAAGCTTACGATTCGCCTTGATGGGGTATGGTACATCATGTTGACCAGGTTTCCCGCGCTCAAAAGCGGCGGTACTGTTGATGTGGTGATATTCACTCGGGATTTTACACGGAAACGGGACTCTACTGAGTTTAGTTCGAACCAAGATAATAGACATGATTGGCAATTGATAGCAAAATGCATCTAGTAGGAAACTGGCACGAGATCGCGTCTGTTTCTATTATTTTGTAATTCCGCGCGCTCGAACATTGTGAGCGTTTGTGGTTCGCTCTGAGAGAAACACACTGTTGCAATGACCGAGGTCCGCTCTCGACTGGCGCAGCGCGGGAAGCGACCGACCGGGGCAAGCGGAGGTCGGGGACTGCGGAGCTCGGCGGTGGCGGGCAGTGTTGAGCCGAGAACGCTCTGGGTGGTCCGTTCCGATCACACGGCGGCTAGCTGCGTTTTGTCACGTACGCCACGATCGTTTGCATGGGGAAAGCGAGGCTAAAGTGTGCATCTTTTTTTATAGGGTGACTTGTATTACGTAACAAGGTATATTAATTGAACCCAGGACTTCATTCTTGCCAGAGCTTTCCTTTACCGCTGTGCTAATTCAACCCTATCCCATTCGACCATATTTAACTGTACCATACTTCGACCAAGAGCTTCCACATTATCTTCATTTTCTTAACGCATATTTTTTTTGGGTGCTATCTTTATGATGTCTCGATAGTGTCATGAATAAACATATCTATTTTTATCTCAACGTACGGAGAAAAATGAGTAATGCTGATTTATTGAAAATCTCTAAAAATTATAAGCTAACCTGTTAAAAGCAGGACTGCAAGCCGCTTCCTCAGAAAGTGTTTATAAATTCGTTATAATATCGGAACACGTACTCATTCACCTGGGTTGGTCTTAATAATATATCAAGACGAAATTCAAAAATATGTGGATTTTTACGAACACGCGTTCGTATTTTACTTAAAGTTTTTTTATGATACCTGTCAATTCGTTAATGGAGTACAATCCCTTTTTTAAAATGATACGAATAATTTTAAGAGTTTCTTAATAAATTAGCAATCTTTTTATCAAGAAATTTCTCCGTGAGTGCAACATCTATTGACTTTTCTAAGTCTAGGGTGAATATTTTGCTCAGTGGTAGAACAAAGCCCAGGCGAGGTTCTGGGTTCGATTGCCTGATGCGACCGATTTTTTTTCTAATTTTTATGTTTCACATCTTTCGTGTGAGAGTCGTTAATATTGTGTTCAATGATAAAATAAATTAAATGAGTTACGTTCTCAAATAACAATAATATTTAAAAATATAAAGGAAAAACATATCACACATCTTTGTCTTCCTGGATATAAATAAAGTAATCCGACAATCTCATTAACTTCCCTTCCAAGCAAGGGAGAAGCCCTTAATTGTAGTTCTCAGACAATTTTGGTCGACCTAAGTACAGGTTCCTTGTGACCTAGTTCGGTGAACACCATATTAAATGGGCACAACATAAAACGTAATCAAATATTATGTAGGTTTAACATTATTTGCAGAATGTTCGGCATCTGACTGAAGTGGTTGTTTTAATACTAGTAAAACCATCACTGTTTCTTTTTTCAATCAAATGTATGTGACACTAGATTCGGCGAGCGTGTTTTCGCAGTGTCACGACCTAAAGCCTTGAATGGGCTGCCACGTTACTTACTTCAGAGCCAAACTTAAAACTCACCCTTTTAGTCAATCATCTCCACAAAGTTCTTTCACCATCCACCTTCACAGTCCGTGACATTGTATAAAACTAAATGTGTAATATTTTATTTTTGGAATAACTTAATGAGTAAACCCCCAAATTGTAATATTTAATTATTAAAAACAATATTAGCGATTCTTAAACAAAAATTGAAATAGAAAAAGATACGTTTTTAGATTTTCACGGCCAAAAGCATTTTTGTTGTTTGTTTTTGGGTTGTTATGCCGTGTTGCGCTAACTCCTTCTTTAGCCGACGTTTCGGATATCGTTGCAGTGTCCATCATCAGGGCAGATCCGGTAGATCCGAAGATGTGTAATTGTTGGTTGTCGAGTTTGTGCTTATTTACTTGGAAGCGATACCGTGCCGCCAGCTTCAATCCACTACGAGAGTGTAGATATTACAGTACAAGGGAACTGCCCTGATGATGGACACTGCAACGATGTCCGAAACGTCGGCTAAAGAAGGAGTTAGCGCAACACGGCATAACACCCCAAAAACAAACAACAAAAAAGAAAAAGATACGGTCACATCTTAAACATGAAACCAGGACCCTTGCCTTGCCGGGGTACCATGTCATTCATGTCCTAGATGTAACCGCATCTTTTCTGCTTCAATTTTTGTTTAAGAATTGCTAATATTATCTTAAATAATTAACAAAGAATTTGAAAGGTTATATATTGAAAATTCTTCAGTTACAAAGAGTCCTAAATTCTCCAGTCTTTTAAAAGTAATAACAACTCTAGTTTTTCCACAAATCTTCTAATAAGTGTAATAGTATTAAAAGTAATGAAAAAGTAAAATTTTTCATAAAAGTGTGTTTATGTGAAGTGACCACCTGAAAAGTAAGTATGTTTTTTTTTAAATATCTGTTTGTAAATATTCAAATTAGACAGAGCCTAGCACTCCTAATAAATATTAGAGCGCCCTTAAGACAATATTTCACAGAAAATGCTCTAAATAAATTATTCCATTTTATTTTTATCGTAAAACTAAAAAAACTTTTAGTTTTGTAACAAATCGTTTTTGGAAATTGGCAGAAACAGAAGGTTAAATCTGGGTAACTAGAATGAAGATTGTTTATCGAAAAATTCCACGTATTCCGTTGGCCAGTTAGTTATAAGTGTGGATTAATTGATTGAATTCATGATGCAACTTCATTTAATGCGTATAATTCGTAGAATTACGCGTTCTCTTTGATGATCACGAGATGACGCTTTAAACGAAAAGAGGTATAGGACAAACAATTATCAATTGAATGAAATTGAGTTTTTAGTCTGAACGGTAAACAGATACGAAAATACTGTCTTTGACAGCCAAAAAGATTTAATTTATTTATTACTAGCTGAAGTGTACCCGGCGTTGCTCGAGGACTTATAAATGGTTTGAAGTAAAGTTTTGAGGTTGTGAGGCCTTTTTAAGATATACTATTCCGTAGTATATTATTTTGAAACATTTCATGAGATTTAGCAAAATATTTTTTTAAGACTTATTACAAAACATATTTTTTCTCTACTTTCAATATATACGTATAATACCTATGCATTTACTGTATAGGTAAACCTTCCAAAAAAATTCTCTAAATGATAGTGAAAACTCTACCGAAATCCGTTGCGTAGTTTATAAGAACTAAGCGCACAAACGCAGACGCGGAAAGTGACTTTATTTTATACCATTTATTAGTAATGCCCTTAAGGTGATGGGTCATAAAACGGAGCTATATGCGGCGTATTATTTTATTGTACAGGGTTTTCCAATAAGAGGTGTTATTTTGAATAGCCCGCTATTTGGGTAGATGTTACTTTTGAAGGTGTCATATTTTGACAAGTAAAAACTACGTTTTTAATAAAAATCGAACGATACGCGCTTCAACAACGAATTAAAATTATTAAAATTCACTTGAGTGAATCAAATGCAAATCATCTTGAGTGATGAGGCCCATTTCCACCTCAGTGGCTTCGTCAACAAGCAAAATTGTCGCATCTGGGGCTCGGAAAACCCAAGAGATATTGTTGAAATACCTCTCTACCCTCATCGTGTGACTGTTTGGTGCGGTTTATGGTCCGGCGGAGTCATTGGACCTTACTTTTTCGAAAATGAGGCTGGAGCAACAGTTACGGTGACTGGATTGCGCTATCGAGAGATGATTAATGATTTTTTATGGCCGGAATTGGACGGTATTAATCTGGACAACGTTTAATTCTAATAAGACGGAGCTACGTGCCACACAAGCAACGAAATCATTGATCTTTTACGATTGAATATCAAAATAACACCTCTTATTGGAAAACCCTGTATTTATTGAGTTTATATTAAATTTTACGTATATTGACTAATATGTACATTGTACATGGTTACATTTCATTGTTCATAATGTTATATTTTTACCTTAAGCATAACAGTTTTATTCAAATAGGTAAAATTTTTCAGACTTTCAGGCATTTCATCATTCATTTTAGTCCTCCTACATCAAGCAGGTCTGTTTTTCTCGTTTCCTGCGATATTATTTTATTTACATTTCTTGTTTCATAATTATGTATATTTTGATTAAAAAACAATTTCATCCATGCCAAGTATTTCGGAATTTCGTTTTTCATGATTTTGTGTATAAAGATTACCACATTATAAAGCAGTCTATTTTTTGTATTAGAATCCAATTTGTCTAATTTGATTTTTTTTGCATACTAAAGCATTTTGGCATTGGGTTGTAAAGATTAAAATATTTTAAAATAGTTTATTTTTTATCGGTATCCAGTTTGGCTCTTCCCTCATTTGATTAACTCTTGCATATTTGCCTTTCCTTAGTAAACATACATAAACATCATAGCTCTCTTTTGTTTAAATAATGTATAGTTTGTCGAATATAATATCATAGAGCAGTAGTAATCTGAATGTGGTGCAACCATAGTTTTAAAAATCATCTCTGTACATAGGTAATTCAACTGGTAGATCATTTAAATCTGGTCCACCATCAATAGGATAAGGTTCTCTCACAGCTGCTGTGCCCACATGATGTACAGGTGGGGTCTTAAAGAGTCTGCGATGTGTGAATGCAGTGCGGTACAGACCATTGAATAGGTGGTCAAAAGATGCCCGCTGCATTCATTCCCTGGTGGAATTAGTGAGGTCCACAGGGCGACGCCTGAGGCCCTAGACCAGCATACCCACCGAGATGTTCCCCTCTGACTCCGCATCAAAAGAAGAAGAATCGGTAAAGAAAAATTAAAGTTAAACTTCTAACGATTTGTATACTTATTTAAAAAAATATTTTTTTAGTTCTTTTATTGCTTTTTTTATCTACCAAAAAATGTATAAAATAAATATTGCTTGGTTGAATATAATAACGGAGAGCTACAATGTAACTGCATTATATTAATCATAATTACTAATATTATATTCATGGAATTACAGTATTTTTTTTATTTATTTTAGACTGAGATGGAGTTTACAACAGAGTTCCAGTGCAATAAAACCCTAACCCCTCAAAATGTGGGTGTATTTACCCAAGTGTGAGCTTCAAAAATAACTCATCACTTCGAGAAGTAAATATGCTCACGTTGGGATTCGTGAAATGAAGTGTAAATGTAAATATTTTCAGTGACTTTCACCCCAACTACGTTTTACTTTTTGACCAGACGAATGAACCAATATATAAATAAAGCCACAGTACGATAACCCATCCGAATGTGATTTGTTTGCAGCGTCACGGTACAGTCTGCCAAATCCAATATATTGCTTTTGCCGTTGAATTCTGATGAAAATAATCGAGATAGCAATATAATCCAATTTCATTCATTCGGATGAATTCAAAATCTATATCGATTTAAAGTCAATTCATCGTATCTCAACTTTTTGGCACAAATTAGTTATATACTAGACTCTATAAAGAAGTTATATACATGATTAACCTGCGCTTATTCCTCAATTCTATAGTGCTTTAGGTTGTGTTGCTTGTGTTGTGATAGAGGACTTAGCCAGCCGAGGAATTGAACACACTCCGCCTGAGTGGAACCCAAACGCGATGTCAACTCGGCCACCTACCGGTCAAACCGGACCGGTTTAATCCGGTCGTGTGAACAGTGAGACCTACGTAGAAAATAAAAATTGAGAGGTAAATTAATTTTTATAGGTTTACTTTTTTACTGACGATTTCTATTGTATGACCAATTGTGTCAGAACGGTGTGGTCCAAGACATCTTTAGTGAAATCATGTTGGTTTCAAGGGTGCGATGAGACATTTCTCTTACAGATTTTTTCCGTTTTTTTAATGTTCAGTTTATTTTTATGTGATGGGGTTAAATGTGTGGGGGTAAGAGTACGCAGTTGTGTGGTTTTACACACTTACCCCTTGACTAAAAAAGATTTTTAACTTATAATAGAAATACACTTAAGATCAGGAGTATTCCATAAATGCTTTGGTTCGTCAAAGATTACGATTACTTTATTATTGTAAGACAAATAAAATGAATCTCTAGCAGGACGTACATCAATATCAGAGTCTATGAGTTATTCTAACGTAGGGGCGCAACATAAAGTGAGCTCCCTACCTAGGAGTTGGCTAGCCTTGGCTACACTCAAAACCACTCGGTTACAACCGACGTGCTATCTCTGTCGCAGATGGTGCAAGTACCGCCATCTTTTAAAAAAACACATTAACTGAATAATTTATAACTTAGATTTACAAACTCTACCGACATCTGGCAGGCGGTATCGAAACTGCAACCAAATAACAACATATTTCAAAGTTCGTTTAAATCCAAATTCTTACAGAGATAAACTAAGCTTTTCTTATAATGTTTCTGCATGTCATTTTTTTAAAATTTGATCGATTCAATTTTTATATACCTTTTTAAAGATTTTTACATTGCAATAATTGAAACAGTTACATTGCAATAATTGAAACAGTTACATTGTAATAATTGAATAACTGACGCAGTAAAATAACAATAAAGATAAATAATCCACATTTTAATTATCATAATAATTATCGGAGGAAAACACGACGAATATGACAGAAACTTTATAAAATAACATTATAAAAATGTTAAGTAAATGTTTTTAAATGTGTAAGCAATGATAGGAAGGTCTGGCATGTGTACAAATGAAACCAATGACTTTAAAAATATAGCCAAAATGTAAACCTTTTACAATTCCGTCGATATTATAGTTTTTTGCGATGCTCTAATTAATATTTTAGTGATAAGTAAATTTTATGTTTAATTGCCTTTCATTATCGACCGTGGATTTTTCTTGAATTGGTCAGGTGCCAATTCTATTTCCACGTTCTAAAATTGGGGTTGCCACAGGGTGTTTATTTTTTTATTGTAATATACGGAATATAGATACAGAAATATTTAACAATATTACTTATTAGATCATCATTGGTTATGTCTACCTTATCAGAAAAGAGGAGTTCTTGTGTTTGATAAGGGAGCCTCGATTCTTACATAGGTTTTATGTTGTAATAATATTTTTGTATAGAATATCGATTTTTCAATGTAATGTTAAATTTAAGCTTTTTTTAATTTTTTTTTTTATTTCATTTATTTGTTCTGATTGATTGACAAAACAGCGCAGTTCAAAAGGGAGATTATTGTAGTTTTTTTATGGCTTGGTAAAAATAATGGTTTTGCATTTGTGTTGTTTTAAAATTTTGTGTATTAAATTGATTTCTATTTCTCATTAGTTTGTAAAATTCTTAGTATTCTTTGTTATTTTTTTCTTTGCACATTTTTACAATGGAAGCTTGCTTAAATATGTCATTGACATTTGGTACTGGAAACAATTTAAATAGTGACTCCGTTGAGAAGGTAGATTATTTTTTTAGTATAACTTTTATGATGATTCTTTGTGAAACTTTTACAGAGTTTAGATTGTTTTCTTTTGTTTTTAGTTTTTATAGAAATATTTAACCCTGCTTTCATTTTTTAGTCAAATTTTTATTTGCTCGTTCGTTATCTATATGATACTTCGTTATTTTTTTCGATCTGGCAACTAATAATCTGTAAGAAAAATAAACGTGTCTTTTTTAAACAAATGTAAAGGACGAATTAATGATACGATTTCCAAGAAAAGTTTTATTAAAATATCCTTTGTGCAAGGATCATCATGAACCTGATAAATACGTACCAACGCTTAAAGAAAATCGGATAAAGTGAAGGGTGGAGGGTGGAGGATCATTTTATAAGCGGATTTATACCCACAAAAGGTACTCTTTGACTACACCATTCAATATTTGAATTAGACCGTACTTTTCAACTTGATTCTTTCCAAAGATCCCTTTATCTAATTCCTTCTCCAAACTTCCCTCGACCTCATAATACATCTCCATTAAGAATGAAATAGTCCCTTTGGCTTCGAATAGTCGATACTTTTGTACGATGTTCACAATCATTTAATATGAATCAAACATAATAATTTCGGGTGTCTGTGGAGATGTGCGTTAGTTATATTGGCGTTAAATCTTTCACGTTCAGCGATCTCAAATTTGCTTAGAATTTAATTGTGACATTTAAAATTGGAACTGTTTGTGTAAATAATAATTTAGAATAATTAATCAATAAAAATTCTGTACTTGAAAAGCGAATTTCTTTTGTTTATTTTTTTAAATATTTCATCATTTTTGAATGAACATCAATAAAAGTTATTGATGTTCATTCAAAAAGTTAATTTCTTATTTATCAAAAAAAATGTAAAAAAAGCTTCACAAATCCTGCATTATTATTATGTAGTTCTTTTCATTTATACTGCCTAGCTTAGTGACATTTCACGTGCGCCTTACTCTAAAAACTAAACGTATAAATTCAAAATCCAAAAAAATATTTATTGCACAATAAGAGTACAAAGGGTATAGCTTATAGGTTACATCCTATTTCTTCCAGCTAACCCAACAAATACAAATTATGTTACATAACCCAACAATTATATGTTAACAAATAAATAACAGTATAAAAAAAAAAAAAAAAAAAAGAGGTATTTAATTCATGTAAGGAATTCATTAAAGGTGTAGTGACATTTGTTTAAAATAAATGTTTTTAGTTTTGATTTAAATTTAAGTGTGTCGGTGAATCTAAGTAAGAATCGTGGTTCCCTTATCAGGCACAAGAGCTCCTCTTTTCTGATAAGGTACACATGACCAATTATGAACCTTAATATTATATTTTGCAAAATATGTATGTATTAATGTAACCCATATGATGTATATTAAAAAAAAATAAAAAAATAAATAAAAATAAAAAAATAGATTTCATTATCTTTAATAATTTGTGAACAAACGCCCAAATGAGACGAGGAACAGGAATGAAATAAGACTCATCTTCAAAAAGATAAAACCTAGAGTCAAAGGTCGTTGACGTACGGAGGTATGAAAATATTTGGCGAATAACCGGAAGATATAAAATTAGTTGAAAACGTAAGCAAAATTACGAAAATATGTGACATATAAAGTAAACAAAGTACTTTGTGGTATCATTTTTAATTAAATACACGGAGAAAACTTACTGATATATAATATTGCTAATATATTAAAAAAATTATAACAATTACATGCATTATTATTTTTTTTGGTAAACTAATGTTTTAAGACAAGATTTTTTATGCATAGCACAAAGGGTAACAATTATTTTTATAACCAATAATTATTAGCCTGAAATACTCATCCACATTGAAAACTCTCCTGATAAAAGATACATGACGCCAACGGGACTTGAACCGGTGTCCTTTCGATTTCCGGTCGACATCTCTGACCACTGAGCTATGGCGGCTTATCTCTTATCCGCGAAATAATTCAATATATACTAGTGTTTCATTCAACAATTACTGCTTGTAAAATTTTTGCGGATAAGAGATAAGCCGCCATAGCTCAGTGGTCAGAGCTGTCGACCGGAAATAAAAAGGACATGGGTTCAAGTCCCGTTGGCGTCATGTATCTTTTATCAGGAGATTTTTCAATGTGGATGAGTGTTTCAAGCTAATAATTATTGCTTACAAAAATAATTATTTGCATTGCTACTCAAAACGGGACTGCAGACCTTTATCGAATGAATTGACAGTTTTCCTAACAAACTGTCGGTAAAACACGAATATGTTATTATAATGTCGGAAAGTTTGTTAAAAATCTATTTTTTTTTTTTTTTATAGTGAATACCTCACAAGAGTCCCAACTGCTCCCGTCTGAGGCCAGTGAGACTATGGCATCCCCGATTGGGGGATGTTGTGAGGCTGAAGGTAAGTGGGGAAGGGAAAGAGGAAGGTGGGGAAGTACAGGGCTATTCAGATCTAGTCACTAAACACGGCTAAAGCCATTTGGAGCAACGTTTAAATACTGAATGGTGGTCTTACACCAGGGCGATACTGGTAGTATCTTCCACTCTGGAACCTGCCTTTTAATTAATTAATTGTGAAATAACACAAATTAATCAAATAAAATTTATTTGCGCACGCCGGGTTCGAACCCGCGACCTTCGGAATGGCAGTCCAATGCGTTACCACTGGACTATGCCGGCCGTCGGCATTATATTTATCAGGAAAAGCGCAGTTGCAAAAACACATGTTCCGAAATATTCTGAATGGAATAATATTTTATTAGAAGAAGGATGGCAATCACATTTTAGCGACAGGAATTTAATAAATCAGCTGCTCATTTTTCTTCGTGTTATAGTGAAAGAGTTAATTTTAACCACTATTTGAAGCACAAATATTTAAAATTAATAAATCACAATAAAATTCCTGAAATGTTTAACGTATTACCTGAAGACATAAAAAGAGACATCTATTTATATCTTCCATTATTCTAATTATTCTAATTATTGTTCATACACAATTGAAACATACACAACAGCTCAAGTTCGACTCTATCATAAGATTGTAACGATTAAACATCACAAATTAAAACATTAATGAGATATATTATAGACATAGACATATCACACACTTACTTTCACATATTTTTTGGTTTCTTGGAACGGGCAATTTGCCTAGTTAGGAACCAATAATTTCGACCTGATAAGGTACAATAACCAATAATCACAAAATATTTTAATTATATCTTGTATCATATTGTACTGTGTGTAAATTTAAATGAATAAATACAAAAATAAAATAAATAAATAAATTTCGAAAGTAAAAACCACAATCAGATCTTTCTTCTGCCTTAGAACATGAAAACAAATCTATGAATGTATAATATTATAGAAATATTCATATGTCTATGTAGAATATGCATAACTACATACCTTAGAAAATAGTCGAAAATGCAGGAAATAAACTTATTTTAATTTATGCCACAACATGTACCTAACAAGTAAAACTTTAAACATAATAATAGAAACAGAACTTATTGATTGTATTTTATTTTTCTTTTCAGTTCCTTAGACATCATCCCTAAGTTAATTTTATGTATAAAAATAAGTACATTCAAATACACAGTTTGCTTCACCGTCAAAATATTCAGCTCATTTAACATGTCTCTTATCCGTGTGTATATGTTGCGCTTAAGTATTATTCGCATTGCTTTATTTTGCAGTATTTGCATTTTTTTCATTTTCTCTTTATTGCAGAGAAAAAGAATACTTGAACAGTAATTAAAGTGTGGTGATATAATTGTATTGTATATTATCTGGCATGTTTCTTTATTTACTTTGTTTCTGATTCTACCAATAAATGATATTTTTTTTGCAATTTTTTTAATTGTATAGTCTGCATTTTTTGAGAAGTTCAATTTTGAGTCTATAATAACACCTAGATATTTAATTTCTTCCACTTTTTTATGATTTCTCCATTTATAGAAACCTTTGGTTCCTCATGCGTATTTGTTCTGCCTATATGCATGTATTTTGTCTTATTTACATTTAGTTTTAATTTATTTAGTTTGAGCCATTTTGACAATGTTTCTAAGTCACTATTTATCTTTTTGATTGCTTTCTCATAATTATCTTCTGCAATATAAATTAGTGCGTCGTCTGCAAACAGTCTTATTTTGAATTAAAAATTAAAACATGTTTAAGTACTACAGTGATCCTTCTTATTACTAACAAACTATTATTAACTTATTTCATCCACCCGTTAATTGATCAATGATACAAAACTATATCTACAATGCATTTGATGAATGAACGTCGTGCTGCATTAGAATGTAGATGTTTTATTATTCATTTATATTTTGTACAGGCAGATAATTATCAGGACCATGACCTGAGAGGTCACTTAAGATTAACACTGTTTATTGTTTATTAGAGAAATTTAGATACAGTTCGCAAGTAGAGGACACAATAATGTAATTGGAAATTACATCATCAATTCCGGTATTTATTTTAATAATACGTATTTATGTTCTTTAATGAGTGTGTTTAGGACAGGAAAAGAAATTTATTATTCTAAATGCGATTCGTCCCTCGTCATGAGATTTCCAATAATGTAAATACAATACGGAAATTGTGATTAGGATGTATTATAGGCAATACAAGAATGTTGCCCTAAGGCAAGTATATTTCATTTAAGGATATGAGAGCCTTAAAAGGTAATTTTTTAGTTTGTCAATACCGGAAGATGCTCTCAATTTGCAAATGGCGTCTTATATCGTCACGACTTTGAAATTTTTGAAGTAAACAGAAACAAAATACATGTCGACAAAATACTTTTCAAAAACGTGAAATTTTATTTTCATATACAAACAAAGGTAAGGAAATCAAGTAATTACTTTTGCGCCACTTTGAAGAAAGAAAATATTTGTTATGAAGTGGCCGCTGAATATTTCTGTTTGATTTATTAAAACATTTTAAAATTCAATTAATTTTTATTTTATTTATTAAATTTATTTTAGTAATTTGTACATTTAAGTTTACAAATGACTAATTAATTTGTTACATATAAATATACTATGTTTTTTCTTGCTTGATGTGGCTCCTACACAACATCTTGAACTTTCCAATTGGGGCAGACTTTAGGTTTAAGTTTTTTTTATTTTAATTTTTTGTTATTTGTTATTGGGGTGTTATGCCATGTTGCGCTAAACGCTTTTTTAGCCAACGTTTCGGACAGTGTCCGTGAGTATCCATGTGAAAACACATCTGACCTGATGAAGGACACTGCAATGCTGTCCGAATAACAATAACAAGTAAAAAAAATACTTTTGGCCGTGAAAATCTTAAATCTTAATTGAAATAACTTATTGAAGCTTATGCATTTAATCATTGAAGACAACTAAAGACGGATTGTTTCAGAGAATTTTAACAATTCTTCAATTTCAAATTTAATTTACAAGTTCTGTGAAAGTTTTTTTAAAGTTATGTTATTATTTCAGTTTTTTCAAGTAATTGGCCTATAATGATATAATAACAGAACATAAATAGGACATTCACGGAACTTGCATACGAACGTTGAAATTCGACGAATTTTTCAAATTCTATGTAACAACCCATACTAAGGATTCGATTCTCGGTTGCGACCGGCACCTTTTTATTTTATGTGTCTTTTTCTGTTTCATATTTCATTGAGATTTTTTAACATTATTTTCTTCATTCGAACCACTTAGAGTGAGTGACCTATGGCAGAGGTGTTGGTTTTTCAATGAATTGTCCCCGGGGCGGCGGTTAATTAAACATTATTGTAATTGAATTTAAAACTGCTCATTTCTTAAGTAAACAATACGTATTTTTAAACTACCCATCCCGCGATCGTTAGTTAGTGCTGCATAAACCTTAAAGGAAAGGCTTTTACTTAACGAGGGCTGTTTATGTCTGGGGGTGGAAATTTAAGGGTATCTAGTCTCTTGAACCAAACGAGTTATAATTTTAAACATTCCACTCTCAGCGAAATGTCCAATTATGATTAGTGTGACTTAATTGTCCGACCTGTGCGCCATAATAGAAGCACTTATTTCTATTGCGTTATTCTTGTTAAATACACTTCAAGAGAGCTTTCCAGCACCAGATAAACAACTTTAAATAGTAATATAACTACAAATATATTTGGAAAGGTGTAGGCGTAGGCATTTCTAACTGAAACCGTTATTAAATGTCAGTTATAATTAATGGCACTTGTTTAATATTCAAATTTTGCAGACAATTAATTTCAAAGCCATAACCATTTTAGACCCGAGCTTTATTGATGTTTTTTTCCTAAAATTTTTATCGTAATAATAATATATAAATAACGGTAAAAAATCCGTTTTTTTAAATCTATCATTTTTTTGGAAAAGCAATACCCACAATTGTGAGTACCTACTATGTCTCAATAGTGCCAAAGGTATCGGCAGAAAAATAATTCATAGGTAAGTTAATAAAAATCAATGATTATTTGCGATGAAATTACAAGAAACAGTTGACATCTTTTGATACACATACGTAGACATCACATTTTATGCATTTGGTAGGAGATTGCTTTGAATATCTCTCTAGTCATATAATACACAATTTACCTAACTAATAATATTTTTCAAGTAGCAAGATATGCTCACAATCGATCGAGTCCGGTCCCAAATCTATAGAAGCATTTGCACCATCCGAAATTAAATATTGAACTTAACCTCACAATTGTGAATTCAGGGACCGAAAAAGATAAAAATAAAAACGATAATTTATTTATTCATGCTTAGTTTTATGCAAGAATACAAGTATTTAGACTAGATATATCATGATTACCTTTTTATATCACACGCAGTAATGTCGCGTAGATATTAAAAGGTTAAGTAAGCAGTCGAGTAAATCATCAATACTGAAAAGGAGACGGCGTAATGGTTGATTTGACACAGTACGCTTGAGTTGATTTTTCACAAAAAAAGCTGTATGTAAATTAACAAATTATTATTATAAATTTGGAGCAGAGATACGTTTTCATTATTCGTTAAAAACATTATTTTTAAAGACACACCCACGTTACTCTATAAATAAATTTAAAAAATCTTCCTACAATAATAGCCTAATAGCCTTCGACGAAATATGAAGTTATTCCGAAAAGTTACTTTGGTACCTTGCATTGTTCCTTATACGCTTTCCTATTTTGATTCTTACCTACAAAATTATCTTTGTCTACCTACCTACCTTATGCCAACTTCAATCAACCTTACTACATGTGTGAAAGTCTGCAGGTAAAATTATTAAGTCATCCTGTCAACTCGAAACTGTGTTTGATACGGAGCCACCCTATTGGACACTGTTAAGCCATTATGAGCTCGCGAGTTTGTGGTGATAAAGAAAAGTGAACTGTAATGAACCTGCGCAATTAAGAAAAGAGAGAGAAGAATTAAAGGTAAGTCGGCATTCCAGATTTTCCACTTCTTTCCGCTGTGCGATGGTTCCCCGTGTAACCCCCTAAGCGTTACTAAAACCTAGAACAGTTTACAATTACGTACCCTTTATGGAGGTGATCTGCAACATTAACATATAACTTAGCTATTTTTCCTACAAGCAGTAACTATTATCGTTAATTTTTATCCCATATTCCTGCCTCTATGTTCAATATCCCAGCTGATTAACGTGTTTCGCAACTATTCCCGAATCCTTCAAAATCTATCCTTCCATTAGATCCCTGTTCACGATATTCATCATTTCTACACTGTCTTGGGTAATCATAGTGTAGCGATGCTCATCCATAAATAATACATCCATTAACAAAAAGCTTTTATCGTAATTTATAAATTACAAAGATCTATCTAAATTTATTAGTAACAACGAAATTAGCGGGGCAAATACTCGAAGACCTTTTTGCAGTTAAAAATTGACATTTACTAAACTATTTGTCATGATCAAGAGATATATATACTTTTTGTTTTGTAAAAAAACGAGGTATTAACTTGCTTATTTTTTAGTATTTTTTTATGTGAAACTGCGCAAGAGTCCTAACTAACTGAGGAAGGTGGAGTAGTACCTGGCTATTCAGATCTGGTCACAAAACACGGACAAAGCCACGTCAATTCTGAATTATGGACTTACGTACTTACCAAGGCGATACTGGAAGTATGTTCTACTCTGAAACGTGCCGCAATTATACTAAATATTATTTTAAATGAGATAATTGTTAAACAACACAAACTATTAAAACAAAATTTCTTGTACATGCCGGGATTTGAACCCGCGATCTCCAGCTTGCTAATCAAGGGGCAACACCCCTCGCCCACGTTATTTTACCAAACATCCCTCGTATATTTTTGTAAGAAGATTGCTTATTTGTATTTTCAAGAAAAAATAGGTCAATAAACGAGTTTTGTAGATTTTATGTGATGTTGCTTTTATTAATGGAAAGCATTTTGTAGAATTAAGCCTGGTATTTTTCTTCAAATATAAAATATTTACCAAAAGAGAAATGCGGGCATCCTGAAGATGAGTTTCAAAGAAATTTCAACAACAAACCAGTTTCTTCAAAGGATTCTTTAACAGTACAATGCCGCCTATTTTGCATGAAAACGTCACCGTGGAAACGTTTCAGGTAAGTCCTTGCAATAGGAGAATGCAAGATTTTTTTTTACATTGTAAATATACGGCTTGAGTGAACCAGTGAACCGTAACAGATAATAATAAATCATTTAGTGCAAGAAGTCTATAAATGAACGTAATATTTTTATAATTTAATAGTTCTGTGATCAGTTTATGTGTATCAATTTAACAATTTAGTACTTGATAGCAGTGTTTCGCGCTTAACATATTCTTATTTAATAAACAAACGGAAATATTTTGTAAAATTCCTCATAATTATTACCTTTCTAAACCATCAAAGACAGAGTTAATAGAAGCTTTAATTTTTTTACGTATGAGCAAAAAAGCTGTAGAATCGTATTTAGGTTACCTATTTTTTTAGTTTTCTATATTTTATTAAGGTAAATTGAAGAATATATTTCACATAAAATCCATTGTACGAAAGAAAATCAGGGCGCACATCTCTAACCGCTCGGAGGCGCTAGTGTAGCATGTTACCATCAGAATGTATAGAAAATGTCAGAAGTTGGAGGTATTATTAACATTATAGGTTATTTGGCTCATTTAAAAAAAAATGGGTGACTTTTTTTTAATATTTTTTTTTTTTATATTTACTCCACACAGGAGGCCCTGAAGAAAATAATTTCCCTCAGGGCCTATGTCATCTTTGGGGATGCTGTATGGAGGGTCTTTTTGTGGAGAGGAAGGAGTGAACATGGGTCTTGAAGAGTCCCATGTTGTAGGAGGGAGAAAACACAGAGGCCGGCAGTTCGTTCCACAACCGAGCTGTTGAACTTAAGAACGAGTCGTAGAAGCGACCCGTTCTCATGTGACAAATGTCAACCGTGTACAAATGTTGGGCGCGCGTTTGGCGTGTATTCCGACTACGCACCGGTGCCGAAGGGATCAATGACGCTAGTTCCTCAGAGCATCTTCCATTGTAATACCGATAGAACAAGGACAGCATACCTACCTGACGCCTGTGCTCTAAAGATTGCAGTCCGTTTGTTAAGATTGGGGAATCTATCAAACGGACCGCCCGTTTTTGCACAGAGTCAAGGGTTTTTTTCCAGTATTTAGGGGCTCCGGACCAGAGATGGCTGCCAAATTCGACAGTAGGGCGCACTTGCGATTTGTACAGGGTAGGCAGTTGTGTACTATTAAAGTATCTGCGGGCCCTGTACAGTACGCCCAGCTTCTGAGAGGCCAGCTTTACTCTGGCTTCGATGGAGCCTCCGTACCTGAGCTGGTCACTTATGGTTACACCAAGCATATCAATGGAAGGCCTGTTCGGAAGATTGCTTCCGTTGAAGGAGACTAGATTATCATTTGGATCCCTTTTAGACGTAATCAGACAGGATTGGGTCTTTGAAACATTAAATTCGACGAGATTATTTTTACACCAGGAGGAAATACTCTCGAGATAACCGTCCATTCTCTGCTTCAAAGCCCTCCGAGCCGTTGGAGTTTGTGTGCCCTTTGGGGGCTTGTCAAACAAAAAGCTATCATGAACTGTGCTGTCATCCGCGTAACAATGAATCGGTGCACATGTCAAAAGGTCATTGATGTGCAACAAAAACAAAGTCGTAGACAAAACCGATCCCTGTGGGACGCCAGCATTTATGGAGTGCGAGGAAGAGGTGAAACCATCAGCAACCGCCTGAATCGACCTATCCCTCAAAAAGTCAGCAATCCACGTACTTAGGGATGCGGGAAGTCCGTAAGAAGGCAATTTGTTGACAAGTCCTCGGTGCCAGACCCGGTCAAAGGCCTTGGATATGTCTAGTGCGACCGTTTGGGTCTCACCGTGACGTTCCAGGCACCGCCCCCAAACATGCGTCACATACGCGAGAAGATCACCGCACGAGCGGTTCCGCCGGAATCCGTATTGATGGTCGTTGATAATTTTGTTCTTCTCGAGGTATGTGAGCAGTTTGTCGTTGATCACACGTTCCATCACTTTGGACAGAACTGATGTGATCGCTATGGGGCGGTAGTTGGCTGGGTTGGAGCGGTCACCTTTCTTGGGAATAGGGTGAATGACCGCTTTTTTCCAACCAGAGGGCACAGTGCCACACTTCAGGGACATTTTGAAGAGCTTTGTCAAAACTGGAACTATTTCCGCAGCACACCTCTGCAATACCAGGGCAGGTATTCCATCAGGTCCACTAGCTTTGTTAACATCGAGCCCCCGTATGACGTGGAGTACATCCGATGCCGGATCGTCAGCTTTTTCATATACAAGCCGCAGTGAGGAACCGACGGCGGGACAGCACCTCCGTCATCGAGGGTCGAGTTTTCCGCAAACATTTTCCCTAATAAGTTAGCCTTTTCGGTGGCGGTGTTTGCTAGTGAGCCGTCAGGTCTGGTAAGAGGTGGCAAACTGGGTTTGCAAAAATTCCGACCTATTGAGCCCGCAAGCGACCAGAATGCTCTGCTGCCATGCGGGCAGGCAGCCAGCTTTTTGCTGATCTGCAGGTCGTGTTTGAATTTTGACTTATTAATGATTCTCTTGCATTCCTTTGGCGATTTGTTGTATGCTGATCTGCTTTCGGGCGTTCGAGATGTGTTGTAGGCTCGGTAAGCCGCGTTTTTTCGTCGAAATGCTTCGGAGCATTGTCGACTGAACCACGGCTTTGAGCCCACACCAGTTTCTTTAGTAGTCGATTGTATGAAGCCATCCATCGCCGATTTGATGACTTCACCAATCTCCTGGGCACATCTTGAAGGGTCCGAAGTCCGAAAACAAACAGCTGACCACGAAAAAGCGTTGAAATGGGCCCGCATACCGAACCAATCTGCTGACCTATAGTGCCACACTTTTCTCCTCAGCCTCTCATTCGTTGGTCTGAGGCTAACGGGGATTGATGTCGTTACTAGGCAGTGGTCAGATGATCCCAGAGGCACTGTGACGTCAATCTTATAACCGTGTGGTACAGTAGTTAAGAATAGGTTTAACAGATTGGAACGGTGAGTCTGGACATCAGGAACACTTGTAGGCTCCTGAACCAGTTGCTCTAATCCGTAGCAAATGGCAAAAGATTCCGCCTGTCGGCCAGCCGAGTCCGTTGGCCCTGAGAACTTCAACCATGGTTCGTTATGAACATTGAAGTCCCCCAGAACAATAAACTCGGCCGAAGGGTAGCGGGGCAAGAGATCATCAATAGAATCTCTCAAATGTTTGAAGAGCTCGGAAGTGTCTGATTCGCTATGGTTCGGTGAGCGGTATAGACATGCGTAGAATCTTGCCGTACTGGCAAGATTGACGCGCACCCACATTACGTCGAATCTGGAGTTTTCCAGACTCAATAGTCGTACACAGTTGACGTCAGCTCGACTATAGAGGCAGACTCCTCCTTTGAGTCTGAACTTGCTTGCAAAGGTAAAGCCCGGGCAGTCCAGATAGGAGGAGTCTGGCGGCTCGGCTATCTGAGTTTCGGATAGGAAAAGAAGGTTGGGACGTTGGGACAAAAGATGGTGATGAACTGAATTTAAATAAGTGTGCAGACCGCGAATGTTGGCAAAATTTACAAACAGTTTTGGCCCGCACCGGGGACGCCTGCTACTCGCCGCTGTAATGATGTTAAGTTTGTTTTTATGTATATTCATGATTTTTTTTTTTTTTTAAGGGTATGAGGTGAAAGGAAGGTCTGGAAAGGAAAGGTATGAGGGGTGGGTAGGAATCTGGGGTTCAGGCTGTCCAGGAGTGATGAGCGTTTGGTTCCAGCCCACTCACTGCGGTGCTAGGCGATAGGCTGGGAGAGTCCGGCTGGAGAGGGCATCCAATGCGCCCCAAACGCTGCTGCTGGGTCCCCTCCAGACACAAACCGGCACAACAGCAGTGGCAGGGTTTTTTCACTCGCTGATGGGGCAGCCCACCCTTAGTCGTGAGCCTGAGGGTCGGGCCCCTGTACTATCGAGCGGCCCGGACAGCGGTAACCGGTTGTAAAGGGTCTCCCTCAACCAGCATCTCCCAACCGGCCCGCCACGCAGAAGGTGGGCCGACGCTCCCGAAACCAAGACCTGGGCAAACCTTAACCCATGAACCCGGGCACCCCTGCTAAGTCACCAAACGTAGCGAACCACTTGGGGTGACCTGTGGCAGAGGTGTTGGTCATCCAATAAATGGTTTCCAGGGCGGCGGTACCCATTCCCGCCTACCAAATTGAAATTACTAACTAACCTTACCTAACCTAACCAAACCAGTCAAGAAAAATACCCCAATCACAGTGTCGGTTGAAAATGAGTTAACGTTTGATGTAAAAAAACAGAGGTTGAGATATGTACCTTCAACTAATTCTGTTTCGGTAATACGTGGAAAACCTTGTAAATAAGTACATTTTTTAAATGTGTCGATTTTCGTCGTATTCATTTCAAAATATTCCTACAACAAATTGCTATCCTCACGGGGGAATACAAAGACATACTGTTCGACTTACTCGATAATAAATTCAGGCGAAATAAAATACATTAACAATCTCGAACATAGTAAAAATAAGGTACCTGCCTTACTAAATACATGATTAATATTTTGCTCATGTCAGAAAAAACACAACGTCAAAAAAATAATATATTCGTAATAAGGGACGTTGTGGTAGCGCCGTTATAACTTTTCTAAAAAAATCATTTTTTATTCCATTTGAGAAAAATAAACTTCTACGTTTTGAGAAATACGTAGCTTTGAGATATGTAAATGATTGTTGCGATTGCTATTATATTATATTACTACCACAGACTAGTAAATAATCATGGGATAGTTTGAATGACGTCGTCTCCAAATTTTTTATTTTGATGAAATTTTTTTTATTTTTTTTTTTATTTATTCTTAAATAAATTAGTTTTACAAAGGTAAAGTACATTGTCCTCCACGCTAGGAGTTCACCTGTGTTGTGGAGGACTTTTTCAATTGTAAAGTTATGTACATAATAGTAAACAATACAGTGGCGATTAGTTACACAGAGAAACGATAGAAATTAAAATATAATATCGATTTTTACATAGTTTTAACAAAAACAAATGATATATTGAAAGAGTTAATTAAGAAAGTAAAATTAGTTTTTAGTTATCTCCGAAAATAACGATTTTATGAGCTTTTAAAGTGAAGTTGGGTTAAACGTGTCCGATGGTATCTCGTGACGTCACACGATACACGATTCAGTACAATTCACAATTTGAATGCCAGTACCACTGTGTATGTACCGTGATGTCAAACGCTTTTCGACAGGACGCAAATATCAACATTTTGTCGGCTTATATCTTCGGTCCTTTCCAAACATTAAAAATGTTATTTTCTCCGCATTCACTAAATAATATGTTACATTTGAAAAAAAAATTAAATTTCGATTTATCAGACATTTCGACAAAAAATGGAAAATAAATAACTTACATTGAAGACAATGTGAGCGATTCTCAAACGATAATTTTCAAAAGAAAAATCAGAAAAAAATACGTGCGCATCTGAGACTTGAACCCAGGACCTTCATCTTGTCGGAACTGGGTTCAAGGTGCCTGTATTTTTTTCTGAATTTTCTGTTTCAAATATTCGTTTGAGAATCGCTAATATTGTTTTCAATAATGAAATATTACAATATAAGGTTTACTGATTGAGCTATTCCATAAAAAAGTCATTTTTTGTTTTAAATATCGTACAATGAATAGGTACCTATATTCTCGCTCCTCCAAACATACACAGACAGGGGTACAACTAACATTAGTATTTTATAATATTTTAAAGCTATTTAATCACCCCGCTATAAAAATAACCTCGATATGTATATTTCTAGAAGCACGCAGAACAAAATTGTCAACAATAATAAATTTATCGTTATGTTTTTTATAATCAGAGATAATCAGAGAAAACTTCCAGAAAATAACGTAAATAAGACTATAACGTAAATAGATCCTCGTAAATTCAACATCAATATATACGTAAATATTTTCGAAAACCCCAATAAGGCGAATGGTGGATAAAATTTAAATGGTGTTCGCTTCGGTAAATAATAATCATTTTGTTTACATTTTCGTTGCTTTATCCAAGATCACAAAGCAACCAAAGATTCACACAATCTTACAAAAAAATTAAATCCCTTATTCAGACAAAATTGTAGCTAATAATATTTTACTTTAATTATTGACACGAAATACTCGTACTTTACTTTCAATAGAAGAACGATTTAATCAATTCCACGAATCTGAAAGCACGAGACATCGTAATTCCACAGAATATTTAAAGTTATGTAAATTAAACCTTGTATATTTTAATATTACCTACATCATATTTTGAACACATTTCTTATATCTAAAGAATATATAGGCCGACATTAATCTTTTCAGCGGAACAAAATATTGATGCGGCATTTTAAATCTACTTCGCATAACATAATAATATTATATTATGCACAGGAAATATATATTTAATGAAAAATTGAGTAGAGCATAACACAGAGGTAATCGTTCATTGAATTTTTAATCCGTTTTTTGTCCCGGGAAGCAAAGCTGTGTACAGTTCTTAGGAGAGCAACGGTAGGTTTGATTTAGTTTTTCTGGGAACAAACCGTTTTTTACTAAATTTAAAAGACATTTATTATACAAGTCTACAAACGTACAAAAGCTTATGGATACTTCATATTCTTACAACTCACCGATCTCACAAGAAGTAGATATTATAATATTCCAGTGTTTATTATATGAAAACATTAGCAAAGATTCATGTTAAGTATTCATTTAAGAGGAAGCTACAAACCGAAAATGTGTTTATTCTTGGTATACCTTATATTGTATGTAATAGGTATTAAAATCGCTTGACAAACGGAGCCTAGAAACGTTCGATTTCAAGCACAAAACTGGTATTTATTTATTTTGTAAATAGTTTTATAAGAAAGCAAAAAAGTTAATCAAGTGAAACTGTCACAGATAATCTTAAATATAATACTGTATTTTTCCTTTACGCGATCATACATTTCTATTGAAAAATATATTTTTTAGTAGTTTACATTTATATTTTTTATTGAGTAATTATTTTTTTATTTGTATTCTACTCAAGCGAAGCGATAAGAAAACCTTCAATTTATCTAAAGAATATTTTTGGTAATCATAATGTACACCAATTCGTTATAAAGATTAATCAAAATAGTAATTTAGCATTAAGCTTCGCCTTAAGGTGAAGATTTAAATTGGAGTATATCGTATATTTGTTTAATGTTACGTGGAAGGTTGTTATTTACTTTAATAGCCAAATTGTAAGGTGCTTTTCAAAATATTCTTTGGTTTACTTATGTACTGGATACCTACGCTAGTGGAATAGACTGTAAATTTTGACTTCCTCTTTAAGGTACCGTAAGGTAAGGATTTTCAATGAAACACAACTTCGCGAATGTCGTCGAACAACTGACTGATTGGGCCAGTCATTTGCATATTTGTTGGACTAAAATTAAACAGTTTCTACACGTGCTAATGTGGATTAAGGAACAAAGAAAAATTTAATTACTACGGTTACATCCCATTTGACATATGATACGTGTCCGTTAAGGCGATGCACTACGTCGTGTAATATTTTAAATTGAGCCGCTATCAATAACAACCCTTACGTAGATGGCGATAAGGTTTAAATTCCCGCTTAACACCATACGCCTGTTTTGATTTATGTATGAAAACAACATAGCCAAAAAGTGCCTTTTATTTTATTTTGTGGATGTTCAGGCATAAATATTAAATTTTTTTCCGATAATTTTATAAATAACTTAATTTTCCACATTATACAATAAAATCATAACCGAAAATGTGATCGTAAGTAGGAGATTTTGAACTTTAAAGCAGTTTTCATAGGCCTTTACATTATTTTTTTCTGGGCTTATAAAAAGACTTATCTAAAAAAAGGCCATGATGTATTCTACTGACAGTATTTAATTAAAGCATCTGAAACATTTCTAGGCGACCAAATTTTCAAACCAAAAACACATGATTTTGCATTACTACGTATGGTATCGCCTTAATAAACCTCATAAAGGATTCACCGTCGTAAAAATGTGCAATAACCCATAAATATCAATTTCCTTAATGATTTCAATTATATTTTAGCTACATTTATCTGCTGTCCGGTACACTTGTGGTGTTATAACTAGGTCAACTAGAAATTTAAACAATATTTATTTCATTAAACTGTTATATATTTTGCCTAGTTAGATGTCAACTTGAGTAAAATTCTCTCGTTTGGAACATACATTACATTATTTATGTGAATAATGCAAAAATAATAATGAAAAAGCTAATGAAATAATGCAAAAATAAATTGTTACGTTTTTTAAGTATTGAAATGTGTATTCCAGAAAAAATATATATTCATTTAATTTAAAAAATCTTTTAAATTAAATGAATATGCTTAAATTGTCGGACACAAGGATTTTCAGACTTACAATAAAATTATAAATGATGAATTTAATATTTCAGAATTGCATTGATAAGCTTTTGGATACCTCTACGTGATACTAGAAGTCGGGAATTATTCCAGTGCAGAAATTCTGGGACTAACTACCATATGTATTCCTCATTGACCAGAATACTTGTGGAGGGAAATAATCACACCAAGTCAGTGGACATCTTTAATGTATCACTTAAAAATATAAAATATTGTTATTGAGGCCGTTTAGTTGAACTACTAGGCATAACTCCATTATGTATATATATTATTTACAAATGAGATCGAAAGAAATTGCAGTTTTTTTAAAAGAGAAAGATAACTCATAATTTTTCAAATAACCGGAACATGTGATTTGCCACATGTTCCGGTTATGCCTGAGATTTCAGCATCCTGTTTTCATTCAAACTAAGCAAATAATATGGAAAAAACAGAGTGCCGTTATTTGATTACACGTTGATCCTGCTGCAAAGAGCTCTGTTGTCCAATCCATCTAGTAAGTAGAAAGTAACTAAAGGTATTTCAAAAAATATTTTTTTGGAGTAAATGAATATTTCAAATCTTATGAAAATGATTGGTTTTCTGAAAAAAAAAATTGTTGGAAAATACTGGATAAAACTTTACTTCCCCAGAACTCACTGTTAAAGAGTTTTCGCTTCTTTAAAATTTAGACTTTTTTGCTTCATAGAAAAGACAAAACATAGATTACAGATACCCCAGCTTTTTTCTTAATGGGAAAGCTTTGCAAGATACGATATAAAAAATAATATATCAAAGCAACGATCTGGAAAAACCTGACAGAAACAGAAGGAGTTTGTTTACGGCAAAAACCGTGAAAAAATTTTCCGTCGTGAAATGAAGTGTAGCGTAAAAAACAATATAAGCCGTGTTTATTCAGGGTTTTTACTTTCCTAAACGGAACATATTATATAAGCCTTTGGGACAATAGCCACCACATTATATATTCTTTGCAAACGTGCTGAAGCATGATCCTTACTACAAAATGTTACAATGTGCAACTCTAGACCACAGACATTATCAATAGTCAAAAAGCAAAGATTGTGTAAAAAACTTTGGAGTGTCAGATGTCAATTTTACACTGTGTAACTAGTTTTTTGTGGTTTAAAGGAAATTGTGTCCGGAAGTCTTAATTGAGTGATTTGCACTATTATTGAGTGATTTGGCGTATTATTGAGTAATTTCTACCTTTATTGAGTAATTTGCACTGTTTATTGAGTGATTTGCATTTTTTAACGAGTAATTTTTCACTTTTTATGGAGTAATTTGCACACTTTTTGAGTTTTTCCCTTATCCAGGGTCTATTAATCTATTTTATAAAAACCTTTTAAACTAAGTACACGAAAAATGGTTTTTTCCAATATCATTCTCTTAAAATATATTATAATATTGTCTAAAAATATACGGGTCCTAACAGTGCTCTGGGAGATTATTTCGGGGGCTGAAGATCACAGGAGCCTATCTACAAAAACATGGTTGTCGGATAAACGCAAACAAAGATTGAAATGTTATGTGTGCCTAAGTGATACGCCCAATTGTATCTCTTAAACGGTTGTATGTTTGACATAGGGCTTCGTGTCACTAATAAATATGATTATGCACGGAGAAAAATTACCGATATAATAAAATACTGTTAATTTATAAAAAATCTGATACAATTATTCATTTTCTGTTCAAAACGGGACTGCAGGCCTTTGACGAATGAATTGACAGAGTTTCTAACACATAATCGGTTAAAAGAGAATGTTTTATAAGGACGGCGGAACAATTGTTCATACAAATATTGATTGTGATGTTGACATACTGATATTGTAGCATTCCGTCATAATATTTATTAGGAAAAGAACACGTCTTCTCCATATATTCTGAATGACTAATATTTTATCAGGGAATTAGCATACTATCACTCTTTTAATAAGATCTTTTTTCTCCGTGTGACCTGTAATCCTAAACCCCCGATATATCACATCATTTTCCGAAAAGAGGGCACAATAGAAAATAAATCGAATATGCACATTTGCTTCTTATCTTAAATATCAAAATGCTTCTCATCTTATCTCTTTACTTTAAAACTGCATTCAAAGTGTAGAGAAATTATTTTCTATCAGGCCTTCTAAAAGGGTTTTAAGGCATAGAGTTACCAATTTCACGATCGATGTCTCAAGAGAGTCACCAAGGTAACATTCAAATGAAGATAAATGGCTTCATAAGGATGAGCATTTTATTTATTCACGTATTTATTAAAATATATGTGTAGGGAAGTAAGAGCTTTATAAATGCACGCACAGATGGCAGTGCATAGAGCTTGCGTGGAAGTCCGCAAGATGGAGCCAGTGGCCAGTTGTCGCCAGGGCCAGTGGGTAGGCTCTCAGAGAAACTTACTGTTTCAGATTCCAATTAGCCAGCTTCTAGTTAGGTCGACTATCGAGTCACCATTATAATACGCGGAGTATTAATTAATCCCTGATTAATCTAAAAGAACCACTTTTTTATTAACTCCTTCCAAGACGAGTTGGAGACCTGTTTGTACGAACACAACAAAATGCCATTTACATACATATAAATTTACATAGTATAAAGTTTAAAAAAATTAAGAATTAGTACAAAATGTAAGTTTTTATTTATTAATTTTATTAATAATATTTATCTGTAATAGAATAATAATATAATATGACAATTATAATCCCAAATATAATGATGCAAAATCTGTACACACACATAAATAACCTAAATGATCATTGAATTACACAATGTTTGAGGACGGGTTATTTCGGAGAATTTGAACAATTTATCAAATTTCAACGTCATTTTGATTTTAGAAATTTAGGCTTATTAGATCTATCAAAAAATTTATATATAAAGATGCAAAAGTCGGTCATTTTGAATACATGTAGGATAACGAAAGATTTTTTAAATATTTATGTTGAGGGATCAGTAGGATTTATAGGCCCTGTTAGGAGTTCTACCGAGCCGAACCCTATGATATGAAAATATCTGGAGTCGGTGAATTATTTTCCCATTTGATCTCTGGTGAGTTGACGTGTTGTTCTTGTATTGTTTTGTATTTATTATGCTTATATAATGCACTTGCATAATGTTGATTGACTAGCTGATCATTTGTGGAAAAGTGTGTGGAAGGGTTAAGTTTTTCCTATGGGGAAGATTTAACCCGGACATAAAATCGGAAAAAGAAATGAATAATAATAATAAAAAAATTCGGCTACTGGCATTATACCTAGCTCTCTCATTAAAAATTTAGGCGTATTAGATCCATTAAAAAATTTATTTATAAAAATGCAAAAATCAGTCATTTTAAATACATGTAGGATAACGAAAGATTTTTTAAATATTTATGTTGAGGGATCAGTAGGATTTATAGGCCCTGTTAGGAGTTCTACCGAGCCGAACCCTCTGATATGAAAATATCTGGAGTCGGTGAATTATTTTTCCATTTGATCTCTGGTGAGTTGACGTGTTGTTCTTGTATTGTTTTGTATTTATTTTACTTATATAATGCACTTGCGTAATGTTGATTGACTAGATGATCATTTGTGGAAAAGTGTGTGGAAGGGTTTAGTTTTTCCTATGGGAAAGATTTAACCCGGACATAAAATCGGATGATTTATAAAAAAAAAAAAAAATAATTTTGATTGACTAGAAGATCATTTGTGGAAAAGTGTGTGGAAGGGTTTAGTTTTTTCTATGGAGAAGATTTAACCCGGACCTAAAATCGGAAATAAAAATAATATTAAAACTTGGTGAGGTTTATATTTTTCTGTAAATCATAAGTTTAGCAACTAAAATACATTATTACAGTAGGTACTATACTATGTATACTAAATATAATATTTTTGTTGATGTAGTTTAATAAATTTACGAGAGAATTTCCTGAGTGAGCACCTATAGTAGCCGGAGATAAATGAGTTTGTGAGTACGTGTCTGTATTGTGTTAGAGATATATTACGCACATCTGTTATGGTGCATAGATATTCAATAATTTTGAATTCTATCCAGCGGATTCTTGTCTCGCAGTATTCTTGCAATAGGGTGATGAGCATTTTACGGGTGATTTAAAATGCTCTGATATACTTCAGCAGTTTTGTAAATTTCTCGTCTGCTGCATAGAATTAAAAAATAGTTGCCATTTCCTTTATGATCACGTTTACCAAAAAGCACGTGAGAGAAATAATATTAGTTTGATGATTAATTACGGGCTAGATTCAAATAGAAGTTACAGTACGGAAGTGATAATCTTGTATTGTCAGGGTTATCACTTTTATTATGCAGGATTTAAAATAAATACACTAAATCGGAAATAATTATTCTGTCACTTAAATTTAATAAATTCATTGGTCGTTAGTCGTAACAGATAAGTGTAGTAAAGTCGTTGTTTCAATATATTTAATTTATAATTTTTAACACTTTTTTTGAACTTTTCTATTGTAGTTGATACTAAATTTCTCAGTAAGCTTTAGTAGTTTTGTAAGTTTTCAAAATATTATGTATGTAATTTCAGCCACTAGAAAACCTTCCACACGGTTTTAAGATATAAATTTCACGATTGATGTCTTATGATAGGAAGTAACGTAACCATTCTACGGCGTAGAATCTGATGTAACTTTAAATGAAGATAAATCGTTTCGCAAGGGCGATGAGCATTTTGTAGGTGATATGAAATGCTTTGATAAACTTCAGCGGTTTTGTAAATTTCTTGTCTGCGGCGTAGAATTAGAAAATAGTTGCCCTTTCCTTTATGATTCCCCTGTACCAACTGGCACGTGGGGGAAATACTATTTGTTTGATGATTAATTACGGGCTAAATAGAAGTTCCATTTAAGAAAGACGCCAATTATAAAGTTATGATTTGAAGATATTTAGACAGCATTAATGTGAAACATCAATATTTATTTTTTTTTTATTTTTATTTTTTATTATCAATATAAAGTTTTTTTACAGGTTTTTTTTTTCGATGTCTGTCTCACTAGGATAAACCTGTGTCGAGACAGACGTATTTGATACATGAATTAATGTTTACATATTTTTTGATCCATAAAATATTTCATTACATTCAATGACATTGTAAAAAAGATAAAAAATAATAATTAATAATAATAAATGATAAATTTGTTAATCAGCATCTAGTTGGAGTACATACTTATGTAGGGATTTTTATAAAATTTTTGATCATGGATCTGTCTTGGCTGATGATCCAAGACATTCGATTTAATAGAAACAATATGTAATTAAATCGAATTTTGTGAAATACTTCTGTAATTACAAATAGTGTTTTAAGAAACTATACGTCTCTAAAAATAGTACTGGCGATGGATCAAAAGTAAATCATTTTGTCGATCATAAACTGTAATTTCTTTAGTATTATTTATAACAGAGGTTCCCAAAGTGGTCTATATGGACCTCTATGGGTCGATATCGGCTTGCTGGGGGTCTATGTCAGCGAGAAAAAAAATTGGGGGTCCACGAGATTCAAATAGGGGTACATACGAGCGGACCCCCATTTACCTCAAGTCAACATTTAGGAGTTCCGTAAATGACACAATAGACCAAACACAAATATAATATTTTCGTAGAAAGCAATCACTTTGTGGTTTAACATTTTAATGAAAATAAAACAATATTTTTTTGTTTAAAACCACGAATTTTTATTAATTTTAAGACCGACCGGTTTCGCTCCACTCGATTTCACATCGTTTTCTTTTAATATATTGTTGTTTCATTTGGTTTTACTTTCTCTCTCCCTCTGTATGTATATATAATGACAAATTTTGTAATATTGATTAGTTTAATTTTGTACCCTGATGATGCTCGAGTGGAGCGAAACCGGTCGGTCTTAAAATTAAGAAAAATTCGTGGTTTTAAACAAAAAAATATTGTTTTATTTTCACAAATATAATAGACTGAGAAATTACTTATTTGATATTTGCATTTTTGTATTTCGTAAAGCTGTTAATTGCGGTATATAAATAGAGTCTACGTTCATTTTCTCGTTAGAATTAATACATTCAAGCAAAACATTGGACATTGGAAGCCGCGAATTTTCCTAGTTCCCCTAACTTGTTTTTGAAAAACGTCCAGGGTAATAATGACGTTCAATATTTAAATGTACTTTACACAGACTTCAAAACTAAGTTTGAGGACATTTTGACTAACGAAATGGAACGTTAAAGAATCGGAAAACATGTGACAAGAAGAAATGACAGGAAAAAGCACTGACAAAGAACTTAAGGGGCAGTTCTGTAGGGCTAGCTACAGAAAGAAATTCCCGTTGCTTATACTGCTTCATTTTCATTTGGTGTAATACCTCACAAGGGTGCCCTTGTCTGCACAATGTAAAGACAGAGTAACGATACCGCCACCCGGTTGTTGGGCAGGCAAGGGGAGGGAATCTTTTTACTAAAAAAATAAATGATCATCAAATGGGACGTTAATAGTTTTAGGAAAATTCAATATTCGGCAGGTAGGGGGTATACGGAAAAAATATTTGGCAGTGGTCTACGCGGAAAAAAAGTTTGGGAACCTCTGATTTATACAATCTTTCTTTAAAACTTCTCTATACGGTGGCCATAAGAGTAGTGATGCACCCGAGTATACCCAACATAAGTTAGTGCAACTGTACTTGTTTGATTCTGTCAACAAAACTAAACAAAACTAAAACTAAACTTCTGTTAACAAAATAAAGTAAGTATTCAAATTCAAATTTAATAAGGTAACAGATCTATTTAATATAGGGTGCAGCAAAACAGACAGTGCAGTTTTGAAGGGTTATTATAAGAAAAACAGCGCAACTTACAAAAATGGGGTTAATTTTTATTCTGTACATCATGCTGTTTTATGCATCAAGTCCTGAAAAAGACATCAGAAAGATGATGGCCCCCAGCAGCGACACATTGATGAATTTTTCATTAAATATAGCGAATGAACACATTGCTACACTTATCTGTTACGATTAATGAATTTATGAAATTTCAGTTACATAATAATTGTTTTCGATTTAGTGTATTGATTTTAAATTCAGAAATACAAGATTATCACTACCGTATATGCAAGAAGACTATGAGACGACGCCCACTGCGTAGTTCAATAATACGCTGCATACAATACAACATTATTTTGTATCTATGCACACATAACAGATGTATCTCGAAGGGTGAAGCGGTGGTTTCAGAAACAGAAAGAAGTTGTAAATGCTCAAATCAGGTGAGCGCGCGGGCCACCCAATGTAATCCCTCTGAGAGACCAAGGGATCATATATTTTAAATGTGAAAATAATCAAAAAGTGTACTATGCCCTTGTCCACTCTTTGCTTATCAACGGAATCATAGGCTGGGGAGGATCCTATAAAAACAATCTAAACTCTGTAAAAGTTTCACAAAGATTCATCATAAAAGTAATTCTAAAACAAAAATTCTACCTTCTCAACAGAATTGTTTCCATTGCCAAATGTCAATGAAGCATGCAAGCTTCCATTATAAAAATAGTCAAGCGTATAAATAAAACAAAAAAACTCCGACAGTAAATACAAGCTTTGGACAAAGACACTATCAATACCATGCTATAAAATCATTCAACAGTCAAACACTTGAAAATAATATAGAGGAAAAAAATAAATTCAGACACAAAATTACAAAATGGATTAAAAAACAAAGGAGACAATATTACAAAAATTTCATAACATAAAATAAAAAAAACTACACGCAACACACAAAACCAATATAAAACAGATATCACTCACAAACGCACAAGATTATATTTTAAAAGTATTATTTTCTCTTTAAATGAATTACGTATATTATATTTTTATATTATAAAATGAAGGCCTCAGCACGGGTAAGCCACCCAGTGAGGCCAACATTTCTCGAGCAGTATGGGCCGCAGCACCGTCCTGTTGAAACCAGATATCTCCCACATATGTTTTTATTTTTTTTTTTTATTTACTTATTTTTTTTATTTAGGAGAAAAAACAGATACAGATATCAATTGAAAAGAATATACAAAACATCAACTAAAGAAATCACCTGCATCCAAACTATTTCTCAAGATTTGACTTAAACAGCAGTTAAAAACATGTACAAATATTTTGACTTATAAATAGGGGAAAAATTTATACATAAGAATATTATTTTACAAATAGAGATATAAAAGAAATGCGCAATATCCTTATAAGAATTTACAAATTATTTTTGAAAAAACTAAGAGGGTAAAACAAAAAAAAATATATATAAATAGATAAACAATGTTAAACAGAAATTTAAAAAAATATATTTAAATGAAGTATGACTAAGTTGTTTACTTTGAACATAGTAGGAAAACAGTCTTTTTTCTACTAAAAGTAGTGCGTGTATCAAAAAATAAGTCAGAATCCTTGAGGTTTTGATTCTGATTAAGTGATTCGCACATTCTTCTGATTGGATCCCTGACACCAGCATTTGTACGCGTCCTGCTAATGTGGAATAAGTCGTTAAGCCTTGTTACTCTGGGTGGTACTTTGAAGTTTATTAATTTCAGTAAGTCGGGACAGTCAATAATGTTGTTACAGATTTTATACAGAGTCATGAGATCAAGGTATGTTCGCCGGTTATATAGAGTGGAGACGTTATAACTCGAGAGCATATTTATGTACACGCGTTTAGGTGCGCTCATTCTGTAATTGAGGCATCGCAGAAATTTCTTTTGAATACTTTCAATATTTTCTTTATAGATATCGTAAAGTGGATTCCATATGGAGGTGCAGTATTCAAGTTGAGAATGGACCAGAGTGTAGTAAAGAAGAAGATATGTTTCAGGTTTTCGAAATTCACGACTGTTTCTGATGATAAATCCTAGCATGCTGTAAGCTTTATTCACATTATTACAATGTGCGCATCGAATTGGAGTTTGAAATCAAAAAGTACGCCTAGATCTCTTATACGGTAAACGCGCTCGAGTAAATAATTACCAATACAATAATTGTGTTTGATAGCGTTGTGATTTTTAGTAAAACTTATTTGTTTACATTTATTGTAACTAAGGTAAATTTTGTTTTCATTTGCAAAACGTTTCGAACATTACTAAGTCGCTTTATATGAGCAGACAATCGTTTAAATTCCGAACAATTGCAAATATTTTTATGCCATCGGCGTACAAAAATATAAACAATGCACGATACATTTAGTAACAGTGTTAATAAAAAGAATAAACAACAGCGGACCCAGGATTGACCTCTGTGGGACGCCAGAAGTAACTGGTTCCCATGTAGATGTGTGTCCTCGTAATGATACGGCTTGTTGTCTTTTTGTTAAATATGAGATAAACCAACGTAATAAATTTCCTCTAATTCCGTTGTACATAATTTTTTTAATTAGAATAAGGTGGTCAACCTTGTCGAAAGCTTTTTTGAAATCGCAATATATTGCATCTACCTGGTGCTCTTACTTGGTGCTAATTATTCATGGTAGATTTGCCTTTTACAAACCCGTGTTATTGTTCAGTAATTTTGGCAGCAAACTGGGAATATATATTGTCATGGAGAAGTCTTTCCAATAGTTTAGGGATCGCCGAGAGAACGGATATTGGCCTATAGTTTTCCACTCTTTGATGCGAGTCACCCCTGTGGACCGGTATAATATAGGCCAACTTCCACCTATCAGGGAAAACCCCATCACTCGGGCATTTATTAAATATTATGGTAAGTGGCACACACAGTGACGACGCAGCAGATCTAAGTAAAAACGCCGGTATTCCATCGTGACCCGCTCCCTTGTTTATGTCTATCGATTTTAAACTCGATTGCACTTCTTTTTCCGTTAGTTGAATTGTGTGAATGTGCGCCAGAGTCCTGAACTTCCTCAAGTTGGTCAATGTTAATAATTGGGTCATTGATAGAGGAAGGTTCAAATGTTGACTTAAAGAATTCAGAGAACATATCAGAGATTTCCTGGGCATCGTTAGATTTGCGCCCTTCGAAGGACATTGCAGAAGGGTATCCATCAGACGATATTAATGAGGATATGTATGACCAAAAGCTTTTGATATTATTTTGCAATGAACTTTCGATGTTGTCAAAAAATAACCTTCGGGTTTCATAAGTCAATTTTTTGTATGTAGCACGTAAGAAGGAAAATTCACGATAATCAGAAACACCTTTATATGTTTTTATTTTTTTATATATACAATAATATTATTATTGGGTTTATAAAAACAGTTTATTTTTAAACAAGTTCTGCTGTGTAATTATTATTACGCGTGACAGCTGTTTCGCCCTCTAAAGGCATTATCAAACAGCAACTGTCTAAAGGCATTATCAAACAGTCTAAAGGCATTATCAAACAGTCATTATCAACAACAGTCATTATCAACAGGCATTATCAACTGTCTAAAGGCATTATCAAACAGTTTGATAATGCCTTTAGAGGGCGAAACAGCTGTCACGCGTAATAATAATTACACAGCAGAACTTGTTTAAAAATAAACTGTTTTTATAAACCCAATAATAATATTATTGTATATATAAAAAAATAAAAATAAAATGGAGTTCTACAAATTAAACTTAATAACAATAAATAAACCTTTATATGTCTTCCATTTGAGCCAGACCTTATCTTTTTTCCTTGATAACCTAATAAGTTATGGAGTAAACCATATGGGGAATTTGTCATTTCGTCGTGCCAATACTGGAATAAGCTTATCAATTACATTGTTTATTTTTAAATAGAATTGACCTACTGCTTTTTCGGCTGATAAATTTGCGATTTCAGATAACCAATCAATACAATTAATGTCATCATTCATCATTAATCTGAGCATAATTAGCTTTCCTGAAATTGTGCCAACGCTGTATTTTGTTTTTGATTTTTGGTTGAATTACGAAGGATATATCAAATTCAAGGGCTAGGTGGTGTCTATCCTCTAAGAGGAGAGGGTTGTTGCTACGTGTAACATTTGTTTCGTGACTTTAGAATACGAGGTCTAAGTATTTTTCATTATGGTTAGGTATACAGTTATATTGGAGTAAGTTCATCAATGACATTGCTTGAAGCAGAGTTTTCGATGAAACCGTATTTGAGGAGGCGAGACCTTGACTGCTGTTTTCGGAAAATGACCAAGTCAGAGTTGGTAGATTCATATCTCCTAGTACACAAAAAGTATTATTTGGTTGTGATGAATATACAGATTCCAGGTTTTTGGAGAACGTATCATAGACCGTAGGTTGTGAGGCAGGAGGTATGTATGTATGACGGCCGGCATAGTCCAGTAGTAACGCATTGGACTGCCATTCCGAAGGTCGCGGGTTCGAACCCGGCGTGCGCAAATAAATTTTATTTGATTAATTTGTGTTATTTCACAATTAATTAATTAAAATAATATATAGTATATTTGCGGCACGTTCCAGAGTGGAAGATACTACCAGTATCGCCCTGGTGTAAGACCACCATTCAGAATTGAAACGTTGCTCCAAATGGCTTTAGCCGTGTTTAGTGACTAGATCTGAATAGCCAGGTACTTCTCCACCTTCCTCTTTCCCTTCCCCACTTACCTTCAGCCTCACAACATCCCCCGATTGGGGATGCCATAGTCTCACTGGCTCCAGACGGGAGCAGTTGGGACTCTTGTGAGGTATTCACTATAAAAAAAATAAAAAATAAATGTATACTGCACATATGATGAGATTGAATGACCTTTCCGGAATAGAAATGGAGATTTGTTCAATTCGACCATTTTCCCAGTCACCGAGCCGGGAAGATGCAAGCTCCTTGCGCACTGCTACCAATACACCGCCTCCGTCTATTTTACCAGTAAGTGTACGGTCCCTATCACGTCGGAACACCGTGTAACGCGAATCTATGAATTCAGCCGTATTTACACTTGCTACAAGCCACGTTTCAACTAGAACTATAACGTCCTAGTTATTCGATAATACATTAATTAGTAGCTCCTGGGTTTTGGTCCTAATACCACCACAGTTCTGGTAATAAACGGATATAGATGACGATGAGATCATTTCACCAGAGTAGGAGTGCCGTTTGACATATTCCACAATCACACGAGTGATACATTATGCAGGGCATATGAGGCTTCGAAATTACATAAAAAACATAGACTTCTTATTAGATCAAGGAATGTGAAATATGTTGACATTTTAGAATGTGAGAAACATGGTATTGGTATAAAGTTAAAGGGATATTGCGCGGTAAACAAAAATAAAAAGTAGCTTTGAAAGAAACAAATTACAGGATACAGAATACTGTGAGAAAGCGGATACCGAAGACAGCAGTAACATGTTTGTAGTCACATGTTTTGCTGATAATGTGTGATTATCTTTTGAAGGTTCCCTCACGGCGAATGGTGAAAACCCGAAAGAGATCGTTCGTCTTCGCCAGAATACTGCCGTTCCACACCCATATGTATTTATAGCCGTTAGCTTTTCCGGCGGCTCATGTTTTGGCAAATAGGATTTTATTTTTCAATGTAAGGTGCTCGTTTATATAAAAATTGGTGGTGGGAGCACCAAATCCTAATTGTTCCGAGGTAAGGCCGCGGCGAGTCCTTGCTGCAGCGATGACATCATCACGGAGACGCTTTGTCGAGAGCTGGACGAATATATTGCGTGGACGGTTGGAGGGCGAGGAGATTGGCAGCGAGCGACGCGATGCGCAGAAACCACACAGCTACTTGGAAGCGGGACGTTAATGTTGGATCCTATTTTATATATTAAGGTCATCAAATTTTTGCCCTTTGCTTCGGGAATCCCATGGATGTCTACATTGCATATTCTGCTGCGCTGCTCCATCTCATCTTGTGCATCTTGGAGTGACTGAAATTCTTGCCGGAGGTATGAGTTTTCTTCTTGGAGAACGCTCACACATCCCAGAATTTTTGTGTATTGGTCCTTCCACTCGTTAGACAGCGCATCTAATTTTAACTGAACAGCGTCAATTGCTTTCTTGTTTTCAGTGCGCATGATTTCAAGTTTCAACTCAAAAAAATTGATTAATGAGTCAGTGTCAATGTCAATCATTGACCGATGTGCCGACGGTGAATCAATAGGGCTAGACGTGGTTACTTCAGGTGAAGATGTATCTTTCTTTGCACTCAAAACCTTGCGAGTTTTAGACATTTTGGTTGATTTATTTATTTACTAGTTTGTAGGTAGATTTCTTACAATTGTTCAGAAATACCCCTTATTGAGTTAAAAATAATTTAACTTAATTGTCTATGACAATAAAAAAAAAACCTCTTCACAAATTCAAAAAAATTCAAAAACATAAATTGTCTGTGGTTGTAGCTTACAATGAAAGTGAATTCATTTTGCGTAATTTTTCAGGGCAATATGTAAAGTTGTTTCGCACTGCCACCACGAAATACACTATTATTTTGATTAATTTTTCACTAGTTTATATGTTTCAATTTTGATTACTTGCTGAATTTGCTTAAATTTCACTATTTTTGTCATTAAATATGGATCTGTCAGAATCAGCTGTTGTTTTCACTTGTCCATAGATGATATATGAATGTTTCCTCCGTTAGTTCTTCCAATTGAATTTTAAAAAAAATTACAACATGAAAACACAACGTTGAGCGTTGACAGTCACGGTTCGTTCATTCCCCTCAAAAAATAAGTCCCAATAACCCCAAACTTAGAAATTGCACACTACACGGTCACTTTTAGGGAGTGAGAGGTCTTTCGTGAAGTTGCCTTGGGTTATTTTCAGCCCAGGACCGAAAAAATTTTCCCCGCTCCACAGAGATGGAAGTGAGCCTCGTCACTACTGAACAAATTTGACCTCGCATGTATCCGGTTAATATTTCTCAAGAGCGATTCATGCGGTTTTCATAGTCAGGAGGATTCAATTCTTGGAAAATTATGGTCTTGTAGGGGTGGAATCTGTAAATCAGAAAATGTCAGCAGGCCCAATGCAATTGCATGCTTACGTGTTACTAGCTTCTCTCACTCTCGTTAAATTTTCAATTGTTCTTAACGTTTTGGGTCTTCTTTAAATCCATAGGTCCTAGAAGCCCCGGTGTTGTCCGTACCAAACCATGATGATGACTGAAAACCGCATGACCACACCGACACAACGAGGCCCGTCCCAGGTTCATACCCCACCACATAGAATGTAACGGCCCTTCAAAACTACACTGTCTCTTTCAATGCTCCAAAGAATTTCTTTTTGGTCAAAAATACCAATGTGATGATTTCTCGCAAAGGTCAATAAATTGACCATTATTAGTTATGAGCAAAAGTTGGTCCTTCAAATGAAATCATAATTTCGAAAAGCCACGCTGTTCGGTTTTACCTCAAAGGCTTTGTAAAATTAATTTTATTGAGGTCTTCGTAAATCGTTTTGGCGATAAACTAAATATTGGTGCGATGGTTGCCTATTCCAAAAGCCTTTTTGGTAGAATTTTTTGGCAGCTGTAAAACCAATTTCGATTTTCGTATTACTACAAAACTAAAATAAAGCTCTGGTTTCCCTTCAATAACGAATAAATCTTTCGCTTTTTACTAAAGATTTCCGTGGAGGGGAGCACTCAAATGAGTCTATAAACCAAAAAAACAAAAATGAATACATTTTTTGAAAAGCTGCCAACTCCAAAAAATCTTATATTCAAATATGTAAATAGTTTTTATGCTTTTTTTGTTTTGCAGAAAGCAATCACATCGTGGTTTGATAACAACACTCCCCTTTTAACCACCAATCGGTTTCGTTTGACTTAGCTTAGCTTCATCAGGGTGATAATTTAAACTTAACGATAACACATACAACAGGCATATTATATTAGTGAGGATATAGTGAAGTGTTGTGTAGGCATGTTTGTATTCTAAATGAGCGATCAATTTTTCCTCATTTCAGGTGAAAGTGACGAACATTTTTTAAAACATCGGCAAATTTTCAAATAGACTATTTATAGAAAGCCTTGCCGTGATCCAAGAATCTAAAGTTCCTAAACACTTATATTGAAAGTTTTTTTTCAAAATCGTTATAATTCGCACTTCTATAGAATCTGTTCAGTGGTGAATTGCCACGTAGAACATTTTCGCATTTTTTTGTAAAAAATATATATATATTTATTTTTGTTTAATTTTTTATTACTGATTGGGATCTAGGCCGTTATCATTGTACCGTTTATAGAATGTATTTGTGTAAGTGCGTTACATGACATGAAAAACATCGTTCTTTTGATCAACTACATCTAAGAAGTACGTGGCTCTATCTACGGGTGAGTTCATGAACAAATTGATACAGGTCAGTGAGACTCTGGGACAAAGAAAAAATTATTTGAGCCAGAATCTCAGTATTCAATATGTAGCCGTTTAGTAAAAGATACAATATTTAATCAGAGCGATACCCTTACGAGTCTCTAAAGACTGGTAATTGGTCATGTCCAGGATATAAATAGATGGGTATAGCCAGGGCTAATATCCGTAGAGACGCAAAAATAAAAATCTTAAAAATTTCTTGTTAACTCTTTCAATGCATAAAATGTACAGTAGTTCAAATTATTGAATTTGACTCTAATACAATTAAGACTAGTGTGTTATATAATAGCCTTAGCCGTTGTGCGTAGTGAAAGGAATACGAATTTATAATTACAAAGCCAAGAAGCTTGAAACTCTACTTACTATATTGTTGATGTGTTGGGGTGTCACTTGGGATGACCTATGGCAGAGGTGCTGGTTATCCAATAAATGGTTCCCAGGGCGGCGGTTCCCATAGCCGCCTCCAAAATTGTACGTTAATTGTAGTAATTTCATAATCAAAAACATACGGATTCTTCGAACTTGTATATGAGACGAAATCGCACTTAGGAGTACTGAAGCTTAGGCAGCTTGGCCAAGTTTAAGACCGATATCACGTTGAAAAAAACGCAGTCAAGAAGGTTTTTAGTTGAATGATATAGTTTCAATTCATCCGAAAAAATTAAATAGTACGAATGAATGATGACTGAACCAATATCGTAACTGTATAGCAGATACAAAAGCGGTCCAAGGATAGACCCTTGTGGAACTCCAGAAAAACTTCGAATTTGAGAGAACTGGTACCATAATAAAAAAAACGAACTGTTTACGAAATAACTATTTTGGAAATATGGACAAAAAAAACTGATTAGCCTTGCGGAAAAACCAAATGAAGCTAACTTGTTTAGGAGAATTTCGATGTCAACCTTGTCGAATTTTTTCGAGATTAAAATAAGCAACATCAACCTGGTCACCCATGCCAAGAGTTTTTGATAAGAAATCTGAGATGTATAGGAGATTACATGCTACTGACATCTGGGGTCTAAATCCGTGTTGACAATCGTCAAGCAGTGGCTTAACGTGGTTAAGTATATATATTTGTGCAAGAATTTTCTCAAATGTTTTCGCGATAGAGAATAGAATTGCGACCGGTCAGTAATTTCGGATATAGCATTTGACACCCCTTTTGTAAAAAGGGGTGATTTTTATTGGCTTTCAGATATTTGGGCATAAACGATAGTTGTAACAAATGGTAGGCATTAGAAATAAACAAAATTATATATGCTCGTATATTTGTCTACGAATGGAAAAATCTAGTTTACCGACAGTTTTTATCCAAATATCCATCACGTAAGATAAGAAAACCCAAAAACCAATTTACCTTTCAAATTTTTTCTGTTGTAGAAATTATCATAATCAGATAGGACCTTTGTTATTCATGCTACTTTTGGATGGTACATATCGTAAGGTAGGTTTAATATTACATGGAAATTTATATTTTATCAAGAATTTATTACAAGAGTTATGTAAATTGATCCGAAGAAAGCGTTAAACTAGAATACAGAGATCGACAACACTCCAGATCTCTCTATTTCACTAGGTTTTTCTTGTTTTTCCTTTGAAAATCAGAGATTAATTGCTTCATGAATATTCCCCTGAGTATTAATATTCTTGTTCTGAATGAGTTTTCTTGGCCTTGAGCAATACAATTTGTAGTTAGCAGTTTGTTGCTACATCGGGAAACTGTATATATTATTGTAATGGGACTAACCTTTTTCCGACAGTTAAACCGTTGTTTCATCAATATATTAAAATATGTTAAAAAAAACTAGTCCCAGTGAGAGTGCGTACGGACGTCATCGATATTTTTCCTCTTTCTTCTAACGCGTGTTGTTTGAAAACGAGAAATACAGAAGATACTAGAACGAAGACGTCATGCACGATCTCTCACTGGAACCAGTACATAAAAGCTCAACTTAATTTTGGGGGTACATCATATACTATATAAAATTACTACTTCTTATTTAAAAAATATATTTACACATATATAATTAATAAAAGTTTAAAGTACCTGTGAGTATTTTGGAACCAGATATTTTGGAGATTTGTCACAAGTAAAAAGTAGGTACTACATGAAAATACCCGGTACTATTACTGGGTACGATAAATACTCTCCTCTACACGACATGGCGCGTCTCCTTAATATTTTAAATCGGAATCCACCGTATTTACAGCATAAATTATACATAGGTACATAGATTTCTACACAACGGTCCATTATAATAAGAACCTTTTTGATGCTTCCATCAAAATATTTCACATAAAATGATATCCTAGGTGAATGATGCACTCAGCATCCACCTGGTTACAGGATTAAAGTTCAGAAGCAAAAAATACTTTGAATGGATATATCTATATTTATTTTATTTATTAATTTTATTTTAACGATTTGTACAACCATGTTTACAAATGTCTACTTTATATATACTTACATACAGGATTACAGTATTATTATTAATTAAAATTTATTTTGATTAATATGGCACCTACAATCCAGCTGAATCAATCAATAGGTGCAGACTGGTAACGCATTATAATATTGCATTCCTTTGTATAGTAAACACTTTTGTGTATAGAATTTGTAATTTTTTGATAGCCTAACTTCATTTGCACCTCGTTGTATTATGCTGGTAAATGTGTTTGTTGTATATAATTTTGTTAAAATGTTTTCTATTATTTTATGCATAAATAACATCGTGTTTAGTGAAAAAAAACCGGTATTTCTTTCATACCTACCACATGTCATGTTTCCCAACTTTTTTTCACCTCCAAAATACTCTGTAAATAGCAACAAAACTTCTGGCTCCTCAAAGCAAGCACGTTTACACCATAAACCTTGAAAAAACCTTGATAACAAATGAAAGCAAATACTAAATTGATAAAGGTAATTTGATAAAATTTAAACTTGTTGCTTTTATGGGAAACATCTGATGTTCATGAATTATTTATATCAGTTAACCTGTCTACCTAAAACTTTTCATTTCAAATAATTCAGTGAAAATGTAATAACACCTTAATATTTAATCCCTCAAACAAACTAAAATGTGAATTAAATATCACTGGGGATAAGAGTTACAAATAGTTTCAGTAAATTTCAAGAAAATAAGTTTTGAATTTAAAAAGAATTGAACTTTAAAGGGGCTGTATTGGTAGTACTGGCTTTAATATAAACAACATATTTTAATATTTTGGGTCACGAACACGATCGCACTAAGTTCTTCCTAGATAGAGCATAAAATTAAATTCTGCAACTACATGCGTGCGATTTCGAAAATCAAAATTAAATATGCTTGAATATAAAGAAAACCTTTTGTCTCAACCAAAAATACCTTTTATGTTACCGGTAGTGGCGCATTTGAGACGAGACAATAAAAGAAAGTCAGATTCTTAACGACGCGCGACGTAAGTAAAGCAGCCATGTACAAAAATATGCGACGCGCGGCCCTGGTGTATTGGATAGACTGTGGTTGAATAAAGTGGGAATCTTAACGACAAAAGTGATGAAGTCGTGTAAATACAATATTCGGCGCGGACCGGTGTAATTTACCGACTTACGGTCGACTTTGCCCTAACAGGCCTAGAAAATCGATCTTTCTGTGGGTTTTATTTTAATTATTTCTGATAAACTTATTACTAAAATCTCAAATGTTTCTAGAGGGATCTCTCGGGAAGTTACTAATTCATAGTCCAGAAAAATACAATCTGGTGCCTACAGCTAATTTTAGAGTTGTATAACGTTTTCTAAAATTTTCAAAACGTTTTAAATAAAACATTTTAATGGTAAGCTCTTGTTTTTATTAATCGTAAATATAAATAACTAATATTCGTGGGAATGCTTCTAGAAACATTTGAGACTTTAGTAAAATGTTCATCAGTAATAATTAAAATGTGAGGGTGGAGCAAACCGCCGTTATTAGAGTCTCATGTCGCCTTAAAAAGCAGGGTTGATGAAAGAAATTTTTCGGAGACGCAGAATGTTGGATAGTTAGCACAGGTTTACAGTATGAAAAGTTCGAAGAAGAGATGATATATGGACTGACTTACAAACTTATTTTCGTAAACGACTTACACGGCGGAATTATATGCCTTAAGTTCTCAGATAAATTCCAGCCAAGGAATTTGTCGAAAATGTTTGTGCCGCTAAAAGGGTATATTTCAAAAGACCTTTCATAAGAAGGGTATTTTAGCAAAACTGACAAATCATTATTTGTTTTTTTTTTTAAAGATTACTACAATAATATTTGATTTGAATCATAAAATATAAACCAATATTAAAAAGTAATAAGATATTTTCAAGACAATCTCGAACTGTCTGTAAAATACTGTCTTGGAATAAGTTGATTTTGAAACGCCATATATAATACTTGCAACTTTCGTACAAATCAAACAGGCGCTCATTTTGTCACGTCATCAAATACTCCTTTTCTATTGTCTGAAATAGAATAAGCCTTTTTTGATCTAACATTGGATAGAATAAGATGACTTTGCAAAAAATAGCTATTTTTCTATGGGAATAAATAGCTTCTACGACTACGTATTACAAAAATATCGTGTAGAAATATATTGAGAAAAATCTTGCATTCACTGGTTGAATTGGATAAAAATTAAATCAGTTCAAAAGTACGTCTCATAGGCGGTATTCCATTTGAACGTAACACTATGAACATATGCATCTACCCATCATACGAAAAATACAATTTATATTTTAAGTGATTCTCAGACGAGAACAAATCAGAGTTTTTTTCAGAATGCAGCATAATGTGATGTCAAAAAGTGTCATTCCTCATTTCCCAAAAGCATTGCAAACCTTTGGATGGGCCCGTCAACCTTCATTATTTGATACGTAAGGCCAGAGCTAAGTGGGCGAATGGAAAACGAGACTCCGGAAGTGTTGTTTCAAATAGGGGTGATTTGGCATCCCTCATCTGGTCCGTCCGGCGGGTTGGGGGTAGTCATCAAGAATGTTTAGATAAGCCGAATGAACAAACTGATAAATATATTCATCCACATGACAAATGATGCAATATGCACCGTTTTTCATCGTTTTCTAAATCGAATTATGATATCGATCAAATTTTAATCATAATCTTGCCAATCTCCCTTTCCCTTCAACCACACAACATTCGTAGTAAATTTCGGTTACCGATATTTCCTGAGATCATTTTAGAATATGATTATTTATATGATATTAATCTAAAACTAAATATTAGTAAAATACGCTTACACTATTTTAATCAGTATTTGAGAGTTGAGTCAAATGTTTTTTTCTATTTACCTAATTACCCAACCCGAAGAATGCCTTTTATTTAACTTTGAGATTTTCAGGTATTTGTGGAAAATTTATCAAAAAATAATGGAACTAAACAATAAATACATAAAAATAAAAACAGCATTGTGGTTTTAGTGACCATAAAATATATAGGGTGTGAAGAGAGGTATTACCTGGCCTACTTGAACCAGTTATTCCTGACCTTATTTGGAGTAAAAAAATCAGTCTTGATATCAAGTGACATTGTTTTTGTAATTTTTTTTTTCAAATACGAACAATAAAATTCTTTCACTTGGTCGTCACTGATCATTCAGCAGAAAATCAACTAAATTTCCCATCCCGACACAAATGTCTGAATTACACCTGCCGAACAACTTATAGGAGAGTAGAGGTGGTCACATGTAGAAGAGACAGTGGGCGAGTCAGTTCATTGAGATGGATTTCGAAAGGTTTCGCGATGGAGGAAAAAGAGAAAAATTAAGTCTTACAACAACAAACTTCACTCACTCCTAAACAATTAAAAATGTTTGAATTTGGTATTTTTTCTATCACTGGCTGAGTCGGCTAACCACACTGTCTTTTGGCTTACAGAAGGATTAGGTTAGAATTAAAATTCCCGGATACGTTAAGTCGGGTTAGGCAGAGATATTAGGGATGTTAAATTCTGGTATTGCTTTCACATTTATGATTTTTTCAACAATTTCATTTATGATTTTTGTAGTACTGTGTTCCTGAGTTTGTCTTTCTCGTTAATATAATTTTATGTTAAAACAAATTTTATAAAATATATATTCTAAATATCAACTCAAATTTTTGCCACTAATAGCAAAATAAATACGGAGGTAAAATATCAAATTTAAAATCAATGTCCAGTGTTTTTACTCTTAAGCCTAAGGCACAAAACGCATAATTTGGGCGTGACCTATTCTTATTTTAACTTGAGGTGTCACACTACGCTATAATCATCATCAGGAGAGAGGGTTAGATCAACTGGGGAACTGCCGCGGAATATCATTTATTTGTATGGAATCGGTATGGGATGGGTCGCCTTGACAGATGACAGATGAAAGTTAATATACATCATTATTTTAAATGATAAACTAATTTTTAATAGACAGGTTTAATTATTAGTAAAATATCTATATAAAATGAAAAAATATTCCGAGAAAAAATAGAAAGAATCTAATGACCAATAATTGCTAAATGAAAAATACCAGGTTCGATTCCCGTTGACGGAATGTATTTTTTCTCTGAAGATTTTTTCAACTTATATGGGTTTTTTAGTCTAATAATTATTGCTTAAAAATAAGATCACCTTAAGAGGTCGAACAACAAATATTACTTCCTAGGATCTATCTTATTATGCTCAACATCTTATTATGTACAGACATCGATAATATCGATTGCCTAGCGTACACATGTGTTAAGTGCAGCTTTATGTAAAAACAATTACCTGTTTTGTAAATCATTTATCAAGATTACTACTCACTGAGTCTTTTGGCCTTGTTTTTATTCAATGTCTCGCCTGGATAACTCGCCCGGTACCAGGTAGGTACTGACTCCACTGATCACATCAGCCGACCACTCGGCTGAATGCACTGTCTTAGCTGAGCACTAGGTAGATGTAGTTCTGGAATTACCATCAAATACTACTTTTTGTTTTTTGATGAACAAAAATCAACGAATCTCGAAATGCCATTCAAATTTTTTACTTTAAATCAGGTTAGGAATCACAGATTCAAGTAAATCAGATACTTCTATCAACACCCCATATAAAATAATATGGTTATCGATAAATTCACTAACACATAAAATAAATTTGAGCGACTCGAACTTTTTGGGTCAAATTTAATATTGCTTAGTATAATCGTATTTTTTCATCTGTTCGGGCTTATCTGATTTTTAAAGAGTTTTATAAATTGCTGGCAATATAAATATTTTTTATTGTTCTGTAAACATTACATTTGCTTAGAAAAATAGGTTTTTCAGAGACACGGTTAGAGTAAATATTTTATTTGTCCAACTTTGTACGGAAGGTACGAACGAAGGTTTATACGGAGAAGAGAGAGAATTAGGGTGGGTGTATGTCCATTTTCCTCACATCTAAGTAGGAGATAATTACATATGAGTGACGCACTTATCCTTATGTCCTTGGCGATTTTAGGAAAACCAAAACAACATGTTTATAGGGTTATGTATTACGTAGTAACAATTCTCGGACGTTGTATGGATTCTCAGAAATATTTATATTAGTAGGTATGAATTTTAGCAGCACGTTTCTGCGTACTTCTTTTGCACACACTTATCAAAATGTAAACAAAATGAAAGAATTTGAATATCTTTTTGAATTTTATTTCGTACAATATTGTTTTAGAATAACCTCTTGAATACCAAACATTATACCCACTTGATAATTTTCGACGAAAACGTATTGAACATTACTTATTAAATAAAAAAATACGTTTTCAGGAAAATTTCTTTAGAAATAAAACAATTGTTACTATTTTTTTTAACCAATAATTTACATAATTTATTACGACTGACCGGTTTTGCATTACACAAGAATCATCATTCTGACTCACTGTTTCTTTGTTTTACGTTATATTTGTTCTTTCTGTTACTTCGTAGAATCTTGCAATCATACAAAAAGATAGCAGCCAATAAAAATATGTCTTAAGAAAATTAAGAAAATGTTGGTAGATCCTAGTAAAAGTGAGTGAGTTAAATATTAAAATTGATATTAAATACATATTATCGAAGGGGATAGGGTGGAATTAGCTCAGAGGTAGAAGGTTGAGGTCCTGGGTTCAGTTCCTAGATTCCTAGATCTTTTTCTGATTTTTCTGTTTCACTTTTTTCGTTTGAGGGTGTTGAATATTGTCTTCAATGATTAAATATTAAAGTTTGAGGTTTTCCTCATTAAGTTATTCTAAAAATAAAAATATGTGTTTAGAACCTATTTCATTATTTTCATGCCATCTGCAATTTAAGAACTGGTTTCTGATTTTTGTTGTTTGTTTTTGGGGTGTTATGCCGTGTTGCGCTAACTCCTTCTTTAGCCGACGTTTCGGACAGCGTTGCAGTGTCCATCATCAGGGCAGATCCGGTAGATCCGAAGATGTGTAAATTTTTGGTTGGTCAAACCAACCAAAAATTTACACATCTTCGGATCTACCGGATCTGCCCTGATGATGGACACTGCAACGCTGTCCGAAACGTCGGCTAAAGAAGGAGTTAGCGCAACACGGCATAACACCCCAAAAACAAACAACAAAAATGCTTTTGGCCGTGAGAATCTAAAAACTTACCTGGTTTCTGATTTATTCATAATTTTTAAGTTTTATTAATTTCATATTTTGTTATCTGAAAACTAAACATGTCTTGTTGTCTCTGTACCACGCAGTAAAAATCATGTAAAATATATTGTTGTATTATTAAAACCATATAAATAACAATTTTTTATTTAGGTAATCATATAAAAATATTTATGATTACCCGAATAAATATATTTTTATTCAGATAATCATATAAAAATATTTATGATTACCTGAATATTTTTTTTAATTCAGGTAATCATATAAACAAATTTTTGATTACATGAGTAAATATTTTTTTTTAAATAATTTTTTTTCTGGCAATCATATAAAAATATTTATGATTACCTGAATAAATATATTTTTATTTAGGTAATCATACAAAAATATTTATGATTACCTGAATAAATATAAAAATATTTAAATATAACGTTTGATCATTTGATTAAATGATCGTGTTTGCATCACTTCAGTTATTTAATGGCGTGTATTTAATATTGAAACAGTTTTATGACTGTCCCACATTCCAGTTACTACCCAAATGTCTTTTTTCCTTGGAAGAAAGCAAGAGTGAAGATTTTTAGAAAAAGAAGAAAAAATCAGTATCATTTGTTTTATGTTCGAATATTCGTCGTCGTTGAAAGTTGCATATTATTTCGCTCTTGGTCACAATTAATCTCGTCCGTAAAAGAGTGTAAATTATCATCCCCAACTTAATAAAATACTGTCGTGTGGTGATCACAAAACAATTCGTGTTGTGGAAACAACGGTGATGTACATCTATGAACGAATAATAGTGCCCATGGAACCTTCCAGAAATCACTAGAACTTCCAAACGAAACTAGCATCAAATAATTATAAGCAACAATTAGTCGCCTGAAATATCAATACAGATTGAAAATATCTCCCGAGTAAAAATAGATGCCGCCAACAAGAATTGAACTCGTGCCTTCTGATGTCCGGTCAGGTAGAGCTATGTCGGCTTATTTCAAACCCGCCAAATGATTCAATATGTACTAGTACCTCAATCAACAATTACTGCGTATTATATTTTTTCCACCGGTAAACAACCAACTTTATTTTTGTAGAAAAGGCTTTGTTAGTGCTAAATTTGTCACTAGATGGCGTCGAGACACATATTATATCTTCATTTATTGGTGAAATATTTTTGACTTGTCAAATATTATTATTTTTTAATGATAAACTAATGTTTATAAGACAAGGTTTTATGCATAGCACAAAGGATAACAAATAAATATAAGCAATGGGCGATTTCATGCCACTAATTGTTGCTTATAATTATATGTTATCCTTCATGCTATGCATAAAACTTTGTCTTATAAACATCAGTTTATCATTAAAAAATAATGAAACTAGCATAATTCACAAGGTCATTCAAAGCATCCTTTTCCCAAGTCATAATTTTTCTTTCGATAGATAAACACGATCGCATGATTCTTTCTTTCTCGTTAAAATTACAGTTCATTACAAGTACCTACCATTCGTCGGTACGCAATAGCGTGCTTGAACGGAATGGATTTATAATGCTTTTGGAATTACCTAAACTAATATTAAATTGTTGTACTTTTAATTGAAATATAGAATAGTTGAATAATTTCTAAGCAGGCTTAATATTTATGTACAAAATTTTACAATTTTTTAATGACTGAGCATCGTTAGCCTTGATAGATATAATACGTACTATCAATACATTCATGAAAATTCTGGGAATACATATGGAAAACATTTATTTCTCTTAAAAATATCGTTAAATCCATCATGAATCTGTTAATTAGGACTCCTGATTGGCCTGCTGTAAACAGTGTTCAGGTTTAATTTGTAATTTAAAAATAAAATAAAATTAACTGGCTAACCATCACGCCGTTCCGCAGGGGTAAGCAGAGAGGACGGACCGTAAAAAAACAGCCAATTCACACACTCCTAGCTACAGTCACATTCGTACAAAATCTTCTGTATTTCTGTCTCTTGACGTGACGCGAAATAATAATAATAATAATAATAATTTTTATTCCAGGATGTGGGGAGGTTAGTGCAATCCCACACGTCCCATAAATAAGTGATCGGTTAACTTTATCGTGTCATGTATTCCTTGGTCATCCCTAACTCTTTTACCATACACGTTACGATAAAATATTATCCTTACCCTCCTTTCATCGTTTATCCGCTCTACATCCGCAAACAATCTACGCGTCCCCTTCTTAGGACTGGATGTTTCACAGAATTCGAACAATTCATAAAATTTCAAAGGTTATTTTCAAGTTCTGTGAAAGTTATTTTCAAATTCATAAGAAAGGGTAAATACATGATCAATAATTTGTAAGAAAAAATATTTTAATAAATTCGGTTGATGGAATATCAATGACAAATAAGTCGGAAGAGAATTGGGACATCTTTTGTTAGAGTGTGAAACTAATAAGTTAGCTTTATGATTCCAACGCGCCAATACTAAATATTTTAAAAAATCTTTTCAAATTGGCCATATTTTGGACAGCGCGGGCGTTTGCGAATTGGTCTAAATGTTGTTGGTCAGTGGTTACATTTATTTAGAAAATACGTCAAGAGTTTAAAACTAAATTAAGATTTCCTTACATTCACTTAGACAAAATTTAAAACAAAATGAATGCTTTCTTTATATTCATTTAGACAAGACGACATGGGCTTAAAAGACATTAATGCTTATTTAACTTAACTAATTAAGTAGACTGAATTCTGTAGAAACGAGATCCCTGAGGCGTATGTGTGATAAAACCATGTATGATAGTGTGAGAAATGTGGAGATCCGCAAAGAGTGCAAGGCTGATGTAAGCGTAATGAGTAAGATCAAGAAAAGGACGCTTACTGACTTTAAGACATGACACGACCAAGTGAATCAGATACTTGAGTCGGGCCATGTCAAGTTTCAGAATAATAGAAGAATATGTATGAATGTGAATGAGGCAAGGAGTGTGTGCCAATACCGAGTTGTTTGGCGGGCCGTCCTCTCTGCTTACCCCTTCGGGGAAACTGCGTGTTGGTTGGTTATTTAGTTAATGCTTTTAATGAAAGCCCCTAAGGGTGTTAATAAAAACTTCACAAATCAGTGTCCAATTAGGATTTCACGCTTTACACTTATTCCCCGTAAAAACACAATACTTCAGTGACTACATTCATATCAAAATAATAACCTTCTTAGTCAATGAATTTGAACATCATTCCTTTCAGAGTATATTGGGCCGTTAACTTTGGAAACATTAGTATCGGCCTTATTTTAGTATCACATTAAGGCTTCGAAGGGAATTTTTATTGAGGTGGTTCTGATGATGATCCGTGAAGTCCATAACAGTAAAATCGCATGAAATCCATTTGATGACCAATATAAATCTCTTTAACCTATAAAAACTCTTGCGACCCTGGAATCTACATTAAATACATTTCCGTGAAAAAGGAAAACACTCATTAAATATTATTATTTGATGGTAAAGTTGGCTGTGGGGTATTTTCGTAAAAACTTCTGGAAATCGTATAAAATATTTTAAAATATTTACATCGTTAGTTGAATGGAATTAAAAATTGCGATTGAATGCCCTAAAACGTGTAATTCTTTTTAGCAGGACCTTCAAAAGTTTCTACCCACTTTTAAACATTGCACCACTGTGCTTTAGTCAACATCTAAATAAACACAACGTTCAGATTAATTTTGGCTAAAATAGGAAGATCCAATATTTATAGTTTTGTGTTTGATACAATTGACTTTGATCCAGAATATGTTCTTTTGTTTTTTTAGAAAAATATCGATATATATATATAATATATATATATTGTATTTTGTGTTCATTTCAGACCATTAAATTATTTTTAGATATGGTTAAGCGCTTCTTGTCGTTTAATAATAATAAATGGATAATATTTTATAATAGGCTGGTTTACCATTGTTTATGGATGCCATTAACAAGAGAGATGCTCAAATCCACGTGAAAACAATAGGGATGAGGAGATATCGGCGGAAATAAGGCTGTCGTTTGAAATAATCCGCGTGTTAATTGTCTATCCAAAATATTTTGGAGATTAAACGATTTGATGAATTAAAAGATGAACCATAGAAAATAATATAACATTTACAAATTTATGGTAGGTTAAATAAGGAAATGTTTTAAAATCTGGTCACAAACTAAACATTTTTTAACGATTTTCTTATACCGGCGTTTCAGTTTTTTAAGCGCGGTTTTTTCTAAAACATTATGTAAAAATAATGTAAAAATTACGAAATAATAAATCTGGTGTCTTATCTTTTATTTTTATCATGTAATATATATTTAGTAAAGCGTTTAGTAATCCGCGTACAATCGCAACGTTACATTTCGCATTAGTCAGAAGTATACTCGAATATGCTACGCGAATTTGAAATCCACAATATAAACTGTACATTGATAGCATAGATTAGTTGATTTAATATTTACACATACAATTTTAAACTGTATCGAATCAAATCAAATCAAAAATTATTTATTGTAAAATAAAAATTACAAAAGGTGTAGCTTATGGGTAGACCCCATTTCTTCCAGCTAACATCATTTATTTAATTACAATGTTTAAATAATATTATTTGTTTTATTATAATAATTACAATGTTTATACAGATAAAATAACAATATACCACTGAAAACATAAAAAAAAAACAAATATATATACCAATACAAATAGGCGTTTCATTTACGTGAGGTATTATCGAACTTATGTCCCTAATTAATTTTAACATACCTTCGAGAAGTACACGACATACAGCGCTATTCCACACGCTTAATTATAAAACAAATGCAGCATATAATTCCCAAATTAACGATGCTCTTAATATCCATATAATATACATTCAATAACATTTGTCCAAACTTTAACATCGACATTTTTTTGGATTTGCTGAACAAATTTAAAAGGAGCATCATGTCAATGATGTAAACAGTTCTATGCGCGTACATTTACACAAACATCTATACACTACACACGTCACCCGTTAATTACTGAATATACGTACAATTTCCTTCTATAATATAAAATAAATAAATGTAAATCAAATAAAACATTGCAAATGTTTAAATTTGATACATGAATATTTTTTTCACCGATAAATAAACATGTTTTTCAAGCTGTTCTCTGAGAGCTTTCCAGTATTTTCTTAGATATTTGCCCCAAAAAAAATTATTTTTCCGAGTGAGATAGGTGTGGTATTTTTACTCTTATGAATAATATTTGTATGGTGGGGTTGAAGGTCCTCAAATAATACTGGTAAGATAGGTTGAAAGAATAAACCCAATGTCACATTCGACAATTCATGCTCAATAAATCTAAGAAAAACATCTACATTGTGGAATGTAGAAGTTTTTCTTTTATTTGATTCCATCGATACAATAATTCACAAATGCCACAAATCTGAAACATTGCCAAAGATTATTATAAAATAAATAGAGGTCTAACTAATAAAAAAGCTAAAAATAAACAGTTATTAATAAAAATTTTCCTGCAAATAATTTAATAAAAATGCTTATTTTTTCTGAAACAAGGCGGTACAATGATAATGATAAACAACAATATATATATATATATATTTTTTATTAACAAGACAAATAACATAGTTCAAATCACTTTATATTTTTTATATGCACAATCTACATGTTTCGCGAACAATGTTTGCTTTATCGGGAGTAAATTTACTCTTGATGAAGTGAAAATTGTTAATATATAGATCGTGAATATAAAAAAAAAAATGATTGAAGCTAAGTTATTTGCCTTTTTAATAAAATCAATAATAACCGGTGAGAGGAACTTTTCTTCGAAAAATTAATAAACCATTCAGAAACCATTTTATCGATCGAGGCTGAAGTTGGTAGGGAGGGTAAATGAATAGGGAAGAGGAATGTGGGGAAGTACCTGACTATTCAGAACTAGTCACCAAACACGGCTTAACCATTTCAAGCAGCGTTTCAGTTCCGGTTGATGGTATAACACTTCAGATTGCTAGTCGAGAGCCTTGCCCTTTGACCATGGAGACCTTCCAAAAGTTACATTATGCATTGTCACCTAGAGAAGCAATTTAATGGAGTAGCATATTTAGTATCGTATCTAAAGGTCTACGTAAACGCAAGCGTTAAAATAGCGCCATTATGATATTATCATTGTAACCATGGAAACAAAATTACCATTTCTATACGTCTTCAAATCATTCGTTTTTTATTGATTACTGGTGCAAACCCATGATTCTTGAAAAACCAGTTCAAATTTTGAAAATGAAATTCTTTTCTTATTTAAGAAATATCACATCTAGGACTTGAACCCAAGACCCTTGCCTTGCCGGGGCACCGCTCTACCAGCTGAGCTGATAGGACCCTATCTCCTTCGATCATATTTAACTGTATAAATATTGACCTTTCATATTTTTCAGAACTTTGTCAAATATCCGTGTGAAAATATCCTAAATGTTTACTAAAAAAAATTAAATTTAAACGCCAACAATAATCACCATGATTAAAAAACAATAATCAAACATTGTAAAAATTTAGAAACTAGTTAGTCAAAGATTTATTTATTATGTAAGAAACAAACAGCTTTTATATAATATGCAGTGATAGATATAAATATACAAGTTAATTGAAGTCAAGCCACAGAAGTATCTTATGTTACAGTGCATTAGAAATGAAGTTTTAGTTTCTTAAAATTAATTTGGTGTTAAAGGAAGGGGAGAGGAAGAGGAAAATAGGAAGAGGATAGGAGATGCTGCCGATACATTCCATACTCTCATATTAATAATCGATCGTACGCATTACTTCATATCGATATTTCTTTAGGTTATTACCAAAAATGTTAATGCTGTAAATTTTTTTATTATATATGATATGGGAAATATAGTTGCAAGATAATATTGTTAATTCTGAATTTGAATTATGAGATCGACAAATATGATTTACAATATTTTTACAAGAAAGAAAAAAATTCCTGGATTAAGAGTAACCTGAGAATAGTTGGAAACATCCTACTACTTGTGTTAGGATGGAGGACTTATCTAGTCGAGGAATTAAACGCACGACGCCTGGGTGAGACTTAAAAGCGATGACAACTCAGACACTGATCGTTCTAATGATTGGGCTATTAGGTTCCAATGGTCGAGTGGATAAAGCCCTTGTCCCGGTGAGGCAGAGATCCTGGGTTTGTTTCCCAGCTGAGTCCGTTATCTTTTTAATTTAAGTCTTGTTCTGTTTCACGTTTCGTTTAGATTTGTTAGTATTATCTTCTTCTTCAATGATATATTACGTTGATGGGTGTAACTTTCAAAAGTTAAAGAAAAGTTAGTATAATTTAAAATTTTATAAAAAAATTGTCATAAATTATATTATCTATACTAAAAAGTGTATTCGGTCTGTACCACTGACTTAATAGAAATTCGAAAGACATAGGATGTATACCGATTTGAAAAAAACTAAGGTCTTCAATTTACACAAAGGATTTTCATCTTTCAGTTACCCGGCAATCCGATTAGAATCGATTATATTCGAGAAAAAATATCGAAATTTTTTAGTACTATTTTTCCCAGAAGATGCTGAAAATTTATTTGCCACTGTCAATTTCCATCAAGAGCCATTGAAATTTCTATTGAAAACAACCAGTATTCGTCAACAAATTCATTGATCTAGATATTAAAAAAATCTTTTGATGAGACTTGTATTTTTAAATTTATATGTATTGCGTAGGTAGGTAGGTACACATTTAGTGAGAAAATTGAAGGAAATATTTTCAGAAAACGAAAATAAAAATATTGTTTATTAAAAGTTTTAATCATTTTCTGATATCATAAAATATTATTGACGAAAAATAAACATGTGCCCAAGGTCACAATGATAAAGTTCAATGTTACAAATTTTAAGTGGAAAAGTTTTAACACTTTCACAACGGGGCATTCAAAACAACATCAATGCTGGTAGATGCAAATAATTTATTCAAAAGTTAAAAAAAATCATCTAGTGGCCTAGTGGACGCTATATAACTCGAAACAAAACAGATATATTGTTTTTTTCCACGTGTTACTACACACTGATACCCGTGTGCTTTCTAAGAAATAAATGAATTCTGAGAAAAACTGCATACTTAACTCAATTTCGCCAAAAATGGTTTGTTGGACAAAAACGAATTAGAGCGACGCTGTATTGATAAAAGAGGTAATGATTATGGTGGATCATCCAATCACAATAATACCACTACTCGAGTCAGACGGTGTCAGGTACTACTAAGTACACGGTGGTACCTAGGCCATCATAGAAACTACCGGACACATCAGCCTTTGCCTAGAGGTCAAGTCGGACGGTACCTGAAACTACCGCGCTATTCCTACAGCTATTGGACGACCGCTAGAGTCTTTAGCGTTACGGGCGGCAACATTAGTAGCAACTTCAACAACTTTAATCGTATTGGAGCCTACTAGCGAACACCGTAGGTACTGCCCATCTACCTACCCGCTGGATGATTCTCGATGCATTCGCACCTTATATAAGCGACAGCGGGAAGGTACTCAGGCAGTATACTACTTACTTATATTTAACGCGCTAATCAAAATAACTTACTCCTTTCGCACCGCGATTACTTAAATAAAACTTGCTGTGTCTTTGATTAATTACTTGTGTGATATATAAAATATTGTTAAAATTTATTTACGGCTGTTATATCCCTGCAACAGAATAAATTTCTTATAAAATACCACATTCTTTAATTTTAATACCGAACACATCTTCAACCCAGCATACCAATAAAATGCATTGAGAGTATCCTGGTATTCAGTAACAAGAAGTAGTTGTAGTAAAAAATAAAGCGGGATTTGGGATCACAGGGGTCTATCTACAAAAACACCGTTTAAAGATAGACGCAAAAAAAGATTGGAATTCACATATGCCCGACTGTATCTCTTAAACAGCTGTAGGTACGAGATAGAGCTTCGTGTCAGTAATAAATATGATAATGGCATTACCGAAACCAACCTTAACCCAAGCACCAGTTTTTGTAGTAAGTCACGTGTCGTGGGATAGAAAATCTTTTATGCAAGACACAGTTCAAAACGTGATACCAGCTGCAGCGAATTTTCCATTTCTTCGATGTGTTACGGATGATAAACGGGCACCGATTTTTCCATGAATGTATTGGTTTCAAGATGACGAATTTCATGTATTTTAGATACAGTTTAAAACAATCATACCAAAACCAATCGCACACACAAAAGCGGAACTACTCGCATCATGCTTTTATTTTATTTCACTCACTTTTTTTTCAATTTTATGAGTATAATTCTCATAAGGCAATGCGTTTATTAACGTCGAAGTAATATAAAAAGCGCTAAAAATACATTTGAAAAAGTATTGAAGCGAGTAGTCGCCAGCTTCGTTCTACTTAGTTTACTTATAGATAGTTGAAACAGAGGGAGATGAAATATATATGGCATAATTTGGGAGGAAGGTTTGAGTACCGCCGCCCCGTGAAATATTTATTGGACAACCAACACCTCTGCCATAGGTCACCCCAAGTGGTTTGCTGCACTCTGTGATTTAGCAAGAAGGGTGCCAGGGTTAATCGGATGAGGTGAGTTTTGGCTGGGCCTACACACTAGTTGCGTGGCATGCCAGATCGGGAGAGGCTGGTTTGGGGAGACGCTTTGACAACTCCAACTGGTGCCGCAGTGGGACGGATATATTCGTATGTCCGTTACTCCTGCACACACTGACCGCTAGTTTTTTACCCAACTCTCATACCCTTTACCTTCCCAGAACTGCCTCTCCTTCCTTTCATTAAAAAATACCCCCACACAACATCCCTAAAGATGACATAGACCCTGATGGAAATTATTTTTCTCAAGTCCTCCTGGGTGGGTGTAAAACAAATACAAAAATATATTTGACTTTATATATTATATATTTGAATAAGAATATCCATCAGGGCCATTGATGTATTATACTAGATTAGCCCTGTCTAGCTAAATTCATTTTTAAAATGACCCCACATAGCGTACGTCACAAATATGGAGATGAACTTAACAACCCAACTCTGTTTAAACTCCTTGTACAAGCGTTCAAACTCGTTAGCGAAAACACGGAGAATTTGTTGTCAGAGGTGTTGTAATATGGACATAAAAGCCAAAAATAAACTAACACTTACAGCAAATTTTATGTGCCGAATAAGGGCTGAATCAGGAAAGAATTGATAAATGACACAAAATGATTTTAATTTAATTTATTTTTGTTTTTAAATTCCATACAGGTCCTATAGAACCAAAAACGTTTACATTTTTATTTTTGTGCATAGGTTTTTTTTTTTTAAATTTACCATAGTATTTATATAGAATGGTATATAATTATTGAAGAAAGCAATCACTTTGTGACTTGAAATCATTTAATTTGTGTTATTTATGTGACGCCAGGAATTTTACCAGAAAATAAATGAATCTCGTTGAATTTTTCACATTTGTTAATACGCTGCCTTCAAGCTATCGGTAAGGTACTTATATTTTTTTGTATTCAGATAGCTGATTACATTTTCTAAAATAAAGTCCGAGATAGGTACAATCTAAAATATTTGGAAATGGGTTATTTTTGTGATTGAAAAAATGAACTTACCCAGCATAGCTGACAAGCAAAATAGCTTAATTCTAGACCAACAAAAGGTAAAACGTAATGCACAGTGCCCATTTTGCATTGCAACACAATGCGTGCGCCTTTTCATAAATGTGCACGTGAACCAAACCAAAATTGTGTTTGGGTTATTTTTCAATGGTTATGCCGTGTCTAGTCGTATTTAGTCTATGATCAGGGCCTATTATTATTCTCAGGGCCTCCTGCACGGGTTAATATGAAAGACAACCAAACTTAAATGATACAACGCAAGTTATGCGTTTGGAATTTAGTTATAACCAAAGGCGTATCTAAAGCTTCTATGCATGGGCAAACGATATTGGCGACACATTTGTGGCCCATCTGTATTGTTTCTATTATATTTTTGTATTTCCAATGTCTATGGTAGCATTGCCTCAATTGCACAGTTAATAATGTCCATCTTAAAGACCGAATTACACCTGCCGATTGCTCGGCTGGCTCAGCTTATTGGAGAGTAGGGGTGATCACATGTCGAAGAGACAATGGACGAATCTGTTCATTGAGAAAAGTTGAAAGTGCTGTTAACATGAAAAAATAGTATAATTGCCTATTTACAAGAAAAAATGTACTTACCGATATGCTGTCAAAAATTTTGTGATAGTTTGGCACGCAGAAAGGCGGCATCGCAGATAGCTTTCTGATATGTTTGCACACTTCTCTGAAAAAAGTCAAAAAAATCAGCTACTGTAATAAAGTTCTTCCTAAAATTTAACAATTTCCAAAATAATTAAACTTCCAAATATACAAGTGTTTCATCACAATAATTGTGTAGGGAATAACAAAGGGAATAAGAATACCCAGGTATAATTGTGTAGTACTACAAAGGGAATAAGAATACCCAGCTATAATTGCTGTGGTATTCGAAATTGGTTACGCGTGAGCGTTTAAGGCGAAGCGTAATGATAAATCACTATTTTCGATTAATCATTATAGCGAATTGGTTTACATTATGAATACCAAAAAATATGGTTTAGATAAATTGAAGGTTTTCCTATCGTTTCTCTTGAGTAGAATACAAATAAAAAAAATTGATTACTCAATAAAAATATAAACTACTTAAATAAATATTTTTTCAATAGAATTTAAAAGAAACAACTGTACTATATTATAGATAAGATTATCTGTGACAGTTTCCCTTGACTAACTTTTTTGCTTTTTTATAAAATTGTTTACAAAATAAATAAAAACCTTTTTAGTGCTTGAAATCGAGCGTTTCTAGACTTTGTTTGTCAAGCGATTTTAATGCCTATTGCCTATATTCTTGATGTTATAAGGCATAGCAAGAATATACACATTTTTGGCTTGTGGCTTCTTCTTATTCATTTGTCCGGTATAATATTCGGACATGTTTTTGTTGTTGTTGAAAAGTGACTTTATTTTAGCAAAATGTTGTTTTAATCGTGAGAATAAACCTATTAATTTTCAACTAGATGCTTAGTGCGAAAAGCTAGCGTAACAAAACACAACCATAACGTATGAAAATACAACCGCTAAAAGGTAATGCTTTAAAATGGTGAGTCTCTGTATCTTTGTGTATCCCGGGTTCAATGACCCCAACAACTGGGATTAACTGTGATTCTCAAAATTTGAATTCTTTGTGGGAACGATTCAGAAAAACGATAATGTAGGCCCAAAAATTATTAATAAATTAATTATTCTGTAACAATTATTTTACAAGCAATAATTATTCGCCTGAAACGCTCATCCACATTGAAAAATCTCCTGATAAAAGATACATGACGCCAACGGGACTCGAACCCGTGTCCCTTCGATTTCCGGTCGACAGCTCTGACCACTGAGCTATGGCGGCTTATCTCTTATCCGCGAAATAATTCAATATATACTAGCGTTTCATTCAACAATTACTGCTCGTTACATTTTTTCACCTGAAAACAACCAACTTTATTTTATATGAGAAAGGCATTGTAAGTGCTAACTGTCTCACTAGATGGCGTCGAGACAAATTGTCTACATTTTTAGGTGAAATACTAGAACTTGTCAAATATTAATTATTAATTATTCTGTTTTTGAAATAGGTATTTCTTTTGTTTAAATTTTTGACAGATGTTGTATCAAGTTTACAAACGGTTTTAATGCGAAGGGTAAATGTCTGTATGCAAATATTTTTTTATAAATCCACTTTACAAATGCTAAACGGAAAAAACTTGCTGATTAAAAATACTGTTAAAAGACTCAATGTTAATCTGGTATTTCTGTTAAAAACGGGACTCCAGGCCTTTAACGAATGAATTGACAGAGTTTCTAACAAAGTATCAGAGTTTTTGGAAATATTTTAGCCGACGGACCCTTAGTTTTTTTGTTATAATTTGAAGTTTATCTGAAAATCTGTCATAAGATTTTATTTGTATTGTTTGTAAGGTTATTATTCATAGATGTAAAAAAATCTGTTGGTTTTCCTAGTAAATAAAAAAAACGAATGTTTTATGAGGACGGCGGAACACGTGTTCATACAAATACCAATATTTTCGCAATCCGTCATAATATTTATTACAAAAAGATGCGTGAAAGAGTGTTTCGATATATGGCCCTTAACGAATGAATTCAAAGGTTTCCTCATAAACTTAGTAAAATACCAATGAATGTCGGAACATGTGTTCATAAAATTCATAACAGATTCGCATTTCGACATTATGTACTATTAAGACAAATGCGGGTGCATCAACACGTCTTCCGATATTATTAAAATTTATTGAAAAAAATATCAGGAAGCGGCCTGCAGTCCCGTTTTTAACGGGATTACCAATAATTTGAAGTGATTTTAATAATAAGCAATACTCATTTTTCTCTGTGGTACCCAAAAACCTGAAACCTGAAAATCCTGAAACTTACAAAACACGTTGCCATTTTCGTTTCTTAACCTAGTAATATCGCAAACGAAATGAGAATGTTTGATTTTATACCCACGTCACGTGACATTGCCTTCAGAATTCCACAAATTGGTGCTCCTCTATATAAATTCTCCCAAGAAAATTTCACTTTCGCCAAGTCCTTCAATACAGCCAAATGCTTTTGGTTCCAGGAAGTAAGCACATCGGGAAGTAATTTCATTTTTTAAAAGGGCAAAACCCTTGAAATTCTATATAACCCAATTCTATGGGGCTTTTATACATTTCGAGGGGAGATTTCAAAGGAAAGCAGTTGTATTTTTATTTAAAATGTTCTGATAGTTTTTTAAAGTTCCACCTCAAAAGTTTGTTCGTAAGACGAAAGTTTATATTTTTTTAATTTGAATACCGCAAACGGTTCTTAACCTCGTGGAGCCAGTAAGACTATAGCACGCTAATTGGGGTATGTTATGGGTCTGAAATTAGTGAAGAAGGGAAAGTAGACGGGGAGGAGGAAGATGTAGGAGTACCTGGCTGTTCAGATATGGTAACCAAACACAGCTTTAGCCATTTCAAGCCAAGTTTCATTTCTGAACGGTGATCTTACACCAGGGCGATACTGAGAGTATCTTCCACTCCGGAACGTGCCGCAAGTATACTATATATTATTTTAAATTAATAAATTGTGAAATAATGCAAAATCAGATAAAATTTACATGCGCACGCCGGGATTCGAACCCGCGACCTTCGGATTGCTTGTCGAGAGCTTTACCCTTCAACCACGGAGGCCGTCATCTAAACGTAAATCGATTGTGAACCACCACTATCTCATTTCTTCATAATTGTAAATTGTTTAGGAAGAAGAAAAAACATAAAATCAATACAACACGTTTCCAACAAAAAAAAGTGAAGTTGGAAGTTAATTCCAGAAACCGAAATTACCATTAACCATATTGAAAAACCACGGAATACTCTGAATTCTCCACAAATCAGTTCAAATTTTAAAAATGGCAAATAAAGTGTTTTTTACATTAGCTACACACGGAAGGCCCTCAGTGCCTATATCATATTTTAAGGGAAAGGAAAGAGTGGAGGTCTTGGAAGAAGAAAGGTATGAAGGGTGGGTAGGAATCTAGGGGTGAATGTATCCAGGAGTGACGGACGTATAAATTCATCCCTTCCACTGCAATGCAAAAAGGTCTCCCTCAACCAGTATTATTCAAACCAAATTTGAGTTCATTGAACCAGATTTTACGTAGGCCCAGAGACAAGAGAAATTAGTATGTTTGATTTAGGTAGGCACACTAAGGATGTAGTGTCACATAGTGTATTTAAAATAAACTACAAAACGGTATTGAAAACGCAAAATGCGATTTCATTGAACGATGGGAAAAACTGCATTTTTATATCTTATAACTCAAAATATATATTTTTTGTTCATTTTTGAAACAATTATTATTTAAATTATATTTGTGGTGTGTCCAAAATTCCACGAGTCTTATAAAAATAAATAATCTCACTTAGAAAAATAAAAGTTTTCATTTCGTGAGATTGAATGATATTTGTTGAAGCTTGAAAACTTCTAAACACTTGAAGGTTGACGGTTTTTTGCCCTGTTAGTATAGAGCAATGACCAAATAATATACACGTGTTATTCTCTATCCAACGGTATGGATATATTTCTTAATGCAAAGCAAAAATTAATATAAGTTGTAAGAATAAAAAATGTTTAGGAGTTTTACGAAAGGACATTGTGACATGATCAAATTGGAGACTAGCTGAATTCCCGGCGTTACCCGGGCTTCACAAGTAAATATTTATCTCTCAATAACAAAAAAATCTCCAAGGAATGGAACATAAATAGGAGTTGACGAAAACATAACATAAAACTTAAATGTTATGTGTTTAATGTTATGTGTTTTATGTTATGTGTTTAAGTGGTTACCTGTAATCCGGGTTGCTGGGATGTGATGGCGTGAGCTTCAGGACGGACCGGAAGGCGAAAAGGTCCTGACTTCCGTTCAAGAAGGGGTCCAGGTAGGCTGCATCCGAAAAAAACAATATAAAAATTATTGTACATCTGTGTTACTTGAAATAGTGACGAGAAAATCTTTAAAGGTAGAATATATTAAGGAAATATGTGTCATGTTGTGTGAACATTTCTTAAAACCAATTCTGTGATAGAACTACAACATACCATCATATCGCCAATATATCAGCAGACAAAATATCAAATGTAGCTGAAATTAAAAAAATATTAAAATATAGTTTTTTTTTGTAAATAATTTAATAACATTTTTCTGTAATTTGCGGAACGTCACATATTACACCATTTTCGAAGCTTTTTTGAAGTGGTCAGCGAGTGTTCAAATTTTTTTTTTGTATTTCTTGGGCATTAACTATATAAAAATTTCTAGACATTTTTGTTATATTGAGTTTAATTTTCCAATGTAAATTTGTTACTTCATTTACTAGCAATCTTAAAACTGGGTAAGAATTGCTAGATAATGACACGGTTGTGTCAAAACCGGTAGCAAAGCAAACAAAATTTAAGTAACAAACTTACATTGGAAAATAAAACTCAATAAAACAAAAAAGAGTATTGAAATCTTTTGATAACGAACAAGAAGGCCATAATAACTTATCGAAGTAAAAATAACAATTTTGGTTAGCATAATATTTTTTTTCTGTATGGGTTCAATATGATTTTGATAGAAAATTTTATTTTTGATTACCGTTGCGCTGAATTATTATGTACATGTTTGTAAAAGCCCATATGGCCTTTAAATAAATAAAAATTAATCGTGTATTTTGTAGCTCTTCATGATTTGTTTGCTTTTGTTTATTATTGTTTTCATTATTATGTTTTCCCGGCAAACATGATTCTAACGATAGACGGAAAATTCGGTAAAAAAAGAGATTCACATTTTTGAAAATATTTTTCCAGTCATCTGAACACACATGACTGAAATGTATGGTTGTCACAATGTATCTAATTAAAAAAAAATCGTGAAATTCAACTCAATACATAGAACAATGTGTCTTAAAATTTATGTTTTTGTTTAAATATGGAATTTAGAGAAGAGGAACGTAGAGGTAAAATTTTTTTTTGTTATTAAAAAGTTACGCTGATAGTTCCTGAATGAGACAGAATTTGAGGTACAAGTTGAAGCTTGTCTAACGGTCATATTTTCAATGTCACTAGTTTGGCCCCCAGAGAAGTAATTTCCCTCAGGGTCGATGTCATATACAAATACGGAGTTCTGGGAAGGAAAAATATATGAGGGGTGGGTAGGAATTTGAGGGGTCTGTATATCAAGGAGTGACAGACGTATGAATCCCTCGCGCTTACTGCGTGTGACGTGGTAAGGAGATAAGTCGAGAGATATTTCGAGAGGTTAAAAGATCTCCCTCAACCGGCATCTCTAAATCCGGCTTGGAGAAGACCTGGACAAACCCGATACACCTAACCCCATGAGCCCGGGCACCTATGCCATGTCACTAAACATAGCAAACCACTTGGGGTGCTCTATGGCAGAGGTGTTTGTTATCCAACGAATGAATGGTTCCTAGGCGGCAGTACACATACCCTCCACCAAAAATCTAAAACAGTTATACCGGCTGTAAAAATATTACATCAAATAGTTGTCTGTGAGCAAATGTTGAAGGATGCTAAATAACGGTAATTAAAACGTGAGCGAAGCAGAATGCGATAGCGTGTTGGTTTTATCATAAACCCATAAATATATTTCGTTGAAGACCTAAATTTTTCATGGAGGTAATAATGCTGCTCGAGAAAGTAACTCAAATTTCCAAAATGTGTTCATTTAAAATACTTCAGAGAGCCATAAAGTTATAGGTTCTTGCTTGTTGTCGATGTTTTCCCATAAACAAAAGGATTTCCCGGAATGTGGGTACTTTATCTCAAACCCAAGTAAGTAGGTTGGCGACCTCTACATACCTACCTATCAATCAATAGGCGCGCCCTTCAGGATAGAGTGGTTTCTAGAATTTACGTGCTTACTTGAAAATGGTCACTTCGTCCAATAATACTTCGCGCGTGGGTTTGTACGAGTATGATCATTGCGTTGAATTCGATGTTATTTAGAAAAAGAAAACTATTTTCCACCCGAACATTATTTTCCTTTTCACCGCGATTGAAATATATTGTGGTATTAAATCTTCCTCACAGTAATCGATGTGCCATCTGTCCTCTGTGAAAAGATTTACACCCAGTCAAATCTGAGTTCTAATGTAATAAAGAAAAGGTCTTACCAATGTCGAAGTTAACGATTTTAATTTTGATATTATTTTGTATTTCTTTTAGTTGTACTATGTTTGATTTTCTGGGAACGAACGTTAGTCAAAGTCAATTTAGTCAATATCACAAAATTATTTTACATTAACTCGTTGGAAAGGGGTATTATCATAACAACCAATACCTTTAAAAATGTGTGGAATATTAAAAGTTTATTTTTCTGATTATGATTATATGCTAAGACTAAGTAATTTTAATATTTTCATCCATAATTTTTGATTTGAAAAACGATCTAAGACCGCAAATTTTGAAACGGTTCCAACTGGCTACAACGTCATTATGACAGCGAAACCGCTGGTTTGTAAATGTCTGGTAAGACTGCTTCCACCAACGTCGACCGGCGTGACATCAACGCCGCTGAATTCACGAATAAAAATTAACATTTCGTTTCGAGGCATATCGAAAATTGCACATTTTAAATCGTCATGGAAAAATTATTCTTCATCATAAAAATATTTATTTTTGGAATAACTTTATTGAGTAAAACCTCAAACTGTAATATTTAATTATTGAAGACAATATTAGCGATTTCTAAACGAAAATCCGAAACAGGAAAATCCCAAAAGGATACGGTCACATCTAGAACATAGTCACCGTATCCTTTTCTGATTTTTCTGTTCCAGATTTTCGTTTAAAAATCGCTAATATTGTCTTCAATAATTAAATTAAAAATACCTTCATCATCATAATTGTAAACTTCATTTATTTGGAGAACAAAAAAAAACTTTAATATACCCTTCTGTTAATATTATTATTTATTACCTGTTTTGACTTCTTAAAAAACAAAGTACGATACTTTGATCAAAAAATCTGTTTTAATTTAGGGGATCATCACCCTCGACACTGTTCATCTTTACCCCTCGATACCACAATCTCAAGGGGTGTTTTTCTATGCCGATGATAATCGAACTGACGCGTCAAAAAATTTCTGGAAAAATACTGCAAAATTGTGCACTTCTATACCACTGCGTGCGGGGCATAATTAAATCATCCCTTTTCAAAAATTACCTTTATAAGTTAAAATCTATCTCATTCTAAATAAAGTGACCTTTTAGCGATTTCGCGAGTGCTAAAAGTACTAAATGGTTAAATTACTTTAAAAATTTTGTTCACATTATCCACAAAAATGATTTTTGATAGGTACACGAGAGATCATGGCCAGTAAATGTATATAAAGTGATCGATGTGCGATGGTTCGAAACTTCAAAGCAATTTTGAAGCAGCTCCGAGTTTTATTAGTTGAAAATCACGCATGAAGAAACAAACTGGAAAACTAAATATAAATTTTTCGTCCTTGTGTACGTACGTGTATAATGTACCTATAAATAATTTGTTTATCAAAGAATAAAAAAGAAAACAAGAATTACCTACCATGCAAATTTGAATGGAAACGCTTAGAGAGGCGGCTCCACAGAAACCTCGAGTAAATCTAGCTTCCAAGAAACTGGGTGTCTTGTACAGGGCTAGCAAATTCTTCAATGGTGACCAACTACTTACCTTGCATACATCTCAAGTACGCCCAGCAATTGAATTCGCGAGCCACCTCTGGGCTGGAGCTCCAAAATACTATAAACTGTGCAAATGAGGGGTGTCCGTCTGATTGACAATCCACTGTCAACACACCGATTGCAATCTCCAATACAAAGACGCAACGTGGGCAAGCTGAGTCTGTTATACAGGTATCTAAATGGAGCCTGATCTAAGGTGCTAGCAGCATTGATGTTTGTACTGGTGCACGTGCGAGAAACTCGACAGACTCGAGCGAAACACCCGTTCACAGTTGATGTTGGCTTCATTAGAACAAGTTGTTTATTAACTCGTTTTTGTGTAAGTCGGCGCCGTATGTGGAACGAGCTACCGGCTTCTGTATTCCCTCCTTCATATAATCCGGGCCTCTTCAACACTCGCCTAGCAGGCCCATAGCTCCCCTGCCTTTGCACCGTACAGACAGGAGCGCTCTTATGAGGTGTCACATAAAAAAACACCGGTTCTGTATCGGAAATATAAGCCTCTATTAGGCAAACATTTGGATCACGAAACACGACCACAAGGCTCTTCCTGCATGTGTTATCCTTGAGTCTATGTTGTATACGTATATATGTGTAAAATGTTAAGAGAATGCGTTTGAAAACATAACAAATAAATTGAGATTGCTTCAGTTCTGCATTTGAATAACATTTGTATTTTATACTAGCTGTAACCCGCCACGCGTTGCTGTTGCTCAGTCTGTCTTTTCAGATAGAGAAACATAGCGCATGGTGCTTTTGCGAACAACAGATGGTGCTGTTTTTCATAAAAACTTGTTTTACCTGTAACAGGTGATATCTATATAATATAGAATATAAAAACAGACGCGTATTCAAATGCAACGTTATGTCAAAATTTCAAAGGAATCGGTGAAGAACTTTCTAAGATGTAAGATTTTGAACAAATGAATTTTATTTAAAACGGTTTTACGGTTGTTATGAATAAATATCGCAAGAAGCGATTCTTAAATAATCGTGGAACAGGAAGTAATGAAGGAAATTTAAAAATAGCAAACCTTTCAATAGGGTTATATGTATCTCGTTTCGCACTTGAAACAAACACAGAAGATGTAAAATTATTTTGCGAAAATAAAGGTTTAAAAGTAATTAATGTTGAAATCCTAAAACCTTTCAAAGAAACTCCATTCAGGATATTTAAAATCATGATCCAGCAAAGCGACATTAAAACTGTGATGAATCACGATTTCTGGCCCCAAGGCATCGTATTCAGAAGATACAGAGAAGCTATCGAGCGAACCACGAAAGGAACAAAACAAAATGAATAAGTTAAACATCACTTCGATCAATTGCCGATCTGTAAAAAGAGTAGAAAAAATTATTTCTGATCTGTGTATTACAAACGATATCATTCTATTGCAAGAGACATGGCTTATACCAACTGATTTAGATTTTCTTAGCGAAATTCACCCTGAATTCATGAGCTATGGTACCTCAGCGGTAGACGTCTCTAATGGCCCACTACGAGGACGACCATATGGCGGACTAGCTATACTATGGAGGAAATCATTCAAGGCAGTGACAATCGACTGTGAAACTCCCAGGATAATAGCGATTGATATCACACTCAACACTGGAACATTACTTGTCATGAGTGTATACATGCCAGTGGACAACACTGATAATTTACCGGAATATTTATCCTGTCTATCAAAAATGCATACGATAATTGAGGAAAGAGACAACCCTAATTGTATTATTCTGGGAGACTTTAATGCCGACATGAATTCGCCATTTGGACGTGAGCTTAAATCATTCTGCTCCGAATATAACCTATAAATTGCGGATGTTGACATACTCCCGCTCGACTCTTACACATACGTAAGCGATGCACATAATACCACGAAGTGGCTCGACCACTGTCTAGTGACTCAGGCAGTACTCAATACAATAGAAAATATGTATATTGACTACAAGTCCGACTGGTCTGATCATAGACCAATGCACACCACTCTAAGAACTAATGGGTTACCCACATATACCGCAAGTCACACAAAAGTAGAGGATCCGTGTCGATGGCGGCCCAAAAGTCATGTAGAAGTGCAGTCCTACTCCAGGTATGCCCAATTTGCAATAGGTCAACTTCAGATAATTTATGGAACCAACACAGAAACTTATGACAGTACCACGATGAATGTAGCCCAAATCGACGACCCATACAAAAACATTGTACAAGCATTGAGTAACTCAGCTATATCTGCGTTTAACATAGGGAGAAGGCCAAAAAATGGGAGAAAATGGAAGGCTACAGCGGGTTGGAATGAGCAGGTTGCCTTATATTATGAAGCGTCTAGAAACGCACATATAAATTGGCTGCAGAATGGACGACCTACTGAAGGTCCCATCATGGAAGCTAGAAAAGAAACCAGATTGCTTTTTAAGAAAAAATATAAGAATTGTCAAAGAAGCTTTGAGCAGAACAAAATGGACAAAATAGCGAACAGCTTTGAATGCAAGAATTTTTCATCTTTCTGGAATAAAACCAATGCCGTATTGAAAGCGAAATACACCGCACCGAGCCAGATTGATGGAAAATCTGTAAATAAAGATATTGCTGAAGTTTTCAGAAATACATTCTGCTCCGCACCAGATCAACCGCAAATAATGGTTAAAGAGATTGAGACAACAATGCATCAACCAGAACAACAGCCGTCCATCGTCATATTACCTGAGATGATCCAGCGAGCAATAAGCAACATGGCAGGAGGTAAATCTGCAGGTCACGATGGACTAGTGATAGAACATGTAAAGCATGCGGGGGAGTATTTAACAATACTGCTTGCCTCTCTCTTCACTGCCATGATCGGCCTCGGACACATTCCGAAAGAGCTGTCCAAAACAATAATAATACCGATCCCAAAAAGCCGCCAGTTGAACTTGACATCATCTGTTAATTACAGACCCATATCTCTTGCCACAATAATTGCAAGAATCTTCGAAAAGGTCATCTTAAATTTAACGGAAGACAAGCTCAATACAGAGGACTCTCAAATGGGCTTCAAAGCTGGATGCTCTACTGATACGGCCATATATAGCATGAAGCAAACAATCGAATACTATAAAGCCAGAAAAACAACGGTGTACGCATGCTTCCTAGACTTAAGCAAAGCCTTTGACAGGGTTTGTCAAAATGCGTTGTGGAAAAAACTGACCGAACGACAAGTTCCACCACAAATTGTCAATATATTGAGAACATGGTACAACCAACAGGAAAACTTTGTCAGATGGAATGAAAGCCTATCAGAAGCAGCCAAATTAAAGTGCGGCGTTAGACAAGGAGGCTCAATGTCCCCAGTGCTTTTCAACGTATATATGGATGAACTTAGTAAAACACTGAATACAACAAGAATCGGATGCCATATTGCCGGGGTATGTATGAACAATATTAGCTATGCAGACGACATGGTCATACTAGCTCCATCGATAAGAGCGATGAGAAAACTTCTGGCAATATGCGAAGCTTACGTTGATAGTCACGGACTGATGTACAATGCTAAAAAGTCATCCCTGCTGATATTTAAAGCAAATACTGGTCCCACTGTCATTCCACCCATACGTCTCGACGGGGCCAACCTGACAATTTGCAGCGAAATCAAATATTTGGGGCATGTCATCACCGATGACCTAAATGATAAAAAAGACATAGAACGTCAAAGAAGAGTACTGAGTGTGCGAGCTAACATGCTTGCCAGGAGATTCAACAAATGCAGTCCTCCGGTGAAGAAGCAACTTTTCCAAACATATTGTATGAGCTTCTACACTAGCGAGCTATGGACGACATACACACAAGGCGTCATGAACACACTCCGAGTACAGTACAACCACGCATACAGAGCCCTATTTGGCCTCCCCTGGCGATGCAGCGCCTCACAGATGTTCACCGAAGGAAGGGTGCATGGGTTCGCTGCTTTGATGCGCCACAGAATAGCCGGGACGAGGCAGCGCTACCAGAGATCGGACAACACTCTTGTCCAGGCCGTTGCCCAGTGGCAGGGAGCGCCTCTACACCGGAGATGGAGAATTTCACTCAAGCCACCATAAAGACCTAATGTGCACATCAATGTATTGATTTTTTATTTATTATTTTTATTTTTATTTTTATTTTTATTTTTATTTTATGCTTCCGATTTTGTTGTCCGGGTTAAATCTTCCCCATAGGAAAAACTAAACCCTTCCACTCACTTTTCCACAAATGATCAGCTAGTCAATCAACACTATGCAAGTGCATTACATAAGTAAAATAAATACAAAACAATACAAGAACAACAACACGTCAACTCACCAGAGATCAAATGGGAAAAAAAAAATTCACCGACTCCAGATATTTTCATATCAGAGGGTTCGGCTCGGTAGAACTTCTAACAGGGCCTATAAATCCTACTGATCCCTCAACATAAATATTTAAAAAATCTTTGGTTATCCTACATGTATTTAAAATGACCGACTTTTGCATCTTTATATATAAATTTTTTGATAGATCTAATACGCCTAAATTTTTAATGAGAGAGCTAGGTATAATGCCAGTAGCCGAAATAACGAATGGTAAAATTTTTATAGTCTGAGAATGCCAAATTCTTTTTATTTCGTTTCCTAAATCTGTGTATTTTCTTATTTTTTCATTAACAGATTTTTGAATGTTACAGGAATTTGGAATAGCGACATCAATGATATAAGTTATTTTTTTAATTTTGTCATGTAAAACTATATCGGGTCTATTATGACTAATCGTTCGATCTGTCAGTATAGTTTTATCATAATATATTTTATAAAATTCGTTTTCTAAAAATGAATTTGGTTCGTATTCATAATATGGTACTATATTACGGCAGTCAATCAAGTTATGTTTAATTACCAAATTTTGGTGAATTATTTTTAAAACTTGATTGTGCCTAAATGTATACTCGGACGGTGCTAATATAGAACATCCCGATATAATATGTTCTATAGTTTCCGGAAAAGCCAAACATTTTCTACACAAATCATCAATTTGATTTTTATCTTTGATTATATGCTTTCTATAATTTTTAGTATTAATGACTCTATCCTGAATGGCAAGCATAAATCCTTCTATTTCTGCGCTCAACTCTCCAATACTCAACCATTTGTTTGACGAAAATTTGTCAACATACGTTTGGTTGAGATAATTGAAGTGTTTTGCGTGTAAAATTTTATTTGACCAGGAATCTAATAGTTCCTGGTTGGGATTTATAAAAATGTTGGCATTCTCATCGTATAAATTTAAAGGTGTAATATTTCTATCTGCTTTGCAAATTATTTTGTGCATTTCTGAGCTATGAGCTTTCCTATGGAAAAAAGTTCTTAGCATTTCTACCTGATTATGTTTCAAAGAAGTTATTTTGACTATGCCTCTACCTCCTAAATTTCTAGGTAAATTAACTCGTTCTATAGCTGAATTTGGATGATGGCAATTAAATTTTGTTAGTGTAGTTCTAATTAATCTTTCTAAGTTATCTAAATCTGTATTAGACCATTTAATTATGCCAAATGAGTACGTTAATAGAGGTATTGCCCAAGTATTTATTGCTTTTACTAAATTTTTAGCAGATAGATTGCATTTTAAAATTTTCCTGATCCTAGTTTGAAATTTAATCATAATATCATTTTTAATACTAGTATGGTCTAATCTATTTGATTGTGGGTATCCTAAATACTTATAAACCTCATCCCTTTTCATACAAGTAATTTGGAAATTTCTAAATATACTCTCGTCCCCATCTACAATTTTGCCTTTCTCTATATGGATTGTTCTACATTTATCTAAACCAAAAGTCATTTTGATATCATCTGAAAAGTTTTTAACTACCTCGATCATTTTCTCTAAATTTTGTTCAGAATTCGAAAATAATTTTATGTCATCCATATATAATAAATGCGAAATTGTACTACTCTCCCTTGTATTACCCTTAACTTTTATTCCAAACTTGCTTTTAATTAACATTTTAGATAGAGGATTCAATGCTAAGCAAAACCAAAGAGGACTCAATGAGTCTCCTTGAAAAATTCCTCTTTTAATTGAAATGCCCGGTATTACTATTTTCTTACCTTTTAAATTGATAAGTAAATTGGTATTCCAAAAGGACATAATATTTTCCAAAAAGCTAATAATAATGGGGTTAATTTTATATATATTTAATACTTTGATCAGCCACGAGTGCGGGACACTATCGAAAGCCTTTTGGTAGTCTATATAGCAAGTATGTAAATTACGTTTTCGAGTTTGAATCTGTTTTAGAATTACAGAATCTATAACTAATTGTTCTTTACATCCCATATGTTTTCTGCGACAACCTTTTTGTTGTTCAGATAAAATATTTTTTTCATCTAAATGAGTATATATTAAATCTGTTAAACAAGAGGTTAAAATTTTGTATATTGTCGGTAAACATGTAATGGGTCTATACTGAGAAGGATTATTAATATTTTCGCTTTTGGGTAACATATAAGTAATGCCCTTAGTTAGAAAATTTGGAAAATTTTGAGGTTGACTTACAAATTTTGAAAGATTTTTTGCCAAAAGAGGATGTAAAGTAGTCAGACGTTTGTACCAAAAATTATGTATCCAATCGCAACCCGTGGCTTTCCAATTATGAGTATTTTTAATAATTTTGGTTAACAATTCAACCGATATATTAGAAAAACTCATTTGTTCAATACCTGAAAAATTGAGTTCTTCATTTTCTATCCATGGAGTTGAATCGTTATGTTTTATATCTTTACTCCAAATTTTAGTCCAAAAATCGCGCATATCTGATTCAGATGGCAACGGAATATTATTATTCGAAATAATATTTTGTTTATCGTCAAGTTTGGAATAAAATATTTTTTCATTTTTCTGGAATAATCTATTATTATTATTTTTATTATACGTATAATTATATCTTTTTAATCTACTAGCTTTTACTTATTTTTATTTATTTTTATTTTTATTTTTATTTTTATTTTTATTTTTATTTTTATTTTTATTTTTATTTTTATTTTTATTTTTATTTTTATTTTTATTTTTATTTTTATTTTTATTTTTATTTTTATTTTTATTTTTATTTTTATTTATTTCTTTATTCATTTTATTTGTATGTATTAACTTAAATGTAAACTTTTATGGCAGGCAGAGCATTGCACACACCGCTCTGTCCAGCTGAAATAAACATTATTATTATTTATGTGGAAGATTGATGAAATTGCGAGTATCCCAAGGATTTGAATTTTGAATATTAATTGGGAAAATACAAAAATCGGCATTTTTAAATTTCCATAGATATATTACCACAAATTTATAATAATTATCGTTAATATACATCTCATTAAAAACTGTATCATCTTATCAAGATTGATTACCGAGGAATTGCAAAAATTCAGCAAATCTGAATTTACCTCTTGAACTTCGGAAAGACTATTATCATTTACTAGAGCATACCTGTAGAAAATCTCGGGAAAATGTAGTAATATTTGTGAAGCTGAAAATATTTGCATCACGATTATAGCATATCAAAAATAAACATTGTCAATTTTAAAGACGATCAGAATTTGACCTTTTGAATGAACGCCGTTAGTAAACGTGAAAAATTACGACATCTGTCAATAATGTAAACAAAAGAAATACTAATTTTTTATTACTGAATTATCACTCAATTTATAAAAAATAATAATTTTGTTACCTACTTTATAGCTTTTCTGAATTGTTTCCACAATCAATTTTGAAAATGACAATGAAATTAAAAAAAAAAATCAAAATTCAAGAGTTCATTTATCCAGAGTTTCTAAAATTTGTTGCAATTTTGAAAATTACACTTAAATTTAAGGCAAAACCAAATTGAACCGGCGTCACAGGCAAAGTTATAACCGAAATTAGTATGTATAATAGCTTGTCTAATTTAGGGAACGTATTTTTTTGTGTATATATTGCAACGTTCTGAGATATTTTTTATTATTAATTCAATAACATTATGTATTTTCAAAAAATATTTGAAAATGTAGGCCTCAATAAATGTTTGCCCGTGCTGAGGCCCCTATTTTATAATTTAATAAAAAACAATTAAAAGATAAAAGAAGATAATAAATTAAAATAAAATAAAATGAGATGATATAAAATTATAATATTATTAACTTTTTAATGTAACTTTAAATTAAGCTTTATCCCGACATCAGAAGTCTTACGGTTGAAAAGACGATACACCTCGGAAGCATGTCCACGAATTAACTACTAGGCCCATACGCTTAATTTACTTCTGAAAGCTTTGGGGAATATAATATAACACGCCTTCACTTCGGAACTAAATGCTGAATAGCGAGAGTGATAGAGAAAAATTCTCAGAAAATCATTTCGTGATAAACATGTTTATTTATTGCATACAAAAAAATATTTCTTTCTGTTTGTTCCCTAGAGACTCAAAAACTATTAGACCGATTTCTCTGCAAATTTCAAATTTTGTTCTTATTAGTGTTAGGAGTTTTTAGAGTGGTTTGAACGGTGGATAAAGTCGTGGAAGCACGTGGAAGACTTCATCAAGTGGAAGATCGTGGAAGATCTCTGCACTGAAATGAGATACGGAGTCCAATAACAGTCGATATAATGTAGTTTTTTTAAAGTTACAATGTAGTAAATAGTCGGGAATCGGAGACGCCAGAGGGTGACTTAACGCATTAGCTTTGTACTGTAATGACATACGGAGTCGAAGAAAATTCAATATTATTTAATTTTTACAAAGTAACAATGTGGTATACAGTAGTGAATGGTGGAAGTCGAGGATGCCCACGTAAGAGAAGGAACGATTAAGCGAAACAAAAAGTGATAAAAAGATAACTAGTTCAATTTCTTAGATTGATATTAATTCCTCCTCAAAAACAGACCCAGTTTTCAGGTACACTAGAACACCCAACCTTAAAACTTTACTCCAAACCATTAACCCCAAGGAACGCCGGCGACGCGTCAGCTAGTGATAAATAGGTACTATTTTACAACATCTCAGCGGTAGTTTTGTGTTCAGATTCAAGTAATAGAATTCATAGAACTATTTGAAATGCTTTCTCTAAAATCCCCGGAAAGTAGCTGAAGAAAACGAAAAATTTATTTATTTTCGGTATTTATTTAAAACACTCAAAGTCATTTTAATGTTATGATGCGTATTGCGTAATCTGTCTGCTCCATTAATAATAATAAACCATTAAAGAGAGAGTTCATAGCCGTTTTAAAATTTTGTATGCGCAAAAAAAACAGATCAAACGATCTTGTAAGTTATATTGTTTTTTTTGTTAAAGAAAAAAATTCACATAAATTCTATTAAAATGTATAAAAGAAAACGGCGCACAAATCACATCGTTAGGAGGCGCACGCTGGCGTAGCATGCTGTCATCAGAATTGATGGCAAATATTTTTTTCTATAATTTATAATTTTACCAAATTTTAAAAGTAATAGCCATTATTTTCTATCTGGAAAAAGGGTAAATTCAATTCAAGAGATATATTTATATATGACCTAGTTGCTCTAGTTGTATTAACTAGGTAGTTGTTGTCTATGGTAACATTGATATGGTAAGTACATGGTGACTTATAAAATAAGTAAAGTTACAAAACTTATGGAACATTTGAAATCATGTTGATAACTCACTTCCTTAAAACGGGAAATAAAATTAAGAAATGACATGAAATAGTGTAAAGTATAAAAAGTATTATACTATTAAAAAAATAAATAATTGTAGACAAAATATACATTCACTACGGAGTGGTACACTCGTACAATTCGGAAAAGTAATTATGAATATTTCATTTCATCACTAATACGGAATCTTCAAACATTTCTTCAACATTCCCGAATATATTACCAAAATTATGCAGTCGATTTATAGGTGTATGAGTATGATAATTTATTTTTAATTGTCAATGAAATTATAATTTCATTTTGTGCGAGAATTTCAGGGCTGTCAATATAATCATTAATATTTTTATACTTTTTGAAAGTAGCTATGAATTTGTTATTATCTACGCTAAATAAATGAGTCAAGTTATATGTTTGAACCAATGTATATTTATTTTTTAATAAACGCCGACCGGTTTCAGCAAAACCGTTCCTTCCTCAGGCAGAGATAGTGGTTCAAATAAATTGAAACAAAACAATCTTGTTTCATTTATTAATATTTTTATAATAGAACAAAGGTTAGAGATAATCCGCCTATCTTACAGCGTAATCAAATAGAGTTGTTTCAACAGAGGTATATTGTTGATATTTTGAATAGGAATAGTCAGCTTAAAAATGTAATCTAAAAAAATTGTGGTGCACTCTTTTAATATCATCATTATACTCTACCTGACTTCTTACTAAAGTACAGTGTTTTCAAGCATTCTAGTGACTTGAAGTCACTGACAGTTCTGCATATAAAACCAAGAATTGTGATGGGGACTCTGCTGAGTACAGTCCCAATAAAGTGCGGTTTCCTGTCTCACTAATCCGCTCATTGTTCTTACTATCCCACAAAGAACTAGCATGGCATTTTAAATATAACCTTGAGCAACGTTTCTCTTATATTACAGGGTTATTTTTTCAGATCAAAAATTCCAGAAGAGCTGTCATATATCAATTTTACATGTAAAGGAAATAAAGAACCCCTTACCACACAATAAGGTTGTAATGGTTCCCATCCTTCTACATTTATACCTATATTGAAATAATGGTTATTTCTCCTGTCTGATCTGCAAAATGTTGTAACATCCTGGTCATTGCCCTTCGATTTTCCTAAGCTGTTGGTGGCGCCCTTAAAGGACTACCTTAAGAAGAAACCCTAGCTAAGTCTTTCGACCCCCGTATGGAACATACGGCAGAAGATCTTAAGATTTAATTCGCAATAATGCCCCTTTTTCAGCGTTGTGTATTTTTTGGTTTTGAAATTCATATGAGATATGAACGGGCTATTAATGCATATAGAAAATTGCAAGTAAACACAACATAAAGTGTCGAAGTAGTTAAATCACTTCATCTTCGAAATATTCAATCAGTTAGATTTTTAAATTATCGTGTGTGCTGTGCAGTGCTGTGTTTTAAAAATATTAAAATAACAATTTTCAACTGGTAAACATACCAAACGCGCAGGCGCATTATCAGTCCGTCATTACTATCGCCATTGGTCGAAAGTGTCGTCACTTTTGAATAGTGCTAAACAGTTTGCGGGAAACAGGCGTTTGTGTATAAACTAATTACGAATAAAGTTAACATATTTTTAACTCTTTTTAAATAAATTTTAATATGGATTTAAACGAGAACTCTCTTAACTATATGACCAAGGCCAAGGATCTACTCTGTTCGCTGATAAAAATTATTAATGACCCCGGCAACAAATTTACGAAGGAGCAAATGGGTAAAATTACCCCGATAACAACGGATCTGTTAGGAACCACAGGATTGATGGCTGTTCGTATGGGAATGTTGGAAGGAGAATTGTCAACATTAAAAAGTGTAACGGATACTCAGTCTATTGTTACTAACCCGACAAATACTTCATCTTCAATAAATGATTTGCTCGCAGAGGCCGAGGAAAGAAAAACCCGGTCAAAGAACATTATTTTATTTAATGTTCCCGAAAGTATTTCAGAATCAACAACAACAATTATTAAAATGGACAGCGATAAAGTAGTTTCAGCGATTAGTGATATAAATAATGAATTAATACCGAGTGTGGTTAAGTCGTACAGACTTGGTGTAAAAAAGTCCAACAAAATTAGACCGATTAAGGTCGAATTCAATGACTCTGTCTCGGCTCGTGAGGTTTTGACCAGGAACGCAAAACTGAAAAACGGTATAAAGGCCAGTAACGACCAAACACCATTGCAGAGGACTCAACTTCTAGATTTACGCCAACAACTCGAGACGAGGAAGAACAACGGTGAAACCAATATAACTATCAAATATGTGAACTCTGTACCTAAAATTATTGAATGTGCGCCAAAAAACTGAAACAACAAAAAATAAAATGCTACTACCAAAATGTGAGAGGGATCCGCACTAAACTTCCCATGTTGCTGACTTCGGCGGCAACTATCAGCAGTGATATCTTCATTTTAACCGAAACATGGCTCGACTCAGGAATCAATTCTGCCGAATTAGGCTTCCCTAATTTCAACATCTACCGTATGGATAGGAATTCTAAAACAAGTGCCAAAACGAGAGGAGGTGGTGTAGCCATTGCTATCTCAAAAAATCTCAGTTCTTCAAAAATATCCACAAAAAACACATCCATCGAGCAACTATTTGTCAATGTGAACACTTCTAGAGGTAAAATAATAGTGGGATGTGCATACTTACCTCCGAATTCTGATGTCCAAAGCTACAGCAATCACTGCGACGAGGTTGAATCAATTTGTGCTAAATATCCTAATACTAAACTACTTCTAGTTGGTGATTACAATCTGCCACATTATGATTGGTGTAATATGAATTCTGTCAATTCTTGTTCTAATGTTAATATTCGTGTTATTAGAGATATGGCACTGTTCTTAGGTCTAACACAGTGTAATAATGTTCATAATATAGGAGGTCGTACGTTGGATTTGGCACTGTCAAATGTGTCTGACATCTGTGTTGTGAGAAGTACCGAAATTCTATTACCTGTCGATGTTTACCATCCACCACTAGAAATATGCATGTCTAATCTTAAACCAATTCCTATCGTAAAAAAGGTAGTAGAAACTCGAAATTTCAAAAAAGCTGACTATGTTAAAATTTCAAATTTCCTTAAACAGACTGACTGGTCATTATTTGATAGCGACGATGATATTAATGTACACCTTAAAAAATTTTACTTCATCGTTAATTCTGCAATTGAACAATTTGTTCCTTTAACGACTTACAGAGAAACTCTATACCCAAAATGGTTCTCAAAAGACCTGATAGACTTAATTTACCTTAAAAAATTATCTCATAAGAGATTCAAACAAAGTCGCCTGGCCATCGATTATACTGCGTTTCAAAAATTGAGGGCAGAGTGCAATAAGCTCTCCGCAAAATGTTACAAAAATTACATTAGTGATGTCGAAGGCTCTATCATGGACGACTCAAATTTCTTTTGGAAATATGTTAAATCCCAAAAAGAAAATGGTACTTACATACCTAGTAGTGTGTCATTCGATTCTAAATTATCCCAAAATCTTCAGGAAACTGTTAATCTTTTTGCTGATTTTTTTAGCGGCGTTTACATTAATGCAAGTGAAGACAGCAATATTTCGTGCTTTGATTTGGTTGAAACTCTTGATATATCTGACTGTAATGTAACCATAGACGATATTATATCTAAGCTGAAGAGTCTTGATTCCCGAAAATCCGCAGGACCTGATAATGTTCCGCCCAGGTTTTTAGTAAATTGTATGCATACATTGTCATATCCTATTCATAAGTTATTTACAAAGTCACTCTCATCAGGTGTATTCCCGGACCTTTGGAAGTTTAGTCTTTTAACGCCCATTTTCAAAAAAGGTAATAAGAGCGAAGTAACAAATTATAGGCCAATATGTATAATGTCTACTTTACCCAAACTTTTTGAAAGCCTAGTACTAGATAAGTTGATATCCCGAATCAATCGAACCATCTCTCCCCTTCAACATGGATTCATTAAAGGTAGATCTACTCTTACCAATTTGATATTGTACACGAATGATATTGTTAATGCCCTTAATGCATCACATCAAACTGATTCCATATATACTGACTTCAGTAAGGCATTTGATAAAGTAAACCACAAAATATTATTACGTAAACTAAAATTGTTGGGAATAAGAGGGAGTATGTTGGAATGGTTTAAGAGTTATCTATTAGGAAGGTACTTAGCAGTCAAGATAGATTCGTTTACTTCTTATACATTTGCTGCCTCGAGCGGAGTACCACAGCGATCTCACTTGGGCCCAATATTATTTTGTTTGTTTATCAATGATATTGTTAATATTTTTACTAATGTTAAAGTCCTGTTATTTGCCGACGATCTGAAGATATACAGAATAATCAAAGACGATGACGATCGCGCAATTTTGCAGTTGAACCTTAATAAACTATGTGCGTGGTGTTCTGTCAATGATTTGCAACTAAATTTAGGTAAATGCCAGATTATCAGTTTTTACAAAGGCAAAAATCCACTTAATTTTTCCTATTTTATGAATGGTGCTAATCTTCTTCGTGTATCACAGATTCGTGATCTTGGTGTTATATTCCACGAGAGTCTACAGTTTAACGAACACATCGATGAAATAACAAGCGATGCGATGAGAATACTAGGTTTTATTTTGAGAATGGGAGCAAATTTTAAAAGTATGTCAACATTAAAACATCTGTATTGCTCGTTAGTACGAAGCAAATTAGAATACAATTCCACCGTATGGTCACCGTACTACAAGGTCCATTCTCAATCATTAGAAAAGGTACAAAATAAATTCCTTCGGTACATTAATTTTAAAATGAAAATTCCAATCGAATTTATAAATTACAATAACTTGCTTGCTGAAACTAAACTTCTTAAATTATCTGATAGAAGAGTGTTAATTGATTTGCTATTTTTATTCAAAATTATTAAATCTTTAATTGACAGCCCTAATTTGTTGGAACTTATTTGCATTAATGTTCCTGCTAGGCAAACTCGCAGTAAAGATACTTTTAAATTTAACAAGAACCTCAACACTAATTATTCTATTTTTTCACCAATTCCTAGAATTCACAACCTTGCGAATAAATACTGTGAACTTATAGATATATTTGGTTTTGACAATTTTGTGAGCTTTAAAAGGCAACTTATTTCGATTCTATCGGCTAATAATTAACTTTTATAGCTTTAATAATTTTATTACATCTTCTCCCATTCGAAACCTTTCAAGTAAATTATATCCATATTTGTTTGTTTTTTATTTGCTCTACTATACACTTATAATTGTATGCATATACCTACTAACTACTTTTTATACATAACACTATGTTCCATCTCAGATCTTATTATTTCTTATTCATGTCGATATTGCTAAATTCTATTAGTTTTTGCTTTTTACAGGTGCAACTCTTATTTTGTTATTTTATTTTATTTTTTTTTTATTTTTTTATTTTTTTTTTATTTTTTTTTTTAAATCTCTGTTATAATGTTCTTTACCTCACGAGTAAGTTACACTCTAATTTATATTGGTTTATCGATTTGTTAAACACACAATTAATACTGGGTTTAAACACACCCACTTACTTACTTTTTATGTTGAACTTTCTTTTACTTACTATTTCATGCTTGGGTATATTTTATATTGAATCCATCTTATTAGTGTTTTGCTAATTTGCACAAAATTTTATTATATGTGTTGCTTTCTTACAATTAACTCCATTTATCTTCTTATGTTCAATTATTGTAATCAATGTAAATGTATATTTTCATGTAAAAGCCCATTAGGGCGTAAATAAAATAATAAATAAATAAATAAATAAATATATTTGTGGTAATCCTGGTTCGTTTAAATTAGAGTGAATGATCCCATTACCATTGAAATATTTAAAACTTTCTTACAAGACCGCGTGTTTAGCCTACTCCTGTCACCTGCAGTACGCCTAACTCTTATACAGTGGTAATCGCTTGTAAACCTTTCCTTTTAAGCTCTTTCCTACCTTTAATAAATCCGAGGACATGAAATAGTTTCGTTATTGCATAAATTAGTATAGTATGGTGTTGACATGTATAGTGCGACGGTTCTCGTCATCTCAGCTCCGGGGTCGCCTCCATTCTGTTTTACATATATTAATTTTGTTATCCGACACTTAATCTTTTATAGGGAAGGGACGAGAGGGGGGGGGGGGGGGGAGAGGAAGGGTAAACTATATGATCGAAATGTTTTTTTTACAAACTGGGTCGGCACCTCACTGCCCCTAATGAAATGGTCGCTATTCTTCCAAATGCAAAACCCCAAGAACCAATACGTGTCTGGCTTTCCCCGAGGTCTGGTCTAACTTCTTCTTATAGTCGCCCTGACACCTCCGGACCGCTCACGTCAGAGGGAGAGGTAATACACCTGTTGGAATATCCCAAATCACCCCGCCCCCTTTCCTCCGACGAACTACTTTACTGAGTCTAGATGGGGAAGGTAATTGCATCCCATATCATGATACTAACGCGAAAAGTGTGTCGTGTAGGTTTTGCCTGATGAAGCTCAATCTCCCACGTGCCGTCAGACCTACAGTTCACCTCAAAGAAGCTGCTGTAATTCCGCCAAGGGAGCGTTCCAGTTGGCTTACATCAGCCTCTCGGTCGACACCATTGGATAATGTGATAGCGCTGCGGACTTATTCCCACGTATCTCACGCCGTCGCCCTCCACGTGGATTTTCACAGACGTCCAAAGTGCCTTCGTCCTACACGCCCCAACTGCAGGCCATGTTCCCGTTCATTACCAATTGGCATCACTATTTCCATTCCACTTTCGTGCCCAATAACTCCACACGGCTCCGTCAGAGGGTGTAGTCCATCCAGCGCTTCGTTGGCCCGATCCGTCCACGCTGACAACCCCTCTCACGTGATAGCGTGAGAAAAAAATCCTTTTGTCTAGTCCGTGTTTGTGAGAAACGGATTTGCAGCGACACTATCAGACATTACCCAACTATGAAGTTTATTCGAGGGGTAAATTTGGGAATGGGGTAAGGCTTGAGGGTAATTATATTGATATTGTCGGGGAATCCTGAAAATTGACATGTTGGTTTTATGTACATATTAAAGTGGATTAGTAGTAACTGTCAGTCGGCAAATATCAGCATCACGCGTTCCAAGTCCATCTGGAAATTTGGTTGAATTGAATTGGAAAATAAAACCACTTACCCAGCCCCTATATCCGCTAAATAACAACATCCAGGTTGGGTTTTACACAACCGTTGCCATTTTGGCGGGGTGTTCGCGAATACCACTAGATTTACTCTAAGTTTATACCTAATATTCTTTTTCTTCACCTGAGATATCCCCCCCCCCTTTCTTATTTCCCTAATTTTGATTGTGTTACCCTCGTTATTTACCGTAATGAATGTACTTCGATCTTCCCTCCCTAACCTAGTAGTTATTGAAAAAAATTTGTTGTAACGCGGCTTCGATCGAGCCCAAAACGCGGTAGCAAGATACTTAGGTATATAGATTTTCAGTTATAAATTTAACTTTAGTCCGAAGGCTTCATCGAAGCCCCAACGAGAGATTTTAACACTTGCGTCCTATTTTATCCGAGAAGGAATTTCAACGTTTATTATTTCTTAATTACAACTCATTTATAATCCGTGACTTCATTTAAAACATAAATATCGCGTTCAACTTTATTCGAGAAGGAATTTTTAGCGTTTATTAATTTTAATTACAACTCATTTATAATCCGTGACTTTATTTAAAACATAAAATTCGCGTTCAACTTTATTCGAGAAGGAAATTTTTAGCGTTTATTAATTTTAATTAAACTCGTTTATAATCCGTGACTTTATTTAAAACATAAAATTCGCGTTCAACTTTATTCGAGAAGGAATTTTTAGCGTTTATTAATTTTAATTATAACTCGTTTATAATCCGTGACTTTATTTAAAACATAAAATTCGCGTTCAACTTTATTCGAGAAGGAATTTTTAGCGTTTATTAATTTTAATTATAACTCGTTTATAATCCGTGACTTTATTTAAAACATAAAATTGCGTTCAACTTTATTCGAGAAGGAATTTTTTTTAGCGTTTATTAATTTTAATTGCAGAATTTAAACCAATTAAACTTTTCAACCTGAATTTATTATTACGTCAAGGACACTGAGTCTAATTTCTTCAAACACTGAATTGAACTGTATGTTTTGACCAGAAAAATTCTAAGTCCAAAATAAATTACCAAAGTGATAAAGCGCGGCGCGTATACTTCCTTAGGTCCTCGGCGACTTGTGACGAACTCCCCGATTTGTGCCCGCGCATGATGTTTTATAACAGTAATTAACTACGCTTGTCATTGCGATCCAACCTTTATTGAAGCGTTACGGTCTTATCTTCCTTGCCCAATATCCCCTGTGTGACTTAAAACTTATCAGACCTACCCTTCTGCGTTTCTCAGAAAAAAAGGGCATTTGCTGTCTCACAACACAGGCCCGTACTGGTGAAATTCTGAAGTTTGCCCCATCCTGCAGGTGCCTTATAATCCTTCAAAATTGACCTGTTTTTCTAATTTAAATTTTTCGCGTTCCTATTTGGTCCGTGATGTGTGTTCTGATGACCTTTCCTTTAGTGCGCTAAGACACCCTCTTACGCGTAACTAGCCAAAATTTTCCTTTCAACTTTCCGTTTTCGTGGACATTTCCTACAGCCTACCTTCAGTCTTCTTTCTTCCGTGTGAAAATAGAACTCGCAACTCGCCTTTTGTCGAATTGAATGCTGTACACGTCCGTTCCTCCCTTTACCTCCCGAATCGATCACTTCTGACAACCATTCCCCTTCCTCCGTATGATAAGTCCCTTGCGTAAGGTCGCCTCTTACATTGCACATTTATTCACCTTCCCCTTTCGTAGTTTAGTATAATAATCACACTTTTCACTGATTATTCCAAGTTCCTAAGGCCTTTTCGGTACTTGTTCTAGTTGAAATGTCCCAGTACACATCATGTCGCTCACCCTTTGCCTTTCGTCCGAGATCGCATCGGTTTGATAACCTGTTTATTTCTTTGGCCAGTTTCATTTTAAGAACTATTACTGAATTTTCACGATTCCTCCCTGCAATTAATGATTCAGTCACACGCCTATCTTCTCTCTTCGTCCCTCAACTCGTTTCACATCAATCAGAGGTCTCAAGTCCCCTTCATAACAAACCCGTATGTACTCGGTCATAATTCCTCTGCCAAACGTTTATATATTAATTTTAATGTATTTTCGTCTTCCATAAGCCACGTATAAAATTAAGTACTTTCGATAATGGTTATTACCGACTAAATGACGCAGAACCATGTTCAAATTTCTCCCAAAATCAACACTCTCAAATGTCTGAAATCGGCAACCCCTTTAGTTCTTTTAACCTCGAGTAACAGACCTGTTTCCACCAAATCTCGCTTCGTCCGAGTGATGTTATGCCAAAAAAAAAGGTTTTGAACCCCTAGAATGTCAAGTGATTTAACCTTGATCCTAGCCCCGTTCGTTCACCTATTCATTTTGTGGGAATATTTCCAAGGTAGATGCTATATAAATCAAAGCCTGAACACGCCTCCTATCTGTAATTTCCTTTGTCCTGTCAGAAAGTCACGCCTACCCCTTTCGTCGCAACCCTAAAGGAAACTCCCCCACCTTTGTATGCAGTTCCCTGTAATTCATATGCGATTGTGCCGATAGATGGCGCTACTATGATGGTTTATATCATTTACCTCGGGAGAGACCTTGATTCATCACAGCCTCCCTATAGGTCTAAATCCAGCGGGTAAGACTACAGGTGTTAGTCGGTGGGATTAGACCTAAACATAGGTAACTTTTCTTCATCTGTTTTTTTTTTTCCAATCTTCCGTTAATTTTTGCTTATTTTCTTCTCACGAAGTCCGCCCCTGTATGTGTCTTGACTCAAATGCTTTTAAACAAACGTAAGGTACAATGCCACTCACACATCTGTCGTTTCCTACCACTCGTGATTTCATTAAGGCGAAACACGGTCTCATTTGTCACAAAACCCGTAACTTTGCGTTTATTTCTAGGCGCTCCGTTAATAAACGAGTTTCCTCTTAAATACACATGGGACCCTGTCATTCCTTATTTCTCCGGGAGATTTATGACTAGTTTTTGTTGCACCCCCAAAGGTCTAAGCAAAGTTCTATGGGTACCTGACCGAAGTTTTGGTTGTATGTGTTTTTTCATAATGATATGCACGCAACTTGAATCTATTTAAAACGCGTAGCTATTTTGCATGTGGTTTTTTTCTCTGTTTTTTTTTTTTTCAAGCGTTCCTCCCTAAAACCTGAAACAACTGTTCTTTACCTTTACCTGTTAATTGTTCCTACCGAAAAGTACGCAATCTTTGATTTGTTCTCCATTTTTTTTTTTTTGAAATTTTTTTTTTTTGAATTTTCGCGTGACTTTCATTTTTTTCATTTTCTTCAATAAATAATAATCCTTATGTGTGGCTGGTTATCAATAAAGCCTTAATAAAATCTGAATTGGATTAAATCTGGTTTATTGTATTGGACACGCCCCTCGACTCGCGTGTCCCAGTGGTTCTCAACCTAGTTGGACCAGAACCTCCTTTACATATGATCAAATCAAAGATTGTTTAAATCTCGCGGTCCTACTTGACCATATGGCTCACGGAAGGTTGGTGTATGTGATTTGAGTGTCGTCTGACTTATTGCGACCTCCTTATGAATACGTGAGTGTCTCACAAATGCTTTTATATAAATTTATTGATTTAGAAGAAAATTATATATACATATCTATGTATATATTTCCAACCTGCCCGTATTCCATTTGGTATACATGTTTTTAAATTTTTTTTTTTCTTAAATATTTCTATCATTCCTTTCTTTCAGCCCTCCCCTTGTGGTCCTTGTTCATGATTTCTTTCACCATTTCTTCCTCTTTCACCTCTCCCCTCCTAGTGACATTTAGTTAGATTGTTCGCGAAGTGTTTCTCCTCCCTTTTCCGCAAAATCCCTTAAACGAAAATTAATGTAACAAGATTGCCTAAATTTAACGTATCATCTCAAAGCCCCTTTATCCTTTACTAACTTCTACGCAGCCTAGAAAAGTTGAGGAAAGACAACTCCGAATTTTTCTCCTTTCCCTATATGTACCTTAAATCTCAGCGTTGGTGTAGTAAAATATTCTAAACATGATCATAAGAATATAACCTCAGAGTCCGACCATAAAACTAAACCTCACCAAGGCACTATTCTCTAACATGATATATTAATTACCTTATACTTATAATGCGATTAAAAGAAACCTAAATTAGTAAAAATGAACTATTTTCTAACATAACATGCCTATCCCCTGTCAGTCGACCTCAATCAAATCTATTTGTTTCGGTTGCTTTTCTGCCTCGCTAAGGTAATATCTTGCCAGGTGTAAGGCGCTATAATCCCCCCTTATCTCCCGCGTCTTGGGGTCGATCAGCGTATAGGTGTTATTATATGGGACGGCAGCAATTACATAAGGTCCTTCATATATTAACGCGAACTTCTTTATTTCCTTTCTCAATAAGTTTGACTGCGTGCACCGTTTGAGCTTTACCAAAGTGCCTATCTCGTATGTAACTAACCTTTTGCCTATATTATAAAATTGCTGCCTCTTCTCGGCGCTATTGACAATATTTTTTCGTACCGCACCTCTTACCTCTTCAGCTGTCAATTTCGGTATAATGCTTTCGCGCATGTATTTGTCTAAACTATACTTCGGTGGTTTCCCAAAAGCTACCTCGTTCGGTGAGAATCCGGTCGTACAATGCACTGTGTTATTATATGTTTTCTCTATGTCGTTGAGGATCATCGGCCACTTGGTATGTTTCTCATGACAATATATTCTGAAAATCCGTCCCATCTCCTTATTCACCCTCTCCGTGATATTTGGACCGGGGTTCCGTACTGATGTATGCATAACCTTTATACCTAACCGTTCTAAGCCCTGATCCCATTTTCTCGATGTGAATTGAGACCCATTGTCCGTTAATAGCGCACCCACCCTTAATTTCTTTATGAACCGCTCTACGCAATTCAATACCGTCCTGGTACTCGCTACTTTAAGTTTATATAATTGAATGTACCTACTGAATGAGTCTTGTATTACGAAGATAAATCGCACTCCCCCAATGCTCCTCGGTAATGGTCCATATAGGTCCGCCATTGCGAGCTCACCTACCTCCTGAGTTATGATCGAACGCCCTGGTCCCACCGTTGGCCGAATTTCGCGCTTCGCCAATTGACAAAGACGACAAGTCTTAATAACCGTTTTTATTTGCTTACTCATACCCGGCCAAAAATATCTACTTTTCACTGCCCGTCCCGTTTTTAGGCCACCGGCGTGCCCGATTTCCTGATGTATTAGTTCCACCAGTCCCTTTGTTAAACCGTTTGGTATTGCCAGTACCGTACCATAATTTCCCGTTTTGTAGTAAAGCGTTTTACCTCCTAATCTGTAATTTTTCAGATACCTATTTACCCCTTTCGTGGGCGGGCTATGGAAACCCCCTTTTAAGTGTTTGATTATCTCCCCAAGGAAATCATCTTGTCTCTGCAAAAGTTCTAGATTTTCTAAGTGTGATTTTATCAACCGTTTCCCATTAACCACGAATGAAGCGACTTCGGGACAATCTACCTTCTCCTCCTGTATTCGTACGGCATCGCTTGAATAACGTGATAAAATATCGGGCCCGATGTTTTCTTTGCCCTTTACGTATTCCACTTTAAAATTAAACTGATTTAGGTAAAGTATCCACCGTGTTACTCTCCCGCTATACATCTTCCAAGTCTTTAAAAATGATAAAGCCTGATGGTCGGTCCTTATCACCAAACGTACGCCGCGCAAATAGGTCTCGAATTTATGTAATGAATATATTATGGCATATAGTTCTTGTTCCGAAACGGTCCACTTTAATTCCGCGCCCGATAATGCTTTGCTGACAAACCCGATGACGTGGTGATTACCATCGCTATCTAGTTGGTATAATTCCGCCCCTATCGCGAAACCAGAACTATCAGTCTGCAAATAATAGGTGCTGTTTGGATCATGGTGATGCAATACTACAGATTCTATAAATAATGATTTTACATTGTCAAATGCTTCTTGTTCTTTATCGGTCCACCTCCACGGTCTATTTTTCTGTAACAAATCGCACAATATTCGGGTGACCTCGCCGTATTTTTTCGCGAACCTTCGGTAATAGTTCACTAAGCCTAGGAATCCTCTCACTTGTTTTACCCTCTTGGGCGCAGGGAAGTTTTTTATCGCAGAAATTTTTTCGGGATCCATCTGTATACCGTATGGTGTTATTATATGTCCTAACATCCGCACTTCTGTGAATAAGAACTGGCACTTTTCTAACTTGCAAGTCATGTTGGCGTCACGCAACCTCCCTAAAACTACACTAACGTGCTCCAGATGTTCTTCGAAATCTCCGCACGAATATATGACTAAGTCATCTAAATAATTTGCACAGAAATCTCTTACTCCTGGGCCTAGTATCTTGTCCATTGCACGCGAAAATGACCCGACGGACGTCTTTAAGCCTTGCGGTAAAACTCTATAAACAAAGGACTTTCCGTTGTACACGAAACCGGTGTATTTTCGGCTCTCCTTACTAATAGGTATTTGGAAATACGCGTTGTTGATGTCTAAAGTAGTTATATGTTTCACACCGTGGAACCGCTGCAAGATTTCCGATGTCAACGGTGGTTTCTCCACTTCGGCTTGCATCCTAGAATTTAATTCCCGCGCGTCAAGTAAAATCCGAACTGAACCGTCCTTTTTCAGGGTAAACATCAACGGACTCGAAAACTGGGTGGCTTCCCTGCTGATTATGCCTAAGGTTTCTAATTCACTAATTTTCGCGTCTACCTTGTCCCTATAAGCGAATGGAACCGGATACGATCTCTTCACAAATGGAGTTTCGTCAGTCATTTTTATAATGTGTGTATATTTATCGGTTAAACCCGGCCTTTCGCTGAAAACGCTACGATGTTTGTTCAAGACTATTTTCAGCTTCTCCCCCTTTTCCGGATCTATAGATAAACCGGCTACGACAGTTCCTATTTTTTGTTCGAGACTTTCCACATCTTTTAAACCTGTGCTACCTTCGATGACGTTGACGGAATTGGCGGTGTTATGCATGGTTTCCTCACAAAACTGTTTACTTGGCTCGATTTTCACGACCCCGGAATCTAATACTTCTATCTTCGTTTTACCCCGTTCTGTCGTAATCACTAGCTCCCGTTTGTTACCGCATTTGACCTCAGCTGAATAATTATCTAGCCAATTTATCCCCAGAATAATCGGCCTAATTAATTTCGGTACTATCAAGCATGATGTGTTAATTTGAACCTCCCCGAAACGTAGTGGTATTAGGACTAAGCGCGATATTCTCATACTCTTTTGTCCCATCGCGCCTTTAATCTGCATTGCGGTCACAGGCATGATCGGATACCGCGCTTGATCACGCAGGTTGCACTCCCAAAATTCCTGCGCGACACATGTTATCTGACTGCCCGTATCTATCAAACAATTCATTTTTATATCATCTACGTGTGCCCTAGCCTCGGGTAATTGTGGTAACGCACTATTCCCCTCCACCTCACCGTAGTCTTCATCCTCAAATATGGTATTGAATCCGATGTTTGTTCTCTCCCTCTCTCTTTCCCTCATCTCTACGGCACTCCATACGTCACTTAAATGTTGCAGGGAATTCACACACGCGTCAACTTCTATTTTTTCACTCTCCCACCTTGCATCCCCACTTTCTACTCTGCGCACGGCCTTATTTGCCTTAATAGGTATTTTTATTCCTTGCTCATTCTTTCCTAATCCCTTTGTCGCATCCCAATTATATTTTAACATTATTTTTAATGCTGTGTTGTGCCTCGGTGTCACTGCCCTTGTTTCTTCAGGAGTCGCAATCCCCAGAGCTACTGGACCGACCCGCTTCCGTTTCCTGCGTCTTCAGCCAAACATATCGCCTTCTCGCTAGCTGCAGTAGTGCTCGTGCTATTTGTAGCCTGTGCGCTTGCCCCTCGGCACATATTGCAGACCGATGACGTGTGCGGTCCCTCAATCGCTGAAACTTTTGGCCGCACTGCTTGTCGATTATCCTTGTACCTCCCGTGTTCCTCTCTTCCCTCTCTATCTCTCTTAACAGCATTCCTATCCTGCGGTGCGCAAACCATGTTGTCTAGCTTCCTTAGGAACTCGGCGGCGTCCAATTCGGTTCCCGGCGATCGGGAGAACCACAAAGCTTGTGTTTCCCTAGGGAAATGCCGCATAATTTCGTTCACAACCCCCGATTGTGTGTCCGTGATTTTCAACGCTTTCGCGAGCTCCCAATATTTGGCAAAGTGTGCTAACATAGATGCACCCCTTTTTGGGTCCCACATATCGTCTGAAAGTTTTCTGCGTAAATTTTTTTGATGAATATCGCCCCAAAAATTCGCAAGAAAGTCCCTCTCGAAATCGTCGATAGTCTCCCATCGACTCCAATACAACTTCATCCAGCTTCGTGCACTTCCTCTGAAACTTTCCTTTATTTGCATCATGATGTCGGTCCGCTTCGTTCGCCTAGCATAATCCTTCAAGTCCTCCAGGAACGTAATCGGGTTCTGGGTACCTCCACTAAACGTTGGCTTCTCTTGAGCTGGTAACATCTCCACGAGTTGCAGAATATTCCTCGCCTCGACTTGCTCTCCCACTGGGGCGGGCGCCGCCACAGGTGCCCCCTTTTGTTTCTCAATTTCCTGAATCCTGTTAACCAATGGTCCCAATGCTTGTTGAATTATTAGGGTTATCTGCCCTATGTCCATTTGCGGAGCCCCACTCGAAGTGCTCTCCATGGCAGCCGACATCTCCAGTTCTCCCTCGGCCCTCTTTTGTCGCGTTATAGTGCGGCGTTTATCTCCCGACATTTCTTCTCTTTTCTCAGAAATCTACCGAAATGATTTAAACGCACTGACTTGAATTTATGTTATTATTATTATTATTTCATAAATTTGTATCCCCTTTTTTTTCTGAAATAAGGTTGATCCACGCTATTTGTCTTTATCTAGGTTAAATGGTTACGCTCCCATTGGTCCCGCGTTCGACAAAACTTTTCTGAAATAAGGTTGATCCACGCTATTTGTCTTTATCTAGGTTAAATGGTTACGCTCCCATCGGTCCCGCGTTCGACAACAACTTCTTTACACGATCGTTGGTTCCGAAGTACATTCATCACTTTGTCTTATCGGAGGTTAGGTAACACAATAAAATTTCCCTTTTTTATATATCTAATTAACTCACTTATTTTTTTTTCGCAGTTTTGCATTTATAAAATAATAATAGTTATGCGTACTTGAAGTGAAACGACACCTAACTGTGCAATACAAAAGAAACGCTATTACTATTTCTAACGGGAACTAGGGTAGCTGTTATACCTGATTTTTTTGTCCCTTTTTTTTTCAAGTGTTAACTATTCATCGGCCTTGCTATGACCTAGTTTTGAGGTACAATGAACTACAATGTCATAAATCACGATACTAATGGTTTGTTTATCTTTCAGCCTACCCTTTTTTTTTTGAACTTGGGTTATTGACCTAGTTTTTTTTTTCTGTTTCGTTGTCGTATTATACTCGTTAGTATTGGAATGTCTAATCTGTTTATTTTATCCCGTTTTAATAACTATTTTCGCGAGTCTTAATGTTTTTTTTTTTTTTTTTCAATAGATAAGAAATCATTCATCTTGTAGTTCTAATTCTCCTGATCACATGGCGCCAATTGTAATGGTTCCCATCCTTCTACATTTATACCTATATTGAAATAATGGTTATTTCTCCTGTCTGATCTGCAAAATGTTGTAACATCCTGGTCATTGCCCTTCGATTTTCCTAAGCTGTTGGTGGCGCCCTTAAAGGACTACCTTAAGAAGAAACCCTAGCTAAGTCTTTCGACCCCCGTATGGAACATACGGCAGAAGATCTTAAGATTTAATTCGCAATAATGCCCCTTTTTCAGCGTTGTGTATTTTTTGGTTTTGAAATTCATATGAGATATGAACGGGCTATTAATGCATATATTTGTGGTAATCCTGGTTCGTTTAAATTAGAGTGAATGATCCCCTTACCATTGAAATATTTAAAACTTTCTTACAAGACCGCGTGTTTAGCCTACTCCTGTCACCTGCAGTACGCCTAACTCTTATACAGTGGTAATCGCTTGTAAACCTTTCCTTTTAAGCTCTTTCCTACCTTTAATAAATCCGAGGACATGAAATAGTTTCGTTATTGCATAAATTAGTATAGTATGGTGTTGACATGTATAGTGCGACGGTTCTCGTCATCTCAGCTCCGGGGTCGCCTCCATTCTGTTTTACATATATTAATTTTGTTATCCGACACTTAATCTTTTATAGGGAAGGGACGAGAGGGGGGGGGGGGGGAGAGGAAGGGTATACTATATGATCGAAATGTTTTTTTTACAAACTGGGTCGGCACCTCACTGCCCCTAATGAAATGGTCGCTATTCTTCCAAATGCAAAACCCCAAGAACCAATACGTGTCTGGCTTTCCCCGAGGTCTGGTCTAACTTCTTCTTATAGTCGCCCTGACACCTCCGGACCGCTCACGTCAGAGGGAGAGGTAATACACCTGTTGGAATATCCCAAATCACCCCGCCCCCTTTCCTCCGACGAACTACTTTACTGAGTCTAGATGGGGAAGGTAATTGCATCCCATATCATGATACTAACGCGAAAAGTGTGTCGTGTAGGTTTTGCCTGATGAAGCTCAATCTCCCACGTGCCGTCAGACCTACAGTTCACCTCAAAGAAGCTGCTGTAATTCCGCCAAGGGAGCGTTCCAGTTGGCTTACATCAGCCTCTCGGTCGACACCATTGGATAATGTGATAGCGCTGCGGACTTATTCCCACGTATCTCACGCCGTCGCCCTCCACGTGGATTTTCACAGACGTCCAAAGTGCCTTCGTCCTACACGCCCCAACTGCAGGCCATGTTCCCGTTCATTACCAATTGGCATCACTATTTCCATTCCACTTTCGTGCCCAATAACTCCACACGGCTCCGTCAGAGGGTGTAGTCCATCCAGCGCTTCGTTGGCCCGATCCGTCCACGCTGACAACCCCTCTCACGTGATAGCGTGAGAAAAAAATCCTTTTGTCTAGTCCGTGTTTGTGAGAAACGGATTTGCAGCGACACTATCAGACATTACCCAACTATGAAGTTTATTCGAGGGGTAAATTTGGGAATGGGGTAAGGCTTGAGGGTAATTATATTGATATTGTCGGGGAATCCTGAAAATTGACATGTTGGTTTTATGTACATATTAAAGTGGATTAGTAGTAACTGTCAGTCGGCAAATATCAGCATCACGCGTTCCAAGTCCATCTGGAAATTTGGTTGAATTGAATTGGAAAATAAAACCACTTACCCAGCCCCTATATCCGCTAAATAACAACATCCAGGTTGGGTTTTACACAACCGTTGCCATTTTGGCGGGGTGTTCGCGAATACCACTAGATTTACTCTAAGTTTATACCTAATATTCTTTTTCTTCACCTGAGATATCCCCCCCCCCCTTTCTTATTTCCCTAATTTTGATTGTGTTACCCTCGTTATTTACCGTAATGAATGTACTTCGATCTTCCCTCCCTAACCTAGTAGTTATTGAAAAAAATTTGTTGTAACGCGGCTTCGATCGAGCCCAAAACGCGGTAGCAAGATACTTAGGTATATAGATTTTCAGTTATAAATTTAACTTTAGTCCGAAGGCTTCATCGAAGCCCCAACGAGAGATTTTAACACTTGCGTCCTATTTTATCCGAGAAGGAATTTCAACGTTTATTATTTCTTAATTACAACTCATTTATAATCCGTGACTTCATTTAAAACATAAATATCGCGTTCAACTTTATTCGAGAAGGAATTTTTAGCGTTTATTAATTTTAATTACAACTCATTTATAATCCGTGACTTTATTTAAAACATAAAATTCGCGTTCAACTTTATTCGAGAAGGAAATTTTTAGCGTTTATTAATTTTAATTAAACTCGTTTATAATCCGTGACTTTATTTAAAACATAAAATTCGCGTTCAACTTTATTCGAGAAGGAATTTTTAGCGTTTATTAATTTTAATTATAACTCGTTTATAATCCGTGACTTTATTTAAAACATAAAATTCGCGTTCAACTTTATTCGAGAAGGAATTTTTAGCGTTTATTAATTTTAATTATAACTCGTTTATAATCCGTGACTTTATTTAAAACATAAAATTGCGTTCAACTTTATTCGAGAAGGAATTTTTTTTAGCGTTTATTAATTTTAATTGCAGAATTTAAACCAATTAAACTTTTCAACCTGAATTTATTATTACGTCAAGGACACTGAGTCTAATTTCTTCAAACACTGAATTGAACTGTATGTTTTGACCAGAAAAATTCTAAGTCCAAAATAAATTACCAAAGTGATAAAGCGCGGCGCGTATACTTCCTTAGGTCCTCGGCGACTTGTGACGAACTCCCCGATTTGTGCCCGCGCATGATGTTTTATAACAGTAATTAACTACGCTTGTCATTGCGATCCAACCTTTATTGAAGCGTTACGGTCTTATCTTCCTTGCCCAATATCCCCTGTGTGACTTAAAACTTATCAGACCTACCCTTCTGCGTTTCTCAGAAAAAATGGGCATTTGCTGTCTCACAACACAGGCCCGTACTGGTGAAATTCTGAAGTTTGCCCCATCCTGCAGGTGCCTTATAATCCTTCAAAATTGACCTGTTTTTCTAATTTAAATTTTTCGCGTTCCTATTTGGTCCGTGATGTGTGTTTTGATGACCTTTCCTTTAGTGCGCTAAGACACCCTCTTACGCGTAACTAGCCAAAATTTTCCTTTCAACTTTCCGTTTTCGTGGACATTTCCTACAGCCTACCTTCAGTCTTCTTTCTTCCGTGTGAAAATAGAACTCGCAACTCGCCTTTTGTCGAATTGAATGCTGTACACGTCCGTTCCTCCCTTTACCTCCCGAATCGATCACTTCTGACAACCATTCCCCTTCCTCCGTATGATAAGTCCCTTGCGTAAGGTCGCCTCTTACATTGCACATTTATTCACCTTCCCCTTTCGTAGTTTAGTATAATAATCACACTTTTCACTGATTATTCCAAGTTCCTAAGGCCTTTTCGGTACTTGTTCTAGTTGAAATGTCCCAGTACACATCATGTCGCTCACCCTTTGCCTTTCGTCCGAGATCGCATCGGTTTGATAACCTGTTTATTTCTTTGGCCAGTTTCATTTTAAGAACTATTACTGAATTTTCACGATTCCTCCCTGCAATTATGGGTGTTGGCCTTAATGATTCAGTCACACGCCTATCTTCTCTCTTCGTCCCTCAACTCGTTTCACATCAATCAGAGGTCTCAAGTCCCCTTCATAACAAACCCGTATGTACTCGGTCATAATTCCTCTGCCAAACGTTTATATATTAATTTTAATGTATTTTCGTCTTCCATAAGCCACGTATAAAATTAAGTACTTTCGATAATGGTTATTACCGACTAAATGACGCAGAACCATGTTCAAATTTCTCCCAAAATCAACACTCTCAAATGTCTGAAATCGGCAACCCCTTTAGTTCTTTTAACCTCGAGTAACAGACCTGTTTCCACCAAATCTCGCTTCGTCCGAGTGATGTTATGCCAAAAAAAAAGGTTTTGAACCCCTAGAATGTCAAGTGATTTAACCTTGATCCTAGCCCCGTTCGTTCACCTATTCATTTTGTGGGAATATTTCCAAGGTAGATGCTATATAAATCAAAGCCTGAACACGCCTCCTATCTGTAATTTCCTTTGTCCTGTCAGAAAGTCACGCCTACCCCTTTCGTCGCAACCCTAAAGGAAACTCCCCCACCTTTGTATGCAGTTCCCTGTAATTCATATGCGATTGTGCCGATAGATGGCGCTACTATGATGGTTTATATCATTTACCTCGGGAGAGACCTTGATTCATCACAAGGTAAAGTTTCTAATTCCAGAAATGTAATTTGAAAACATATCAGGGTACTCAGAAGTGCTATTGTAAGATCTCCATCAGCCCACACAGAAGTAAATATATCTCAGATTCTAGAAAGCAAATAATAAAATATTTCAAACAATGCCGGATTATTGTAGTACATGTGAAATGTGTGAATGGCTTATTATTATGATTGATGAATCTTTCAGGTTTCCGAAAAGATTCAAGGTAAGGTTTTGATATTTAACAATTTACAAATTATTGTAAGAAAAACGATTAGCGCTTTAGGCAACGGGTATTTTATATTATTTTCAAGGACACGATCGCAGAGGTTTTAATGAAATGAATTCTTGTTTCGAATGTATCGCAAATACATCACATTGTTAATAATTACAGATGCTAAATATGTAGCGTTTATAACAAAGAGGTTGTTTAAAATAAAGTACAAAATATATAACATTAACAATCTATAATGAAAGGCAAATTTAGAACCCTGAAGAAGCTTCTACGAAGCGAAACCGATCGGTCTTAATAAAATTTACAATTATTCGTGGTTTTTTAAACAAAGTATTTTATTTTTATTTGATAATATGTCAAACCACAAAGTGACTGCTTTTTATCAAAATATAAGATTATTTTAGAAATTTGAAAATTAACAGTTTTCAAAGAATACTTAATACGTAGGATGGTATAGGGAATTTATTGTTTATTTGATATCTTAATTAAACTAAATGTGTAATGAAAATGAAAGTAGAAGAAAAATTTGACAGTTAATTACTATGGATGGGTTTTTTTAACAGAATTTGAACAATTCATTAAATTTCAGAAGTTCTGTGAAGGTTGTAATTATGTAATAACATAACTTGAATAGAACCTCCACAGAACTTGAAAATAAACTTTCAAATTTGATGAATTGTTCAAATTCCATGAAACAACCCGTCCTAAATGTCACCATACTATATTATAATTGATATTATTAGATGGTCAAGTAATTAACGAATTGAATAGGGGGCCAGATTATTAACACAATAATCCAGTATATTAACTAAATAGCGTTTCACGTTAAACCAATATTGAAAAACTAAATTAAATAATTATTTTCTATACGTGTTCATAACTTCATTGCGACGCCATCGTTGGCCTGGTCACCCGTGTCCGTGCGTCATCCCCGCTAGTTCAGAATTCGAAATGGTTCGGAACTACTTATAAAATGAAACGCAACTGTCACCGGGGCTATACCTACATGTATAGTGTGATGTATGGTAATAAGGTTGAGTATTTAAGCGATAGATGGCGCTAGTCATAAAGCCTACTCCAGAGTCCGTCAGTTGTCGCTAGAGTGTAACAAGTACTTGTGAGATGATATTGACAGGGAACAAGCTTCTCGAACGAGAGAATTACCAACCCTCGGGTAATGAACAGTGTAGCTAAATCCAGTCCTATTAATTGTAACGTAAATAAACACAATTATAATAAAGAACTTTTTACTTTTTACAAAGAGTTCCCAACACCGAAATCTGCATAGTAACCCAGATAAAAAATAAATTATAAAATAAATAAAATGTATTTGTGTACGCCGGGTTCAAACTCGCCACCTATGGATTCGCAGTCGATATATATGTGTATATAGAACAGAATCCTTTGAAATAGCACGCAATAGTGCATCACCCCAATAATAACTCCCCATCGATGCGTTTTTCCAGTCATTATAAGGTCCTTTACCCTATTAAAGATCAAATACCCTATAATATTAATAATACGTATAACTCCAGAAAAATATTGGCAATATTAACAACTATGGCGGCTAGAGGCGCAAGTGTAGCATATTGACGTTGAAATTCCTTTCAATGGCGGAAAATTTTAATTTGTATTTAGATCAAAATTGAAAAAAATTTCAGTGTCCAAAAAACGTTGACGGGTACCATCTCTTGATGGTATATAATTATTACTTATTCTAATGAATTATTTATTGTTAATTCAAAGATCAACGATGTGTGAATACAGTGCGGTGCAGACATGCTAACCGAACATGTGGTTAACGAATGCCCGCTCCATTTATTCCTTACAGCGATTGGTGAGGTCCACAGTTTAACGCCTGAGGCCCTGATTGGCTCGCAGGCCTGGATCTCCTTGATAAGAAAACAGCTTTGGACAAAATTTATTTTTATATTGTATACTAGCTGGAGTGTACCCGGCGTTGTTCGGCTTTTCTCTACTTTCAATAAATATAACATCCGGAAATTGTATAAACCTTTCGGAAAAAAATCTCTAAGTGATAGTGGAAACCCTATCAAACTCCGTTGCATAGTTTAGAAGAACTACTTTGTTTTATACTATTTCGAGATACCAATGTATTAACACGATTACGAATTTAATAAAAGTTTATCATGAAACGGCCTGTAATCCCGAGTTTAGTTCATTATGTTCTAAGTTGTTCCCGAACATTCCACGACATTTCAGAATGTTACGGGAACTTCTGAAATGTTGTGGAATGTTCTCGAATATTCTGGACTGTTCTAGAAATTTCTAGAGGGTGAAACTTTCAGTCCTTATATACCCTTAAAAGCACGCCCTTCAGGAAAAAAATGAGAACCTACTTTATGTATGGGGGATAGAGGGCTACCACAGCATATAACTCCCTTGATCGTACTTAATATTGATATATGTTGATGATAAGAATGGAAATAGGGTACTTCTTTCATTAGACTGCGTAAAAACGACGAATAAATGTTTTCCTCTTCCTACGCTGCTCAATATTTTTGTTATTATAAATGCAAATTTGCTGGCTATTTTTAACTCTTATGTTGCTCGCAAATAATGAGCAGTACCATTCGGGAATCAAAACGCAAACGCAACAAGTAACCATTTGTTATAGGATGATATAAACTACTAATATTTATATTGAAAATGCTTAACTTTGCCGTAAAGATATGTAAACCTCGAATCTCAAAGTATAACTTCGTGTAATCTCTTTTTGAAGCCACAAATATAATATTTTATCATACTGCGTAAAATCAAGTTTAATATTTTTAAATTTTATGTTAATTCCGCACAAGCGTCCTAAGTTAGGAATTACGTCCTTACATTGCCAGCCATCTGGAGCCAGTGAGACTATGGCATCCCCAATTAAGGTAAATTGTGTTGCTGAAGGTAGTGAGGAAGGAAGGGAGTTCAAGAGGAGGAAGGTAATGAAGTACCTACCTGGCTATTCATATATGGTCACCAATTACAGCCTTTGTCAAGTAACCTATCAATTCTGAATGGTCGTTCAAGTCATTCAACTGTAAGTATCTTCCACTGGTTTGTATACATTGGTCCATATATTTTTTTTACAAATAAGTGTTTATTAAATATATAAATATTGTGACAACATATTGCAGTTCATTAAACATTATTGGCTTTCCTAAGTACATTCTCCAGTCTTTTGAGAATGCCCGAATATATTCACAATTTGAGAGACTTGATCTTTTTGATGGCTTCATTTATATTCAATGTTTAAATTCTGAAATTTTGTTGATTTTCAACAAAGATATTTATTAGACCGTCTGGTCGGGCTTAAGGCTTACATGCACAAATAAGTGATAGGAAACAGTAAGTACTACAGAAAATATAGACTACTTGGAAAATGCAATCCAAGACGAGAAGTTAATTTGAGAAGGTAACCAAGTGACGGAAGAAGTCACTTGGTTACCTTTTGTCTGTGCGCTTCGTTCTTCTAAACTACAAAACGGATTTTGACAGGGTCTTCACTATCATTTAGAAAATTTTATCCGAAAGGTTTATATATTAAAAACATGCATGTTTTCTTTATAGAAAGAAGAGAAAAGTCGATGTTTTGTAATCAAGTCTTAAAAAAACTTTTAGCTAACGCTGGCTAAAACTTATGAGATACATCAAAATAATGTATCAACAGAAAAGTCAGCAATGGTATATGTCTATCTCCTAAGGATAGCCCCCAGAAACGCCGGGTACACGTCAGCTAGTATGCACTAAAACTCAGCGGCGAATTCGGATTGCGTCTTTTACGCGTAACGCAGCTTGAACTCTTTAGCTTGCTCGTTGAGCTGTTTGAAATTGTAGTAATTACTGGCACTATCTCTTCTCCAGGTGACAAAGGATCAGAAAGGGGGTGGTGGAGATTTAGGTACACATTATAGTGAAAATAAATCTGCAGTGCCCGAACAGATACTGTTGAAAATGTAGAACATTTAACTCACACATTGATTGACACTCTTACCAACAAATGCAACCAGAAAACAGTGGATCTATAACGAAATAATGATATGTAAATAAATTCTCGCTGATAAAATATTTATTTTTACCTCTCTGTACGATGTCGTGCCTCCTCTGGGGATCATAGATCTGATCATCCACGGAGATGACGATGTACTCCCCGTGGTCCAGTAGTCTTCTCCTCTGAAGACAGGACACGAAGTCCACCAGCGCAATGTGCTCGCCCAGGAACACGTAAACTGGAATGGTTAAGTCATATTAGTTATGTGGTTATAGGCATGAAACAGCGTGGTAATTGTAATTTCGGCAAATAAACGAGTTTCGGTTTTGGCCAAAGATTAGCCAAATCTTAGGCTCAGTTGAAATATACGTTCGTGATTTTCGTCGTGTGACGCGTGAGGTATGCTTGTATGCGTGCGTGTATGCTTGTAGAATAATAATAACATTATTTTAAAAGAAGCTGTTATATAAAAGTTGTCTTAAAGTTAAAAATTTAAAGAGTATTTAATATCAGAATCTGATAATATTATTACGCTAGCGTCTGGACGGTATCGGCCCTCTGATTGGTCGAATTCAAATCGTATGTTTCCTGTAAATTCCGCTAACTTGAAAATTAAGACCCGATTTCATACTGAAATAGGATCGCCTCATGTAATACGAGATTTCTTCAAAAGCATCGTTTCTGCTAATATCATTTTTGGATAATATCGAAGAAAATATCTTTTATAAACTTAAATCCATTGGATTAATTACATTACAGTAAAAATTATCCACAATTACGTTTTATATATTTGACGTTTGTCAAGAATCAAACATTCTCATGTTCCTTCAAAATGTCTATCCCTCCTTTACCGGCCGTTGGAGTAGTTACCCTTTTGGCCGACAGAGCGCATAAGAGCGATATACAAATACGTACAATTTCATGTATTTAAACAACGGTAATTATGTACGTAAAACTACCGTTTTAATACGCATTTACAAATAAAACGCGTTTGTTTGTAGGAAGTGCAGGCTCTACCAACCCAATAAAATAACATTAAACACAATCGGAAGCTAGAAACGCTTCGTTTATTGTAAAATTAGCCAACAAATCTCTAATCTGACATGTACTTATATTGTGTCTCCGCCACCTGATCCCCAAATATGTATAATAAAATAATCATTTTTCCACTTATATATATATAATATATATTAAGGTAATTTTATTCGGAATTGCTGGACACGGATAATAAGAAATATTTTTAAATAAAACCTTGTGATTTTATTTAAAATGAACGAAAACGAATTTTCATTTTTCGTAATTAAAATGCTAAAATTAAAATTTTCTCAAATGCTGTCAGATTCCTTTTATAGTAATTAAGGTAAATCAGAAGGTTTTATTTTAAAATATTTCGTATTATCCGTGTCCAGCGATTCCGAATATTTACCTACATTAATTTACCTTTACCTATTTAGGCAATTATTCGGGAAAGGTAAATTCGGGAAAATAAAGCCTAAATTGAACATTTTATTATTCATTAACTCCTTCCTGTTCCGTGTTTAAACAATATATACTCAACCTCTCTCTGTGAATTTTCTAATATCTACCTATTAAATGTAACTACTGTAAGTATCACTTAAACTGGGCGAAGCCCAACGAAGTGCCGCCCGCAGGGCCTAGCAGCAAATAACCCACGGAGCGGGTTTTTAGCTGCTAGTACTATTTATTTTGTCAAAGTTTATAGTTTAAATAATAATAAATTATTGTTTTGCTATTGCCTAATATAAAGATTATTAAAACTAGACTAATTTTTAAACTATATATTATGTAGTTAGTAGTTTTGTCAATTGTTTAAAGTCAAAGTGCCGACATCATACATTGAAGAACAAACCAAAAAGCGCTAAAATTATAGAGATTTTCTCATTAAATTGATGAATTTTATACTCAACTCTTACAAGTTTAAGAGGAAGCTGAGCCAAAAATGTGTATATTATTGGTATACCTTGTATTGTAGATTGACTACATTAAAGGCATTAAAATTGCATGACAAACAGAGTCTACAAACGTTCGATTTCAAGCACAAAACTGGTTTTTATTTATTTTGTAAGTACTTTTATAAGAAAACAAAAAGTTAATCAAGTGAAACTGTCACAGATAATCTTAGCTATAATACTTTATTTTTTTAAGTTGTTTCCTTTAAGCGTTCATACATTTCTATTGAAAAAATTTAGTAGCTTACATTTATATTTTTATTGAGTAATTTATTATTTTATTTGTATTCTACTCAAGCGAAACGATAGGAAAACCTTCAATTTATCTAAATAATTTTTTTGGTATTCATAATGTTCACCAATTCGTTATAAAGATTAATCAAAATAGTGATTTAGCATTAAGCTTCACCTTAACAATAAAAACGCATAATTTTGGGTGTTTGTTAACTTGTTTATACAAGTTTCAGTTCTGTTTTCGGCCAAAACTAAAACAGAAGTCGAAATTTAAAAGGTTTCAGTTTCGGCTAAAATTTTTGTTTCGGTTGGTCACTACGTCACTAGTAATAGGTTCAGGTTGGTAAGGCTGGTGAAACTTGAATATACAAATAGTATGAGTTTTCACCCGTTTCTTGTCTGCCATATTCTATTTTCATCCTAAGACTGGCTAGATAAGATATGATTTTTCGGTTTATTTTTTATGCGAGTCCTTCACAAGAGTCCTAACTGCTCCCAACCGCCTGGAGCCAGTTGGACCATGGCTTCCCCAAATAGTATGAATTCTGAAACTGACGGTAGCGGGAAGGGGAAGGAGATAAGTGAGAGGAAGGTTGGAAAGTACTTAGCTATTCATGCAAGGCTTATTTTTGAATCAGAAAAGGTGCACAAACAAATAACATTTCTACAGATTTGCTGACGATTGCTCGGCGTTCATTAGCCAAAAAGTGTCAAAAAATAATCACAGGTAATTAGAGTAGATATTTATTAATAATTAAATAGATAAGAGAATTAGTTGAAGTAAATTAAGACTGAGGTTATATTATAGGTTCAATTCAAAATCTAATTTTTTTGCTACGCATTTTTCTTTAAGATTAGAATATTATCGTCAAATAAAGTTAAATATTACAATTTAAGGATTTACCCAAGAAGTTATTCCACTATTAAAATATTAAATATTCATCCTAGACTTGTGAGAAAGCCAATAGATATGGAATCTTTAAAATAAAACTGGAAAATATTACAATTTAAGGATTTACCCAAGAAGTTATTCCACTATTAAAATATTAAATATTCATCCTAGACTTGTGAGAAAGCCAATAGATATGGAATCTTTAAAATAAAACTGGAAATATTTTTTTAAGACACTACCCAGATTGCAATTAAATTTGAATTTAATCTTGTAATCACAGACAAAGTTCGCAAATAGCGGATAAAAATAGATAAAAATATGCGTTAAATGAAGATTATGTTGGTAGTTCTTAGTCGAAGTATAATAAACTTAAGTATGACCGATGTGGATAGGGTGGTAGAAAAAAGTACTGGCGTAAAAAAAAAATATATTTACATATTTTATAAAGTATATTTAAAAAAATATATTATAAAGCCACTACTTTGCTCTACCACCCTATCCACATCGGTCATACTTAAGTTTATTATACTTCGACTAAGAACTACCAACATAATCTTCATTTAACGCATATTTTACTGTGTTCGATTCCCAGACGGGACCGAATCTTTTTCTCTTTAATAATTTTCGTTGAAAAGTTGTTGATATTATTAACAAGGTCATTTCAAAAACAAACTTGCCTTTTACACAAGTGAAAGTTCTTATTACATTACAGTGATAGTGGCATTTTTTTTAAATAGTTACTTACATAGCTTTGGTAGAAAGTATGCATTAATTACAATTAAGGCAATCTTATTAAGTTTCCCAAATATTCAGTTACCGCGATAATGATATTAGTTAATTATGTAACATAATTTAATAATAGAGATCAGCTGTATCAGGTTTCTCAACACGAATTATGATAAAAAAAAATTCAAGAAAAAAGAATAGAAAAGTTTTCAATCCCACAATAAATTTTAAGTCAGGTTTATTTACGGGAAAGCTATCATGAATATTTATATAAAGTTTTGGTTTGCATCAATGCAGCGCGCAGCTCTTGGAATATAAACACAAGTTAACTATCCTTTCCAAATATTTAAAAATAGTTTTTAATAATTATTGGGTACTTAGCAATTTCAATCTGTCAACTTCACATGCTAGAGATGTAGCATACGAACATCTCTAGCATAGCCGGCGAAAAAATACTCAAAACGCAATGACGGTGCAATAATCTAAACTTGTTACTGTCTCATAAAATTAAGACCAATTATGGAGAAATACTCTTATTTTTCCAGTATATATAATTCTTAATGATATAAATATGACAGAGACAGACATTCAAATAATATGTGTATGTGGATGAAAAAAGTGATAGAATTGATCGGTGTTTTCGTATTTAAAAGTTGGGTTGAATACTACATTCTGCCATCACAGGTGGGACTAAAATGACAAGATACCCCTAATCGCTTACACTAAATGAAACGACCTACTGTTCTAGTTGTCCTTATACTTATGTGGTTTTACCACCCTAATCGCGCCGAAAATTTTCGGGAAACAATCGAAATACATAGTAATTAATAATTTACTAAATTAAAATGTTATTTCTCGGCTTTTTCTAGCGTTTGCCGTGTAATGCAAATACTTTCTCAACACATAAGAGGGCATTCTGGCACTTTTAATGCAATTTAGTTAGTGGTGGCAAACAAAATTTAGTACTAAAACTACGAAATTGAAAACGCTTCAATTGACGTTTCTTTTTCTTGCCACATTGCCACATTATTGCCACACAGAATTCTTCAACACGTCTATCTACAAAGTGTCCGGGGTAAAGTTCTCTGATTTCGGGAGGTGATTCTACATGATGGTAGAAGTAAAAAAGAAAACAACTTTTTTAGAAATTCCATTGTTTATTTTCCCATTTATAAATATTTTTCATTAGAAGAATATTTATTTTCCATACAGACAATTTACATCTAAAATGATGTAGAATAACCCCCCGAAGTTCGCGCACTTTGCCTTCCGGACAACCTTTGCAAATATGTATATAATAATACAATTGCATTAAGTAAACAAAAAATGAACTTTCTATTTGCCGACTGTCGTCTCAGGCAAAGCACTGATCAAACAAATCAATGGATTTCTAAAAAGTTTTTTTAATGTGAAACTACACAATAAATCCACTCTCAGCTGGTACCAACATACTGACGGATGTGAGCGAGGTGAACAAAAAGTGGAATGATGAAAGAAGAAAAAAAGATTCGGTGTCAGTCATTAGATAACTTTTTATCAGAGCGATACCTGCGATCGAGCATTTACATTGTACATCATCTCCGTGGTCAAGAGGTAACGCTCTCGACCAACAAAAAAATCCCGGCGTTCGCAAATAAATTTTATCTGATGAATTTGTCTTATTTTACAATTTATTCATATAATTTTTTTATTTATTTATATTTATTTATCGTTTCTTTACATTGTATCTTTTTTTAAGTTATAATTTTTAACCTCACTGGGACAAGCCTGTGTTGAGGTTAAAATTTTTACAAAATATTAAAAAAATAGTACAAAGATTATAAGAGATTTAAAATAGTACAAATATTAAAAAAAAAAATTAAAATATTAAGATAACAATATTGTTACATTGACGTTTTTGCGAATTGGATACCTACATGGTACTTATCAGCCTATTCATTACAATATAATGCTGTAAACATGTAGGGTGATCATGATATTTAATTGCAATAAAAATGTAACAAACTATTATTTTTTTTTAAAACAGAGAAGAAAGAAAGAGAGAAAAAAAATTTACATTAAAAAAGAAAAGGATGAAAAAATTAACTTATTCAAAATATTATGCCACATTTAAAGGACAAAGATGAAAGAATATGTTGGAAATCCTCGGATGGCAGAAATAATTTAACATTCTTTTTAAATGGACTCAAGGAATTTGACCATTTAAAGTGATCTGGAAGGCTATTAAATAGAAGTGGAGCCTGGTACAAATAATGTCTCTGGCCAAATGAGGATTTAGGGTGAATTGCCATAAAGTTCAGACTAGAGTCAATTCTTGTAGTACGAATTTGTTGCGTTCTTTTCGCAGAACTAATATTGTTAAAAAATCTGCATAGCGTTTGTAGGATAAATAGTTGTTTTAAATTCATGATATTACATTCCTTATAAAGTAACTGTGTAGGATATGTAGATTTTTTCTTGTACATAACTTTGAGAATCAGTTTTTGGGCAATATTAAGTGGTTCTATTACAGTCTTCAGGCAGGAACCCCAGCACACTATATTATACGAAAGTAGGCACTGAATTATAGCAAAATACTCTGTTTTTAATTTTTCCTTGTCTAGTACATGTCTGAGATCTTTAAAAATATAGATAAGTCTCCTAACTTTATTTACTAACATTTCGACATGATCATTCCACCTCAAAAATTTATCAATTTTTACCCCCAGGTATTTGAGGCTGTCTACACTTTTCAAGGGGTTGCAGTTACACGTTTGCACACAATTGTGAATAATCAAATTATGAGAGGTGGATGGCTGACTTTTATAAGAAATGCTAAAAGTGATGTATTTGGTTTTTTGTGTATTTAAAGTTAAAATATTATTACTCAGATAATTATTAACTACTCCTAAACCTGTATCACATTTTTCAAAAGTTTCACTCCAATTTTTACCCTCAAATATTAAAGCAATTTATAGTATACCTTCCTTAAGATACTCTCAGTATCGCCCTAGTATAAAACCACCAATCAGAATTTAAATGTTGCTTATAATGGCTCTAGCTGTGTTTGGTGACCAGATCTGAATTACCAGGTACTTCCCCGTCATACTCTTCTCCATCTCCTTCCCATTACCTTCAGCTTCACAACATACCCAATTGGGGATGCCATAGACTCACTGGCTCCAGATGGTTGGAAGTATTTGGGACTCTTGTGTGGGATTCACATAAAAAAGAATTAGCCCAACATGGCATAGTTACCCAAAAATTTATCACGATTATGAATTTTATCATCTCTTTACGATGTATGCTACGCTAACATGAAATAGTATTTATTCATAAAACAATTAAATAACTTTCGGCCGCTCATTATTTTCGAAAGCTAACTGTGGTAATATTACTTAGTTCAAATTTAGTTTTTATCATCATGCAACATTATTAGTAAATGATGTTATGATTTAAAATTTCTATGCTTAATTATTCACATAGAGAACAAAACTATCACTGCCTAACTTTTCGAATACTGTCACTGTTTTAAATGAGTCAACCCGTGTTATGATATTTGAAAATGGAAATGCCTCTTTTCATGGCGTGTGCCCAGTGACCAAAATAAAATACATAATTCAATGCGTATGCCTCATAAAAGGTATTTTCTGTCTAACACCTTAAAACTTTGAGGTAGGGTGATTATAACGCCGTTCGTTCCTGTGAAAATAATAAACAAAATTAATAATTTCCTTCGTTGAGAATACCTTACTGATTATATTATACAGGGTTTTCCAATAAGAGGTGTTATTTTGAATAGCCCGCTATTTCGATAGATGATACTTTTGAAGCTGTCATTTTTTAACATTTGACAAGTAAAAACTACGCCATTAATAAAAATGGAACAATACACGCTTCAACAACGCATTTTAAATTTTAAATTATTAAAATTCATTTGAGTGAATCAAATGCAAGTCATCTTGAATGATGAGGCCCATTTCCACCTCGGTGGCTTGGTCAACAAGCAAAATTGTCGCATCTGGGGCTCAGAAAACCCAAGAATTATTGTTAAAAAGCCTCTCTATCCTCAACGTATGACTGTTTGGAGCGGTTTATAGTCCGATGGAGTCATTGGACCTTACTTTTTCGAAAATGAGGCTCGATCAACAGTTCCGGTGAATGGACTGCGCTATCGAGAGATGATTAATGATTTTTTATGGCCGGAATTGGATGGTATTGTTCTGGACAACGTTTACTTTCAACAAGACGGCGCTACGTGCCACACAAGCAACGAAACCATTGATCTTTTACGATTGAATATCAAAATAACACCTCTTATTGGAAAACCCTGTATTTAACAAATAGGTGTTTCCAAATGGAAAGTAAATACTAAACCAAAACAAATAGCATCATGAAAATCATACACGTTAGTGGACTATTTTAATTATTTATTAAATTAAGTTCGTAACTGAAATTTTAGGAGCATAAAAGATAATAGCAATAATTATTATTAAAGATGTGGGCTTCACTAGGCGCTCTTCATGTACTAATGATAATTTGAAATTCTGGTTGTGCGACTGTCTGTGATGTAACTTTAGTTCAATGAACTTGTAATTGTTTTGAATTCAAATGTCATTTTCAAAATTTGAACTGATTATGTCAAGAATTCAGGCAAACGAATTACCTAGGTAGTAAAATATCTACTTCCTAGAATATAAAAGAAAAGAACAGAAAATTATTACAGATGTCATTTTCAGAATTGTAACTGGTGTGTCAAGAGATTAAACAAGCCAACAAGTACCTACCTATAATATAATATTTTTTGCTAGGCAATTATTTTTTACGGGAAAAAGAGAATGATATAAGAAACATAATTTCCATTAGAGCCTATTTTATCTTTTGGGATGCTGTGTGGAGGTATTTTTTAAGGAAGTGAAGGAGAGGAAGTTCTGGAAAAGAAAAAAGTATGTGAGGTGGGTAGGAATCTGGGGATCAGTGTGTCCGTCTGTGAGTATCATGACATATACATATGTCAATATCAATATCAGTATTTGTATGAACACGAGTTCCTATTTGTTTCTTCTCATTTGGGCAATATTCAACTTATAATTATTTCGCTTTGAAACGGAAAGCATTGAAACTAAAATTTAGATTTAAACATTCACATTGCTCAAAAAACTTTGCACTTGGTTACCACACGTAAGCTAACCACAATCTAAGTAACACAATTGGTAAATATTAAAATGATTCGAGCCTCTAGGTATTGTCCTAAACTAGCATCCTTAATTAATTATAGGAGTAACATTGTTCATTTTCTATACAGGGTGTTGAGGGACGTACTTGACTTACTTTAAGAGAAAGCTACAAGCCGAAAATGTGTAAATTCTTGGTATACCTTATATTGTAGGTAATAGGCATTAAAATCGCTTGACAAACGGAGTCTAGAATTCTAGAATTTCTATAGTCTATAACGTTCGATTTAAAGCACAAAACTGGTTTTTATTTTTTTGTAAATAATTTTATATGAAAGCAAAAAAGTTAATCAAGTGAAACTGTCACAGATAATCTTAGCTATAATACTGTATTTTGGTAAAGTTGTTTCCTTTACGCGTTCATTCACTTCAATTGAAAAAACGTTTTTTTTTTGTCGTTCACATGTATATTTTTTTTGAGTAATTTATTATTTTATTTGTATTCTACTCAAGCGAAACGATAGGAAAACCTTCAATTTATCTAAATCATCTTTTTGGAATTCAGAATGTAAACCAATTCGTTATAAATAATCAAAATAGTGATTTAGCATTAAGCTTCGCCTTAACCAGTGATTCCTGACATTATTTGGAGTTAAAAATGGAACAATGAAATTTTGGTCTCCGATGACATTTTTATGAAAAAAAAAACATTGAAAATCAGTAGGAATTGGACATATATTGTAGATTTACCAGTGATAACATGTGAAAAATTGAAAAAAAAATAAAAATTGAAAAAAAAACACCTTAAAAGTCACCGGAGACCCAAATTTCATTTATATTTTTTACTCCAAAATATGTCAGGAATCACTGGTAAGTCAATTACGTCCGTTAACACCCTATTTACTAATAGTGATAGCAGATAGCAGTGATAACGGAAACACAGATTGCCGAGCCCCCAGATACCTCCTATCTGAACTGCCCAGGATATCATCTGGAAAGCCTTTTCAGGCCCAAAGGAGGTGTCTGCCTTTACAGCCGTGCTGACATCAGCTGCGCTCGTCTCGCAAATATCGAGAGCGCAAAACACGAAGTGTTATGGGTACGTGTGGATCTCACCGGTATGATGAGAATTTATGCGTGCCTATATCGCTCACCAAACCTTGCCGAATCAGACACTGTTGAGTTATTTAAATACTTGAGTGACACTGTAGATATTCTCTTGCCCCGTTACCCATCGGCCGAGTTTGTAATCCTGGGGGACTTCAATGTTCATAATGAACAATGGCTGAAGTTCTCGGGCCCAACAAACTCTGCCGGTAGATCAGCGGAATCCTTTGCCCTTATCCATGGACTAAGCCAACTCGTAGAATCTCCGACCAGAATACCAGACATCCCATCACATCGAGCCAACCTACTCGATTTGTTTCTCACTAGTGAGCCACTCGGGTACAGAGTGGAGGTGACAGCGCCCTTAGGATCCTCTGACCACTGCCTGATTACCACCTCTGTCCCATCCTCCATGAACCGTCAACCCGACAAACATGTAAAGAGGAAGGTATGGCACTACAGGGCAGCAAAATAGGACGGCATGCGGTCTTTCTTCGGCGCCTTTCCTTGGAGTACTGTATGCTTTAGCTCCGAGGACCCATCAATTTGTGCACGCGAGGTAGAAGAAGTAATCACATCAGCAATGGATTGCTACATTCCCTTCTCCGTCAAATCCTCTGGAGCGGGCACAAAACCGTGGTTTGACCATCGCTGTGCTGAAGCTGTCAGACTCAAAAATACGGCTTTTAATGCACTCCGGAAGATTAGCTCCATGAATAACCTTTCGGAATACCAAAAACGGGCAAGGGATTGTAAGAGAGTTCTAAATAGAGCTAAGAGCGATCACGACCAGAGAATTGCGAAAAAGCTGGCTGACTGCCCCACTGGTAGCCGTGCTTTCTGTTCACTCGCTAACTCGATCGGAAGAAATTTCTGCAGAACCACTTTCCCACCTCTGACCAAGCCTGATGGTCGGCTGGCTAACTCGGCCCGCGAGAAAGCTGAATTATTAGGCAAAATTTTCGCGGAAAACTCAACTCTTCAAGATAACGGAGAGACTCCCCCTTCCATTCCGCACTGCGGTTTTCAAATGGAGGAACCGAAGATCCGGAACAGAGAGGTTCTCCGAGTCTTGAACGAGCTGAAAGTCGACAAAGCCAGTGGGCCGGACGGAATACCTGCCTTGGTCCTCAAGAGGTGTTCTGCAGAAATGACTCCAGTGCTCGCGAAATTATTTAGGCTCTCTCTCAAAGGTGGAAAGGTGCCAGATCTTTGGAAAAAGGCAATCGTCCACCCAATCCCAAAAAAGGGGGACCGTTCCGACCCTTCTAACTACCGCCCCATAGCCATCACTTCTATACTCTCGAAGGTATTAGAAAGGGTGGTTAACAACAAATTGCTCACATATCTCGAGAATAACAATATCCTAAGCGATCGGCAATATGGATTTCGTCGAAACCGATCGTGTGGCGATCTACTCGGATATGTAACGCATATTTGGGGGCGGTACATGGAACGTTTTGGTGAAACCCAAACCGTTGGGTTAGATATCTCCAAAGCCTTTGACAGAGTCTGGCACCGGGCGCTTATCGGGAAATTACCATCGTATGGGATCCACCCAACCCTGCATAGTTGGATTGCGGACTTTCTGAGGGGAAGAACAATTCAAACCGTGGTTGACGGCTCTTCTTCCTCACCGCACCAAATCAATGCGGGGGTGCCACAAGGATCTGTGCTGTCTCCGACGCTGTTTTTATTGCACATCAACGATCTCGTTGAATGTGCACCAATTCACTGCTACGCTGATGACAGCACCGTTCACGAGGGTTATCTTTTTGACAGGCCCCCTTCCACCTATGATGTCCGAACAGCTCGGGAAGTTTTGAGGCGAAAAATTGACCACCACCTAGAGATGGTTCGTGCCTGGGGTAAGGCCAACTTGGTCAGTTTCAACGTCTCAAAAACCCAAGCGTGTCTGATTTCGGCAAAGAGGGAGATCAATGACTGTCTCGTGCAATTTGATGGGAGCACTCTCCCCAATAAAGACTCCATTGAAATGCTTGGAGTTACTATATCAGACCAGCTCAAATATCGGGGATCCATAGAAGCCCGAGTAAATCAGGCCTCCAAAAAGTTGGGCGTCTTGTACAGGGCTAGTAGATTCTTCAACAGTGACCAGCTGCTGACCCTGTACAAGTCTCAAGTCCGCCCAACTATTGAATTTGGGAGCCACCTTTGGGCTGGTGCCCCAAAATACTTGATAAACCTGCTTGAGTCTGTGCAAAGGAGAGCGATCCGTCTGATTGACAATCCGTTGTTAACAGACCGATTGCCTTCTCTGATGCATAGACGCAATGTAGGCATGCTGTGTCTGTTCTACAGGTATTTCAATGGAGCCTGCTCCAAGGAGCTAGCAGCATTGATTCCTGATGCACCGGTGCACGTGCGCGAAACTCGACGGACACGAACTGAACACCCGTTCACGGTTGACGTTGGCTTCATGAGAACGGGCCGTTTTTACGACTCGTTTTTGTGTAAGTCGGCTCGTATGTGGAACGAGCTACCGGCATCTGTTTTTCCTCCCTCCTATAATCCGAGCCTCTTCAAGGCCCGCATTAACAAATCCCTTCCTACAGCCCCTACCTTACTCCGCCTCACAACGCCGCCCAACCGGGTGGTGACATAGTTCCCCTGTCTGTGCACTGTGCACAGGCAGGTACACTCTTGTGAGGTGTCACATAAAAAAAAAAAAAAAAAAAAAAATGACATAGGATTCATTGTTGATGAATTAGATTGAGAGTTTTAACGAAAGGGAAGGCTTCGAAAGACTAACCTCTAGTTCTAGAAAATGTAGCTTCGACGATTCTCTCCATGTCTGCAATGTGTCTGGGAATGTAGTCCGAGTACTGGTGTTGGGCGGTGATAGTCAGACCGTGAATTGTGGCCAATTCCTGGAACAAAAAACATTTTAATAATGATATTCATGTCTCTGGATCGCTTACACGAGGGCATTTCAATGAAATTCAATGAAATTGTCAACCAACTGCGAAACGATATTGAGTTATTTCATAATAATATTGTCTATTTCAATTCAATGTTTCGAATGTGTGGGTTGTATAATTTCGTGGGATGTGACAATTGAGACAACTTTTTCCACTCGAGCGATTAGTTGTTTATATATACATTCACCATTTTATTTAATTGATATATTTCCCCGAAATGCGTCAATGGCGCATTGGCGCGTCTATGACATCTATATGCGCACAATCAAAATACACATCATTCCCCCGTCTCAATGAACTCAGTAAACGATTAATTAGTAATTGTCAATAATAAAATAAGTATTTATTGTTTGAAACATTCACAGAGTGTTGAAAATTATTACATTAAAGAAATTGCGATTGGGACGTGAATTGATATTACACTCCAATTTAAAATGTTCAAGGCATGCGAGAATAAAGGTTTAGTCATTTCACGAGTAGTTCTGTTATTTCACGATTATTATGATCTACTCGTTACTCGTGAAATAACAGAAATAATAATAATAAACAAAATAAAATATAAAACGTAGTAAGTATATAATCGAGAGAAAGAGAAGAAAGAAAGAAAATAAATAATAATAAAGCAAATACTATTTTTTAGATCACATACTTCTATTTACCATGACGTCATATCAGCTTTTATTTAATAAAAAGAACTAATGTTTTTTTAAATATAAGAAGCTGAATAATATGTCTAAATCTTCATATTGAACAGCATTATCCAACCTTCATATTCCAGACATTTTATAGAAATAGGCAATATCGATATTAAATAACTCAAGATGAAATGTTTCATGACTCCTTAAAGAACGTCTATTAGGAACTTTATTTGTATCAAAGGCGTAAATTGACGTAACTATTGACAATTGATGTCGCGGGGCGCTTTAGAAACATATAGAATCTTCTCAATTAGATTCTATGTGATCCATTGAAGACTGTTCATTTTGTTATTTTTTTCACAAACGTTAGTTTCAATCAATAATATCACATGAAAATTAGAATAGCAGTATTTTTGGTAAATATTAGCTGGAGGACGCTTTCAGAAGCTACTCACTTAGATTAACCCTTCAGGCTTTAAAATGTTTTTACCCAAGACGAGGTGAAAAAAAGCATTATTTTATTATACTATAATGCTTTATAGACATTTTCTTTTTAATTATGATAAAAAGTAATACCATTTTAGAAACGAGATAAAATTATCTTTGAGATGTTTGTATTTGAAATAAACATTGTCATTTCTATTTAATAAAATTTTAATTTCATACATGAACATGTTTACAAGAAACTCTCGACTCGAAACGACGCACGATGATTTGAAATATTTAAATATTTAGAAAATACGTTCCGTTTTAGCAGGGATTTGGTCAGAAAACTTTCACTTCAATTTTTATGCTATTTTAACAATAAAAAATATAAATAATTTTTTAATCACACATTTATTTTGGATTTTATACAGTTTTATTCGGATAAATTACATTTGGAACAAACTGAAAAGAATACTCATTTTTCTTTCCAACTACGAACAAATTACCCATCTCCATATATTGAAAAAAAAAACTCTTTTAGTTTACGGACGCCCCAGTCAGATCTGTCTATCAGAGGCTCTAATGTATGGATGCCCTGGTCAGATCTGTCTATCAAAGACTCTAATGTATGGACGCCCCGGTCAGATCTGTCCATCAGAGGCTCAAATAGAATATGATTTAATATACGGACGTCCCAGTCAGATCTGTCCATCAGAGACTCTAATGGAATATGATTTGTATTTACACGTGTTGCAAGGGAAAGGATTGCCTCAGAAAAGGAGCAAAATGTCGGAAAGAAAACAATTAAAAGCGACAGATAAAGGCCAAGCGTCTGCATCTCTTGTATTTACTATCTAATGCTAATCAATAAAACCCCTGTTTAGCATTTTTCTAGATGTTTTTATCCACCTTAAAAGAAATTGAAGTTCAAAAAAAGGATGCACAAATTATTCACAAGCCAGTTAGCGAGTAAACTCTTTGAATAATAAACATCGGTGTGTCGTAAATAATGGAGGCATAAATCCTTTCCAAAATGCTGTAACATTATTCGAATTCTAACAGAGAATACTTATTTATAGTCTATACTTAACACAAAAACAGGTTTTATATTTTAAAAAAACTCAGAAAAATCTCATAGAATTAAATATTAAAACATGCAAAATGTCCAACATCGGTCCAATAATAACTAAATGGTTGATTGGCTTGGGTAGAAGGGAGCATGAAAAACTGTTATACATAGTTACCTTTTAATGACAGGCTTATTAAAAACTTGTAGATAGTTTCAATCTATATTTATAAAAATGTTTGTTTGTTTGTTTGTTTGCCTTTTATAGACTCAAAAACTACTGGATCGAATCCAATATTTTAGAGTTTTTTTTTTATTATTACCAAGAGTGTTAAAAGTGTAGTTTGAATGGTAGAAGAAGTTGGGGCCGCCCGGGGAAGACTTCGCATTATATCTGTATTGGGATGAGATGCGGAGTCGAATAAAAGTCGATATAAAGAACTCAAACTTGCTTTGAGTTTAAGTGTCAGTTTCAAAATTTAAATTCATTGTGTGAAGGATTCAGACAAGCTATAAAGTAGAACCTACCAATAATATGATATTTTAACAAAAAAAATATTGAATTGTTCTTTTCATAAATTTAAAAATGGAATTACAATAACAGTGCTTCGCTAGTGATATAATATTTTAACAAGAAAATAATTTGAATGTTGTTTTCAAAATTGGAACTGATTTGTTAATCAGCCAATACCGTGATTTTTCAAGGGTAGATATAATTATAAAACTAAATTAAACTTACATAATAATTTTATTGAACGTAAAACATTATTTTTAGAGTTACGACTTACAAGCTTAGGGGAAATGAAAATGTTCATTTGTTTTATCTTTTAACTTTCAAGTGTTAACTATGAGAGGTGTTATATATAAAGCTATTTCGTCTATTAATGTTTTGCCATGTATAACAATTAAGTATTTACTGAAGACGTTTTATTAAAACAACAACCTGGTAATTAATTACTTTTGCCCCAACTAGTCTTAAGGAAAATATAAAGCGATACAAGTGTTAAGGGCTTAACCGTTTATTCGGAATAAGTTAATTTTTTTCTTATTTGAATTAAAATTGACAAAAATTCAATAACGAAATTATTATTTGAGCAGATTTAAAAAACATATTTTTATTTAATTTATAATATTGTTACAACAAAACATAATAAATGGCATATGAACTAATAGTGATATATATATTTTTAAGTATTTCTACGCCAATGAAGAGAACTAGCTCTTGAGTTTGGTTTGGAGTAAAAACTATATATCATAGAATGTAATTCGTGGGGTTACTGCCAAAAGTTGGTAACTTTTTTTTTATTGTTGATACATTATTTTACAATATTTCATATTCTAATTCAGTTATGTTGGCCTCACTGGGTTGTTTACCCGTGCTGAGGCCCCCATTTTATAATATAAGAATTTATACATTTAAAAAAAGGAAAACAACATTAAAATAAAGATAAATTTAAACCAAAAATAGGTTAAAAATTAAAATATAATTATCACACTAAAAGAAAAATATTAAAAGAGAATGTAAATCGGCATTTATAATGATTTATGTGTTTGTGCGTGTTGCGTGTTTTATATATTTTTTTGTGTTGCGTGTATATGTTTTATTCTTTTATGTTATAGAATTTTGGTAATATTGTCTTTTTGTTCATTAATCCATTTTTTTTTATTTTGTGTTTGAATTTTTTTTTATTTTCCTCAATTTTTGTTTCAAGTGGAAGACTGTTGAATGCTTTAATAGCGTGGTATTTATTTATGGTGTCTTTGTCCAAAGGTAGTGTTTACCGTTTTTAAAAACATGTTTTGGAGTAAACTCAATTTTAAAGTTTTTTCTTCAATATTAAATCAAGATTTTGGCAAATAATCTTTTTAGTGTTATTTAATAAACCAACATACTCATTTTTGAAAGAGTTTTTATACTAACCTTAACAACTTTTTCAAATGGTGTTCTAGTAATACTGCAACTAAATATTAACAAATGCCAAGTTATGAGGTTCCACAAAATCAAACACCCAATAATGTATAATTATTTATTGTCTAATGTTGACTAAATCTCTGTAATTGAAATACTTGACCTAGGCTTAACGTTTGATCAGAAACTCTGCTTTGTATCTCACATAACTTCTATCACCAACAGGGCTATGAAAATGTTAGGTTTTATAGTAAGAATTTCCAAGGATGTTAAAAATATCAACACATTAAAAATTCTGTTCACATCTCTTGTTAGAAGTAGTCTAGAATACAACTCTACAATTTGGTCACCTGTCTTTAATAATCACATTAATACCATTCAAAGAGTCCAACGCAAATTTTTGAGGTGTATTAATTTTAGGCTTGGAATTCCTTAAGAAACAATAGATTATGAATTTTTATTACATTCATTGAATTTATGATTGGACCTTCCTCCTCAGAGACTGAATCTTTAACTGCTATGTTAAAATGATAATAAAATAAATAAATAAAATATTTATTGATTTGACTGAGGATTGAACGTTCATCCAACTGGAGTCAACCGCGCTTACAACTACGCCAGATCCAATTGGGCAGCACCGATATTTATTTCGTATATTAACTGCTTTAATTTCATCAATTTTAGAGAAATGTGAATGCAAGAGGGCGAGTCTATCTGCCGAGTTTCATCTCGATCGGATGTCGGGAAGTGGTTTAATTTCCACTTCCTAGATTTACATTCATTCAAATAGATATTCATTCATTAAAAATTCACGATAATTTATCACATCTTTAAAAAGTTATATAAAGTCATGGAAAGTGATGAAACAAAAACTTTATTAACTGGGTTAAGAAGGTTAGGTTAGGTTAATTTTTTTTCATCGTTTCTAATGACTTTAGGTATATCACTTTTTAAAAGTGTGTTGAATTGTCACTGTGTTGAGTTATCACGGAACCAAAAATTCAAATATATCAATTTAAAAAAAAATCAAGCTTTTAATGTGAACAGCATTTTTTATAGCAAAGATAATAACAACACTAAAAACAAATCTCAATGAAATCATGAAACAGAAAGACACAGAAAACAAAAAGAAAACCGTCGCAACCCTAATATTATTTTTAAAGCTAGGTACATCTGGTTGAAAGAGATTAATGAAAAAAATCTGAAAAAAACATTGAAAACGACATAGAAAACTAACTAACTAACTAACCATCACGCCGTTTTACCGCAGAGGTAGGCAGAGAGAAAGAGAGAGGCACACACTCCTTGCCTCATTCACATTCATACATCGTCTCATACATACTATTCTATTATTGTGACTCTTGACATGGCCCGACTCAAGTATCTGATTCACTCGAGCGTCTCCGACTTCTGCTACCATTCACATTTTCGTCGTATATTCTCCTTACATTCTACATGCCCAAACCATTTAAGCGTCCCTTTCTTGATCTTACTCATTACGCTTACATCAGCCTTGCACTCTTTGCAGATTTTCACATTTCTTACACGATCATACATGGTTTTACCACATATACGCCTCAGGGATCTCATTTCAACAGCATTCAATCTACTTTCATCCTTTCTTTGCCAGTTCCATGCCTCACTTCCATACATCAGGGTAGGTACCAGCACTCCTTTGTGGACTGATAACTTCGCTTCTTTGCACAATTTTTTGTGCGTTCAGTCCTCCATTAATGGAGTTACCTGCATTTACCCTTCTTTCAATATCTCTAGAAAAGAGAAAAACTAGAAAACTAATAAAACGGAAATGAATAACTTTAGTCCGCCTCAGCACAGGTCACCCTAGTGTGGAGGATGTTACCGGCCATATTTTATATTAAATGCCATCCAGAACTTTGCAGATTTTCTGCGCGCCAATACTCGGTCCTCGAGTAATGTTCGGGATGGGCAGAGCATGAAACTGTCGCCAAGGCATGGGCACACAAAGGATTACAGGTTCTACTGATTGTAGTGAAATGAAAGCTGTAGTTTTGTTTTTGCACATTATAAAACATGGAGAATATATTTAAGTTAACATGTTACATATTATGACTCGGCACTTACCCCCAGGGATCAATAATTGGTTTTTTAATTCTATCTAAAACTGATTAACCACTTAATTACGGGAAGTGAGCGGGGAGCTTCTATACGGCCGGCGGTGGTCTGTCCCCGACAGATCGAGCTGGCACCATCAGGGCTTTGGTCCAGGAGAGGGGTCCAGCGTCTCCGACAAGGTGGCTGATAAGCGGTTCTGGAGCGTATCGGGTCTATCGTTTATGTAACATTAATGGAGCGAATCCATCCATTGAGCTGATCGGCAGATTACTTGAGCGGATGCCGTCCGGGCTTGTGATTTTATTATCCGTTTCTTATTAAGAAAAATACGGCTTGTATCGCGCCACTTGAGGTGAATGCTTCATTTCCCGGAGTCCGCGGTATAACGATTTGCAAGGGATCGCGTATATAAACTTCAGTAGAACATTATTTGTGATCTTCACGAACACACACACGGTCATCCATTATACGGACGTTTATTTAATAGAACCTGCACCGACTTGGTTTTTGTAAAAAAGAACCGAATAACCCGCATCAGGAATACTGATGTACACTTTTTTAATACGATCGCCCATCCAGGGTAAAAATGAATTATAATCTAATTGACTGTGCGATCATTACACGGCCGCCCCGCTCGTGTAACAATTCCAGAGTCCCAGCGAAAGGAACCGGAAACAAACAATAGACTGCCCGGCGGTCTATTTGTTGCCAGACCGTGCTCTCTATAATTTTAATCAAAATTAATGCTATGAATGGTACTTGTTCTGAAGAGGTGTTTTAAATAATTACTTTTAAATAAGACTTAACACCGCTTCATAACATTACCCCCCGCGCCACACAAATGTTTGTCCCCAAACATTAATACAACTCTAAAAAAAACTACAACTGCAATAACTAAGCTTGAAAAGATCCTCTGGGTTTCTAAAAAAAACAATCAACAATTATACATGAGCATCATAATTTGTAAGATAAGTAAGGAATAAGACAAAATCTACGATTTGGATAGCAAAACTTATGATGAATGGGTGTGCCGCAGCTTCAATCGCACCCATCGAGCGTGCAGCCGGATGGTTGAGCCTGCGATTCATCCATTCTAGAACTTAAAGATAACTTAAGATTAATGTAACTTAATTACAAATTTTAGAAGATATTACGTGAACGGAGTCTGCAAGCACCCACAGTATCGGAATACCGGGTGATGATAAATTGACGATTGTCGAAGACTGCCGTTAGCGTTACATCTGTGACGGAAAATATTCTTAAACAAAATTGTAGGTAAACCTGTAGGTATATAAAAAAATATTATTGTTCTTCTCAACACATCTAAACAACTTAAGCGTTAAAGCTTCACTGGCCCTTTAATAGGGCGATAAGCCACTCAGGCAACACTTTTTTAGGGAGGTAAACCAACCCTCTCTTTTCACTGAGTCTACTTCTCCGTTGGAGATAAAACACACTTCGAAGAAATTCTATCTACTCTACCTGACCTGGTTATTGGGTAAGTTTTTCGAAGAGAATTTATACAATAAGACAAAATAATCATCCTTGGAAAGCATTATTTCGTAATAGTAGAAAAAACTTTTAACCTTTACACACACGCAGGTGTGTAAGGTGGTTTAATCGAGTGGAACTGTCAACAACCAATCTTATAGATGTGGTGCAATTAGTAGTAGTATACATCCATTGTTGTAAATGGAGTCATTGGTCGAAGATTGTATACATCCATTGTTGTAAATGGTGCAATTGGTAGAAAATTGTATACATCCATTGTTGTAAATGGTGCAATTGGTAGAAAATTGTATACATCCATTGTTGTAAATGGTGCAATTTGTAGAAAATTGTATTATTGTACTAATTTATAGATAAAACCTACTTTTACTTAATATAACTAAAGTTATAGAAGGAATTTAAGGAAAAGACATATGCTGAACCAGCTCTTATAATTGTAACATTAATTACTATGAAATTATTAAACAAAATATCAAGAGTACTAACATAAGTATACCATTTTCAAACATGACAAGATAATTATAATAAAGTAAACAAAAATATATTTGGTAAAATTCAATTCTTAATAATAAAATTTTTTAAAACTGCTTAGAAAACAAAGATGTACTGGACCGGTACATCTTCACTTTCTAAGTAACGGGCGAACGTATACAATATGAACATAAGTATATATTAAGAAACCTAGAATATACGGGGATAGTGGAAAAGTATCACCGTGCATTCCAAGATTTGGGCAGTTTATATATCCCATGCTACCTAACTTTCACTTGTTTAGTCAAAGCCATATTTCAAGTCATTTTTTTTTTTTTTTTTTTTTTTTAAATTATTTTCCTATAAGCTTATCTGAACAACATCATTGTCGTGTAACAAACTCGAGTAGGATACTAGAGTGTTATACTAAATTTATTATGTTTCTTTCTATTATTTACCGATTATACTAACCATTTTACGAAATTTCTATATTTTCTAAAAGAAAATTAACTAGGACAGGACTAAGGACTGTCATAATGCTGGGTCGCTCCAACTCGGGTGATCAAGCCGCTTTGTGCTCCCGTGCATTGAAAAATATTTGAAATATTAATTAATTGAGAGTACTTGGTAGGGTGGCCAGACCCACCAAAGCACTATCAGAAACATATTAATCCGGTATATTTTCTGACTTGACGATGTCTTTCACGTGAAAGTTACCAGTTTCCTTACCTTTGAGGTCTGCTAATGTATAGATTAAGTCTGATTTTTTCTTCACGACTATATTTTGCACAAAGCGTGGAGCTAGTTTCTGTGCAAAGTAATTTAAAGCGTTTGATTGGACGAAATTTCTACGCCAAACCCTATCTCCGACTTGAAAACTAACATGTTTTCTCCGCAGGTTATAATGGTTTGCTCCTTTTTGATAAGCTTTTAGTAAAGCATCTGAGACTTGCTCATAAACTGATGACAGTTCTTCTAATTTTTGTGCGTAGATTCTCTGACTAGTACAATTTTGTAAATTAGATTCCGTATCAGCTATAGGGTTACGATGCAAATCACCGTCTAATATTTGCTCCCGACCATGCATTAGAAAATAAGGTGTAAAACCCGTAGCGCAATTTACGGAATTGTTCATAGCTGATTGTATTTGTGGTAAAAATTTTGACCAATTACGGTGGTCTGATTCAACTAATATCGATAATGCGGTGCCCAAAGTTTGGTTATATCTCTCTACCACATTATTTTGAGGGGTATAATAAGAGTTATAAAACGGAGGAGGTATATTATAATTATTTAATAAGTCCTTAAATTCTTTGGATACAAACTGACGGCCGTTATCACAAACAATGGTGCGCGGTACGCCATGTACAAGAAAGATACTTTCTTCTAAACTCTTCACAATGCTTCGCGCGGTACCTTTGCGCAACGGGAACAGCCAGGTAAACTTTGAAAAAACATCGACACAGGATAAAATAACGGTAAAACCAGAGTAACTTCTCGGTAATGGACCTACCAAATCCAACGATAACATTTGCATTGGACGTGTAACTTTTTTTGGATGTGATGAAATACCGTTAGGTGAGGCCGTACTGATTTTGTGGGCCTTACAGACCGTACAGCGATTTACAAATTGTTTAATGTCTCTGTACATATTTGGCCAAAAATACCGTAATTGTGCTTTTTTATAAGTTTTAAAAACGCCGGGGTGACAAGATCGAATAGACTCGTGAACACTACTTAAAATGTCTAATCTTTTTTCTTGAGGAATTACTTTTTTCCACGCAGTGTCTTCACACAGTGCTAAACGAGTTTTCGTGTGACGAAATAGTTCGTTTTCCCGAATTTGGAAGTTCTGAAAACGTTGGGGAAATTCTTGACAACCCTTCCAAATATTTTGATACCACTCATCTTGAATATTTCCTGAATCTATAATGGAGATTTCGGCAAGATCCATTCGCGAAAGGACATCTGGGACTATGTGTTGAGTACCTTTACGATGGATTACGTCAAACGAGAATTGGGATAGGCGTGAACTCCAACGCGCGAGACGACCGCTGGGGTTGGACAGAGAACCTAACCATTTTAGGCTTGAGTGGTCGGTTACAACTGTAAAATGAGTTCCTTCAATGTATGGTCTAAAGTGTGTAACGGAGTCTAGTACGGCTAAAAGTTCGCGCTCAGTTATTCCATAATTACGTTCGTGAACGTTTAAGCATCTCGAAAAATAAGCTATAGGGTGCTCCTGTCCATCTATAGTTTGAATTAATACCCCCCCAATGCCTACGGAGCTTGCGTCACAGTGTATAGCGAAGGGTTTCGAAAAATCTGGACAACTTAAGACTGGGGCAGAAGTAAGTGCTTGCTTTAGTGCAATAAATGCGGATTCAGCTTCCGGTGACCATTTAAAATTACTAATTCCCTTTTTTGAACCAGTAATACTTGTTAAAGGAGCTGCAATGCTTGAAAATCCCTTGATAAACCGTCTAAAGTAACCGCACAGGCCAACAAATGCCCGAATTTGTTTAGCATTTTTCGGTATAGGAAAATCTTTAATACTATCTATCTTACTTGGATCAGTGCGAAGTCCCTGGGAATCCACCATATAGCCCAAGTATTTAAGCTCGGCTTTACAAAATTCTGACTTTTTTAAGTTAATGGTGAGACCCGCGTCTCGTAGACGTTCGTACACCCGATTTAACAAGTTTAAATGTGATTTCAAGTCTTCCGATACTAATATAAGGTCATCTAAATAGCAAAAAACATTATCATCGAAATCAGGTCCAAACAATGCATCCGCTAGTCTTTGTAATTCGCTAGGAGCATTTTTCAAACCAAACGGCATGCGAGTGAACTCAAAGAGGCCCCGCCCAGGAACAACAAATGCTGTCTTTTCACATGATTTTTTGTCCAAGGCTATTTGCCAAAATGCCTTGGAGAGGTCAATCGAGGAAACATATCTGGCACCGCCCAGTTTATCTAGGATACGCGCAATATAGGGAAGAGGGTAACTATCACGTACCGTGACGTTATTAATTTTTCGAGAATCAAGGCAGAATCTAGCTGTTCCGTCTTTTTTTGTTACAATTATTACTGGACTGGACCATGGTGAACGAGAAGGTTGAATAACCCCTAATTTTAGCATTTCATCAACTTCTGTTTCTAATTGTTTCTGCCGTGCGGGTGAAAGAGGGTAATACCGCTGTTTGATGGGTGGTCCTGTTGTAATTATTTTGTGTTTAACTAAGTGTGTTAGACCTAACCCCTTTTTTTCAAAAGAAATTGACTCGAATTTTTTAACTATTTTAGAGAGTTCCCTGTTCTCTTCAATAGTTAGGGATGAGGCTGGCCGAATAGCCCGCAACCCACTAATATTTCCTTCCGAAACAGGAAGAGTAGCTTTCGAAAACAGTTCCGGTGCGATGTGGAACTCCTTCCAAAAGTTAACTCCTAGAATAATTGAAGGCGACAATGTCGGGATGACGTAGAAAAGAATTTCCTTTGTGGATGATTTATACGTGACCGGCAATGACATTGTCCCTAAGACTGGTTGGTTTGAACCGTCCGCTGTATAAACACTAAACTTAACTTTAACTAACTTAATACCTAATTCCTTAAAAATTTTATAACTATTGCCTCCTAGACATGACAATGAAGCGCCGCTGTCTAGCATTCCACTGTAGAAATTATTTATAATATGTACATAAGTATAAGGACGGTTATCATTTTCAATAGCCATCTCCCGTGGCAGCGGGCCCACTGTTCCGGTTGATGGGGATGAAAGAAATTTATCAACTATTCGGAGCCAACTCTCCCACTCGCTTTTCCTCTGCGCCAAGGACGGCTTGTAGCAAGAGAGACTCCGACCTAGTTTTTTGACTTTTTATGAGCTTTGTCATTGATAGCTCCCACTTTAGGATTGTTAGACCTTGAATTTTTCTTCCTGCAATCTTCTATAACGTGTCCCGATAGTTTACAATATGTACAGAATGGTTTATTGTAAAACGTTCTAGAATTTTCGTGTGCAGTTTTTGTATATGTGTTAGAAGTAGAAGAAGACGGTTTATTGTATTTATAATTATTATCTCTGTTTCCAAGACTAACTTTAGTATAGTTGTTGGAATAATTGTTGTTATTTGGTTTTCTGTACTGATTTTGGCTATAACCTTGGTGTCTATGAATATTATTATTATTAAAATTAGGTGTTCGTCTAGCAGTACTATCAAATTTCTCCGGTTTATTAGTGACAGGTAAGTCTACTTTTGGTTGAGAAACGTTGAAAGATACGAAATCATCCGACAGTGATGCATAAGATTCCAAGTTGCCTGCATGAGTAGTCAATTGCTCGAATGTCGATATATCTCTTGAGACTAGTAAATTTGTATACATAGGCAATAAAGCTTTTTTTGCCAACCGCAAAAGTTCTAATTCCGGTAGTTTAGCTTCAAGCATATTGTTTAATGATTTCATTCTGAGAGTGAATTCTAGCACTGACATACCTTTAGGTTGTGTCATGTTAAATAGTTTTACCTTAAGATCTGTTTGAAGGTCGTTTGCTTCAAATTGTCTTATCAAAAGTTTTGAAAGATCGTCCCATTTCAAATCCTGAGTGTAAATAGACCTGAACCACAGGAGTGCTAAACCTTCTAAAAGATCAGGAAAAACGCGTACAAGATGATCCTGGTTAAAATTTTTTGTCCTACATTTCTCCTCAATTAATAGTAAGAATTCCCTTACACTACTTTTTCCGTCATATTTCAGTTTCCAACCGTCTACGTTATTTGAGTGTGAGTCCCTATAAATAATCTTCGTTTGTTTAATTATGTGGGCTTTCTTAATGGTTGTGTCGTCTAATTCAGAATCCGATGATTCAGAATTCACTTCACTTATAGCAGGTGTTTTAATCTCTTTATTATAAGCGCGCGCCTGTAAACGTAACTCATGAGAAGTCGACGATGGATCAATATTCCTGTCTTTAAGTTCTTTAATGAGAACCTCCTTCGAAGCCCCATTGATATTTGGTATTGGTATTGGTGAAGACATGATTACGTTCTTTGATGTTCAGATAGGAAGAAAGAAGTAAAAGAAGAGAAAAATAAATATTTAATTTTTTTTGTTTATAAAACAAAAGAAACTCTTCATTGACGGCTGTAGTATCATTAGACGTAATATTAGCTCAACTTCTATTGTACAATTGTGAAAAAAAACAAAAAAAAATTGTTAAAAAAAATATGCTCCACCCTAATGAGAATTGCGAAAAATGGACCACCCTATTATATTGTGAAACGTTATTAAACGTCGGCCTAATGTAATTGTCAATCAAAGATATCATTTAATTTGGGCGAAAAAAAAAAAAATGACGTAGGTATGTATATAAATAATATTGAGTGTTTGTTGACTTACGAGTAATTAAAACGCATATCGATTGTAATGTGGACTTACAATTTGTATTGTAGAACGCCGACATAAATGTTTTTAATATTATGTATATTAGCGTAAAAATCTAATAATATTATAAAACGCAAATATGCCTTGATCAAACAAGTGAATGACATCGTAAAATAATCGTAAATAATTATGAATTAGACAGTTTGACATAACCTCCCATATAATCATCTTGTTTACCAATTAGTGTTGACATAAAATTTGACAGCTACAAAAGCATAGATAAATCATAGATTTCATGAAAGATGAAAGTTTACGCAAGATTTTACCATAGAATAACGCAAATTATGAATTATCGTTACAAGAATACTGAGTGTATTTGAGGTTATGAAACAATATTCAAATCACTAGACATAAGTGATACAATATTATGTCAATTAATCATGAAACATTTCACCAAAATCAGCACAACATGCAATCACCACGAGCCAAAACACGTTGAGGCGCCAATTGTTACCGGCCATATTTTATATTAAATGCCATCCAGAACTTTGCAGATTTTCTGCGCGCCAATACTCGGTCCTCGAGTAATGTTCGGGATGGGCAGAGCATGAAACTGTCGCCAAGGCATGGGCACACAAAGGATTACAGGTTCTACTGATTGTAGTGAAATGAAAGCTGTAGTTTTGTTTTTGCACATTATAAAACATGGAGAATATATTTAAGTTAACATGTTACATATTATGACTCGGCACTTACCCCCAGGGATCAATAATTGGTTTTTTAATTCTATCTAAAACTGATTAACCACTTAATTACGGGAAGTGAGCGGGGAGCTTCTATACGGCCGGCGGTGGTCTGTCCCCGACAGATCGAGCTGGCACCATCAGGGCTTTGGTCCAGGAGAGGGGTCCAGCGTCTCCGACAAGGTGGCTGATAAGCGGTTCTGGAGCGTATCGGGTCTATCGTTTATGTAACATTAATGGAGCGAATCCATCCATTGAGCTGATCGGCAGATTACTTGAGCGGATGCCGTCCGGGCTTGTGATTTTATTATCCGTTTCTTATTAAGAAAAATACGGCTTGTATCGCGCCACTTGAGGTGAATGCTTCATTTCCCGGAGTCCGCGGTATAACGATTTGCAAGGGATCGCGTATATAAACTTCAGTAGAACATTATTTGTGATCTTCACGAACACACACACGGTCATCCATTATACGGACGTTTATTTAATAGAACCTGCACCGACTTGGTTTTTGTAAAAAAGAACCGAATAACCCGCATCAGGAATACTGATGTACACTTTTTTAATACGATCGCCCATCCAGGGTAAAAATGAATTATAATCTAATTGACTGTGCGATCATTACACGGCCGCCCCGCTCGTGTAACAATTCCAGAGTCCCAGCGAAAGGAACCGGAAACAAACAATAGACTGCCCGGCGGTCTATTTGTTGCCAGACCGTGCTCTCTATAATTTTAATCAAAATTAATGCTATGAATGGTACTTGTTCTGAAGAGGTGTTTTAAATAATTACTTTTAAATAAGACTTAACACCGCTTCATAACAAGGACTAAGAAATACAATTTACTGTACATATATTTAATATCATATTTTGTATGTACAATGTTTAAATAGTCGCTATAATAAAAAAGGTTTATTTCAGTTTATTCCTTTGAGGGTTTCTGTATTTCACGATTATTCATATGTTGGTCGTTAGTCGCTAGGCCCATCATAATCATTTCATAAAAAAACATTAGCGGATGTCTAGAGGTTACTTTCCATTTTAATTGCATGATTACCGTCAGTACTTCTCTCGGTTATAAATTATAAGCGATTTATTACCAAGGAAATAAATTAAATAACCGTAATTATATCCATCCCAAGCAAAATTGTTTCGTTAATTAATTTGTCTTTCTGAGGATTTAGTAACAGTATGTACTCATCAAAAATGTTTTCATTTATGAATTCTATTAATGTCGTAATATTAATCACACTGGATTATTTCCTTGTTGGATTTTTCGAAGGTTAAAAACAGGAAAATTCGTATTTCGAATTTAAATTAAACCTGGTTAGATTATCGTTCAACTTTCTGCCAAATTGTAATAGGTTAAAAAAAAATTTCATACAAAATTGAAATAATTGATTACGAAAACTTTCGTAAACCTACGAAGGAAATTCTTAAACGGACGTATTATAATTAAAGCCCTTGAAATTGTAAAATCCGAGGTAAATATCACAGTATTTTACTCCCCGGTTGGCGTCAAATCTGAACGAGTTGTTTGAATAACTAAAGCAAAGTAAATATATTTTGGAAATGAAAAGGCAGTACAGTAAAGTTACATTCATAAGGGGGGGGGGAAGAGGGGGTGGTACGATAATGACGTTTCAAAACGTCGCGTCGTGGCATAAAGAGCCTTTCAGGTGATTTAAAAAAATCAAAAACCGTGATGTGTTAGCCATTTATCAGATGATTTTAACTGGAGTTTTCGTTGTTTGACAGATTTGTTAAGCGCTCTTTTAAAGGGATATTCCACAAAACGATAATTCACGAAAGTTTGAGATTATTATCCATTATTTTCATAAAAAAAGCGTTTAAAACTTACTTTTAGCTGGGGGAACACAACACATTCAACCCATGCTTATGTAAATGCTTCTCCCTTCACGAGCTAGTGTAGATTAAGCCTATGGAGAGTGGGGGAGTGAAAGCAAATAAATAAAAAAATAATCATACATTGTATCTATATTAAATAATAAATAAATTTAATTTATGTTAATTTTCATTTTACTGACGAAGAAGCCATTGGCTTTGAAAAATTATAATTAATTAAAAGTGGTGTAATCAAAGTATTTCATTTTCACATAATAAATAAATTAGTATAAAGTAAATAAAATATGAACAGAAACGCCCTAGAAGAAATCTATACCGATTTTAAAAAAACCATGTCGCCTGCTGACGCAACTATGCATCTCCCACATATTATGTTCCTGCATTCCCTCACCCCGAATTTTCTTACTCAACTTTAGACAACTAGTGTGTCCATGTCTGAGAGTTTGGATTAACTACCTGAATGACAAGTAGTTGTGTCAATTTGAAAGGTTAAAAAACATTGATTAAAGTCCAAAAAATGATTCCCATGCTCCTAGGCGCGAGAAAGACAACTAAAATGATGTCGGGATATTTGAAAATATTTTATCGAATTTCTTAAGAAGTAAGTACAAATTGAGCTCACTTCGGATACATGGACAGTGGACACACTCAGAACACACTTCCATCAGTATATCTCTTCAGTATTTATGTCCGTGTGATAAAAGAAAATATTTTAGACAACTGTTTGTGAGATTTTGCCATTTCACCCACGTAAAATTTATTTTTGCAATCAACCTTGTACGCAATGACCAGCCATTAAATTGGTCATATATATGATAATGACTAAAATATTACACAAAAAAACAATTTCAAGCATCTGTTGACATTGTTATTATACCGTGTATATCTAATAAGTGTTAGATAAATTCTCATAATTTTACCCTTAATTTGATCGTTTATTTACAACTCAGAGGCTGTGTGAGGAGTGGTCAAGAATAATAGCCGAGAGCCTGTGGCTGTAAACCTGATAACAATTTTAATAAAAGCTGAAACGGGTCGCGAATTAAGGGGATCATTCAAATGCCAAAAAATAAATAATTTTGAATAAAATGTGACGGGAGTTAAAACTATCTCCAGCCAAGTGAATAGATCGCTATTATAACGAGGTAACTGAAAACTATTTATTTTAACCAAACTACATTAATTAACTACTAGAAAGGTACAAGAAAACTTGAATTTTGATTTAATTTATTTGAAGAGTGTTTTTTTCAATCTCTTGAAAACTGTTGAAAAATTTGCCTAATATGGAACCATCATGTAAATAGCTGTGTTCATTTGTGAAATCTGCAAATACAGTAATTTAAAGACTTTTAAAATTACCCTAACAAAAATAGTTTTCTGAATAATTAATATGTAATCATAAAAATATGTACAATTATCGGTTGATGCATATATATTTTGAGATTTTATTTAACCCCGCAGGCCTCTGGTATACTGAAAAAGACTGAAAGTCAGATAATTTGTGCCTGTTTAGGCTTTTTGATAAAATGTAATTTAAAAAAAAATTAAATCAAACCAGAAAAAGTTTTTTAAATGGCGCGCCTTACATTTTTTCGCCTAAATACTGAACCAAAATTACTGATAAAGAAAAAAAAAATTATATTTTATTACATTTCACTTTTCGTTTTTTAGAGGTTTTAATTATTCTGTGAAAAATTTATTTGAATATAAAGCTTGGTATTTTCTCTTTACACTGTTTAGTTCATATTTGCAACCATCACAGTTAGGGAGACACAACGATTTGTATGAGACCTTATGAGCTGTTTTGAAAAGCGAATAAATTAACTACGGGTAATATTTGTTTGTTCCCAAAACCAAACAAATTAGCCTGGGCAGTAAATATTTAAAAAATGATATCTATCAAAAACCAACGAAAATACTCTCCCGGATGCCAATTACTTTTTTTTAATTTCTCACAGCAAACAAGCCGCGAGTGCGGTCGTAAGAAATAAATTTGACTGGAAAGGGCTACAATATTATATGTATTTGAATTACGCACGGTTTCGTTCTCAATGATAGCCTGTTGGGCAAAGATAGGCGATGTCCGGTTAACGTGGTAATAATTAAAACGGTAACGGTTAACGATAACGGTTGAAGATAACGGTTAACGGCAACGGTTAACGGTAACGGTTGACAGTAACAGTAACCATATAATAAAACAGATCACAAGAAAACCTTGTGAACGTGTTTCGAATTCCAAATATTTATTTGATCGGGCCTTATTTTCCGTAATTTCTTAAGTTTCACCATAATTATGAAAATAAAATGGGATAGAGATGTACGATATCATGTGTAAGAGGGAAATGTGCGTTCTAAATGGTCTAGAACCAAATAAAGCCAAGTCAGTGGAGACATTTGTTTCCATTCAAATTTGTGTGGAAGGCACTTCTAGTTTTCTTCCTTATTCTATGAAATCTGTATGTTACTGGATTGCAAAATAAATAACTCAACACAATCGCACCGTGACATACGGAAGATCTTCGTGACTGCCTTTCGGGTCGTATGTGATTTCGACCTTCAGGTACCTACATAAAGGGTAATATTAAGTTTTTTTATAAGCAATAATTATTAGCCTGAAACACTCATCCACATTGGAAAATCTCCTGATAAAAAATACACGACGCCAACGGGATTTGAACCCGTGTCCTTTCGATTTCCGGTTGACAGCTCTGACCACTGAGCTATGGCGGCTTATCTCTTATCCTACATAAGTATTATAGCCACATAAGAAAGTTGAGTTAGCTTCAAATAAACACTTGCTTAAGGGTATTTAATAAACTGGAACGTATTTTGAATTATTTTTTGTTTTAGACAACTTGCCTTATGTACGAATTGATGACGTCTTCAAGAAAAATATTCTCACCATCTCATGGCTCATGTGATTGGCAAGTATCAAGGGACAAACAAACCTACATAACACCCCTCTACCACCTCACCTCACTCGCCCCTCTGTATACCCAAACCTACCTTAAATAAAAAATAAAAATATAAATATGAAAATATAATAAAATGGCATAGTTAAAGATATCAAACCACTGTAGACTTTCATAATTTTCATTGGTGGATGTAGGTTGCCGATTATGTGAAGTTAAAAACCATGGAGATTACCGTGTTTTTTCTTCGGTTTCAATTTTCGATCGGACGTGAAAACAGTTGGCAAGCAAAAAAAATATCGAAGGGTATCGGAAATATTGAAGGGTACGATTTACCGAACGCTACGGTATGCCAGACTTTCCACTACATATTTATTGTTTCCAAAAAATGTATTGTTTCTTTTGGTTAGATAAGTTTTAGGGATAAACAAAACTAGCTATTAGTATCTCAACAGGAAATATATTATAAAGCCTGTTTAATTGTATATTATACGTATCCACTACCTACCCATACATGGGTAACACTTCAACTTCTTAATGATTAACTTAACAAATTTACGAAAATATTTTCAACATGAAAGTCCTTCATTTTAAACTTCAAGTTGAAAACAAGAGCTTAATTTGTTTGTTTTAAAAAAAATTGAGGAAAATGACACATCAGTTCTTATAAATATGAAAGTTATAGAGTAACATTTGATTCTTCTCAAAGATAAACACCATATTATATTATTATGCTTACATAATATATTTATGAAGTAATATGGAATTATAAATATCATTACAAATAGCATCTCAGACATTAATTTTGATGCTGCGCACAATTTCCCGGAAAACGTACTATAAGTATTATTAAAAATTCTATATAATGGAATAGCTTATTGAGTAAACTTTAAAATATACGATATAATCTTTTGAAGATAATATTAATAATTCTCAAAATAATAAAAAAATAAACAGAAAAACTAAAAATCCCTAGAAGCGACGAAATCTTTTTTCTGATTTTTCTATTTAACTTTTTTATTTTGATACTTTTTAATACTATCTTCAATGATAAAATAAGTATTATTATTCTATCGATGCAGAACTTTACACAACGATGATGTTATGTAATGATATAATGCGCAAACAACAGGAGATCGTCAGAATCAGAGGCATTTCCTCTAGGACGCCAAGACTGCAAACTGTTGGAGATATTATATAAAGTGTTACGTAGTATTACATCCCACGTGTATATGTCAAGGATTTTCTCAAAAAGACGCGACTCAACGGCTTGATACATTATTTTTCACTATCTCCTGTCAGTTAAATAAAAGGAGAGTGATGATTATTTATGTAAAATTCCGCAACCTAAGGTATAATTTCGTTAGGTATGCTCTGCAAACGGTAACTGGGGCAATAGGTTAGCTTTTTGCGTAACATGTAATGATGTCGAAATAATGGAAGATAAAACGTTGTCTGGATGATAAATGATGGTATTTATAAATAGGTGTATGGTTGGGAATCAAGGCCAACAAAATTTTGGCAAACATTTCCCTTTTACACAGAGTTTTACAACATGTCTGAATACAATGTTTAAAAAATGCAAACCTATCCTGTAAAACTAGAACGTCGGAAACTAATAATCCAATAATGTTTTCTTTTTGGTAAAGCATTTAAAAAAAGTATTGAATTATTTAACTATATTTATGAAGTAATATGCTACTTTTGTCAGTCAGATGAAAGAGTCACATTACAAACATATGACTTATTTCAGGAATCAACTGAAATTCGTATTTTCATCCCGAATTCATAGCATGTCGATGTGGCCCTTTCTCGAATCACTGCTTCATTAGCTTCTCGAGAATTCTAAAAAAAATTAGATCTTCAGGATAAATGTTATTTTGCTTTCCCGATAGCTTCTTTATTTTCGGAAACATAGAAGCTTTGCGAATTCTCTTCGAGTAGAAATAATGGTAAATTGGATATATCACTAGACAGTGAAGATAAATAATATGTAGAAATAATATTCCGTTTTTGTGATTAAAATTGTGAGCAAATAAAGAAAACTATATGCCCCTGGAAGCGGTTAATTTGCATCATTTCTAAACAGATGGATGGTAAAATCTAGATAAATTCATTGACTTTAAGCCGCAGTGAGCCGTTTCGTGTGTTTCCATATTAATATTTTGAGGAATGGTTTTAATTACATAATATGGTACATATGACACCTACCGCTCGAGAGGCCAGCTTGTAAGTAAATGAATTAAAGTAATTTTTTTTATTCATGTATTATCATTTGCTCATATAAAATAGTCATAAATAAAGCATTTTACCCACCAGACCACTATCATTTTTTAATAACCTAAAATTGACCCAGACAAAAGCTCTTTTTATATAAAAAAAACATCACTTTTCCAAAGGCAACGCGTTACCAATCTGTTGAGAATGTGAAAAATATGCTACGATGGATAGTATTCGTATTGTTCCTTGAACCTGATCTATTTTTTTTTTCAAAAAAGCTAACGCATTGTGACTTGAAATTTTTAGTAATTGAAACGAAAATAATTGGTTTTAAGTTACTTTATTGATATATTTTATTGTCTACCGGTTTCAGTACCTCCGTACCATCATCGGGACTGTTATAAAAATATGCTATCAAATACAGAAGTATACATACATATAGATACACATATTATCAAATAAGAAAGAAACAGTATACTTGAGTGGGACAGTGCATACGTTGTGGGAGAGAGGTGGGGGAGGGGAACGTGAGATAATTGAAGGGAATGGAACGTTGTTCCCCATTACTCATTACCATCAACCATGTGGCAGGTCAATAGTGATAGTATCTAACAACAAATATAGAGGGGTTAAGGTCTCGATTAGCAAGCCGAAGGTAGAGGGTTTAAATCCCGGCGTGCGCAAGAAAATTTTATTTAATTAATTTGCGTTGTTTCGCAATTTATTAATAAAAAATAATATATAGTATACTTGCGGCACCCTCCAGAGTGGAAGTTACTCTCAGTATCGTCCTGGTGTAAGACCACCATTCAGAATCAAAACCTTACTTGAAATGGCTTTAGTCGTGTTTGGTGACTACTACCCCACCTTCCTCCTTCCCGACTCCTTCCCCTCCCCACAACCTTCACTCTCAACATACCCCAATTGGGAATGCAATGGTGTTACTGGCTTCTGTTTATTTAAAATTATTTTTTTTTGTATATTGCATGACATAAACTTTTTAACATTCTGAAATCCGTTTTTTCATTACCTTTATACGAGTATGCAACTGAGTGCGTGCAGACATCAAAGTTGGCCAAATATCTTTTTTAGTATAATGGTGTTAAAATAACATTTTTTATGCGTAATTTCATTTGAATTTCGGCGCGCACGTACACGTTGAAAACGCGGTGTGATGGTGGAGATCATTACATTCAAACTATTCAAGTTTTAATGTTTCCCAGAGCACAATTCATCCGTCGCACAAACACTAAATGTAAACCAAATTCTTCCAAAAATTATCGGCAAAAATCCCATAAAATACACGAAAATTCCAAACGAATAGCTGTAAGATATTTCCAGTTTTAGTAAGTCGCTTAGTTCTTCTAAACTATGCGAAGTTTGATAGGGTTTTCACTCTCATTTATTGAATTTCTTCCGGAAGGTTCATATATAAAATAGATAGATATTATATTTATTAAAATTAGAGAAAATATCGAGCAACGCCGGATACACCCCAGATAGTATTTACATTAGACATAATGCCATTACAATACACACTACGTTATACGTATACAACCGTACTACATAATATTTGCTGTTTTTTTTGTAACGAATAATATTCGAAAATCACTGCTGCTAGCTTTTGTAAATAAAGATAACGATGATTAAAGACGTATTCAAATATGAATAACGTGGTTCTGAAAACTGAGAAAGATATAACACTTTTTCAGGAGCGAACAGCGAGTCTTGCAGTACTCCCGACCCTCGGTAAATAGGGTTTTCTGGAATGATTACTCCTAGTGGTAATAAAAATATATCTCCAGGTTTTAGGTTTTCAGATTATCAGGGAAATCCTAGTCCATTCGAACCATCCCTTAATGCTGTGGGCCCAAAGGGGCTGATGAAATGTGGGTCTAGGTTAGAAGGTTATCCCCTCGAAACACATAAGTGAATATATTTAGAAAGCAGCAAAAAAACATTGAAAGTATCTTCTTATCACACAAACTTCCTGTACGACGTTTGGGCAGTGTAGTGAGGCGGGATAAGGAAAGGATTTGTTAGTGCGGGGATTAAATTAAGGAAAAAAGATGCCGGTGGTTCTTAATTATAACATATTTATTTTACCTACAATGGACACAGGGTTAACATAAAAAAAAAAAACAAAGAAATAACGAAGAATAAATTCCAATCGTCCAATAACGGCGTACAACATTAATTGAGAATATAACAATAACTATTCTAAACGTAACACAAACATAACATACTTAACAATGTTATGTTATGTTTATGTAGTATCATCATCTGTATATTTATATTCTGTCATTTGAGGTACTTGTTTATAAGAAAAAAATGTTAATTGTGTATGGCCAAGATCACCTGGGTGAAAGCCCATCTCTTCTGAATCAAATGAATGAAACGTGGCGTAGATAATTAACGTTGTTGTTGTACCCCAATTAGCAAACATTTCGACTTTTTAACAAACATTTTTTAAAATTTTATATAGTAAAATAAAGAATAATGAGAGCATAAATTGAACAATATAATAACGAAAACGGACCATTACCACTGATTTATTATATTTAGATGAGACATGAATCGATAAAATAGGTTCCCTTCTTTGACCTCCAACTGATCTCCAACTCTACCAAAGCTCTAACTAAAACTATCGATTCCGGTTTACGCACACAAGTTTTGACGAGATATTAGTATGCAGTAGCATCTCTAATTAAAGCTCTTTGACCAATACCCAAGTTTTGAGTAGTTAATATTAAATACATTTCAACATTAAAATGCATAATTGAAATTGTGAAAAAATTCCTTTTTTCCTTTTGTAACGTTAAGACAAAGATACTTCTTATGCATGCATACATAGTTTTTATTGTTAATTTTTATATGAAAACTGCACAAGAGTCCCGACTGCTCCTAACCGTCTGGAGCCAGTGAGACCATGGCATCCCCGATTGGGTAATTTTGTTAGACTTTTCAGATCTGGTCACCAAACACGACTAAAGCCATTAACGAAGTAACATTTCAATTCTGAATGGTGGTCTTACACCAGGACGATACTGAGAGTAACGTCCACTCTGGAGCGGGCCGCAAGAATACTATATATTATGTTTCAATGAATAAATTGTGAAATAACACAAATTAATCAAAACATTTTTTTGCGTACGCCGGGATTTGAATCCGCGGCCTTCGGCTTGCTAGTCGAGAGCTTAACCACTCGACCACGAAATCCGTCATATATATGTTGTTAGATACTAACTACTGTTAGATAATGGTTGGACTCAAATACACTCACACTAAACATATCGAAAACAAAATTCACAACGTACAGCATAACTAACACAGGACAGCCAAAAAACAATACAAACACCATAAAAATACACGAATGCATAAACACCAACATCTGCGATTGCCCCCCTATAGAAAAAACAGAACAAATAAAGTATCTAGGAATCGTAATTGACCATAATCTTAGATGGACACATCACATCAAACAAATCACAAATAGACTCCTCAGAACAATACACATTTTCCTAAACATAAGAAACATATATAAAATAAAACAATTGAAAACAATATATTATGCACTATGCCAATCAATAATAGAATATGGAATAATTGCTTGGGGAGGAGCAACAAACGCAGCTATCGCTCAAATAGAAATCGCACAGAAAACGATATTAAAGGTAATACTCAAAAAACATAAACTAACCGACACAGACCAAATATTTAAAAGCTGTAACGTACTTGATATACGCCAATTATATGTTAAAACACTACTAAACTACATTTTCGACCAAAAAAACAAACCCCAACAAACACAAAATATCACTAACAGACCGGTCAGACAAGCATACAAAGAAAACATAAAAACTCCGACGGTAAACACTACCTTTGGACAAAGACACCATAAATACCACGCTATTAAAGCATTCAACAGTCTTCCACTTGAAACAAAAATTGAGGAAAATAAAAAAAAATTCAAACACAAAATAAAAAAAAAATGGATTAATGAACAAAAAGACAATATTACCAAAATTCTATAACATAAAAGAATAAAACATATACACGCAACACAAAAAAATATATAAAACACGCAACACGCACAAACACATATATCATTATAAATGCCGATTTACATTCTCTTTTGATATTTTTCTTTTAGTGTTATAATTATATTTTAAATTTTAATCTTTATTTTTATTTTAAATTTATCTTTATTTTAATGTTGTTTTTCTTTTTTTTAAATGTATAAATTCTTAAATTATAAAATGGGGGCCTCAGCACGGGTAAACAACCCAGTGAGGCCAACATTACTGAATTGAAATATGAAATATTGTAAATAAAAAAAAAAAAATGTATCAACAATATAATATATACTATCACGGTTGACTTAGTACATGGTTGATATTTAAAATGTTTGAATTTTTTGGTTCCATGATAGCTCAGCACAGTGACAATTCAACACACTTTTAAAAAGTGATATAAAGTCATTAGAAAGGATGAAATTTTTTTTTATCCTAACCTACTTAAACCAGTTAATAATGTTTTTCTTTCATCACTCTCTATGACTTTATATAACTTTTTAAAAATGTGATGAATTATCATTGTGATGATTTATCCGGTCACCGAATTTTTTATGTCGGTTTTGATATTATGATTATTTTATAATGTGCATGTATGTCTACGTCAGTATATATTTGTATAATTTCGTAATATGAACACATAAATTTACACGTAAGTTATACATACTAACATGTGCATATATCCCTTACACTAAATAATTAAAAAAAGTTTAAAATAAAAGCTGAATGATTATTTTTTAAGACAAGTATTTTTATGCATGGCACAAAAGATAACTTTTTATTATAAGCAATTATTTTTATTTCAAGCGAGGATATTTCAAGCTAGTAATTATTGCTTATATTAAATTTGTTATGGTTTGTGTCATTCATATAAAAACCTTGTCTTATAAACATTAGTTTATCATTAAATAAAATATTATTAGACAATTAAAATATTTCCCAAACAAATGTAGATATAATATGTCTCGACGACATCTAGTGGGAAATTTAGCACTAACAAAGCCTCCCCTACAAAAATAAAGTTGGTTGTTTACAGGTGAAAAAATATGACAAGCAATCATTGTTGATTGAAATACTAGTACATATTAATTTATTTGGCGGGTTGGGAATAAGACGACGTAGCTTATTGGTTCAGAACACCTGACTGGCAATCGGAAGTTGCGAGTTCTTTTCCCTTTGGCGGCATTTATTTTTACTCGGGAGATAATTTCAATTTGTATGGATATATCAGGCGAGTATTTGGAGCTTATTATAATTTACTAAAAATTAGTTTAGTGGGAATTTTATTTTTTGGTATTATTTATTTCTTATTATAATATATTTTTTCTGGTTTATAATAAAACAAATCAAATCCAAGAAACCCTTAAGGCGATGCACTACATCGAGTAATATTTTAAATTGAGCCGCTATCAATAACTACCCTTACGTAGATGGCGATAAGGTTTAAGGCGATGTGATATTCCAGGTGGCCTTCGAATTTGGAAGGGGCGCGGCCTATTGGTGTAAGTTAAAGGAAACTTGAGAACCAATCAGAGAAAGCCGAACGCCACTGCCCAATTACGCCCATAAACGCACACTGGTAAAATTTGTCAAAAATCCGGTATAATATAATATCGGCATAATGCACAACTCTTCCATTTATCAAATTTTATAGGAGGCACAAAAACTGTTTTTTAACTCTTCGTTTTTTTATGTGACTTCTCACAAGAGCGCCTCTGTCTGTAGAGATAAATATATATATAAATAATATATATATATAAATATATTTATATCGCCACTGGTTGGGCAGGGTTGCGGGGCGGATTAAGGAAGAGGTTGAAGGAAGGGTTTAATTAATGCGGGTCTTGAAGAAAGAATATTACTTAAAATTTCTACAGGTTGAGTAATAAAATTATGCAACAATTTTTAAATCATTTTTTAATAAGTAAATTTTTAGGTGGGTCCAAATATATAAGGTAGGTTATCTATACCAACATAATAGAAATAACATTCCAATAACATCACGGTAATTTTTTTCAATACAGAATTAGAATCATTCGCTTTGGTTGGAGGAGATGTGTTCATTAAAGCAAACATTTTGTTAACAGTTAAATAATGGACGGAATGTAGCGAAGCCGTGTTTTAACTTAATAAACTAAAAATCTCCACGTCTAGAAATTTGTTGGATGAAGTACTTACTCAAATTTGATTTAAAATAAACCAAATGCTACGCAAAGACAAATTATAAACATAAAAATGAAATAAAAGCCGAGGTGAAGTAAATCGCAATAATAAATGCCAATTGTCTCAAAATTTTATTTGGAAAGGAATCAACTACGGTATCAATCTATCGATCAAAAGTTTGTCTTATTGGAGATTTAAATAATTACTCTGGATAATTGTGATCCCTAAAAAAATATCTAAGGACTATCATGGTCTTTTTTTAAGCCTTATAAATGAACTCACTCGAAAAATGAACAATTCCAAAACCTGCATTGACCATTTAGAATAAAACATAAAACACAAGCAATCTGTAATGCGTGATTTGACAATAACTGACCACTTTATAATAAACATATAAAACACAAGCAATCTGTAATGCGTGAACTGACCATAACTGATCACTTTATAACAATCCTAGTAATAAACATATTTTATTTTTTTATTATTTAAAAATATATTTCTTTTATATAAAAACAAAAATATGTTAAACTAAAAAAAAACTAATTACAATAAAAATGTTTTCTTTTTAACGTAACTACCCAATAAAACACAAGCAATCTGTAATGCGTAAATTTACAATAAATGACCACTTCATAACAATTCTAGTAATAAACTTAACGCTTGGAACCTTTAATACCAAATACGTCCCAAATTTCGTTAAATTTTACCACTGTGCGTCGCTTTGGTACGAAAAAGCGCGCGAAATTTGAAATTGGTTTTACACTCTACACTCTTTACTCGTTGTTTTGTTCAGCTGCGTTATTTACATATTTTTGGCAAAGAAATTATTGCATGGTTGTTTTTCAAATTGTATTATCATATAAATCGACTAAATTAAATAAATTACAATACCTAATTATAGTTAGGAATTAGGTGCAAAAAAAATACTTACTTGTACATTTTCATTGACAGATAAAAAACCCTCGGAAACAGCAGTATTTTTTAATTGTTTGTTTACGGAAAGATTACGTAGAGGACTGTAAAAAATTTTAGATACATTACATTACAAAAGACATTGCATACATTGAAAAAATAACAATTAATTCCTATTCCATGAGTATATCTTACCTAATAGTCGAAAATCGATGATGACCGATTTATAATAATTTTTTTGTATATTTAAATAATGATTGTAACTTATTTTATCGTGCGTTCATTTTGCAATGTATATTTGTTATTATTCTTTATGTTTGATTTGTAAACATAACGTAAAATAAACAAATATTTCTTGCGTTATTGTTTCTAGGTATAATTATGAAAAAAAATATTTGATATTACCCAAACATTCCAGCATGTTTTTTATTTCTTTTTAGGCCACTGAGCGTACCCAGTTTTTAAATATCTTTCCTCCCCATTGTATAAAACTAGGAATTTAAAAAAAAAACGATTACACGTTAACTGATTTTAGTTGAACAATTTTAGAGAACAGAGCGTCACTAAGATAAAGAACGTCTTCATAGCGCCAGCGCTGGGCGTTAACTGAATACAAAAGCGTGTAACCCTTACGTAGACGGCATAGAGTTTATATCACAATGGCAAATTCAATGTTTACCTCCCCGAAAATCGATCAATATTCGTGTAAAAATAAACAACGCGAAAATGCATATTTTGTTTTATTTTGTGAAGTTCTGGTACATATATGAAAATTTCCTTCGATTATCAAATAAAAAAATGAACTTCCCACCTTATACAATAAAAAAATATACGAAAATGGGTTTGTAAATGGGATATTTTGCACTAGACATTTTTTTTTTTGGCCTGATACTTTATTTTTTTCTAGGCTTATAAAAGGTCTTATCAAAAAAATGATCGATTATTTCAAAGGCCAAGATGTGTTCTACTTGCAGTATTTAATTAAAGCATGTGTAGTATTTCTAAGCAATCAAATTTTCAAACCAAAAACATCTGATTTTGCATTACTTGGTATTGGATCGCCTTAAATTCCCGCTTAACACCATCCGCCTGTTTTGATTTATGCAAGAAAAAAACATGGCCAAAAAGTGCCTTTTATTTTATTTTGTGGATGTTGAGGCTTAAATATTTAATTTTTTTCGATCATTTTATAAATAACTTAATTTGCCACATTATACAATAAAATCATAACCTAAAATGGGTTCGTAAGTAGCAGATTTTGAACTTTAAAGCAGTTTTCATAGGCCTTTACATTTTTTTTTTCTGGGCTTATAAAAAGACTTATCTAAAAAATACTCGATTATTTCAAAGGTCAAGATGTATTCTACCCGCAGTATTTAATTAAATCATCTGAAACATTTCTAGGCGACAAATTTTCAAACCAAAAACACATGATTTTGCATTACTACGTATGGCATCGCCTTAATCTATTCAATCTATATTACGATAAGTCGTCAATAGTGACAGGCAGATTCGCATTTCATGCTCGTCATTTTGACGAACGTTACCGTGAGATTTATTGGGCTCTAGATACTAGGCGAAAGTCATTTTTATGATAACATACAATAAATATATACTATGCAGTTAATTTATGGTGCATTCCAAAACGTTGTTTAATGTTGTAAAACTGTTTAATGTTATGTGATAATCGCATAAAATAATAACAAAAGCCTCATTTGTAGTTTGATTTACTTCTACTAAAAATTCTTTTAGAATAAAAACTTAGATTAAGTGATGCTTCCACGTACAATTCTATCTCACTCTTTATTTCCACAGACAGGGCTACTACCACTATTGTACAGGGCCACAGCTACATTAATGGTACAGAACTGCTGATCCTGTACAAATCGCAAGTGAACCCCGTTATTGAATTTGCCAGCCACCTCTGGTTTAGAGCCCTAAAATACCTGAAAAAACCCTTTACCTAGGAACATTCTCCGAGGAACTAGAATCATTAATCCCTTTGGCACCAGTGCATATTAAAGATAAACGCCAACTTAGTATATGTATACGGTTGACATTTGTCACACGAAAACGGGTCACTTCTACGACTCATTCTTGAACGGTTGCCAACGATTCGAACGATTTGTCAGTATCTGTGTTTCCTCCTTCCTAAAACATGGGTCTCTTTGAGATCAATGTTCACTAAAAAAGACAGATATCCCAAAAGATGACAAAGTGGGAAATTATTTTCGTCAGGGCCCTGTGGGGAGTTAATGTAAAAAAGACTAAAGTAACTGAAAGAATTGTCCAGAATATATTATGTGTTGAGTGGAAACACTCTTCCACTCTCAATTAAACATTCCAACCCAATTAAAGTTAATGTGGAATTGGCCGGGAATAGCCTGAAGGGTTAACCGTATCCCCATTAGTTATACATTAGCCCTTGGCGCTCCCGCGTACGAGTAACTCCATATTGGAGTCTTTCTATTTACCAATGGCACGTTTTTCAAATAGTCACAATAAAAAAGGTGTTGAAACGCGGATGAGTGCTTCCAAAATTAAATTAAACAGCATTTCTGAAAAAAGGAAAAGGATTTTTCAATTCTTAGAATCGGTTGTTAATCAGTGTTTTACGAAATTATTTTAAAATTGAGTTAATAGAGCTACTAAAAAAAATTATCTTGCATTATTAAACATTGCATTTGAGTTAGCTCGGTTTCTCGATGATCAACCTAAACTGAACTAAAAATCGGTCAAAATTCAGGTTGGCTACCATGGATCAAGAAAAAGAGATTTTTTAAAACATGGATATAGATTAGGAACATCAAAATAATAACATCTGGTTCAAAAGAGATATTATATTGATCTACCGTTTTTACAAATAAACATTCGATTTATAAATATTATACTCATTAATGTTTTGAAAGTCTGTGATCAATGTTTAATTAAAGGTTTGCTTTATCAAAAGGGCTTGATAATCACTGCTCCGGAGTGATTATCAAGTACGAAAACCTTTTTATTGGATAAACGAGGTCAAGGGATAAGGCTCTGTCAGAGATCACGGGTTTAAATCCCGACTAGTGGAAGTAAATTTTATTTGATTAATTTGTGTTATTTCACAATTAACTATTCACAATTTCACTATTAATTTAAAAATAATACATAATATAGTTGCGGCACGCTCCAGAGTGGAAGATACTCTTAGTATCGCCCTGGTGTAAGAAGACCATTCAGAATTCAAACGTTGCTTGATATAGCTTTGGCCATATTTGGTGACCAGATCTCAATAGTCAGGTAATTACCCACCTTCCTCTCCCCCATCTCCGTCCACTCCTCATTATCTGTAGTGTCACAATATTCCGCAATTGAGGATGCCATAGTCTCACTGGCTTCAGACGGTTGGAAGCAGTGGGGACTCTTATGCGGTATTAATATAAAAATAAAACAGTAAATACTATGTATGTATGCATAAGAGTTATATTTGTCTGAACGCTATCAAAGAAAAAATGGATTTTTTCGAAATTTCATTTTTGTATTAAGGGTTGAAGATTTATCACAAAAGTATAAGGGTATAACATAAAAGTAATAATTATAAGAAGTTTTTGGATTACTTGAGTTTCTTTCACTTTGAAATATGGACTTGAAATAACCCACAGACTTAAAAGTTCCTAGTCTTTCAACATACTAAATCATTTTTTTCGGGTCTCACACCCTAAAATGATATATATCTACCTGAAAATAGCATTCTTGTATTGCCTATAATAGATCCAAATCACTACTTTCTTATTGAATTTATATTATTCGAAGCCTCACTCCTCAATCTTACTCATACCGAAGTACGAATTAAATTTGGAATATAAATTCTCAACAGATCCTTGCACCGTTGTACCGCCCAACACAAAATTTGCTTTTCCACTCCTAAACCTCTCATTAAAGAACATAAATACGAGTATATGTTATTAAAATAAATACCAGATTTAATACTGGCATTTCCAAGTAAATTTTTTCCAATTATAATCTCCACCAGCAAAATGTATCTAAATTTCTCAAATAAACAATAAACAGTGTTAATCTCGAGTGACCTTCCAGATAAATATGGTCCTGTATAGAATATACATATGGTCCTGTATACAATATAAATATGGTCCAGTATATTATCTGCCTGTAAAGAATATAAATACGGTCCTATATATTATCTGCCTGTATAGAATATAAATTCAGAATAATATTTACATTCTAACGCAGCATCACGTTGTGATGGTTTGAATACTCACATAAATAAACGAAACGAACGTGCTCCAAAAAATTAAGTACACACGTTCCCACGGGAAGGGAGCAGAGATCGCATGAAAACAGTCGGGATTTGAAGTTGGAGATGGAGACAGCTCGGAGAAATCGATTAAAAAACAGTGGCGATGTGTGGAATTACAGTTAGTTAGTGAATTGAGATGGTGTTAAAAAGTATTGTTAAATATTGAATTAAAGTGAAATATTATTTAACCGGTGTTTGTGTGAAGTGAAAGTGGTTGGACTCAGTGAGGATAGAAATAATAATAATTGGATAATTTGTAGAGCGCCGTTTTGTGGAAAATCACCTCAAGGGCGCTAAGAGTTGTGCGATCGCGATTATAATATAAAATGTGTTAAATTAAACGTGATTTCGTAAATAGTTCAAACTAAATTACTTGTTTATTTATTTTTCGGAATAACTTTATTGAGTAAAACCTCAAATTGTAATATTTAAATATTGAAGACAATATTAGTGATTTCTAAACGAAAATCTGAAACAGAAAAATCAGAAAAGGAAACGGTCACATCTGGGGCTCGAACCCAGGACCCTTGTCTTTCCGGGACAGTGCTCTACCGACTGAGCTAATGGGACCCTATTCCCCTCGGTCATTTTTAACTGTATCATACTTCGAATAAGAACTACTAACATTGTCTTCATTTTTTTCACCGCACATTTTTACTGGCAACTATCTTTATGTATGATCGCAAGATTCAACCCGAACTAAATGCAATCCAGACAGGGTCTTTCTTTTTTTTTTCTGATTTTTCTGTTTCAGATTTTCGTTTAGAAATCACTAATATTGTCTTCAATATTTAAATTAATTGTTTTAAAAACATAGAAATAACAATAATAATCATTGCGTTTTGAAAATAAAGTGAACGTATTTAGCAGCAGGAAGTGTTTATCATATCGGTTGATCGAGCTAGGGAGGAATAAAATAATTGGCTAGATGGCGTTCTATCCACGGAGACCGTAAACCAGAGAATCAAACAAATCATAAAACTCGGGTTCGAATCCTGACAGAGATTAGGGAGGTATAATTTTGTTTACAGAATGATTTAATTACTCTTTTATAGGTGTAGGGAGGAGACCGAAAATTAAACTGATTTAGCTATGTAGTGTGTAACCAGGTAAGTTTCACACTAGGATTTGGAGGTGACAAACAGGGTGAGTTTTTTTATATTATTTATTAAATTCCAGAAAACCCTTTAAAAGACGGATACAACCGAAGAACAGCAACCAAGTTTACAACCCCTGCCGCCCAAATAATGTTTCAAAAGGGAATGTGTCAATCAGATTATCTATCAGCTGAAAAAGGGAGACGGGCCAATGACCTTTTCATATGTAGGCCGAGGCGCGGTGTACAGTCAGTCGAAGGGGATGTTTTGCTAGCGTATGACCGCCCGAATAGAAAGCGATCGGATGCAACCAGACATAACATAAATGAATACTTTTCTTCTGTTATTTGCCTTTCTAGTTTGATACTTTTCATCTATTGTTTGACTTTCTAATTTACAAATTGGAATACACAAGAACAAATCCAGAGTCAAAGGGGGAGATGGTAATCTCCGAAATAAAACTACCAACCGAACAACTTTTCTCAACAGGTCCCTTTCGTGAGGTAGGCAGCCTCATAAAATTAAATGCCAAAATCAAACCAATCATCCGTTTATACCTACCTGAGAGGATAGGTATTCAATAGAAGTTACCCATACTTAATACACGAGGATGCTAGTAACCTCATTAAATAATTACTGGAACCAAATATTAAAATACAGACAGTCCTCATCCTAAATTTGGCATTTCGAGTAAACCTTACATATATCTCACATGATAATTGGCTGAATGGATAGGCACACAACCTTTCGATAGAAGCAAACTAAATGTCGACAAGATCGTCGTGTGTTATCTATGTTATTGACCTAGAAAGGGATGTAAGTTCCCGACGACGAGGAATTTACAGCGTTTTCTGGAAGTGGCATGTAACTTAGGACCTTACGTGTCACATTTTCGCGACTAGATTCGTTACAAGAGATGTCATGGTTTTCCCCTTCTACATTAAGTAAAGTAGATTTTCCTGGAGGTGCAATGAGGTTGGAGCATTTCTGAAATTGGTGAGGAGACCTGGTTTTCTTTATACTGGCGTGACGGTTGCCAATTTGGAACAAGGAGAGACCCGGCCGGTTCGGATATCCAGACACGCAGATATCGATCGCCTTGTTTAAATTATCATCCATCAGATTTGTTTGGTAAAGAGGAGGAGCCAACTTAATTTGAACAAATTCATTTCCGTTCCTCTCCCTTCCCTCCCAAAATATATACATGGATGGCGCCGACAACTAACACCATAAATTTATATGCTTTAAATTTATAAATTTATATCTTCCCTGCCGTCGTATGTATATCACATATATAAAATCTAACACTTTATTTTACTCACATTACCCCACAACAAATAGAATCACGTAGCTAGTTGGAGAGCAGGCGACTTAGAAAATAAGGTTTATGAAATGGCTTTAAAACACAGCGGTAATGGATTCAATTCACTCTATCTCAAAAGAACCGAGGGGTACCACACACATACAAAGATAACTAGGTTTCTATACCGAGAAACAAAAAACCAGCACAACGTTCGGTGAAACCGTTTTATACTGAACCGTCACGTGAAATGATTACGTTCAAGGTCGTAAATCACGTAGACAAACTAGGAAGCGCACACTTGAAGGAATGTGTAATAAAGAGAGGAGCAAAGGCTTGTACCGACGGCAGGGAAGATATTCCTACCCTGGGTATATACATAATCAAAGCCTCATGGAAAAGTTACCTATGGGACTTAAAGAAAATTTATCGTAGAAAGAGAAGAAAGAAAAGTTTGAAAAGTACAGATCATTACAACGTTATTGGCCAAATGCATTGTACAATGTACATGTCGTTTTGCATTAGTGGTCGAAGAACCTGTAGATGCAATCTGTTAGCCATAAGTTGATAATAGTTTGCCTAGTCTATAGTTAGTGATAATAGTAATAATTAAAAATAAATTATTAAGGGAAGGTGGAAATAGAGAGCATGGAAAAATAAATGGAGAAAATAGATCAGTATTGTGTTCTCTAAAAGGTTGTCGCCGACCTAAATATGAATAAATAAAACTAAGCAAAAAACTGAATCATTAATCTTATTTTTTTTATAATGTCCTTCCACATGAACCAGTTCGATAATTAACGAATTGACAAGTCTTTAAAGAGGTTTTATGTTACATGACATCCAATTATATACCATGATGGAAGAACATAATACGATATATAACAAACTGGAGCAGTTCTGAATCTGGAGAAAATCAAGGACGTCTATAAAAATAAGCTACCAACGTAAATCAGTTCCTACCTCCGACATTAAAGCTCGAATAAACGATCCAAGGATTTTATAAAACATTTGATGTACCGAACAAAACCAGCACATTATGTAAGGCGAACATTACTACAGAAGAAATCGAACCGAATAAAAGATAATACATGTTAAAACTCTTATTCCAATTCACTACATACTGTAAAAATTTATATATTCTATCGTTTGATTTAGTTTAGTTTATTGACGGTTTTTTTATCTTTTAAAATCCCTCGACATATATTCTGTAAATTAAATATACTATTTTATATACACATGGGACGTGGGTATCCGAGTGCTTTAAAAGTATTTCACTAAGTGTATTCTAAAGTTTTAATTTTACTTCGTACAGCGCCGTTAATATTTTATTCAATAGAGTACTATAAAATGTATAAAATATGAAACAAAATTTAAAATTGATTAGTATAATATGAAATTAGAAGTTTTTCTCCCGAGACCTGGGCTAATCAGGCATGCAAAATTTAAGATTACCTTCAACGGTAATAAAAATATATATATTTTAGTTTGGTTTAGCATATATTTCAAAATGGAAGTGGTAAGTAAAATATCGATAAGTTAATGGTGGTTAGTAAAAAATGGATAAGTTAACAGTGGTTAGTAAAATATCGATAAGATAGGTTAGAAAAAATGGTTAAGTAAAAGTAAATCCAACCTACCAACTCATTAAAATTAAGAATTTATGTAAAAAATAGTTATTTTTGTTCCTATTACTTACTAACTGTGTTATTTTTCACTTCTACTGTTACAAAACGACAGTTTCATAAAAGGAGTTTCATATTACAAATATAAAAGGAGGTTATCAAGTACAGTTTTTATCCAAACTTCAAAGATAATCATTTGTACATCCTGATTTGAAAAGTAATAACAAAGCATGCTCTTACTACTAGAGTTAACTCAAAAAATTTTAACAGCATTTAGAATATCGGCGTTACTTTTACAGCGAATATTACAATAAGTTTTTTTTAAATATATTATTTATCAGACTTTTGAAATGTTTTCAGGAAGTTTTAATTGCCCCATAACATATTACGGGATGGGTAGGTAAGTTTGGCCTAAAACGGATAAAAATAATCGAAAAATTATCTTTCAATTGCTTCAAATAAGAAGTATCCTTCGGAACAATGATAGAAGCTTTGAATGCGTCCCTACTCAAGACTATAAGGAGATAAAGGAGAATATACTAATAAGGAGAAAAATAGGGTAATTTCACATGAAACCAGAGTTTCCCTTTTGTAGATCCTTGAAAGATCGCAAAGTTGAGTATTAAAGGCAAAAAATATCCGAAAACTTTTATAAAAAGGGTCCGAGATAATTCTTCAAGGTCTCAGGGCCTAAAGTTTTTTTTGAATGTAAGTTTATAAATTAAGTTAGGAGTAGTTCAAAAAGAATTTAATAATAAGAAAAACTAACGGACTGTTTAAGGTATAAACAAATCAATCAGTAAAAAGATATGTTTTTTTACTACAATACAACAATTTTCAATATTTGATCTAGTTGTGCCATCTCTTGTGTCGGCAAGAAGCTAATTTCAAATATTTTTTTGGTTTCACAGTGGATTGAACCTTCCTCCCCATGGACTGGCTTTTAACTGCCGTGAGCTTTTAAAAATATATTTTAAAACTTGCTTTGACTGAGGATTAAACCTTCCTTCCCTGGGACTGGAATCCACACCGGTTAAACTTTAAACTAAAACCAAATCCAAATTGGATAATACCTACCGACCTTTATTTCGTACATTAAATGCAATGTCATCCTATTTAAGAAAAATCCATGTGTGTGAAGGAGTGCCACCATATAATGCATTGTCATCGACACGAGTCTTATCTCTTAAGCTTCAGCTCAATCAGATGTCGGAAAGTGGGTTAATTTCGAATCCCTAGACTCCATTTCATTCATTAAATCTTCATTGATTCATTTATCCATTAATTAATTTATTCATTCATTAATTCGTTATTTTATTCATTCATTTATTCATTCGATCAAGAAAAAAAAAAAAATTCAAATAGTTGCAATTAAAAATTGACCCTTTATACAAGCACAATACTAATTAATTAAACCAATTCTTGGGTGCTGGTACTTTTACAAATACTTATTACAATACAATAATATTGTTTTCATCCTAAAACTGCACCCAGTTTCAGGTAAACTAGAATTCACAACCTCAAAACTTTACATCAAACCATTCATAATTCCCCGAGCATCGCCGGATACACGTCAGCCAATTATAATACAAATATATGTTATTCCACTCGGTTATATTTCTGTATTACTATTCCATTGTTCAATTTTTCATTCTGTCTCCCTCTTAGCTATATAATATATTTATTTTAGTTTATTTTAAATTGTTACCTTGATGAAGCTTTAGCCAAGAAAAACCGGTTGATGAAGAAATTTAAACCTATTATTATTACATTAAAAACAATGTGTTTGTTTTCATTTCAGAAATAATACTGAATGTGTGCCAAAATGATAGGTATGCTAACCCAAGAGACAAAAATGGTAATATGCTTTAAATTTACATGGGTAACTCAACAATTTATATGCCTTGAGTTTCTCGGAGATGAAAAATATAGCGGTGGCTCTTTTATGAATCCTTAACTTGATCCTTCCGTTTGAACGTGAAATATTATTGAAGTAGAGCAAAAAGATTTAGGTAAACATATTGGCTTTCATGAAATTTTACATATAAAGTCTTCCCAACATGATTTTGATGGAAAGTTGTTCGACAGAGATATTGATAACCCCAATAATTTGTAGTTTACGCGTTTTAGTAATGATATTTACGTAGTTATTTTATTACCCTTCTACAAATTGAATAATTTTCAGGCTTCACTTTGTAAAGATGATTTTTGATATTAAAAAGCACAAATTTATGAGAAGGATAATTTTTCTGCTTTTAAAAATATTAGCCAGACGCTGTCAAATATTTACCGTCTTTGTTTTCTTGAACAGTTTTCTCCAAAATTTAGACGTAGTTACATTATAATCGCGATTTTTTTCAATTTTGGGAACAAACAGCTATTACCCTTACAGTCAATTTGTTTGCTTTTCAGATCATATCATATGGCTTCATGGAAATCTTTGTCTCCCTTACCGTCATAATTAGAAATATGAACAAAACGGCGTTAGAGAGAAAAAAAAATATACATATGTAGCGATGCGTACTAGAATATTCGGGAATGTTTACCCATGCAAAACGCATCGTATTAGAACATGCTAGCGAAGTATCGTAGGAACTACGCATCTTCCTACTCGCCGGAAGATTCTTGATGCACGCGCGCCTATATAACGGCAGCATTGATAATTTTTTTTCATTATTCTGTGTTTTTATTGGTTTTTACAGTTTTTCGGTGTGTTAAAACCACCAAACTAGGCACATGTACGTGTTGTGGTGGTTGATTATATGTGGTTAGATGTAGTTTGTTAGTCAATAATCAACAGTTACAAGTGAGCAACCTGCGAGCCCTGCGAGCGCCCGCCTAGCCTGCTATTGTGCCGCGCCCCGCTTCCTACCTTACCGCGCCGCTACAAGCTACGGATCTAATACGCCCGGCGTTACACGGACCTTAAAGGAGAGGCTACGGATTATCAACTCCGCGGGATTATAATTAGCGCCGTGACTTTGGATATCATACCTGGCCTGCGCTCCGCACGCGCCTAGACCCTGCGACATCTTCGCTAACCTGCATCTCTCGCGCATCTGCCGACCAGGTCAATTATTATTTCGGCTATCTTGCTTCACACTGGAGTACCAAGAAGATTTAATGCCTTTGCCAGTGGTGAACACATCCACAATTCCGGACTCCACAAACGCGGTGTCGAGCCACTGACTTTATCGCCTCGACCACTCCACCGCCGTCATCGCCGCTTATGTGTCATCGGTCCGGAGTCATCTTACAACTGTGCTACTGACTCAAAGTAACCGCTGTGACAAGAGCACAGAATAATTAAAATGTACACCTCTATGAAACCAAAAGTTCTGATAGCAATTTGAGATTATTTTTAAATGGAACAATAAAAAAATTAGGCGGCAGTGATGTTTATAATACATTCGTCTAGTAAAATATAAGTTTTTTTTCGTATTCAGTAATTTAAGATCAGTCTTTTGAAAAAAAAACGTAAGGTGAGCTAAGCCAGTGCAATTAGCGCCAAAAAGGGGGTCGCGATCGTAATTATTTTTTAATATGTTTTATAAACTGATCCCTGATGTAAAATCTGAGTTTCCGACCTTGGCGCACCTGTGTGCTCGCGCCGCCATTTAAAAAAAAACGGCCGAAATCGCGCCAAAATCTAGTTTTTCCCAAATATCTCACTTTCAATGCAAATTTCGGCTAAAATATTTTGACAAGTATAATAGAACATAAAATTACCTACAACTTTTGTCGAAACTATTTTCTTCTGTCTCTAATAGGTACCGAGGTAGAAAGTCGTAAGGGTGCGTATATTTTTGAAAAAAAACAAGTTTTTTGCGCGACTAGGTTTGGTTTTTCGTAAATACCTTTATAGCCATATGTTTTGTAAATTTTTCGCTTTATATAATCTTTTGTTTTGTATAAATTTTTTATTTCACATTCTTTTCTTACAAATTTAATTTATTTATTCCATATTCCATATAGTCTCAGTAGAAGTAAAATCACTAGGAGGAAATCTATAATTGGTTTTATTTTAGCTATACAATACTTAGGTACAAACTGATTAAATGTAAGCTGTCGATTTCCCGAAAATGAATAAATAAATAAATATTGTATTTATGTAATATTTGTGCTTGATAGAATATTTTCTAACCTTAATCGCCTCCATCTGGTTGCTTCCCCAGGCAGGCCGTGACCCCGACACTACGGCGAACTGGGTCCACTCGAAGGCCCTCAACAAGGCCACAACGCTCTTCGACACCTTACTGGAGGGAGGTAGCGTACGTGCAAATGTTTTATACACCAGCTTGTCGCTCACGCCAGTCTCCGAACATTTCTGAAAATAAAAAAAATATTAACTTTATTATAAAAACGGGCTCACAACAGAGCCTTGAGGTACCCCTCTCTCATCCCCCTACATAAGAAAGAAGGAGAACAATATATTAAGTATTTTTTATAATATTTTATTTGTAATATACAGAAAAAAAATAGTATTCATAAAACATATAAATAAGTAGTAATTATAAACCGTCCATTAACGGCGTTTAATATGTGAGAATTAAACAATACTATGTAAAACAACAAAAGTAATACAATCTAGTGAAGTGAAATGAAAACGAGGAATTTAGTAAAGTTCTGGCTATGGATAAATACGTCCGAAATTCCGTCATTACTGTCCGGATGTGGTGGACGAATTTGCACAAGATGTTGGGAGAAGGTTAAGTTGGTTATTTGTAAATGGATTTGGAAATTTTCGAGGTTTATTAGTAGATGGTGATTGACATTGATTTTTTATTGTTGCGTAGAGGGAAGATTCTACCAAGTTACTTATAAAATTGATGTAATTTTGGTGACAACTTCTGCAAGTATTTTTTGATTTTGTTATTGTTACAGCTGTTTCGGCTTTCAAGGTCATTTTCAAACTGTGGTTTAGCCACGTTTAGACGACTTATTAATATGATTCTATTTTAATCCCTCCGTAGGGGGTAGCGATCATCAAGATGGACGAAGGGGAAAAAAATTAGACGTAATATATCTGTTAAGCCTCTTTATTCGCCTTCGTTTTTTTATTATTTAATATTTTTTTGGTATACTTAAAAAAATCTGTCCGGTTTTTCCGGATTATAAAAAAATACTCCGATATCAGGGATTGAAATTTTTAAAAAATTGCCATGCTTTCAAATAAACGATATGTTTTTTTTATTAAAAGAATGTCTTAAAATTTTTGTCTGAACTGAAAAAAGAATTAATGCAATTAGTCCATTCGCTCCAAAATATAATGTTTTTTAATGCTATTAAAGAAAAAAACTATTATTTAGGTACCGATTTACGTTGAAATATTGTATTTAAAAAATATTCATTGAAAAATACTATAACATATGTTTATTACTGATTGTAAACGTGTATTACTGTTCATTATTGTGAATTTGTATTACTGTTCATTATTGTGAATTTGGCGTGTATTTTTTGATAGCGGCAAAGGCAATTGACAGATGCTTTCACTGTGATCTATATTTATGTTCAAGGTGTTGTCTTTTTGCCCGTTTTTAAATTGACTCCACACAGGAGTGACCGAGGAAAATAATTTCACTCGGAGTTATTTATGACTCAGGGTATGAGTCATCTTTGGGACGGCGTGTGGAGGTTATTTTTGAGATCTATGCTGTAAGAAGAAGATAATTCAGAGACCGGACAATCTTTCCACAATCGAGCTATTGAACTCATAATCGAGTCGTAGGAATGTTTGGTTCTCATGTGTCAAATGTCAACCATATACAAATTCTAGTATAAACTTATATAGACAATATATACAATATTGTATGGGTGATTATTTATTTATTTTTTACAATGTTCATTATATTATTATGACTGTCCAACTAGGAAGGTTTTCCGTTTTAGGACAGTCAAATTAACAGGTTTCAAATTTTGGGGATCAATGGTGAGGCACGAAATGAAAGAAGGTTGTGAAGGTCACATGTGTTTTATTGGTGAGTCAGTAGTCGTGACGAGGAGATGATGTAGGACAGAAGAATACACCGGATGCTGGCTGTGATGTGCTGGTCAAGCGCGGGTCAGTGAGTCGACGCCGGGCGCTGGTGACCGGGACTCGATGTAGGTCAGGCACTGGCGAAGAACGTAGGTCTTCAGGCACTCCAGTGCTGACGAGACGGCCGAAGGTGCGGCGGACCTTGTGGGCAGTTGAACGGGAACGGCGTGACCAGTGAGGATGCTGCGTGTCCTCGTGGTGGTCATGGTTGCGTGGAAGAAGCGCTGGTCAGAGACGCTGGAACCAGGGCGCTTGTAATCCGAGTAGCGCTGGCCGCGGACGTTGCCGAGGCGCTATGATGATGTCCCGATAGAGTCCATGATTATAGGGGCGAAGCCGGGTACGTGTCCCTCGCGGGGCGCGGGACGCGCCGATCGTCACTCGTGAGATTTATCCACTGGCGGCAGATTGATAACTGATGACTGACTGACTGACTCGCTGCGTCGGGCTTATTTATACTTCTCGGCCGACGGCGGCAGTAGGTAGGTGGATGGCAACTAAATCGAAGATACTCGCTCGATCTGGATCATTCGCGAACTTTCGACGGCTTGGCAATTATGCCTAGGCCGTAGGCTCGAACCTTCTGGCGAGTTCTCGTAGTATTCGAGACGGACTGCGGTGTTATTGTCATCAATAGGCAGGTAGGTACTTGAAGTACGTAGATTACTTTGTTTACGATTTAACGATGCAAGTACATAATTCGGGAGTAGATACTAAGTAGGTCGAACGGTTTATTATTAATTATTCAATGGATTAATATCGACGCTACAGACACCCCCTTCCCAGCAGCTTTGCTGAGGGCTGCGATAGAAGAAATAGCTCGGAGACGAATGTCTTTTAAACTGTGACACTTCATAAAAATTTTGTAAAACACATGTACACAACACAGGCTGATGATACACTCAGATAACAATGGTGGCACTATTATCCGCGCTTGTGCGGAGATGGTCTGGTGCGTGATGCTCCGTGATGCCTTAACTGATCACCCATTTTGAGACGGGGCTGCAGAATCATGTCGGGCTGCAGATCACGTCGGGCTGCAGATCACGTCGGGGTCACCACTTTGGGGATCAATGGTGAGGCACGAAATGAAAGAAGGTTGTGAAGGTCACATGTGTTTTATTGGTGAGTCAGTAGTCGTGACGAGGAGATGATGTAGGACAGAAGAATACACCGGATGCTGGCTGTGATGTGCTGGTCAAGCGCGGGTCAGTGAGTCGACGCCGGGCGCTGGTGACCGGGACTCGATGTAGGTCAGGCACTGGCGAAGAACGTAGGTCTTCAGGCACTCCAGTGCTGACGAGACGGCCGAAGGTGCGGCGGACCTTGTGGGCAGTTGAACGGGAACGGCGTGACCAGTGAGGATGCTGCGTGTCCTCGTGGTGGTCATGGTTGCGTGGAAGAAGCGCTGGTCAGAGACGCTGGAACCAGGGCGCTTGTAATCCGAGTAGCGCTGGCCGCGGACGTGGCCGAGGCGCTATGATGATGTCCCGATAGAGTCCATGATGATAGGGGCGAAGCCGGGTACGTATCCCTCGCGGGGCGCGGGACGCGCCGATCGTCACTCGTGAGATTTATCCACTGGCGGCAGATTGATAACTGATGACTGACTGACTGACTCGCTGCGTCGGGCTTATTTATACTTCTCGGCCGACGGCGGCAGTAGGTAGGTGGATGGCAACTAAATCGAAGACACTCGCTCGATCTGGATCATTCGCGAACTTTCGACGGCTTGGAAATTATGCCTAGGCCGTAGGCTCGAACCTTCTGGCGAGTTCTCGTAGTATTCGAGACGGACTGCGGTGTTATTGTCATCAATAGGCAGGTAGGTACTTGAAGTACGTAGATTACTTTGTTTACGATTTAACGATGCAAGTACATAATTCGGGAGTAGATACTAAGTAGGTCGAACGGTTTATTATTAATTATTCAATGGATTAATATCGACGCTACAAAATTATCCTAGAGGAATACATGATTTAATAATAGAGAAAATAAGTATGTATATATAACTAGACGTTTGTGATAAATAATTACAGATTAAATTTTTACTAACATTTCGGAATCAGTCCTACCTAGATCTAATAACTATTTTGTTATTTTTCAAATATTGAACAAATCCATTAATTCATGTTGAGTATTAATTCGTCTTAATTTTTTTAAACATAACTTAACGAAACGCGTTTTCATAAAATAATTAAATTAACGTCGTCTATGAACGTGTAGATTATAATGTACGTTACGTGTATACTTAAACAAAAATAAACCAGCTGACTAATGCACTAGGGACTTATACAAATATCTTGTTTTTGAATTTCGGAGACAGGTTATTAAAGTGACGGGCACCACTTGCAAATAAATGCAAATTTTGGTACATTTTCTTACTAGGAATATATTTAAATTAATTTTATTTGAAAGTTAGGAACTGAAAGCATGGCTTAACCCTTGGAACGCCGGGGGAAAAATGCTAATCGCCCGTCGTACTCCGGCTGAGACTATTTCCATAATGACTTTTAAAAAAAAAGTTTTTATAAATTATAACGTCTAACCAGAAATTGTGTTATATATATATATATATATTTTTTTTATAGATTTTTTTATTATTTTTGGTGCTTAACATTTCTCATATTTTTCCTCATTTAAAAATATTTATTATTTATTATGGTTTATTTATTTATTTTTAATTTCGTTTTCTGTTTTCTTGTTATGTGTGTGATTTCATTTTTGTTATTTCAAAATATGTAATGTATTGCATTGCACTACCTTTGCATACATTCTGGAATTAAGGCGATGCTATACTTGGTAATGCAAAATCATGTGTTTTTGGTTTGAAAATTTGGTCGCCTAGAAATGTTTCTCGGGTATTTTTTAGATAAATCTTTTTATAAGCCCAGAAAAAAATAATGTATAAGGCCTATGAAAACTGCTTTAAAAATAAAAATCTCCTACTTACGAACCCATTTTCGGTTATGATTTTATTGTATAATGTGGCAAATTAAGTTATTTATAAAATGAATGGAAAAAAAAAATATTTATGCCTGAACATCCACAAAATAAAATAAAAGGCACTTTTTGGCCATGTTTTTTTCTTGCATAAATCAAAACAGGCGGATGGTGTTAAGCGGGAATTTAAACCTTATCGCCATCTACGTAAGGGTTGTTATTGATAGCGGCTCAATTTAAAATATTACACGACGTAGTGCATCGCCTTGAGAAAGTTTGAAGTTTCCTTAGGAGAGCTATTTGCATTCATTTTTTAATGTTTTAATAAATATACAATACTAGCTGTACCTCGCCACGCGTTGCTGTGACTCATTCTGTCCATACAGATAGTAAAACAACAGCGCCTATTGCTTTTACTTCCAGCAGATGGCGCTATTTTTCAAAAAGCTTGTTTCTCCAACAGATGGCACTGTTTTAAAAAAACATGTTTTTACCTGTCATAGGTGACAACTATATGATAAAGGTATTTAAAAACACACGCAAATTCGAATGAATCTTGTGTCAAAATTTACATTTATTACAAACGAACATTTACATTTTTATTTATATAGATTATCAAGACGTACTGAAATATTCATGAGTTGTATTATATTTTCAGCTAAACAGTTGAATAAGCGTTTTTTGCAATCAAAATAAGTTTTACGAGGATTTCCTGTAAATAAATACAATACCTTCTATAAGGATTTACTGTTAATAAATACATAACCTTTTATAAGGATTACCTGTAAATAAATACAGTACCTATTTATAAATCGGAATTACAACATATTTGCAAGTGACGGAACGACAAGCTAGAATAATATTAATATAAATTATTTTCTTGCTAAGCGATTATATTTTAGTATGCTGAAGGAATAATTCAAGAACATGACTACTAATACTAAATTTCCGTTTTTAAGTTTTTGAAGTGAAATGACACTAAACTGCACTATGTAAATACCATGTTATTATTATTATACTATGAGCATGCATTTTTGAATGTTCAAAATACCATAAAATCGAGGCAAGGGCGGCGAGCTACAAGCAAATCCACGGTGGATTTCTTGGCACACTAGGGGTTATTTAAGTTAATCTAATCTGATTTTGACAGCGCGCTTTAAATAAGTTCTGCGTCAATTTCCTTTTATACTTTGCTAATATAATTTCAATCGTGTGTTAGTTTATACAAAAAGACAGACTTTTGTTATTATATTATCAAAGAAGTTACTTCCCGAATTCACCGAAGATAATATATTTTTTTATTTTTTTTATTATTTATTAACCAATGAATTAACATACTTTTTTTTGGTAGAATCCACCTCACTAGACTGAGCCTGTTCCGAGGTGGCGGGAGTTTGATCTAATTTTAGATAATGCGAATTTACATAGAATCAAAGATATAAATAAAAAGATATATAGAAAAGATAAATAAAATAGATAAATAATTAGATAGATAAAAAATAAAAATAAAACATAAGAAATAATGAAAATACAAATAAATGAATGAGAACAAAAGAGAAGAATTCAGGCGTGGAGTGTGCTATAATTTATAGTATTGTAGATGTTATATGTCCGCAGTATACAATGCCTTTGTTGAATATCCAAGTGTGGATTTTGTGTCTTATATTTACACTTGTTGCCAGGTATTTAATATATTTTTCCATTAAATTGAAAATTTTTGGGGCCAGATTATGAAAATGTCTTTGTCTATAAGTGGTATTTATCTTCAGGTCATATGTTTATGTCTGTTTCTTGTTTCCTAATTGTGCTGTATAGTATGATGGTTAAGTTTGTCTTTTTGGTAATATTAAGTTATAATTTTTATGTATAGTTGCTGTATGTTCAGTACGGTGAAGTCCTTAAATAACTGTATTGTCGAGAATCTGTAAGGTTTATTTGTGATAACTTTAATTAAGGCTTTTTGCGCTTTGACAAGAGGGTCCATATTAGTTTTAGCAGCACCACCACAACCAATCATATCGTGAGTGATAATTGATTGGGCTAGTGCGTAATATATTGTTTTTAAAGTCTTCGTTTGCAATATGTTTCGTATGTTCTTAAAGAAATATATCAGTTTTCTAACTTTACCCGCTGTTTTATTTATGTGTTCTGTCCATCTAAAATAGTTGTCAGTGTAAATGCCTAAGTATTTAATTACCTGGGTCCGTGTTAATGGGTTGCATAGGCAGTTGTTTTTAGATGTGAAGTCATGAATGGTTAAGTTTTCATCGAGTCTTGGTTGTCGTCTGGGATCTATGCTAAATGTCATGTACTTTGTAATGTCTATATTTAGTGTCAGCAGATTATTGTCTAACCAATATTTAATCTTGTTTATTCCTTCAGTTGCATTTTTATACACACTTGTCCAAGAATCTGAAGTAAAAACAAGAACAGTGTCATCCGCAAAGCAAATTACATCTCAACTTATGTCAAGCTGACATAAGGAATTAATATATTGTAAAAACAGGATGGGTCCTAATGTACTTCCTTGGAGAACTCCGTAAGTTATGTATCTATTTGGGCTTATATCGTGTACTTTTAGTGAGTGGCTGCGGTCAGTTTTATATGATTTGAACCAGTTACAAGCTGAATTATATATTTATATTATATATTTCTATAATTTCATAAGAACCCTCTTCTCAATAACAAATGCAAAATAGGAACAAAAATTGCGGCACTTCTATTATTATTATGCAAGTTAAAAGAAAATTTCAAACCTACACAGTTTATTATGATTGAAAATAAAATGTTATCGAAAAACAGTGTAGCAAAATATTCAACTCAGAAAAAGAGGCGTAATTTGTAGGAAACGGAGTTCAAAATTAAAGACTTTTTACTGCTTCATACAGCTGGATAGCTGATTTGAGATTTTGAGGCCAAAAGTAGTATCTTGCATAAATATTGGGAATACCTCTACAATTCTATAGCTAATAAAAATAGCTTCTAGCTCTGATGTTACTTGACACTGTTTCTCATAAACGAGTTAGGTAAAAATTAAAAATATAAATATAAACGGAGCTCTTTGCGCCACGAAAATAATGGAGGTTTCTCCTCAAATTGAAGAAAGTACTTACAAACACTCACCTAAAATTGGTAAAAAATAATGGATGTTCAAAACACAATTTAATATAATTTCTTTGCAAAGTAATTACATGACACCGATGAGAAGCTACTTTCATACTTAGAGTATATCATTGTCTGAAGGTCAACATAGTTGGCAAGTAATCATCCTTATCAATTATAATGCCTTGTGGACTACGCCATTTGGCGACAAAACTTTGTGTAATAGTGCCTTTGTCTTTGGTAACCGTAATCTATTGTCTAAATAGTCAACCCCACACACTCTAATTCCATTTTATTATACCTTCCTATCCCATGGCGCATTCTAACCCAAAACATTCAAATAATGAGTTTCCATTAATTTGAAGATCGCAATCAAGATATGGTGTGAGATTTTCACAGCACAAGGTATTATTTATGAAATTATTTTTTAACGACCTCCGTGGTTGAGGGGTGAGGCTCCCGACCAGCAATCCGGAGCATGTGGCTTCAAATCCCGGCGTGCGCAAATAAATGTTACATGATTGATTTGTGTTATTTCATAATTATTAATAAAAGTAATATACCGTGTTTTTGCGGCAAGTTTAAGAGTAAAAGATGCTCTCAGTATCACCCTGGTACAAGAAAAAGATTTTTTGTTTTTTATTTTTATTTCGCGAAAATGAACATACATGTCGATGAGGAAACCATGATGTAACAACAACCAACATTTCGCGTCGGAACAGGATTAACTAGTGAAGAGGACTGTGAATAATCTACAGTACTTCGTATTTTTAAAATAGTATTTTTTAATTAAAATAATTAGCTTTAGCCGTCTTTGGTGATCAGATTTGAATAGCAAGGTACTTCATCACCTTCATCTTTCCAACTCATTCCTTTTTCTACTACCTACAGCCCAATTTAGGATGCCATAGTTATAGTCTCAGACAAGAGACCCAATTGCTCCCAAAAGCCTGGAGCCAGTGAGACTATGGCATCCCTAATTAGAGTATATTGTGAAGCTGAATGTAGTGGTAAGGGAAAGAAAGTGGGAAAGAGGATGGTGGGGAAGTACTTGGCTATTCAGATCTAGTCTCTAAGCACAGAAAAAGCCATTTAAAGCTTTAATTCTCGATCTTACACCAAGGCGATACTGAAAGTATCTCCCACTCCGATACTCTGTTGCGGCATTCACGTAAAAAAATGTGTGCATTATTGAGATTTTTTGGGTTATTACGTCGTGTAAGGAGAATTAGGTAGAAAGAGGAAGGTGGGGTAATACCAGACTATTCATAAATGGTCACTAAACACTATTAAAGCCATTTTAAACAACTTTTCTATTCTGAATGGTGGTGTTTCACCAAAGGTATCTATCAATCCGGAACGTGCTGCAAATATAGTAAATATTATTTTTAATTAATAAATTTTGATGAAGATAAATTAATCAAATAAAATTTCAATCGCACGCCGGGATTTGAACCCGCGGATCGTGACCAGTCATGAAGCCGTCAGTTACTTAACCTTAGAGAAAAATACTTTGGAATATTTTGTAGAACTGGGTTTCTGGAATCCTACTGATGGAAGATAAATAATATAACAACTGAAACGAACTTTAGTCCTATACTTCAATCTCTTTAATGTATCTATCTATATAACTTCTGTCTATTTATATATTCTATGAAAAATAGTTTCCAGGTTAGAGTTTTTTTTAAACAAATCTACAGTTTAATTTCGAGATTGATAATGTAGTACACTTGACCTTCCAAACAGGAGAAAGTAATGTCTTCTTTTTTAAAAAAAGCTACCCTCACTTCCTCTGTCCACCCCTAATAGTAGAATTTCGATACTTTTTTATGTCATTTTGCACATTTGAAGGTCAAAATAAGATGAAAATAATTACTGCCTACATCTGATTTTGACAAACTCTCGGTAAAAGCCGAGCAGCGCTGGATACTTCAGCTAATAACAATGATAATTAAGGGGCAAAAAAATTGTAGATAGATTTTTTCTTGATCGATATTAATTAAGTCTGTATTATTTTTATGGATTCGTTAAATTTCTTTTGAGTTTGAAACATGTTTTCTTGTATCCATAACTAATTTCTTCACCTCATGACCATCCTTATTAAAGTAGAGAAAAGTCGATGTTTTGTAATCAAGTCGTAAAAAAAGATATATTCACGCGCTTACATTGCCAACGCTGGCTAAGCCTCAAAATAATGTGCTACGGAATTATATATCTTAAAAAGGCCTGCAGAAAAGTCATTGATGGTATATGGATTGCATATATGTCCTAAAGATAACCTCCAGTGGTACACGTCAGATAGTTAGTGATAAATCCGTAACACCTACGCATTTACAAAACCAAATTTAAACAGTGATGTTACCGCGTATCTCTCTTAAAACAATATTATGAAAGGACCAGTTATCCAGTAATTTTGTTTGATTAGATTTCATTTTAATTAAAGAGTGGGCAAATAGGTATTTCTTAGGTAAAATGATAACGCTGTCCTAAACAAATTAAAAACACTTAGGCGCAACTCGGGGACTTAAATTGAATATTTGATTTAATTTGAGCGGCGAGCAAACATTGTTCTGATCCATCAGTAATCAATAGATTGCAAAAGTATGGATTCATAACGCAAATAATATATTTCGTGTAATGAACTGGCCTTTATTAATGCTCTTACAATGAAATCTAATAATAAACGAAGTTTCCCCTCAATGTGTGAGGCAATATTAGGTACTGATTAAAAATAAAGTACTAAGCATATTGGAGAATAAACTTGTGGAAGAATTAGAGGACATAATATTTAAGAGAAAACAACAACTATAGAGAGACATCAATGACATGGATTTTTTAAAATATTTATTTTAAAATGCAGATCTGGGTGATGTGGTCCTGTAAATTTAGGTTGGATAAGTCATAGAATAGCTACATATTTTTAATACCATACAAAATTGTACATCACAATCTACGATGAGATACAGTTTGTTGATGGTGCAAATTTTCAAAATGTTTAGAAAAAAATCATAAATAAAAAAACATTTACACTACTGCCGATATTGAAATATCATAAATAAATAATGGATAAGGTCCTAATTTTTGTAAGAACTAAAATTAAAATATAAAATTAAAGTCAACTCCATTTAATAATTTCATTATTGTTGTCACTAAATGTTTTAGATAAAATGTTTCTTTAATAATAATGGATAGGGTAGACCGAGGTTATTCGGATCATTTTTTATGTTTTCTTGAACAAAATTAAAACTAATGCATTTTTGAAAAAAAAAATTATTTAGTAATAAGCATTTGACATTTTTGTATGTTTTTATTTTAATGATCATAACATAAAGTAACTTTAAAAAAACATACGACTATTACTGTAGACCTCTCCACTGATCCGAATCACCACATATATATGTGGTGATTCGGATCAGTGGTGGGGCTACTCGAATCAAACCTGAAAAAATAGTTAAGTATGAAAAAAAAACAAAAACCAAAAATAGGTTTTAGAACCCATAACTTATATGAAAGTATCATGACACTTATTACACTCTTATTGGCTTACACACCGCACAAATAAAAACTTTCTTGTCGTAACATTTTTCGTGGCACCATTCTTCGCAAGAAGAACATTGAATCCTTTGGAGGATGTACAAAAACTTCATTGCAATAAATGCAAAACCACTTTCTTGAAGCCCCAGCCGATGCAGAAGCTGTTATGGAAGATTTTTTAAATTCAAGTCCCGGGGTACCTTTTCCTTTGAACTGTAATTTTGTGCGGTTTTTGGCGAGAGATCTTTTGTTTTCCTTTGCGTTCGAGGCTTTTATTTTTTCTTCAGTATCTTTACGCAATTTGGAAACGTTTACTGGAGATGTAATATGAAAAATTGGCACCTTTTCAGGAGGATGTGCCAACTAAAATTGTCGTGTATGGGATTCCGTAGCTCACAGCAGCACTGCGTAATCCCATTTCACCGGATTTTACTTTCCTAACGGTTTCATCCATTGCAATTTTTGACCATGATTGATTAGTCGTCTTTTTCACATAGTTACGCACCATCTGTTTCAAATAAAAAAATAAAACAATTAACGCATCGAATTTTAAAAGCATTAAAATATGATCCAAATAGCCCCCCCACCGTCGGTATGTTTAACCTCACATTTATTAATATGATATTTACTCAAATCAAAGTACAAAAACATACAAAATGCAATTTATTGCGCTTTAATTCTGTTTACTGTGCATTTGATTGATAAATATATAACATATGAACATGACTGAATAGCTTACCTTTTCAGAAAAAACACTAAGAACGCAGAGAACAATATTACATCAGGCATTTATTTGAGACGTAACTTGTATGATCTTCACACATATCGATTTTTAGCAGTCAACCCACGCAATCTGTAATATCGGTAATTTTACTATTATGACATACGGTAGATGGGGACGCTGTGTCCAAATAACTCACTTGATCCGAATAACTCACCCGATCCGAATAGCCTCGGTCTACCCTAATTATCATTTCATGCGAAGGGTTCCATGCTAACTCAACACAGTGACTATTCAACACACTTTTAAAAAGTGTTATAAAGTCATTAAAAACGATGAAAAAAAATTAACCTAACCTAACCTAACCTACTTAACCCAGTTAATAAAGTTTTTGTTTCATCACTTTCCATGACTTTTTAAAGATGTGATGATTTATTATTTTGATGATTTATCCGGTCACCCATGCGAAGTTAGTAGACAATCTTTAGGAAAATGAGAACGTCTAAGAGATTTAATTTTGGTTTTTAAGAGAGATATATTTTTAAAAATTTTCCAAAGCATAAAAAAATCTTAAAATAGTCGCAAAAGAAAATTTTATAAATGTTTCTATTTTAAAACAACCCACGTTATGTTGAAATAAATTATCACGTCTGATAAATTATCTGTGAGAAAATAAATGTTTCACGGTAATTTTGGTGAAAATTTCATTGAGTTTTACTAATCCGTCAAATTTAATTAGTGGCACGATTTGCCCACAAATCGTACACCAAAATTAATTGCGGACTTCTCACTTATACAAGCGATCGAGCCATCAATTAGATGTCAGTATAATAAATTATTGGCCATGAGAAATAAAAAATAAAGTTTTTTATTTTACACAATAAATTGAAAACTGTATAAAATTTTTTTTTTTTTTTTTTATTTTTTTTTTTTTTTTTTTTTTTAAGATACATGATTTACATTACACTATATTGAATATGGTACAGTTATTAATTACATAATATATGTATTTGATGTACCCCCATAAATAAGCAGGGCTTGTGTGTATGGGGGTGTTGTTATATTCGTTTATATTTGATATGATTCAGTTCAACTGTTCGGAATACTTTTTAAGGTGGCTTTTGAATTTGTTTATATTTGTATTCATGTTTCTAATTTTTTCTGGTAATGAGTTAAAAAATTTAACTCCGAGATATTCATGGTTGAACTGTCCTATTGTTTTTTTACATTTAGGAGTAGGAAGTATGGACGTTTGTCTAAGATTTCTGTTATTTTTAAAGGGTGCAATTTTATTTTGAATATTGTTTTTATAAATTTGTAATGTTGCATGGTAGAAGTATAATGCACTTAATTTTCTGACCTTAAATTGTTTGAATAAAAGTTCGGATGAATATGAATAGGGTTTTTTTAATATGGTTTTTATTATTAGTTTTTGTGATACGTAAATTGTTTGTGTTTGATTTTTATATGTACCGCCCCAGCCTATAATGCCGTATTGTATAATTGATTGACAGAAAGCGAAGTATGTGGTTCTAAGTAATTTTTCGTTTAAAATATCTCTTAAACATCTAAATATATATGATAGTTTCCTTATTCTGTTGTTCAGAATATTTATATGTGGGGACCATTTTAAACGCTGGTCTATTGTTATGCCTAGGTACTTAATATCGGTCTTGCTTTCTATGTTTGTACATAACATATTGCATTTGTGGTTTTCTGTATTTTAGTTATGTAATTAGGCGTTTTTAAAATATGTATCGAATTTCTATCCCTAGCGTACATCAATACTTTTTTTTTGAAAATTTTATTTTAGATTTTATAATCTGATCTCGTTTTTATTATTTTAGTCTGATTCAATTTTTTTTTAATCAGCTCTCACATTAGGGCCTTAGCATTAGTGTGAATGTTTTTTTAAGGAAGGAATAGGGTATGAGGGGCGGGTAGGAATCTGGAGGTGAGTGTGTCCGAAAGTGACGGACGCTTAAACTAATCGCTCCTACTGTGGTGCAAGATTATGGGTCGAGAGAGTCGTACCGGAGAGGTTAAAAGATCTTCCTCAACCAGTCTTTCACACAGAAGGTGGACACACGCATCCGCCGCCAAGACCTAGACAATCCCCACCCCATGAACTCGGGCACCCCTGCTAAGTCACCAAACGCAGCAGACTACTTGGGGTGACCTCTGGCAGAGGTGTTATCCAATAAATGATTTCCCGTTTTTTTTTCACAGTAAAAATAACAAAATCAACTATTTTTAATCTAATTTGTCACAATTCAGAGTTCGAACCCAAAAAGTATTGACATCGGCTATGTATAATGTATTTTGACTTGCCAAATATTCTTATTTCATTGTTATTTAAATACTGAAAGTTATCAAAATAGTTTATCTGACTTGACTGAATTAAAATAATGCGTTCTAAACAACGACAAAGTATGCGCTCTAAGACTATTCTAACACAGTTAACAAAATATAAACTTGCTGTCCCTTTTCCGCTAGCCACGTAAACTAAACAAAGAGTTATTCCTCGCCGGTGGAAAAACATGCTGATGCACAAATACATTCAATGATAAGCTTTTTTATTGCAGCCAACTCTCGATGCGTTACCTACATCTTTTATACCTGACTTATATCATGTGATAACCTGACAATGTTATTCGGAGTAAAAAAAAATAAATTAAAGTAAAATACTTAAGAATCTTTGCCTTTAATGAATTTTAAATAGTTATTATTATTTTATTTTATTAATTAATAAAACTCATTATAACTCTGAAACGCCAGTCGATTTAGTAAATATTTCGTTGAAATGTACATTCCAATTTCTAAAAAAGTTTATTTTGTCAGTACTTCACAAATAATAATAATAAAAATAATATAATAGGAACTTGATTATTGATTTAACATGATTTTTATATATGCAATTTAAAATTTAGTAATTAATTTAGCACACGGGTATTGGACCCTGAGTTTATTGTTATAATTTGACTTTTATATGAATATATGTCCTTAGAGTTTATTTGACTTGTTTATAAGTTAATTATTTATAAATATTAAAAAATCTGTTGGTTTTACTGAATAACTAAATATATATTTAAAAAAGTACAATTATAAGTAAATATATTTATTTGTTAAATTTTTAAGCAAAGGTTATTAGAGATATGATCGAAAATCCCTTTTACGCAAATACAACGTACAATTCAATGCTCCAATTTCATTATAATAAACAATAAGTTATGTTTTGTCATAAAAATATTTGCGAAATAATGTATCTAAGGGCGTACTCTTATAATAAAGATAAGGAAAGAAAATGTATCATATATCGAGAAAAAAATACTGTAATGAAATATGTTAATTTAGAAGCATTGAGGTATATAGATAGAGTCAGGTTTGGCGTTCGAAGTATGGGCCACATACTTACACATGAGATATCTTGGGCATCTATCGGTTACAAGCGCTCGCCGACATGCACGCTGAGATATTGTACAAGTCGTACTGGAAAATATAGGGAAAGCAATTGTATAACCTTTCATTGGTAAGTAGGGTTTTATCATAATTATGTAAACTAGCAGTTAAAAACCCGCTCCGCGGGTTTTTGCTGCTAGGCCCTGCGGGCGGCACTTCGTTGGGCTTCGCCCAGTTTGAGTGATACTAACAGTTACATTTAATAGGTAGATATTAGATCAATGGGTAGATATATAATAGAAAGACATTCTGAACCATTAAACACCCCTCACCCCAACATAAATCTCGTCAATGAGAAAAATGTTTCCTCTTCCATACTACCGAAATGATTTAATTTTTAAATCGAAATTAAATTGCAAAATATTTATATGTAATTTGAAAATAAAAAAAATATCAACATATTACAATATTACTTATAATATACTCTTACCAAAAGACTGTCAAAGTAATTACATTTTTTTAAAAATATATTAAGAATTATTTTATTGGGATAAGTCCTAAAAATCTACATATTTGGGTGAAATAATATTACGCTCTTACCTAACGATTGTCAAAGTAAATACACCAAAACTCTCTTAATTCTTAGGCTGGAAAACCTTACAGGTGGGATAAATTGAGTCAAAAAACAAAACTTTTTAAGCAAGTACAATTTATTAAACTTTTATTTTTTACAATCTACAACATAATATTATACACTTTCATTAGGAAAAAATCTCTTTATAAACAATATTATCCGTATACCAATCAGTCAGAATTTGTATAAATAACGATGACTGCGCTCAAACTGTCCATGAGAAAATACTGGTTCAGGAAGTAACAGTCCACCCCGTTCAAAAGTTTGTCCTTGAGATTTATTGATGGTCATTGCATAAGCTAATTTGACTAATTGTAACATCCGACAAAGTGTTTTAAATTCTAGGAATGAAATGTACTGTACCTTTTCTGTTCCCCGTAATGATTTTGGCTTGAATTAAGTTACAGCTGAAATTTTTGTAGCACCGCTTTTGTGAGATATCACCTCAGGGGCGCTTTCCGTTGAAGTACATCCTCATTGATTGCATAAACATGACTATTTTTAGGGCACAATATGGTACGTTGACTCATCACTAAGGCATCAGGAGTTGTATGTGTCTCACTGTATATATAGTGAATAATATCTTGACAAATATTTACATTGGGAATAAGCACAGATGATTCTAATGTTCCTTCTACCGAAGGAAGTTTGCCATCTTCCAAGTCCAAAAGCCATTTAGAAAATATATTTTCACTTTCTAAAGCTCTGACATTTGTTTTTAATTGAAAAGTTTTCAAATGGTACCAAAGTATGCTGCTTTTTATGCAAGCGGCAATTAATTGTCCTCGTGAAGTACGTCGACAGACTGGAAGGATCTGACAAAAGTCTCCGCCCAAAACAATAACTTTGTTACCAAAAACAGAATCACTTCCCATGATATCACGTATAGTACGCTCTATAACTTCTAAAGCTACACCTGGTGCTTCATCCCATATTATAATATCTGCTTCCGTTATAATTTTCCGATTCTTTGATGTGACCTTACATGTTGTATTGTCCTGTAAATTGAGGGGTAAATTAAAAGCAGTATGATAAAACTCTTTTACCTTTTCGTCTTAGAGTGTGAATTAAAGTTTAGTAAAGGTATGTTTTCCCTGTTTCGCCTGGGCCATCAATGAAGAAACATTCATTGATGGCTTCATTGATGTTTATCATTTTCATGTGAAAAAACTTATTCAAAATAGAATTATATGCTTGAAGTTGTACGTCATTGAGTTTGGCAGCCATCAATTCACCTAAAGTGTTTTCAGAAATTACATTAAAATCAGATACTTGTCCAAAACTGCAACTTTCATCAGGTTCGTGTAAGCCCTGCATTCTGCAAGATGAATTCTCCTTCATAAGAATATCCTGTATGTTTAAAAGACAAAGATTAATTAATAGCTGTTTCTTCAGCAACACCACGATGAAAAAAATCTTCAGCCGAAGATCGAAGAGATACATTGTATTAAAATTAAAACAAATAGATGCCTAAAAATTTTAGGCATCAAATACAATGAAGCCTCCGTCATGCACTGCGTCCATTCTCGTATGTCATCAATGATGTTGCCGCTTCCCCGCTGTCGCCTCGTCCACTTTTTACCAGCTGAAAAGACATAGTTATTTGGTACATCTTGATACAGAATCGAGCGTCCCTCAATATCTTTAAGATTTAATTGGAACCACACTGTTAAAGAGGTGTTCCTTGTAGATGCTTCCCTAAGAGCCTGTTCCTCCCGCCCCTCTACAAAATAAACAGATTGGCTGTCGGGTAAATGTAAAGCCAGAAGTAAAATTGAGTGAGATTGATCAGTGAGAACATCTCTAAAAACCCAGTATAAATAAATAAATACTATCAAAAGAGGAACAAATTTCAACATTAATATGAGCATCATATTTTTTGCTAAGGAATGCATTATATAGAACAACAAATCGATTGTCGATACGTATATCCCGAACAACGTGATTTTCAGAAAAATTATCACGTATCCTGTACTCTGGGTAGCCTGCGGAATTATTATCAGTAGCATCTTTAAATGATTTGGGGAATTTTTTAGAGCACTTACCGTCTACCATGCAGACTGACCTTGGATTAAGTACGCCACATGGTCCATGAATGTTATTTTTTTAAATAATATGGTACAAAGCCGTTTTTCGGATGGGGTAGTTCTGCAGATACGGCATTATCAATATCAGAAGCTGTATACAACTTATCTTGGCTGCAAAGTGTAAACACACCATGTAGATGAGGGAGTCCTCTTTTTTGCTGTTCAATTGTATACACCCAACAAATTACCTTTCCAAAAACATGTTTCTCGGTCATATCATGAATAAATTCCTTGACTTTTAGATGGAAAACCTTGGCTACTATATCAGGCCTGTCCGCGGCCGATTGATAATGTTCCAATTCGGTTGGTATTTCTGGCCATTTGGGATTGCATGTAAAAGTTATGACGACGACAGGACGACCAAATTTACGTACCATTGCCATTGAAACTTGATAAAGTTCATTCACATGGCGTGGTCCACCAGTAAATGAAGATGGAAGAATGACTATATTACCTGCACATACTCCTCTATCAGTGGCTAAATTTCTTACATGGTTTTGCAAACCTTGACAGCATTCTACTCTGAGGTGTCGTTGGTTTTTCCTAATGTAATCTAGGCGACCAGATTGGTAAATAATGTAAGCATGAATTAAATACTGTTGAAAAAGTTTACCCGCATAATGGATTGGATTAAATATGTTTCTTCGCACTGCTAAATTACTTGCATAAAACTACATAGCAGTTACAGTATGACATTGAGCAGTACAGAAATCAGCATGATGCTGAAAACCTGGGGTCCAACCACATTCACCTGATGGAAATAGTAGTGGGAAAACCATAGGATCTAAATGCGTTGATAAAGTTGCTATCCTTTGAGGTCCTTCAACATTTTTAGGTTAAACAGCGATATCTATACCCGATGACAAATTCCCGTCTGTCTGCTACGTAAACCATGGCGATATCGTGAGAACTGGTTGGAGTATTGTACCTCTGATGAACGTGTAAATAATAGACGTATATCTCTCACCTGCCCACCCTCAGCCGCAATGCGTATTTCTTCTTCCTCGACAGCTTCTTTTAGTTCAATCATCAATTATTCGCATTATATTTTTAGCAATCGGCATAACATGGATGACTCATACGCACTCTAACAGCCTCATCAGGATCGTATAGATAAAGCTGAGCATAGGAAGGTATTTTACCTGCAACTTGTATACTTCTGGAAGTCAGATGATAAACTTAACCAATTTTTTTTAAACAATATGGACCATTACCTGGGATATTAGCTATTTGCGCTCCAAATGATGCAAATCTATTAGCACTGTTTACATTTAGTAGCATTTGTATTGACAAACAAAATTCCTAAAGTTTTTAGATTGACTACAATCTCCTGTAAATCATTCGTTAAGTGCTGGAGGATAAGCTAAAATTTGTGGTATATGGCAGTTCGATCGCTCGGTAAATTTCCCTCTCATTCGAACATTTCGAAATTTGACCAATTCTGGTAAAATATTGTCCACATACCTTTTAGCCATAGTAATTAAATTGAAATAATAATCTGAAAAAAAAAAATTCTTTTTAGCGATTCACAGCGATAGTTTTTAAAAGAAATATCTACGGTTATCACGTCAATAATAATTCTGTAATTATCACATATTAAACATGACAGCTGATGACAGCGAATGGGGTCGGTGTTATAATATCAAAAAATAATTAATTACGTATTTAAGTATCGAGTGGAACTGGTTATTTTTGCAGCCGGCTTTATAATATATAATTATAAATGGTGGATTTATAATTATAAATTATATTTATTATTTATGATTAAATATTTGTATATATATATATATATCTCACTTTAAAAAATCACACTGACATTGTACATTGCTTGACACTAAGTGGCTATAGAAGCTTGTTACATTGATTGGAAATCGATATACGCTGGCAACACTGAACAATGTGTCTTTCGCGTGAATAATGATAAACGTCAAATTTCAATACGTAATTGTGGATAATTTTTAATGTAATGTAATTAATCCAATGGATTGTGAACTTTCTAAAACATATTTTCTTCGATATTATCCAAAAATTATATGATCAGAAGAGATGCTTTTGAAGAAATCTGGTGATCCTATTTTAGTATGAAATCGGGTCTTAATTTTCAAGTTAGCGGAATTTAACCGAAACAGACAATTTAAATTTGACCAATCAGAGGGCCTACATCGTCCAGACGCTGGAGTATTAATACTATCAGAAGATTCGTCGTGTAAATTGACCTATTAATGTTAAAAACTCGTGGAAAATTTGCGCGGCCGCCGGTCACCTTCAACTCGTTCGTTGTGTTCGTTCACGGTCGGAAGGCTTCTAGCGACATCGACAGCCGCCACACCCCCCTTTCTACTTCCCACACAGGAACAACTTTTCACACTGATTTTGCAAGGAATGTAGACTCTATTTATATGTAACTCAATGATAAGAAGTAGATACTCTATTGCGATTACTTTGTGGATCTTTCGGAGGCGTTATTTCACCGAGCTATTAAATCGCCTTTTATGGGTTTTGAAAGATATGGGAGCTGGGCCTACATACTCGTAAATCTCCCAGACAAACGCAGTAATATATATTTGTATGTGAATATCGCAGAAGATTCCCAATTGCTTCCAACCGTCTGCAGTCAGTGAGACTAGGCTTCCCAAATTGGAGTATGTTGTAAGGCTTAAGGTAGTGGAGAGGGGAAGAAAATTGGGAAGAGGAAGGTGGGGAAGTATCTGGCTATCTGATCTAGTCACCAAATACTTCTAAAGCCATTTAAAGCAACGCTTCATTTGAGAATGGTAGTCTCACACCAAGGTAATATTGACAGTATCTTCCAATCTGGAACGTGCTGCAAATATACTACATATTATATTAAATGAACGAATTGTGAAATAACACAAATTAATTAAATAAAATTTACGTGCGAATCCCGAAATTTGAACCCTCGACCTCCGGATTGCTAGTCAAGAGCCTTACTCCTGGATACGGAGGCTGTCAAGAGATGGAGAAGTTAATAAATAAAATTTATAGAGAAAGAGGAAATTTTATGACAATTTAAGTATTGAATTCTCGATTTGGAATTTCTCGCTAGTTCCATTGGAAAATAGAGCCGCACGAAAAAATGTAAAAATCGTTATTTTTTACAATAATCACTTTTTTGTAAAATAATTTTCAAAAACAGATTTACATAAATATGCAGAAAAAACATTTCCTACATTTTATTTAGATGTAAAAAAATAACCCCTCATGACCTATACTCTGTAATCGTAAATATACTGTAAAAGCTATTTAATTTTATTGTGTCTATTCTTCACAGCCTAGAATAAGACACTTAAGGAGATTTTCACTAAAGATTACCCGGGAAATTGGAAAACACACGTCATGGTTTTATACACGAAAATATAAGAAATGATTCTTCATTTTACTGTAAAAAACCTTTGAAATTCTGTGCTTTGAAAATAATTGATTTGTTGCTCTTATATTTTTATATTTATATCATATTTTATTATTTATTTAATACTTACAAATTATAAATATTTAGCCCACGGGTACTGGACCTTTAGTTTTTTGTTAAAATTTGATGTTTAAATGAAAATTTATCATTAGATTTTATTTGTATTTTTTATAAGTTTATTTTTTGTAGAAAGACTCCTCCGATCGAAGAAGCATACGTTTGCGGTTGATCTTTGCAATGAAACAGTGCCAGTTCAAGTTTCCAATGAAAACAATAAAGTCCGTCTGATTTCTATGTTGACAAAGCAATTCACAGTTAAACAGGCTGAAGAAAATGCTGGTGAGTTGATTGTCAACTCTGCGATATCTTTGTGCTCATCATGTGATGCTGGTTTTGTCATTGGCGAAGACATAAATCTCTTAGTTCTGCTGACCAAATTAGCACCATCTCAATGCAACAAAAACAGGGAGAGGAAAAACTGATGAAATACTGTATTTCGCAAATAGTTTAAAATATAAAGAAATAGCTAAGAACATTCTCTTTCTCTGCGCCTTTAGTGGCTGCGATACAACATAGTCCTTCTTCAACCAAGGAAAAACAAAATTTTGTTTGCTTGTGCAGAAAAACACAAGACTTAATGCCATGATTGACATTTTCAAACGTCAGGATGCAAACCAGTAGACATAGTAGATGCTGGAGCACGCTTTCGTATTGCTTTGCACGGCGGTGACATGGAAAAGAAAACCCAAGAAGAAAGAAGATCTAATCAACTTGCTTCTTTGCCACCAACAAATGACGGTGCACGGTATCATACATTTAGGATATGTCATCAAGTCCAAAAATGGTACCTATGGAATCAAAATAACCCAGAACTTTGGGACTGGAAACTAGGCACCAATAGGCTTGCTCCAGTCTGTCTGTAGTCATAAAAGCTCTTAGCAATTATCCAAAATACAAAGTCAATATTTATGTAAAACTTACTTTTACTAGGTCATCAGACTTCATAATACAACAACACCGAGAATTACAGTGAAAATTAAAAAAAAATATGGCTTCCAAGAACAACCTGCGTACTTAATCCTTCTAAAATAACCACTAAAACAGCGAAATATTCGTGAAATTAGTTCAGCACGTCCCAGGGGAACTAAGTTTTATGGTCTAGTGAATCTCCCGTAACGATGTTGGCACTTCCTGCATATTTTAATCTAGTATTTACAGGTCGCAAGAAGTCAAAAGTAGGTTCAAAGTGGTTGGCAGCCGGCACGGGGCATAGACATTATAAAAAAACGTTTTTTTCAAGAAAAATAAATCTATTTATTATTAATTTTTTTTAAATTTTATTTGGTACAATATTTTTTACATTTTAAGTTTTCCAGTAATGTTGGCCTCACTGGGTGGCTTGCCCGTGCTTCATTTTATAATATGAAAATATAATCTACATGATACATTTAAAGGGAAAATAATAGGTACATTTAAAATTAAAAATACATAATACATAATAATATATTTAAAATTAAAAAAATAATACATTGAAAATAATCTTGTGTGTTTGTGAGTGATGTGTGTTTATATTGGTTTTGTGTGTTACGTGTAGGTTTTATTTTTATTTTATGCTATGACATTTTGGTAATATTGTCCTTTTTGTTCTTTAATCCATTTTGTAATTTTGTGTGAATTTATTTTTATTTTCGTCAATTTTAATTTCAAGTTTTACACTGTTGAAAGCTTTTATAGTATGGTACTGGTAGTGTCTTTGTCCAAAGCTTGAATTTACTGTCGGAGTTTTTATGTTTTCTTTGTACGCTTGTCTAACTGGTCTGTTAGTGTTATTTTGTGTATGTTGAAATTTATTTTTTTTGTTTATTCTAGTCAAATATATGTCGTCTCTCCTGCCTGGGGAGATTGGTTCTAATCTAAAAACAAATTATATAAACAATGTATCAGCACGTACAAGAAGAATTTCAACCAGCGATTCCCAAGCATATTTTTCGTAAAAAAGGATTTTTGTCATCTTACTGTTCTTGATTTTAATTTTAATTAAAGACAAAAAATCTCGTCGCCACCGTCGTACGCACACGGAGAAAACTTATTGATATGAAATATATTTAATTTATTTAAAATCTGGTCAAATTATTTGTTTTCCTGTTAAAAGCGGGACTGGACGCCTGTAACGAATGATTTGACGAAGTTCATTAAATAAACCTATCTATCAAGAAAACACGAATATGTTATGAGGAAGTCGAAACAAGTGTTCTTACATGTAATAATAATGTGGCTTATCATTCATTATATTTATTTGGATAAGGCCACCTGCGTGGAAAACGTTTTCAGATATATTCTGGATGACTACTATTTTATGAGGAAAGGTGATGAAGAAATGGTAGTGCAAGCAAATTTTTAACAATATCTTGATAAAAAAACCGTACTCATCCGTGTACGTGTGATGAAAACTCCGTGTGCGTCTCTCCGTCTCATTCCATCTGCGGCGAGGCAGAGCGCGTATCACGGTTGCAACGTTTGGCAGTAGGAAACTACCCCATCAAACGATTTTTTTACGAAGAGTATTTATATTTTATTTTTTGGAATAGCTTTATGAGTAAATCCTCAAATTGTAATATTTCAGTATTGAAGACAATGTTAGCGATTCATAAAAGAAAATTTTAATGAGAAAAATCAGAAAAAGCGGTTAGTAAAATTAAGACAATATTGGTAGTTCTTATTCGAAGTATTATACAGATAAATATGACCGAAAGAGATAGGGTCCCATTAGCTTAGTTGGTAGAGCACGGCGGTGCCCCGGCAGGGCAAGGGTCCTGGGTTCGAGTCTTATGTGAACGTGTCTTTTTCTGATTTTTCAGTTACAAATTTTCCTCCAGGAATCGCTAACATTGTCTTCAATAATTTAAGAGTATTCGAGATTTTAGAGTATCTTTGTTTTTTTTTTAAAATATACAGTTTCACTTAGATTATGTTTAAATTTTTGCACACCCGACCTTTAAAACAAGAGAAAGGTCACTGTTTATATTATATTTCAAAAGGCCACCTACATCTCCTTATCCTCCCCGATAAACAGAACTAACTTACGTGTACCCGGCGTTGCTCGACTTTTCTCTACTTTCTATTAATATAATATGCATGTGATATATATATTTCTTCCTTTCGGAAGGAATTCTCTAAATGATGGTGAAAACCCTATATAAATCCATTGTATAGTTTAGAAGAACTAAGCCCACAAGCAGACATACACAAATAGCGACTTTATTTTGGTAGTATCTGACTTGTACCCGGCGTTGCTGGGGGTCATTCTTAAGAGATAGACATATACCATCTACTGCTTTTCTGTAGGCCTTTTTAAGATATTTAATTCCGTAGTACATTATTTTGACGTATTTCATAAGGTTTAGTCAGCGTTAGCAATGTAAGTTCCCGAAAATATTTTTTTACGACTTGATTACAAAACTTCGAGTTTTCTCTACATTCTATAAATATAATCTGCGTGTTTTATAAATATAAACCTTCCGGAAGAAAATCTCTAATTGATAGTAAGAACCCTATTTAAATCCGTTACGTTGCTTAGTAGAACTAAGCGCACAAACAGACAGACGCGGATAGCGACTTTGTTTTATACTATCTACAGATGAAGCCTGGGCAACAACGCCGGCTGCGTGCTTCGGCTGTTTATTAATGATGTTTAAATAATAAAAAACTCTTTTTATTATATTAATAGGTATATTATTAAAAAGGTTTGCCTCCGTTTAGTCTTACGTAGATTATCTAGTACCACATGCGGCATTCAATTTTTATTGTAATCCCCTGGTTTTCAATTTGATTTATCCATGTTCAAATGAAATTTCTCAGAAATTTTTATGGCTTTGCAGAATTTTTATTGGGTAGTCCTACTCAAATTCCATAGATTTTTTTACAAAGACCAATCGTAAAAAAAAATGCAAAATATTCTAAGTTTTTTAACCTCGAGATATCTGCTGGATAGAAAATCGATATGGTCTGATGAACAGCAGAAAATGGTTTACATGTACTTGTTCACATGAAATTCACATGTAATTGTTCACATTACTAAAAAATCTACCTTTAAAGTTATAGCTTAACAGCGTTTCAACGTTGAACTTATGTATTAAAACAATTTAAAACTTGTATTGACTATATTTTTTATCATTATCGGCTTTATCCTACCATACCCATCTTCAGACTGGTACATTTTTTCTTAAACTTGACAAGTCTGAAGACGGCCGTGATGGCTGAAACCGGTAAAAAAAAGTGAAATGGAAATAAACCCAAAATTATATTGAGTGTCAAAAATTAGAAATATTAAAAAGATTCCATCTTTAATTTTATTGTGATAGTTAACGAATATGGTATAACATGGAACTCGCCACTGTTACGTAGGGTCATTGTCAGTGCCATGATGAAGAATTCTTGGTTCTGTTTGGACTTAATGTTGTTCAAATTATTTTATCTTTTTACTTGATTTATGGTTGGCAATTCGTCCCACACATCTGAAACTCGTCACAGCCAACATCTCTAATCATTTTTTTTTTTAATTAAGTTACTTTTTTAAATAATCAGGTACATTTTTGTATGGCACATGAAAAAATATATATATAAAATTAAAAGAGATCATTGAAGTCCTCCTCACTAGGAGATCCTGTGCTGAGGGAAACTATATAATATGTTAGTATACGTTTTCAGCGACTAAGATGATGTTTTTAATATATTAGCTAGTTCTTCTTCCGATATTTCCCTAAGCCAAGATTTGATGTCCTCAATGTAGTTATTTTTCGTTTTCCTTTGTTTGATGTTGAGAGGGAGTTTATTATATAATTTTATTGCTAAAAATTCAGAGCTTCTTTGTCCAAAGGTAGAATTACATTTAGGAATATTTAGTATGTCTGTTTGCTTGGCTTTGGTTTTATGATCGTGAGAGGGGTTTGCCTCTGGTTTATTTTTTTAGGTGATGAACTAGAATATTTTTAGCATAGATTTTTTGTAAACTTGGAACATCAAACAGATTAAAAATATCGATAGTTGGCGTCCTTGCGGGGAGCTTGAATATGGTCTTTATGATCCAATTTTGAGTTTTCTTTAGTTTTTTAAGATGGTTTGATGATGCTGAGCCCCATCCTATTATTTCATATTCCAATAGAGAGTGGCATAGAGCACAATATACTCTCTTTAACTAGAATTAAATTAATTTATTTAATTTGAAACACAAACTTTTTTGTTTAAATATTTAAAATTAAATAATAATTTTAAGGTATCTAGTCAAAATTATTTTCTCTCCCGGAAAAGGCGTTTTATCTTTCTTGGCATTTTAGTTTGTTGATAAGACAAATATAGTATTTTTTTTAAATTTTGAATTACCATTGGTTCCCAGTTTGAATAATAAAAGGCCGTTGTAACCTTGGTATGAGAATGTTGGCTATTAAATTCTTTTCACGAAATTACATAACTTTAGACAATCTTTCAATGACGCCTTCAACTCTGGGAAATATAAATTCGTGATTCAGTTTGTGATGAAAGGCTAAAATCACAGTGAAACCAGATAAACCATAGCTGCTAAAAATATACAAATTATTAATGAAAACCGTCATTCTAGCGACATCTGTTGAGGTTAAAATTGATTCAGTTTGTTTTTCAGTAGGCCCCTGTAATAGTTGGAATTATGTTGAGATTCTATAGTATAAACACAGAGGTCATTAAAATCGTCTAGGAACGACTAGGAACCCCCTTTTGAGGCTTCAAAATAAACATTGAATTTTGTCAACCAATAGATCTGAACAAAGAGCTATAAAATTTTGAGTAACCAATCAGTGAACGAAGAGGCGTACATCAAATGCAGACAAAGGAATGAACTGTGGATCAGGCAATAAAAAAAGATAATTAACGACATTTCGATTCTCACAGAAATTGGAGGTGAACGCACTTTAGGGTCAACATCGACTTTCAAGGTGACAAACTCCTGGGAATGTTTACAATAACTGAGACATTTATGGGGTATCGAACCATTGAAATCGGGTGCTTGGAAGTTTTACAGGTTGTAAAGCGCACACACAAAAATGCAATGAAAAAAATTATAAACGTGATAGTATAAAAAAAGGACGGGAAAAGCAAAGGAAAGTTACTGGCGGAATTTCAACTGTAGTGCAATTATTTATGATAGAAGGAGGGTGTCATGTTCGATAAAAATCGTACTAAAGAGAGGAGTGAGTGTTGGAAACAATGGAAATTAATCGTTATCAATTTAAGACGAAACGGACATATTGGTAAATCAATCTTGAATGAAAATCTCGCAAAAAAAATAGACATTTTAGAAAAGTGCGGCGACCGGATGGAAGGATAATATAGAGATTTTGGACTGCTACGAAGGTCCTAGGGACGTGAAAATCGAGTATCAGAAGAAGACAGAAAAACTAAAACATATAGCGATAGATTAGATTCAGGAAAAGTAGACATTTTACATAATTATTAGGTTAGATATATATTGGAGTTACCCAATATTACGGAGGGATCGAAACAAGATAAAAGGTTGGCGGTCTCATGTATATTTTGAAGGGTAAACAATCGAAATCCGAACATGGTTTTTATTTACGTTAAGGTAATAACCCATTAGAAGACCAATAAAATTTAACGTGGAGCTTATGGAATATTTATTTAAAGCAAAAGATATTAAAACTAATGGCTCTAAAATTAAACTAAATTTACGGCCGTAGTACATAAAATCTGAGACGTAAACATATGTCCAGACGTATAATTTATGTGAAATCTTGTAAGTGAGGGATGGAGAATGGGCGGAGATTGGGTCAGACAATAAAAGTGACACATATACCAGAGTCTAATTAGGTATATCTTCCATAGAAGTGTGGAAAATTATATATTAATTAATAATAGATGAAGTATGAAATTTTCCTGGAGACCACACACATCGGGAAAAGTGAAGAAAAGATAAAAGGAAGGGTAAAGAACGGAGATAGGAAATGATCCATGTGGAGAAAAGCGATACAATTCGAATTTATCCGTGAAATTAATAAATACGACTTGGAAAATGAGTAATTATAAGAGTTATGAGAAATGACATAAGAATCAAGAAGAAATTGTGCAAGAAAACGTCGCGGATAAAAATAAAATTCAAAAATAAAGGAAAAACTCAAATCTGCGACAGGGAGATAGAGAGTACGGGTGGAAATGGAAAAGCTCATATAAGTAACAATAAAATTAAGTAGAATTTAAACAAATCGAAATTCAAAAATGCGTAGTAAAGATTTCGACATGGATTTAAACAATTTTCGCACGAGATGCATAAAATTGAGATGTATATATATATTATTGAGGACGGACCTATCGCAAATTGAGAAAAAAAGGAACACAAAATCATGAGAATTTAACTACATTTTGTATGAACACAGGACAAAGGAAGCTTGGGCGATTAACACAGACTTACCCGATTCGGACCCTATCGATTTAGATTTGTGAGATGGAAACTGGCCACCGCCTTGAGCCGGAAAGCAGAACATCTTATGGAAGAACGATCGAAATTAGGGGAAGGGGTGTTCGGATTTACGAGTTGATAGGAAATAGAATTAAGCATCAAGAGAAATTCAGATACGTCTTTTGGGACCTGAGAGGGATATAAAAGATGGAACACATCAGTCAGGAGGCAGCCGCGCCGGGAATTCGAAAAGTTGTTACGTGGCAGTACTACGTCTTTGGTAGGATTAACAGTGAAAAATCTTTAAGTGTTAAATTTTAAATAAGCCCTGGACTTAGGAAAATTTTGTGGAAAATACAAGTGCTAGAGTCAGTGAAATTTAATTTGGTTAAACAGTGAAAATAAATATAATTTAAACTCAGTGCTTAAAAGTGTTAAGTGAAGTGCAGAAAGTGATTACGGAATTAAAAGTGAATTATTAAAAATTTAAAAATAATTATTTCATTCAAAGTGAAAACATTCGAATTAAATTTAAGAGTTTGTTATCGTTAAATTAAAGTGGATGTGCTCGTGAATTGATATTTAAAAATAGATTATAATTTTGTTTAAAATTATTAATAGTAAATACTTCATCTTAGGTTAAAAGAAACACAAAAACAAAAAAAAGGATTCGATAATAATAAACGTTTAAACCTTTGTTCTAAAATTAACAGTTAGAAAAAAAAATTAATTTATTAAGAGTCGAGTTTAATTAAAAGTTTGCACAATTCGGAATAAATTTTCTTATCAATTTATATAAAAAGAAATTTAGAATTAATAAATTGTTCAATTAAAATCCATCGTGCGTATAGCGACAGTGTTAAAAGTGTTTGTCGTTTTTAACCGGAATTTTAATCATCAGTCTATCATTTCGAAAAGGAATTTGAAACAGCTATCATTCAAAAGCCTAAACTAGAAAAGTGTTATTAAATCAACGGGTTTTCTGAATTAGGATTTCGTTCGGAAGAAAAATTAAATATCAACTAATTTATACGATTCAAGCGAGAATAAAATATTAAATAGGAATAAATAGTCGAAAAGATTTATTTTGAAATTAGTTGAAAAAATACAATTAATTAGGTAGGATTTCTTCATCAAGGTTGTTGTGTACACCCGACCGGAAATACCTTGACGGGGGGTAAGTTTTCTTTTTATAAATAATTTTCAGGACCTAGGAGTGAGGAGATACAGCTGATTATGGTATATCAATTAAATTATTAAAAACAACAAAACAAAGCATTACACATTAATATATGTATATTATGTATTTATTTATATAAAATAAAGTAATATATTGTATATAAAGAATAAATATATGAGTAATGTATTTATATATATGTATTTTACTTATTAATCGAAGCATCGAAATGGTAGCGATTCTTAGATACCTACCTATGGACATATCTACTTTATTGAAAAAGAAAATATGTATTTATTAATATTCAAGACTATGTAGAATCATATATTTTATATTTATTTATTAATATATGTACTCTTTTTTTAACATATTTTGACAATCGAGATATGTGTACTTATATATATATATATATTTATTTATATTTAATTTTCACCTAACTTCTAGTAAGTTTACTAAATTCGGGACATGAAATAAATAGTTTAACTTCAAAAGGATTTAAAAATATTTAAATTAACAATGCACAATAAAAGTAAAGAGGCACAAATGACTTCTAAGGAATTTTAAAATAAACAAATCTCACATTTAGGTTAGTGTGTCAGGAGATGATTATATTATTTGTTTACAAATAAAGACGTACGAGGGACTGGGTCAACTGAATAGTTTGAAAACGACCTTGGCCGTAACTAGATAATTTATCGGAGTTATAAGGATAACCATCAGGATGTCATTGTGCAATGTGCAGCGATATGGGTCATTTACAAATACCTATCATTCACAATCTACAATTGAAAAATCATGGGTTAGCAAGATTTATATCGAATATTACATGAAACATTTGAATACCATTGATTAGATAGTCGCATAGATTTTTATTAGTTACTTGAAACAGCTGGGAGCCGCGTGTTTACAATTACCTACCATTCACAATCTACAATTGAAAAATCACGGGTTAGTAAGATTTATATAGAAATATTATACGAAACATTTGAACATTATTGATGGAGTGTTCGCATAGATCCCATCAGTTGCCAGAGACAGTTGAGAGTCGTGTACCCTCTTATGTGGCAATCAATTACTTGAAACAATTGAGAAATCACGGGATAGGATGAACAAAAATTAATGTTGAACCCTGGAGGTAAAATTTAAAACAAATACAGTTCATCAAACAGGAGGCAGTGGTCGCTCCTACAACAAGACCATTGACCAAACCAAATAGAGATGACGATTCTCTTAAATAAAAACGTCAAAACCAAACAAAAAGCCTGGAGTTCGATAGCTCTCCAAAACAAACTATCAAATAATTTCTTATTCTACTAGTATTTATTAGTATAACCTTATTCTTACGTATATATTCGGTTACCAATCCTAGAGTTTCGCAGAACTCTTCGTGCGAGATCCGAGCTCGGAATGCGAGGTAGATAGCCTCGTATTGCGAGTTATAAACCTTTCCCAAACTGTATGTATACATATATTTATTCGTATGTACTGTTTACTGGAGAATGCGGACCTGCATACAGCTTGCATTTAGGTCGGTAGACCACTCTCGCATTCTCTTTTAAACGTGGAATGAGGATTCACGACCCGTAAGTCCACACCAACCGTGAGTATATGATTGTATATAGGACGAAACCGGTTCGCCCTAAGTAAATAGTAGACCTTGGAGGAGATGGAATTTGGAGGTATCGGGACCCGAGGGAAGACTTGAAGGCAGTGCATGATGACGTGGAAGGCTTTTTGGGACGCGATAACTAAGGTATCAATCAAAAAGCCGTGTCAAAAGATTGTACGAATTTCTTGTCGACTCACGATCATCTCGTTTACTTGCAGGAGGAAGGAGCCAAATTTTTGCTAGCAAAGGGTTATTCTGAGTTCGTCAAATATACAATTAACTAATAACATTACCATACTAAATCAATTTTACATGTACCTTATAGCAGCTGAGTCATGGAGGAGTGGCGCCAACCAGACACAATAATTAATCATTGCCAAATTTACTAACAATTAACCATTTGAGTTATATTTAATTATCTGTCCAAATAAACATGTATAATATCTTTTATCAGCGTTTAACTACGATTTTGTAGGGTGCAGGGAATCAATAATTACATTAGGAAAGTTAGCTCATTCAGGGAATTCATGTAAGTCTAGGTTTGCAATGGAAAGACCAATTAAATTGTGAAACTCAACACCTCGATCAGAACCAAGGGGGTTACCACAAAATGAAAGTAATTAAAATCCTATATCATAAATCAAAAAAATTACACAACGTTTGATGGAATTTAATTACAATATAAATACGGGTATATTTGCGTTCAAGATCGTAAATAACGTATTAATTAGTTAAGTACATATGTCTATAAAGATATATAGTACAAGAGAGCTTTAAGTAGCTTTCTGAAGTTATCAAAGAAATTAAGGGTCCAATTTTCATGGAGGCTTATGTGTTGTAGGGGAGGAATTTTCCATCCCTGCGAACACATATGCAAAGCCTTAGAAAAAAAAAAAAAAGAAGTATCGATCATAGCCAAGAGAGAAGAAAATTTTATATTGTTATAAACAAATAAAAATAAAAGAAAATGGTGAAAAGATGACAACATTACAAGTTCAATTCAATTCTATTTAGTTTATTTATAAATTTTAAAAACCTTACAAAATTGTTCTTTTTAAAGCCTTTTTGAGGACAATTGATTCGGATTTTTTTAACATAAATATAGACAGCGGGTATATCAACTATACTAGTAATAACGGAGCTTTCCTTTTAATGGCCAGCTTCATTGATGCTAAAAATGTCGATATCCGAAATAATTCTGTTCGAAAACAAGATTGGCAAGTTAGTTCTGCAGGCTGTCGGTGAAGGAGATAAGCATCGGGAACACAGAAGTGAATGCTCTCCATGGTAATTGAGTTTTCAAACCATCCACTAATCAGTCTAAAGAAATGTGTAGCACATCCCTCCTGACCCGTAGATGCTTCTTTCCGAGCATACCTAAAAAAAAGTCGGTAGGATAGAGCTACGGGTAGTAGCCATATTCCCTCATGTAGAGAAATTACTTAATCCTCTTGCTGTGGCTTAGTCTTTCTGTGCAGATGACAACTTTCAAATATTAGCGCGTATTGCTTTTACGTCCAACAGATGATGCTGTTTTTACCTATCACATGTGACATCTATATAATATAAATATATAAAAACAAAAATTCAAAATATCAAAGCAATCGGTGAAGAACTTTCGGAGATTTAAGATTTTTAACGAACGAAACATTTAGATTTTTATTTTTATAGATACGTTTTAGAAAGGATTTTTTGTTGAATGACGAATTAATCTGACCAATAAAACAAGATAAATTAAGTAATAAATTTTCATGTGATAAATGAATAGTTTCCCGTACTTTACTGAGAAATAACATATTCCTTTGTCACATAGGTACTATGTTTAATAGCAAGAAGTTGAAACAGCCGAGCAGATGGGAAGTTTTATCGCTGACATTAATTCTAGGAGGAATTTAGTTCTTTCGAAATGAAGGAAAAATCTTCAACGTTGAAAAATGAAATTAAAACATAAAGTAATAAACGAAAAAGAAAAATAATATAATAATATCAAGTACAACTAAAAATTACAGTTACCCCTGCAATCTGTACGCTTCTTTGTTTAGCTAACTAATTTTGGAAACAACCGTGTTTTCTTCAACAAGTATAACATCAATAAGGCACAGTTTTATCAAAAACAAGTTTAAAATCCGAAAAAATATGTAAAATATTATTCAACAAATATATAATAACTTTTTTCCATTTTTGTTTTGAATGTGGTTGATATTAGGGTTCCCTGGAAATGTCCTCTTTTAAAAAGGTTTATATTATTATAAAGCCTTTAAATACAATATTTTGTGAAAATATCCTATAAACTCATTTGGAGGTATTTTGGTTTACAAAAAAACAAAAAAAAAATATTATTCACACCCGTACACGGTTGACGTTGGCTTCATGAGAACGCGCCGTTTTTACGACTCGTTTTTGTGTAAGTCAGCTCGTATGTGGAACGAGCTACCGGCATCTGTTTTTCCTCCCTCCTATGATCTGAGCCTCTTCAAGGCCCGCATTAACAAATCCCTTCCAACAGCCCCTACCTTATTCCGCCTCACAACGCCGCCCAACCGGGTGGTGACATAGTTCCCCTGTCTGTACACTGCACAGACAGGGACACTCTTGTGAGGTGTCTCATAAAAAAAAAAAAAATAGGAAAAACTTATAAAAATTTCACAAATAAAATAAACATGTTTACAAGTGACAAAACGAAATTCTAAAATAACATGGAGAGACATTATTTCCTTGCCAAATCGAATGAAATATCTGTCAGCCTACCAGGAGCATTTTTAAAGGTTCAAAATTCAATAAAATCGAGAAATCTCGTCAGAAATTCACAGTGGATTTCTTGGCACACAAGAGGCTTCCTTAAATTTTTATTTTTGCTCCCAATCTTCCAGAGCCTGTGAGACAATGGCATCAACAACTGGTGTATGTTGTGAGGCTGGAGGGTAATGGGGAGGGGGAGGAGATGGGGAAGAGGAAGAAGGGGAGTACCTGGTTATTCAAATTTGGTCACCAAACACGGCTAGTAACAACATTTCAATTCCGAATAGTGCTTTTACACCAGGGCGATACTGAGAGTATCTTCCACTCTGGAACGTGCCGCAAGTAGCATATATTATTTTAAATGAATAAATTGTGAAATAACACCAATTATTACTATAAAATCGATTTTCGAATTTTGCTTTAATTTGTATTAACTAACATTTTAGATTAGAAATGGTATAAAAAACGTTTCCATTATACTATAAATAATGCTAATTACCTAGCAAATGAATTGAAGTTTTAAAGATATGTTTCGGATTTATTTGATATTCCAAATGGTTTAAAGTTGTATTTACATAGGAAATTTTTTGGACAAGTTGTGCTAACATTGGAAATGATTGGTTAAAAGTTATACTTACATAGGAAATTATGGGAAGATTCCACGCAGCAGCGACTAGGGCCTCTGAGGAGCAAGTGTCGTCTGGACCAATAAAAGCCACTGCCCCGCGATCTCTCATCTGCGTCATGGCTCTGAAACAATTCAAATATTCATTGTTTTAATTTAAGAAAAGGCGTTCAATAACAATGTATTCTCGGAAAACCAATGATCGAATATATAATTACATTTTCGTACAAAGTAATCATGTGGTTTGACAAAATAAAGTCGTTTCAGGGACGCTGATGATTAAATATTACAATTTGACGTTTTACTCATCAAATTAATCCACTACAAAATATTAGGCTTTCATAGAAGTCAATAGATAAAATAAAAATGGATATATGTGTCCAAGACACTGACTAGGATGCCTTCAGTTCGGGAAGAATCTTGCGATAGCAGTCAATAAAAATATGCGTTAATAAAATATTGGAAATTCTTAAATGAACTTTGATGTATTTAAATGTGACAAAAGGTAATACGGTTGAATTAACTCAATGGTTAGAGCAGAGCCTCGGCAAGGCTAAGGTCCTGGGTTCAATCCACAGATGGGATTGTAACTTCTTATGATTTTTCTGTTTAAAAATTTTCGTTTGAGAGTTGACCTTATTGTCTTCAACGATTAAAAATATATTAAATAGATCAATCGCTTTGTTTTTCACCACTAAATAAAAATATATATAAAAATATAATAATAACCTGTCGCTGTCAGTTGGTAGTCAGTTGACATCGCGTTTGGGTCCCACCCAGACGTAGTGTGTTCATTTCCTCGGCCGGCTAAGTCCTCCATCACAACACAATCAACATTTTCCGCTTACTGTGGTGGTAGTAGGAGATTTTCGTAACCCAGGAATGTTTATATTTCTTTAAAAAAAAACTTATTGGTTTCGCTTCAAGCTTCACAATATTAAAACTAGCAATAACTAGTTACATGAAACGATGGAACAGGTGAGCAGATATACTTTCTTAGGTTCCACGATAACTCAACACAATGATAATTTAACACACCTTTAAAAAGATATATAAAGTAATTAAGAGCGACGGAAAAAATAACCTAACCTATTTAAGCTACTTTTTATTGCATCACTTTTCACGACTTTATATCACTTTTTAAAGGTGTGTTGAATAGTCATTTAGAATTACCCGGTCACCACATATACGTATTACGTGTAACTTATGGATCTAAGGCGGATGATAGGGGAGGTTATTTACAATGAAAATGACCGAATACGTTGTGGTATAATTCTTAAGCCTTTCAATATTATATCAATTTTAGTATTAAATAAAAATGATGACCGGATAACTCATCAAAATAAATATTCAACACACTTTTAAAAAGTGGTATAAAGTCATGAAAAGTGATGAAATAAAAATTATGTTAAATAGATTAGGTTTTTTTTTTTTCATCGCTTATAATGAATATCACCTTAAAAAAAATTATCATTTTTTTTCTAATTTGCCGTTAAATGGTGTATCTCGTCATCGTATTGGTCATTTTATTTGAGAGTAACCTACCCTGTCACCCTACTTTATTTTACTATCCGTAAATTTTTATATAATTAAGTGATTAAAAGGGACACATATCAAAGAAGTAAAAGAGACCTTGGGGTAATACTGGATGTGAAATTAAACTTCATTCAACACACTGATGCAATCATCAACAAAGCCAACAAAATGCTAGGATTTATAATACGTTTAACGAAACCTTTCTCCAACCTTAAGACTCTATATTCCCTTTACACAGCGTTCATCCGTCCCCACCTAGAACACTGCACACCGATCTGGACTCCTTTTTACCAAGCTCACATTGAAAGAATCGAAAGAATTCAAACACATTAATTATAAACAAAACTTACATTTCTCAAATTACACCGATTCTATTAATTACCACAACTTTAACTCCCTTTTTTTTGTATTAGGCAATTCACCCTAAAGAGAGTGCTATGTGCCGTTAAAGTTAAGGGAGATGGTTATAATTTTATGGGAAATCTATACGGGAATAGGAAATCTCAAATATTGAAGTCATTCAAGTCTATGAACTTGTATAGAACTGAGAAAATGCGAGAATTGTTGAGAGAAAGTAAATAAGGAATACTAAGGGGAGATTGGTGGGTGATTTTTATAAGTAAACGATAAATGCCTTTGAAGGATGAATGATTTTTACAATTAAAGAAAACGTGATCAAGAGTCTCATTTTCCATGCCGCACTGGCAGAGTGGACTATCTAGGACCCGGATTTTAAACAAATGGGATGCAATGGAGCAATGACCAATTCTCATTCTCGAGATACAGGATATAAATCTTTTGGATTTTTTCTTGCCGTGGAACCAAGGTTTACTTGGAATATGATTTTGTATTCCAGCATAAAAAGCACCAGTTCGGGTTTTCGTATTAGTCCAATTTTCTTCCCAGGAGCGGATCATGTTGGATTTAAGAATTGGGATGACGTCAGAGATAGGAATTCTAAAATCTAAAGGATTAGAGCCAGAAATTGTTCCAAGTTTTGCTAGAGAATCGGCTTTCTCGTTACCCTCAATTCCTAAATGGCCAGGGACCCAAACCAATATTGTCTCGAAATTTAATTCATTTAAAGATTTAAGGGAGTTTCTGATATTATAAATAATATAGTCTTCTGGTTTATGGATATTTGAGGAAATTTTCAACACTGCGCTTAGTGAGTCAGTGCACAGTAAGGCTCGTCGAATATTGAAAAGCTGGATTTGGCTCAAAGCTTGTTCAATTGCGAAGCATTCTGCAGTAAATATGGAAATTTCTTTAGGCAATTTATAAGACAAATCTAAATCGAATTCGGGAATGTGTACCGCAGCTCCACAATCTTTGTTATCAGACTTAGAACCATCTGTGTAAATGAGAGAAAATTCTGGAAACTTAGAAGATGTAATGTTTTTAAATTTTTCCTCAACATTTTGATTAGATGAGGTTAAAATATCAGTTCGGAAATCTGAAGTTATAACGTTGGGGATATAATTGATAGAATCAAATGGGATGGTGAAAATAGGAAGGATAGGATCTTTTTGTAGATTTTGGAGGGAAGAAGACAGAGATTTGAAAGAAAGAAAACTTTTTAGAAGGAGAGGAAGTCGATTTTTATCTGTCGATCTTTTTTCGTTATTTAAGTAATTGAACAAATAATCAAGGCTTTGTTCTAAAGGGTGACGCGATATAGAAAAAGATTTAAAAATATATTTATCAGCTAGGAATTGTCTCCTTAAAATTAAGGGGGGATCAACACATTCTACCTGGAGAGAATTAATTGGAGAAGATTTCATCGCTCCAATAATTATTCTGAGCGCTTTGGACTGAATTCTTTCAAGTTTTTTGTCCAAATATTTAGGAAGAGGATCAAAAAGAAATGTTCCATAATCCAAGTGGCTTCGCACTAGAGCACCATACATTAATTTAAGAGTAGTAGGATGAGATCCCCACCACACTCTGGAAACAGCTCGCATAATATTTAGCCCCTTTTCACACTTAGCCGAAATGTTCTGAATATGCGGGAGCCAGGAAAGTTTATGATCCAAAAGTAGTCCAAGAAATTTAATTTGCTTAACGATTTGAAGAGGGACATTATCAAAGCAGACAGAAAAGGGGGGTATTTTTCTTTTGCGCGTAAAAGCCACTACTTTGGTTTTAGAGGTAGCTAAATTCATCCCATTTGTCAACAACCAAACTTTAATATTATGTAAAGCCAAATTCAATTCCTTCGCAGCGCGCGATAGATTTTTGTGTGATAAATATATAAGGAAATCATCAGCAAAATAAAGTCGCTTGATAGATGAAGGAATTACACAGTCTAAATCACTTATATATATATTAAATAATAATGGACTGATTACGGACCCCTGAGGTAACCCCTTCCATAGTTTGCGATTTATAGTTTTTGAGGAAAAGTGGATAATAATGGATCTGTCTGTTAGTAAATTAATAATAAATTGAACTAGTTTTAAGGGAATTTTTATTTTAATTAATTTTTCTTTCAAAATGTCAATTAATACATACAAGAATTAAGGGACTGAGATATACGGATGTCTGTTGTTAACACACTTAAATTATCTATGGTTGATTTCTTTTTCCGGAAGCCATATTGATTAGGAAAGATAATTCTGTGATTTTCAACAAACCATTCCAATCTGTTCTTTATCAAGTGTTCTGCTACTTTCATTAAACATGACGAAAGAGCAATAGGACGATAGGATGAGATTTCAGATGGATTTTTGCCAGGTTTTAATATCGGAAGGATTTTTTGAACTTTCCAGACTTCCGGAATAAATCCCGTTTCGAACATGTAATTAATTAGGGATAAAAAATATTCAACCGACATGTCTGAGAATGCTTTAATGAAACTATATAAGATTCCATCAGGGCCAGGACAAGAGTCTGGAAGGGAATTGATTACTCGATTTAATTCACTTATTGAGAAAGGAGAGTCCAGCCAGCTAGAGTGAGATGGATAAGAAATAATGGAAGGCATTTCCTCACATCTGGCAACTGACGGAGGAGCTATCTTATCAGCAAAACCTATAATAATTTCTTCTGGAATATGTTTAGAACGCTGCGGAGTATATGACGAACCGAATTTTTTTAAATTGGACCATACGGATGACTGGGGAGATTCAGGAGACAAGCGTTCACAGAATTTTCGCCATCCAGACCGCTTTTTGTTTTTCAAAACGCGTTTCGCTTCTGCCTGGGCGCGTTTCACAGAAAGGTAATTTTCGAAAGACATACATTTACGGAAAATGGAAATTGCTTCTCTTCTGGATTTAACGACACTAGTGCATTCTTCATCCCACCATGGGGTGGAATGTTTTATCTTTATGTTAACATTACGTTTTTTAAGTGTTTTTTCTGCAGCTTTTATTATCATGTTAGGAAATAATTCACATTGTAAACTAGTGTTGACAAGGGAAGACTTAGATGCTTGAACAATGGAGTCTAATTCTGAAGAAAAATTTCTCCAATTCGCGTCTTTCGTTTTAAATTTAAAACTATTGTTTATCGAAAAGGAATGCGTGGAAGATAGATGGTGGAAGGTAATTATTATAGGAAAATGGTCACTGGAAATGGGATCTTTAAGAATGTTCCAAGAACATATGGGAATCACCGAAGATGAGCAAAGAGATAAATCGACTGCACTTTTCCGATGTTGAGGGGCAGTGAAACGAGTTGGAGATCCATCATTTAGTATACATAAATTATAGGTATCCATAAAATCTAATAGATTATGGCCAGAACGGTTTGTTAACTCACTGCCCCAAGAAGGAGAATGAGCATTGAAGTCCCCAAGTATCATATACGGGGGACGAATCTGGGATATAAATGTTGACCATTCGTTTTCAACAAAAATTGTAGAGGGAGGGATATATATTGATAGTAATGTAATATCAGATATAACAGCAGCTACTATCTGAAAATTATTGGAGAGAGTGTGGAAAATAATTTGTTTAAAAGGGATAGAATTATGTATAATAAGAGCAGTGCCACCTTTCCCATCCAGTCTATCATGTCTTAGACAGTGATATCCAGGAATATTAAATTGGTATGAGGGTTTTAACCACGTTTCGGAGATGGCAGCAACTGAAATATTATGTTCATCAAGTAACTGTACAAGATCAATTTTGTTGGCGAATAGACTTCTACTATTCCATTGAAGTATTTTGCTCATTTGCGGATACATCGGGAAGGCTAGAGAGTAAAGATTTCATATAATCGGCAGCGTTGGACGGTACTTTATTGTTATTTGAAAGGATCGTAATTAATAGGGTAATTAAAGTTTGAATAAAAGAAGAATTTTCAATCGTGACTTTAGGGAAGATATCGGAAGTGGAACAGTTTTTTAAGGCAGTCCCATTGGGAGCCTGGGATTTATTATTCCCATTTGGGTTAAGTAAAAGTTCATTATGTAGTTTTTATCGAAAGAAGGAATAAATTTTGGATTAGATTTTATCGGTTTGAAAATTGTTTCTTTGTGGGAAGATGATAGAGGGGATTTAGGGGAAGAAAAATGAAAGAGAGAAGCGTTAGACGTTATCTCTGCAAAAGATTTTTTTGTAGGAGGGAATGATTTAGAGGCCTGAAAGTAGGAAATATTGTCTGCAGCCATTGACTGTTTGATATTTCTCTGTCTAGATAACTCTGGACAGGCCACACTAACAGCAGTATGGTCGCCCTTATAATTAATACAAATAGGGTTATTCGTTGTATTTTGACACTGTTCAAAGGGATGATCCTCTCCGCAATGGAAGCAACGAGGAGGGGAACGACAAATAGGTTTTGAATGGCCAAAACGGCAACAGTTGAAACATTGGATAGTCGGGAATCTGTTTATTTCAACGGGAAGAGCGTTATAATAAATAAATACACGGGATGGTAATGTTTGACCTTCGAAAGTAATAACAACGGATTGGGAAGGTTTCCATATAGTGGTGCCGGTGGAAGTATCCTTAAAATTCAAACGACGTGCTTTTAAAACTTTTGGAGTTAATTGAGAGTCATTAAGAGCATCTACTATTTCTGTTTCTGATAGATCGGTTGGGATACCTCTTACTCTGCCCATTCTGGTTAAATTGAATGTAGGTATGAAAGATTTAAATTTATTATTTGAAAGAGAACCTATTTTTTTAACAAAATCATTGATCGACCTTCCGGTTTTATTGATCCATTTATAATACCGAGGTTATTGAGTTTTGAGCTTAAAATAAATTTACCAAAATCCAGGGGATGAATTATTTTCCCCTGTTCAGTCCTTTGGACATTGACAATAAATGGAGCTGAAGATGAAATAGAATACATAAGCTCAATGGCTTTTGCTTCTGGAGGAATGGTATCATTATAACTTCCATGAGAGATTGGGGCTTCGTTTGATTGTGAAAGAGATTTAATTTTAGGAGGTACATTAAGGCAAAGCGGAGGACGTCGTTTTCGTGAAGGAAGGGTTACAGAAGTCTGGGTATCATCAGTATCGTAGTCGTCTACAATATAAGAAATGGGTTCAGAGTCCGGAGGTCGATTTTCATCTTCCTCCATTTCAACAAATTTAAAAAAAAATAAACAATAATTATTATTTTAGAAATAATAAATGATAGAAATAATACACGCAACTTCGTCGCAAACCAATAACACAAACAAAAATAATGAATACGAAAAGGTAACAATAAATAAATCTTATCTGTACGCCGCGCCGCCGTCAAAGTAAGCCGTCAAACACAGAGCACTGGTAAACACGAGTGCACACTACCGAGGTTCGGTGACTAATCTTTAACTCCCTTCATACACGACGTTTGATTTTTGACCAAATCTTATTATTTAAAATTCTTAACAATGGCCTCGACTCACCAGAGCTAACCAATTTAATAAATATTCATATTCCAACAAGATCAACACGGCAATCCCATTTGTTTCATTTACCTACATATAGAACAAACTTTAGAAAAAATTCTCCAATTCCACATATATGTGCCCAATATAATACTAAATTTCAAAACATAGACATTTTTAGCAATACAATTCACAAATATCGATTAGAAGTAACACGTACGATCGAAAATTAATACAATAGTATGGAATGTATCCAGAGCGTCTCCTATCCTGTAAGTTTTTAGATTTTCACGGCCAAAAGCATTTTTGTTGTTTGTTTTTGGGGTGTTATGCCGTGTTGCGCTAACTCCTTCTTTAGCCGACGTTTCGGACATCGTTGCAGTGTCCATCATCAGGGCAGATCCGGTAGATGCGAAGATGTGTAATTGTTGATTGTCGAGTTTGTGCTTATTTACTTGGAAGCGATACCGTGCCGCAAACAAAAAAAAAATAATAAAAATAAAAAAATCTCCTATCCTCATCCTAAATTCCTATTCCTCCCCTCCTCACCTAAAATATATATATTTTTACGCAATAAAACTCCATCTCCAATCAATTTTCATATAGAAGACTTTTTTGGCTTGACTGTATTTAACATGTATATATTTATATTTTATGTATAAGCTGTTTGTCTCTTACCTTTACCAATAAATAAATAAATAAATTATTATTTTTAAGGAATTGAAAACATGTTTATCAACTTACATGTTTTTGTGACGATTAAATTGATATTTCAAAGCTCCTTTAACTCATCACAGATTCAACTAAAAATAAAAAATAAAATAAATTATAGTTGTGTTCCATTTTTCCTCCTTCATAATATAATCACAGCCTTTTCAAGACCAACATTTCAAAAAATCTTTTCTGTAGCCCCTCCCTAAACTCGCTCCACAACGCTGCCCAACCGGGGGGCAATATAGTTTCCCCATCTTTACACTGTATAGATAGGGGCGCTCTTCTGAGGTATCATATAAAAATAAGTAAAATTTCTGCTTCAGATAGCAACAGATTTTCTGCCATGTAGTTCAAATACATACAAACCTAAAATACTTTAAAAAACTTGCAAATTACGTTTACAAGAAAAATGTTTTAACTCTGATATTTAGAAAGAAAATAATTCACATCAGACGACATGAACTTCACCGCAATTATATTTCCTTATAAACTTCTTCCATTTATAAAAGAGATATTGAAATATTTACTTTTATGAATGTATGATTTTTTTACTGCCTTTTCTATACCAACCCACTGTACGAAAGAAAATATGAGAAGTTTTTGTTCGTGACAAAAAACATTTCTCTCAATGTATGATCAATACGACGTAATGAGATATTTAACTTTTTTTTTAAATTCGGAGATAAAATACAGTTTCTCTTCATTTCACAGATATGGAAAAAAATTCTAGATCACTTGTTTTTCTTCATAATTTTAAAAAGGGAATTATTTTTTTCTCTTATATCAAAGTTTCTAAAATTCTTTAAAAAAAAAAAATGGCCATCTTATTTTTGATAAGAATGACATTTAAAGGGTAATATTGCCCTTTGAGAAATTTATTGTAAAATTTCCGTTTGAAGTTTAAATAGAACAAACATTATTTTTAAACTAGCAGTTAAAAACCCGCTCCACGGGTTTTTTCCTGCTAGTCCCTGCGGGCGGCACTTGGTTGGGCTTCGCCCAGTTTAAGTGATACTAACAACAGTTACATTTAATACGTAGATATTAGGTAATTCACAGAGAGAGGGTGAGTATATATTGTAAACATATTATTACAATATAGCGCCCCTGAGGTGATATCTCACAAAAGCGGCGCTATGCAAATTGTCCAATAAATAAATAAATATAATGTTTACATTTTATTGCGTACATCTGCATTGATATACAACGGAATTAGATAAAATAATGTAATCTTATTAAACTTTATTTCATTAAAACACAAATAACTTTGTTAACATCACTTAATTACATACAACCTCTACATGTTTCATGGTCGAAGTTTACCTCATCAGGAGTTAGTATACATTGAAGTCAAAAATTAAATATAGATTACAATTGGAAAGAAGAAGTGGAAGGAAGGGGGAGGGGTAAGAGTGGGCGGAGTTTATCAGAATTAGGAATTACAATATTGTCAGATACATCAATTTGAGTAACACTTTTGTTTTCAGCAATGATTGAAATTTCGGCAGATAGACTCGTTGTCGATTACAATTCATTATTTGAACTTTTGTTGGCATACACGCATACACATCACGATAACATTACAGCAGTTAATATACGAAATAAATGTCGGTCCTACCCAAACTTGATTGGCTCTGTTATTAGCGTGGTTGACACATTTATTTTGTTAATTAGTAAGTATAAATATAGAACACATACCTGGTAAGTATAAACACAGAGTCCCCCTTGAGAGTCTCGAGGAAGACTGTGTGTTTACTTACCACGGCATTATAATACGAGTAGTACCTACTACTATATTTGTGTTGCTAGCTGCATAATTTTAATAATTTCTTCATCGTTATTTTTACTTTGCCATATTTTTATTTTTTTACATTAACCCCACACAGGAGGCCCTGATGAAAATAGTTTAGATTCTGTGCCATATTTGATGATGCTGTGTGGAGGGTATTTTTTATGAAAGGAAGGAGAGGTAGTTCTGGGAATGTAATAGGAATTAATCCAGGAGTGAACAACGAATGAACTATCCGCTGCGGCGCAAGGCGATTGGTCACCTGAACACTCCTCACCCGATGAACCCGGGCACCCCTGCTAAATCACCAAACGTAGTGAACCACTTGGGGTGACCTATGGTAGAGGTGTCTGTTTTCCAAAAAATAGTTCCCGGGGCGGCGGTACTCAAAATCACGTCCCAAATTTAATGATGTTGCATTTAAATTTGTTTATCGTCATGGTATTTTAAAATTAATTTGGAAAGAGATCATATAATTTTGTGGCATGAAATTTACGGTTTTCTGACCAAAAGATGAATTTAGTTTTGGAATTTAGATAAGTTGATTTGAGGTTTTTGTCCTTGCGATAAAGGTTGCGGTAGATCCGCCGTGTTCCACACTCATACCGCGAAATTTAAATTAAACTACAATTCATTAAAACAATAATTACGATTTAAAAAAAATCGTTTATTTATAAATTGTAAAATTTACGTACTCCTGTAAAAAGTCTTCAACAATACGGTAATATTTAATGTTCCAAGGTTGGAGCTGTCAAATTTTCACCTTGAATTTCATAACTTCATAAACGTGTTCCATTATTATGCATACAAAAGCTTCTATATAATTCAATTCAGTTTAAAATTCAAAGCTTTTTTATCTTGTGTGTATACACGCTAATCCCTACAATAACTCTAATTATTTTTTTATAACTTTATTGTAGATAGTAATTTGACCTACATTGCTATAAAGGACTTTTTTACCACAATTATTTAACTTTACACCACCGAGCGCCAAAGCTTTTAAGCTCTTTTACTAAGGCGGAATATTTCGTATGACTACATAAACTGTTTTTCAATTATTTTGTTTGACAACTACATTATTGTTATCTGAATTCAAAAGTATTTTCGCCGTTGTACGTTGAATGAGCCGGTTGGTAAAATTATTGTTGGTAAAGTTTACTTTCGAAAACACCAAAGTTTTAAAGTGTCAGTACCACAGATTTTATATGGTATTGTGTGCTACTTACATTCTATTTATGTTAACACTGAATTAATGGTTTTATAAGACAATACGTAAGAATCAGACAGTTGAAGGTAAAACAACAAGATAAAAAATGTATATAAGCCGTCAAATATACCTTCGCTCTTTTTTGGTATCTAGCTAATGTCAATCTTGTTTACAACCAAAAATTCCTTGAAATGACAAAAGCATTTTCCACGTTACATTACTTAAATATTGTCCTAGTTTCACGAAAATCTATCTTACCAAGAAGTGAAAGATATTTGCAGACGTATTTAAAACAATATTATTTCTTTTTTTTCAGTTCACTGCCGATATGTCGGCGATTACTGAAATATAATTTTCATACCAAAAATAAACAAAATTAACATTTTCCTTACTTAATTTTCTTTGTAAATTGATTGTATACTCTAAATTATGTCTATACACACAACGTGTCAATACGTTGTATATATGCACATAAAGGGACAAACATCCTGTTTGCGTATACATTACCAACGATGGCAAGTCTTTTTTCCATCAGAACGCTCGCCAAGTCGAGAGACGTAAGAGTACACTGTTCGGCCGGTAGAGCGATACTTACCAACTAAATCCAACACCACTCGTGCACATTGATTCATTTCACGATCAGCATCTGGAAGTTTCCGGTGTAAATTTGACCTCTAAACGGGTGGTTGGTATCTGAATCGAAGACCCACCAGACCTAGATTCCATATGTGATGGCCTGTCCAGGCCATGTGGTACAGTTCTTGAAAGTTACAGTTCCGCGAAATAATTCAATATATCCTCGAAAATGAAACAAGCAGTAATTGTTGAATGAAACACTAGTATATATTGAATTATTTTGCGGATAAGAGATAAGCCGCCATAGCTCAGTGGTCAGAGCTGTCGACCGGAAATCGAAGGGACACGGGTTCGTGTCCCGTTGGCGTCATGTATATTTTATCAGAAGATTTTTCAATGTGGATGAGTGTTTCAGGCGGATAATTATTGCTTGTAAAATAATTGTTACCCTTTGTGCAATGCAAAAAAATCTTGTCTTAAACATTAGTTTACCAAAAAAATAATAATTAATATTTGACAAGTTCAAGTATTTCACCTAAAAATGTAGACAATTTGTCTCGACGCCATCTAGTGAGAGAGTTAGCACTTACAATGCCTTTCTCATATAAAATAAAGTTGGTTGTTTTCAGGTGAAAAAATGCAACAAGCAGTAATTGTTGAATGAAACACTAGTATATATTGAATTATTTCGCGGATAAGAGATAAGCCGCCATAGCTCAGTGGTCAGAGCTGTCGACCGGAAATCGAAGGGACACGGGTTCGAGTCCCGTTGGCGTCATGTATCTTTTATCAGGAGATTTTTCAATGTGGATGAGTGTTTCAGGCGGATAATTATTGCTTGTAAAATAATTGTTACCCTTTGTAATAATGTTTGTTATGTGTAAAGAATAACGGGTTTTATTTCATAAGATCTTCAATTTCCTTGAGATCTTTTCTCATTAGCCATTCAGTGATGTTTTTGTTAAAGGGATTCATAATAGTTAGAGGCATTGACATTAGTTACATAAGGAGATTTTAAGTTGTCTGAAGTAACATTGATATTATATTAAAACTGATGAAATAACTTTCGTACATCTTAGAGGATTTATGAGTGCGAAGAGGTTTGGTGGATTTTATTTTCAAGAAAAAAATATTAGTGGCTATTGGCGGTTTTCTCTACGGTGTGTCTGTACAGTGAACTCCCATAAAAATATCATATTTAAACCACACTTTAAACAGTTCTCCATTCAATTAATTCAGTGTTAAAAAAACCACCCGTACGAAATATACTGCCCAAAAGCCATTCCTAAATGAATCCCATCTGTGCGTTATGAATGTCAGCTATAGACTTTTTTTTTTTTTTTTTTTATTTTATTTATTCAGTGAGTTTTATGAATTACAATTTTTGTGTACTTAATAACTCCCACACTAGGCTAATGCCCGTGTTGTGGTAGTCATAATGCTATAAATTACAATAAAACCATATGTTGTAGTAAGAAAAAATAAAACATAATATGGAAGGAAAAAAAAGAAAATAAACATATTTAAGGAAAATATAAAACAAAATATATGTTTTTCATACATGCAAACATACATACATACACATATATATATGCTCAGATATATATACATATACATACATACATAGACATACATAGATGCATACATAAATACATTCATACACATCTATATATGAACACACACAAATGTAATGTGTATTCACATATAAACATAAGTATACAGATACATGGTTAATTTTATTATAATGGTTTAAAAGTTAGGAACTCATGTATTCTTTAAAAAAGGCTCGTCCCCTTTCAAATATCCAGTTTTGGACACGTATAATAAAAAGGGATATAGTATTAGTTGATTTTATGTCCCGGTCCAACGCGTTGTATATTTTAGGGGCGATAGACCAGAATTGTCGTTGAGCGAATGTGGTTCTAGTTTTTGGCACCACGCATCCCAGATTTGATGAAAAGCGGGTGTTTACTTGGTGTTGAGGAGCCACTATCAAGTCATTTTTTCGTATGTAGCATAAGCTTGTCTTAATGAATAGCTGGCGAATATCTAAGACCTTAATTTTAGTAAATAGTATTTTGGAGGGATAGGTAGGATGACATTTAAATATATTTCTGAGAATTAGTTTTCGTACTGTAATTATTGGATTAATGACGGATTCTGCACAGCCACCCCATCCCAGAATACCATATGTTGCTATCGATTGAAAAAGGGCAAAATATACGCATTTTAGAGTCGTTAGGTCTAAGATGGATCTAAGAGAGCAGAATATGTGGGAGAGTTTACGAAGTCTTTTTGTTGTTTCTTTTATATGGGTTTCCCAGCGTAGTTGGTCATCGATTATTATTCCCAAGTATTTAACTTCCTTTGAAGATTTAAGAGTTGAACACGTGCATTGAATGTTAGGTGAGGTTTCAGGAGTCTGTATGTTGAGTGAACACGAGTGGATGGTAGGTTTGGGGCAGTTATTGGGAAAGCTATGTTTGGGTATGGAAAACGTCATGTATTGTGTCTTGTCGATATTAAGTGTGAGGAGGTTTGTGTCTAGCCAATGTTTAACTTTTGTTAGGCCAATATTAGTTTTGTTTGTAACTGATTCCCATGTTTCATCATCAAATATTAGGACTGTATCATCGGCAAATGAAATTATCTTGCCTCCAATATTCATAGTGCATAGTGTGTTGATATATATGAGAAATAGAATTGGCCCTAGTACACTACCTTGAGGGACCCCATAGGACATGGATAATTTTTTGCTCATATATATTTTGTCAGAGTGGATAAGGGTTTGTTGTGTACGATTTGCTAAGTAGTTTTTAAACCATGTGTAGGCTATCCCTGTAATGCCGATCTGTTGAAGTTTTTTAAGTAGTAAGGGATGGGAAACCGTATCAAATGCTTTTGCGAGGTCAAGGAAAACAGCAAGTGGTTTGCGACCTTTGTCAAGATTTTGCGAAACAATTTTTGTGAGAGCAGCTATTGCATCAGAGGTATTCCTCCCTTTGCGGAAGCCATATTGGTTATCCGATATTATTTTATTATTTTCAAGGAACTTACAGAGTCTATGTTTCACCGCCTTTTCTATAATTTTAGAAATTGTGCTGAGTAATGATATCGGTCGATAATTATTAACAGATAATTTATCACCTGTTTTGAAGATAGGGATTATTGTGGCCTGTTTTAAAGAGTTGGGGAATATTCCAGTTTTAAAGCTTAAGTTGATAATGTGTTTAAGAGGTGGGGCTATAAATTTTTGAATGTGTTTAATAATTTTTGTTGAAATTTGATCTTTCCCTGCAGAGTTACTGTTTTTAAGAGATGAGATAAGTTCTATTATTTTTAGTTCAGTGGTGGGAGTGAAGTGAAAAGGGTTATAGCTGAGATTATTGACATGTATATTTTTTGCAAGATCTTTCTCCGAGACGGTGTTTTGGTCTAGAATATTTTTTGCTAATTTATGTCCGATATTGGAGAAAAATTGATTGAAATGGTCGGATATTTTTTCAGGTTCGGAATTGACATGAGTTGTTTGGTCTTCTATGTTAATTTTAACAATGGGTGAGTCGATTTTATGAATATTGGCTTTATTTTCAAAGGAAAAGTAAATACAAACATGTTAGTGGCGGTAGAAGTGCAAACCCTGGGTTTTTACTAAGTAAGCATGTGCGCAGCGATTATTATATTTTTTAACACCAAATTTCCAAAAATATCAGCAGATTTTTTTCTTGTGACTATCGTGTTTCATGTACCTACATAGTTCGTAAAATAATTAATTACTGAAGACATTACCTTTTCATTTACAAAAAATAATATTTTGTAGCGTAGCATAAATTGTGATTCTCGTATATAAAATAATTTTTTTTTGTTACTTACAAAATAGCACAAACATTTTGTTTCTAATCTCCGTTGCATCTCTGTTGAAATTCCTTTACATCAACAAACGGCGAGTCGATTTATAAAGCTCTCGACTAGCAAGCCTAAGGTCGCGTTTCAGTACCCGGCTTGCGCAAGTAAATTTTATTTGATTAATTTGTGTTATTTCACAATTTATTCATTCAAAATAATGTAAATTATACTTGCAGCACATTCCAGAGAGGAAGATACTCTCAGTATCACCCTGGTGTAAGACCACAATTCAGATTTGAAACGATGCTTGAAATGGCTTTAGCCATGTTTGGTGACCAGATCTTAATAGCCAGGTACTCCCCCACATTCCTCTTCCCCATCTCCTTCCCCTTCCTACAACCTTCGGCCTCACAAGATACCCCGATTTTCTCACTGGCTTGCGAGCACCCACTTGGGAGCACGCACACCTTGGCTGGCACAGTTGGGAGCAGATCGGTCGAGGCTATTGTGCGGTATTCATATAAATAAACATATGTACATACGATCCAATAAACGATTTATTCACATATCTCGGATTGAACTCCCAATGAAATAATCCACGAACCGCTACTGTTTGTTGCTATGTATTTCTATGGGGGTATAACAAAACCCCTTGCTTCGGACCAGTTCATCTCTCATTCATACTTCATTTTTATAATACGTAGAAAGCTTATTTCATTAAAGTAAAACGCCTACACACCTCAAATGGCAAGAACTAACGTTCCCTTTAAATTACAAGAAAGTTATTAATTATTTTATCATGATTTATAACGTGTATATACGATAGAAACTTTAAAAAATACAAAAATGATATTATGAAGATGTCCGGTAAAAGACTAAAAATGATTATGTTTATTTTTAGATGAAATTCAATTAAAATGTACTTTAATAATTAGCAGAATAAACAAGGCAATGAAATAAATATTTTATAGACGTTTTCAGGAATAATTTTAATTTAGGAAAACAAAAATTGAAATAAAAACGCTTGCTATTTTTATAATTTAAAAATGTAAAAAAAAATTATACTAGCACAGGATAATAATTATTTAGAACTTTTTGCTAGATAGTCCATCTTCAGACCAATACATTTTTGATTAAAAATATGTAAAAAATTGTACCAATCTATCCGACTGTACTGACTGTAACTGTACGTTGTACCTTGTAATTGACTACCCGAAACCGCTCCCATTGCAAAACTTTTTTTTTAAATTACCTGTGTTCCCTACAAGTGGCCTGAAAAAAACAAAAATCCCTCACAGCTTATGTAATCTTTGGGAATGCGGTGTGGAGTGTCTTTTTTAGAGAAAGGAAGGAGAGAAAGTTCTTGGTAAGAAAAATGAATCTGGGGGTCAATGTATTCAGAAGTGACAGGCGTATGAATCCATCCCCCCCATGGCCGTGCAAAGCGATGGGTGGGGAAAACGTCCGGCTGGAGAGATTAAAAGGGCTCCCGCAACTAGTCTCTACCGGTCTGACCCGACAAGCAGGGGGTGTGCCTCTGCTAAATCATCATTGCGAAACACTTGGGGTGATCTACGGCAGGGGTGTTGGTTATGCAATAAATTGTTCCCGGGGTGGCAGTACCCATACCCGCATCAAAAATCGAAAAGATTTAAGCAAAACAAGACACACTGTCTCTCAACACACATTTTACAACATTTCGCCATTAATAATAAATCGCGCCACAGGCTGAAGATACAGAGAGCCAATTTTTATTTAGAAAGAAAACATTCCCGGGTAATGAATAACTTGACAATATTTTAAAATCTCCTATTACCACCGCAGTAAGCGGAAAATATTGCTTGTGTACAACGTACAACTCCTGGGTGACATTCAAACGCAATGCTAACTCTGCCACTGACCGGTCACTGACAGTGTACCCTGAACGATTTTGCAAACTTTTTCACAACCATAATAAAACAGTATTTTTTTTGCTACCAGTTTTGTCCTCAAAACTTTTCTTATTTTTTCTGCAATAAAATGTGGTCTCGCTCAGAAAGTACAACTCAATAAGCCCGTATCAGAATATTGCAGTTGGTAACAAAACTGACAAGTTTACCCAACTAGAATCAAAATAAACTATCCGGTGACCTTTGCAGAAAGGAGATAAGAAAACGAAGTCCAAAAACATATAACGGTACATATATTTATGAAACGCTTCGTCGGATGTGCTACAAGCTTGTTATATCGAACAAAATAAAGCAAATTGGTTGCCTAAGTTTATTTATCATAACAAGTTTCAGTTTCAAGGTCCAAACAACCCTAAAAATATAACAAAATTACTTTCCTTGGAATTCCAAACTTATTTTTTTGGTTTATCGAGAACACATTAAAATAAATTTTTCTTTTAATCAAAACTTACATTTTAAAATGCTTATTATCGTTTTCCTTTATGGGTGGATATAATTTTACTTGACACCGCACAAGGTTTCCATCAGCCCGAAGCAAGATAAATTTCTTGGGAATTGTCAAGAAATCAAAGAGTGAGTAAGTCATTTACAGGGGTAGCAAGTTATAAACACATTAAAAAAAATTATTCTCTTTTTTTTGCCCGAAATCAGTTTTGGGAAACGGAGCTCTATTTTAAATTTAAATTAAATAAATAACTTTGTAAACACCACCGTGTAATCAAAAATGATCAACACGTTTCAAAAAAAAAAGTTTTTTTGTAAGGATATAACGTTATATAACGTATAAACGATTAACGAATACACGAACCAGCTCTATTTGTTCAATTTTATTTAATATATTTTTGATCAAACATAATAGGTAGGTAGGTACCTAATTTTTTACGATAGATCATAACTTTTTACTACGTAGCCTAATATGTATATTGATTCCGTCAGTGCGATATAGATTCAGCAGATACCTACAATAGGATTGATACCAACTGGGTACTTTTTAAAGATGGTTTAATTTTCTAAACAAGGATTTTTTTTTAAAGAAAGACAACAAACGTACCCGGGTTACGAATAACCTGAATATATTTTAAAATCTCCTACTAACTACCACCACAGTAAGCGAAAAATGTTTTTTGTGTATTGATGGAGGACTCCAGCCGAGGAATTGAACTCACGATGCCTAGGTGGGACCCAAGCGCGATGCCAACTCAGCCTATTTTGAAAATATTTTCAATGTGGTGTGTACCAGTTGAATTTGACATCCAATATAAGACCTATAATACAGATATATTTATATTCTATATGATAACATTTTTCTACGTTTTATGTGAAACATTATGCTCCTTATTCCTTATTAATTAAGTCAATCTGTGAGAAATAGTTAGGATGCAGGCGAATTCTCAAGTTATTGTTTTACAAAATTATATTTTAATTACTGTCTGTACCTGTGTTTTCTCCAAATAAATAAATAAATAATATATAATGTATAGTGTTACGTAACGCAAAAAAGCTATATTTACGGACTCCCAGAATGCCGGATAAAACCCTACCAGTTTTTAGTTCCAACATGTGCCGCAAACGGCGCCAGTCACGCTCGATCGCGGCACAAAGCTAGGCCGCGGCCATGATCTGTGACCCGACAGAACAAAGCGAACGCTCCTAGCGCTAAGGCACGTCAATTGCGGTGCCAAAAGTTCCCGCGTTTTACTCCAACGCTTGGTGCCGAGGCCTCCCGTTTCGTGGCCGCCCCGTTCCAATAAGATGGGCATCTTATTTGAAAAAACCAGACGACCGGTAGCCATTTTTACCTGCCTGGCCGATTCGAGGGATGGCCTAATTCTCAACCAACGCAATACTCAAGAGGCACGTGAGTCGTTATTAACCTGTTTTTTCCCTACTGTGTCGTGTCTAACCAATTATTAACTTTAATGCCCCGGAGCCCGGAGAGAATTAAGATAAGATAATGCTAAGATGTTAATAGTGTTACTGGCTGTCTCATATTGTGACGCCATGTGCTACCCGTTGTATTAAATCCATTGTATCACAATACTTCTTTCATTTGGTAACTGAAGGCGACGTGAACCCTTTCCAGCAAAAGGTAAGTCCAGAAACATATGTCCGATTGACGACCCACGCCTGAAGTTGAGTTATCCATCTTGCCGACCACAGAGCTAGTCGCCGGCACTGTACACCCCCTTGCTGGGGGCCCTTCAAATCCGCAAACCTAACAATAGATAAAACCTGCAGACAAGCAGCCATGTGGCAGCTTTGCAGGACCACCCTTTAAATTTTTTGTAGGAACGAAGTCAATCAAATAAACAAAACAGTGTGAATGACATGCTACGACGGAGGAGTTGTAACAATTATATAATTTATCTAGAGGCGTAGAAGAACGTTTTTAACGTTTTGGTACCACCGTAATATTATGCCATATCTGCCAAATGTTATTTGATATTAGCGTTACAATTAGTTTAAGGTGTTTTTTTTTTTTTTTTTTTTTAAATAACTTAAGTGATAAATTATCGAAGAAAGCAAACACTCTGTGGCTTGACATTATACAAAATGAAAACAAACACTTAGTTTTAAACCACTTTATTTAAAATAAAGTGGTTTAAAACTAAGTGTTTGTTTTCATTTTGTTAAGTGATAAAACTTCAAGGAATGCGACAAATAGTGCCATAAATGATTAAATAGTTTTATTTTTCATCACTAAAAAAAAACAAGACTAGTATGTCATGTTTTTTAGTATGTATGTATGTTCTTGGATACTTAATAAGAATCCAAGAACAGTAAGACAAAAAAGACTACGCAGGACATCCGGCAGAATTATTGAGTTGTTTACGTGACCTTGGTTCAATGTGTTATTTTTGGTATTTCTTTTATCCCACTTAACCCTTTTATGTCAACATCTGAACAAAACAAGGCATTAAAAAAGATAATCATTAAAATGTATTACTATTACGTCTTAACGTCGCTTATAATATAACCAATAACATAACGCGTAATATGTAGTTGTGCGTAGTTGTTTTCTGCCTAAGAGGAAGCTACAAGCCAAAAATGTGTATATTTTTGGTATACCTTATATTGTAGGTAAAAGGCATTAAAATCGCTTAACAAACGGAGTCTAGAAAGGTTCGATTTCAAGCACAAAACGTTTTTTTTTTATTTTGTAAATAATTTTATAAGAAAGCAAAAAAGTTAATCAAGTGAAACTGTCACAGATAATCTAAGCTATAATACTGTATTTTTTTAAGTTGTTTCCTTTACGCATTCATACATTTCTATTGAAAACAAATTTTTTTAGCAGCTTACATTTATATTTTTTAATGAGTTTTTTTTAAATTTGTATTCTACTCTAGCGAAACTATAGGAAAACTTTCAATTTATCTAAAGCATATTTTTTTGGTTTTTATAATGTACACCAATTCGTTATAAAGATTAATGAAAATAGTTATTTATCATTAAGCTTCGCCTTAAACTATGACATCAAGTGTACAGAAGAAGAATACATGCTCGGCATATTGAAAACCCTTTTCACGAACATTGAAGAGAAATAAAAGAAGAATGAGTTTGACAAGTAGTACCTACCTACTATTTAGATCTGGTTTCTAAGCAAATCAAAAATAATCTGAATATAATTATTGATTTTGACAGGTCATCTCATACTCATCAAAATACTTTGAAGAAAATTATTGGTTTCGACAGGTCATCTCATACTCACCAAAAATAATCTGAAGAAATTATTGATTTCGACAGGTCATCTCATACTCATCAAAAATAATCTGAAGAAATTATTGATTTCGACAGGTCATCTCATACTCATCAAAAATAATCTGAAGAAATTATTGATTTCGACAGGTCATCTCATACTCATCAAAAATAATCTGAAGAAATTATTGATTTCGACAGGTCATCTCATACTCACCAAAAATAACTGAAGAAATTATTGATTTCGACAGATCATTTCATACTCATCAAAATACTTTGAGTATTTTTCACCATATATGCAAATGAAAACATTCTTTCAAAATTTTATTTTTAAAATACGAATCGACTTTTTTTACTTAAGCTCCACACAGGAGGTATGTCATTCTTTGGGGATGCTGTGTGGGGTCTATAAATCGGTGACCGTATAAATCATCACAATGATAATTCATCACATCTTTAAAAAGTTATATAAAGTCGTGGAAAGTTATGAAACAAAAACTTTATTAACTGGGTTAAGTAGGTTAGGTTAGGTTAAAAAAAAATTTCATTGTTTCTCATGACTTTATATCACTTTTTAAAAGTGTTTTGAATTGTCACTGTGTTGAGTTATCGTGGAACCGGACAGCAAATGTGTTTTCCTACCTTCTGCGTGGCGGGCCGGATCGAGAGAAACTGGTTCAAGGGGGCTTTTGACCTCATCGGCTGGACCCTCTCGATCCAACGCCTTGCACCGCAGTTGAAGGAATAAATTCCTTCAACTCCTGGACACACCGAGCCCCAGATTCCTACCCAACCCTCATACATTTTTCCTTCCCAGAACTGCTTCCTTTCTTTAAAAAGACCGTCTACACAGCATCCTTTAAGATAATATATGCCCTAAAGGAAATTTTCAAAATATCAGAAATAATTTCAAAGAAATCAGGATTCCTGTGTGGAACTAATGTAAAAAAAATCTCTATTTCAGCGTTGTGAGAAACCTGAGTTAAAGTTATTGAATAACGTTACCTGAAATGGCATAAGCTTTCTTTAATGACCAGATCTGAATAGTAGGATATTTTTCCCTTTTCATCCATCTACAGCCGCAACATTCCCTGGGGACTATTAATTGATGAAGCTAATTGAATTCGCTTCAGGCAATTCAGATTAACATAGTAAATTTATTTTTTACAATAAATCCATCAAGACCTAATTAATGAGCGCTCCGGTTAAAGCAGCCCAAAGGCAGACCGAATAAAAGATGGATAGATTGCGTAAAAAGGTTACGGTAGGACGGGACGGCTAGAACTGAGGATTCTAGGCGAATTTCGAGTGAATTAAATTAGACGGTAGTCAGTGGAGAGTATTTGGCAAGGTGGCAAAATCCCATTTTGGGACGTGGCCCAGTGCTGATTTTTTTTTTCACACAGGAGGCCCCGAATTAAATTATTCACCTCAGGGCCTATGTCATCTTAGGGATACTGTTTGGAGGATCTTTTTGGGAAAAGAAAGGAGTGAATCTGAGTTTTACAGAGACCTATGTTGTAAGAAGGAGGAAACATAAAGGCAGACAAATCATTACACGGCCAAACAGTTGAACACAAAAACATGTAGAAATGTCCCGTTCTCATGTGAAAAATGTGACCGGTGCCGAAGACATCATTGACGCTAGTTCCTCGGAGCATCTTCCATTGAAATACCCGTATAACAAGTAAAACATTCACACCCGACGCCTGTTTACCGACACCGTTTACTTGTTCGACGGCGTGTTTCCCGACTGTGCACCGGTGCCGAAGAGATCATTGACGCTAGTTCCTCGTAGCACCTTCCATTGAAATATCCGTATAACAAGTACAGCATTCACACCCGACGCCTGTGCTCTAAATATTACAATCCGTTTGTTTGTATAGGAAAATCTATCAAACAAATCGCCCGTTTCCGTACAGGTCAAGGGTTTTATCAGGTATTTTTGGGGCTACACACCAGAGGTGGTTTCCAAAATCAACAGTAGGACGCATTTTCAATTTGTACAAGGGATGTAACTTGTGTATCATTAATGCTGATGATTTTTTTATAAAATTAGAGTGGACTGACTGACCTGATAGCCAAAGCTGCAAGCGAGGAAGCCTTCCTGCCTCTCCCCACTGCGGTGTTGGTGCCGATGTCGGCGGCCAGGAACTTGAGACGTCTGTTGGGCAGCAGGGTGGGGTCTCTGTTCACTGCGGAGATGGCGAGGGGAAGGGCACCCAACACCACCTGTCGGCAAAACAGCACACAATTAGTTTTATCTGTTCAGTTTGTTTTTACAACATTTTTCTAGGACAGCGCAAATATTCTGTCGACATAAAAATTCTGGCATTCGTCTCAGTGGTAGCAAAGTGATTATTCTGGTGGTCCTATAAAGGAAGGGAAGTAATGTCTGTGAACAACACAAACAAATAAAAACAAAATACAGTACAAATAAAAAACTTTTATTCGTATCTTCTAGGTTGTTGGTACTACGGTGACCACAATGAAGACTGCGTCGAGGACGGTGAGATTCTTCAAAGATTCTCTTAATTTCTGATTTAATGATTTCTATTAACAAAACCTCAAATTAAAATGCAGACAAGTTTACAGAACAATATTTTAATTACGTTTTTACCTAACTGCAACACATATAAAAAAGAGAAGACCTTAACTGATGTATTGTTTTTATTGGAAGACCTTTTGTTTTAATAACTTTTTAAGGTTATATCCATCAACGTAATATAACATTGAAGAAGATATTACTAATAAATCTAAACGAAAAATGAAACAGAACAACACACAGAAAAAGAAAAAGGAAACGGTCTCAACTGTCAATCAAACCAAGCATCTCTGTCTTAACGGGATAACGCCTCTAACCACTCGGCCAACTAAATTAATTTGACATTTTTATCGGCCTCATATTTCTAATTTAGGGTATTTAGACTCTAATAACGGGGGCTTGCTCGAAGCTTACATTTAAATTATTTCAAATGAACGTATTACTAAAATCTAAATTTTTTCTAGAGGGTTACCTACCGATGCAAGGTATTAAAATTTAAGATGAATAAAAAAAAATTATGTATAACGGTTCGAAAATTTTATAAAATGTTTTTCAACAGTAAAATTAGCAGTAAGCACCCGATTTTATTTTTCTGGATGATAAATTAGTTAAATCCCAAGGGATGCCTTTAGAAAAATTTTAGATTTTAGTAATACGTTTATCAGAAATAATTAAAATAAACCCCACGGATAGATCGATCTTCTAGGCCTGCTAAAGAAAAGTCGGCCTTAAGAGGAAGCTACAAGCCAAAAAGGTGTATATTCTTTGTATAACTTATATCGTAGGTAATAGGCATTAAAATCGCTTGACAAACGGAGTCTAGAAACGTTCGATTTCAAGAAAAAAACTGGTTTTTATTTATTTTGTAAATAATTTTATAAGAAAGCAAAAAAGTTAATCAAGTGAAACTGTCACAGATAATCTTAGCTATAATACTGTATTTTTTTAAAGTTTTTCCTTATGCGTTCATACATTTCTATTAAAAAAAAAACATTTTTATTAGTATGCATTTATATTTTTTATTGAGTAATTTATTTTTTTATTTGTATTCTACTCAAGCGAAGCGATAGGAAAACCGTCAATTTATCTAAAGCATATTTTTGGTATTCATAATGTACACCAATTCGTTATAAAGATTAATCAAAATAGTGATTTGGCATTAAGCTTAGCCTTAAGTCCGTCCATTACGTCAGGCCGCTGGCCGAATACTGTTTTTACATGACTTCATCACTTATGTCTTTAAGATTCCAACTTTATTTTAGAGATTTGATAACGCAAATTCAACCGCAGGTCTGTCCAATACACCAGGGCCACGCGTCGCAAATTTTTGTGCACGGCTGCTTCACTTACGTCGTTAAGATTCTGGCTTAAAAAAACTTTATTCCGCTTGAGCACAGGACCCCCTAGTGAGAAGGACTTACCATTGATTAGATTAGATAAATACCATTTTTTTTACTTAAATACACCATAATTTATATAGACGCTAATAAAAAAAACTATATATTTAAAATTCGATATATTTAAAACCTATCTGACTTACATCAAATCAAAATTCATTATTTTTTAAAATAAGTCATTCGTATAATTCGGTTTTCGTTATTTAATTAACTACCCACAACATTGATCCAAACTTTCAAAAAAATCTTTATTTCGTAAGACGTTGTTTACTGCTGGTAGGGATTGTGAAAACTTTAATATTTTTTGTAATGAATTAATTATCCTTAATTTACTGCTTGAAAAAAAATAGTTCTCTGTAAGAAATAAATAACAAATTTTTGAAGAACATTCCCATTAAGCTTTCATCCCAAATTAATACCAATTATTATTTTGTTTATGAATATATTAAATTCTCTTGTATTTTCATTTGACAACCCTTTCGTCTGTCGAAAACATTTAAACCGTCACACAACACATTTTGTTCGAAAACTTAAATAATATTATTTTAAAACAATATTTGATAAATTTGATATGACGTCTTGTCAGTTAAATTTTTTGGCAGTGTAGGCTTCGTAGTGGCGATGGGTCATGACTCATTGGTTAAGAACGGGAGCTATGGTACCAGCTCAATATTTTCGTACGGCTCAAAGAGTCGACTCAATTGAACAACGGCTCAATTGAACGAGAACCGTGAGCTCATAGAGTATAAACAATGAGAAAAATACGCTCACCCTATATTCCTCCCCCGATACAGCTCCCTCGGTACGGCTACCCGCTCACAAAGTAAGTATAAATGATCGTACGACTCTTGATACCGGATGAGATTATAAAATGCTACGTAGTTAGTAGGTGCAGGTACAAATGTCCAAGACCAGGTGTCGGACTGTAAGACGTCGTTCACGTCTGTTCAGTATGAAATAACATTAAATACTCGTATAAATTTAATGGCGCTATTTTTCTAAAATATCTCCTGAGGAAAAAGAGTAACCGTTAAATGAGGCGTGGTACAGTTTACTGGGAGTCGTACGAATATGGCTCATCAAAAAGAGCTAGCTCAATTGTGCGGCTCGTTCATGAACGACTCATCGCTACTCCGTAGTAAGCGTTCAAAAATAAGAAGAAAATAGTTTGAAAGACAGATATGTAAATACGAATGTTAGAGGGAGCGAGCTAACTTAAAAAACTTTTTTTTTTTTATTACTGTGGTGAAAATATTTTATAAAATACGACTTATTAAAAATACAACAAAAAATTATCGACAAATGTTTAAGTAGTATTGAAAGAAACACTGTGAATTTTTTTATACCTATAACATGTTAAATAACATAACCATAAGAGTTTTTTTTAAATTTTTGGAGCATATTGTCCGTTTTTTTTCTCCACTCATCTAATGTATAGAGATTATCATAAAAAATAACAATAAAAGCTCAAAAACTTACAAGCTTTTAAGTGAAAAATTATATTTCGGTAGAGATTCGGAATACGGAGTTTTAAATGTTTGTCTCGTAATGGAAACATTGAGGAATATAGATGAGTCTATATTCCTTGCAACATCAGTGTAAAATTTTATTCCCGTGAGGAAAGTAGGAAGGGAGATGTGGTGGCTGTCGATGTCGCCCGAATCCTTCCGATAGCGAACGAACTCAACGAACGGAGTCGCCGGTGATCGCCCGCCCCGCTAGGTGCTCCTTGAGTTTTTTTTTAATTAAAAAGCCAATTTACAGGACTACCGATTATGGTAAAATACAATTTACCGATGAAAGCTTATAACATTGCTTTCCCTATTTTTTCCAATACCACTTGAACAATATCTTAGCGTGCATGTAGGCATTCTGAAGTGATGCCTAAAAGCCAGTGTTTGCTTGATTTATTTACCTCACTGAATGGAAATGACTTTGCGAGTTAAAAATTGTAAATTTTATCTAACTGTGCTTACCGCCTTTCAGTTTTTAATCTAGTTCAAGCAAAATGCACAAAATAAGCATATAATATTAGGTTTTTTAATTTAAAAAAATTTTTCAACATAACCCGAGATATAATTTTTATGCTAAGTTATATCATAATTAGCTTCAAATTATAAAACAGTCGCAATTTGCATTGCAAAGCGAACATCTTTATAAGCTGTAGATTATGTTTATACAAGATTCGATTTCAAATTATAAACGTCTTTGGCGTGTTATTAGGGGGAAAGTTTTTACAAATAAAATTTCCCTTGTTTTCCTATGTAGTTATGCTTAATTAAGTTGGTATCTGCAAAAATTGATTAGAAGCATGTTTTTTCTAAGCATTAGAATAATCTGTCTATTAGAATAAAAATTTAAATGTTCGTTTGTTTAAAATCTTAAATCTCCGAAAGTTCTTCACCGATTATTTGAAATATTGACACAACGTTGCATTCGAATACGCGTGTTTTTTTTATATACCTATGTCACCTGTGACAGGTAAAAACGTGATGTTTTCGTGACAAACATCATTTTTTTCCCATCTGCTGAACTTGAAAGTAACACGCGCTGTTGTTTTTCTATCGGCACAGACAGACTGAGCCACAGTAACGCGTGGCGGGGTATAGTCATATTAGTATAAAAACTATTTGGTAATCAATTTTGGGTTTTTTTTTAAATTTTTATTTTTTTAGAATGATATTTTTTGTATTTAACGTTTAATTTATTATTATTAATGAATTGTAATAATACTATGTTATAAATATTATTGTAATAAAACTAATTACAATACTTGTAACAATTATGTTTGTAGCTAATTAAAAGGTTGTTTTATGTTGAATCGCGTTGGTAGTTTTTTAATAAGACTTTGAATACTGTTCAATGTTCATATATCATCTTCGAAACATTATTATCTTTTTGTGTTACTCCTCCCATAAACACGAGCTCCTGGAGCTCACCTTATGAAGTAGTAAAACAATTAAGAAAAAAAAATTTGAAAGCTTGTATCATTTTGTAAAAAAAAAAAAAAAACAATCGTAGTGTAATTAAGCGTTATAAAAAACATAAATAGTAAAAATATTAAAAATTAGATTGCAATACTACGAGAAAATCATAAATATATCTGAATGTTGGTTTCTTAACAACAATTTATTTATTTATTCAAAAAACAGTTTTTAACAAAAAAAACATACTCTGCACATCTCACTATGGCATTCCTGTATCAAGATGTGCAGCTTTACAATTACATCATTTAAAAAAATACATATATGTAAACTTAATGTAATAATAACATTAAATTTAAACCTAAAAAAGAAAAGTTAATGACACGGTTGTTTCGAGACCGGTAGACAAAAAAAAACAAATGTACGAAAAAAAAAACAAAAATGTCAACAAAAGAAGCACTGGGCAGTATGTTTATAGTAAGTTGGCAACAATAATATTCTTCTGTTAACTAAAGTACAAGGTACCTGTACTGGCCATTGATTTAGTCTATGGTGCTGGCTTATCAGACACAAGCATAGGGTAACCATACTAACAATTACAAGATGGATAGTATGAATAATAAATTATAAGAAAAAATAAAATGACTAAATAAAAATAGGTAAATAATAACCGATAGGTAAGTAAATAATATTAATAAGAATACATAGTAAGAAAGTAAATAAATTAGCTAGATAATAATTAAAGTAAATAATAATACAATAATAAGGAACTCCAGTCAAAAATATTATAGGTAAAAATATATATATATATATTTTTTTTTAACAGTAATACCGCACAAGAGTCCCAACTGCTCCCGTCTGGAGCCAGTGAGACTATGGCATCCCCAATTGGGGTATGTTGTGAGGCTGAGGGTATTGGGGAGGGGATTATTATTTGTAATGATAAACTGATGTTTACGCGGGAAGGTTTTTATGCAAAGTACAATGGAAAACATATTATTTTGAAGCAATACTTATTATCATGAAATACCTATATAATTTGAAAAAAACTTCCGAGAAAATACTTCCTTTCCTGTCGGCGGCGTGTATTTTTTCTCGGAACCTTTTTTAATTTATATAGGTGATTCTAGTAATTATTGCTTAAAAAAATAATAAAAATAAAAACGCCTTTCTTGGTTGACATCATTTAATCAACGGTTTCAGGCATCAAGCCGCGTCTTCACGAGTTATTCATTCTTCTTTTATGTAAAAAAATGTATGAGTAATGAGTTTGTTTTTTTTTAATATTAAATATGTGATCTTTTTTAGTTTTCACAAAATTTATAGTTAATTTGGGTGGCTTTAAGCTCTATACTCAATGACGTTACAATATGTATAGACGCGCTGTAGAAATCTCAGAGTAGTAAACAAAAAGTAAGGCAATTGTAGTGGTTTTAATTTCGCAATTTAAAAAAAAAAACTGTCCCACGCCGCGCAATGTCATACGCTACCTCTAAGTAAATTGCCTTAAAAAGTGCTAAAATGTCCTCATGTGTGATGACACGAAATACACGAAGAAAGACAAACATCCACGGGTTACGATAACCTGACAATATTTGAAAATCTCCAACTACCACCACAGTAAGCGGAAAATGTTGCTTGTGTTATTATGGAGGACTTAACCAGTCTAGGAGTTGAACACACTACGCGATGTGTACTCGCGATGTGTATAAACGCGTGTAAACGCGATGTCAACTCAGCCACCGTCCTTGATAATATATAATGACGAAATGCGAGAACACTAGGATATTTACAAACACGTATTCCGACATCGTGCTAATACATTCGTATTTTATTAAAAGTTTATCAGTAAACCCGTCAATTCTTTCGTTTAAGGGCCTGCTATCCGTTTTTAACCGGATTACGAATAATATGTGGCAATACTCATTTTCTTTGTGTAAATATGTAATATCGCCCGATGGAAGACCACCAGAATAGAAGCGTTGCTTGAAACAGCTTTAGCCATATTTGGTGATCAGATTTGAATTTTCAGGTTCTTCGCCTTTTCCAGCTCTTTGTGAATATCGTAGTAAGATTATAAATATATTTTTAAGCAAAAAAATTTTTTTTAATAACCTCTCGAACTTTACTAAATCCACTTATATTGAAAGAGGTCAACTTCTATGTGCCTAACAAGTATACTCGTGGGAGATCTCATGCACCTTTTTATATTCCAAAAGCGAGAACTTCTGCCTTTCAGAACGCGCCAATCAACAGAGCGACTCAACTGCTTAACGATTCAGCATTGACCATCAACATTTTCAAGGTTACTTACAGACTCATATAATCTCTAGCAAGTCATTGCGAATGCATACATACATAATTCGTAAATTAATATTTTAGTAAACTCTGAGTGACAAAAAACTGACAGAAAACTAGCTATTTAAACTATCGTTTCACAGTTTTTCAAAATCTTCTTGAAATACAGCATTCAATAAAATGCAGATGTCGCTCAAGACACGACAAGCCAACATTTTGGACGGGATGTTTCACAAAAATTTGAACAATTCACCAAATTTTGAAGGTGATTTTAATCAAGTTAATTTAATTTTGGGAGTTATATTCAAGTTCTGTTATTATTTCAGTTCTGTGGCGCACAATTCATACGAAACTGTCTCATACTGATATAATAATAGAACTTTATGTTGCCATAACAATAGACATGTTTCGTGATACAAATATTTAGCAAATTGGGCCTCAAATTCCGAAAACAACTGTGTTTCATCACGATTACAAAATTCAAGTGGGATGGAGATTTCCTATGTCAGGCGAGTGTAAGTGAGACAGAGAACGTGTTAAATGTTCTAAAAACCAAGGTATTCAAAAAAAAAAGGTTATGCTTTTTAACTTCTACTCGTCAGTGAGTATTATTTCAATTTGAAAAAATATAAATATACCAACCCGTATTGAAGACCTAGTTACCTAATTTGGTTTACAGCATTTCCAATAAGTATAGCCTTGCTCCATCCCAAACATCAAACAGATGAAATAACAGTCACATCAGCCGTGAAACTTTTTTCTTTAAATATTTTCTCTCATTTTACAAATCGGGAAAAAAATGTCAATATGGAATTTAAATATAGAAAGTTTTCCTAACTGATATATTTTTTGTTATTTTCGATATTTTAAAAGCCTACGACAAAGATGACTTCTTCTGAAAGGTTGACTCAATGTTATTCTAAGAGACAGTACAATAATATATTAAATTATCTTAGTCCTTTAAATGTACCGTCTGGAAATTATGTGAAATTGATTTAGGATATTGTGAAATGATGAACAATGGTTAGCGTGTAAAGGCTAGAATTTTTAGAACTTACTGTAATTATTGGCATTAGAAAGGATTGAAAGCATAAAATAGTGCTGTGAATACAGACTTTAACATATTTTTAAGACAGCTTTTAATATTAAACATTTCAGTAATAGAAGCAATAGATCTGAATTATATACAAATATATAAATTACTAGGTTGATGATAAATTAATGAAGTTAATTCCAATGAATAAATAAGGAATACTATTTTTTTACTTACTTAGCGCTTAGTTAACGTATTCTATAAAGCCTTTAATACACGTTGGCCCAACGCATCCTTTGATTTGTGCACGACGCGCAACGACCAATATACCACAGTGGGTCCAGTACACGTTGGACTGATGTGTTGGGCCAAGGTGTACGAGGGGCATAAGTTTTATTTGGCTTCCAATTTTGTTGGGACCTAACGTATTAAAAAAATGTTTGTCTCTAACTTTAGGTAGGCCACACATTACGCTACACTCAAACTAATTTATTCTGTCACTCCACCCTCCCCTAACCTTCAATCAATTTCGACTCATCTAATACTTAAGTGTTCTTTCCCGATTTTCTGTTTTTTTCTAAATAATCATCCAACCGTCAAAGTGATTTCGGTTTGGTTTGTTACACATTCACGACACATAAATATACACTTTTAAATCGATCAAGAATAAACCTATAACCAGAAATAAGTAGTAGGTATAACGCAAAATTAGAAGATGGTTTTCACAATACAAGTATAAATATTCTCAGTAGAAAGATATTCGTGGTATTGATTATAAGCCCGGAATAACTCAATATGGGAGGCAGGTCACGGCCGCCTCAGTAACCACGTATTGGGTAACCGACACTTCTGCCAAGAGTCGCTCCGAGTGGTTCGCTACGTTTGGTACCTTAGCAGGGGTGACCGGGTTCACGGGGGTCGAGGTTTCTGTGACACTATTCTCCATATAAAAATATTGTCTATCATATTACTACTTGTTGATGTGGCATGAGGGCAAATAAACTAGCTGTACCCCGCCACGCGTTGCTGTGGTTCAGTCTGTCTGCAGATAGAGAAACAGTGGCCCGTGTTTCCTTTACGTTCAACAGATAGCGCTGTTTTTTTTAAATGTTATTACTTGTCACAGATGACAAAAATGCATGTTTTTACTTTTAAAATGTAATATCTTTAAGATAAAGGTGTGTAAAAACAGAGGCGTATTCAAATTCAAGGTTGGGTAAAAATTTCTAAGCAATCGGTGAATAACTTTGGGAGATTTAAGATTTTAAATAAACGAACATTTACAATTGTATTTATGGAGAGAGAAGATAGTCTATCATATCACTACTTGTTTATTCTAGTTCTCAGTTACTAAAAACCGTGCTACTTCCGTTTAGTTTGTAGATTGCAGCGTTTTAGCTCCATTAAGTAAGTGTCTGAGGTATTTCAGTGCTATTTTCTTTGTGCTTTTATTGAACACCTACTCCTTGTTGAGTTCTCAATGCATCAGCTAGTTTGTGAACCGGGCTATCCACATTGTCTACAGCAACCTTTTTCTAGAGCCACATTTCTAAAGCTTCGGTCTTGTTCAAAGATCTTCATGGATAATTTTAAGTTTGTAGACTCAGGTCATTTTTCACCCGAGAGCAAGCTCGGGATGTCTGTAAGACCTCCCCTTACATCTTATTTCACAAGATTCTGTAAAATTATCAATGATCTAAAATACTTTGTTCATTCAGTGTTTTTTCAGGTAGGCGAGTGCCTAAAAGCTTATTTTTTCAGTACACGCCTTCGCGAGTATCTTTCTCTCGGTAACAAAATTTAATAATATCTTTCCAAAAGGTTGCTTGTTTGTTTCTACATCTAAATTAGGATCTTGGACAGTTTTTTTGCTGGGGATAAAATACTGTTTCAAATGGATAAGTAGTAGGTACTACGTAGAGCAGTGGTTCTTAAACTTGTTGGAGGTACTGACCACCACCAGTTTCATATGCGCATTTACCGAACCCTTCTTAATTGGAACAATAAAATATGATTTTTTCAAATTCAAAACATAGGTAAATATTTTTACATAGGTGCGCAAAGTGAACAAAACCATTAAAACATAATTTTCACACAAAAATTTTCAAACAATGTTATACATTTGAATTCATATTGTACATATTCGTCCGACCACTTTCGTTTTTTTGCTCGACATAGTTTGAAAGGATTAAAATATTAAGAAAGGTATCACACGACGTACTATCACGACAGTTACAATTCAACTACTAGGCGCACCAAATTCCCTGCAGCACAGATAGGCCAAGCGAAGTTGCGTGATCACCTGCAGCCAAAGATGGACAAGCGGGGCGTGTCATCACGAATCATCAAGAGTCGGGGGTGTGTCTTGACCTCCGCCGAACCCCCGACACTGACTCACCGAACCCCCTGAGTTAGATCGAACCCAGGTTAAGAACCACTGACGTAGAGTGTAGTCGGCAAGCTATATTTAAATGTGATAGATACAAAATTCATGGTTCCAGAAAAATTTACGCTGCTCTGCGAAATGAAAATACCTTAGCTCCAAAAATGCTTGTTGTGTTTATAACGTGTTTAAGATAAAGATCTTTCCTTTGTCTAAGAAAACATACACCCTCCACAAACCCAAAAATACCTGATCACAGAATGGGCCTTTAATCCGTCGAGCAAAATGAATCCCACCCAAAATTTTGTGGGACACAAACAAATATTTGTTTAGGCTGAATTTCCACTTGTTGCTTGCTTACTCCTTACCTGTTGTGCGTGTTCAATTGTAAGTAAAAAAACTATATAGAAAATAATATCTTTGGTCTTTGACCAATATTTATATATACCTAGGCTTTCTCCGAGATTCAACACTCTCTTCTCGTAATATTTTAAATTGAATGTTAAGAATAATAGCCCATAAATAAAACGCGTTAATAATAATAATGTTATAATGGAATATTATGTAATATGACAACTTTTCTTAGATTTTACTAGCTGACGTTGCTTGACTTTTCTCTACTTTCAATAAATCTAATATACATATGAACCTTCCAAATTTTTTTTTCAAAATGATAGTAGAAACCCTGTCAAACTCCGTTGCATAGTTTAGAAGAACTAAGCGCACAAACAGACAGACGCGGATAGTAACTTTATTTTATACTATTTAGAGAAGAATCGTCTGAAGAAGATTAAATAGACAAATAACTTAGTTTACATCACTTTATTTTTATATAAACAATCTACATGTTTCGCGAACAATGTTCGCTTAGTCAGGAGTAAATGCATACTGTACCGTATGAGTGTACCTGATTAAATGAACATTATTCGCTAAATATATAGATGGTGAATATAAAAAAAAGAGTGATTTAAACTAAGTTATTTGTAACAATTATTTTTATAAGCAATAATTATTAGCCTGAAACACTCATCCACATTGAAAAATCTCCTGATAAAAGATACATGACGCCAACGAGACATGAACCCGTGTCCGTTGGCGTCATGTATCTTTTATCAGAAGATTTTTCAATGTGGATGAGTGTTTCAGGCTAATAATTATTGCTTATAAAAATAATTGTTACGCTTTGTGCTATGCATAAAAAATCTTGTCTTAAACATTAGTTTACCAAAAAATAATAATTAATAATAATAATATCTATATTGTGACAAATTTTCAAACTATAACTATAGAAATACATGAAAGACTGTTTTGTGTACATTGGTTTATAAATTAGATGAGTATATAATTTTATCAACGGAAAGTAATATATAAACAGTAGGTAGAATAAATGTAAATAATAGAAATGTTAATGTAGTTATTTGTTAAGGTTTATCATAGCCCGCCTCACTAGGCTTAGCCTATGTTGAGGCAGCTATCTACCAAGTTTATTTATGGTACCATAACGTACCTACAATTATATAACAATACGAACACTCAATAGTTAGGTAGCATCAATATCAATACATCATTTACCAAGTTCGTTTATAGTCCTAATAATATACCTACAATTATATGAAAATCCATACAATAATTATGTTGCATCAATAACTGCGAATTTGGATGAGTGCACCGGTAAAGGCCCTATCATTACTTTTGATCCAAATTTTTACGCTATCTTTGAAATTTTTTTGTGAATGACATGTTTTTATTTTATCGGGAAGAATGTTGTAAAGTTTTGTCGCAAGATATCTAAAATTTCGTTGTCCAAAAGTAGTGTGCGTTACAGGAATTTGAAGTAAGTCTTTGTTATTGCTTCGAGTACAGCGAGTATTAGATCTTTTTTCGTAGTATGTATGTATATTTGTGTATAGGTGAGTGAGTATTGTTTTTGCGTATGTCTGCCGAACATCAAAAACATTCATAATATTAAAGATTAAGTTCGAGTTAGTAATTAGAGGAAGCCTAAGAATTATTTTTATAATAGTTTTCTGTGCCTTTATGATTGGGTCTAGTGCAATTAAGTTATTTGTCTTTTTAAAAGAAGTTATATTAGTTTTATGTATCCCCACGCACTGGCCTTGCCTATGTGGGATCTGTTCTTATTGTTCAGGCATAGCCGATTATTATTAGTTTAATCCATTCATATTAACACTTTAACCTATCTGATCCTTTTCTTACCAGGAGAAGAAAGAGCGCCGGGTATAACCTTTTCTGCCGCGCAATAAATAAGTCCCTCGTTCAAATCCGCGTGGCGCGCAAAATGAAGCAATTTGCCGAGGAATTTTTCGTGCATTTGAAGGACCAATCAACAAGGTAGGCATATTTTGTCACTTATCACTTCAAATTTTTTCTTTGAATATGCCTGTTTTTTTTGTCTTTGCTACCATTCTTTACTCTTTAGTTTCCTTTTTTTTAAATTTCGTGTTTTTGTTTTGTAAATTGGACGTACAGTGGGTTGCCATATTAATAGGGACAGTACCAAAAAATTGTAATTTTTATGTTTACAGTGTCTCCATTACTCAATTACTTGGATATGATAATAATAATAATAATAATACTTGGATGACTTGTATAGCGCCGTTTTTGTGCAAAAACACCTCAAGGGCGCTGTACAAACTTATAATACATTTGTACAGTGGTCTATGTTATTACTTAACTATTTATGGAGAAAATATACAGTTCAATACTTACCTGATAGGTCACTTGAGATTAACACTTAATTAACATTATCTAATTGTTTATTGGCGAAATTTAGATACAGGATTTAGGACTTAATTGAAAAATTTAATATAACTGGACTTTCTCTTAGGATTGGTATATTTAATTTAAGGATACGACAGCTTAAAAAGGTAAGTTTTTAATTTAGACCTGAATTCTGTTGGACTTGTTATGGATCTTAGTTCCGGAGGGAGTTTATTCCAAGCCTTCGGCCCAGATACTCCGAAAGCGCGATCACCAAACTTAGTATTTGCCTTGCGCATAGGTTCTATCAGTCTGCCTACAGCTGCTGATGTTGCTGATCTAAGCGTTGACTGCCTCAGACCAGTGTTTTCCGGGAAGCATAGTTCAGAGATGTAGGGTGGGGCCATTTCATTGATGGATTTAAACACCATCCAGCACAGTTTGTACTGGATTCTTTCAGGGCACTTGAGCCAGTGAAGGTTACGAAGGTGTTCTGAAATGTGCGAATATTTTGAAACCCCGGTTATGAGCCGTGCTGCTGCATTAAACACTGATTGAAGTTTGTCAATTTGATATTTTGGAAGGCTGGCATAAATGCCGTTGCAGTAATCGAGACGTGAGACTACGTAAGAGTTGATAAGTAGTTTTGTTGCTTCTGAAGGAAGGTTTCTTCGGACAGACTTGAGTTGTCTTAGGTGAAAAAAACCGGTGCTCACAGTCCTATTTATTTGACTTTTAAACGAAAAGTCTGAATCTAAATTGACACCGAGAAGTTTGACTGTTGTTTTTGGGATTATATCGCTGCCGGAAATAGTAATAGGTGAATTGTCTATGAAATGTTGACGTTTGTTTGTGGCTACCCAGAGAAACTCAGTCTTAGATGGATTGAGCTTCAGCTTGTTTGAAGACATCCAACGAGTTATTGCTTCTAGACATTCAGTTATACGGATTTTGAGACTATTGATATCATTTGGAGCGCAGTAAAAATAAACTTGCTGATCGTCAGCGTAGCAGTGAGACAAGAGATCAAATGACTCGATTATTTTGGCGACATCATTTGTAAAAAGGATGAAGAGAAGTGGACCCAAAACGGATCCCTGGGGTACCCCTGAAGATAGTGTTGCGAAGTTGGACAATTTATTTCCAACCCTCACGGCTTGTAAGCGATTGGATAAATAGGATACCAGCCAATTTTTTATGTCGGAATTCAAACCAAATGTTTCCTCTAATCTCCTAATGAGGAATTCATGATCAATCGTGTCAAACGCTGCACTCATGTCTAGGAGTGAGATAAGTGATAACTTACCTGACTCTACGGCCAGAGTTATGTCTGATAGCATACGAAGTAGTCCGGTTTCAGTTGAGTGGAACTTTCTGTACGCAGATTGACGTTTTGCGAATAATTTATTTGAATTCAAGTGACTGGTTATTTGTGCGGCAGCAATTTTCTCTTGTGCGGCAGCAATGATGGGTATTCCTTTGTTATTTTTGCTGCTGGTATCACCATTGACCCTTTTAATAAATGGCAACACTACCAAAGTATTACATCTGTCAAAAAAAATAATATTATTTCCATGTGGGTAGCATTTTTGTGAAAACGTAGCTCGCGGGTCTCGTCAATAAATTTATATAATAATTATTTTAACGAGTTTTAACAGGTCAGCTGTACAAAAACGTGAGTAATTATTAATTATGTATCAATTTTGTAAAGTTTTTGTTAATTTTTTTTATTTCAATCAATAGTTTTGACATTTTGACTCCAATATTGGTTTTTTCAGTATGACCAGGTCTTCAGATACGTCCCCAAGAAAATGTGCGGAAGTAAAAACACTTTTAATGAACACTAATCATTCCCAAAGAAAAATAGCAGCCATTGCAGGTATTTCAAAGTCTGTCGTTAACAGAATAAATAAAAAAATTAACCAAAACCTGCCCCTTCAAACAAATCGGGAAGGGAAATGTGGCAGAAAACGAATTACCACACCTCGTACTGACCGCAAAATTAGAGATGTCTGTCTCCAAAATCGTAAAAAGTGTGTGGCTCGTCTGACCTTAATTATCAACGAAGAAGGTATCAACGTCTCCCAAAGGACAGTCCAGAGAAGATTGGCTGAGGAGAACCTTGTTGGTCATCGGCCAGCTAAAAAACCACGCCTCACGGTTGCCATGAGGAAAAAACGTCTGGAATGGGCCAAAGCTCATAATCACATGACTATTGAGGACTGGAGTAGGGTAAGTAACATTTTTTGTGGTTTTCAAGCTTTTAAAAAATTCCACTCGTCTGATTATGGCATTTTTAGGTGTGTTTCTCTGACGAGTCCATATTCCAAATTTTGGTGGACAAATCATCGTTCGTCCGACGACGCCCAGGAGAGAAATTCCATCCGAAGTGCCTTGTGGAGACAATCAAACACCCCACCAGTATCATGGTGTGGTCAGTCATCTCTTCCAAGGGGATGGGGCGCCTCCACATAGTGCAAGGGACCATGAGGCAGGATCAATACAGGCAAATACTGGAAAATCGGTTGCTGCCTCAAGTCGGAGAATGGTTCCCTGGTGGCCAGGAGTACATATTTATGCACGACTCCGCACCCTGCCATAAAGCTAGGACTGTCACTGCATTCCTGGCTGAAAAAAACGTGCAGGTTTTACCTTGGCCGGGGAATTCCCCTGACATGAACCCCATTGAACACCTGTGGGAGCTCGCGAAGAGGGAGATTGCCAAGGAGGTGATCACAACCAAACAGCAGCTAATCGAAACCCTCATCCGAGTGTGGCATCACTCTCCTGAGCTAAAACGCAATGCAAAATTGTGCATTGAGAGCATGCCCCGGCGTGTAGAAGCTGTTATTGCGGCTAAAGGCGATGTTACAAAATATTAACTTTCTAGGCGATGGTGTTTTAAAATAATTAAACAAATAAATAAATGCAGATTACGAACAAATATGATGTCTTAATTATCTAAATTTAATGTTCTTGTTAATAAATAATGATAACTGGACCTAAAATTTAAAATATGTTTGTTTTATTAATACAAAAGTGAGTAAAACGCATTTTTCATAGGTGTCCCTATTAATATGGCAACCCACTGTAAGTCCGTCAGTAAATAAATAAATATTCAGTTTTAATTTTGTACCCTGACGATGCTCGAGTGTAGCGAAACCGGTCGGTCTTAAAATTAATAAAAATTCGTGGTTTTAAAAAAAAAATATTGTTTTTATTTCATTAAAATGTTAAACCACAAAGTGATTGCTTTCTACGAAAAAAATAAATAAATAAAAAAAAATAAAAAAAAATAAAAAAATAAAAAAATAAAAAAAATAATAAAAAAATTTGATATTCTTGTGACATCCTCACTACAATACCAATTCCGTTCCCTTTTATTATTCTAAAACTAGCGGCCCTAGATTGCAATTCCAAGAGCTATCGAAACAGTTATTATTATACACTTTGCTTACTTTACCATTTTTCTTGTTTAATTACATTTATTTTTGAAGTATATTATTTGATATAACTTTCTTATGAATTATAGAAGTTTTTTAAAAAAAAAACATGCCTATAATTATGGACGGGTTGTTCCAGAGAATTTGAACGATTCATAAAATTTGAACTTTCATTTGCGAGTTCTGAAAATGTCCTATTCGAGTTCTGTTATTATATAATTATAGGGTAGTTACTTGACAGAACTGAAATATTAACATAACTTGAAAATTAACTAATTTAATTTGAAGAATTGTTCAAATTCTCCGAAACAACCCGTCCTAAATATATCTAACAAAAAGTATTAATAATAAAAAATATATATATTTTTAAGCTCTCTAACTGATGATGACAAATTATGTTAGGAGTTAAAAAAATGGCGTTCGTACATCCTGGCGGTTCAAAATTAAGGCGAAGCTTAATGCCAAATCACTATTTTGATTAATCTTTATAACGAATTGGTGTACATTATGAATACAAAAAAATATGCTTTAGATGAATTGAAGGTTTTCCTATCGCTTCGCTTGAGTAGAATACAAATAAATATATAAATTACTCAATAAAAAATATAAATGCAAACTACTAAAAAAAATATTTTTCAATAGAAATGTATAAACGCGTTAAGGAAACAACTTATAAAAAATACAGTATTATAGCTAAGATTATTTGTGCCAGTTTCACTTGATTATCTTTTTTGCTTTCTTATAAAATTTTTTACAAAACAAATAAAAACCAGTTTTATTGCTTGAAATCGAACATTTTTAGACTCCGGTAAGTTTTTAGATTCTCACGGCCAAAAGCATTTTTGTTGTTTGTTTTTGGGGTGTTATGCCGTGTTGCGCTAACTCCTTCTTTAGCCGACGTTTCGGACAGCGTTGCAGTGTCCATCATCAGGGCAGATCCGGCACATCTTCGGATCTACCGGATCTGCCCTGATGATGGACACTGCAACGCTGTCCGAAACGTCGGCTAAAGAAGGAGTTAGCGCAACACGGCATAACACCCCAAAAACAAACAACAAAAATTTTTAGACTCCGTTTGTCAAGTGATTTTAATGCCTATTACCAACAATATAAGATATACCAAGAATAAACACATTTTAGGCTTTTAGCTTCCTCTTAACGTTCAACGCTAACCTTTCAACATTTTTTGCTACTTCTGACATTAGACGAACAATTTGAATTTACACTTTACAACGTACAGTAGGTATGCAGAAACTAGTATTTTTCTAGCTAGAAAGTTTCCAGAATCTTGTAAAAACATAAATTAATTGTAAAAAAAACTGGCCATTTTGTGTCGTAATTGTGTTTAAAATAACCTAATCCTGTATCTTAAATATATCGATAGTGTTTTAGTAAAATCCTTTAAGCGCCATTTTTTTACTGATTAAATTAAGTATTTTTGCTGATTGAGGCATTTTTGATAATGAAAACTAAATAAAATGTAATTACCAGATTATTTTGAGAAAACCATAAATAAAATTTCTCAATTCTCATGTCGCTCATAATTATAAATAGACGTTCAATATTTTACATAATAAAATATATATATATAACCACTTTCACAAAAACTTCAAGATTTTTAATTATTTTTACGACTTCTCTCGTTAATATTCGTTTTTATCGTCTCTTGCAAAATTTTCACTTTGTGGCTTGAAAAGGTTTACCAAACCACAGTAGGATATATAATATTATATCACTCAGAAATCTACACCATATTAATAATAATGTGCACGCCATTATATTATTATGTTGGGATGGGTTTTCAACCCATACTTACTGGTATGTTCATACTTTGTACAGTGGTTCTGCTAATTTGTTCTTTTGGTGACCTTAAAGTTATTCCACTCAAGTCAATGTCAAGGATGTTAATTAGAACTGACCTATTTTTATCCCACCCCAAACAAACCTACGGGGGGCAGCACCAAATTAATAGTGCTGTAAAATGTAATCAATAGTGCTCTCACACTAGCCACAGACCAGATAAAAACATTCACAATGGAATCTTACTCCGACAGACAAAATGGAAAACGTTCAAAAAAGCTTTTTGCAAAATGGGCTCATAGTTTTTGGACACCATGAAGAGCAATTTCTCTCTATAAGTAATTACTACGATAATTATCTGATTTCAATGTTTTTAACACAGATGCCTTAAATAATTTGCTCTCCCGCAACTACACTGTAATGAGTCAAAATATGTACGAGTATTTATACATTTGCCATGGACTTTAAAAACCTACATATAAGGCCAGAATGTAAATTTTGTCTTGTTTGTTTATTTATCAATTCAATCACTAAACAAAACAGAAAATCCGATAATCCGGATTCCATGAAGTGAAAAATTCACGTCTATATATTGTTGTACTTTGGTTGGAATGACTTTTGAACTAAAGATAATCAAATAATTTTATTACCAAGGGGTAAAAAAAATTACCACTCAGTCACTTTTATCAATGTCTGGCAACTCTTAATATCGTGTGTTTGGGCAACGACTCCAACAACTCTGCAGACGGTGAATAAACACCACCTTACTATCACGTAGTGTCTCTAAAGGCAGTGAGCTAATTCCTTATAAGATTTTAAGTGACCCTTGGTAATTATTTAGTAACGTTTAAAAAAATCAAGATTTATAGCGTTGTTCGTTAAAAAGGCTAAATTAGCTAAAACAACTGCAAGTCAATAACTTGCCATTACTTGATTTTTTTTTAATTATGCTAATTGAAAGGTTTTCTTATGATTTTCAAAGATTGAAAGAACATGTCTTTGATAATAATAATAATATTTTACAACCGTTTACAAATTGTGCAGGTTCTTAGGTAACTTTTCCCATTTGAACACATTTTTTTATTTAGAAAAGTCAATTTCCTTCTGCGAAAAAATGTTTTTTCTAATGCGTATTTGACTTTATGGTTTTATTCAATGGTCCGAAAAAAGTCACCTTCGTCGCTATATTCACCAAACCTTTTCAAGTTTTTAAAAATCATTTCACCAAAAAAAAACACCCTCCCACATTCAATCGTTTTCAAAGGTATTTTTAATCATAAGAACATGTTACGACGCACATTGAGGAACTTTATTTAAAATTTTCAAGAACGTAAATACGTTTTAAATATTTGAAACGTTAAAAAACTGCTTAGTAATTCCGTACATCTAAGAAGTGAAAGGTCTTGATAAAATATGGTTATTTTACAACTCTAAAAATATTGCAAACATCTTAATAATGTTTTTTTCCTTTTTTTATTTTACTTATTAAGTCAAAAAAACAATTACCACCCATACGAAATACAAAAATAAATGTACGAAAATGTTGTTTATTTTTACTTCGAAATCAGGCGAAAAGCTATTAGTAAACTTAAAAATATAGTTGACATTCGTTTTGGATATTCAAGAATTTCTGAAATTCTTTGGAAAAAGAAAAAATAAATAAAATATTTACAATCTGATATTATTACTTTAATGTCTGCCGTACTCACTCGCTCTGCTTGCCAACAGAACTGGCGCCGTCTATAATATTCAAAGAGAACTATTGATGAAGTTTTCAATAAATATTACTAACTTCGATAATATAGATGAGTGTTAATGAGAGTAATGGTTTTCCTTTTTGATGTAATCTGATTATTTTTGATTTAGCTTAAAATTGGTATAAGTGAGGTTAGGTGGGAGATGAACTTGAATCTAAAGTTAAAATGAAAAATTTAAAAAAAACTTCACCCCTTGAACCCGGCCACCACTGCTATGTCACCAATCGTGGCGAAACACTTGAGACGATTCATGGCATAGGTGTTGGTTATTCAATGAATGGTTCTCGAGGAGGCTGTACCCATAGAAGCCCCCCAAATTGAAAACACGCAACAGAACAAAAACCTATGAAAAAATCCTCTAGTGCAATTCCTCCTAGAGTGCAAAGCAATATTTATCGAATTCAGGCACAAAATAGATAATACACACAAGTTTAATAATGCCATTAATGTCATTAACATAAATACATAGATGCGTTATGTTCATAAGAATCGAACAAAAAATATTGCACGTATATTTTTGAATGAACAAAATGGCAACAAATAACATAATTCATAGCTAAATGGAGCGGGAGGCATTAGAAAGAGATAGCCATACAAAGAATATGTGTACTGCTCGAGACTGCTCGTCGCGGACATGCTCTTTCGTCAATGGACCGCTTTTCCCGTACTTCTCGACGAACAAACGAGCGAGCAGAGTAGTAAAACGTTTAACATTTTTGGGTAGCAAAAAGCTTTGTGAATATTTATCGAAAAAATAAGTGGTTTTTGAGTACATGCGAATAGAAACACACTCAATCAGATTTGGTTTTTGCTCGAGGATGATTTATGTTCATCACAAAAGCACAGGAATGCATTTTTTTCGAGAAAAAAAAAAGAAAATTACAAGTTTGTCCACCGGACCTAGTTCAGTGAAACCAGGCGTTATCTCATTAACGTATCTTGCCTTTTAATTCAGCTACGTTCCATGTACATAGATTTGAATAATATGGCCGAAGCCGGATTGTTGTTATAATGCAACGGTAAAACGTGTAATAGCAACATTATCATCATCATTTCGAAAATACCACATTGACCAAATCAACATTAAATAGGTCGGCCAAAAATTATGCGTTGTAATAATAGATCATAATTAAATGGTTTCGGTAGCAATCCAATTTGGGCGGCTTTATTATTCCTTATAACTTTGCTTAACATAACTGACCAAATCCTTTATCGAATGACTTTTTTTATTATTTTCATAGAACATACTTTTTAGTTTAAAAAAAAATTATCTGAAAAATATCTTTACATAGTTATAATAATAATTAGTGATGTATTATCCTTTCTTTCCTAACAAATAGAGATAATTGGGATCTACGTACTATGCTGAGGATTTAATTCACCCACATATTATTAAAATTTAGTAGTATCGATATTACGAAGTAATTATAAATATGTTACCTGTGGTGTTTTTAGTGTAGTTGGGTGGTTTTGGTTTCAGTCTGTATTTGGTTTCAGTCTGTATTTGGTTTCAGTATATTTTGAATTTCTAATCTCACTACGTTTTGTATCCAACTTTTATTTGAGATTAAAATGTTATAATATTCTAATGAATTTTGAATCTGGGTATGATTTCGTTCTAGAGTTAAGTAGTTTTACCATAGTATAGTAAGCTTTTTTGCCCAAATGTTTTATTTGTAATTGCTTGTTGGATATGTTTTTTACCCTGAGATCTAGTGTTTCTAATATATGTGGTAGTTGCTATTTCTTGTGTTTTGTATTTATGAATGTAAAAGAGTATTGTTTTAGAATATAGATCTTTAAGATTTCTGAAGATTTCGTCCGTGCTAGTTCTTACAGGGACTTTCAGAATAATTTTCATTATGTCTTTTTAGGTTTTATTTAGTGATTTTAGGATATTGTCATTTTCACTGCCCCATCCAATATTACGGTATTTTAAAAGTGATTGGCAAAGAGCCATTGTGATCTTTAGTCTTTTTTACCGAAGACATTCCAGATAGTTTTAAAAAATAACTTAGTTTTTTTAATGTTATTATTTAAATGGTCAATATGCTCAGTCCATTTAAATTTTTTATCATTTTTCAACTTCCATTGAGGGACAATTATTACACTGCCCGTATGTGATGGTAGTTACACTTTTGTAACAAACTGAATTTGCAAAATTTGATGAAATGAATTTTTAAGTTCATATTTTATAAAACGTCTTATAAGAGGTGTTTCTTGATTTGATATATATATATATATATATATATCATTTTTACATATATATAGAGATCGACAAATAGGACGTTTAATAACTAGGTCGAAATGAGCAAGTGGTTAAAACACTGTCCCGATAGGACAAGAGATTCTGGATTCGATTCCTAGTTGTGACCGTTATCTTTTTTTCTGTGTCTTGTTCTGTTTCATGTTTCGTTTAAATTTGTTGGTATTATCATATTATTAAAAATGCTTTATTTAAATTAAAATAATCACATACATATGTAGTATAGAATTATTAGATTTTTTATTAAAATGGTTTTATTTATAGAATATGCCGTCTACGTAGCACAGCTCACAAATCTAAGAAGATTTTGGCGAATCGGATTATCTCCAGATCCTTTTGACAATCTTCTGGAATATTATTTATAACTATTCTTGCCCGGAGAAATGACTACGGAAGTCCAAGCTAATACTGGGACTAATAATTTGTAAAAATTAGACTGAAAAGAAAACAGGCTTTCAGATTATGGGGGTAGAGTTTTTAAATGCAGAATTTTTTATAGAGTTGTGGTTTTAGATTACCTACTGACTAATCAAATTATATCTCCCTAAAATTCTTTTTCTTCTCATTTGTAGAAATTTTCTAAAAATTTAAAAATTCCCCACTAAAGCATATCAACAAAACGCAAACCATTCCAACACTTTTAAAGAAATAATTTGGTCTTGTTTTGTTGAGATTGAGATATTAAAAATAATAAATACCATAGACATATGAATATTAGTAGACCTGCCCTAAGTGATCAAAAGCGTATTATTCCCCACTCCACATACCGGTTCCATTGGAACCGGCTGGGCTCGCGTATGGCCTCCCGTGAATCTAGAATATGTGACGTCATCATTCTTGTGCAAACTAGCGTCGAGCTATGGTCGAGGCATCATCGGTTCATTTTACGAAATAACACGGTAAAATGGTGGCTTGCGCTATGAAAACTTGTAAAAATAGAAGTGAAAAAGAGAATAAACCCAATTGTCGTATTACATTCCATAGGTAAGCATTATTTTAAGCTTATTCACATCGTATAATATGGATCACTTTTAGAAACATATACTATCACGCGATGGACGCGAAACACAAAGCCGTTTGCCCAAGAATCAGGGATGTGCCTTCGCCTTTTGCGCTTTGATAAAATACATAATAGTATCATTTGGGATTAGTCACCGAACCTCGGTAGTGTGCAGTCGTGTTTACCAGTGCTCTGTGTTTGACGGCTTACTTTGACGGCGGCGCGGCGTACAGATAAGATTTATTTATTGTTACCTTTTCGTATTCATTATTTTTGTTTGTGTTATTGGTTTGCGACGAAGTTGCGTGTATTATTTCTATCATTTATTATTTCTAAAATAATAATTATTGTTTAATTTTTTTTTTTAATTTGTTGAAATGGAGGAAGATGAAAATCGACCTCCGGACCCTGAAACCATTTCTAATATTGTAGACGACTACGATACTGATGATACCCAGACTTCTGTAACCCTTCCTTCACGAAAACGACGTCCTCCGCTTTGCCTTAATTTACCTCCTAAAATTAAATCTCTTTCACAATCAAACGAAGCCCCAATCTCTCATGGAAGTTATAATGATACCATTCCTCCAGAAGCAAAAGCCATTGAGCTTATGTATTCTATTTCATCTTCAGCTCCATTTATTGTCAATGTCCAAAGGACTGAACAGGGGAAAATAATTCATCCCCTGGATTTTGGTAAATTTATTTTTAGCTCAAAACTCAATAACCTCGGTATTATAAATGGATCAATAAAACCGGAAGGTCGATACAAACTATCCATAGAATTTAAATCAGCCACATTAGCTAATGATTTTGTTAAAAAAATAGGTTCTCTTTCAAATAATAAATTTAAATCTTTCATACCTACATTCAATTTAACCAGAATGGGCAGAGTAAGAGGTATCCCAACCGATCTATCAGAAACAGAAATAGTAGATGCTCTTAATGACTCTCAATTAACTCCAAAAGTTTTAAAAGCACGTCGTTTGAATTTTAAGGATACTTCCACCGGCACCACTATATGGAAACCTTCCCAATCCGTTGTTATTACTTTCGAAGGTCAAACATTACCATCCCGTGTATTTATTTATTATAACGCTCTTCCCGTTGAAATATACAGATTCCCGACTATCCAATGTTTCAACTGTTGCCGTTTTGGCCATTCAAAACCTATTTGTCGTTCCCCTCCTCGTTGCTTCCATTGTGGAGAGGAACAGTGAACAGTGAACACAACAGTGAACAATCTTTGAACAGTGTCAAAATACAACGAATAACCCTATTTGTATTAATTGTAAGGGCAACCATACTGCTGTTAGTGTGGCCTGTCCAGAGTTATCTAGACAGAGAAATATCAAACAGTCAATGGCTGCAGACAATATTTCCTACTTTCAGGCCTCTAAATTATTCCCTCCTACAAAAAAATCTTTTGCAGAGATAACGTCTAACGCTTCTCTCTTTCATTTTTCTTCCCCTAAATCCCCTCTATCATCTTCTCACAAAGAAACAATTTTCAAACCGATAAAATCTAATCCAAAATATATTCCTTCTTTCGATAAAAAACTACATAATGAACTTTTACTTAACCCGAATGGGAATAATAAATCCCAGGCTCCCAATGGGACTGCCTTAAAAAACTGTTCCACTTCCGATATCTTCCCTAAAGTCACGATTGAAAATTCTTCTTTTATTCAAACTTTAATTACCCTATTAATTACGATCCTTTCAAATAACAATAAAGTACCGTCCAACGCTGCCGATTATATGAAATCTTTACTCTCTAGCCTTCCCGTTGTATCCGCAAATGAGCAAAATACTTCAATGGAATAGTAGAAGTCTATTCGCCAACAAAATTGATCTTGTACAGTTACTTGATGAACATAATATTTCAGTTGCTGCCATCTCCGAAACGTGGTTAAAACCCTCATACCAATTTAATATTCCTGGATATCATTGTCTAAGACATGATAGACTGGATGGCAAAGGTGGCACTGCTCTTATTATACATAATTCTATCCCTTTTAAACAAATTATTTTCCACACTCTCTCCAATAATTTTCAGATAGTAGCTGCTGTTATATCTGATATTACATTACTATCAATATATATCCCTCCCTCTACAATTTTTGTTGAAAACGAATGGTCAACATTTATATCCCAGATTCGTCCCCCGTATATGATACTTGGGGACTTCAATGCTCATTCTCCTTCTTGGGGCAGTGAGTTAACAAACCGTTCTGGCCATAATCTATTAGATTTTATGGATACCTATAATTTATGTATACTAAATGATGGATCTCCAACTCGTTTCACTGCCCCTCAACATCGGAAAAGTGCAGTCGATTTATCTCTTTGCTCATCTTCGGTGATTCCCATATGTTCTTGGAACATTCTTAAAGATCCCCTTTCCAGTGACCATTTTCCTATAATAATTACCTTCCACCATCTATCTTCCACGCATTCCTTTTCGATAAACAATAGTTTTAAATTTAAAACGAAAGACGCGAATTGGAGAAATTTTTCTTCAGAATTAGACTCCATTGTTCAAGCATCTAAGTCTTCCCTTGTCAACACTAGTTTACAATGTGAATTATTTCCTAACATGATAATAAAAGCTGCAGAAAAAACACTTAATAAACGTAATGTTAACATTAAGATAAAACATTCCACCCCATGGTGGGATGAAGAATGCACTAGTGTCGTTAAATCCAGAAGAGAAGCAATTTCCATTTTCCGTAAATGTATGTCTTTCGAAAATTACCTTTCTGTGAAACGCGCCCAGGCAGAAGCGAAACGCGTTTTGAAAAACAAAAAGCGGTCTGGATGGCGAAAATTCTGTGAACGCTTGTCTCCTGAATCTCCCCAGTCATCCGTATGGTCCAATTTAAAAAAAATTCGGTTCGTCATATACTCCGCAGCGTTCTAAACATATTCCAGAAGAAATTATTATAGGTTTTGCTGATAAGATAGCTCCTCCGTCAGTTGCCAGATGTGAGGAAATGCCTTCCTTTATTTCTTATCCATCTCACTCTAGCTGGCTGGACTCTCCTTTCTCAATAAGTGAATTAAATCGAGTAATCAATTCCCTTCCAGACTCTTCTCCTGGCCCTGATGGAATCTTATATAGTTTCATTAAAGCATTCTCAGACATGTCGGTTGAATATTTTCTATCCCTAATTAATTACATGTTCGAAACGGGATTTATTCCGGAAGTCTGGAAAGTTCAAAAAATCCTTCCGATTTTAAAACCTGGCAAAAATCCATCTGAAATCTCATCCTATCGTCCTATTGCTCTTTCGTCATGTTTAATGAAAGTAGCAGAACACTTGATTAAGAACAGATTGGAATGGTTTGTTGAAAATCACAGAATTATCTCTCCTAATCAATGTGGCTTCCGGAAAAAGAAATCAACCATAGATAATTTAAGTGTGTTAACAACAGACATCCGTATATCTCAGTCCCTTAATTCTTGCACTCTGGCCACATTTCTTGATCTTTCGTCAGCTTACGACGATGTATTAATTAACATTTTGAAAGAAAAATTAATTAAAATAAAAATTCCCTTAAAACTAGTTCAATTTATTATTAATTTACTAACAGACAGATCCATTATTATCCACTTTTCCTCAAAAACTATAAATCGCAAAATATGGAAGGGGTTACCTCAGGGGTCCGTAATCAGTCCATTATTATTTAATATATATATATATATAAGTGATTTAGACAGTGTAATTCCTTCATCTATCAAGCGACTTTATTTTGCTGATGATTTCCTTATATATTTATCACACAAAAATCTATCGCGCGCTGCGAAGGAATTGAATTTGGCTTTACATAATATTAAAGTTTGGTTGTTGACAAATGGGATGAATTTAGCTACCTCTAAAACCAAAGTAGTGGCTTTTACGCGCAAAAGAAAAATACTCCCCTTTTCTGTCTGCTTTGATAATGTCCCTCTTCAAATCGTTAAGCAAATTAAATTTCTTGGACTACTTTTGGATCATAAACTTTCCTGGCTCCCGCATATTCAGAACATTTCGGCTAAGTGTGAAAAGGGGCTAAATATTATGCGAGCTGTTTCCAGAGTGTGGTGGGGATCTCATCCTACTACTCTTAAATTAATGTATGGTGCTCTAGTGCGAAGCCATTTGGATTATGGAACATTTCTTTTTGATCCTCTTCCTAAATATTTGGACAAAAAACTTGAAAGAATTCAGTCCAAAGCGCTCAGAATAATTATTGGAGCGATGAAATCTTCTCCAATTAATTCTCTCCAGGTAGAATGTGTTGATCCCCCCTTAATTTTATGGAGACAATTCCTAGCTGATAAATATATTTTTAAATCTTTTTCTATATCGCGTCACCCTTTAGAACAAAGCCTTGATTATTTGTTCAATTACTTAAATAACGAAAAAAGATCGACAGATAAAAATCGACTTCCTCTCCTTCTAAAAAGTTTTCTTTCATTCAAATCTCTGTCTTCTTCCCTCCAAAATCTACAAAAAGATCCTATCCTTCCTATTTTCACCATCCCATTTGATTCTATCCATCCCATATCCCCAACGTTATAACTTCAGACTTCCGAACTGATATTTTAACCTCATGATTAGATAATCAAAATGTTGAGGAAAAATTTAAAAACATTACATCTTCTAAGTTTCCAGAATTTTCTCTCATTTACACAGATGGTTCTAAGTCTGATAACAAAGATTGTGGAGCTGCGGTACACATTCCCGAATTCGATTTAGATTTGTCTTATAAATTGCCTAAAGAAATTTCCATATTTACTGCAGAATGCTTCGCAATTGAACAAGCTTTGAGCCAAATCCAGCTTTTCAATATTCGACGAGCCTTACTGTGCACTGACTCACTAAGCGCAGTGTTGAAAATTTCCTCAAATATCCATAAACCAGAAGACTATATTATTTATAATATCAGAAACACCCTTTAATCTCTAAATGAATTAAATTTCGAGACAATATTGGTTTGGGTCCCTGGCCATTTAGGAATTGAGGGTAACGAGAAAGCCGATTCTCTAGCTAAGCTTGGAACAATTTCTGGCTCTAATCCTTTAGATTTTAGAATTCCTATCTCTGACGTCATCCCAATTCTTAAATCCAACATGATCCGCTCCTGGGAAGAAAATTGGACTAATACGAAAACCCGAACTGGTGCTTTTTATGCTGGAATACAAAATCATATTCCAAGTAAACCTTGGTTCCACGGCAAGAAAAAATCCAAAAGATTTATATCCTGTATCTCGAGAATGAGAATTGGTCATTGCTCCATTGCATCCCATTTGTTTAAAATCCGGGTCCTAGATAGTCCACTCTGCCAGTGCGGTATGGAAAATGAGACTCTTGATCACGTTTTCTTTAATTGTAAAAATCATTCATCCTTCAAAGGCATTTATCGTTTACTTATAAAAATCACCCACCAATCTCCCCTTAGTATTCCTTATTTACTTTCTCTCAACAATTCTCGCATTTTCTCAGTTCTATACAAGTTCATAGACTTGAATGACTTCAATATTTGAGATTTCCTATTCCCGTATAGATTTCCCATAAAATTATAACCATCTCCCTTAACTTTAACGGCACATAGCACTCTCTTTAGGGTGAATTGCCTAATACAAAAAAAAAAAAAAGTATCATTTGGAACGTCTATTTTTACATCTGTTATTTCTTGCTGGAACTCCGTTGTATTAATAAAGGATAATAAACCAATCATTTTTTAATTTATTCCACCTTAATGGCGTTATTACTACAAAACAAGGAGCAAATAATAATGTAACTGCTACGTATTATTGTGATTAAATAATGTTTGAAATAATTCGCGTAAATTAATTTTAATTAAAAGAGATAGTTACATTATTTTATTATTAATAGGAACAGAGCGGTTGTGACAACCCTAGATCATTGTTCGAATGTGGCGATTGTCAAATGTGCTCGTCACTGTTTACTGGGGTAAGTAAATTATGAACATTTGTAAAAGTGTCTTAACTAAATACTTCATCAAAATATTCGTCTCTGAAAATAGAAGAAATTTACTTTGGCGAATTTGGACTTCGCAAATTTGTTCATAACGTGGCGATTAATTTGCGCTCCCATGTAAAAATGTCTATTCATTAAAAAGCAGATTTTACTTATAAGAACTAAATGTTGATATTATAATGCGAGATGCCTATATACTGTCAGATTGATTTATTGACGAATCACAGTCAGTTTTTCCCTCCGCGTTCTCCAACAGTTGATTTTACCCCTCACCATTAGGTTCTAGTCTATTAATATTCATATATCTGTGATAAATACACAAGAATTTACTTCCAATTCATATATTTTTTTTATTGAAACCATAATATTATGTATTTTCAAACATGATATGGTAATGTGGGCTTCACTGAGTGCTCTCGTGCCAAGACCCCCATTTTACATTTTTTTTAAAATTTAATACTGTAACAAATTGAGACAAAATAAAATTAAACTGAGATGAAATAAAATTAAATGTAACAATAAAGGCGGTGATGAAAAAAAAACGATAAATATTTTGAAGTACGGTTGTAAATAATATTTTGAGTTACGGTTGTATATAATATTTTGAGGTATGGTTTTATATAATATTTTGAGCTACGGTTGTACATAATATTTTGAGGTACGTTTGTATGTAATATTTTGAGCTACGGTTGCATATGATATTTTGAGTTACGGTTGTATTTAATATTTTGAGGTACGGTTGTACATAAAGAAGTATGTATTATAATGGTATTGTGTATTGCGTATATACCTTTTATTCTATAACCTTATAATTTTTTTGTCACATAGCTTTTTTTTCATTAATCCATCTTTAATTTTGCATATGAAATGTTTTTTCTGTACCTAATTTTTTTGTCTAGTGAAAAATCGATAAATGCTTTTATTGCCTGGTATTTGTGGTATCTTTGTCCAAAGTTTGTGTTTACCGTCGGAGTTTTTAAAAGTTTTTTTTTATTGGTGCCCTTTTTTACTCATTCAAAGTACGCTCTAGCGTATTTAAATCGCACTTTATGGAACGCGCGTTTTTTAAAGTTACCATGGCAACATCAACAAATCAACAAAATGTGAAGTCTAAATGTCAACTTTTAACTATAAATCTGACAGGAATATTTTAAACGTCAAATAAAACATTACAAATGTTTCAAAAATTTTATTCATAGTTTACATTCTTTTTTACATCGTTTACATTCTAATTATTTAAATGGATGTGAAAAGAGCAGTTCGTATTATTTGAAATATTAATACGTCCGTTTTTTAAATCGGAGGAAATGCTGTTCAAATTAATAGTATTCTCGGAAGTCAATGAGGCTGCACTTCCATTAATGGAAGTTCCAATAATGTTTTAAACATTCTTCTTATTGCTAATGCTCTCTTCCACGTAACCAGTCGCCACAGCTGCCGATTTCCATCCTACTTGTCGTTGGATTTGATCAATTGTCATGCCACTATTTGCCATAATGGTAGCGGATGTACGTCGAAACGCATGTTCTGTATATTTCTCAGGATCGTTTAATTTAAGATAGCGTGCGATTTGTAAGGGGCATGATCCAAATGTGTTAATACCAACCACTTGATTGGTGCACTTGCCCTTATCATACCGTAAGAAAATCCTGTCTGTACTTACATTTTGGGGTCGCAATGATAAATATTGCTTCATCAAACGCACATAATTAATTGCACCACTGTCGGCAACAGTAAAACGTCGAGCCTTCACTGTTTTAGATGGTCGGATGGTAATAAGCAATACACTTCCTTCTTCTTTGATATCATATAAGCGTAAATCGCACAATTCACATCTTCTGCAAGAGCCAAAGATTCCGCAAATGGCTACCACCTTCAAAAATAAGTACGTAATGTCCGGTGCTTCCGTGAAAAACTTCCGCAAATCATCTTCTTTGAATACATACGCCTTCTTAGCAACGTCATCCTTGCTAATTGCCTTCATGAATGCATGCACTTTCACAAATGATTTTAAATAAACCCCTTTATTTATCCTCAACAGACATTGCAATTTCGAATGTATGGCCCACATAGTCGATGCTTTGTACTGTTCCGACATTTTCTGAAGGTAAGCAAGCACAACTCGTTCATCTACATCTACTACGTTTTGCTCCTCCATCCATGTTATGAACCTTTCTTATTATTTTCTTATTCTTTCTTTCTTATATTCTTTTTTATAAACGTCTTTGGATTTTTCAGGTATTAACCGCGATTCTGCTTTGGTATTTAAATTATGAATGTTAGAACTCATTTTACAACACACAATAACTAGTAATAACTGTGATGTCAACTATTAATCTTATGTGACAGATTGCAAATTAATGTTTGTGTTTTTCATTTCCATGACAACAAGATATTGTGATGTCACATCACGAATTCATTAATAGTTCTTATTTCCAAATTTTTAATAATAATATCAATATTTATGTTTTCAAAGTGTACCAATAAAAAAAAATAGCGTAAAGTATTCGTGGATAACTGGTCTTTAAAACACGCGCGATTTTTCGAGCACGACGGCGTAGCCGAGTGCTCGAAAAATCGCGCGTGTTTTAAAGACCTGTTTACCCACTTATACTTTAATATACTATTTTGTATCTTTTTAACGGAGTATTATTTTTTACTTCCAACACAAATTAACTCAACCTTCACCCTTTTGACAAAATATTGTTTTATTGGAGTGCCCCCACTTTATATTATTAAAGTTTCGTTATAGTTATTTATTCTTCCGATTTTGCTGACTGACGTACTTCTAATATGAGCTAGCATACATAACATATGGTGGGTAGATTGACACATACTCCTACCAACAACCTATATTTGTCACGAATGGATTTTCTATTAAAAAATCCTTACGAAATCTTTTCTCCTTAACCTTTCCGGGAGTATGGACGCTAATGAACGACGGTACACACTTTCGCCAAAGGAGTATGGACGGCTATGGACGACAGCGGTCGCATATTCTAATTCGATGCATATTCTGTAAATATGCATCGTATTGCCATCTATGGGCATATTCCTGTAACTTTACACCAATTTTAAACATTTTACATCATTATCGACAGAGATTTAGGCTGTTATTTATTTTGCATACTATCATATAATTAAATCAAAAAGTATATTCTTTTATTTATATAAAAAAAACTCACTCCCCAGAGCACGGTCAGCATTACGTAACTTACTCCCGGATTCTTCTGAAAGAATGATATTGATGTTTATTTTTTGGAATTACTTAGTGAGTAAAACCTCAATTAATTAATTAATTAATGGGGACAGTATTAGCGATTCCGAAAGGATACGGTCACATCTAGTTCTAGATTTTTGATTTTTCTGTTTCAGATTTTCGTTTAGGTATCGCTAATATTGTATTCAATAATTAAGTATAATTGTATTGAACATAAAAAATGATTTTATTGCATTTAATATCAATTGCGGCTAAGGTTGCACACCTGCAAGTTTGATGACTCCTTTCTCCAAATCATAACATTTACCAGTTGAAAAATGCATCAATCTATTACCAGGCGGCAAAACGACTGGATCGAACATGAAACAGTTCAATAACCCTATTTTCTAAAACGAAATTAAAATATTGACAAAGCCAAAAAGCTGTTACTGGGCGAAATATTATTCACACCACAATTCCTGCATTTGGAAAACGAAACCATGTTTTTGCAAGCTGACGTCACACAAACGCTTGTAGGAGATATTATAAATAGCCCATTAAAACAAAATATTGAAGGATTCAAGTTTTAAAACTACGCCGGTAATAACGCGATCTGTTCTTACAATTTCTGAGTGTCAACTGAAAGCTGTATTCGCTTCTGTTCCTCCATCACGGCACAATAATTTTAAGGATTACAACTATGTGCAACGAGCTGTTTACTGCCGGCACTCTATCAGCTGAGCCAGACGCATCTGTCATCATTACAATAATGAGGCTTCTCTGTGTGCCGGCCTTATAATCAAATGACCATGCCGACGCTGAATTCCTGCGACTGAACCAGCCACAGATGCTGACAACCTAAAGGCTGACAAATACCTGCTGGCTACCGACTAAACCAGCACTGATGCTGAAAACCTAGAGGCTGGCCAATTCCTCCTGGCTACCGACTGAATAGCACTGATGCTGAAAACTTAGAGGTTGGCCAATTCTTCCTGGCTACCGACTAAATAAGCCATTGATGCTGACAACCTAGAGGCTGGCCAATTCCTCCTGGCTACCGACTGAACCAGCACTGATGCTGACAACCTAGATGCTGGCCAATTCCTCCTGGCTACCGACTGAACCAGCACTGATGCTGACAACCTAGAGGCTGGACAATTTTTCCTGGTAACCGACTGAATTAGCCATTGATGCTGACAACCTAGAGGCCGGTCAATTATTCCTGGCTACTGACTGAATTAGCCATTGATGCTGATAACATAGAGGCTGGCCAATTCCTGCTGGCTACCAATTGAACTGGCTACTGCTGCAGCAGTCGCCTACACCATTTGCTGTATCGTATGGCGCGATTATGCACAATGTGCTCCAATCTGAAATTATCGCTGAAAAAATTCTGATTGTCTCAGTTTCTATGTGTGTATTAAAACCCAGTTGTATCGAAATACATATAACTATTTCTTATGAATTGGGTTGGCTGTAAGAAATAGGAAGTACCTACACCCCTTTGTACGTTCTGTATACCAGTACAATACTTAGGACGGGTTGTTTCGGAGAATCTGAACAATTCATCAAATTTCAACGTTCATTTTCAAGTTCTGTGAAAGATTTTTTCAAGTTCTGTTTTTATTTCAGTTTTGGCAAGCAACTAGCCTACAGTGATATAAAAACAGAACTTGAATAAGTCTTTCACAGAACCCGAAAATGAACGTTGAAATTTGATGAATTGTTCAAATTCCCCGAAACAACCCGCCCTTATAATTAAAATGTGAATTTTGATTTGAATCGTCGTTCTTTTATGATGGTTTGGATAGAACACCTCACGGTGTTTTATTTAAATCATTACCCAGGTTGGGGACTGATGTGTGCCGGTGCTTATTATTTACAGTATTTTCTTGTACAGGCAAACCCGTCTCGCACAATAATATTGATTTTAAAAGCTCCATTTTATAGTACTATAATCATTGTGTACCCGTTCTTTTTTTCTAATATTTGGAAAAAAGCAATGTATATAAATCTTGAATCTATATAAATAAAAATATACCTACATGTTCGTTTGTTCAATCTTAAATCTCCAAAAGTTCTTCACCGATTGCTTTGAAATGCTGACACAATGTTGCATTCGAATTAAAATTTGACAAACAAAAAAAACTTTTTAAAACCTTTTAAGAGTTTCTCTAATTAGTGTGTTGTTTAAGTTTGACAAACAACACACTAATTAGGGAAACTTTTAAAAGGGTAGTAACCATTAACAATTGCAATCATTTTACTCATAAATTAGTAAGGGAAATCAGTAGATAAATAAAAATAAAAGCAAAAAAATCTTTTTATTCCAAACACCTATCTAGTAATGTAAAAACATCGTCTTTAAGTGGTAATGCCACAGTTTGATAATGCCTTCAGTGGGCGAAACAGCTGTCACACGTAATAATAATTCCATAGCAGAACTTGTTTATAAATAAACTGTTTTTATAAATTGAATGATGATATTATTGAGTACATAAAAGATACAAAAAATATGTAATGGAGTTCTACAAATTACAACTTAAAAACAATATTTTTTTTTAAATCTGCACTAGTTAATCATAAAAGTGCTGTAACAGAAGATGTTTGTACTTTTAGTGGAGTTTCGTTAAGTTTCATAATGTAACGACAAACAGAACAGCGCGGCGGTTAATTTGTTCAAGTAATAATAATATCAGTTTCGAATGCGAGTTGACATTTAAACCGCAACAACGTTCAATCAATATCTATAAGGAAAGAAGACGACAATGACAACGATTCATTAGAATCTTCCATGCCGCGTTATCCTTGCACACAACGCGGTATGATTATAAAAACAAAAGAGTAATTGACAAAAGTATGTTTTCTTCGGTCAAAAAAAATCGAATTTTCGAAGATAGTGCTTTTAAAATGAACTTAAAGAAACGTTTGCACTGTGTTCAAGAAGGGGAAAAAACTATATCCATTATCCCACTGGTTCGTTCCCGATAAGCAATCGACAAAAACCGCAGACCCCGCGCAGAAAATTCGCACAATGGCAGCGTTTGAAACAGAATTTTACTATTCTTCGCACTGAACATATTTTATGTAGGTACTAAAAGTAAAAGAAGTGATAGGTTGATAAAAAATATGTTTAGAGAAACAAATAAGAACATATTTTTGAAATAAGAAATACTGTAAAACCGAAAATTGGATTCGTCAAATGGTTTTCCATGGGACAAAAATAGGTAAATTTTTCCAGTTAAGGGCCCGCTTTCCGCGTAAAGAATTTAGATTTGGGCAACACCCACAAAATTTAGTGTTAAAAGAATCCGACAGAGGTGTCTGAATTCGTATTAGGAATAATTTTGGGGATTATGAAATTAAATTACCGACATCTATTGCAATTTTAGAAAAACAGAACCATTTTTAGTTAGCACCGACCTTAGAGTAATAATGCACCGACCAAATGAGAAGGAAGTCGAAATGAAGATGGTTCTCAAAATATGGGTTTTATTACGGATTTAATTAATTATTTTTTTTTTTAATTTTACAAAAAACATTTACGAAAGTTATTTGTATAGGTATAAAAATTACTTTACTTTACTAAAATACTATTCTCACTTTTATAAAAGTAATTTATAACTTTTATAAAATCAATAAATATATTTTTACATCAATAAGGTTTTAAACTTTTTTACTCGAAAACTATCTTAAAACGTTGGAATTCCAAAAAAAGTTTTTTTTTCTTTTTTACTTGTACTATCAATTAGAATCACCTCCCGAAGTTTGTGCACTTTACCCCCGACATCTTGTATAATATGCGCAATATAATATTTATACACGTGTAATATCTACTTTTGTACATTTATATAAATTATATACACGTTTACATTTTTATGCTCATCAAATTTATTATATTATAAAGATAGATAGAAAGATCCTTAGTGCTTCCTGAGGACTTACAAATCAGAAGACTTTTTTGTAATTATTTATTTATTCATTTAAACAATTCAATAATTATAAAGAGTAATAAAACATGTAAGCAACATAAAATTACATTCTAAAATGTGAAAGGGGCTCTATTTATTTACATTTTTATGAAATTACTACTTTTAATAGTTTTAAGCTTTCAGTGAACTTTCAATTTTATTTTTAACTTCTCTAAATATTATTTGTTTAAATCGTCAAATATAATTTAATCACAAACACAAGATTCACTCAAAATGAAAGATTGGTGGTTCTGAAATGTTCCCATAAATACGGTGAAAGAACCCTAAACTATAAACTTATTACCCTAAACATGCTTCGAGCGAAATGCGGATCTGGAAACCTTATCGTCAATCTGAGCAAAACATACCATGAACGTCAATATAGCAACAGCCTTTGTTCTGCTGCAGTTTCATTAAATGCCGAGAGATCCGTTTACAGTCTCCAAAAAGCAATACTGGGGCACAACCCTAGAAGCAAAGCTAAATGATTGGAATACAGAAAGATAAAAACACACCATTGTCAAAAATATCTTGGCCGTAAATGATTAAATAAAATTAGATTTATTCAGGAAGGCAAGCTATCGATCAAATGATTTGCGAATTCGGAAAAACCGTTATTATTGAGGTTTTATTGATGTTTTGTTTCTCCCGATTTATTCGTATAACCCATTAGTCTACATAATTATCTAGCGGGTTTTCCATTACTTGTGCACTTATGTTAATGTATTTTATGACCGTCTTTGTGTTGCTTATATTTGTATCATGTTGTCTCCCTCTATATTTTGTTATATATATGCACACATTATGTACTTCTTGTTTAGTATTAATTTGTACCCTGATGATGCTTAAGTAAAGCGAAACCGGTCGGTTCTTAAATTAATAAATATCGTGGTTTTAAAACAAAAAAGTATTTTATTTTATTAAATTATATTCCCCACAGTTTCAGAACTTTCAATAGCTTCTTTCGCTCGCATGTTCATTATTATTCTGAATTCCACGTTCGAGTATTGTTATTTGAAACAGATGGCCCGTATATTATTATTACATATTATATTATATTTCGGACATCGTTGCATTGTGAATTAATAAGAACTTGCCCTGTAATTTCTAATGTTTTGGAATTAGTTTTATTTCCCAAAGTACGTATTCTGAAAAAAATAAAATAAAATTTTTTATAACTTTTTACTACACAATACATAAATAAAAATATGAATTATTAATTTTTATAGTAAATTATCGTTTATAATAAATATAAGCTTATAAATCAAAAATTGTATTTTTTTCTTCTCACCTATTAGATAGGATATAATTTTATGAGATATCATTTTTTCTTTGAAATACGGGATATCTTTCGTGTATTTCCCATCTTTGAAAAAACAATATTTATTAACTCATAAACTTTACACGCGTAAAAATTATCTTTATAGATTCAAATATTTGCACGTAATCGCACGTCTGTAGATCATAGAACGTTGAACGACATGTCTGCCCCCAAAGCCCTCGAGTTGGCGAATGAACTTTTCAAAGAAGATAGGTTAATCTTCAAGTCGGAGCGAGCGCGCTATAATAAATATGATTTAAAAGCAATAGGCGTAAGCGACAGTTGTGAAAATGTTTAATAAATCACGGCGTATTTCAAAAATAGCAAAAATCACTTTTGGGGTCTATTGAGTAGCATTAAAAGAAGCATTGTGATTTTTTTCATACATATAACTTGTAAAATAACAGAAATAAACGTGTTAATAATATTTTTCGGAGCATACTTTGCGATTTATTTCTATCGAGGGAATTTCAAATAATTACCGTTTCGGCTTTTGGAACAAATAGATACTATCTTAAAGAATAACATATATTTTTTTAAGAGCTTAAAAACTTCAAAATTTTAAGGAAAGTATGTCGGAAATTGGATGAAATTCGAATAGTGGGCCCTTAATAAATTGAATTCAAGGAATCACGTGTGTGAAATACTCGATTTTTAAACCTTTTCTTTTCGTGGAATTGATTCCACAGCTTAGCTCAAATTTCAACTCGTCAGATGCTATTTTAAAGAGAAAATTCGCGATATTCAAGCCAATGGAGTCACGTTAGTGTGCGCGTTTCCGAACTCGCATTTTCTAGAAAATAAATGCGAAAAGCTCTTCAGTGTTTAAAAAATAGTAAACTTTAAACGTTCTATGGATAACTAGCTACCGCTAAAAAGGATTATTTTTTAAATAATTAAATATTGGCCATTAGAGAAATCAATATTTGAAGACGTTATGGGAAACTTTGGAATATATTTTCAAGTTTATGGTTATTATTATAATTTAAATTTATTTTTATCAGTTGGATAAAAATAATAAAATTACAAAAAAAAAGTCTCCAAAAAGTGTTTTTTTCTGGTCGATATTTCAAAATATATACGACAAACTTGTGTTAAGACGTAAATTGGTCGTTTTTAAATTAGGCCTATCACTATGCTTACACTTTTTTTTTTGTATTAGTACAGTAGAAGGGAAATTTTTTTTTTAAATAATTGCCACAATTTTCTCTAAAAACGGTACCTACCTACTTACTAGATATTTGCTAAACCTTTTAATTAAAAATAAGTTAAATAAGTTTGGTTGAGTATTTTGACCTGATTTATTAAGTTATTTTTTTATGAAAAAGGCCGCGCAGCCGTTTCTCAGGATATAAAAATTATTCATGTAATCTCCATCTCAAAACAATATTCCTCTGATGAGTATGTTGCTACCCGAAGGGAAAATATATGCTGATCACGATCAGGCCTATGAGGAATTGAGATAGTGTGTGAGAATGTTTATTGATTACTAAGTTTAAAGTGAATACGTGGAACTAGTGGATGAATTTGCGTAATTGGGAAGCTTGTTAGCGAGAGACGGAAAACCTGATAAGAACATCGTGACAGAAGAGTGCGTGAATCTAGGTATATCAATTAATGTAGTAGTAGTCTATAATGAAATTCTGATACCTACCCTGATACATGAAAGTAAACAAACTAAGCGTGGATCTAAAAACATATTTACTCTAGTATAATTAATTACTCCCGAGTTCACAGAAAACGATATAAACCGAATAATGAATTATGAAACCAATAAAACATTTTGAAGTTCGTATGAAAGTTTTTTTTTTTGCAAAGTTGTGGTGCAAAATATTGCAATTCTATTTGAGATTATGAGTTATATAATGGTTGAGTGATTTCAGAGTTTTCTCAATTTAACTAAAAAAAATGAAAGCATATATTTAGTTTTCACAATGCAAAATAATCAGCTAAAATTAAGTTATTGGTTTTATGACTTACTATCTTTTAAGTAAAAACAATGTATTTTTAATGTAACTACCACACTAGAGTCCCAACTGTCAGTGAGACTATGACATCCCCTATTGGGGGTAAGAGATTTAAAGTAGTGAAGAGGGGAAGGAGATGAAGTAGAGGAAGGTCGAAAAATACCTGTCTATTGATACTTGGTCAACAAGCAAAATTAAAGCTAATAAACGTTTCGATTATGAAATTTCACAAGGGCGGTACTGAAAGTATGTACTACTCAGGAACGTGCCAAAATACAATATAGTAAATTATTACCAATTGATTAGATCATAATAAAAATACAAAAACACGCCGGGATTAGGACCCGCGACCTTCGTATTTGCAACCAAACCGCAAAGGTAAAAAAAACGTTCCCTTGAATCAGATCAAATTGTACGAAAATCGTAATAAACATATAATGAAACGGAGTACTTAATATAATTTATAATAATAATATAAGTGGTACGCAATAAGTGACTTAAACAAATAAGTCGTGTCATAACATCATCAATGTTTTCCATGTATATACTGTACATGTTTGAATAAATACCAAACATTAACTTTTAAAGGAAAATAAGTTTCAGATATTTGTGTAGGTAGATTATAAAAGTGTTTAATGATGTTTATAAAAAGCCAATGAGAGGAATTCTGAATTTCCTGGAGTAATAAAAATTGCCCCGCGGGTGGCGCTTGGTTGGACTTCGCCCAGTTTAAGTGATACTAACAACAGTAACATTCAATAGGTACTAATTAGGTCATTCACAGAGAGAAGGTGAGTATATATGGTTAATAGATTTTTACAATATAGAGCCCCACAAAAGCGGCGCTATACAAATTGTCCAATAAATAAATAAATATAATGTTCACATTTTATTGCGTACATATGCATTGATATACAACGGAAATAGATAAAATAATGTAATCTTATTAAACTTTATTTCAAACACAAATAACTTTGTTTACATCACTTTATTATATACATTCCTGGTACTATTTAACCGGCGTTTTACACTACTAACAAAATGAAGATATATATTCTTAATAATAAAGATAACAATAATCAAACAAAAAAAATCGGGAGTTTATAAACTCAATTGGGATGATTGTAATTTCTTTTACAAAGGTAGAACCAATAGAAACTTTGAAGTCAAAACTAAAGAACATCTTGGAGCTCTAAATAGAAATATTGAATCTGAGTTTGATCATCTTTTGAATAATGATCACACTTGATAAAAATTCAGGTCTTCAAATACTTCACATAGGATATAAAGCATCGCAAATAAATAATTTAGAATTAAGAAAATATGTCAATATAAAATCAGATATAATTAATAAGCAAAAAAAAATTATAAACCCTCTAAATATTTTCCCACTCAACTGGTCTTTCCCGTCTAATGATATTGTAATTTCTAATTCTGATAAACTCCTCCCACTCTTACCCCTCCCCACTACTTCCACTTCTTCTTTTCAATTGCAATCTATATTTAATTTTTGACTTCAATGTATACTTACTCCTGATGAGGTGAACTTCGTTCGTGTAACATGTAGAGGTTGTATGTAATTAAGTGATGTAAACAAAGTTATTTATGTTTTAATAAAATAAATAATGCCATCATAAGCTTCCAGAAGAAATCTTCTTATTAAACGCTTGTTAATGGTCAAGTAATTTTGCGTATTGTTAGCTGCATATTTAAATATTCGCGCTAGTCATTTGGTTCGTTCTTATACGAATGATCGAATTTTGCCTGCAAACCCCCATTCTGGATTTACCGGAAACACACGATTTGAATTCGACCAATCAGAGGGCCTATATCGTCCAGATGCAAGCGTAATAATACTATTAGACTAGCAGTTAAAAACCCGCTCCGCGGGTTAAAAATACTTTACACAGGATATAAAGCATCGCAAATAAATAATTTTGAAATTTTATAAATAAGAAAACATGTCAATATAAAATAAGATATAGTTAATAAGCAAAAAAAAACATTAACCCTTTTTTAAATATTTTCCCACTCAACTGGTCTTTCCCGTCTAACGATATTGTAATTCCTAATTCTGATAAACTCCGCCCACTATTACCTCTCCCCCCTCCATCCACTTCTTCTTTCTAATTGTAATCTGTATTTAATTTTTGACTTCAATATATACTTACTCCTGATGAGGTGAACTGATGTAATTAAGTCAGGTTAACAAAGTTATTTATGTTTAAATGAATTAAATAAGGCCATCACAAAGTGATAAGCTTCCAGAAGAAATCTTTTTATTAAACGCTTGTTAATGGTCAAGTAATTTTGCGTATTGTTAGCTGCATATTTAAATATTTGCACCAGTCATTTGGTTCGTTCTTATACCACCAGAGGGGCAGAGTGGTCGAATTTTGCCTGCAGACCCCCTATTCGGGATTTACCAAAAACATACTATTTGAATTCGACCAATCAGAGGGCCTAGATCATCCAGACGCTAGCGTTATAATACTATCAGATCCTTAGGATTAAAAACTTACAATTTATGTAGAAGAACGCTCTAAATTCAATAGAAATATATCTGATTATTTTTTAACGCAAAGAAAAGATTTAAAATGTTTAACTGGTGTTTAGTTTATAGTAACGTTATCCAGGAGTTCGTGACGTGACTATGTTTTCCTTTCTAGAGTGGTGAGGAAATTGGAAACGGTTTTTGTTCAATATAAAACTTTTATATGTATATCAAGGGGAGGAAAAAGGAGAGGATGTTTTTGTTTTACTCTGGATCTTTGGTAGTAATTATGCAAATGTGTTTAAGAAGCAGAAATATCCTTTGCGGAAGGAAACGAGAAATAATAAGCCTTAGTCGAAAGTCACTAGATAAATTTTTTTATTTTTTTTATTATAGCAACTATTTAAATATCGTACGTACAACATATGATAGTGAATATAACGTTTAGTAAATTTTATTTCTAAGTCCTCCTCACTGTCTGTTTTATTTGTTTTCTTTCGGAAAATTTCAATTTAAGACGTTCTTATGCTTACTTTCAGCATGGTCTTTATGATTCCTATTTGAATTCTGTTCAGTTTATGTATATTCTTAGATGCAGCAGATCCTATAATTCCATATTCAATACGAGATTGATATAAAGCTGAATACATTTTTATTTACCACATTTTTTTAATTTTTAAAGAAATATATAAGTTTTGTACCTTTAAGATTTAAAGATTTCTCTATCGCTCGTCATACACTACCAATGGGAATATATAGCGAGCGATATGCTGAAATGTATATAGCGCACGTACAGCGTGATCTGTCACAGGCTTAAATGTGGTGTACTTTTATTATTTTAATTAATCGCTGCTCAAAAGGGAGTGGTGCACAGTATCGATTCTCCAATCCAGGCAACTCGACATTTTTATTCTTGAGTCTCGTCGAAGGTACACAGTTACATATGCCAAACGTCACAAGTCATTCAACTCGAACAACGATTCAATGGGTCAAACCACTCGTTGTTCGAGTGGGATGACTTCGTCGAGAATCTAGACCTAGAAAGGTTATACGATACTATTTAAAAAAAACTTTATTTCAAAATTCGCTACAGTTTAGTGAAGGTTGCCTAAAATCTTTGCGGAATGAAACATTGTGAAATTTACAAGTATATTTCTATTATTTTTTTAATGATAAACTAATGTTTATAACACAAGATTTTATGCATCGCATAAAGGATAACAAATAATTATAAGCAATAATTAGTGGCCTGAAATACTAATACAAATTTAAAATATCTCCCGAGTAAAAATAAATGCCGCCAACGGGAATTGAACCCGTGCTTGACCGGACATCAGAAGGCATGGGTTCAATTCCCGTTGGCGGCATTTATTTTTACTCGGGAGATATTTTCAATTTTTCGTAATTCTGGCGACTAATTATTGCTTATAATTATTATGTATATTTCTATTAAAAATAAGGCAACTTTGGAAAATTTTATGGGTGTAGTTTGGATTTTAATAATATGAAAAGCTAACTGCCACAAGTGTTAATGGACGTTCTTAATTATTTAATAATTTTATGGTGATTTTAAATGTCCACCTTCAAGAAATCTAGAAGATCATCACTGTTTGGGTTCATGGGTTAAGGTTTGCCCAGGTCTTGGTAGCGGGTGCGTCGGCCCACCTTCTGCGTGGCGGGCCGGTTGGGAGATGCTGGTTGAGGGAGACCCTTTACATCCGGTTACCGCTGTCCGGGCCGCTCGATAGTACAGGGGCCCGACCCTCAGGCTCACGACTAAGGGTGGGCTGCCCCATCAGCGAGTGAAAAAACCCTGCCACTGCTGTTGTGCCGGTTCGTGACCGGAGGGGACCCAGCAGCAGCGTTTGGGGCGCATTGGATGCCCTCTCCAGCCGGACTCTCCCAGCCTATCGCCTAGCACCGCAGTGAGTGGGCTGGAACCAAACGCTCATCACTCCTGGACAGCCTGAACCCCATTTTCCTACCCACCCCTCATACCTTTCCATTCCAGACCTTCCTTTCACTTCATACCCTTAAAAAAAAAAAAACAAACAAAATTAAAATCATGAATATACATAAAAACAAACTTAACATCATTACAGCGGCGAGTAGCAGGCGTCCCTGGTGCGGGCCAAAACTGTTGGTAAATTTTGCCAACATTCGCGGTCTGCACACTAATTTAAATTCAGTTCATCACCATCTTTTGTCCCAACGTCCTAACCTTCTTTTCCTATCCGAAACTCAGATAGCCGAGCCGCCAGACTCCTCCTATCTGGACTGCCCGGGCTTTACCCTTGCAAGCAAGTTCCGATTTAAAGGAGGAGTCTGCCTCTATAGTCGAGCTGACGTCAACTGTGTACGACTATTGAGTCTGGAAAACTCCAGATTCGACGTAATGTGGGTGCGCGTCAATCTTGCCAGTACGGCAAGATTCTACGCATGTCTATACCGCTCCCCGAACCATAGCGAATCAGACACTTCCGAGCTCTTCAAACATTTAAGAGATACTATTGATGATCTCTTGCCCCGCTACCCTTCGGCCGAGTTTATTGTTCTGGGGGACTTCAATGTTCATAACGAACCATGGTTGAAGTTCTCTGGCCCAACGGACTCGGCTGGCCGACAGGCGGAATCCTTTGCCATTTGCTACGGATTAGAGCAACTGGTTCAGGAGCCTACAAGGGTTCCTGATGTCCAGACTCACCGTTCCAATCTGTTAGACCTATTCTTAACTACTGTGCCACACGGTTATAAGATTGACGTCACAGCGCCTCTGGGATCATCTGACCACTGCCTAGTGACGACATCAATCCCCGTTAGCCTCAGACCAACCAATGAGAGGCTGAGGAGAAAAGTGTGGCACTATAGGTCAGCAGATTGGTTCGGTATGCGGGCCCATTTCAACGCTTTTCCGTGGTCAGCTGTTTGTTTTCGGACTTCGGACCCTTCAAGATGTGCCCAGGAGATTGGTGAAGTCATCAAATCGGCGATGGATGGCTTCATACAATCGACTACTAAAGAAACTGGTGTGGGCTCAAAGCCGTGGTTCAGTCGACAATGCTCCGAAGCAGTTCGACGAAAAAACGCGGCTTACCGAGCCTACAACACATCTCGAACGCCCGAAAGCAGATCAGCATACAACAAATCGGCAAAGGAATGCAAGAGAATCATTAATAGGTCAAAATTCGAACACGACCTGCAGATCAGCAAAAAGCTGGCTGCCTGCCCGCATGGCAGCAGAGCATTCTGGTCCCTTGCGGGCTCAATAGGTCGGAATTTTTGCAAACCCAGTTTGCCACCTCTTACCAGACCTGACGGCTCACTAGCAAACACTGCCACCGAAAAGGCTAACTTATTAGGGAAAATGTTTGCGGAAAACTCGACCCTCGATGACGGAGGTGCTGTTCCGCCGTCGGTTCCTCACTGCGGCTTCTATATGAAAAAGCTGAGGATCCGGCATCGGGATGTACTCCACGTTATACGGGGGCTCGATGTTAACAAAGCTAGTGGACCTGATGGAATACCTGCCCTGGTATTGCAGAGGTGTGCTGCGGAAATAGTTCCAGTTTTGACAAAGCTCTTCAAAATGTCCCTGAAGTGTGGCACTGTGCCCTCTGGTTGGAAAAAAGCGGTCATTCACCCTATTCCCAAGAAAAGTGACCGCTCCAACCCGGCCAACTACCGCCCCATAGCGATCACATCAGTTCTGTCCAAAGTGATGGAACGTGTGATCAACGACAAACTGCTCACATACCTCGAGAAGAACAAAATTATCAACGACCGTCAATACGGATTCCGGCGGAACCGCTCGTACGGTGATCTTCTCGCGTATGTGTCGCATGTTTGGGGGCGGTGCCTTGAACGTCACGGTGAGACCCAAACGGTCGCACTAGACATATCCAAGGCCTTTGACCGGGTCTGGCACCGAGGACTTGTCAACAAATTGCCTTCTTACGGACTTCCCGCATCCCTGTGTACGTGGATTGCTGACTTTTTAAGGGATAGGTCGATTCAGGCTGTTGCTGACGGTTTCACCTCTTCCTCGCACTCTATAAATGCTGGCGTCCCACAGGGATCGGTTCTGTCTCCGACTTTGTTTTTGTTGCACATCAATGACCTTTTGACATGTGCACCGATTCATTGTTACGCGGATGACAGTACAGTTCATGATAGCTTTTTGTTTGACAAGCCCCCAAAGGGCACACAAACTCCAACGGCTCGGAGGGCTTTGAAGCAGAGAATGGACGGTTATCTCGAGAGTATTTCCTCCTGGGGTAAAAGTAATCTCGTCGAATTTGATGTTTCAAAGACCCAATCCTGTCTGATTACGTCTAAAATGGATCTAAATGATAATCTAGTCTCCTTCAACGGAAGCAATCTTCCGAACAGGCCTTCCATTGATATGCTTGGTGTAACTATAAGTGACCAGCTCAGGTATGGGGGCTCCATCGAAGCTCCATAAAGCTGGCCTCTCAGAAGCTGGGCGTACTGTACAGGGCCCGCAGATACTTTAATAGTACACAACTGCTGACCCTATACAAATCGCAAGTGCGCCCTACTGTCGAATTTGGCAGCCATCTCTGGTCCGGAGCCCCTAAATACCTGAAAAAAACCCTTGACTCTGTGCAAAAACGGGCGGTCCGTTTGATAGATTCCCCAATCTTAACAAACGGACTGCAATCTTTAGAGCACAGGCGTCAGGTAGGTATGCTGTCCTTGTTCTATCGGTATTACAATGGAAGATGCTCTGAGGAACTAGCGTCATTGATCCCTTCGGCACCGGTGCGTAGTCGGGATACACGCCAAACGCGTGCCCAACATTTGTACACGGTTGACACTTGTCACATGAGAACGGGTCGCTTCTATGATTCGTTATTAAGTTCAACAGCTCGGCTGTGGAACGAACTGCCGGCCTCTGTGTTTCCTCCCTCCTATAACATGGGACTCTTCAAGACCCATGTTCACTCCTTCCTCTCCACAAAAAGACCCTCCACACAGCATCCCCAAAGATGACATAGGCCCTGAGGGAATTTATTTTCTTCAGGGCCTCCTGTGTGGAGTTAATATAAAAAATAAAAAAAAAAATCTGCGAAATAATATGGTTTCTGCCTTCTAGAAAATTTTTTTTGCGGAAAGTAAATAACTTAATTTAAAACCTCAAACGTCAACTTTTAACGTTATTTATTTAACCACTGAGCTTTTAAATCATATTTTTCGAGTTGATTGAATTGCTAAACTATTGTAAATACTTAAAAAATTAAAACAATTTTTGAAAATATATGCATTAAAGAAAAAAAGTAAACAGCTAAAACATAAAAAAAAAATTTGAAAAAAATATAAATAGAAACAAAGAATAAAAAAACCTAATGCTGCGTATGCACATGAGAAAAAGTGTAAGCCACGAATTATGGTATATGAACGAAGCAACCGAAATGGTGTAAAATGCCCCTTACGGTTGCTTCGTTCCTTTCCCATAGTTATAGTTTTAAGTGGTATACGCAGCGTAAGAGATAACGCCAGCGTATATTACCCTTCACATAAACACCAGATTTCATTTTCTCTATAACTCATTGGTTCTGATGTTCAATATAACAAAAATAGTAGAAGGTATATACATAGGTAGAAGGTAGTTAATCTCTCAGATGAGAATACTTATTTGCGAGACTTCATAATCTCGGAATCAGGGAACTTTGATAAGGTGTTAAAAGGTAGTTCATTAATGTCAGCTAGATCTTTTGAATATATGGATATTTTAAAAATTTATTTATTAAATTATACACTTAAAATATTTTTTAAATATATTTATAGTTTTTTATATACGTAATAATAATCGTTTTACACTTTTATTAGATCAACCGCTCGTGATAAGATGGCAGAGAAACTTACATAGTTAAATATTGTTTTAATATAAATTTTTTCGACTCTTTCAGAATTTTTTCAGAAAGAACCTTTGCTCCCGTTTTTCTCCTTTAAGCCAAAGTGAAGAAAATATAACAAATATTATAAATAAAAATAAAAGATACGAAAGAGAAAAAACAAGAAAAGAAAAAATATGATGTCTAATGAGAATAATTATTTTAATTTTACAAACTATAATGATTGAGAAATACATTTTATTTTGTAAGTACATTTGAATTTTTGTAAAATTTGTTTTAAATTATATAATAACTCCTCAGGTTAAATTGTTCGGTTTGTTTTAACAAACATCTAAAAGAAATTAAAATGCGTAGATTAAAATTGTTCGCTTTTCTTTGTTATATAAATCGTTTTACCTCCCAACAACAATTCCATATTCCAAAACAGATTGACTTAGAGAAAAATAAATGGTTCTTTAAAGTCTAAATTTTAAAATTAAATTAAAATATACAATAATTTTCTTTAATTCCCCGTCAATTTTCTAATGCGGTATTTTATTTAAAAGAATTAAATTTGTGCTTATTCCAAAGATGTATTATATTCTCTATGGCCTATTTGTATTTCTGAAAGTTTCAATGGAGGAATTTTCCAGAGGTAATTATAATCATTGTTTTGTATATGAATGTGCAATTTACAGTATTGTATATATAATCATTTCAATGATGTCGAAATGAATTGAAATATCACGTAAATTGTTATTTGTATAATTACGTAACTGATTAAAAATTAACAGGATGCTTCGAAATCAGTGTCGCATTTAACTTCAATTCTGGAAATTAAAGGAATTATTTTAAAACGTGCATTAAATACTTATATCAAAGTAAGGCAGTGAATATAATTGTTAAAATAATTGATTGGATATCCTCAATTCCTATTGTGTGTATTTGAATTTAGGTACCTACGAGTACATCATATATCTAAATTATTAGATCCTGATTTTTAGAAAAAAATTATGTAATTTAATTGTTAATTATTTTATAACCATCATGTACGATAAACCTATAACAATAAATATTTCTTTTGTAACACATGGGTATGGCGTGAATTGTGAAATATGAAAATTAATATAATAATTAACTTTCTTTGAGCAATGACAAATGAACCCAGCTTTATTAATAAGACGAGAAAATGTGGAAGAGGAATCTAATACGTAATATTGGATATAAATTTCAATTTCCTTTCAAAAAAAATAAATTAATAGTAACTCTTCGATTCTGAGAACGCCTTGAGGCGTGCTTTCCATAAATGTTATTGTAGCAATTCTTATCCATTACGGATTTAAAAAAAACATTTATAGGAATAATATTTTTAAGAAAAGCTGTTTACTTTCCTGGAAATTACCAAGGCAATCAGTCATCTTTTATATCAAATGGAAAAAAAATGAGATTACTCAGATACCCATCCAATTGAGAATGGTGATTCTAAAACTCTTTGATGGCAACAAAGAATTAATCAATGTGCCAATAGGCCAATTTAAGGCTAGATTTCCAGACTACTGTAATTATTTTTTTGTTTTCCCCCATTTAATGGTGGCAGGTTTGTCTTAATTGTTTTATAATGACATGAATACAATTTAAGTAAAATATCCATTAGTTATTACCCGGTTACAGGTTTATTTGTTTATTATTTTAGGCCCTATTGGGTTTTTACAAAACTATCATAAAATAAATTAAAACAACAGTTTAACACAATTAAAAAATATTTCAAAAATAAACCACAAAATAATACAATATTCTTGTTAAGTTATTATCACGCTAACTTAAAGAACCCTTGAAATTAAGACGCGAGTAATAAAATAATTAAAAATACAGTGTGAATACTTAAATATATGCTTAATTTAGGTTTACTTGTTATTTATACTAACTAAAAAGTGCTGAACTAATTTGATTGTGAACGTGTTATAATTTAAATAGAAAATATCTGCGATATCTATTAGTTCGTTGGCCAGTCTATGTATCCTCTCCATAACAGAATTGAACATGAAGTTAATATTGTGAAATAATATATTCCATCTAGTTTGCTTTGGAAGTACATGTATTGACAACCAATTAACAGCGTCAGGACAGTTAAATCTTGAATTAATATTTTTAGAAGTTCCTGTATTGTATCTGTTTGTTATGTTAAACCTCCCATAACACATAAATTATCTAATATAATATATGTTTAGGGTTCTTGTACCCTTGACGTCATAGCTGTGTACCCGAGAAGTGTCAAAACCCCCTTATGCAAATATGCACACTGTTTGCGTTAACGCTTCAATGATCATGGCAAGAAACCCAAGAGATTAGTCTCAACGTCATGTCAATTACTCACTAGCCCACTGATGTTATTTAGAATTTACAAAGGAAAGTGAAAATTGAAAAGTGAAAACGGCAAAATCTCGAAATTTATAAAATGTACAATATAAAAATTACTATCGATGGTTTTTTATTCTGAGTGAATTGTAAAATTGATTTTGGGGTATCACCATACAAGAGAGATTGGGATACTAAAGGTACGAGAAGGATCAACATTAAAAAAATACCTCATCGCGTACAATGCCTACCCGATGACGCTAAAGTACCATGTTCTTGAGCTGATACAGTCTATGTCGAACTCGCGTCACCGGGCCTTGATTCTTGACGAAGTCATTCCACTCGAACAACGAGTGATTTGACCCACTCGTTGTTCAAGTGGAATGACTTTTGACGTTTGGCGTATGTTTTTTATTTATTTTATAAAATACAGTATAATTATTTAAATTTACATAGTAAGAATATATTTCAATAAAAATTAACATGTTTACCTTTACAAGAGTCTAAAACTCGTGTGTAAAGGGAAAAAAATAAAAATAAAAACTTAACATACTTATGTAAATAGAAGAAAAAAAGAATCATAAAAATATATAAAGTGAAGAGATTTTAGTTTTTTTATACAATAATTTATAAAATAATATAGTGAGATATCATCGTCATTCTAATTTGTTAAATTATTTAAGGTAGTGAAGTTTATTTTATTTTTAAATTTATTATAGTCCGGTTCTAATCTCATCTCTGTCGTTAGTTGATTAAACCACACAACTCCTGTGTACGTGTTATAGTGTTGTGCAAAACTGGTGTGCATTAATGGAGTGCATAAGCGACCCATTGTATTTTGCCTATTGCTCTCGACACGAACCATGGCATGGTGTGACTTCTTATAGAGATCTTTATATAGATCTTTATTAGATAGAGATGTATTTATGTAACTTTGACGAAACTCAAGAATAAGAATGTCGACCAATGTATGTACTTTCGACGGGTATTGCGAGCGGCTTGGATTGGAGAATCGATACCCTGGTCTGGCATTTAGCACGGAAACGGAAAGCTTGTTCTTGTAATATGGTGTTAGCGGTGATTAGAGGCATAAGACTCTAATAACGTGGGTTAGCTCGAAGCTCACATATTAATAAATCATTTCTGATGAATGTTTTACTAGAATATCAAATGTTTCTAGAGGGATCTCTACGTAGGTAAATTATTTATATTTAAGTTTAATAAAAATAGGATCTTATAACAAAAATATTTTATGCAAAACCGTTTGAAAGTTTTACAAATCATTTTTCAACTATGAAATTATAGGTAAGCACCAGTTTTTATTTTTTGGACGGTGAATTAGCAACTTCGCAAGGGACCCCTATAGAAAGATTTGAAATTTTAGTAATGCGTTCATCAAAAATAATTAAAATAAACCCTACGATATGATCGATTTTCTAGGCCTGCTAGGGCAAAATCGACCATAGGTCCGTCCATTATGCCGGACCGAGCGCCAAATATTGTGTTTACACGACTTCATGTCATTAAAATTATTTTAGAGATATGATAGGAGAAATTCAACGGCAGGTCTGTCCAATACACCAGGGGCGTGCTTCGCACATTTTTATGAACAGCTGCTTCACTTACGTTGCTAAGTTTCTGGATTTATTTTAGGGTATTGTCTAGACTTAAACTGAATTTCGTATTTGTTGAAGTTAGGCCGGTTGACAGTTGACAGCTGTGACATAAATTACGACCCTAGGAAGGGATTTTAGATGCGATGGGGTTTTCAAGAAAACAAAGAAAATTTCTAAACAAATAACATTACACAAGGCTTGTACTGTACTACTTTAAAATTAAATCATTAATTGTATATTGGCGCCTGCAAACTGCACAAATTTATTTATACTCGTAAAGCAGTGAATAAATTCCCATTTGAGTTTGTCGTCTTATCCACTAAACTTTCAAGATTCCTTTCGGAATACGTGAACCGCACAAATGCATATATATTGCACAAATGGGCTACCTATTGAGGATGCTCAATTGTGTGAAGTAGACAAATACAAAGTACGGAACATACATAGAATTTCCACACTACCAGTATCCCCAAGGTACATCTGTGTTGAATCAAATGACTCCCGATGCTGTCAAATGGCTGAACAAACTAAACATCTATTGTGACACCGACAATTTAACTACCGTTCACCATACGAAGAAGAAGAGGAAGCATAAAAAAAATTGTATTTATTTATTTATTCATTTTCGGGAAATCAACAGTTTACATTTAATCAGTTTGTACATACGTATTATATAGTAAAATAAAACCAATTATGGATTTCCTCCTTGTGACTTTAACTGAGACAGCATAATATGGAATAAGTTATTTAAATTTGTGAGAAAGAATATGAATTAAAAAATTTATACAAAACAAAAGATTATATAAAACGAAAAATTTACAAAACAAAACATTTATCAATACATTTATAGCCATGGAGAGAGGTTGTAGATATAAATCAAATCATAATAGAGATATAAACAATAGAGACATAAACATTATTCACAAACCATCAGAGAAATATTATTTTATGGACCTCTTGTATTTGGTAAGTTCGCAACTGAAAATATCGACCTTGGATAATACGCTATTGTAATTATTGCAAAGTCTGTTTAGGCAAGTATTCTGATAATATGTTCTGATAGTGATATTGTTATTAAAAAAATTACTATCATGGTAGATGTTTCTCAAAATTCCACTCTACAGTCCCTTCCTAGGATCGTAATTTATGTAACACAGCTGTAGACACTGACTGACATCAATAACACGATTAAAACCACCGCCGTCAACGTCGTTATAAAAACAAGCGTTCTGTTGCCGTAATAAACATCGCACCAGCAACTCGAGTTTGACATAAGCCATATCAACTTAGGGGAAGCTACAAGCCAAAAATGTGTATACTCTTGGTATGCTTTATATCCTCACGAATATAGGTAATAGGCATTCAAATCCCTTCACAATCGGAGTCTAAAAATGCTCAATTTTCAAAAAAGTTGTTTTTATTTATTTTGTAAATAATTTTATAAGAAAACAAAATAGTTAAAAGAGTGAAACTGTCATAGATAATCTTATCTATAGTATATTATTTTCAAAATATGTTTATTTTATGCGTTCATACAATTCTACGGAAAAATTTTGTTTTAATAATGAAGATAACAAAATTTTCATTAAGGAACAATTAACACAACTAAACAAACACCTCCTGTTTCTGGCGAAATCCTCAAGACTCGGTTACAAATTCATCTGGGCGAATTACGGTAACGTTATGATGAGAAAAGATGAAACAGCTCCAATCATCCACATAAGGCAGCCGAATGACATTCCTTCAGAATAAAGGACCATCTTACCGCATTGCACGTGAAAATAATTTATATCTATCAAAATGTGATGATAGCAAACACCTATCAACCTTTAACATAGCTGAAGAAAACTATATACATGAAAATTATAAATGTAGAAACCCATATGAACTAAATCTACTTTTTAAAAATATTAATTTCTCGATCTTAAACATGAATATTAGAAGTTTAAGGAAACACTTCGATGAGCTCTGTATCCTTATTAATAACCTAGATTTTTCTCCAAATGATAAATGTTATTCCATATAACTTATCAGAATATACCACAATTTCCTCTGCCTGTAAGCATACGGGTCATGATGGAGTCACTGTCTTCTTTCATAATACTCTGAAAAATGTTGCCACTGAATTTATTGAATTTAAGTCAGCCAATGCAATAAAATTAACCTTTTTTCAAAACAACTATAAATATCATGTACTAGCCATATACAGATCCCCATCATTAAATGATTTTTTATTTGTAAAAGAACTAAAATGTTTTGTTAGAAATCTTGACAGAAACAATTTTACTTTTTCCATTTCGACAGGTGACATTAATATAAATATTAATGATAACAATATAAATGTAAATTGCCAAAATGAGTATCTAGATTGTTTATCAAGCTCTGGATATATGTCATATATTAGCTCACCAACTAGAGTAACCTTAAGTAACTCTGCATGTTTAGACGGCCGGCGTGGTCTAGTGGTATACGCTTTTGACTACAGATCCGAAGGTCGCGGGTTCGAACCCGGCGTGCGCAAATAAATTTTATTTGATTAATTTGTGTTATTTTCACAATTAATTAATTTAAAATAATATATAGTATATTTGCGGCACGTTCCAGAGTGGAAGATACTCTCAGTATCGCCCTGGTGTAAGACCACCATTCAGAATTGAAACGTTGCTTGAAATGGCTTTAGCCGTGTTTGGTGACCAGATCTGAATAGCCAGGTACTTCCCCACCTTCCTCTTCCCCATCTCCCTCCCCTCCCCAATACCCTCAGCCTCACAACATACCCCAATTGGGGATGCCATAGTCTCACTGGCTCCAGACGGGAGCAGTTGGGACTCTTATGCGGTAATACTGTAGAAAAAAAAAAAAAAAAAAAAAGACCACATATTTGTCAAGTCGCACAAGACGGCCAATATTATCTCTTCAATTCTTGAAACTAATATCACAGATTATTACCCGACCTTTTATGGACACTATTTCAAAAATACACCTTTAAACCGAAATTCTGTAACTCTAGAAAAAGTTGACATTGATTATAAAACTCTAAACTCTTTACTTCAGTCAGAAAACTGGGAAAATGTAATATCAATAGAAAATCCACATTTAGCATTAGAGAATTTCTATAATACTCTTAGAGATTATATTCTAAAAAGTGAAAGTAAAATAGTTGTCACTAACAGAAAATATAAAAAAAATTAAACCTTAGATTACAGTTGGATTAATTATATCAATTAAACAAAGGGATAAATTATATAGAGAAATGTTTAAATATCAAATGGATTGCCAAAATAATAATCTCAGAACAAAATCTGAAAACAAAATATCTAATGTACCAAAACTTACTAAATAGACTGATACGAAACTGCAAAAAGAAATACTATTGTGAACAAATTGAAAATGCTAAAAATAATACTAAAAAAACATGGAATATTATAAATGAAATTGCCAACAAAAAAATTATCTCTTCAAATATTGTAAATGAGGTTAAAATAAATAATGAAATAATAACTAAAAAATCGACCATTGCATAATGTTTAAATAACTTTTTTACAAATATAGTAGACGAGATACTTGAATCTTCCGGCATTAATGTTAATGATGATTATATGGAGACATCTCAATTAGATTCTAATAACGATTCAATTAACTCTATAGAATATTTTTCTCCCATTACATTTAATGAAATTGAAAAATACATTGATAGCCTTAAACCATCCAACTCTAAGGGAAATGATGTACTATCATGTGATACATTAAAAAAATAAAACAACATGTATTAACGCCATTACATCATATTTTTAATATATGCCTCAAAGATGGTCATTTTCCAGAACAATTTAAAATCTCCACTATAATACCTATTCATAAATCTGGGGATACGCATAAATTAGACAATTACAGACCAATATCCCTTGTTTCAAACCTATCAAAAATATTCGAAAAATGCATCAAATTTAGAGTCATTGAACACTTAGAAAAATATAAAATTCTATCGAAAAACCAATACGGCTTTCGTAAAGATCTAAGCACTGAGGATGCCATATATGAATTGACAAAAAATATTTATACATCTATAGATAAAAAAAAGAAATTTCTTGCCATATTCCTAGATTTAAGAAAAGCTTTCGACACCGTTAATCATAATTTACTGATTAAAAAAATAACTTGACTGGGCTTCAAAAAAGACACACTAAAATTACTATCAAACTATCTTAAAGACAGAACACAAAAAACAAAAATTGGGAATAATTATAGTTCAGAGACACAGATAAAACACGGAGTTCCGCAAGGAACTGTTCTTGGCCCGATTTTATTCTTAATTTATATTAATGATTTATGTAATTTTGTAATCCCTGGTAAAATTGTTTCTTACGCCGACGACACGGCAATAATAGTGGATGGTAATAATTGGACAGAAACTTTTTCGAAATCAACTGTATGTATTTCACTTGTCTCAAAATGGTTAAAATACAACAAACTTGTCTTAAACTACAGCAAAACATTTTACTTACCTTTTTATAAAAACATAAGAAACAAACCAAAAGATAACCTTACAAAATACAACTTGCAATCAAGAAATGTGCTTCCTGTGCAACGAACTCGCTAATGTCAAAAATATAAAATATTTAGGAGTATCAATAGATATTAATCTTAATTGGAAATCACATATTAATCAAACCACTTCTAAACTAAGATATCTTACCTACATATTTTATAGACTCAAGGAAATTTTAAACGCTGAAAAATTGAAAATGATCTACTTCTCCCTGGAGCAATCTGCAATCACTTATGGCATATGGTGACTTATGGTGGTGCACCTGATACATTTATTAAGCCTCTACAATTAATTCAAAAACACATAATTAAAGTCATATATAACAAAAATAAAACACTCTCGACCGACCTATTATACAAGGAATCTAAATTATTTAACATTCGTAAATTATTTATATTACAAACTATGAAATATTTATTTAAAAACAAAAATAATTTCAAAATAAATGAAAACAGAATGAGCAAAAGAACAAATAATATATTTTACACCCCCCAAACCAATACTAAATTAATGCAGACACATAGCAGTTTCATTGGTTCTCGTACATTTATCCTTCTACCACTACAAACTCAAATGATAAATAAAAAGATAGAATATATTAAAGAAGTAAAATTATGGCTGAATGACGTAGATATTGAAACGCTTTTACTATAAATTTATTAATCCCTTCTACAACTCACTTGCTGAAACTTTATAAACTATTGTACATAATGTTTTCTCTTTACTTTTTATAATAACTATAAACAAACAAAAAAAAAATTTCTACTAATGTATATTATACTTTAGGTACATGAAATATAGTAATCGTTTTATATTACCCACACTCAGGCAGTGCCTTAGTGGGTTTTCATTTATTGTCTATACTATTTGGTATTATATATTATGTTATTACATACTATCTATTAATATGTATAATATATGTAAAGAAATGAAAATAAATAAAGTAAAAAAATAAATAAAAAAATTGTTTGCATTTATATTTTTTATTGAGTAATTAAAAATTTTATTATTAGTCAAGGAAAACGATAGGAAAACCTTCAATTTATCTAATGCATATTTTTTGTTATTCATAATGTTAATCAATTCATTATAAAGATTAATCGGAAATTGTGATTTAGCATTAAACTTCGCCTTAATAACCGTAATAAGCGTCATCAGATACGCAGCGAGAAGAATTCTTTGATTGTGAGCCTTCGTATCGCAACTATACGGATAGGGTGGAACCTATAAAAACACACACAACCGCTTTTATAGCAAAAAAATATATTGAAACATTTGGACTTCAACCATATACATATGCTGCAATAAAATAAATTAAACTACACCATTTAACAAAATGGAAAACACAGACAGACATTAATTCTCCCAACTCCAAAATGTAAAACAAACCGGGAGGCAATTCAACTAAAAGATTTTTTTAATACATTTTCAGAAAGTATCATAAATATAAATAAAAACAAACGATAAATTTCATCCTAAAAACACATTGAAACTATTTATTTATTTTATTGATACATGATTTAGAGAGTACATGTGGTTTTTTGTGATATTTCACCCTCCATGCTAGGGATGACCCTGTGTTATGGCGGATGAATTTTTGCAGACATAGAATTTATAAATTACTATAATATAAAGAAAAATATAAGACAAACGATGTATAGCTAGTTTGGGTTGCAAGAACAGGATGGAGAAGTTAGAGAATTATGAGAAGATGAAAAATTTTGCTAGTGAAGTTAGTGAAGTGAAGCTAGTGGATTTACATCGCCTTAATATCTTACGCCGAATTTCAACAAATTGAAAACATTTGAAAAAAGAAATCTTGTTGATCCCTTTTATCTTTACACACACCTAATTTGTTTTTATAGTTTTTGTGTGTTATATATTATCACACTGAAGTATTTAAGTCTGATTTCAAGGAATGAGGCAATGAGTTCATTGCCTTCCTTTTAAACCCCTGGAATCCCTTGAGGCCTTTAATAGGTACTATCTTAAATTAATAAGCTGTATGTACATGTCAATGATGTATAGTTAGTTTGGGTTGCAAGAAGAGGATGGAGAAGTTAGAGAATCATGAGAAGATGAAAATTTTGAGAAATTATTAGTATTTTTTTTTAATTTTTGTTTTTTATTTATTTATTAAAGGAAAAAGTATATGTAAGTAATAATGTTTACAATTTACAATGGCAATATTTAATACTACTCTTCCAGAGAAGCATTCGCCTGTGGTTGGAAATATAAATCACACTAATTAATTATGTACTTACCATACCGCTGAGTTGGGGAATAAGGATATACTAAATGGTACAATTATAACGTCTTAGGCTATATTACCTGTAATTGTTATAAATAAATGTACAAATTATATATAAATAAATGTTTTGTCTGAAAGGTGATTAAATTGATAGAGTGTAGAATGAATGGGTATTGTAGTTATAATGTATTCCGTGTGTATATATAAACCGAATGATTAAATATATAAATAACGAACGTAATAACAGTTACATGATAACTCAAGACAGTGACAATTCAACATAATTTTAAAAAGTGATATAAAGCATTAGAAACCATGAAAAAAAATGTTTTTTAACCTAACCTAACCTAACCTACATAACCCAGTTAATAAAGGTTTTTTTTCATCATTTTCCATGACTTTATATAACTTTTTATAGATGTGATGAATTATCATTGTGATGATTTATCCGGTTACCCGTAATAACATATCCCTCATACACACAAGCCTAGCTTAATTATGGTGATACATCTTGTGTGTGAAGTGATTACTATGTAGATTGATTTATATATTTTCTCTAAATAATGTAACATTATTATAAACATATTTAAAAAAATAATAATAAATTATTATCCATCAAAAAACACAAGCATTTTTTCAAGAAGACAAATTAAATTAATTAGTATGTTTATTATAAACATAAATAAAATCAACAAAGAAAAAACAATATTTTTTTTTTAATATGAATACCGCACAAGAGTACCAACTGCTCCCAACCGTCTGGAGCAAGTGAGATTATGTCATCCCCAATTGGAGTATTTTGTGAGGCTGAAGGGTGTGGAGAGGGGATAGAGATGGCGAGGCGGAAGTTGGGGATGTACCCGACTATTCAGATCTGGTCACCAAACAAGGCTAAATCCATTTCAAGCAACTTTTCAATTCTGATTGGTGGAGTAGAGCATCTTCCACTCTGGAACGTGCCGCAAGTATGCTAAATATTATTCTTAATTAATTACTTGTGTAATAAAATTTTAATCCGGGAGTTTGCAAATCGAGAACCCTTGCTAGTCGACAGCTTTACCCTTACGACCACGGAGGCCGTCAATAATAGAACATCTTCATGAGGAATATTAGAATGAATTTCTCATTTCATATGTTGAATGGGTAGATTAAAATGTAGATGCAATTGAATCTCAGTTCACACACTCTAAAATCCAAATTCAAATCGAATAATGAAGTTTATCTATTTTTACCGTCTCGTTTTAGCAATTCCAAAGCCTGTTAATTTATTGATTCGAAGTCTGCAGAACATATTTCGATTCCCGAGATAGCTATTAACTTACTCGTGTAACTGAAATAGGCAAAGACTAGTGATTTATTACAATTGTTCAATTAATCTTATTTTTCGTAAAAACTTGGCAAATGGACTAGTGGATTTACATCGCCTTAATATCTTATGCTAAATTTCAACAAATTGAAAAAATTTGAAAAAATAAATCTTGTTGATCCCTTTTATCTTTACCCACACCTAATTTGTTTTCATAGCTTTTGTGTTTTATACATTATCACACTGAAGTATTTAATTCTGATTTCAAGGAATGAGGCAATGAGTTCATTGCCTCCCTTTTAAACCCCTGGAATCCTTTGAGGCCTTGAATAGGTACTAACTCAAATTAATAAGCTGTATGTACATGTCACTTGAAGAAAGCAAATGATGAAATGTATGATAAAATGATGTAGTCTAATTATTACAGAAAAGGTATCACTTTGCCTTATATTTTCGGTTGGTACGTAAAATTTTATTTTGGCGAGAATTTCAGGGTTGTTAATGCAATTATTGATAATTTTATTTAATAGTACAAGGTCAAAGATGATCCGCCTATCTGGTTAAATTGTTTCATCAAAAGGACATAGTTAATATTTTGAATTGGAATATTCAGTTTAAATTTAATAAATCTTAGAAATTTGTGCTGTACCTTTTCTAATGTGTTTTATACAATGAGGACCAAATAGGCGAAATATACTCTATCTGACTTCTTATTAAAGACGTGTACAAAGAAGTGTACAATGTTTTCAAACATTCAAGTGGCTTGAAATCACTTGTTGTTGATATTGCATATAAATCCAAGATATATATTCTGCATATGACATCTTTGATCTTTAGATAAGTGACTGAATCCGCAAAGACGTCAATGGTACCTTAATTCTATCTGAGGGCGTGAATATGCTTTACAAAAAGTTAGTATGGTAAAGTTTTCAAATCTCACTTACAGATTTAAAAAAAATACATCTTTTGTCCTGGATGGCTGTGATCTTTAATTTGATTGTGATTAATATGGAATATGAAGGTATAATATAAAAATATAATGGTTGAAATTTGATAAATTTAGGATATTGATACTTCTTAGTACCAATACTCATTACTAAGAAATGATCACACGAGTGAAAATAGTAGCCAATTGAATTTTCCGAGAGACTTCAATTAGATAATCAATCAACTACCTTGGGGGATTGCTACTCTTTCATGAACTGTACGTTGTGTCTTTTTATACTCATGATAAGGGTATAGATTGGTCATTCTTAAAATGGGCGATATCGCCCCCCTGACGAGGGCATTGGGGTTCGGGAACGATCGGAGACTTGGAAGGGCAGTGACTACGAAGCGGCAAGGGCATTAATAGGACGTTAAAAATATTTGGTCAGCTAAAATATTTTATATTTACATTTTAAATATTCGTAAAAACATATCTACAACCGTTCGCACACCGTCTATTTACATAAAGAAAGGTGTATTTGCAGGCGGCGTGGATTTGATTACTATACAAAACTTCAAATTTATTCCGAGATTATTGAAATTTTTCACACTTGACTTTCAAAACAAGAAGAAGTTCTACAAAAAATTGCGTAAAAATACTACCTGTATATGTCTACCATCTGCTTAAAACCCGGCAAATACCAGGATTACAGCTAGTTTCAGAATTATATGCACAAAATGCACAAGCCTAGAGTTAAAAAATAGTCCCCCAAATAATTAACTTTCCTACAGGTTGGATGACATGGCGCTTATTAGCAAAAAATATTTCTCAGAACATTTTTTTCTTATCTGTTTCGAGTATAGTGTACTAATCAATGCATGTACTATATGTTTCGGGTATAGTGTACTATTCAATGAATGTACAATATCTGTTTCGAGTATCGTGTACTAATCAATTCATGTACAATATCTGTTTCGAGTATAGTGTACTAATCAATGCATTTACATTATTTTTTAAATATAATTTTGCTCTCTGCTGCGGCTGCTGATAATAGAATGCCCCGAAGAAAATTTCCCTGACCTGAAGTTAATTTTGGCAAATGAGAGCCATACAGTTTTCAGTAGTTGTTACCTACTTATAATATAAGTAATATTTTTAACTGATTTTCGAAATCGAAACTTATTCGTCAAGATTTCAAACTATGCTTTTTTCACAGATGCGCGGTAGTTAAACTAAAACAACTAACCTTTAAAATAGCATAGAAATAAGGGTGATGCAGTTTTATAAATTTAAAATCCCGTCTTTATCAAATCAACCTGACCACCGTACGAAGATAAGTAATCTTTCAACTTTCAAACTTGTAGCAATATTTTTTAAGGGAAGAGGTATTCTTCGATGCTCAATTTAAGTTTACAATATTGGCATCTTAAAAAAAACCATATTGCTAGATTTACTTAAGAATAGTTTAACAATATCGTGTCGTCGACCCCTTGCCTACAATTTTTTTTAATTATTGAATCAATATTAGCGATTTTTAATGGAAAATTTGAAACAGAAAATCTGAAAAAGGACTCTTTCATGATTTCAACAGCTCGGCTTTGGAACGATTTTTCGGCTTTTGTATTTCGTCCTTCCTCCCTCTCCTCCAAAAAACCATCCACACAGCATCCTCAGTGATGACATAGGTGATGAGGGAAAGTTATTTTGTTAGGAGAATATAAAATAAAAGCCCCAATTGATCCCAACCGTCTGGAGCCAATGAGATTACGGCATCCACAATTGAAGAATGTTGTGAAGCTGAAGGTAGTGGGGGGGGGAAGAAGATAGGAAGAGAAAGGTGGGGGAGTACCTGGCCATTCAAATCATCTGGCTACCAGACACGGCTAAAGCCATTTCAAACAACGTTTTAATTCTCAATGTTGGTCTTAAACCATAGCGATGGGTAAAGTATTTTGCACTCTGGAACATGCCGCAAGTAAACTATAAATTATTTTTAATGATTAAATTGTGAAAAAAAACAATAATACATCATAGAAAATTTGATGACTTAAAGACTTCACGGGAATTTTAATAAATACTTATAAAATTGAATCAATTTATTCTTGACTAATCAAAATAACGTCGTTTCCCCTTGAAGCGATAATTTAAGAAGTGAGGAAAAGAAAGTTGTCGCTTGTCGCCAAAAGTTTAAAAGAACCAAACTTTGAGTCGAAAAATATATTTATTTGCGGTTAGTCATTTATTATTTATTATTTATAAATCTAACCGAGATTAGTTTATACAAATTACTGACTTGTGGGTCTTAGTTAGGAATAAAATTATTAAAAAATTCGAATTACTATATTCATAACACTAATTTGAAAATATGGTCGATATTATTTGTAAATAAAATGTCAAATATGACATGATCGTAGCCTAATAACAGTCAGAAATTAACCTACGTAATGTAAAATATATTTTATCTGGGTTTTAATTATATAGGAACTAAATTATCTATCGATTCCGTCAACAATGTGAGACAACAACATTCAATTTCCATACAAAACTACAATGAAATGTTGACTTACTCAATGAGTTTCTTGACTGGTGAAGTCAGCATCAGCAAATTCAGTAGTACCAACCAACCGGTGCATTTTAATGGAATGGTATTTTAATCGTTTTCAAATGACAACCTAAAAATTCTTTATATAATAATGTTTAATTAAACATGTAATCAGAATTAGCGTTTGTTGAACTGTATAAATACATAATACATACATAAGTCTTTAAGCCATAATATTTTTCAATTGAGTTTCTTATGATAAGTACAAGAAGTATCTACCTACCTCCTCATAATAACAATTTATTTTCAAATAACAAGTTGTATACTATTAATAAGAAATATTATAATATCGATATGTACTCACTTTTAACGGTAAAATTACATGCCAGTTTTCCAATAATTAGAACCAAACATGAAAAAATGTCCTTATTTTTTGGTTTTCAAATATGGTTCTAAATTATGTCTATGAATTAAAAATAAATTGTCTGAATACCCCATAATAATACAATTGTAAGCCAGTGGGGGATCATTGCACTCCATTGCAAAAAAGATAAAAGGAATGAGGACTATCACAAAATATATGGCTATCAAAATCTATGTATGAAACACAGCTAAAGCTTCGATGAAAACACATTTTCGGTTTAATCGATTCTGAATTATGGTGTATCGTCAGAGCAAAAACAAGATTTTTTTAATTACCTACAGATTTTCAGTAGTGAATCAATGTATTTAATTTGTTGCCTTTTGCTAAAACTTGGTAACATAACCTCTAGGTCAAATGTGAAGTGTCAGATCGCTCTGCCAGTAGAGCTTTTGTTCTGTTTTGTTAATTGATTTAGAACTGTGTGTTCCACTAGAAACAACGTAACTAACTACACTATCCAAAATAAGCCCAAAAACTGTGTGTGTAACTAACACAGTCTTTCTCAAAGTGGTCGCTGGAGTCTTTCAGGAGGGCAGTAGAAGGCTCAAAGAAAATTAGAGGGTGTTAAAGAAATCTGGAGGGGTGACGGCAGACAAATTATATCTAAATACGATGAAATCTAGCTGAATTAAATATTAATACTTGGTTTTACTTCCGAAAAATAAAACATTTTTTATAACACAACAGGGTATTCGCCACTTTGTTAGTTTGTTTTTTAATTCAGTAAAACACTAATAATCGAATTATATTCGTTCCTCAAATTTGTTTGGAAAACTGTATCGGACTATCCACCTTTAGTTCGTGCTTACTAAACTACTTCTATATATGATTAAGTATGAGTTTTATTTCCTCTCATTGAATTTTTTTTAATCTCCGAAATGGGATATGGATCACACCCTATCTATCCTATCAATATAATAATGCATTTTAAAAAATATATTGCAATAACTGTTTTTAAGAAACGCAACAAATGGAATTATAAAAAAGGTAAGCTAAAAAATATGGAGGGCACTAGATTTTTTTTTTTTTAATCTCAATGTGAGTGGTGATCGAAATAAGTTTGAGAATGTGTGATCTAACAGGATAATAATGAGGGCTTTGAGTTTGTGTTGCCAGTAACTACAAACTAGTCATAAAGCTAGCCCAATAAAACTTTTCGCTAAAATCACGTACAGTAATTAAATACAGAATGCTTACAGAGGTACCCGATTCGGACATCAAAGCCACTATTTGTAGGAAGCACTTTGTGGTTTGACATTATAAATTATCATGTACGTGGGTTAGTGAAAAACTACTGAACATTTACTGAAAAAGCACTTTTTCAGTAAATGTTTCCAGTTTCAAAGTCATACAACCAAAAAGTCATACAATCAAAGTCATGCGACCTCCATCGTCAATGAGAGCCTTAGCTCTAAATGGAGAGGTCAAGGGTTTAAAACCCGGGGTACGGAGGAAAATTAAGTTTTTAGTTATTTTTTTTTACTATAATAATTTTTTTAAATATTTTGTACAGTTGCAGCAAATTTCAGTGCTAGATACTCTTAGTATTGCCCTGGTAAATGACCACCGTTCCGAGTAAAAATATTGCTTTTAATGACTTTGATCGTTTTTAACCGGCTTGAACCAAGTTCTGACCGCCTCAGTGGTTGAATAGTTACAATACTTGGGGTACGAATCCAGAGATTGATTTTTAAATCTCTGCGAACTCAAGTAAATTTTATTTGATTATTTGGTGTTATTACACAATTGTATACTTTATTGTTAATTTTTTCTTTAAATTTTATCTTTCTTTACGTTAGAATTTTTAACCTAACTAGGACTAGCCTATGTTGAGGTTAATAATTTTACAGAATAACACAAAGATTAAGACAACAATATCGTTTCATGAACTTTTCTACAAATCGGGTACCTTTATGGTACCGATTAATCTAATTCAAGCCAATTCATTACAGTATAATGTAGTAAACATGTAGGGTGACCATGATATACTTTGATATTTGATTGCAAGAAAAATATAAAATACTATTATTTTTAAAAATAGAAGAAAAAAAAACTATTTTAAAATAATCAACAGAGTGGTCGGTACTGTGAGTATCGCCCTGGTTAAAGATCACCATTCAGAAATGAAACGTGCCTTAAATTGGCTTTAGCCGTATTTGGTGATCGTCATATCATGACCGTAGATGGAGATCATATTCAGAGTCAGGTAATTTACCAATTCCTCTTCCCCATCTCCTTCCCTCCCCCGCTACCTTCAGCCTCTCAAATAATGGATGGGAATACTTAGTGACTCCTGTGCAGTATCTAATCACATAAAATTATACATATTTTAAAACATACCGACCTTCTATATTCCCATTTTCTTTTCTGCACTCTATTTCACTAAACAAAAATAACCCATTTGGGGATTCCACAAATACATAGTTCCATTAGACCCGGGCAATTGGAACTCCTGTGAGGAATCCTGGGGAATATTTTGGGGACATTAGAACACATTTGTAAAAGGGAAAAATTAAAACCTAGTTTCGATGATAGACAAAAGAAAAAAAACACTAAGGAATGATATATTTTAGTCAATTATTAATAATTTAGTTAATTATTTATTTATGTGAAACCACACAAGTGTTCGAACTGCTCACATTCGTCTGGAGCCAGTGAGACTATGGTATCCCCAATTGGTTATGTTGTGAAGCAAAAGTAGTGGAAAGGGGAAGGAGATGAGGAAGAGGAATTAGGGAAAGTTCCTGGCTATTCAGTCTGGTCACTAAATACGGCTAAAGCCATTTCAAGAAACGTTTCATTTCTGAATGGTGATCTAACACCATGGCCATACTAAGAGCATCTTCCACTCTGGAACCTGCCGCAAATAAACTACATATTATTTTTAAATGAGTAACTTGTGAAATAACACAAATTAATTAAATAAAGTTTATTTGTGCACCCCGGGATTTGAATCTACGATATCCCGCTTGCTGGTCGAGAGCCTTACACCTCGACCACGGAGGCCATCAAATAATAATCGAACGTTCTAACTTTGGTTGTGTGTAAAATTTTCTTTGAATTTAGATAAATAATACAGACAAGCAATAAAGTGTGTACAAAAAATATTTTCTTTTATCAATTAATAATTCTACATTTGTAAATTTGTATTTGTTTTTGTTTTTTTTGACTCATACTCCATCAAAACACTTCGGTCAAGCGGTTTCTCGGTGTATGAAGCTGCAAGACCGATCAAAACGGACACAAGCAACGTTAATTTTACAAATCACGGGGGGGTTGCAATTGTAGCGCAAAATGGTATTCGCTTAGACAGTATAGGAATACGTCAGGTGTATACCACTTTTGAGTTTGTCGGCTGCAAGGCTTCAGCTAATGGTGCATCCCTCGTGATAATTTCCATCTATCGTCCCGGGTCATGCACACCGACTGCAATTTTTTTAAATGAATTTAGATCTCTCCTGGAGTGCACCTCCAATTACAATTGCGACGTTGTTATTCTGGGAGATATAAATATTCACTTGGAAAAGAAAGCCAATCCCATGACTAAAAAATTTAATAAAATTCTGCATGACTTCGGCTGCGACCAGTGGGTTAACTCACTTACTCATGATGCAGGAGGCACACTTGACGCAATAATTTCCCGGGTCGGTTTTCCTCCGAAAATCGTAGATGTTACGGACATTGGACTATCGGATCATCGTCTCGTCACATCCGTGTTTGCCTTCGATCCTCCAAAACTGGAGTTTAAATCTATTATCTCCAGAAATTGGAGAGAATTCGACTTCGAGACATTTTGCATCAAATTAAAAACCTCGCCTCTCTGTGATAAGGAAAAGTATTGCGAAATGCAGGTAGAAGAGTTAGTTACTCTCTGTAATTCTACGCTACTGGCATTAATTGATAAAAATGCTCCTTTCACAGAAAAGATCTGCCGCATTAGAAATTGCAGTAAATGGTTCGATGCAGAATGTCTTCAAAGGAAAAGGGAAATGCGTAAATTGGAGAGGGCTTACAGACGGAACCCAACTCTCAGCAATCGGCAGCTTTGGATTGCAAAGCAAAAAGTGTATAAAGAAGAAGTGACGAAGAAAAAATCAAACTTTTGGTGTGACCAAATTGAGTCAGAAAAGGACCCTCGAAAGCTCTGGCAAAACATAAAGACTCTGTCTGGAGAGAGCAACATCAAGGTTGATTCCTCCCTTGAAGCAAACAGCCTCGCAACACACTTCAGAAATAAGGTTGAAAACATTCGGGCCCTCAGTGTAGTAGGATCGCCTTCTGTCGCAGCACCAAGTCCGCTCTCTGGTGATTTCACTACTTTCGCAGCTGTAACGGAAGAAGATGTCACGCGTGCTGTGATGTCTTGTCCTAATAAACAATGCACACAAGACCCCATACCTACCTGGCTCTTAAAGAAATGTCTTCCGGATATAACGCCTCTAATTACCGCAATTATCCAGAAGTCACTAGTAAATTCACTTGTACCGGGAACACTCAAAAAATCAATTATAACTCCGATTCTAAAAAAACACAATCTTGATACAGACAATACGGATAATTACAGGCCAATATCTAACCTACCATTTCTGTCAAAACTGCTTGAGAAAATCGTTGCTAAACAATTGGTGGGGTACTTGAACTCGGCCGGTCTATTTGCCAAAAATCAATCTGCTTATCGACAGTTTCATTCAACGGAAACTGTCCTTTTGCGGGTAATTTCAGATTTGATCATCGGGATGGAAGCAGGTAAGTTGGGTTTGGTATCTGTTCTTGATATGAGTGCGGCATTTGACACTGTAGATCATAGTATTTTATTAAATGTGCTTGAAACCGAATTTGGCGTTCGAGGTGATGTACTCCAATGGATGTCATCGTACCTGTCTGGACGAGTAGCTTCAGTAACTTTCAATAAATATACATCACCTGAAACTCCCATCGAATTTGGAGTTCCCCAGGGTTCTGTACTGGGTCCCATTCTCTTCATTCTATATACTAATCGTCTCGAACGACTCATTCACTCAGCTGGCTTTGAATCACAAGGCTACGCGGATGATCGTTTGATTTTCAAGTTTTGCTCCCCGGATGAAAAAGACGTCCTTAAAAACGAGGTGGTTAGTTTCATTGACACGGTTTCAAGTTGGATGTCTGTTAATAAACTCAAACTTAATCCGACAAAGACGGAATTTATTTGGATAGCTTCTCCTGGAAGACAAGCCCTCATCGACTCCAGTCCAATCCGTATTCAGAATACAAATATAATCCCTTCTACGGAAACAAAATTTCTAGGTTTCACTTTAGACAATTGTCTTTCTCTTGAATCGCAAATTTCAAAAACTGTAAGTGCTGGCTTTTTCCACCTAAGGCAGATAAAATCAATTAGGAGATGCCTTCCCTCTGATGGAGCAAAATCACTCATAAATTCGTTCGTTGTCTCGCGTATGGACTATTGTAATAGTGCATATGCTGGCCTACCTAAAAAACAATTCAACAGAATCCAGTCCGTTTTCAATGCTGCGGCGAGAATGATTTTTGGTGAATCTAAGCATTGTCGTATAACCCCGCTTCTAAGGGATCGTCTTCATTGGCTTCGATGCCCTGAAAGAATAGAGTTCAAGATCTGCTTAATGACCTTCAAAGCATTGCAGGGAATGGCGCCAGCCTATATATCGGAATTATGTGTCCGACAAAACCTAAGCGATAGACAGCTTACTCTGAGGTCAGCAGATCTAGATGTTACCAATCGTTTAATCGAACTTTCTCGGTCAAATCGAGCTGTTTACTATGATCGCTCTTTTCGTGTAGCTGGCCCACTCATTTGGAATAAACTTCCCCCAGCCCTTACCAATATACAAAATTTGGCTGAATTTAAACGGGTTTTAAAAACAAAATTATTCAAAAAATCATATTTAATAATTTAAAATCATTTATATTCTCATGAATCTAAGCTTCTTTTTTAATATACTATAAAATGCCAGGTTTTGAAGTTTTCCGGTAATTGTTTGGTTTCGGTCTCCTCCTTATTGTACTTTTATGTTTAATGTCCACCTATTATATAATATTTTAATGTTTTCCTGTTTTATATAATATTTTAATTTAAAAGTTCTTATTTTTCGTGCACTCTCACTGTCTTTATTGTTGTCCTCTACTAAAATAGCACTGTTATTGTTAAATTTTATTCTCTGCTTTTGTGTAAACCGTTTATTCTTTATTTCATATTATGTAATTAATTTTTTTTAAAGGAACACAATAGGAAGTTTTATTTTAAGTTTATTATAGTTAAGCGCACTTGAAGTGAAACAACACAAAACTGCGCTATATAAATGCTACGTTATTATTATTATTATTATATTTTTGATAGACAACAAATGATCCTGTGGCGAATATTTTATAAATGCTTTCAGCTTAGCAAATGATTTCACTCGTGATTTTTTACGGGTCTGTACAAGTATATAACAATATTATGTAGTTAAATTAACGGCGTCATTTTTTATAAATGTCAAATCAATTACAAACGTAAAGACGAGGTATTTCCTCTCAATAAAAGTTAAAACTTTCCACGCGTTAAATTGGTTACACAAAGTTTTCACATAAATACAGATAAGGTAACAACTTCCGGGTGCAGCCTTGAAATATTGCCTCATCCCCCCTCATCAATCAACTGATGACAGATTCAATTTAATCCTTGCACGAGCCTGTTGGGAGAGAGGTTAGGGAGGGTCGTGGGTTGGTTCATCTACCTGCCTGTCCCATAAACAACAATATGTCACGTTACACATTCTGTCCATTTTTATATCCTTTCAGAACAAACATCTATCTACATGGTACATACATCTCCGAAATTAAATCTGAACATTGGAGTATTTTTAATTAATGGTTTGGTTCATTGGCTGTGTCCTCGCAATACCCGTGCAACGCACTAACTAACAACGAGGAAATAAAGTACATGATTTCAATTGTTACTCTAACAGTGTATTCGAGACTTAAAAGAATAGCCCTTTTGACCGTATCAAAAAAATTTTGATAATGATGTAACCAAAAATACCAATCTTTAAGAAGCCAAGCGGCTTTCTGCGGGTATCCCGAAAAAACCTGGCATTAGTGTCTTCAAAAGCATCTGCACACGTTTGCGGCAAAGGGTCAAAGGAATGCGTGAGGTGATTTGTGGCCGACAGTATGTTCGTTTTGCCTTTCTACAAATGCGCAAGCAATTGCTAGGTGCAGTGATTTATTATTGTAGTCACAGTTTTTATTTTTTTTATAAAATTTTATTGTATTAATTTGTGTTTTTGACAGCTTAATTATTTATTTGATAGTTGAAAGCGGCTCGAGTGCGTTGAAAGGCCCGTGAACCTTTGTTTTTTCACATTCAACCTTACCGAAACTCATCATAAGTATTTGTTTTACGATGATTTTTGAAAACTTTATGGAATATGCCAGTTTCAAAATAAAAAATTTGAATATTGTTTTACAGAAAAAACTTTCCTTTTCTCGCGTTCAAATTTTATCTAAATGTTTAATCTCAAGATCAAATTTTAAATTACGAAAACATAAATGGTCATAACTCAGACCTTATAAATATTCTCACGTTCGCGAGATTCTACTAAAATCGATATTTTTACTTAAAAATTACCTTAAAGCATTGGTCACCTGTATTAAGCAAACTATAATAACTATTAATGATAATGATACACAATGGAAAAAGGCAATAGTTTTTCTGAAATATATTATTAATGGGTTATTTACATAAATCCCCTTAAGTTTTTGATAAGATTTGAGGAGTAGAACATATTGTATACAATTATAATTATAAATGAAAAAATTATCCCGTCTCTTTGAAAGTGTAAGTAATGATTTATACTCACAGAAAGAAAGCCTTAAAATAATTTATGAAAATTTAAATCCGTATAAAATGAACAAATTATGTAAATGTATGTAAAAAGAGCTTTCTGTGTAATGATGTTGACAGAAATATGTAAAATGACGATTGACTAATGATAAGAAAATAGGAGCCACCCAGTCATTATTTAAATAGAAAACATCTAAAAAATGTTTTGCTCTCGGTACTGGGTGAGTCATTTTACGTTGTGAGCATGATACAATGATAGTAATTCTGAATCGTTAATTAAAATTCTTTTCTTCTTCTCTCCCACTCTGATTTTTTCCTCCTCTCCTTCACACGTTCTCTCCTTCTCTCCTTCTCTTCTTATCTTCTCTCTCCTCCTCTCCTCTCTCCTCCTCTCCTCTTCTCCTAAAGGTTTTTCTCCTGTATATGAATAACGCGCAATATGTAATTTTATAATAAGTTTTATGGAAATTAACAACTTTGCATTTAATTATTTATACCGGGTTATTTTATTTTTGTCGCTGCTTATATCCTATAAGGTCGACTCTCAGCCGACATTTGGACTTTTTTTGTGGAAAGTGGAAGTTATTTGTTTTTGCACGAACACGTGTTACGATATTTTAGGATTATACTAAAAGTTTATCGGGAAATGGCCTCTGTGAGTTTTTAATTTTAAAAATCGGTGAAAAGTTTTCAATTTTCAATTGTAAATTCAATTAAAAAATTTCTATAATAGCTGTACTCAGTAGGTATTATCAAAAATCAAAAAAAAACCAGCAGATAGGAAATTTGTTGTAACTTCTCGAATTTCAGAAGATGAACAATTTTTTTAATTTTCAAGCATTTGAAAGAAACGTGCTCGTAACTTGCGAAATACATCATTGATTAACCCTGCAGAAGTGATAAATAGGTGAAGAAAATTGAAGGTTAATTTAAGAAAATTAATAAGAACGACCCCGGGTTAAAAAAATACATTACATCGACTTTAATCGAGTGCGTAACTCGTATTTAATGTACCATCGCAAATGGAAGCAATGCTTTTTTTAATAATTTATATCGTAAACACCTTTTCAAGAGAGTAACGAACCTTTACCATTGATTAATCACTCATTCATATAATAAAATTTTTAAAAATGTATCTCTCCTTCCTCCTCATTTTGTATGTAGTAATTTTCTTTTTTTTAAACCTGAAAAAATGACTCTTAAAGTCAAAAAATCTCCTCCTCTCCTCCTTTCCTCCTCTCCTCCTCTCCTCTTCTTCTTTTCTCGTTCTCTCTTTCTCTCCTTAGTTTAAATTTCTTCGAATTCACATCATCATTATTCAAAAATTAAATTTCTGGAAATCATCGTGGATCGATGCATACGACCGTAATAACTTTTCCGACCTCCTTCGACCCCAAACAAAGTGATTTGAAGAAATATATTAATATGAATCGATCATGTGAAGCCTACTAAGAATTTGCATAAACTTATTCAAAGAGGCGGTATACGAATTCAGAATTGAGAATTCTGTTATTTATTGGCTGCCAGCCATCGACCAAGTTATTATACATCGAAGCTGCCAGCGTTTCTACCAAGAGCAAAGAAGCAATTGATATATTAATAATATACAGGGTAATTGGGGATGTACTTGACTTACTTTAAAAAGGTAATGAAATATTTGTTCTCTGGTGACAAAAAGCATAAAAAACCTGTAGTATTTGGAGAGCTAGAGTAGATGCGAGGGGTTGAAAGGTTACTCGGCTAAGTGACTAGAGACGACATGTAGAAGTTTTTTTTTTAATTGTGTTTTAAAATTTTGAAAATGTCAAATGTCATGGGAGACCAAAATTTTATTTACATAATTTTTTTACTCCAAATAATGGAAAGAATCACTGGTTAAAGTAAGTCAAGTACGTCCCATAACACCCTGTATTAAAATTCACCCTTAGTATGTTTGTGTTCGCAATCCTCGAAAATTAGTAATTTTGTAAGTAAGTTTGTTCTTATTAGTGCCAGAAGTGTTTATAGAGCGGTTCGATTGGTAGAAAAAGTCGGAGACGCCCGAGGAATACTTAACGCAATATCAGTATATTTAGTTTTTTAACAGTTTCGTTGTGGTACACAGTGGTGAGTGGTGGAAGAAGTTGCAGACGTTTGAGAAAGACATTAGTTATTGTTTCCCTGTGTAAGTTGTTGTTTCCCTGTCCAGAAATAAGAAAACCATTTAAATATATTTATTATTATTGTGATGTATTGTGATGTATTTATAATTTTACTGGTCTTCCATTAAAAGCCTTAGCTTGTGGATGGAAGAAGAGTTAACATTTCACATATTATGTACAAATAAAGTCACGTGTACAGTTAATTCAATGCAGTTAATACAGTTAATACATTTTATATAATTATAATTACTATTTACTATAATCATGTATTTCAATATATATGTATGTGTAGGTAATATAGACACATGGCAATCAGACCCGTTAACTAAAATATGTAAACATATATGTATTCAGTAAGGAGAAAAACAAGTAAGATTTTTAGTGTGACATTCTCTAAAATACTTTTTGATGGAGTTCAGCAATTGAATTTTGTTCCTAATGCTTCTGATTTCTATTGGTAGGTTATTGAAAAAGAATTTTCCTTGGTGAGTATAATGGTGTTGTGCAAAAGAAGTGTTTAATTTGGGGCACACAAATACATGTTTAAGTCTAGTACGATTTTCAGTTATGAATGCGTATTTATCTTTTTCTTTTATAATTTGTATAATTGAATTTTTTTATAAATAAGTTTTTAAATGTTGGAACTTTGAATTCTTCGAATATGCTGTCAGTTGGGAAGTCTGGAGGTTTTTTTAGTATAATTTTTATTATTAGTTTTTGAACAATTTCTTTGGGGGTCAGATTAGTTTTGTAAGCTGCTCCCCAACTGATAATGGCATACTGAAGAATAGACTGTACTAATGCGTAGTATATTGAGTATAGGTTTTTCGTTGATAAAAAGTTTCGTATCCGTAAGAATATATGAATTAACTTCCTAACTCTTTTTATTGTATGGTCGATGTGATCTTTCCATTTTAGGTTTTTATCTATGATTATTCCAAGATATGTAATTTTATCCGCTATTTTCAGAAGTGAACATTTTTGTTGGCAGTGATTAGTATCGTGTTGTGCGAGAGAATGATTATGTAAGAATATTTGAAGATTTGGAGGTACAATGTTAGTGTTAATTTCGAAAGGAATGACATATGTTTTATCACTATTTAACGACAAGAGGTTATTGTCAAACCATATTTTTAGATTATTTATGTCTTCTGTAGCTTTTAGATTAATTTTTTCCCAAGTTTTTTCTTTTATTATAAGGACTGTATCATCAGCGTAAGAGATAATTTGGCCATGCAATGGTTGAATAAATATGTCGTTTACATACAAAATGAACAATATTGGTCCAAGCACGGTGCCCTGTGGGATACCAAAATTTGATGTTTCTTGGTCGCTAGTTTGGTCATTTATTTTAACAAATTGTGCACGATTTTTCAAATAACTTTCTATCCATTGAACGGCTTTATCATTGATGTTATTTAATTTTAGTTTTTTGATAAGCTTTGCGTGTGAGATACTATCGAATGCTTTTCTTAGGTCTATGAATATTCCTGCGCATTTATTTCCTTCATCAAGTGCAGAGTATATAAATGATGTTACATTTGCTATTGCATCTTGTGTGCTTTTTGTTTTTAAGAATCCGAATTGATTGGAATGTAATATTTTATTGTTTTCTAGAAAATCAACAACCCTTTTTTCACAATCTTTTCAAATATTTTTGCTATATTCGATATAAGTGATATCGGTCGATAATTTGAAACATTTTGCGGGTCGCCGGTTTTAAATATAGGGGATATTATAGATTTTTTATAATTTGTTGGGAATATGCCTTTAGTCAGACTGAGATTGATAAGGTGGTTTAGTGGTTTCAGTAGATACATTTTCATTTCTTTAAGAATTTTCACAGAAATGTGGTCAAAACCTGGAGAAGATCCGTCTTTCATGCTTTCTATTACAAGTTGAATTTCAGTTTCGGTAGTTTTTTTAAAAGTGGATAGTGTATTTTGTTTTTGGGTATTAGTTGTTATAGTTTTAGGTGTGTGTACAGATTTAGTGATTTTATCAGCGAGATTGTTTCCTACTTTAGAGAAGTAAGAATTAAAAATGTTTGCTGTTAGTTTTGGGTCTTTGGATACATCTATGATATTATTTTCATGTTTAAAATATTTTATAGAATTATTTTTTTTCTTATTTTCAATTGCATAATTTACCGTTTTCCAAATAACTTTTAGATTGTTTTCTGAAGTAGAGATTATTTTTTTAAAGTAGTCGTCTTTACTTTTTTTAATTAAAGCTGTTAATTTATTTCTATATTTTTTGAGAACTATCTTAGCATTTTCATCGTGTGGATTTTTAATTGTATTTTTATATAGCCTTTCTTTTTCTCTGATAGATTTTATTAGGCCACAAGTGATCCAAGGTTTTATACGTCTGAATTTTGAATTCGTGTATAATGAGACCTCTGTTGTGGAGGTTTCAATATGATCTATAATTTGTTTTTCAAACATATTTGAGCATTGTTCGACATCGTTAGATTGTAGTATCGTACACCAAGTTTCTGCTTTCAATTTTTTCTCTAAAGTGGCAATATTTGTGGTTTTTTTAATAGTAGTTGGAACCTTAATTTGTGATTTTATTTCATTATCATACAATAATAAGCAAGTGTGTTGGTCAGTAATATTCGTTTGCCAAATCATTGTTTTGATTTTATATAGGTTTTGTAATTTTATGTTTATCCAAATATGATTTAAGCAAGACGATTTTTGTCCGTGCATTTCTCTAGTATTTTTGTTTATGCATGATTTAAAATCTAATTCAGTCATACAATTTAGGAACTCATTTTTGAAAATATTTTCTGATTTTTCGTTAATGTTAATATTAAAATCACCCGCGATAAAACAGGTTTTATTTTTAAGCGGTAGTAATATATGTTTCAGTTGAGTTATGAAATGTGAAATATTTGATTCGTGTGTTCTGTAAATGGCAATTATGTGATAAATATATTTATCGAGTTTAATTTCGATTTGAATACAGTTAGTCAGTAATATTGGGTGTTCTAAAGTCGTGACAATACTGAATTTGGTGTGAACGAATATTGCGATTCCACTTTTTTTATTGATATTTATTTTAGTTGGGATGTATGTATAGTTAGGAAGTTGAAAGGCTGGTGACTCATCATTTGTAAATGTCTCTGTTAATATTATACAGTCCGGTTGTAATATTAGATTATTGATTTTAATAATAAATTCATCAAAATTTTGAAACATACTACGAATATTTTGGTGTAATATGAATAAACCGTTAAATTTGTGTGGGAAAAATTCATTACATGTCTCTGTGCTTGCACATTCGTATTCATGGATTTTGTAGAAATTTTCTATTTGGCTAGCTATAAAATCATCCATTTAAAATTAATTTTAATTCATTTAGAGCAATTGATAGCACATACATCCATAAGCTTGCCAAAACTATGAAGAATTAAATTAAAAGAATTACGCTCCGTTATTATAATTATATCGGTATCGTGTCTATTAGTGAATAAAGTGTACTTATATCTGTTGCGAATGTATAACATGAGTATATAAATAATACATAACATAAGCATATAAATAATATAAAATATAAGCATAAAGAGAAAATAAAACATGAGCTTAAAGAGATTAAAAAAACATAAGCATATAAAGAAAATAAAACATAAGCATATAAAGTATACCAGTGATATATGGATTTGGTTGTTGCGGATATTTAACATAAGCGTGAAAAGTATGCATAACATTGGCATAAGTATACAGAGTATGCATATAGTTGTTGCGAGTATATATCACGAGCATATAAAGCATAAGCATATAAAGCGTATAAAATATAAGTATATAGAGAAAATAAAACATAAGCATAAGCATGTAAAGTACATAGGTGTTATAGGGATTTAGTTGTTGTAAGTATTTTACATAATTATAGCAGGCATATAGTGTAACTATGAATTGAAGATACTTAGTACAAGATTTATATTGGTTAATGCTAAAACTAAATGTAGTGTTTGGGTAAAGAGATAAAAGAAAACTAGAGAAATACAAATTAAATAATTTAAATTCCCCTGTAACCATATACCTGTGCCCTTCTGTTTCATATAATAGGTTGAGATTAATAGTTAAAATAGTGATGTTAATGAATTTTGAGTAAAGTAAAAAATATTTTATAAACATAAATACAATAGTTACAGTTCTTTTACAAGTTATTGGGTGTGTGATATAAGATGTGTTTGTTTTTGTCATTGATAATAATGACTGGTGTTCCAATATCTCTACGGACGTACACTTGTCCTCCACGGGTCCAGGCGAATTTATATAAGTTTTCCCGTGTAGCCTTACGTGCAAGGAACCAAAAGTGTTTCGCACGAAACGTCAGGTGTTCCGAGACGTATATGTGAGAGCGAGGTCCTGCAATTCCGACGAGGGTGGTGTTGAGTTTTTCCTCTCTATTGTTAGCTTGTTTGTTGAACTTTTTTATGTCTGACAGGAAAACATCACGGTCAATACTGGTTTTAAATGATATGATTATGGGCCTATATTGGTCTTTAGGTATTTTTTGGGAGATGCGGTAAGCTGCGTCAATCTTGTTCATTTCCACGTTTGAATTAGTAGTTTTTTGGATGTTGAATATGAGGTTATTTAAGTTTTCCCCATTATTTTCCGGGATCCCCCTGATTTCAGCGTTTTTAGACCTATTTATATGTATTACCATTATAAATGTTTTTTTAAAATCTTAAATCCCTGAAATAAAATCGATAGCAAGGCTTCACAATTTATGGATTATCATCTAATACCCAACTAAAATATAAAATGAATCGACTCACCTGAGTTTGTCCATAAGCTCCGAGGAATCCAATGGTAATGGTGTCATTGAAGTTATGTACACCGACACCGGTAAGATACTCGTACAGAAAACTGTAATCGTCTGACTGTGGAGGATTGGTCCTCAGAGCGATAACGTCGTCAGTAGCTTCTTCGTCCTCATGCATTTCTGGGTCGTACGCACCTACGATCCCGAAGATATCAGTGGTCAAATTCAATCCTTCTTCGAGTCGCCCGAGAAGAAGTGGACATGTTCTGTTTGTGTTTGTGGGAGCCCCCAAAACAGCTGTTATTATGGCGGCCATGATGGAAAAGAAGATGAAAACAGTTGAACGGTAATATTTTCGCGCCTTTTCCCTGAATTGGCGGGATTTTAACTTTCTCTTATTTATTCGCTTAGCTTTGGCCATTTTGTCACAGCTTACTGATAAGGGTTTTGTCCAGAATCACTTTTCGTTGACATGAACGGTTTGTCATCCACTTCACTGAGGTTAATTCACTTATTCTTTAAAGAACATGATTATTTATTATAAGTCATTACCACTTTTTGATTGAATTTAAATGTTCTGCAAACTAAAAATAGTAAAATTGATTAAATCGTGCAGCGGTGAGAACTTGGCTTAACGACAGTTTACAAACTTTTGCCTTTAAAAGAAATTTACTTTGATACAAAATGGTTATGATTAAGAAAATTGCTAAATAACTCGATTTAAGTTTTAAAATAAAACTTTGAGCTTGGCTAAGGCACAGTAAAATTATTTAACCTCCGTGGGAGAGCGAACTTCTTGGCTCTGGAGTCAGAGGTCGCGGGTTCAAAGCCCGGCGTGAAATGGTAAAACGCAATTGAATTTGAATGGGTTATTATTTATTATTCATATATTCCAATTTCACATCATTTCGGAATAGAAGATACACACATTATCAGACTGGGGGGAGGCCAAGCATCAGAATATAAACACATTATCAGATTGGTGGGAGGCCAAGCATCAGAATATAAACACATTATCAGATTGGTGGGAGGCCAAGCATCAGAATATAAACACATTATCAGACTGGTGGGAGGCCAAGCATCAGAATATAAACACATTATCAGATTGGTGGGAGGCCAAGCATCAGAATATAAACACATTATCAGACTGGTGGGAGGCCAAGCATCAGAATATAAACATTACGTTGCTCGAAATTACTTTAAGGCGATATAAGACTCTAATAACAGGGGTTTGCTCGACGCTCACATATTAATTATTTCTGAAGAACGTATTACTAAAATCTCAATTATTTCTAGAGGGATCCCTAAGGATGTAAATTATTTATATTTAAAATCAATTAAAACAGGACCTTACCTTTAAAATATTTTATGGAAAACGGTTCGAAAATTTTACAAAACGTTTTTCAACCATAAAATTTGCGGTGAGCACCAGTTTTCATTTTACTAGACGATGAATTAGTAACTTCCTGAAGTATCCCTCTTGAAACATTTGAGTTTTTAGTAATGCCATCAGAAATAAATAAAATATACCCCACGGAAAGATCGATTTTCTAGGTCTGCTACTGCAAAGTCGACCGTAGATCCGTCTATTACGCCGGGCCGCGCGCCGAATATTATTTTATACAACTTCATCACTTAAGTCGTCGTTAAGATTTGATAGGGCAAATTCAATCGCAGGTCTGTCTAATATACGAGGGCCGGGCATCGCATATTTTAATACACGGCTGCTTCTTCGGGCTTTATTTTAGGGTTGGTCTCGTCTGAAAAAAAAACACAGATCATTTCTGAGCTGTCTCTTCCTTATCTACTTATTTCTGTCGGCATTTGCACAAAAGTCTCAACTATCACGAGTCAGTGGAACTATGTTATTTGCAATTTAAGAATGTTGTTAGAATTAATTTAAATGGATTATCACAAAATATGTTGTAAAGTATGGAGTTTTTTATAATACGTGTAAATCAGATAAATAAAAAAATATATTTAAAAACAAAATACTCGCCTCCAAATTTGGGAGGCGGGTATTGGTACCGCCGACCCGTAAACCATGCATTGGATAAACGACACCACTGCCATAGTTCACCCGCAAGTGGTACGCTTTATTTGTTGACTTAGCAGAGGTGGCCAGGTCCATGGGATTGTCTAGATCTTGGCTGCGGATGCGTCTACCCACCTACTGCGTGTCGAGCCAGATTTGGAGAGACTGGTGGAGAGAGATTTTTTATCTCTCCAGCACGACTCTCTAGACCCATCGCCTTGCACCACAGTTGGAGGGATGCACTCAAACGTCAGTCACTCCTGGACACACTGACCCCCAGATTCCTGCCCACCCATTATATATTTTTTATTCCTAGATTTTTCTCTCCTTACTTTCCTTAAAAAAACCCTCTTCACAGCATCTTCGAAGAAGACATCGGCCCTGATGGAAATTTCTCTGAGTGGAGCTAATAAAAAAATGGTTTGAGTAAATGCAGAATACTCACTTCATTAAAGAAGAAATGTTCTTATTTGCGTTCCATTATTTTCTTTTTTTGTGAATATTTCACAACACTTCCCACTGCGCCCAACCACCTGGAGCCAGTGAGACTACGGCACCCCTCATCGGGGTATATTGTGATGCTGAAGGTAGTATTTTATTTTTATTTATTTATTATTAATACCCCAAACTAGGCATGTGGTGGTAAAATTAATTGGAAAATATAAAAACAATAATAAAATGTTGTAGATATATCGTAATACAAATGGTAATACAAAAACATAATAAATATATACACGATAATAGGGATAGAGTCGGCGTGTCTGATTTCGGCAAAGAGGGAGATCAATGACTGTCTGGTGCAATTTGATGGGAGCACTCTCTCCAATAAAGACTCCATTGAAATGCTTGGAGTTACTATATCAGACCAGCTCAAGTATCGGGGATCCATAGAAGAAGCCCGAGTAAATCAGGCCTCCAAAAAGTTGGGCGTCTTGTACAGGGCTAGGAGATTCTTCAACAGTGACCAGCTACTGACCCTGTACAAGTCTCAAGTCCGCCCAACTATTGAATTTGGGAGCCACCTTTGGGCTGGTGCCCCAAAATACTTGATAAACCTGATTGAGTCTGTGCAAAGGAGAGCGATCCGTCTGATTGACAATCCGTTGTTAACAGACCGATTGCCTTCTCTGATGCATAGACGCAATGTAGGCATGCTGTGTCTGTTCTACAGGTATTTCAATGGAGCCTGCTCCAAGGAGCTAGCAGCATTGATTCCTGATGCACCGGTGCACGTGCACGAAACTCGACGGACACGAACTGAACACCCGTTAACGGTTGACGTTGGCTTCATGAGAACGGGCCGTTTTTACGACTCGTTTTTGTGTAAGTCGGCTCGTATGTGGAACGAGCTACCGGCATCTGTTTTTCCTCCCTCCTATAATCCGAGCCTCTTCAAGGCCCGCATTAACAAATCCTTTCCTACAGCCCCTACCTTACTCCGCCTCACAACGCCGCCCAACCGGGTGGTGACATAGTTCCCCTGTCTGTGCACTGCACAGACAGGGGAACTACTATACTATGTATACTATACTATGTATATCTATCTATATATACTATATATACTATACTATGTATATCTATACTATGTATATTTCACAGAGAGACTCCTATTCATTTGTATACTTTTTGTTTAGATAGATATACTTATGGATATAAAAAAAATTATTAATGTAAAAAATTGTGTAAAACCGCACAAGAGTCCCAACTACTCCCAACCGTCTGGAGTCGGTGTGAGACTATGGCATCCCCAATCGGGGTATGTCGTGAGGCTGAAGGTAGTAGGGAGGGGAATGATATGGGAAGAGGAAAGTGATGAAGTACCTGGCTATTCATATCTGGTCACCAAACACGGCCAAACCCATTTCAAGCAAGGTTTTAATTCTGGGTGGTCACCTTACACCACGGCCATACTGAGAGTATCTTCCACTCTGGAATGTGCCACAAATAAACTTTATAGTATTTATAAATTAGTAATTTGTTAAATAACACAGATTAATATTTATTTGTGCAAGCCGGGATTTGAACCCGCGACATCCAGCTTGCTAGTCGAGAGCCCTAACCCTCGAACAATAATTTACTTCTGTGAATATATAATAATAATGTTTTAAATATAACAAAACATTAATTTATGAAAAAACATTATTAGCGCTTCTTTGTTTTAAATGCTTTTAGCTATTACCAGATCTGAATAGCAAGGTTATTTCCTTTCCTGACAAAAACTGCTGGTTCGGTTAGAAAGTTTGATTGTTTTAATAATATTCTATTGACAAAATTAAAAAAAAATAAAAAGTAAATTATATCATTGATGTCGCTTTTCCAAATTCCTGTAATATTCATAAATCTGTTAATGAAAAAATAAGAAAATACACAGATTTATACTCAGACTATAAAAATATTACCATTCGTTATTTCGGCTACTGGCATTATACCTAGCTCTCTCATTAAAAATTTAGGCGTATTAGATCTATCAAAAAAATTATATTTAAAAATTGCAAAAATCAATCATTTTAAATACATGTAGGATAACGAAAGATTTTTTTAATATTTATGTTGAGGGATCAGTAGGATTTATAGGCCCTGTTAGGAGTTCTACCGAGCTGAACCCTCTGATATGAAAATAGTCGGTGAATTATTTTCCCATTTGATCTCTGGTGACATGTTGTGCTTGTATTGTTTTGTATTTATTTTGCTTATATAATGTTAATTGTAGATCTGTCATTTGTGGAAAAGTGTGTGGAAGGGTTTAGTTTTTCCTATGGGGAAGATTTAACCCGGACATAAAATCGGAAAAGATAAAATCGGATAATACAGGGCCGTTTTTGCAAAAAATCTTCCCAAGGGGCGCTGAAATAATGTTATCCCATTAAAAAGAAGCATTTGAAAATAGGTGGATATTTTACGATCATATATCATTTATTTTGATATATACGAGCAGCGTTAAAGATATTTGGACAAAGAGTCCACAAACATTTCAGATACACTAAGGTATAACACAAAAAAATTATAAAATAAATATACATACTATTACAATAAACATATAATTATATACAACCGTACCTCATTTAATTCCAGTATTATTTTCTTTTATTAGCACGAGTAGAGCTCCCAGTGAGGCCCACATTATCAAATAATGTTTTAAAATATGTTAATTATATATATAAGTTATTTTTATAATAAAAATATATATTATTTGACAGTAATAACAAACAAAATAAGGAAACTAGCCTGCATCTTCAAGACTCGTAAATATATTGGACATAGTTACATTAAAAACTGTATATTATGTGCTTGTTCAAACACTGCATCACTGCTTTCATAAAATTTGTGTGTTGGGGTTCTTGTCACAAGACTACTTAGAGCCTTTAAATGTTGCAAAATTTTATTTTTTAATAATGTGTAAGAAAATTTTTTATGTACCTCACAGTTATTATATAATAAGCTTAGTGAAATTATTTAAAAAAAAAAACTATAGATTGGTAAAATCTATTCAAGAAAATTGTCAAAAATTCTATCCTAGCTTAGCGAGGTGATTTTGGATTACGCATATCGAGACTTTTGTCATAAATCACCGTAGAAACCTCATATTCGATATAATCCACATCTATGTATGGATTTTGTACTTTACTTATTTGATTCAATTTAATTGTAATGCTCCTCATCTCAACACAGGAATTCCCGATTGAGATGAGAGGCCGAGGAATCTATTGTAATGTACCATTTTATCAATGAATAAATAATTATTTCTAATCTTATCAATTATACAAGAAAATAATGTGAAAATTCAAACTAATTAAAATAATTTTCAACATATTTTTTGTTGCATTTTAGTTTTGTGGAACCAAACAAATGAATAATTGAAAATTTAGTAATTAAATTATCTCATTTTAAAAGAAACGGTAAACGACTAATTCAAATATTAAATTAATTATGTAAAGCATAAATGATATAGTAACAGATAAATTTACAGCAGTTTGTTTTATACTCCTATTTTAGTCAATTTTTCCAGACTAAGATACTTTCAGAAGACTTTTCTATGATTAGGTGAACACAAAATAAACGTGTCAAATTAATGAAAAGTTAGCCTGTCAAGTTATAAAGCTATTAAGTACCTACTTACTGTGTTGTTCTTGAGCTGTAGAACACATAAAAATGTAATCTTCGTTATATTTAACTTATTAAACATAATACATATTAAGAGGCTTTTATCAAACATGACTAAAACCCAAAATATCGTGATAACTTTAAATCATTTTTTGAATTTAATCGTAAAAAAAATTCTTGAAGCAAGAAGCAACTTTTAAAAATAATTTTATGATGGTTATACTTCATAATTTCTTACATCAAAAACGTCTTTCGAATTCAAAGGTGTAATTAAAAAGTAATAAAATCAGTTATCTTTTACTATTTTTATTTTGTAGCCATTAGAAAATGTTTGTTTAATTACTCAATAAATCGCGTGAATTGCATCACATGAAATAAAAAAATTAAAACAAAACCTTTATCATAGATAACATTCAAAAATTTTTTCCGAAAATGCAACAGCGTAAAAAACTTTGTTTTCGATTCGCTCTCCGTAGTGCGCTACGACGGTTGTAGCGTGTCTACGCTCCGGAAGCCGGATTGAAACTGGAAGAGAGCGATAGGCACTCCGGTATGATTGCTACGGTGCTACGCCTCTACAGCGCTACGGTATACTTATATAGGTAGCTATAGATATCCTTTGCAAGATTAAAGCTACGCGCTTCGGAGTTTTATTCAATTAGATTTTGTTTCAAAAATGAGAAATGAATGAGAACCACAGAGAAAATTTTGATAAATTCGTAATACGTAAAAGCGTCAGCAAAAATTTATGAAGGAATGCGCCTGCATAACTCTTTAGAGAAAAAATATCGAATATTTAAGTTATTTCAATTTCTTTTTCAGCATCTGGAGAAGCAGTAGACTTAAAATTAGTTAACTTAAAATTTGTAAATTAAAATTAAAAGTAGTGGACAGGATAGACATCTCTGGTCAGTTATTGTATAGATTTTGCTCTGCAGTAAGTGACAATGAAATTCAGTCATCTGTGCATTAAGCAGCTGGATTCATCTGAATTATATTGTTTGACAAAAGAGGGCACCACTATTCCTGTTTAGTCGATTTACGACTAAAAGATTTAAATATTTTTGTCACATGAAAGTGACAATACTTTATGAATTACAGTGTGATAATTCATTTTACTCAAAATTCTACTCTCTTGAGAGCTTGTCGTAACAGATCATTATTTCATGGTGCAAATGCGAGTTTTATTGTGGTGATTGCCGTCCACTGCCGAATTTGGAGATTTAAAGAATTGCTGCCAATCTCAATGCGAGTGATATATTCGGTGAGTTCTCTGTTTTATGTATTTGGTGGCTGGATGGATAATTTGTTACGCTGCCAGCAGAGTGAATTTTCTAATCAACCTTTTTTTTCATAGGGAATTAATTATTCCCTGATGGTCTGTGTGGCTTACAATCCAGATCAACACCAGCAACTTTCATTAACAATGAAAATGGTTTACACTTGTATCAAAGCTGTTTTTTCACTTGCTTATTTTACTGAAACATGTTTTATGTCGTATTTTCGGCCACACGTCAACTTTATCTCGGCACATATTCCAAGCGTCAATTACACACTTACATCGTCTCATTCTCTTACATAGTATGCTGTGCGCCGGCTCTCGGCATGATCAAAGTGTTTTTATTTGATCCAATCGTATTTTCTTAATTTCTTCTGGACATGCCCGACTTTTCGTAATTATCATAATAAGTCATAATTAGGGAAGATGGATATTTTTCGAAGAGCTTGAGTGATTTTCTAAATTTCAATAAAATTATGAGACAGTTAAAAAAATATTCACAATATTTTCTGCCGGTTGGTTTATATTTTAGCTAGATCTTTTTTAAAGAGCCTAACTGCAATTAATTTTAAAATTACGAAAAACAAAAACAAAAAATATTAAATTTAAAATTAGGTATATGTTCCTAAAGATACAGCGATCTCTCTCTCTCTCTTTCTCTCTGTCATCATGTCATTTTTTTAATTTCATGCTTTCTCACTGATCCCTTGGTCTATTTAATATTTTGTCTCACTCTATATGTATATATTATAACACGCAATGTATGTTTAGATTAGTTTAATTTGTAACTTGATCATGCTTGCGTTAAAAAGAATGACTGCACGGCCTCTTCATACAAAATTTAAATTTGAATCTCTGGCAAAAATACACAATCAAACGGAAAAATTGTGTTTTTATTCAAAATGTATGTTAAATACCTAGTAAGGAAAAGTGAAATAATGTTATATGGGCTATTTAATGTGTTGACAAACTGCTTAATTGTAGTTTAACGGGATAACACTTTAAACCACTCGACCATTGGGACCAATTTATTTAACGTCAAATTTTTGGATCTCATATTTCAAATTCAGAATTAATTCTAAACCTATCACACACTTGCGGAGTGAAATTTTATATTGTAACATACACTATAACGACCGGGTAGTGGCTCCATATCTTTGGTGTACCTCTAAAATTTCTTGATTTGGTAGGTGTACCTTGAACACAAAAAGTTTGCGGAACACTGATCTATACTACGTAGTTCGAAATATCACAACTTCTACGAAGAAAGTGGGTACAATTTTGATATTTATTTTTGGTAGTACGTTGATTAATTACATTAGAAAAAACATACTGGAAAAATGCTGAGCTAATTATTTTCCAATAGTTTTTACATTCTCTAGATAATATTTTTAGAGACTTAAAATAGAGGATTACGGATATTATTGATAACGCAGTAACCGACTTATTACGGAGGAAGGAAAGAGAAAGGTCAACCCTGCCATCACCTTTGGGTAATTTAAATATAAGCTTATTTCTACAAAATTTTCTTCGATGTTTTTTTTTATGTTGCTCAAAGGTTTAGAAGAATTGAATAAAACAAGCAAAAATGTATCGTAGAAAATTAACCTTCATCTCTTTAACAATAAAAAAATAAAAAATAAAGAACTTAATTCCGCATGATTTTAGAGGCTAATTTGGACTTTTATGACAGTTAATTGTAATTAATAAAATCTTATCCTGACTTCTGTTCGAATATAATGAAACATAAAATAAAATATTTAAAAAGTAGTTTTTGGGTAGAAATTTTAATTTTTGTGCAACAATTTTATATTCCATCGTAAATCGGTCGTTTATAACTACAATTTACGCCCATTTAAATGATTTTTTTATTCATTCCTATTTATTTTATTTTATATTTACTTGTATGTATATGGTAAATAGAGTAAAAATACGGTATAAATATATTATATAATATTTTGGTTGGGTATTTCAACTCCAAATCCAAATTTAGGTTTTGTATGAAAACGGTTGCGCAGCCGTCCAACTTAAGGGTCGGTCAGTCTTAATAAATAAAATAAATTTCGTGATTATAAACAAAGTTGTTGTTTTATTTCTTCATACGAAAAAGCGACTGATTTATATCAAAATATATAATTTACTTTTCGAAATAATAAAAAACTTTTCGCTTTCTTTAAATAACTTCTAAACTTTAACAATAGATATTTAGAACTAAAAATATGATTTTCCTTTTCTCTTATCTGTTTCACAACAATGAATAGACGACTGATTATTTTAAAAGCTCAACAAAGGTATTAGTATATTGATTCCATGAAAAACGTTTTACACATAATAGAACATAAACAAGGTTAGGTTTCGAGAAATCTTTATTGTGAAGAACTTCAATAAAGATTTCGTAATAATTATGAATTTAGCTTGGATATGATTTGAGCTTTTTGCGACCAAAAGTATATGTTAAAGTGGTTTATTTTTGGGGTATCATGCCGTGTTGCTCTACCTCCTTCTTTAACCAATGTGTCGAACAGCATTACAGTGTTCAAATGTGTGTCTATTCCTCGAAGAACAGATATTTAAGAACAATTTAAAAGGTTTTTCTGAGTTTAGTTTTGGTGTAGCCGTCAATTACTGAATAAAAAAAAACTATTGAGCTTAGCCCTGTCTGAACTAATGAAGTAAACAAACATTTTAAAGTAGATATGTTAAAATTTCTTTGGCTTTTCTAATTATAAAACCTGGCATTTTTATTGCTTTGTTCGTAATAATATTCATATGTGACAAAAATATAATTTATATTCCAATACTACCCCAAATCAGATTGGAAGATACTCTCAGTCCCGCCCTGGTGTAAGATCACCATTCGGAATTGAAACATTGCTTGAAATGGCTTCGGCCGTGTCTGGTGACCAGATCTGAATAGCCAGGTACTCCCTCACCTTCCTCTTTCTCATTACTTTCTTCTCCCCACTATCTTCAGCCTCACAACATACCCAATTACGGATGCCATAGTCTTACTGGCTCCAGACGGACGGAAACAGTTGGAACTCTATTGTGGTTTCACATTAAAAGAAAATTAAAAATAATTAATTCATTGGCTTGAGTATTGATGCATAATCGGGTTTCGGTTTAATATAATCTAATAGTTAAAATTTACTTAAATTGAGTGGCAATTAATTGATTATACGCTTTTTTGAGATTATGTTTTACATTATCTAAACTGTATATATTGCTTTTTTTTTAAATATATTTATATTACAATGGTATGGTATATTGTCCTCCACGCTAGGAGTTCACCTGTGTTGTGGAGGAATTTTTAAATTGTTATATAATTTTAAAACAATACAGTGGAGTTGGTTACAGAGAGAAACAATAAAAATTAAAATATAAAATCGATTTTTCCATAGTTATAACAGAAAAAAAAAGTGAAATATAAAAAATTAAATATTAAAAGGATTGTAGCCAGTTCCATATGTGTTTTTTTGTATTCTGTAAGATTAGATGTTTTATATTGTCAAGTTATTTGTAACCTTTGTCTTACAAATTCAAAAATGAGATTATATTATATTGCATTGAGATTATATTATATTATATTATATTATATTGCATTATATTATAATATATTATATTACATTATATTATATTGGGATTATATTGCTTGTCTTTCAAAAATGAGATCATAATAGTGTGTTCGGGTCGTCCTACCTATGTCCAAGAATTTCTTAATTTACTAGCAAGTTGTGAGCGGCTCAAGTGCGTTTTGCGGCCCGTGTAAGCGACAATAATGAATACCTGATGTATTAAAATTAAATAATTTTTTTATCAAAAAGTTTGTTGATCCTACTAATAAATCCTTAACCACTCTGAGTGTTTTTTATTCCTGCCCTATTTTTTCCGGTAAAATTGACCAACTGTGAATCTGACCACATTCGATTTCGATTCCCAATGTTTTTAACATCAACTTGGTTTTATTCGATAGCCAATAAATGAAATATCGCAGAATTTTATAGACGTTTTTTCAAAAAAAATATAAATTTGATATTGGCAATTTTTCGAAAGCAAAAAAACGCACCGGATGGGTATCATCGGTGAAAAGGAATAAAAACGTGCATATTGATAACGTTATATATCTTTTGAGTGATTATTCCGGTCAAACTTAGAAATGCTTGCCTTTTACGAACCTCTGTTACCATTCCCATAATAAAATTCAATTTCATAATAAAATTCAATGCGTATTTTTTAAATTTAACGCTTGGCCAGTTTTGAACAAACATTGGAATGGGAATTCTTGGTATTATTAATATTTGGTTTTTTACAAAGTTACTTTTCCAAAAAAAAATACACACCTAAATATTTTCAGGCAATATGATATAATTTTTTTAAAACCCTACTGACACCTTTGATTTGCTAAGATCTTACAATAGTTAGAAATGAAAAAAGCTGTCAAAAAGTCAAAAATAAAAATAAACTTTCCTCTAGTTTTCCCGTAACATTTGACTTTCACGTGTATTTTCAATTTAATTTATTTATTCCTTTAAAAAAATTACAAAATTACATTTTAGTTCATTTTTAAGTACATTTGTAAAATGGTATTACATAATAAATAAGCGGTGTATCAACTATACAAGCATCAATAGAGCTTGTCTTTTAAAGGCAGCTTCACCCATGCTAAATATATCGTTATCTAAATTGATTCTGTTTAACTAATACTCTCCATGGTAGGCGGATTCTCAAACCATCCACGAATCAGTGTGAAGAAGTGTGATACAATATGCACATCTCTTCTTACCCGTAGATGGTTCATACCGAACATGCCCAAGAGAAAGTCAGCAGGATAGAGCCACGGGTAGTAGCCATACTCTATCAGGTAGAGGGATCTCATAAACCTAACATATTGAAATCATATTTTTTGCTTGGTTTTGAAGGTTTTTTTTCATGTGATCACTTTCGACAAGGTTAGTTTCACATTCAGACGAGGATACGACAAACAATACACTTTCAGGCAAACAACCATTCCACCATCCACATATAAAAAGGGTTTGCCTCGGAGGGTAGCAACCGCGAACCTATTATTAAGGGTAGTTTCTCAATCGAATGGCACCTGTAAGGCTAGACAGGAGGTAATAATAAAATGAAATAGGGGAAAATGTTAAACAAAATTTGTTTGCTGTATTTGATATTAAATATTATGGGCATTTCACTCCGTATTGACAGTTATTTTGGTGTTTATTTTTGAGTTTATGCTTTATTTTTTTTTGACATTGGCATATTTTTTATAATATGTTTAGGTAGATACTAAACAAATTGGAGAGTGGAAAAATGTCGTTTCATCGATAGATTTGAATTGGCTGGCTCCGTGGTCGAGGGAAAAGGCTCTCGACTAGCAAGCAAGAGGTCGCGAGTTCAATTCCCGGCGTGCGCAAGTAAACTTTATTTCACTAATTTTTGTTATTTCACAATTCATTAAAATAATATATGGTACATTTGCGGCACGTTCCAAAATGGAAGATACTCTCAGTACTGCCCTGGTGTGAGACTACCATTCAGAATTGAAACGTTGCTTGAAATGGCTTTGACCGTATTTGGTGACTAGATTTGAATAGCCATGTACTTCCCCACTTTTCTTCCTTTTTTTATTTCCCTTATTTTAAGCTTACATAACAAATTAGTTCAACGAAATTGGATAAAATAACTGATGAAGGAAACCGAAAAATTTGTTGGTTTTTGAATATTTATTTAGATGAAAATTAAATAAAAGAATCTGTAGATGCATCTATATGCCAGAAATTATGTAAATTATTCTTTAATTTGGCTATTTTTCGATAATATTATTTCTTACAAGTCAAAGATTAGGACTGAAACTAAATTGTAGTCACTCAGCCATGAGTAAGGAATGGCCAATTTATAAAAGAAAACTAGAAGCAAAAATGAGCAGAATTTCTTTTTTATAAACAAAAGTTACGAGAAAGATGAAATTATATACTAGAACATACAAAGCATGATAGCACATAATGAAGAGGTCAAAATACTTTTAGAAGAGAAGAAACCTTTTATGCTTATGGTGAGTGAAACACATGTGACTGAAGATATCCAAGATAGTGAAATTATATTTGATCATTATAATACCATCCGTTGTGACTTGCATAGTAGACATGCAGGAGAAGTGATGATTCTCTTAAGTAATAAAGTTCCATTTGAAGTGTTATCAAATCACCAACATGAAAAACATTGTTGGATTTTAGCCATCAGCATTAAATCAGGAATCAAGAAAGGTGTATATACTGTTATTTATAGATCACCAAACACAAGTAAATGCGACTTCTTAACATATTTTTAAAGATGGAGCATGGAAAATTTGCATGATGAAAATATTAACATTATAGTTGGAGATTTCAATATAAATTTTAAAGCAAATGCAGACATATACACAAAAAAACTGAAATCTATTATTCAAACTGCAGGTATGAAACAATTAGTTAAAGATTTTACACGAATTACTAATACCTCTAAAACATTGATTGATCTGGTAATCTCAAATAAATTTAACCTATGTGTTAATGTATTAGATAAACCTAAAATTACTGACCATAATATGATTCAAATTCTAATAAATGACAGAGAAAACTACAACTCCAGTAAAGAAACACAAGTAATAACATTTAAAAATTACAGAAGATACAATAAGGAACTCTTCATTCAGACCTTAGAGACTATTGATTGGAATGAAATAAATCAAATGGAATATAACAAAAAAGCTGACCAGATGAAATTAAACATTAAAAAATCCATTGATGAAGTAGTTCCAGAACAGAAGATACGTAAAAGAAACAATAATAAATGGTTAACAAAAGAACTACGCACAATGCAGCACGATAGAGAAACATTTTACAAGAGAGCACGCCTTACTAATAGTACTATGGATTGGAATAACTACAAAAAATTGAGAAATAAATACTCTAAAGACATAAAAAGAAAGCATAATGAGTACATAAAAAATAAAATAAACTCGGAAGAAGGGGATCCCAAAAAAATTTGGAAAAGCATTAAAGAATAAGTCCATGGAGATAACAAAATCGACATAAAAATTGTAAATTTCTCAAAAGATATAAACGAAGAAAACATGGCTAATAGCTTTAATAAATATTTCATAGAAAGCATCACTCAAATTAACAAATTAATATCTAACATTGTTTTCAACCCCACAAATGATAATAACAACTCAAACAAAGAATTATTGGTCTTCAGAAAAATAACTGCAGAATATTTATTTAATATTTTAAACAAAATTAAATCAAAAAATAGTTCAGATGGATTAACTATTAGTTTAATAAAAGATGCTTTTCCAGTAATTGGATCTACTCTATTAAATATTATTAATCAGACATTTGAAGAGGGAAAATTTCCACAGTCATGGAAACTATCTACCATCATACCGGTCCCAAAGGTTAAAAATACCAGAAAATGTGAAGAATTTCGACCAATAAACACCTTACCGAAATATGAACAGATACTTGAAGTGATAATAAAAGAACAAATATTGCAATACTTAGATGAACACAATATTTTATACCAAGAACAATCGGGATTCAGATGTAATAATTCTTGTGAAACAGCGTTAAATGTAATTGTTGAAGAATGGAAAGAAGGAATGAATAGTAATAAATTTATCTTAGCAATATTCTTGGATTTTCAAAGGGCATTCGAAACTATAGATCGAGAAATAATGATAAGAAAGCTTAAAGAAATTGGTTTCTCAACTGTAGCCACTAAATTAATAAAAGAGTATTTGAAAGACCGAATACAGGTAACAAAAATTAATAATCAATTTTCAAAACCAATGGAAAATAAATTAGGAGTACCACAGGGATCAGTCCTTGGACCTTTACTATTCATACTCTATATTAATGACACGGTGAAAATATTTTCAAAATGCAAAGTACGACTATTTGCCGATGATACACTAATATATATAATTGGAGAAAACTATGAAGAACTAATAAATATTTTAAATAATGAACTAGATAATGTATCAAGATGGCTAAAAATAAATAAGCTTAAATTAATTACAAAAAAAAACAAAATGTATGGTAATTGGTTATAAGAAGACATCCAGTGAAAGCAAAATCAAAATTGATGGTGAAATTATTGAAAATGTTACCGATATAAAATACTTAGGAGTTATAATAGATTCCAAACTCAACTTTAACAAACATGCTGAATATACCCAAAAGAAAATTGGAAAAAAGATATCTTTTTTGGGAAGAATTCGCCAAAAACTGTCCGAAAAAACTGCAATCACCATTTATAACTCCATTATTGCTCCACATTTTAATTACTGCTCAACTATCCTTATCTGTATAACGACCGAGAACAAAATAAATTTCAAATTCTCCAAAATAGGGCAATGAGAACAATACTCAGACGAAATAGATATTCAAAAGTAAATAAAATGTTAAACGAACTAAATTGGCTAACGGTGAAACAGATGTTGACCTTGAACACGATGATATTTGTACACAAAATAGTAAACAACCTGCTACCAAAATATTTTTCAAATAAAATTGTATACAACAAGGACATACACAAACATAAAACTAGGACGTGCAATGAAATCAGGCTACCAAAAAAGGACAAGGCGAATACACAGAACAGTATATTCTATAAAGGGATGAAATACTATAACGCGCTGCCGGAAAACCTAAAGTCTGCCCCAATTGAAAAATTCAAGATGTTGTGTAGAAGCCACATAAAACAAGAAAAAAACATAGAATATTAATATGTAAAAATTAATTAGTCATTTGTTAAATTAAATGTACAAATCACTAAAATAAAATTATTTAATAATTACATAATTATATTCATTGGTGTATTTGGGACTATCTACATTGAGGCAATCATCAATTTGAAGTCTTAAAATCATCAAATTGATGATTGCCATTTTCTTTCAAATCGGTATAAATTACATCGTATTACCTGTTCATTGGATACATCCGATGCGTTAATTATAATTAAAAAACATATTTGTTATTCCAGGGTGTGAGGAGGTTATTTCAATCCCACACGCCCCATAAATAATACATTATAGGAAAAATTGGTAAATTTTTTTTAATGTTATGTAGGGCGTGGTATTGAGTGTGCCCGGGCCCCGCGCTCAATCAGGGGTGGCCACTGACGTCAGGAGAGACTCTATGGGAGTGGCGCTTGGTGCTGGTAGGCTGTGGTCACCACCGTGTTGTCCAAGGCCATTAGCCGCATCCTGGCTCCGGTGACCCGGGGAATTGATTCGGTCTTAGTCAGAACGGAGATATAAAATTGTAATTACCTACTTCTGTCAAAGCTGTGATTAGTCAGATTTGAAAAATTCAATTTAGGCAGAGTGACACTTACTTTAAGAGTGCTACAAACATGCGAAGTGGACTTTTATATCCTAAGTTCGCGTCGTACATTCATCAGAGACTTGCGTTTACCATCTTTTTCAGCCTCTGACCTACGTTTATCATAATTTTGTTTATGTAATTTTTTTAAATAATTTAATTAAATAAATAATAAGTAGGTATTGTGCCACCTTAACTGTGATGCAGGCGAGTGAAATAGGAAAATGTGTCACGATTATTGCAATAACAATTGATATCTGCAGATATATTTTAATGCCTCGTGAAAAGATGGAAGAGTCGTTAATATTTGCAGATGTTGTACAATTTTTACGAGCATGTGTACATGAAAAAAATCTTACATGGGGTGTATCCAAGAGGTACAAAATACTTATGAAGACAATAAAACTTATGGAGACAAAAGATATACACTAGCCGTCTAACTAATTAGAGTCTCAGACGTCGGTTTAACGTTGTTATAGTAAAGATAGCCTTGAGATTGGCTTAAGGTCGTTTCAACCATTCAAACGCCGTCGTAATAAGTCAAGTTTTTCACTGTTCCGACCTTACGCGCCTCATTATATTTACACGTAAAAAAGTTATGGCTATGTCAAAATCGATGAAGAATTTTGAAATGTGATAAGGCGTTAAAAGATCATTCTCAGTGAATAAAGGTTGGATTCTTTGTTATAAATGCTGTTACCCGTGTCATTTGCACAATTCATAATTGTGTTTTCGTTCTTATGTTGAATTGTAACTCTTTGAATATTTTTATTAATTTGTATATTTATAAAAAATGGGTACGTCCACCACAAACGTATAATATATAAGATTATAATAAAAGCTCTTAAGAATCGTCCACAAAAATTCACAGCACTTTGGTTTTACATTTCCAGGACGAACTAAAAAACGAAAAATATCAACGGAACATGAATTAAGATAGATATCTACATTCATTCTGATACAAATTATGCTCCTGTGTGTAGCATTGTCTCTTAGTAAAACTCCTAGAGTGGTATGGTGTGTAAAATGCTGTTTAATACAATTACATACGTTAATGTGTACATTGATTCATGTCGTAATTGCTCTTTCTTTATCGACAGCTGCTATTTATTTTACCGTACCTTTCTTGGCTGATTTATCTTTATTTTTTTACATTATCTCTCTCAGGGCCTATGTCATCTTTGGGGATGCCGTGTGGAGGATCTTTTTAGGGAAAGGAAAGAGAGGAAGTTCTAGGAAGGAAAAGGGTATGAGGGATGGGTAGGAATTTGAGAGTCAATGTGTGTAGAAGTGACGGACGGATGAATCCATCCCTCCCGCTTTGGTTCATGGTGATGGGTCGAGAGAGTCCGGTTGGAGAATTTAAATGGTCAACGCATTAGGTGCAAATGCATCCGCCGGCAAGACCTAGACAAACCTCACCCCACGAATCCGGGCACCCCTGCCAAGTCACCAAACGTAGTAAACCACTTGGGGTGACCTATGGCAAGCGTGTTGGTTATCCAATAAAAATAAATTCACACACAAAATTACAAAATGGATTAAAGAACAAAAAAAACAATATTACCAAAATGTCATAGCATAAAATAAAAATAAAACCTACACGTAACACACAAAACCAATATAAACACGCATCACTCACAAACACACAAGATCATATTTTAAATGTAATATTTTCTCTTTAAATGTATTATGTAGATTATATTTTCATATTATAAAATGAAGGCCTCAGCCCGGGCAAGCCACCCAGTGAGGCCAACATTACTGGAAAACTTTGAAATGTAAAAAATATTGTACAAAATAAAAAAAAATAAAAAATAAAATTCTCAGGTCGGCGGTACCCATACTTGTCTCCCAAATTGTAATTTAATATTAACATTATTATATTATTAATAATAATACATAATACTATTTAAGCCAGGTGCGTTTAATTTTGAACCCATAAAAAAACATAAGGTAGGTAGATACTTATTATGATATTAGATATTCCATTCATTTGTGCTACCATTACATTATTATTCCCGTTGGGTAAACCACCCAACTCGCCTTCAAATTATGAATACATAAATTTATATTATTTTACAGAATTAAGATGTTGTAAACTTTATACACGGTATACGGAAACTAGCGCTAGAAGTGTAAAACTGGAGAATAAAAAATAATAACTTTCTTTATTTTAGGAAGAAAAAAAACCTTTTTTTTTCTTTATGGTATTGAAAAGACGGTTTTCAGGTTCGGCACATTTTTTAAGTAAAAAAAACAGCTGATAGAATCCCCGTAGCGACCAATTTTTTTCAAAATTTGATATCAAAAAAATCTAAATTAAGAATCGATTTGTACCACTAGTTTGCGGACACCATGTATCAATTATATTAATAATAATAATCACTAATCTAAGAATTTTCATTGAACAAAATATACATATATATGTTAAGGATTAAAATAGACTGAAGTATGAGTATTTATTTTCTAGAATTTATCGACACTTTGTAGAAAAACTACAGCCAGCTGTGTAAGTCCAAATTTATAAGATCCATATAATAAAATTCAGAACCACAAAGTTCCACTTTTTACATTCGCCTCTTCAATGTTAAAACTGTGAAAATAATGACAGAAAGCTTTAATAGGCTACCCCGTACAGATTTTATAGTTTGACCAATATTTTAACAGCGCAGAATACAGTACACAAAATAAAAGTGACAGTGGTTTTTCTTCGCCTTAGAGCACTTTATTTATAATGAAGGGAAGCACAATACTTGAATCGTCAAGACGTTTAAATTTAAGAATAAAAAAAGCTTTAATACACCTTTAATTAAACACTATTGTTAAAGATGTACATTATTATAGGTAAAAGCCCTACGGGCGTTTAAATAAAATAAAATAAATAAATTAACATTAAACATAAGAGAAGAAATCATAACTTTAAAAGGAAATACTGTACGGAGAAAACTTACTGATATAAAATTTTGCTAATTTATTAAGAATTTCTTCAAAATATTTATAATATGGTAAAAAACGAGGCTGCATGCCCTTAACGAATGAATTGATTGGTTTTCTGTTAAAGTTTTACTAAAAAAATGTATTAACGCGATGTATATCGGAACACGTACACGTGTTCTTAAAAATATGTGTTATCAGGGCAAATGCAGGTAGTTGAACACGTGTTCTTATATATTAGAAATGTACTAAAAGTTTGGCTACCATAATACGGGCATGTGACTAGTATGGTGGCTGTAGAAACAAAAAACTGTAATCATTTAAATTTTTATGAATAAAGAAACACAAAAAAAAAATTAACAGGAAAGGGCCTGCAATAGCGTTTTTAATAGATTAATAAATCAACAATACTCATTTTTCTTCGTGTGGGTAGTGCTAAATTTATTACATTGCAGGTGCCCAAAGGAAGGATTAACGAATAACTATTTTTTAAAGCATTGATTAAATGAAATCTACACTAGCAACGCCTGAGACTGTAAAGTCAAGCAGTATATTTGTTAAAACGGTTTTTAAACAGTTTTAACAAAACTGGTTGTTGTTGCGACTTTCAGCAATATCAGGTAAACTACTCTCATTTCTTCGCTGTTATTAGGAAGCCTTTGTGCATTTTTTTAGTTTTATATTAGACTAGGTATCTGAAGTCTTCGGCGCTGCCCGGGCTTTACCCACTATCGAAATCAGACGTAGAACGGCAAGTCTACAAAAGTTCATCAAGAAGTATCAAAATAATGCTTGGAGTGGAAAAGGAGGATAGTTTCGATTTTTTGGGATATTATGTAAGCATACACCATTCTCTTGTTTTGAAGTTCAAATGTGCAAAATCTCATCAATTCCCTAATAAAACAGCAGATTTGTTTAAAAAAACAAAGTCAAACCTACAACACAAACAAATATATGAATCTCCGTTTGTAGCAGTTCACTTTTGCCCCGCTACCGTTTTAAGACAAACTTAAACAAACTTTAAAAAACTCCATCCAAGACCGCCTTCGTCTATGGGACTCGTGCTCTATGGGCTTTTCTAGAAGGAAGCAGAAGAGATAATTTCCTAAAGCCAGTAATGAGCCAGTACCAATCGGACAGCTTTGCGGAGAGGGCGCGCCAACTGATGTGATACGGGCAACTGCTCCAGTCGACATGTTTCACGGGAGACGCTGATGGCGGATATAGCTAGATATATTTAATCGCTGGTCATCAAGTCAATCTCTCTCTTATTTACAATTCTTTCCTAAGAGTTGTATGACGCCCATTTCGGTGAATCAGGTCAGATATTTTATGTTACACACAATGACACACTTTTAACTATTATTGCTACTTTAAAATTCCTTCCGTGCGATCAATTCTTCGAATTGTCGCACACCCCTTGAGATCATGCTAATCTTGTTATTTGAGAGTCTGTAGCTCCATTTGTTATTTGAATAAATATAATATTAATCATCGTACCTCTTTTATTCAATAACAAAGCAATCCTCATTGTCTTTTACTAATTATGTTACAATGGCCCTAGAGAGATTGAATTTGTACGTGAGATTATTGCATTACCTAAGCGACCAATCGAGTCTAAATTATTATTAGCCCAATTGTCGTAGTTACACGTTCACAGTCAAAAAAACACCTTTTTTTCACTTGTTAATAAGCAGATCTTATAATAACTACTTCTTATCAAGGGGACATGGATGAGGTAAGAAGATATTTATTTATTTATTTATTTATATATATATACGCCTAAAAAGGCTTTTTACATACAACATCGGAGGAAACACTTCCTTGCAAATAGAATGGTGGATGCAAACAAACTAACCCAGAACATGTCATCGATGCTACTAATATAAATTTAAAGTTCGATTGTATTCTTATTTAGAGAGAAGTAAAGAATAAATTATTTTTTATTTTAAACAACTCAATTACTGTTAAATTTATTGTGAAATCAGAATGCTGCCTGCTTATTAAATAATAATAATAAAGGACGCAACAGACCCACATCCTCATAGATAGATGATTGATAGATAGATTAAACCGAATTCACAGAGAGAGCTTTGATCTCAGTTTGAACAAATGTTTTAAATCACTCGAGAGTCATTTCCATTTTAGAGTAACAGTATCATTTGACAAGATAAAGAACTGAGCTTCTTCAAGTTCACTCAAGCGTGGTTTTCTGGCTAGTGCCGGTCTGTCAAATGATTTGCTAGTGTTTAGAAGAACCACTTAATAGGTAATACACACAAGAAAATTCTTCCAAATAGAGTTGAATGGAAACCGATGTCACTGCCCGAGTACCTTTTGGTTCTAGCTCATTTAGCATGCGCTTTGTCTTACACAGTCTGATTTCGTACATCACCTCCATTCTTGTTGATCGAATCGAAAATTTCATTATGATGATGAAACTATTGTTTATATTTGAAATTTAAGAAAATAATGGTCTAATAATATAGCATTTCTTGTATTCTGTTTTAAATATGTACATTTTTGAGAATTTCTGAATGGATAAATGAATTATGATTAACTAAAATTATTGTTAAACATTTCTCAGTAATCGGGTGACATTGCCAGGAGTTAATTTACGAAATAAATGTCAGTCCTACCCGATCGACATTTGGCGAAGTTTTGTCGACTCCAGTTCCTGGATAGGAAGGTTCAATCCTCAGTCAAACCGTTTTTTTAAGTACAAAGGAAATTTAAAAAAAAATGTATTATAGTAAAGAAAACTAAGGGTTAATTTTTGTATTATTCTATGCAATAGTTTGTAATTACTGGTGTGGATCTAAGAGGGCAATGCCACTGTACCCGTTTGATAAAACAGGTGAATGATTGACCTAGTTTTAATATCCTCATTTCCAGTCCATTATCTGAGAAAAGGCTTTTCACACAGACTGACAGCGCTGATAACAGCGGTTGGAAATCCTGGTAAATTACCCCAAACTGGATAAAAATTAAATTCTCACAAGTACAAGGAGAAAACGTACTGATATCAAATGTATATAGTTTCTAAGAACTATTCATAATCTGGTTAAAAACGGGATTGCAGACCTTTAACTATGTGTTTTTTTTTATGTTTTAATAATAATAACTAAATTATGTGTTTTATGTTAAAATATTTGTATAGTGTAAATTCTAATAGATATGGTTTGATAATGAATAAAAATTCTAATATTTTCGCATTTTGTCATTGTATATAATCGAGACAAATACATATGCATGAACACGTGTTCCGATGTATTAGAAATGTACTTAAAGTTTAATGTGCAACGGTCTGCAATCCGGTTTTTAACCGAATTTTAATAAATTGGCTGTATTCATTTTTTGATGATTTTTACCGATTTCTGAGCACGGTCACGCTGTTGATACCCATACAGATATTTATAATGCAAATGGATATACGCTGCCAACACTGACGCATATGTCTATGAATTGACGTTCCTAAACGTTAGACGGCTACGTAAAAGTTAAAAATACTAATAAATTAACAATGTCCAATTGAAATAATAACTTCTATACGTTGACAGTCCGTATTTACTTTTTGACACTAAAAGGGAGATAATAAGTTCATAAGGTCTGTATCGAACAGGAAAACATGATATTATTGCATTAAATATTATAAAATTTGCAATTTGAAAAATGCATCAAAATATTCGGTTACTAGGCGATTCAAGCCGGAAAAAAAAGAATATTAAACACCTGACGCTGACTCATACAAAAGCACAAATCGCAAAAAGTCTGAATCTAACATGAAACAGTTCGATAACCCTATTTTTACAAAGTGTTGACGAGGCAGTCGCTGGGCAAATTGTTATTGGCGCCTAAAAATACCTGCCTTTTGAAAAACGTAAACATGTTTTTGCAAGCTGACGCCACACAAACGCTGGTAGAAAGACATTATAAATCCCAGTTAAAACTAAATATTGGGTCAGTCAAATTTCAAAAATTAACACAAGTGGACGGAACACCTCCAGTTAAAACGCGATCTGTTAAATTATAATTATAAATTCCTGAGTGTCAACTGAAATCTGTAGTCGCTTCTGTTCCTCCATCGCGGCACAATCATTTTAAAGATTACAACTATTTCTAACGAGCTGTTTACGGCCGGCACTCTATCAGCTAAGTCAGACGCAGCTGTCATCATTACAATAATGGGGCGTCTCCGTGTGCCGGCTCTTATAATCAAACGACTGAACTGCCCACTGCCGGGAATCACCTAGAGGCTGGCCAATCCCCGCTGCATTGATGCTGACAACCTAGAGGCTGATGAATTCTTCCTGGCTACCGACTAAATTAGCTATTGGTGCTGAAAACTTAGAGGCTGGCCAATTCTTCATGGCTACCGACTGAATTAGCCATTGATGCTGACAATCTAGAAGCCGGCCAATTCTTCCTGGCTACCGACTGAATTAGCCATTGATGCTGAAGCCTAGAGGCTGGCCGATTCCTGCTGGCTACCAATTGAAATGGCCACTGCTCCAGCAGTCGCCTACGCCATTTGCTGTATCGTATGGCGCGATGATGCACAATGTGCTCCAATCTGAAATTATCGCTGAAAGGATTCCGACTGTATCAGTTTTCTATCCGTGTTTTAAATCCCAGTTGTATTGAAATACATATAACTATTTCTTGTGAATTGGGTTGGCTGTAAAAAATAGGAAGTACCTATAAGCTACACCCCTTTGTACTTTCTGTATACCAGTACAATACTTGTAATTAAAAAGTGAATTTTGATTCGAATCGTCTTTCTTTTATGATGGTTTGGATAGAACACCTCACGGTGTTTTACCTAAATCATTACCCAGGTTGAGGGCTGATGTGTGCCGGTGCTTATTATTTACAGTCTTTTCTTGTGCAGGCAAACACGTTCCGTACAAGGTCGTTAGTTATGACTCATATCTTTTGTTTCTCCAAATTGGAGTGGAATCAATTGATCGCTTCTTGGATACATTAATTAAGTCTATGGATCGTGTATACGGTTACTTTCATTTCCAAAAGCTTATTTAGACCCACCTCCATTCATTAAAAAGACAGTTATTTTGCTTAACGAACGACATTATTCGCGAAAAAATCGCTGTTAGGGTCGCACATTTAACCATATTTTTATTTAGTTTGGCGCACAGACACTCCAACAACAAACTTCTAACTGTTGTCTTCAGTGCTATCAATATGATATTGTGATTATGCTACAAATTAATAAAATAAGCAACCTAGTGAGTTTAAGTCAAAAACATAAACATTAGTTATTATTACGCTCCCTAGGCCATAGTTAATATTCATAATATCTGACACAAATTATTATTGTGCAGCTGAGTTAGAATATTTCAGAGGTCGTTTGAATACCTACGGCGCAATATTTGAGAAATGATACAATATTTAATTATGTCATGGGTGTCAAAATAATATATTAACTAGACCATAGTTTTCACCCACGTTTAAGGGATTGGTACATTATATCGAATTGTTGCGTGTTAACATTACACGCCTTGACGGCTCAAATGATTAAAAGTATAATTCCAGGAATACTCATTCGGTACTGTTTATTATTTCTAATTAGTTTTGTAACTACATCATTTCATCGCCTCTTTAATATAGATATCACATCTTTCAACGAGCGAGTTGAATCTGTTTTTATTAAAATGAACTGTCGAATTGGTTCTTCATATTAAATCTCATTATTTCTAAACCAATTTTTTATAATAATGATAATAATAAGTGTTTTTACTATCATGGTACAAAAACACCCAATAGTAGGCAGGAAAACACTTTCTTCGGTTTTTCTTCACATAATTTTATTTTAATATAATATAAACACAAATGTTACTATCAGCAACAGCTGGAGTTTACTGGTAGGTACCATATTAAGGGTCTAATTTCCCTTAATCAGTAGTGGTATTCCACTACCTACCACTTCTGACAGACTACTGTCACGGACTACTCTCGGGCTCTCCAAGACTCTCACACACTCACTCCGAGACTGACTGACGATCCTCGGGGTACTGCTCTTTTAAATTAAAAATACAAAGAAACACATTAAAAAAAGTTTACCTTACTGAGGCTATTTTCTCCCACGCTTCGGTTGGCGTGAGAAATACATTCACTTAAACTACAAAAAAATTTTAAATACAACAATTTCAAAGGGACGCTACATGAACTATAGAAATATATTTACAAGTGAATCCTGGAAATGCATTGGAGATTGGCAATTTTTATTTTATTATGGGTCAACAATATTAGCGTTGCCTTGGTCAAAGGCATTCTAGCAATTATTACACCCCTGAGTGCAATAAATCTATTCTTAGCCCTGTTCTTTAGACCTGAGTGCAATAAATCTATTCTTAGCCTTGTTCTTTAGAGCTGAGTGCAATAAATCTATTCTTAGCCCTGTTCTTTAGAGCTGAGTGCAATAAATCTTATGATTTTAAACTAGACAAATAATATTCAAGGGCTTCGGAAAGTAGGTACTTAAGTTTATTGGTCGATGCAAATAAACCATATTTAAACATAAATTTTACAGTGGGAAATCATTTTTAATCCTATAATTCGTGACATCATTGAAGGAAAATGTGATTATAAAATACCAGGCTGTTAGATAAATTATTTTATTTGGGATTTTACTTGTTTGCAGATGTGGGCAAAAAATATTATGTTGTGACAATGTCAAAAATTGTTGGAAAATTAATTTTATGTCTAAATTATTTACAATAGGTATTGTCGCATTCATTTAGGAATGAATAATAAGTGTTTAAATATCTTCCTATTTGTAACAAATAGAGATAATGATATCATCACTGTGATCTCCCGTACTAAGGATGTTATTTACGTATTATTAAAATGTAGTAATAGGTATAATAATAAGTATTTATAAATTTATTAAGCAATGTTTATTCTGAAATAATTGTAAATATGTTACATGGTATTTTTTTGTTCTTCTATTAGTTTGGCTTTCAGTCGGTATTTGGTGCCAGTATATTTTATATTTCTGATCTCCCTATATTTTGTATCAAGCTTTTTATTTGAGATTTAAATGTTATATGAGTCCGAACTCACGTCCAAAAACGAGAGTGGGATTTTGCTGTAGGGTTTAATACCATAATATAGAAAGATTTTTTGCCCGAATGTTCTATTTGTTGTTGCTTGTTGGATATGTTTTTAGCACGGAGATCTAGTGTTTCTAATGTACGAACTAGTTGCTATTTCTTGAATGATGTTGTATGCTGTTTTTTATTGTTTTAGAGTAGAGTTGTTTAATTGGCAAGATGTTAAGATTGGTACTTATTCTTAATGTGAATTTAAGTACGGCTTTCAAAATAATGTTATTTACTAGGCCCAGGTATATATATATATGAAATTAGACGTGCTAATGCGTACTAATATATCCACTAAACTTGTTTCACTAGCGATAATCGTTGCGCACTGCACGTAGACAGGATTTGGTAGTTACCGGTAGGTATAGATCGGCGATAGGGCATTGGGAGCGTTAGAGGCCAAATCGGATTAAATGGACGGATAAAGGTGAAACCTATTTTTTCAATTAATGTCCCATCTAAAAGGCTATTTCACAACCTCTCAGTAAGGTATTCATTAGCGCTACTGGAAGAAAAATGTATATTTTAACAGCTTACTCAGGATTATGACATAGTACCTTAGTATTTTTCAAACGATAGTACAGCGGATAAATATTACAAACTTTTATATAAATATTCCTTTTTTTTATATGGCACCATACGACAAATATTTCACAACTGCGTGTAGCCATTGGAGCCTTCGTGATACCCCCTTTTAGGGAATGTTTAAAGTTAAGTAAGGTTTACAAAGGTTGGCAAATTGAGGGGAAGGAGGTTGGACTCTGGAGAGATTGTCATTAAATACAGCAAAACCATTTCAAATAATTTTTTATTCATTCTAACTTTTTATAATTTATGAAAAGGGGGATTTTAATCTGTAAGTTCGCAGCAGGGCTGACACCCAATGACCTCACCTGTGACAACAATGAGAACACTGATGTTGTCAATAATGTAATATACCTGCGCGCTCCACGCGCTCCACGCGCTCCACGCGCTCCACGCGCTCCACGCTCCTATTCGAAATAGATAAATGCAAATCAAACTAGGAATAAAATTATTGCTCGAACACATAATTACAACAACATGATATCGACTTGTGAATATTTTCAATTGCGAGCTGAATAAATATAAAAAAGGTCATAAAATAGTTTTTTCATCACATGTCATGAGTAACTTTTCTGTTGTTGTTTCAGTAATGAATATGATTTTTTTGTGTACATCATATCTTCTTATTATTTATTTATATATTAAGACATACACAAAACAATAAGATACAGATACAACGATATTTTTCGTTATTACATAGTTTTAGTACCTATTAAGTATGTGCATAAAATATCTGTTCCGTCACGCCGTTTGCTTTTGACAGGCCGTGTGCTAACCAATAGTATGATCAGAATTTGAACTGTGTAGTTTAAATTCACACACGTCAGCTATAACCACGGAGTGCCGTGAGCCACACAATCGCACAAAAAACGTTCGTCCTGTCAAAACCAATGTGTAGACTATCGCCGGTTATTTATCGGAAAAATCCCTTAATACGTATTTTATCGCAATCCAATTAAAAATAACGAGTGCTATCGTTTGACGATCACCGTTCCAGTGCTGACAGATGATTCTCGAGATGCAGATTTCATTCGCCATCCGGTAAGTTGATTGTGAATTAACCTTACGAATTGTGTTTTTGCATTCGCCTGTCATAAGCCATAGGCTTCATCCATGCTTTATCTGTGTGGAAAAGCCCTTTAAAGTACGGCTATCCCAACCCTTGTTCTTTCCTCGAACAATATCATTACGTAATTTCGCCTGAGATTGTTCTGACACCTTAACTAATGATTTTAATGTAGTGATTTGTTTTTGGGGTATTATGCCGTGTTTCGCTACCTCCTTCTTTAGCCAAAGTTTCGGACAGCAACACGGCATAATGCTCCAAAAACAAATCACTATAATACTTTTGGCCGTCATAATCTCAAATCATACCTAATGATTTTACGTTAAAATCAATGTATTTAAATTTAAAGTTATATTATTGTTGTTGATTTATACAATTCTATTTAATTCTTAACACAATGAAGGAATTGATAATTTATTTTGGTATAGGTATATGTAAGAAAATTTCCGTTGATTTGCCGAAGATCAATAAATAAATAATATTTTTCCCAGCCCCTAACAACATAATATATTAAGTTTTTCAAAAGAAGCAAACACATTGTGACTTGACATTTTAAATAATAAAAAGGGAAACACTTTGTTTACAGTCACTTTATTGAAATTTTTTAACGTCTACCGGTTTCGGTACCTCCGTACCATCATCAGGACAGTTATAAAAATACTAACAAATACAGAATAATACACATATATATAAACAAATAGTTGAGAGAGAAAGAGATAAAAAACAGAGAGAGACAGTATCAGTTGTGGGCGTGGGTATAAATTCGACACTCAACTTTTTAGATCTCACATTATCGATTATTGATAATAAAATTCAGTTTAATATTTTTAGAAAACCTACCTTCACAGACACTACAATCCATAATACGTCTAACCACCCTATTTCCCACAAACATTCGGCATTCCACTCTATGATCCACCGTTTAGTCACTACTCCTTTATCAAATGTTAATTACGCTAATGAGTTAAGTACAATTAAACTAATAGCACTTAATAATGGATATGAAATAGGCCTTATTGATAGAATCCTTACAAAAAAATTAAGATGTATAGCCATAAATAAATACGTCTACAGTAGTCCACCAACTCTCAACAATAATAACTCCAACCAGCAGTGGAGAAGAATTTTGTATATTAATAACCTTTCCTCTACATGTACAGTTAAATTCCCCCCAGAAATTAAACCAGCGTATTATACTAATAATAATCTAGGAAAATTTTTAATTAATGCCAAAGATAAAGAAGATGTTCTTAGCCACTCAGGCGTATATAAAATTAGTTGTAATGATTGCCCAGCATTCTACATAGGGCAAACATCACGCAATATAGAAACTAGAATAAAAGAACACCTAAGATGTCTAACCAGTTCGGGATTTTTAGAATTTGCAGAACATCTAATTAATAAAGATCATACTTTCAACCGTGACACGGGTATTAAAGTCCTTCACAAAAATGAGATAGGTTTACGACTTAACAACTTGGAAGCGTTGGAAATAAAAAAATCAGTCAATTCAAAGGCTGAAATTATCAATAATCAACTAAATTTAACGTTCAGCCCTATAATAAATATGTTTCCTGTTATCCCAAACTCCCCTCCCCCACTTCCCGCCCACAACTGATACTGTCTCTCTCTGTTTTTTATCTCTTTCTCTCTCAACTATTTGTTTATATATATGTGTATTATTCTGTATTTGTTAGTATTTTTATAACTGTCCTGATGATGGTACGGAGGTACCGAAACCGGTAGACGTTAAAAAATTTCAATAAAGTGACTGTAAACAAAGTGTTTCCCTTTTTATTATTTAATATATTAAGCTTATAATTTTTCAGTACAATGCAATATTTTTTTTATTTTTGAGAAAACACAGATACAGACAGTAATTGATAAGACATGATATAACATTATCTGGAGAATTCATTTGCAACCATTTGTCACAGAATAACTACTATTACTTAATTATATACTTCCATAAGGGCTTTTATATATTTTGTGATACAGTATCATGGTGAAATAGGAGTAATCATAATCATGGAGTAAAGAATTAGCTCAAACAAACAGAACGAATCTCTGATATAGTAGAATACTTCCTATAACGCCACTATGCATAGAAGTTCTCCCGCTAGCGATACTACATTCCCTACAACAGGGTATCGATTCTCCAATCCAGGCGACTCGCAATCGCCGTCGAAAGTACGTACATCCGTCGACGTTATTATTCTTGAGTCCCGTCGAAGTTACATACTTACATACGCAAAACGTCAAAAGTCATTCCACACGAACAACAAGTGGGTAGAACCATTCGTTGTTCGAGTGGAATGACTGCATCGAGAATCGAGGCCATCCGCATTCCCATTATTTCACGAAATATTACAAGATATACACTTACCCACTGTAAATCACTCGAAATTAATCTTAGTTATAAGCCACTAGTCATAAGACTCATAAGTCTCTTAGAAACTTAGTTACAAGCCAAAAGTCCAAGTGATCAATGGATAAATTAAGTTGTTAAGCGCCCTTGAGGTGATTCCAGAATTCCAGTAAGGCTAATTGACGTCTAGAACTCGGAATTTGCTTATGATAATACCCTGCATAAAGAGAAGTACTGAATTTCAATTACGTTTCCTTGAAGTTTTCTTATTTCTTAATAGAAATTTCTTTCTCGAACTGTTTAGAGATGCAACCAAGTTTCACAAAGACAACACAGAATTTCAGTAATGCTAATTGACGTCTAGAACTCGGAAGTTGCTTATGAATTATGTATTAACACTGCATAAATAGAAGCACTGAATTTCAATTACGTTTTCCTTGAAGTTTTCCAATCTTTCGATTTCTTATGGGTCTTCAATAAATTTTAATTTCTTTCCCTTTTTTCTACCAGCCCCAAAGCAGGGATTAAATGATCCCACTGTCAGGTAATTAGAAAAATAAAATCCCTTCAGTTTAACAATCAATAATCATAGTGTAACTTTTTTCATTACAATGCCAATACCGGTTTTTATTTTTATTATTATGGTATAATTATTTTACAATTGACAGGAAAATCGATATAAGTCGTTTATTTAAACGTTTTTTTTTTAAATTTAAAGTAAGTAAGTAAAATTACAAAAAAAGGTTTGAATGAACGACTTATATCGAATTTCCTGTCAATTGTAAAATAAATGTAACACAATACTAAAGCTTCAAATAATTTCAACATATGGTTTACGTACCGTAACACAGAGATCTTTCAATTTTTTTAATGTTTTTTAACACTAGCTGACGTGTACGTACCCGGCGTTACCTTTTTTCTCTCCTTTCCGTAAATACGTGCATGTGTCATTTATATATAAACCTTCCGTAAGAAATACTCTAAATAATAGTGGAAACCCTATCAAAATCCGTTGCATAGTTTAGAAGAACTAAGCGCACAAACAGACAGATGCGGATAGTGACTTTATTTTATACTATTTAATTCATTAATAATAATTTTTCAAAGAAAATTTCTTCTGAAAGCTTATCACTTTGTGATGTCATTATTTATTAGAATAAAACACAAATAACTTTGTTTACATTACTTCAATATATATAACCTCTACATGTTTCGTGAACAATGTTCACCTCATCAGGAGCAAGTATACACTAAAGTCAAAAATTAAATATAGATTACAATTGAACAGTGGAAGAAGTGGGGAGGAGTAAGAGTGGGCAGAGTTTTTCAGAATTGAGAAACTACCAATAGAAATTACAAATAGAAACATTGAAGTTAGAACTAAAGAACATCTCAGAGCTCTAAACTGAAATTGTGAATCTGAGTTTGCAGATTATCTTTTAAATAACGATCACACATTTGGTAAAAACTCAGGTCTTAAAATACTTTACGCAGGATATAAAGGATCGCAAATAAATAATTTTGAAATTTTTGAAATTAGAAAACATGTTTATAACAGCAGATATAATTAACAAGATTTCTTTTTATAAACTCTCTTTTAAATATTTTCCCACTTAACTGGTCTTTTCCGTCTAACGATATTGTAATTCCTAATTCTTACCATACTCTTATTAATTCCAGCCGACTCTTACCCCTCCCCCCTCTTTCCACTTCTTCTTTCCAATTGTAATATATATATTTAATTTTTGACTTCGGTGTATACTTACTCCTGATGAGGTGAACTTCGTTCATGAAACATGTATTGGTTGTATATAATAAAGTGATGTAAACAAAGTTATTTGTTTTTTAATAAAATAAAGTTTAATAAGATTACATTATTTTATCTATTTCCGTTGTATATCAATGCATATGTACATAATAAAATGTAAACATTATATTTATTTATCTATTGGACAATTTGCATAGTGCCGCTTTTGTGAGATATCACCTCAGGGGCGCTATATTGTAATAATCTACCTTTATATATAGATTTTTACTCTCTTGATGTAGGTGTATATATAATATACCTTTAAACTTTATTAGATATAGTATCAGTTGTAGGTAAAGAATTACCATCAGTTGGAGTAAAATTAACACCTTTAAATTAAACCGACTGCTAATCTCATCGCACAATTACCCTCCTTTTATTCATAAACACGGGTACAATTAATCAATATGTAATAATCTATTATTTCAGTCAACTTTGTTATAACTATCTTTAATTGTTGTGACAAACTATACAATATTGAATCAACTTATAGACATTGACGGTTGTAACACATATTTAAGTACTGGAAGTCTCCTATGAGCAAATTATATTATATACGATAACTGTTAATATCAGTTGTAGACATGTAGTCAATAATAGTGTTTCATTTGAAATAATAAATATTTAAAATTTCATTTATTCAAACATCTGTCATTCTTATTATGCCTAAATTTAGCATGTTATTATTCATTAACTCCTTCCTGTTCTGTGTTTTAACAATATATACTCACCCTCTCTCTGTGAACGATCTTATATCTACCTATTAAATGTAACTGTTGTTAGTATCACTCAAACTGGGCGAAGCCCAACCAAGTGTCGCCCGCAGGGCCTAACAGCAAAAAACCCGCGGAGCGGGTTTTTAACTGCTAGTCTTTTTGAATATTAGCTCTCTAGTGCACCCAAATGTCACGAACCGCTACTGTTTTTTCATATAAAATCCAATGCGTGGAAAAAAGGTGATCTATATTGTGAATTAAAATCGTGAACTAACATTTTTTTTATTGCGATAAGGTCGCTTAAGGGAAGTGGCAGTTAGATAGATTTATTATCTTCAAATAAGGAAGATAAGGAGGTCATGGAACACAAAATGATCCAGATACTCGAGGTTGGTCGGGTTTAGACTTTTAAAATAGATCGTCTATCGAAAAGACCCAGGGAAGAATATTATGTAATAGTGACAATCCAATTATTTCCTGAAGAAAAATTGTGAAAAACTTTTAACGGTATTTTTTCACAGAATCCTTGAAATATAATTGTTTTCGAAGATTCACGATATCGTTAAAAATTTATTTTCTTTATATCCCAATTTCATGGACGAGTTGGAACCGATTTTTATTTTTTAATTGAATTGCACAAATATATTGTAGAATTAGTATTAACGTGATATTATGTGCGTACTCCCAATGTTCGTCATGATAGCATTTTTTTTTCGGCATCTGTTTTTCCTCCCTCCTATAATCCGAGCCTCTTCAAGGCCCGCATTAACAAATCCCTTCCCACAGCCCCTACCTTACTCCGCCTCACAACGCCGCCCAACCGGGTGGTGACATAGTTCCCCTGTCTGTGCACTCCACAGGCAGAGACACTCTTGTGAGGTGTCACGTAAAAAAAAATTAAAAAAAAAAAAAAATCAAGAAAAAAAATAAGATATCACTAAAAATATTTGAAGCACAAGATTTAAGTCGAAAAGAGACCTAATATCTTTCTATAGTCGAAAAATTACTCGAAAAGAGACCTAATATCTTGCTATAATCGAAAAATTACTCGAAAAGAGACCTAATATCTTGCTATAGTCGAAAAATTACTCGAAAATAGTCCTTGCAAATAACTATATGTTTAGGTATACCATTTACCTAACATGATGATTTTAGGTAAATCTTTTTTTTTACATATTATTGTAAAATAAACATGATGCCCAAAACATATATACATGAATGAAGTAATTATAATTAATTATATGTTAAACAATAAACAAGTAAGTAAATGGTTAAAGGTAGTTAAATAAGTATCTAATTAAAAATCTATTCATTCTTGTGCGCTAGCCATGGGTTATGCCACATTTGATTAAGAAGGGAAGCGGTACAAGCTCTATATTTTCTTACAGTTTAAAGAATCGACTCAATTGAACGGGAGCCACGAACTCAGAGCGTATTCGTAAGACTCCCGATAAACCGTACCACTGCTCGATTATGTAACGTAATCCACCCTCAATTACGTGATTTAATCCACCCGCATCATTGCAGAAATGCGGAAATCGCAGAAAATGTCGGGAGGTCTCGTTAGTAGACAATAATTTTCTGTGTAAACCTCATCTATTTATTATACCAACTATTTTTTTGTAATTTTTTTATCGCATTTGCAATATATTAGTTTATGCACTGGTTTTTCATATAAAATCCAATGCATGGAAAAAAGGTGATCTATATTGTGAATTAAAATCGTGAACTAACAAGATAAGAAGGTCATCGAACAGAAAGTGATCCAGATACTCGAGGTTGGTCGGGTTTAGACTTTTAAAATAGATCGTCAAATAAAATATTTCCAATTGATCCTAATCAATATATTATTTCGTTTAACGATAATCTTCGATTTAGATGGTTGAAATAGTTCATATACAACGTGTATAGAATAAAAAAATAGTTTTCTATTTTTATTTTATTTATTTATTTATTTTGTTTTAAATGCACATTTATTGTTATACATAACCAACATTAAATATACATTTTATTTTATTTTATTAAGTAACAATCGCGTTTTTGAACTGTTGAATATTTAATTGGAAAATATCTATATCAGGGGACAGGTAATTTAGTAACAGAATCATTTTTCCGAGCGGCATTACTAATGGTAAGTTAGTTCTGCATTTTGGGACGACAAAGGTTCTGTGCCTGCGCGCTCTTGTGTAATTGTCGGGGACATAAAACTCATTTTTTTTCTATTATATCGGGAATACAGATGTTACCGTTTAAAAGTTTATATGCTGTTGTCAGCAAAGCAGTTTTTCTTCTATCGGCGAGGCTATTAATACCCAGCATGCCGGACAAAAGGGCTGATAGATATAACCAAGGATAAATAAATATCTCAGAAACATCTTTTGTACTTTCTCTATCACTTGAGAGTAAGTTAAATCCATTGGTCCCCATATTACAGAACCACATTCCAAAATGCTACGTACTAAACTATAGTATAGCACACGAATCGCGGCCGAGCTGCAAAAATATGTTGTATTGTTTCAATAAATCATTTTAATGGAATTCCACCAAGAATTCATATGCATTCGATTGTCAGTATGAATAATAGAAATATAAAAATAATAAATTTATACAGACCATTTTGTAGGCAATACCTATAAATATATTGCCACCTTTCAAGTAATGTTTTTCGTGAAAACTAAAAAATTGTAGAGAACATTCATTTCTATGTTCCCGGTGGTTATCTCCGTCACCGACGCGACGACATAGACTGATTTATTATTCAACCTTCAGGACTAACTTACAAGTGGTCATGCCGGTGGGAAGGTCAATCTTATTGTCAAGCTGAATCCTTTCAGATGTCGACATATTTAATATGAATAAAGCTGTTTTTCAATGGCAAGCTTTGTGTACACTTTCGCTTTATATTTATTTAATATATATTTTTTTAAAAAGAAAGACAAACATTCCCGAGTTACGGATAACCTGATAATATTTGAAAATCTCCTACTACCACCACACTAAGCGGAAAATGATTCTTGTGTTGTGATGTAGGATTTAACCAGCCGAGGAATTGAACACACTACGCCGGTATGGGACCCAAACGCGATGTCAACTCAGCTACCGACGGGTGATTATAATATATTCAAATAATTCTGCTTCACAATATGTATGTATATTTTATCAAAGTAATTAAGTCTAAGTCGGATTATATAGAGCTCCAGGATGACCTGGACTCTCTGCTCAATGTTTAAAAAATTACCTCTTTTTGAATATATATAAATATAGCGTCATATCTTTTTCTCGAAAGAAAAACACAATAGGTTAAATGTTATTAGAGATGGTGGAGTTCTATAAAACACTAAGCTTCTCTTTCAATCTCACGTCGAAGTTTTTAAAATGCTAGGATTTATGCTTCAAGAACGTTCAGTTTTTTTTAAATCCATAAACATTTAAGATTCTCCATATATCCTACGTCAGAAGCCACCCAGAGAACGCTTCAACAGTTTGGAACCCTCTCTGTTCTACATATAAATCAAACATATAAAGAGTTCAGAAAAATATTTTGCAATATGTATCTTATCGCATGCGAAATGATGAAAGCTATGTCTCTATGAATCTTAAAATTCCTAAAGACCTGGTAATACTTTCCAAGATAATTCATAATTTTATTGACAGCCAGAACCTATTACAAAATATAAATTTCTGTTGTCCGTTAACAGCTAATGTGCAGACCTTCTCACTTCGTATAGATTCCGTATTAACCCTTCATTCCAGCCCCGCACTTTTGTCCACGTATAGATCATATTTTATGCTTGATAACAACTTAATACTAATTTTAAAAATTTTGTTGTAAGAGTACAATTTTTTTGGCTTACTTATTTTTTAATTTGATTTTTATTATTTTTAGGCCTCGAGGGGTTATTTTTTCCGTAGCGACAAAACCTATTACACAAACAATTTTTTTAATTAAAAAATATATTACTTTACAATATAGAATGCATGAATATAAACATGACAAAAAAATAAAAATGAATCCAATCAAAACAGCCGAAACGGGATCTGTCAATGCATTTACGGTATTTGTTGATAGAATGAAGATTGCAACCCAGCACAAAAAAAATGATGTGAGGAATATCCTTTCTGTTTAGTTATTTATTTTATTCAATTTATGGCTAAAAGAACATTTTTATAAGTATAAATATGTATTTGTACTGAGAGTATTAGAGCTTTTAAATAAGTATTTATACTGAGAGTCTTAGAGTCGAATTCAGCTCAAACTTATTTTCTAAACATCTGTAAAAGTTGTCTTTTTTCACCTCAGAGATGATGAGAATACATAATCACCGAAAATCCGTCACATAGGATCGTTAAATGCAATTCGAGTGCTCCACTACTTTCCAACCCGCAGAGATCTAGCAATAAAAATCATAAATATTATGAAAGCTCATAATAAACTGTCATGTCTGTGAAGTTTTGCTTTTAAATTTTATATTCATTATTAAAAAAAAAACTTGTATCATGAATTTTCGTTGACTGCAGCTTTAAGTCCCCAAAAGCAAGTTGATATACTTAAAAACATAAAAGCTTGTCTGTGTAAATTTTTGACCTTACACAAAACACTTTATTGACCTTTATTCGCACTTCGCCCTTCATAATGAATTTTTCTCAGATATTTTTTAATAAAATATAATGTCATTTTTCACCGTTGTTAGACAGGTTTATAATTATTTTAATTAGTTTAAGGTGAACGTCAGCGCGGCCTTTTCAAACAAAACCTATTTTTGGATTTGAGGCCAAAATACCCAAAGAAACTAAATAATATTTTTTTAATAAAAAGGTAAAGCAAATATCTAGATTGGATATGTTCTAGTTGATTTGTTTTGCGATTTAAATAATGAAATAAAGGCAATTAAATAATTCAATGTTGCATGATTTAAGAGTAAAATTTAGAATTTTTTGTCAATCAACTATAATTACTAAAAACATAATCTTGCTCTATCCACTTTTTTAATATAATGAAAAAAAGTTTTTTTGGGTAAGACTTTTTTAATTACATATATTTTGTTTTATATTCCCAACTGCTCCGAACCGTCTGGAGCCAGTGAGATTATGGCATCACCATTTGGGGTATATTGTGAGTCTGAAGTTAGTGTGGAGTGGATGGAGATGAGGTAGAGGAAGGTGGGGTGTATCTGGCTATTAGTCACCAGATCTGGTCAAAGACATTTCAAGCAACATTTCAATTTTGAATGATAGTTTTACACCAGGGCGATTTTTAAAATAACACAAATTAATCAAATAAAATTTACCTGCGCATGTTGGGATTTGAGCCTGCGACCTCCAGCTTGCTAGTCGCCTTTCCCCTAGACCACATTTGTTATTTAAATTTACGTCTATTAAATGCTATTTTTATTTTATACTAGCTGACGTGTCTCCGGCGTTTTGAGGATGTGAATTCTTGTGTACCTGTAAACTAGGTCTGTTTTAAAGGTGGAAATAATATTATTCTAAGGAATTGAAAAATATCGTGCCATGTCTTCCTTGGGAGTTCCTGACTTCCAACACTACTTTACACGACATTTTTACTATCTTTTTATTTCTATATAATATTTATAGTGTTCACATAATTATTTATATTTGTACATGATATATTTCAAACTTATAACTATAATATGTTGTGTGTAAGGTAGGTTTGAGAAGGTGAAACTGTATGTGAGTAATATTGTATGTTTCGTGAACACCTCACTAGGAGAACCTGTGCTGAGGTGTTTACGTGGTTGTGTATAGGTGTGACAAGTATTTATGTGTTGTAGAAGAAAGTTTTTATTTTTTATAAGTTTTAATTTTAATTTTTGTTATTCATAAAGTTTTAATGGTTTTTGTAGATTGAATATTCATAATAAATATGTAAAAAAAATATATTAATATATATTAACATATATGTAAGTGCATATATTTGTATTGTAAGTGTGAGTATAGTTGGTAAAATCTCGAAAAACGTGTTTATTTATCATACACTTTTTATGGTTTAGTTATTATATTGGAGTTATTATGTTTTGAAAAAATAAAATATCTTGATTTTTGATCATGAAATAATACTTTAAAAAATATATTTATATTCTGTGACATGGTTATTTCAATTATTAGGAATGTTCAGACAACCAAGCTAGGCTCATGCCCGCCTTGTGGTGGTAATTGTATCAACTCATTCTGGTGGAGAGATAATGCGTTGAGTCTTCCTTGGGTGTCCTAGATTTTTTCTACCGTATACCAAATTGTAAAAACTACATCATATAGATAAATTCTTTTATCTATTCTTTACTTCTTCTACGATTCAAACCTCTAAACACTCGAGGTTGTGAAATCTGATCTAGCACGCCACGCAGCTGGTGGGCAGGCTCACCCGATGAACCTGGGCACCCCTGCTAAATGACCAAACTTATTGGTTTTGGTTCTCCAATAAATGGTTCCCTGAGCGGCTTTACCCGAACCAGCCTAGAAAATGGTAAAATAAATTATACGATACTTAGAATATAAATATACATATTTTAATCTCAAGTAATTTGTTTCCAATTGCTGAGTGAAATGGAGTTGATGAATTGAAACTCTGACGAAATTCTCGAGCTTAATTTATTAGAAGAGACGCACATTCAAACAATAAAAAGATGTCTATTTTAAACCATTACGAAGGTTGGAAATAAGAGTATTTTTCGAATTGTATTATCTAACCACGAGTACATTGCTAAGCTTGAAAATTATTATGTTCAAAGTAATTACAAACAAAAAGTTATTACAAGTTTTCGAAGTTAGGCAAACATTAAACTCATTTTGTGATAAATTGGATTTAGTTGTTGAAATCATTGACATTAATAGGTGAGATTGGATCCCTTAGATCTAATTGAGTTATTTGATTTTAATTTGGACCCACAAATATTTAGACATTGGCCAACAAATCGCGTCAGCATAACAAGTAATGTGTCTATGCGGAATTGAGTTGTGTATAAATATAGTCTACATTTCTTGTAAAATTTGTGTAAGCTTCTGTTCCCGTGCGGGAAGTAGTAAGGGAGTGCGGCGGCTGTCGATGTCGCCCGAATCCTTGCCCGAATGATTGCGAATGAATTCAACGAACGGAGTCGCCGGTGACCCGCCGCGCCACGGTCCGGAGCATTTTGGTTACCGGCGCGCCAATTTCAAGTGCTAATTGCGTGTTTTTTAACATTAAAAACTCAATTTACAAAAAAACTGATTATGGTAAAACCCTATTCACCGATGAGAGGTTGTACCATTGCTTTCTTTATCCTTTCCAGTACGACTTGTACAATATCTCGCTGTGCATGTCGGCATTTTGAAGTTATCGCCGGGGACTATTGCCCGGCAAGCGCTTGGAACCGACTGAAGCCCGTGGTATCTCACAGCGGATAATTAACCGATGTTTGTGACCTATTCTTATAACGCCAATGTTAGCTCTATCTATACTTCAATGGTATGTTGATGCATAGTATATATTATTGGCTATTATGAGAATTTGAGAATATTATATACTGACGGGTTGATATATATTCTCAAAATAGCCTGGACGCGGATTGGGTAACTATTTTAAAGGTTGTCATCGAGTGGTCAAAAATTTCAAGAATATAAGAAAACTCAAATACAATATTACCAACGTGATAATCTAGGACAAGGTTGACAAGGCTTAGTAGAGTAAGACGACATACCTCATAGCATCGAAACTCACGAAACTTGTGCGAGTGCAGAACCTTGTTTCGTTCTGTAGTTTACAGGAAGAAGATTATTATATGGTTTCAATAAATAAAAAAAAACCTCACACTGTGCCTGCTACAAAAAATTGTGTAAAAATGTTCAAATTGTTTTATTTGCAATGAAGTTCAATCTTGACCATTCTATTTATGCGGTTTACACACAAGATTAGTCCAAAAGGCCCGTTAGAATTAACAAAGGTGTGGCATTGAAACATAAAGTATTCTACCACAGATTATTATTTATTTTCGACCCTGAACTTTCTGACGCACAAAAACATTTATTCGCCGAAAGTTAATAAAATCATTCAGAATTTTGCATGAAGGAAACTTTTTGAAAAGAACTTCGTTCATAAAACGTGGTGGTTGTTCGATTAATTTTGGTGTAAACAAAGTGTTAATTTCTTCTTCATTAATTGCTAAACTAGCCACAAACCAATTTTGCTCTTATTAAAGGAAATTTGTCTGTAAATTTTAAACATTCCGAAAAAACATGTATTTTTTGCCAGCTACCCTAATAATGTGCCTAATTTATAGAAACTTAAAATATGGGATAGGTGGGTAAATATATGTGGATTCATTGACTTTAAGTCGCATTAAGCAGTTTTATATATTTCCATAATTATAAAAACTATGTAAATGTATTTATATCTCTGTTCACAATACATATACATCTGAACCGAGTCGGTTGCATTTCTAGTTATTTGTACGTAATACGATATTTCGTAGACTTGGAGAAAAAAATATATTACCAAAAGTGACAAAAAGAATTTATCCGTCACCCGAACACAAGTTTTCCCGGGGTCAGTTATTAAATTTTGAAGTTTGGGTGCAGTGGAGTATTAGTAGATAGAACTTTCAAACATAAATAACTTTAATTTACAATTCATTTTATTACAACTGGTGTTGTAGGCTAAAACGCTTCAAACATACATCTCAACCTTATTTTAAGGGACGACTCCTTTTTCATCCTTTTATTTCTCCGTTCATTGAAACGATTGTCAAGAGTGAAAGCGAGTCATTAGAAAAATAGTATTTATGTTATGACTTTACAAAGTTGTATTTCAGAATGATTCTCGATGATTTTAAGCTTTTCGAAGCCGTTAAGAATTCTGTAAACGTCTGCCATCTTGAAACTATTTACAGAAATCTTGGCGCAAAACATTAATCGAGTAATATTTCTCAGGCTGCGAGAACAATTTAAAGCCATCTGTTGTGCCATCAAATATTATTCTTGTGTTTATTATCGTTTGAACAGCCTGGAATTTGGTAGTCAAAACAAGAATTCAAATAATGTAAATTCAAAATCGATTTACGTACCTACACTAAAAATAAGCACTCAAAATTGGAGAAATTTGTTTTCTTTATTATCCGTTTACGAATTCGCTAAATATTTTTTGTGTAAGAAAGGTTTCATCAAAAAATAATTAAGATCGTTTTTGATTTCAAACATTTGTATGTAATTCATATTTAAAAGTATATGATACAGGGTTTTCCAATAAGAGGTGTTATTTTGATATTCAATCGTGAAAGATCAATGGTTTCGTTGCTTGTGTGGCACGTAGCGCCGACTTGTTGAAAGTGAACGTTGTCCAGATCAATATCTTCCAATTTCGGCCATAAAAAATCATTAATCATCTCTCGATAGCGCAATCCATTCACCGTAACTCATTTTCAAAAAAGTAAGGTCCAATGACTCCGCCGGACCTTAAACCGAACCAAACAGTCACACGTTGAGGATAAAAAGGCTTTTCAACAATAATTCTTGGGTTTTCCGAGCCCCAGATGCGCAAATTTTGCTTGTTGACGAAACCACCGAGGTGGAAATGGACCTCATCACTCAAGATGATTTGTATTTGATTCACTCAAGTGAATTTTGATAATTTCAATGCGTTGTTGAAGCGTGTATCGTTCCATTTTTAATAACGACGTAGTTTCTACTTGTCAAATGTTAAAAAATGACAGCTTCAAAAGTAACATCTACCGAAATAGCGGGCCATTCAAAATAACACCTCTTATTGGAAAACCCTGTAGAATCTTTCACTGGCAGAATGATAAAAACTAAGTTTGTCACTTCTCTTGTTTCAGGAATTATTCCTAACATGCGTTTTTTTGGTGTTCAAACAATAAAAAATATAATGATATTTTGTTTTAAACTAATGTTGATATCGGCGTATTGGTTATTTTATAGGGCTATATAAATAAAAGTTAAGGTGTCTCATTAGTTTCTGTTATGTGAATACCGCACAAGAGTCCCAACTGCTCCCAACCGTCTGGAGTCAGTGAGACTATGGCATCCCCAATTGGGGTATGTTGTGAGGCTGAAGGTAGTACGGAGGGGAACTAGAAGTGGAGGATGAAGGTGGGGGAGTACCTGGCTATTCAGACTTGGTCCCAAATATGGCTAAAGCCATTTCAAGCAACGTTTCAATTCTGATACTGAGAGTCTCTTCCGCTCTGGAACGTGCCGCAATTATTCTAAACAGGGTGCACTGGGGTAAATTGCGCTAACTTTGGAAGGTGATTCTACATGACTGTAGAAGTAAAAAATTAAAATTAACTTTTTTCTAAATTCCTTTGCTTATTTTCCCACACAAAAATATTTTTCCATAGAACAATTCAACTTTTTTTACCAAAAACTACCTTAAAACATTGGATTTTCGAAAAAAGTTTTTGATCTTTTTTCCTTCTTTAATCATGAAGAATCACCTCCGAGGTTAGCGAACTTTACCACCGGACACTCTGTATATTATTTTAAATGAATAAATTGAAAATACCACAAATTAATCAAATAAAATTTACTTGCGCATGCCGGGATTTGAACCCGTGACCTTCTGATTGCTAGTCGAGAGCCTTACCCCTTGACCACGGAGACAGTCAGTAAGAGGTAGAGACTGGTAAGCCGAAGGTTTATTTCGATTTCGCGATAATAACACTTCTCGCTGAGTTGGGAATCTTTATATTATATCATTTTGCGAGCTGCAATCTTGATTTTACTGTCTTCAGTCTAAATTTTATTTCTAGCCGTTAATGGAAATTCAAAAAAGGTTGAAACAACAAAAATTAACAAATTTTTAATATTCAAACATCATTATTTTCATACCCTTTTGTGTATTTTTGCCAAGCACGTGTTCTACACGTGCTTGGCCTCGATATAATTAATTCGAGGAACTACCAGTTTTTCACCCTCAATCTAGCTTTCTAAAGGATTTCTAGTAAAAAGACTAATTTATTTTATACGACTTTATATTAAAATTCCATAAATGAATTTGAAAAAAATTAAGTTTCTTGCTTTATTTATCATTTGATCCTTAACTTGTGAATCCATAACAGTTGATATTTTAAATTAACCGCGACACTTTTTTGTGGAGCTATTTATATATTTTCAAACGATAAATTAATTAAAACCAAAGGATTTACAACAATACCAACACGATTTATTTTATACACTAATACTAATAAACACAAATTTCATCGCAATTTTAACATCTGAACTGATGATGGACACTGCAAGGCTGTCTAAACATCTGAACTGATGATGGACACTGCAAGGCTGTCTAAACATCTGAACTGATGATGGACACTGCAAGGCTGTATAAACATCTGAACTGATGATGGACACTGCAAGGCTGTCTAAACATCTAAACTGATGATGGACACTGCAAGGCTGTCTAAACATCTGAACTGATGATGGACACTGCAAGGCTGTCTAATCATCTGAACTGATGATGGACACTGCAAGGCTGTCTAAACGTCTGTTCTGATGATGGACACTGCAAGGCTGTCTAAACATCTAAACTAATGATGGACACTGCAAGGCTGTCTTAACATCCAAACTGATGATGGACACTGCAAGGCTGTCTAAACGTCTGTTCTGATGTTGGACACTGCAAGGCTGTCTAAACATCTGAACTGATGATGGACACTGCAAGGCTGTCTAAACATCTAAACTAATGATGGACACTGCAAGGCTGTCTTAACATCCAAACTGATGATGGACACTGCAAGGCTGTCTAAACATCTGAACTGATGATGGACACTGCAAGGCTGTCTAAACATCTGAACTGATGATGGACACTGCAAGGCTGTCTAAACTTCTGTTCTGATGTTGGACACTGCAAGGCTGTCTAAACATCTAAACTAATGATGGACACTGCAAGGCTGTCTTAACATCCAAACTGATGATGGACACTGCAAGGCTGTCTAAACGTCTGTTCTGATGTTGGACACTGCAAGGCTGTCTAAACATCTGAACTGATGATGGACACTGCAAGGCTGTCTAAACATCTGAACTGATGATGGACACTGCAAGGCTGTCTAAACATCTAAACTAATGATGGACACTGCAAGGCTGTCTTAACATCCAAACTGATGATGGACACTGCAAGGTAAAAGAGTAGGAAACGTCAAAAATTAATTTATAAAATTTCTTTTAATTTTGTAAGTAGTTGTTGTTTTGTTTCGAAAGTTGACTTTTCTTTAATGTCATTTTCCTGAAAATGAAATCAACATGTTGTTCTCATTAAAAAACAAGCCTTTAATTGATTGAGAAGTCTGTTTTCTTGAATGAAATGTTTTCAAAAATTTGAAACGTGATTGCAGCAAAGTTGGTGGAATCTCCCATCGACATGCCCCTAGGTCGTGTGATCCCTTGAAATTGTAGATCGTGTAATGTCAAAGGACAGCAAGCTTAGTAGGAGCATAAAATCAAAGAAGAGCATATCGGACAAGGGCAAATTCTTACAGAAGTATTCATTGTTCTGGAAAATATCAAAGCTTACTAAGCACCTATGTCAAGGGCATCTTGGGCAGAAAGTCGGAAAGTTTTATTTTTCTAAAAGGTGCACTCTTCAAAGAAGCTATTATATTATTATGATAATATTAAATTCATTCGAATCAAAGTTCGTAGCATTTTCAGTGTCCGCCAAGAGAAGTTTGGTATTTTTAAATAAATACTTCAACTCTTAATTGCATTATGAGATAGAACTACAGCATATCATTATATCGTCCTATTTTGCCTGGGTTATTACACCACAACGCATGTTTCAGAAAAAAATACATAATTATGAAAACGTAATTTATTATGTTTTTTTAAATTTGTCGAATTTTGAAATTTAAGCAGTTTCATATAATATGTGGTAATATTTTGAGGAACGGTATTAATTAAATAATATGTTGAACGTATATATTATGGTACCTTTCGCTCGAGTGATTAACAGGATTTTAATAAATCAGCACTATTCATTTTTCTCCGTGTGATTAGAAGATAAGAATCACTCAGGTAAGAAGTTCGCAATTATAAACTAAGCATGGTTTTAAGTTACGTTTAATAAAATATAGTCGATATGAACTTTGATAATATGAACTCGGGAATTTTCTTGAAATTTTAAAAATTTCAGGTAGCTGTTATATCTGGAAAAACCTGAAACTCTTCGTGCACAAATTGTATTTAAGAAAAAGTGAGAAATGTGAAAAGTAAACCGCATTAGTATCTAAAGTACCGTATCTAAAACCGTAGTTACCTATCACTCTTTCTCATAAACGATGAATGTATCATAGTACACTAACATGGAGTTACAACGGAACTCTCAGCAGCAGGATTTATTTAGCGTGTAGTGGTGTTTGCGGGATATGAAAATGTCACACAATTGCTAGATCAGTATCGCCCTGGTTAGAAGTTTGCACTGCTAGAAATGTTTAAATTGGCTTTATCTATGTTGAGTAACAAGATTATATAAATACGAAATAAGATTGATCCTCAATTATAGAAAAATCACAAAGCATAAAATATCTCGGGGTAATAATTTGTCAAAATCTTAGATGGGACCATTGGCACCCGCAGGGGGGGAAGCCCCCCCCCTGGATTGATTGAAAATAATCACATAATGTTACTTTTGTTTATTATCAATTAAAAATATGTTGCTACAGCATGCCCTTCATTACTACAGTATCCTGTCCATTCGTTCACCATAAAAATACGCTACAGTAAATAAAAACTACATTAAAATATTAATAAAAATATTTTGCCCCCCCCTAGAAAATTTTCTGCGGGCGCCCATGGATGGGACCTATATCTCAAAGGTATCACGGAAAAACTTGTATATTTCTTTCAAAACGAAGTTAATTTTGGTGTGTCAGTGAGTCTTCAAATGTTTCCAATTTTTTTAAATAAACAATACAAATTAATCATACATTTTATAACATTAAATAAAATAAAAATTATTAATGTGATTTTTATAAAAAAATGAAGTAATAATCATGTATTGTTTCATAGTGCTTTCACACAAACTAAGTATTGAATTCCGAGTCTAAACATAAACTTTAGGGTGCACAGTTTACACCCGCGCTGTGCAAGCGGGTTCCCTACAGAGCATCGGACCATCCCTTCAAAGTAATAGAGATTAAAAGTGTGTCAATTTGCAAGTAGTTTATTTTGTTTTTTGGCTAAAAAATGGAGTGTCATTGACGAACATAATTAATAGGACACTTGCATCATATTTTTTAATTTTTTTTTCCGGTTAAGGAAAATATTCTAAGACATTCTGAATTATTATTATTTTTTTAATCGTATTTTTGAAACCCTGGGGATTTTTTGAAAATTTCAATCCGAAAAATCAGACCTTTTTTTATAAACCGGAAAGACGGGACATAATTTTATAGGTGAGAAAAAACAATGATTACATAGCCGAAAATCATTTAAAAAAAAAACGTTTTCCACACGAATGACACAGCAGAATAACGAGGCATACCAAAAATATTACATCTCATAAATATTTTTTTCCTTGATCCATCTTATTGATCATAAATCATTATAATGTACAACGTCTATATTAATAAATCCAATGTAATATACTTGTACTTGTAAATTATAATAATAATAAGAATAGTATAAAATTTGATTTTGATAAAATCAGCACCATAACCATTATACCTCTAAAACACGTACCGACATCTAAATTGTACGGGGTTCTCTTCACATCTGTCAAAAATTCAAACCAAATGAAAAGTTCGCAGAGAACAAACAATACATCTAGTGAACGAATTCAAAAATTCGCCTGAAATCAAAGTGATGCCATATAAAAAAATTAAATCAGTGTGGAATTTTACAAAATTAATAGGAACATTTTCAGTAGACGGGAAATTTTCATGTAGTGACGACACGAGCCCAAATAATGGATTTATTTATTTAAAAATAAAAATAAATGTACATTTCTACAAAATTTTACTAACATTTTCGTAATCTTAGTAAAAAGATCTATCCACACGATTTTTTCCAAGTCGTTATGAAATCCATGCAAGTAGCCTATTACAATATTGCAGATTTTCATGATATATATTTTTTTCAATGTTAACATATGCTTCGATTTGCTAAAATTTTGTGATTAAAAATAAATCTTTTTGTATTAGAACGACGTTGTAATATTTAAATCAATTAGATACATATACAATACACATGTTTGTAAAAAGGGTCCTTCAATTTTTGCGAACTTTTTATTTTTAAACACCAAACAGATACGCCACCGATACATTGAATTGAACTCAAGTATTACATGGTTGCAGTTTTTTTTTCCTTTAGAATAATTATCTCATCCAGATGTTTTCGAAAATCTAATAGAGCAACTCGTAGTTTTGAATGAACTAAATAAACATATTAATTTTGGTTGTCTGTTGTGTGATTGTATCATATCCGCGAGAAATCTGGTTCAAATAACTTTACTTTGAATTTAACTGTCATTTTAAAAATTAGAACAGATTTTTGAAGAACTCAGATATCTATTATCACGAACTTGTTTTTATCTTATTAAATAATTAATAATTCTAAATATGAAACGTGTATTTCTTTCGTTTAAAATTTTCGTGATATTTCAAGTTTAGTAACGGTCTTTATTCGAAAATTAAATTTCTGATCGTCTTTCAAATTGTTCAACAAAAAAATATAATTGAACAAAAAATATTATAATTAAAAGACATTATTTGTTTTTGAGCGGCACAAATTCTGTAATTTAATATCGCGTGATTTTTCATAGCCTTGCGCCATCTCTTACAACCCGTTCAACGTGTTAAACACCGTTATAACAATTGTTTCCGAATAATAATTATTTTGTTTATAATCCACAATTCAATATTGGCATACATATAACAATTACAAAAATCTATTCTAAAACAAATTATTAGAAAGGTCTTCAGCGATATGCCTGTCAACGTTTTCATAGCTAAATATCCAAAGTTCACGAAGCATTAATTCTGCGGTTATAAGAATAAATTGATTTTGTGTGAAAGTTGTTTTCTTGTTTTTTTAGAAACTTGGGTGATTTCATCAGAATTCAATTATAAAAATATTAGTGACAATCAATAAACTTCCTTCAGAACGTGCTTGAATGGAAAAACACCCACGTTTTGGTGGCAACGTTAATCTATCAGGGCCATTGAAACAAATACACGAGGTTAGCCTTTGCAAATTAATTTATTTATTTATTGGACAATTTGTATAGCGCCGCTTTTGTGGTATATCACCTCAGGGGCGCTTAGTTGATGCAGGTATTATAAAAAAATATAAATATTATAATAATAAAGTGAAGTTAATATACGATGGAGACTCTGCAGCAAGAATCCTAGGTGGTAAAGAAACTGGACCAGCTGCTGCAGCGAGAGAGTCCACCGCGTCCACCAACAGTGCCAGCACGAGGTTCATCATCCGTCCAGACTGATAAGAAAGCGCTGACACAATATCCTCACATAGACACCAGACCTTGGCAGCAGGTTTATGTATTTGGCATTATTTTAAGAGGCTGTGGGTTCCATCGCCAGCGCAAAACCAAAATTTATAAATAATTGCTAATTTTCTTGAAGATGCTTTTGGATGTTTACGATGCTCTGGATGCCATCACCAGTCAGGATTTAAGTTAAATAAAATTGATAAACCTTACAAATAAATACTTAGCCCTTTATTGCTTTTCCGTACGACTCAACAAGAAAAACTGAACACCAGTAATTGGCCACATTTTTGCCTCAAGATATCGAATGAAAAATTTTTAGTGTACGAAGAAAAATTACTGATATAAAATTGCTAATTTATTGAGAATCTCTTCACATTATTAGTAATCCGGTTAAGAACGGGCTTGCAGGCCGTTAACGAATGAATTGATAGTTTTCCTAATAAACTTTTAGTAAAATACCATTGTATTGTCACAATGTCGGAACACGCGTTCATTAAAATCCCCCCCGTTACGCAGCGTAGTGAAGCGGGCTAAGGTAGGGGCTTTAGGAAGGAATTTATTAATGTGGGTCTTAGTTAGGAACGGATTAACTGAAGGAAGATAAACAGTTGCCAGTAGCTCGTTCCACATGCGAGAAGAATGAGTCGAAGAAACGACTCATTCTTTCAACTGTGAACAGTTGTTCCCCTCGTATCCTTCGAGTTTTGTGTATCAATGATACTGTGCAATGGTTGTGGGCACTGGTGCACAGGAAATTCTGCTAGTTCATTCGCATCTAGATCAAACTCAGCATGCCTATATTGAGTCTGTACATTAGATATGTTGATATTTAACAAAAAAATGTTACTTGTAGTTTTGACAAATGTCGAAGTTTTGATCGGTGGCATCTATTTTTTCTATTACAATGCCTATTCCTTCCTTTAATTTTAATATAATATTTCAGGTTTTTAAGGACTTTCGTCCTCAATTTGTAAACAAAATAACAAGGACACGAGCTGTGAAATGATTTTCAGGAGTATATATTACCAAAGTGCGACCATTATTGTTTTTTTTAGAATAAGTTTAATATAATTTATCAACAACGTTATTGTTGTCTTAAGCAAGGCATAGATTGTTGAAATAACGTCACATTTAAAAACATCATATTTGTTGAAAATCTTTTTTGTTCGAAAAAACGGTGCTACATAATTATCTGAAATTACCTTTTTTGTGTTTCACAAGCACTTTTGAGAAGGACAGTAAAACGAATCGTTAAAAAAATTGGAAATATAAATTCAGTTTTAAAGCACAAATATAAGTCATATAACAAAAAATTGGAAATATAAATTCAGTTTTAAAGCACAAATATAAGTCATATAACAAAAAATTGGAAATATAAATTCAGTTTTAAAGCACAAATATAAGTCATATAACAAAAAATTGGAAATATAAATTTAGTTTTAAAGCACAAAGTATAAGTCATATAACAAAAAAAAGGAAATATAAATTAAGTTTTAAAGCACAAAGCGTTAGTCATATAACAAAAAATATTAACGTAGGTATTCTGGCGTATCAATCTATTTTATAATAGTTCTGTAAAACGATCGACAAAATAATAGAATTTTGACTGAAAATTCATTTAAAGCAAATTGTGGCTTGTTATGGTTTTGAATTAAACGTAAAAAAAATTCCAACGTTATGATTTATTTATTTATGAGGTCATACTTAAATGTTAAATGAAACAATGTAACTCAAGCTTTAAGCAGAGTTATAATTAGAGGTGCTACAGCGTACTAATATCTCGATAAACGGTGGGCGTAGGCCGGAATCGGTAGTTTTACTTCGAGCGTTGGGAGAGTTGGAGGTCATCTGGAGGTCAAAAATCAGAACCGATTTTTTAGTTTCATGACTCATCTAAATATGATACAACAATGATTAAGCCGCTATATTTTAAGTTTTCGGCACAACTGTTCCTCCTTCAGGACAAAATACATCCTTATCTAACATGAATAATATTACAAAAATATCGGTGAATATACATTAGGTGTTGTTAGATGTCGGCATTAAAAAATACGGTAGTTTAAACAAAGTTTATTTATGTTGTCTTAATTATAACGGAAATATCCATAGTCATTCAATAATAAATTCTTAAATTTCAAAAGAAATGTAATATTTTACAGTTAATAGAGTTTGACGGCAAACAATAATATCTATTCTTAGAAAGAAAATGAGAAAAGCAAGATGGTTTGCCCTACGGCGGTAATTTCAACAGCTGAGCTTCGTGTAATCTATATTACATTAGTCAACGTTACCCATACTATGCACGTGGTCAACGAGGGCACGCTCCATATGCTATTATGTCCATTTTTTTATTTAATAACGTAGGATATAGCTAGAATTATGTACTTTGATTATCTGCAATTATCTTCGAAATACATAAAAATGAATGTTTCTTCGTTTGTCCTGTACGCGTTCCTATACCATTAATTTAATGCAAATTTTAATGTTTGTTCTTGAGGCTGGTTTGGGGAGACTCTTTAACCTCTCCAACTGGTATCTTTAAGCCGCATTGCGCCGCAGCGGGAGGGATAGGTCATTCGTGCGTCACTCCTGGACATACTGATCCCTAGATTCCTTTAACCCCTCGTAACATAAGTCCTGAGGGAAATTATTTTCCTAAGAGCCTCTTGTGTGGGGTTAATGTAAAAACAATAGTACGAGAAGTGTTTAAAGAGTGGTTTGTATAGTAGAAGTCGAGGATGCTCCAGAAAGACTTCACGTATTTTCTCCGCACTGGAATGGAATACATACTATAATTGGGACATAATGTAGTTTTCTAACAGTAACCATGGAGAGTTCATGATACTAAATGAAGTGAATGTTAAAAACAGTCGGGGTTACCTGCGGAATATATTAAATAATTATTCGTGGTAAAAGAGATTTAAGTGGTGAACGAAGAAATAGGTGTAAAGAGAATGTAAGACTTGGAAGCGGATCGAGGACGCCTGAGAAAGACATAGCACGATCCACCTTAAGAATGCACCCAGTTGTCAGGTACTCTAAATTTACGACCTCAAATCATTTATAAGTTCCCGAGCACCGCCGGGTACACGTCAGCTGTTGTTATATATTTATAGGATATTTTATTTTATATTACGATAAAAATAATTAAAGCATCGGTAAATCCATGTCTCATCTTGCCTTAATGGCTTATGGATAATAATTACAAACTTTGTTTGGTACTAAAATTTAGTTTAGTACTAAAACTTTGTTTGGTAGTAAAATTTATTGAGATTGAAAATTTGATTCATCTTAAAAAGGTATTAAGAAAGTATCTCCTCAAATTTGTATATCTGTTTTTTTTTTTTAATTTGTTTAAATTTCAAAGACATATTATGTTTGCCAAATAATGTTAATTTTTATATAAATGTGTATCTAAAATTAATAGTACACACAACGATGTAAGCGAACTTAAGATAAATAAATTAAATAACGAAATCAAGTAAGTACCAAAATTATTTCATTAATTAAAAATTCTGTATGTTTAATGAAGTTTAAATAAATTTATTTCGTTTAAATATTTGATAGATGTAAATTTTCAAACTTTTGGAAAGAATTTTTTTTCTTTTGAAAACAAGAGGAAAATATTTTTTTTGTAAATAGCTTCAGAAATCCCACAACTATAATGTCCCTTGATATTTCCTTCGCTGGTGTTTTTAATGAATCTGAACGAGATTTTTTGTTTGCATCATGAAAATTTGAAATTGAAAAATGCCGAAACGATTATTTTTAACAGGGCTCAAGAGAAGTTATTTTTTTTCAAAGTTATAGTTCCAGATTTATTCAAATACCATCCGTTTTAAAATTACACCAAATATTTTAGATTTTACGTACCCTCCGAAAGTAACAGAAAACTTTTAAGACACGTTTCCATTTTGTATTCTTCGTACAAATATTTTTGTATCTCAACTCGTTAAACCAAATGAGGATGTTTGATTTTATAACCATGCTGTCCGCTGACCTTGCATTCAGAACTCCACAAATTGGTGCTTAAAAAATCTTCCAAGAAATTTTAGCTTTCGCCGAGGCATTCAATAGCCAAATGGTTTTGGATCCGGGAAGTAAGCACATCCGGGATAAATTACAATTTTTAAAAGGACAAAACCCTTAGCAATGCAAATGGTATCAACTTGTATAGGCTTTTAGGGGAAGCAGTATGGCAAACATTATATATTTCTCTTAAGTTTTGTGATATAATTTATCAAGATTTAATATCCTGCTTAACTTCTCGAAAAATTAAAAAAAGATGATAACAATGTAATAATATATAAATAATTCATAAAACATATTCATAAAGTCATCCAAGAGATGTCTCTTGTATATAAATTCGCCCCTTTATGACAGAAGCGAGGTGAGGTTTCTACCAAAAGATATAATTTAAGACCATGACAGAACGTGGGTGCATTAGTACCCAATTACAAGTGTTTTGTGGTAAGAAGAGCCACAGAGCCATGTTAAGCCCCCGTATACCGAATTTTTACCGATTTATAACAAGTTTCTCGTTAACTTTTTAAGTGGCAAAAAAACAGTTATTTTTTAAGATAATATCTATACATTTATTATTCCAAAACGTTAATTATATTAAATTCCCTCGATAGAAAAAAATTGCAAAGTATGCTCCGAAAATCATTAAAAACACGTTTGTTCTGTTATTTAATATGTTATAGGCATGAAACTAAAGCTAGATTTCTAGATATTTAAATTTGTCTAGATATTTTGCTCCATTTAAAACGAGTCGTGTTTTATTAAATATTTTTCACCATTTTCGCTAAATTATTATCATTTTTTAATATTGGCGCGCTCCCTCTAACATTCATATAACATACATATCTCCCTTCCAAATCATTTTTGAACGCTTACTACGGGGCCTTAATGTATGGAATATGTGAAATCAGAATACCGTTTCATTATGTTTTAGGGACTAGTGAACTTTACAATACATAGATTTCTCAATGCATGTAACTAATAATTTTATTGAATAAAGAAACTTTAAAAAAAAAATTTAAAAAATTAACATAGGTAGCATTAAAGTAGGTAGTAGGTAAGCATTTGATCATATTATTAATATGTCTATACGATTTTTTCCAAGTTTGGGGACAGAGAATTATTCATCGCACTGGTTCTTGGAACGACGTGCTAACAAATTTGGTCAGAAACTGACCAGTGAAAATTTTTCTTGAGGTGATTGAATCGTTTAACGGCGATATGTAAAATTTACTATTTATTATTTTTGTAAACTTCATAAATTTAGCTTGGATTTTTTGGATAACATAAAATCGGGACACAGAATCGTTCCTCCTTGTCACCATAGGATAGGGAGACACGTGCAAATAATATAACTATCTATTCAAGTTCAAGGTGTTATGTCTATAAATTACAAGTTTACTTGTTTTGTTTAAGATACAGATAATGTTTAAGATACATATTAATTGCTAAGGGAATTGTTGTGAATAGGAAGAACTAAGGACCAAAGAACAAGGGTTAATCAAACTCTGTTTTCAGGACAAAACACTTATCATTATTTTGACATAAAACCCATATAATTGAGAACGACCGTGTGGGGGAAATCAGTAGACTAATATACCCATGTTCCGTGGTGCTCTCAAATTATTTCTGTTGGTAGAAAACCTATCTGCTAGCTCACCTCGCTTCTGACATGGAGGGGAGAACCTATACACTAGAGATATCTCTTGGATGACTTATTTATTTTGTGAATTACATCTGTATTAGTACATTATTGGCTCCCTGATTTTTCTAATAATCATAAATAACGTTGGTACGAAATTAAACTGTGATAACTAAGTCTGTTTCCCATCATCGACTGCTTCAAAATGACATCAACACACTCAATAACTGGTGTACTGTCAATGATATGCACTTTCATGTTGAAAAATGTTATATTTAAAAATTCACTCGAAATGGAATTATAAAGGATTTTTCCAATTCTATTAAAAATTCTAATCTTCCCTTTATAGGACAACTTTTTTTAACGATACGCCCTTAATGGTTTTATTTATGTATTCTATATTCATTTTGATGAACAGAAAAAAGCTTCTTTTTTTTGCTTAGTCTTTTTGAAATTTTCAATTTTCCAGCGGTCTTTTTTCTGACCGCTTGAAAAAAAAAATACTCAAAATTTTTGTTTTCAAAAAGACAGGTTGTGGAGGAAAAATGTACTTTTATTATTTGCGTTACGGGAGAATAAATGCTTTGTTAATTTTATAGAGAAACTGACAAGGACGCGATTTTCGTAAATTTACTCGCGAACTTCGGGGCGGTTGGTTCGATTCAAGACCTCAGAATGATTACAAACCATAAGGGCGATTATAACATGTAAACGTAAAGAAATATGGACCTTAATGTTGCAGGTCTCAAAACTATCCGTTTTTAGCTTTTGACCTATAAAGGGTTAAATAGTGTACTCCGAGATTTTGTAATCACTCGTGATTCTAAATTCAATTTTGATGTACACATTAACGACATTAAAGTTAAATTCAACGCTCCTTATATTCTACGTGTTTTACAGATGGCGTTAATTTATTTATTTTATTAAAGCAGTCCCTTTTTTATTGGAATCCAATTCAATTTATATTTATATTGTAAAGCAATACTTTGTAAAAAGCGTATTCTAATATGAACACGTAGAATGGAACGAGAGTCGCGTTTAATCTTAAGTGAAAATCACTTGATAATGGGATTTATTCACAGAAAATGTAAACCTTTCAAAACCGATTTTCAATCAATTCTAACCCTTTACAATTCCATAATTAGAAGTAAACTTAAATATGGAAGCATTATTTGGAATCCACATTATGTCTTAGCAACATTGAAATACCAAATAATTCAATTTGTACCAGTTCTTCAATCAACAATTACTGCTTATTATATTTTTTTCCTGTAGACTGTTTGGTTTACAGGTGAAAAAAAATAATAAGCAGTAATTGTTGATTGAAGTAATGTTGAATTATTTGGCGCATTGGAAATAAGCCGATGTAGCTCGGTGGTCCAGAGCACCTGACCGGACATCAAAAGGTGCGGGTTCGATTCCCGTTGGCGGCATTTATTTTTACTCGAGAGATATCTTCAATTTGTATTGATATTTCAGGCGACTAATCATTGCTTATAATAATTTGTTATCCTTTGTGCTATGCATAAAAAACCTTTTCTTATAAACATTAGTTTATAATTTAAAAAAATAATAATAAATATTCCCAATTCTCATTGTTTAAGACGCCATAGCATGTTTCACCTGAATACATTAAAAAATTATATCGCCTATTTTAGCTCTCTGACCGAAAAGTGTCGACTATATAATAAGATATGATGTGATGAATTGGACATTTTAGAACAATAATTAATACGATTCTGCTGTTGCTAAAAAATATGTTGAGATAATTATTTGTATTATGTATTACTTGTGTCTATTGTCTCTCTTTGCAATATATGTCATTTAAGTATGATTTTATAATTTACAATTTTGGATTTTGATGTATTTAATTTAATATATCCCACGTCTGAGTAGATTTTTGTAATTGTATGTACCTATTGAGTGAGTTTTTATATTATTATCACGAAAGTATTTTTTTAAATAAATTATTAACTCGTAAATTACTATGCTATGAGATACTACACTGGTGGCATCTATGCTACGTAGCTCGAACTGTTACTAGAATTAAAATTGCTTTGGTACCTACTTGTTTATTTGAAAACTCGCAATGTTCTTGTGGAGATATGTGAAGAACTAATTAATCTTCCTGCTAGAAACTTCATTCATTATTAAGGAAAAGTTTTCACATTAAGTGTCATTTTATATTTCCCACTCTACAAGTTGGTACAAAATACTTTTATTACGAGACACCAGTTTTAATCGTCTTATAGAACCATAAAACTTTTCAAACTTCAAGTTAATTCTCTTTCCGACTTTTTGTCAGAAAGTCCATGGATTTAACGAAGCTTATTATCTTGCGTGTACTTATGCGTAAGAAAAAACTGCTCTAAATAGTATTCCAAAGTATGTTTATTTATTTATTTATTTATTTATTGTTGTTATACGCCCATAGGGGCTTTTACATAGATTATAAATAAGTTTTACATAAGTTATCGAGTTTGAATTTATACTAAGAGTTATAAAAGTGAAGAATTTTTAAAAAAATATACAAGTAGTTTTTGAAGAATATGGCGTAAAGAAACATTTTAAACAACATAATATTTAACAATAACAAAGAACAAAATATAATATAAAACATTACAATAACATATCTAATCGTTAAATCTATTACAATAATTTGTATGATTCCACAAAGTGTTGGTTTAATTTGAATTTAAGATTATAAAGGGAATCATGGAATATATCTATAATACCACCAAACTTGTTGCCCAAATCATGCATCCTATTGGTAAGTGAGTTTGACTGATAGTTGGTTTTATATGTGTCGCAAAAGAATGTTGTATTTTGTCTAGTATTTCTTGTCGGTACATAGAGTTTAATAGCAGCAACGATGGCAGGGCTGTCAATAAGGTTGTTCATGACTCTGTATAATAAAATTAGGTCTGAAATGGTTCTTCTGTCAGACAGCGTAATTAAATTAAGTTCATTCATCAAATTTACATAATTAATGTTTTCTATTGGAATTTTAAGCTTGAAATTTAAGTACCTAAGAAATTTGTGTTGAACCCGTTCTAATTTGTTAGAGTGTACTTTATAGAAAGGAGACCAAATAGGTGAATTATATTCCACTTGGCTTCTAACTAGTGAAATGTAGAGTGTTTTCATGCAATCCAAGGACTTAAAATCAGTTAGGGTTCTACAAAGGAAGCCAAGAATCTTTAAAGCCTTATTAGTTATATCATCTATATGCGCTGTGAATGTTAAGTTTGATTCGAATATAACTCCCAAGTCACGAATTTGTGATACTGGTGTTAATTTAACATTATTTAAATTATATTCATGTAAGATATGAGAATGAGTTCTGGAAAATCGTATTACTTGACATTTCTCAATGTTCAAAAATATTTAGAAAATTCGCCAATTCTGAGGCTACTGACACTAGGTAATAAGTGGGTATAGTTCAATCGATGCATGTTTACCGCCATCACTTAGTGTCTAAACTAAAAATTAATACTATTAGAATATTTGTAAGAGATCTAAATTTTTAGGTTAATTACAAACATGCCTTTCGACAAACTTTTACATTAATTAATTATGTTGCAAACTTACTTTAACTACGTTATCATATTATTATAACACAGTTATAAAAATTAAGCTATGTCTTGTAAAATACCTAATCTGGCGCAATAAAGGCTTCCTAAATACAAATATGCTTTACAACAAACATTTAACGTTTTATTTTTTACTAATATCAAAAAAGTTACTACATATTGCTCTGAAACTACTTTTATAGTACCTTTAAGTACTTATATTGTACTCTTATTATTATTTTTTTTTTTTATTAATACAAGACTTAGAGGGTACATATGGTTTTTGTGATATTTCACCCTCCATGCTAGGGATGACCCTGTGTTATGGCGGGTGAATTTTATAGTTTGAACAGAATCTATACATTAATATGATATGAAAAATTATAATTAATTATATATACATATTTTTATTTAACTCCAACAGATCTCTCTATGAAAACTTGTATTGAACCTGCTTATATTGTTCATACTTGGCTTATTAAGGTTATGTAATATACACAGATTATTGAAAAAACATTAAAAACTACATAGAAAACTAATAAAACAGAAATTAATAACTTTAGTCCGCCTCAGCACAGGTCACCCTAGTGAGGCGGACTAAGAAATATAATTTACTATACATATATTTACTATCATATTTTTTTATGTACAATTTTTAAATAGTCACTTTAATTAAAAATAAAAATAAAAAACACTTATTATACTCCTAAACAACTTACCTTAAACAATGTATACATGTAAAAGCCTTCATGGTGTGAATAAATAAATAACCTTTTACTATAATGGGTAAACGTAACGTACGTTGTTATCTGAGCGTTCAATTTAAATATTTAACGAAAATACACTTTTTGAATATTATGTTTCAAAATATTAAGACAAATTACTTGTGTGCGCACGTATATACGTAATATAAATATGAATAAATAGTTTTGTCCTTATAAAACTCAATTATTTCAAGAAAGGCATTCAAATCCAATATTGTGTTTTTATGCCTTTCTTAAAAGAATTGAGTTTTTACACGGGCATAACTATTAATTCATATTCATAGCGTAACTTGTAAAAAGCGTATTTTCACAAAATAATTCAAATTAAGCCATCTGTGAACGAGTTATAACATACGTTAAGTTTACCCTTAATCAACCCTGATTGGGGTTAGTCAAATAAATAATGTGTTTTAATATTTTAAAGCGTAACCTTTAAACAGAGTATTTTCACAAAATAATTAAAATTACGCCATCTATGAACGCGTCAATACACGTTACGTTTACCCTTAATCATCTTGATTGGGGTCAGTCAAACAAAAAATACGTCTTAATATTTTAAAGCGCAACCTTTAAACAGCGTATTTTCACAAAATAATTAAAATTACGCCATCTGTGAACGAGTTATAACATACCTTATATTTACCCTTAATCATGCTGATTGGGGTCCGTGACATCGAGATTTTTCTTGAATCTATTCTATTTTGGCTGACTTTTTGTTTGCCTCGAACCTAACTAAACTAAGTTGAATTCGCAAGTTCAATGAGCATAATTCTTGTATTATTATTATGAATTTTACAGAGATACTTTTATAACCCTCACCTTCATTTCACCAATATTACGTGTCTTCTTGTTGCCCCTAAAATGACTAGCACCTCCCTGGATCTTTCCAGACGTGTACTAAGAAGAAAAATAGCCTACTTTTAGAATCATTGCTGTACGTCATACCTAAGAACACATTTTTCTAAGAACATAATTATATTTTCCCCTACGGTGCTAGTAAACGAGATAGATAAATTGCCTATTATTGTTGATTGCCGAATAATTATTGTTTTGCCCATCTCTCGGGCAAGTAGCAGTTTATACAAATATGTGATAAACGTAATAATTAAATGAAACAGTAATCGTGACGCAAAATTTGCCATTGAAAGTATATGGAACCCACGAAGAATTATTATTAATTTTGCTAACATTAGTAATTATTTAAGATGTGTTAATTATAAAACAAATGCAACATCTAATTCGCCAATTAACCAAGCTCTTCACACACTAAATGATATTTGTCTAAACTCAAACATTGAGATTTTTTCGAATTCACTGCCCAAATTCAAATGTGGCATCATGTCAATAATATATGCGCATACATATATACACACAGACACACCTATATACTACACACGTCACCTGGTAATTAAGGAATCAACTTACCACTTACAAGACATTACAAGGGAACATATCATAGCCACCCAACATGAAATATCTAATTCCTGTAAATTGTTTCATCACTATAACTCATGTACTCTTTGTTTCTTTAATATCAAATAAATAAATAAAATGTACGTTTTGCTTTCGCGTAACTATATTCGTAGACGCACGTATATTTAACAACGCGAGAAATAATATAAAATAAAAATAATATAAATATATTTTGAAAGTCTTGTTCGCAAGAAATTGCTTTAAAAACTAGCTCGTGTACATAAATGTACACAAAATAATTTCCCTTTACATGACTCCCTTGAGGGTATTTAATCACAAAAAGCAGCTATATATAAATATTTCATTATTAATCAATTATAATCATTAATTGAATATTCATATATATATAAAGATATACAACAAGTGTTTGGTCATTTTAAATCCGTCTCAGTACCCGTTATGTTACCATTATGTGGAACAATATAATTTAACGTCATGTTAATGTTAATATCCATTGTGGATACGCAATGAACTAGTTAGCAGTTAGGATGCGAGACAGGTCGATCTACCTACAGCATTACTAATTATACTGTGTCACCTATTGGACTCAATCTGTACTGCCAGAGTCAACCTCATTACCTACTATCCCACATCTTACCCAACTTAAATTAGAGTTAAACTATACTACATAACAATTATGCTTAGTTATTTCACATCATATTACTTTCTAATTACTTAATAATTCAATTTACTTCATTCAATATTTATATGCATTGATATCCTGAATTGTTATCTCTCCTCCCCCTTCTAGATCTGTAGAGAGTTCCCCACCTCTGGTGTAAACGTCCATCCCATGGTGTGGACCTGAAACATGGAGAAATACGGTTTTAAATATCTGGGCTTCGCAGCATCCCTGTGAGATTCAACTCCTTTCAATTCCCTCAGCGAGTTGAAACTCTATTTCCATTATGCCAAGAAACATGTAATTCTTTCACTTGAATGCGTCTTTTCCAAACTATGTTTTTAATTAATAATCTTTTCAATCCAATAAATTTGATTCACTTTTGTAAATAATTAGAACCTGGAACCCATACTCTATTTCCCGGAAATCTTAAATCCCCTGCGTATTACTTTCTGACCAATATTTAAACCTACTTTATTTCTTACAAAACCGTTATATATGTAATCAAATTTATTCGTATATCAAAGGAAATGAATTCTTATTATCTATCCAATGTGCTTACGAAGAGAGCTTTAAGCTAACAACGAAGTTCGTGTTTAAATTATATAGAAAGAACTTACACAATTTCAATTACCTACACGTACTCTCTTATATTATTATTTTAAGTGTAGGTACCTACCTAAGTAGTTTTTGAAATTTGAAGCTTTGAACTTTAATTGTTTTAGTCTTTGTTCTAGCCCACGCTTTGACGATTAATTCCTTAAAACTTTTTTTTTTACTTTAGTAAGATGATATTTTTTTTAAAGTAAGTTTACGGCAATTTGAGATTGAGTAAATGTAAATTAACCTTTAAAAAAAACATGATACCACCCCCAAAGATTCAAATACACCAAACTTAAATTTTTAAGTCTTTTCCACAAAAACATTACACATTTTATGTTTTTGTTATATTGATTATTCGTTGAACAAAAAATGCACGATATAATAAATACAATACACCCGGGAAACTGGTAAATCTCATTTAAAGTCGATTTTGTGGTTTCACTTGAACTTTCGTTTTTTTCCAAATATAAAACATTCGTTTGCTACGAAGTTACTAACATCTGCTGATTATATTTTTTTTAATTCATCGAAGCATAGACCCGGCTCCAAAAGTTTTTATAATTCTAGTTACTGGAGTCGCAAATCATGTCTGCGAATCAATTTGTGGTTTTATTGTGGACTGTAATTAATATCTGGCACAACTACTGGGGAGCTTTTGCTTAGTAGTTAGAATCTTTGGTATACGTCTTGGTGCAAATTGTTATTATGTCCTTGAGGGATACTGTAGTGATTACTGCACTAGCTTCCGTAATAGACTCGAATTAAACGCACCGAGCGAAAATTTAACATTTATACTGCACAGGTTTTCTTAACGGACTGCTAATGTTTAAAAAATGGTTGCAATGATTACTGATGTAGGTACTCCGCACTGTTGACTGATGTAGGTACTACACACTGTCAGACAGGACCAGGTAATTGGTGGAGAAATGCAGGAACACATTTTAAAGTGAGATGTATATAGTTGCGTTAACAGACACAAAAAAGTTGACTGGTCAAGGGTCGATGTAAACATGTATAAAATAGGTTTTTAGTATGTTAGTTTTGGTTATTTTAATAATTTATGCGTCTTTCCTTGCCTTCAAACTTAACTAAAATAGAACTTGAATGCATCTTTTACCATCTACAACGATAAAAACAATTATTTCTTGTAGTTATTATGTTGAAACCAAGTGCTATGTATAACTTTTTGCGTATTTAGCGTGCAACGGAATTCCACAAGTTTATCAAAAATTGAAAAATTCGACAGGTATTTAATCAAAATATGATAAATACGGCCATTTATTCAATTGGCCACAACTATAACAATAACAACGGATTATATTCGTAAAAAGGCCTTTTTCAAATACTCAATGCACAATTCTTATCCAAAATTGAAAAACTACATACAGGCTGCCTTTGGCCACAGAGCAATTTGAGCAGGCCCCACGAACAAGGTAGGCGACATATTACGCTATACGCATCATGACTGACTGAAATAGGCCAAACCACTAGAACAGTGGTTCTTAACCTTTTTGGCTGGCGACCCAAGGTACGAATATATTTGAAGTACGCGACCCTAATCTAATTTTTTATTTTTTTTCCATTGACAGGTTATGTAATTTTATACTATAAAATTTATACGATGTATTGGTAAAATTAGAAATAACAAATTTATTTAAATGTTCTGTATTAAAATCAGACCAGCATTAAAACAGTTAAAAAATTTACAGCAAAATAATCAGTGACTACCCTGGTGTTGTATTTTTGAACAAAGATCATGTATACGTGGAGTTATGTTTATAGAAAGTGCACACCGCATGTCATGCTGAGGATCCAACCTATTCCTGTACTTATTCTTCATAACAGCAAGGCATGAAAATCCTGCTTCACATAAATAAGTAGTTGGGAAAGGTAGCAGGGCTTTTTCAGCTTCATTGCTCAGAACAGGCTTCCCAGATAATTGTGCCCAAAATTTTGTGAGACTCGTTCTGGCAAATCTCTCTTTTAAAAGTGCATCACCTTGCATTTCGAGCAATTCTTCTTGTAATCCAGCTGAATCGTTTTCAACGCCCATTACATCTACTTCAAATGGATTTCTTACCCAACTGTATTTCACGATATGGACATTTTGTGGAATATATCTTTCCATTTCATTTTCAAGTCTTCTCAAATGTTCTAAAAAAATAGGCATGGTCTCCACGAAAATACGGTTGCCATTAAGATTAAGATCTTCCAAAAACAAGTTTAATGTTGGAAACGCTGCCAATTGACATTGAGCAATTTTATTTTGCCAAAGTTTTGTTTTGTTTTTAAAAACAGTAATTTTTTCATAAATGTCTACTACAGTGCGATTTTGACCTTGCATTTCTGTGTTCAACTGATTCAAGTGGTGGAAAATATCACCCAAATATGCCAATTTAGCCATCCATTTGTTGTCACTGAAGCGATCAGCACATTCGTGTCTTTTATCTGTCAAAAATATTTCTATTTCTGTTTTAAGAGAAAGAACTCTAGCTAGAATCTTTCCGCGGGATAGCCAGCGAATATCCGAATGGTATAATAAATTCTGGTGTTCTGAACCCATTTCTTCGCACATCAGTCGAAATATCCGAGAGTTCATAGCGCGTGCCTTTATGAAATTTATAATTTGTATTACGTCCTGTAACACCTGATGTAGATCTGGCTGCATATCACGTGTAGCCAAGTTTTCTCGATGTAAAAAGCAGTGTATTAAAACAACCTCTGGATTTCGTTCCTTGACTTTGGCACAAAACCCGATGCGACTCCCTATCATTGCCGGTGCTCCATCTGTACAGACTGCGAGACAATTGTCCCACAGTAATTGGTGTTCCACAAAGAACTTGTCTATTAAAAGAAATATATCAGCCCCAGTTGTAGTTTCAGAGAGCTTTTCACAAAGCAGGAACTCTTCATTGAAATTTTGTGGAGTTCTGTATCTTACGTACACCAACAGCTGTGGGAAATCTTCAATATCAACTGATTCGTCGATTTGAATTGAAAATTTGATGGCTTTTTTGAGATCCGTTATTAATTGTTCTAAAATATCTGATGACATTAAATCTATTCTCTTTTTCACAGTATCGTTTGAAATTGGCACCATTTCCAGCTTCTTCGCAATTTCATCTCCACAGACAGTTCTTGCCATGGCTATTGCAGCTGGTTTAATCAACTGCTCAGCAATACTATGGGGTTTTTTACATTGAGCTACTTTTAAAGCTACTTCGAAAGAAGCGTAGGTAGTTTTTTTCTAACGAAACTGTTGCTGAACTTGATGGTGCATCAAGTCTCATGCGCTTTGTTTGTGTTTCTTTTTCTTTCCAAAATGCAAGCGGTTTATTTGCGTACGTTGGATGGACTTTTTCGAGATGTCTCTTCAATTTGTTTATTTTTAGCGATTCATTTGAAAGAAGTTGCGTACAAACCACGCATTGTGGACGTGGCACACCAAAGCGATCTTTTATTTCAATAAATCCTAAGGCTAAAAATTCTTGCTTGTATGTTAACATCCGTTTCGCCATGACTGTCCACAATTCGAAAGACTTACTGAAACAAAACGACAAATTATAGAAATATACTATTCTATTCGTTCATCGGCGAATTGTAGGCTAACAATGTCATTTATTGGAAAAAAATATTTTACCTTCTTTCGATAACAGCAATCGCGAGTTGCACTTTTAATCTTCCACAATTGATTATCACAATTTTGTAGCACTTTGTAGTTGTCAACAAAGAGTGTATTGTAGTCAAGTATAAACGTTATTCACGTAAAACAGTATGAGAACGAGCGTGCAATCGTAAACAAACTCGCTAGCAAACTGACCGAGATGAGACGAGACCGACCGACCAGCGCGGTGCGGCGGGCGGCGCGGGTGGTGACCGAGCCGAACCGAGCGATGCCGACTGCGTGAGCCGAGCGGTGGCGATGGCGCGCACTCCTCGCTTTGCGCCCCGCGCCCTTCCGCCCATTAAAACAGAACTAACATGTCGCGATTGTGAACAATAGATGTCCTTGTTCTGAGAGTAGTAATAATTGTGACTATACTAGTTTAGTGACATCGATCGGGATATCAATACGCGATTTCCGCGACCCAACCCAAAACCTCTCGCGACCCAAATTTGGGTCGCGACCCGAGGTTAAGAATCGCTGCACTAGAATATAGCGCGCTTATATCGTGGTATGTCACAGGCTACAAGTTTTACAGACGCAAGTTTCTCGGAAATTATTTTAACCGCATCAGACAGCGCGCCCTTACATTTCATCTATCAATTTTCTGTTTTTCCACGCATTTTTGTGGAAAAGAAAAGAAAGAAAGAAAGTGGAATGTTTCTGTTTTCTGTCGGCATTTATAATTACGTAAAATGCTTATTTAACGTGAAAAAATAGCAAAAGAACAACATTTTGTTTTAACAAGCGTTAGAACCTATCTATCAGGTATGTTTTCTTAAGTTCCTAAAAAAATATATGCGGTTTTTGAAGATAATATTTTTGCATTTATAGAGCCGGAACGATACCTGTATGAAATTCGCTGGATAGAAAAAAATAGCTAAGTGTTCTCCGAAAATGATTTAAAACACATTTTGTTCTGTTACTTAATATGTTACAGGTAAAAATCACAGTGAATCTTTAAATTCAACTTAGGCATTTGTCGAGAGATTTTTGCTCAATCTTAAAGGAGTCGTGGTATATTAAATACTTTCACAAATTTCGTTTAATTTTTATCTTTTTTATATTAGCACACTTCATGTAACATTTGTATTTACATATCTCACTTTGAAACCATCTTCTCTCCAGCCTTTAGAAGGATTTTACAGAAGTAATCTCGTTTTAATCTACATACTCTTATAATAATATTTGATTTTACTTCAGTTTGGATGGCCTGGTTCGAAATGGATCTAAAAGATTTTTTTTTAACAATTTAAATGATTTAAAATTATACGAAATCATTTCGTTAAAAACGAAGTTTTTTTACTATGATGAATCTATTTTAAAACTTATAAAAAACTTTGGTTTGACTGAGTATCGAACCTTCCTACCCAGGAACTGGAGTCAACAACTACCAATTCACTACTGACTTCGCCAAATTCGCCGATCAGGAAGGACCGATACTAAAATTGAATTCGTGTGTGTACGTGATTGTCACCAGTTGACAGAATGCATTGTCATCAACGGCGAGTCTTCTGCCGATTTCGGCACAAGTCAAGTCAATGATAACATTTGTAACTGTAAATTAAAATTAAAATGTATTTTTGAAAAATAAGTAATCGTGCGATCCGATAACAAATATCCACGTATTTTCAAATAAGGTTATTTGTTTTTTTTTTTTCCTTTTCCTTTGACGAAAATTCCCCATCTGTGGTCGCAAACGAGACTCAAATTACAGATTCCTGTTATATTCAGGTACGAATTTTCACTATCCGTAATGAACAATATTTAATATTCAACAGCAGTTATCGAATTTCGGCAGTCAAATTCCGCAAACAATGTCCTGAAATAATATTACACTGTATATATAGAGAACAGCTCGGAACAGCCATTGTGTTCGGTGAATTTCAATGTCGTCAACATCTGCTCAAACATGGTTGCCACCAGTGTTGCCATGTTCCAAAAATGAAAAAAAACATGTTTCTTGGCAAAAAACACACTGCAATTTAAACAAAAAAAATCCTTCTTTAAACACCGTGTTTTAATTGAGAATTTAAGTAAGGCAACAACGGTACCTCCATAAGTAAAATATCTATAGAGCTCTGTTAAAAAAAATATTATGTCAAACCATAGTTATTATATTAATTCCGATTAGTTATATTATATTGATTAGTTCTTCGATCGAATGCTTTCTCATTCCTGCATCGCTTCGTCTCTCCTGGTAGTCAGTCCTGGCAGGTCTGACTCCAGCGACGCTTTGTAAACTGTCGGCTGCGATATCAGCTAACCCAGAAAGGGATAATATCCTGTTTGTTAAACAAAGGGTTGAAAGAACATATTATGTTACTTTGGGAGGAATGATACAGGTGAAATTTGTTTCATCAGTGAACCCATAAAGTGATTGATAAAGTTTATTACGCTGTCTTGCTATTGTTGAACTGCTATAAATACGTGTCATACGTGAATAAAAGAAAAATAAACAATTTTTTTTAAATTTAAATACAAATGCAACGTACAAATAATAAAAATATTAAAAAAATTAAAAATTTTAAATATATCTTCAGTTTTTTTACAATGAGATGACAGAGAGTAAGTGCTGCAATAACTCTAATTTAAAACATGCTTTTTACTGTTGGTACTTAATTAAGGTTATATTGTATATTAATTTAATTTGTTACAAACAAATTAATGACGAGGATAATAATAATTAGATAAAGAGAAAATAGGCATTGTGAATCTGTGCTGTTACATAATATTTTTTCATGAAATAAACGATTTCAAACTGTTACTCTATATGAAAAAGAACATTCAGGTATAAACATGAACATAAACAGCCCTGGATAGAGCTATTCAAAAACAACTCAAAGCCGCGGGGTGAGGGGGAAGATGTATGAAAATGCCAAATCCTACATAATTTTTTATGACATATCTCATTCCCTGTCTCATCAAATACCCTAAAAAGGCCATCAATATTTCATTAACAATATAAAAAATAAAATAGTTAACTAAATACAACTTTGCAAAAGTTTGTCATGCTAGTACAAGGTGGCTGCCAGGCAATTTGCCATCACACTAGATTTGGCTTCAATGCTATTCATACAAAATCGCACTGATGCTTTGTCAAGGGCTTTTTAAGGAAGGACACGAAATCCATTTTAACATTGTAAAACCCTATGCATCTGGCAACACTGGTTGTCACTGAAGATATAAATCAACAGAAGAGCGTGGTTGAGTGCCCGTGGTAACTAAAAACACAGTGTCTTCGTGAGTGGTTTATTTATGGTGTCTTCCTTGAGGCTGTCAAGACACTGTGTTTGTGTCCGAAGTAAGCACAACTTTTCATTACATGAAATTGATCAAATTTTTTATAATATTCATTTTCCTTTTTGGACAGATTTTCATTAGCCTATCTAGGGCTGAGTAGTCGAAAAGTTTTATGTAAATTGGTGACATCTGTTTCCTTTCAAAACGGAATACATTACACTTCTAGGTAATGTCCATTCAGTGCTGGCTGCAAATGTAAATTATTATTGTAATTGAACGTCAACTAAGTTGCCCATGCGGATAGCGTTCAACGTTTTGGCAGTAATGTACCTAATGTGCAGGTGTAACGATGCAACGCGCAGCACCTCGTTCGGATTGGAGTAAAAAATAGGCGATGAGAGTTTTGGCGTTGATATTCAACTATCCCATACATACACGCCGAAGAGAGATTAATTTTCTAATACAATCAATTTCCCTTCAAATTATTTATTTATTTATTTTTCATGTTCTCCGTAAAACGGTTATTCACCAATACATTATGGAGAAGATTACAAATTAGACAAAAAGTATAGCAAAACACATAAAAAGGTCAGTTTCACTACTTTGTGACATACGTCAAAAGATAATTGTTAAACTGCCTGTAGGTTACGTTAAAAATGTCGATGGTCAATGCAGACTCGTTGAGCAGTTCAGTCGCTCTGTTGACTGGGGCGTTCTGATAGGCAGAAGTCCTCGCTTTTGGAGCATAAAAAAGGGTATGGGACCTTCCACGAGTATACTTGTCTGGGACATATAAGTTAATCTCTTTCAAAATAGGTGGATTATGTATAGTTCCAGAGATTATCTTAAAAAAATGTTTTCCTAAAAATATTTTTCGGCGGGCTTCTAATGTATTAAGATCGAGCATTCCTGCTAAGAATAAGGATGGATACAGTAAAGGGTAGTACATATATTCCCTCATATATAGGTAACGCATGAATCTCTTTTGTACTTTTTCTATTTCGAGAATATGGTTTTGCTCAGAAGGGGCCCAAATAATGGAGCTATATTCCAAGATACTGCGAAAATAAATAAAAACGATTAAAAATAAATGAAAACGATTTCTCATTTTGAGGAATGGTGTGAAGTTAATGTAAAAAATACAAACATTTATACGGATGTAACAGTACATGTACACGATAGATTTGAACCAGCGATTCCCGAGCATATTTTAAATAAAAAGATGTTATTTTGCTGCCGATAATATTTTTTTCAATTGAAACCAAAAATATATTTTTCCATCACACGTCGCAACTGAGTATTTGGGTAGAGCCTAGCGGATCACGTGATACGCACTCCGTCTCGTTCCAGCAGCACGGTAACAGAGGAGAGAGAGCGCGTATCACGAGATCCCGTCGCGCTCGTAACAGTGTAATCAGTGGCGGCGTCTGAACAGTTTATTTTTGTTTTTAATTTTTCAGTAAAATATCCTCGGACAGCAAAATGACATATATATTTTCTACTTCAAATATGCTCAGCAATCGCTTGTTATAAAGTCCTTCGGGAACGAGCTGGTACATCCTATATCTCTACATGCAGTTTAATAACAAATCACTATATTTGGCTTATTTTTTATTTAATATTTAATTAAACCTAAACTATGAACCTAGGAACCTATTTTAGGATCATAAATTCATGTTTTGGGTGAAATAAGAAAGAAATAAAATACTAACCTTCAAACATTAATATCAATAATAATGGCCGCCAAGTGAATAATCGATTTTAATTTCAACGAAATAACTATTAATTTTCATTATTTTCCGTTTCAGGAAACTGTAATACAGGGTTTTCCAATAACAGGTGTTATTTTGAATAGCCCGTTATTTCGGTAGATGTTACTTTTGAAGCTGTCATTTTTTGACATTTGACAAATAGAAACTACGTCATTAATAAAAATGGAACGATACACGCTTCAACAACGCATTAAAATTATTAAAATTCACATGAGTGAATCAAATGCAAATCATCTTGAGTGATGAGGCCCATTTCCACCTCGATGGCTTCGTCAACAAGCAAAATTGTCGCATCTGGGGCTCGGAAAACCCAAGAGTTATTGTTGAAAAGCCTCTTTATCTTCAACGTGTGACTGATTGGTACGGTTTATGGTCCGGCGGAGTCATTGGACCTTACTTTTTTGAAAATGAGGCTGGAGCAACAGTTACGGTGAATGGATTGCGTTATCGAGAAATGATTAATGATTTTTTATGGCCGGAATTGGATGGTATTGATCTGACAACGTTCACTTTCAATAAGACGGCGCTACGTGCCACACAAGCAACGAAACCATTGATCTTTTACAATTGAATATCAAAATAACAACTCTTATTGGAAAACCCTGCACTTACTGCAGATTATTATCTAACTATTACATAGTATTTTTTTAAATAAAACGTGCGTATTTTTTTTTCTTCTTTTTCTTCTTGTTTTCTTCTTCATTCTATATTCCAAAGCAGTATTTGTTTTCATTTATTCTTACGAGCATTTCATTTTTAATTCGCATCGCCGGACTTACTATCTTTCATAACGGTGATAACAACGACTTTAAAACGTCATTACTATCACACTAAAACGCAGATAAAATAGGAGCGAGTAAAATATTGTTTTTTTCATGAATTGATAGCGTAAAACTGAAACGGTTTTCTTATCACGCTCAGTTATTGGGTTGTCTCGATCCGTCGCCGGTCGTGTGCTAGTTGTTCCTTGTTATCTGAGCCAACCTTGAATATTATACGAACTCACCGGAATTAAGAATCAATCAGGTACGTTCGAAGAAAGCAATTATTTAATTATTCCATTTCCTTGTAACAATCGGTCGCATTGTGATCATCTTTGAAAACGAACATAAAAACAATTTTTGCAAAAATGTCATTTTTTAAAATAACTATTTTGGCATATAGCTCAAAGGGAAAACTGTACTTGCAAAAGACGAATCTTTGTCAATTTTAACCAACTGTATTTGATGTATTATATTATTCTCGATGGTGCATAAAATTTACAACTACAATTAAGACGTCGATTTATTTTAAAGTAACTAAAATCAAATTCAATATTTTTTTATTTAATTTCAATAATCAGCAAATTTTCGGTAAAAATAAGAGAGAAGTAGGTAATAATTTATTTTTAAAAAATGATCTGTTAAACAAACAAAGAAAAAAACTATTTCATTATCGGGCAATTGAAAAGAAATGCATTTAAATATTTATTTCGTTCAAATTAAAATCTATTGCTGATGTAAATGTTTTCAAGGTTAAATTTTTCTTTTTCTATTATTTAACCCAAAATATGAACTTAAGAACCTAAAATAGATTCTTAGTTTGGGTGTAATTAAAAAAACTATCATATAGTTTAATCTAGTCTATTTTAATATTATTATGTCAAAAATTGGTGTTAAGAAAAGGCGTCGAATTATTAGTTTTTTAAGAAATAGCTATCAAAATGCATTATTTTCCATTTGAGGTGATTTTGCACAATAACGGCGCCATACAAATCATCCAAATATTATTATTATTGTTATTTCGGTTACCGAAATAGTTGTTTCTCATAGTTATCTAAGTGAAAAAAGTTTTTTTTAAATAAATTGACCGCGTCCCACTTATACGAGTATATACCAACATTTGCATATAATACGGTTTTAAACTTGGTTTGCGCCATAAAAGTTGTGTGATTACTTTTGAATGACGGCTGATAAAAAGTCAATAGATGTCGCACATTAAAATAATTGGATATATTTATCCAAGACACTATCTTCATTGCATTTAGTTCAGGAAGAATCTTGCGATCAAACATAAAGATAGCAACCAATAAAAATATGCATGAAGAAAATGAAGATTTTATTTTTATTTTTTTTATTAAGTTGAATATAATTACACTTAATACAATATAATATATGGGTAGTCCCACAAAGCTGTGACAATCAGCTTGTCTGTAGGTTCTACCATTTTTATTGTTATAACAAAATACACATAAGCTTAAGTTTAAATATTAATACCAAATATAATGTTTAGGATAGATAAACGTTTTGTTCATTTATTAACCACTTTTTTGTCAGTTTAGGGCAGGGTTCTTCATTATTTTTTAAGTTAAAGTTTTCGTTAAATTTGTTATAAATCACAGGTATCAAATAGTCAAGTGTTCTGCTACCATACTTATTTGATATTTAGTGGAATTTTTAGGCCTTTTTTGTCAGTAAATCTTGTTTTGTGACTATGCACCAATAACTTTTTGCACGCATTTTCTCCCGCATTATCCATAATTATAATAAACCAGAGAAGCCCTTTAATTGGAAGTAGGCCCTCAGAGCCATACAGTAATTTTAAGTTGTTTCTTTGTTTGTAAATGCTAGGTTTAACATTTTTTTTAATTATAGCAGTTTGTAAATTTTGAATGTATTTAATATTAATATTACTCGAGTGTCCCCAAGTTCGGATTCCATATCTAAGTATTGATTCGACCATAGAAAGATATATAAGTTTGAGAGTGCATCGAGGCAATACAAATTTTAATTTATAAAAATTACTCGCCAAACATCGGAGCTGGTTTCAAATTTTTGTCACACTTTTGTCCCATTTAAAGTTATTGTCTACGATTATGCCAAGGTAAGTATATTCGTTTGTAAAATCAATTTTTTCGCAGCTGCAATTTTTATCCATTCTATTATGTATACATTCATAATTATGTGCAGTTATTTTAGGTAAGTTCCACATTTTCAAGCTCGGTGATCTTATATACATGCATTTAGTTTTTTTTGACATTAATAATTAATCCTACATCATGAGACCATTTAAGTAGCTCGTTAAAGTCTATTTGTAATTCTTGAATAGCTATTTCAGGGTTTTCATTAGAGACAACTAATGCAGTATCATCAGCAAAAATGAATCTACGGGCTATTTTAAAAAGTTTAGACATGGCAATTACATATATAATGTATAATTTTGGTCCTAAAATTGACCCTTGTGACACTCCTGATTTAATAAATCTAAAATTACTTATTACATTCAAAATCTTTACATACATTTTTCTATTTGTTAAATAGTTTTTGAAAAATGATAGGAGTTTACCACGGATTCCTATGATTTCGAGTACCTTGATTAATTGTGTATGGCTGAGTGTATCGAAAGCTTTTGAGAAATCTATAAATAATACTAGTACATGTTTTTTTGAGTTAAGCTCTGAATTTATATAATTGGAAAATTTTTAGAGCAGTTTATCACAGCTTTTATGTTTTTGGAAGCCATACTGACATTCATCAATAATGCCCAAATTATTTAAATATCTATCCAAATTTATAGATATATATTTTTCTAATATTTTTTCTAATGCGGGTAATAAGGAAATAGGCCTATAATTATTTATTACGGTGTGATCTCCATTTTAAAAAATGGGCCTTATGCTGCTGCATTTTAGTTCAGCTGGAATGTGACTTGTGTCAATAATTCTGTTAATTAGGTGAGTAATTATAGGGCCAAATAATTTAACATGTTTTTTTAGATCATACACTCGAATTAGATCCACGCCCGGTGTCTTTGAATTTTTCATTCTTCCGATAATGCATTCAGTTTGTTCTGCATTAGCTCTTGGTAGGTACATTGAATGTTGCAAATGTTCTTGCTTCAACTCAGACGCTCGAACATTGCATTCGTGCAATAACTGATTTACTCCCTCGTCAAAGAATTTTGCAAAGTTTTCTGGCACCACATCCGCAGTTTGGGAATTTAAGAAATATTTAGATATGACTTCATCACAATCGGATTTATTTTTCCTACCCAATATTGTTTTTTTTTTTGATAATGTTGGTAGTTGTTATTCGAAGTATGATACAATTAAATATGACCTAAGGAAATAGTGTCGGATTAGCTCAGTGTTATAGCAGAGCTCCGACAAGACCAAGGTCATGTTTTCAATTCTTAGATGATAGTAAATCTACTTTCCTACTATCTAGTGAAATTAAACCTCCCAAAAAATTACGATGTCGTTGTGCTATAAACCACACAGATAAAATAATAACGGAATAAAAAAACAAGAGCGTCAGTAGATGAGTTAGCTTCGCGTTCTCCATCACGACACAAGCAATACGAGTATTTTCCGCTTACTGTGGTGGTAGTAGAAGATTTTCAAATATTGCCAGGTTATTCCTAACTCGGAAATGTTTGTCTTTATTTAAAAAAAAATATATAATATTATTGTTCAAAAGAATATTTGAAGTAATCTTGCCTCGCACCCGCGTGATATGTAACATGTGGTTCAATTAATTTGACCCATAGGTAATAAGTAGTTCTGAGAACAGTAAACTTCACGTAATGGTGATTACTCCGACTTGACAGTTCGCGACAATTGTAACGCTCATGCCCCCTGACGGAATAAAAAGGTTCTATGTACACGGCTACCACACGGAGAAAAATTAGTGTTGCCAATAAATCATAAATCTCTTCAAATTATTGGTAATTCAGTTAATAACGGAATTGCAGGCCTTTAACCATAGACATATGAATATTAGTAGACCTGCCCTAAGTGATTAAAAGCGTATTATCCCCACTCCCCATACCGGTTCCATTGAGCCGGCTGGGCTCGCATATTGGCCTCAAGTGAAATTTGAAAACGTGACGTCATCATTCTTGTGCGAACTATGGTCGAGGCATCATCGGTTTATTTTACGAAATAACACGGCAAAATGTTGACTTTTGATATGAAAACTTGTAAAAATAGATGTGAAAAAGAGAATAAACCCAATTGTCGTATTACATTCCATAAGTAAGCATTATTTTACTTTATTTTAAGCTTATTCACACCGTATTATAAGGATCAGTTTTAGAAACATATACTATCACATCACAATGTAGCGATTCTCAAGTGTGCTCATCGTTGTTTACTGGGGTAAGTAAATTATGAGACATTTGTAAAAGTGTCTTAACTAAATACTCTGAAACTAACTACGACTCTGAAAATAGAAGCTGCCTTACTTTGCCGAATTTGGACTTCGCAAATTAGTTCATAACGTGGCGAGTAATTTGCGCTCCCATGTAGAAATGTCTATTCATTCAAAAGCAGATTTTACTTTTAAGAACTAAATGGTGATATTATAATGCGAGATGCCTATTTACTGTCAGATTGATTTATTGACGAATCACAGTCAGCCTTACTCCCTTCGTTCTTCAACAGTTGATTTTACCCCTCGCCCTTATCTTCTCGTCTATTAATTCCTATGTCTGTGCCTTTAACGAATGAAGTAACACGTTTCTTGATAAACTTTTAGCACATTTCGAGTACATCGTGATAAATATGCTTATGCTTTTATTTTTGTCTCTTATGCTTTTCGAAATCTAAGAAATATCCTTACCACCTCAATTCTTAAAACTGTATACTACGCTTTCTACCAATCCCTACTAGCTTACGGCATTATAATCTGGGGTGGCCGTGCACAATGTACCATCGAACCTCTACTAAAAGCCCAAAAAATGGTAATAAAGCGACCGACAAGATACCCCTCCAATCGACTCCTCATAGAGTATAAGATCTTAAACATACGACAACTCCACCTAAAATTTTCGCTAATACATTTCCTGTTCAAATATAAAAACAAAACTCTTTTACAACACAACTACACCACCAGAACAATAACGAACTACAAAGTACCTTCACTACATACCACGTCAGCGCAAGGACAATTTTTCTTCCCAGCTCCTAAAATCTTTAAACTTATCCCTGAAAACCTAAGAGAGTGAGTCAGTGAGTGAGAGTGAGCGAGCAATTCCTTTAAAAAACAAATTACGAAATGGACCTTTACACACGGAATACATTACAACTACAATACCCATTCATTCTACACTCTATCAATTTAATCACCTTTCAGACAAAACATAATATATCCTTATTCCCTAACTTAGCGGTATAGTATGTACATAATTATTTATTGTGATCTATTTACTAATAATTTCTTAAATTTTTTATCTTCTTATAATTCTCTAACTTCTACATCCTCTTCTTGCAACCCAAACTAGCTATACATGTAATGTATATATTCTATGAAATATTGCAAAAAACCACGTGTACTCTCTAAATTATGTATCAATAAAATAAATAAATGTACCAAAATTTTATCGGGAAACGCGTTGATTCATTCGTTAAAGGCCTGCAATCCAAAAACACTGGCTAAAGAAGGAAGCCCAAATTTTTTATATTTGAAACCGCACAAGAGTCCCAACTGCTCCCATCCATGTGGAGCCAGTAAGATTATGGCTTCCCCTATTGGGGTATATTGTGAGGCTGAAGGTAGTGGGGAGGGGAAGGAGAAGAGGAAGGTGGGTCCACTCTGGAGCGTACCACAAATATATTATATATTATTTTTAATGAGTAAATTGTGAAATTACCCAAATTAATTAAATAAAATTTACTTGCGTACGCCGGGATTTGAGCCCGCAACCTCCGATTTGCTAATCCAGAGCCTTACCCTTCGACCAAGGAGGCAGTCACGTAATCCAAAAATTAACCAACATCATAATTTTGGCCTTGAAAATCTTTAATCCTATTTTGATTATAAAATAAAATTGATCAATCCAAATTTAATAAGTTACCTACCTATCCTGTCGAATGAACAGTAAATTTAGTACACAATCACATAGTCGATGTTGTCGATTATGCCAATAATTGCTCAATAGTTTATCGTCATTCGTGACTCGACATTCGTGGACTTCCCATTCGCCTGAAAGTATTTCTTTCATAATTGTCGTGTCGATATTTAAAAAAAAAAACTTAAGTAAAAATAAATATACATATTTCACTTTCTTAACGTAAAAATACAAATATTATTGTTTACTACCTAACACTAATACTACTGCTACTTCCCTACATTAAGTAGATTTTAATTTTGCTCACTAACCTTGAAAGCATATAGTTTTTTTCTTAAATATATTAAATCTATTTACTGTTGCAAGCTATCACGAAGGAGATTGTACGCGTGCACACTCTCGTGGCCTATGTTTCTTTTACCACTTTCAGTCTTTACTAAATTGATGTACAGTTTATTATTTTGTCTTGTGTAATGTTCAAGTACTTGTGATGTTTTCATAAATCTTTTGTATATAAATCCATCTTGTATTTAGTGGATTAATAGACATGTTATATTTGTATAGTTTTCTGATTTTCAGAAAGTTTTTGATGGTATACTTTTTTAGTGAGGGTATCTGCGCTATAGTTAAAAAGGTTATTTACGACTTTATTCTGTATTATTTGTAAGTCGTTTAAATGTGTTACGTACGTGTTTTTCCACACATTTATCGTGGTTTATTGATATTTGGCCTACGTATCAGTTTCATTGATGATTAAAAGGTATCTTTATCGTTTAAAAACACATATAAAATGATGCGAAAGTCCATTTATATGAAAGGAATATTTCATTGCGTTGTAATGATGATTACAAACTTTTATCTACGATAAATATTGTATTGATCGGCAATGCTTGGCAATCAGATGTTTGCAAAATGTTTCTTGATTTTGAAAATGTTGATGATTAAACAAATCCATCAACATTTTGACATGAATTAGCAAAAATACTACAATAATATTATCTTGTTATAACAAATTTCGATAATGTTATTATTATCTAGAGCAACTCTCCTAATAGAAAATTATAACAAAATCAAAGGGTAAGGTGTTTATTTTTAACATGGTCTTCATAAAACGATTATACACCAACATAAACGTATATTTGAATTCCGATATTGTTTTCGCGAATGAATGCAAATCTTGAAAGAGGAATTTAACCCACTTCCCCATATCCGATCAAAATGAAACTCTGCAGATAGACTTGTTATCGATGACAATGCAGCTATTAGTTTTTGGTGGCAATAACGAACACATACGCGGGCATAATTGGATTTCTCTGAAATTTGATAACATTGCAGCAGTTAATATACGAAATAAATGTCGGTCTTAACCAATCCAGTTCTTGGAGAGGAAGGTTCAATCCTCAGTCAAACGATAACAAAATTATTTTTAAATAATTTAAAAAAATAGATGTTCCTATTAAGCGCTTTGACATTGACAGTTTATAGTACTAAAATTGCGATAAGCAATAATTTTTAAAAAAACTATCTTACTTTACGTAATTTGCTTTATTGTTTATTAATATTTTACCATATATTATTATAGTAAATTTCAATTTTGATCTTCACGCGAAAGGACTACATATAGTTAGTTGTCCATGTGAAAAACACTCAACGCTCAAATCTAAACCTGCAACATTGAATTTTTGTGTCCTGTGACTTGTTAATGGTCATTGAAAAATACAGTTTTACTGGAAATATCCAAATACAGGATTTTCCAATAAGAGGTGTTATTTTGATATTCAATCGTAAAAGATCAATAGTTCCGTTGCTTGTGTGGCACGTAGCGCCATCTTGTTGAAAGTAAACGTTGTCCAGATCAATACCATCCAATTCCGGCCATAAAAAATCCTTAATCATCTCTCGATAGCGCAATCCATTCACCGTAACTGTTGCTCCAGCCTCATTTTCAAAAAAGTAAGGTTCAATGACTCCGCCGGACCATAAACCGCACCAAACAGTCACACGTTGAGGATAGAGAGACTTTTCTACAATGACTCTTGGGTTTTCCGATCCCAAATGCAACAATTTTGCTTGTTGACGAAGCCAGCGAGGTGGAAATGGGCCTCATCACTCGAGATGATTTGCATTTGATTCACTCAGGTGAATTTTATTAATTTCAATGCGTTGTTGAAGCGTGTGTCGTTCCATTTTTAGTTTTTACTTGTCAAATGTCAAAAAATTACAGCTTCAAAAGTAACATCTACCGAAATAGCGGGCTATTCAAAATAACACCTCTTATTGGAAAACCCTGTATATGAGCCATGTTTTCGAGGTATAGGAGTTTCTGTACTTTCAAACTCTATTCTATATATTGTATCTGTCTTTTAATGCTACATATACATATGCGAGCCGAACTGCCGAACTGAACCTCAACTTATGGGAAAGGATCGACGCAACCGCAAAGGGCGCGAAACGCCGCTTGCAGTTGCTTCGTTCCTTTTCCGTAATTCGTGGCTCGGTTCGCGTTTAAGTTCGCAAATGTATACGTACCATAAGGAAGGCATACAAATACAATATTGGATTGAATTATCGATACAATATTTTATTTGTATGCCTTTCTTGGAAGAATTGTGTTATACTAAAAATATTTATTCATATTCATAATACATATGTACGGGCTCAAACCTTAAGGCGATGCACTACGTCGTGTAATATTTTAAATTGAGCCGCTATCAATAACAACCCTTACGTAGATGGCGATAAGGTTTAAATTCCCGCTTAACACCATCCGCCTGTTTTGATTTATGCAAGAAAAAAACATGGCCAAAAAGTGCCTTTTATTTTGTGGATGTTCAGGCAAAATTTTTTTTTTTCCGATAATTTTATAAATAACTTAATTTGCCACATTATACGATAAAATCATAACCGAAAATGGGTTCGTAAGTTGGAGATTTTGAACTTTAAAGCAGTTTTCATAGGCCTATACATTATTCTTTTCTGGGCTTATCATTTATAAACATTTTATTTATAAACGTGTAGATTACAACGTACGTTACGTTTCTAAATTGGGAATATCTTTTGAGTTCGGAAACATTTGAAGCAGAGAAGTAATGGTGGCGTCAAGGAAATGTTATCTTGCCTGTTTTGACTAGCGGCGTTCGCCTTCCTCACATGTTTTCCAAGGTGCTATTCGATGTAACCAAGATAACGTTTTAGGAACGGAGGCTTTGAAACTAGAGCTTGTTTAGCTTCTCGTATGTTTGTTGTACTGTAAAGAACCAGCATATAAACAAAGTACAACACATATTGACCTCACACAAATTGCTGTGTGACCTACTGTTTAATTTGGTGTCCACATCTGAGTTGGGGTTAAATAAAAATATTAAATAAATCTTAAATAGACTTGTGCAAAACTTTATAGTGTTGTTAATTTATTAAGAATCTCTTCAAAGTATTCGTAATCCGGATAAAAACTGGATTGCATGCCTTTAACGAATGAATTGATTGATTTCCTAATAAACTTTTAGTAAGATGGTAATATATTATCGCGATGTCGGAACACGTGTTCATGCACTGCATTGCCTTGATAATATACAATAACGAAATGCTAATATAATAGGAATTTACTAAAATTTAACAGTAAACGGTCTGCCATCCATTTTTAACCAGAATTACTAATAATTTGAAGAGATTTTTTATATATTAGTAATACTCATTAAGAACCACGATTAGATCGCATAAATATTCATTATGGTGTAAAGCTAACAACTTGTTCCTAAATATCGATAAATGTAAGACATTAACATTTTGTCGAATCCCACTACTATTCACATACACAATAGCATGCGAAATCTTAGAAAAAGTCAACGAAGTCTGGGAACTTGGAGTTATGTTTGACACTCAATTAAATTTTGTAAATCACATACAACAAATAACTAACAAAGGTATGAAGACAATGGGATTTATAATCAGAACAATAAAAGACTTTGACTCGTTGGAGGTTATAAAAATCGTGTATTTGTCGCTAGTACGCAGCTTTTTAGAATACAATTCAATAGTGTGGTCCACATACTACCAAAATCATATTAAAAAAATATTGAACGTGTGCAGCACAATTTTGTAAGATTTATAACTTCAAATTACTCATACCTATTCAACACATAAACTGTACATTCTTACTAAATACACTTAAAATACATTCCATAGAAAATAGAAGAAAAATAAATGACCTAACTTTTTTATTTAAAATTATTTACTCCAAACTAGACCGTTGTGAACTGCTGCAACTTATAGATTTCAGAGTACCTACTCCGAGCAACTAGAAAATACATATTATTCTGCGACACTTCAGTACCGGCATAGCACATACATGCACCTATTTCTTGCTTTCACACACTTGGAAACAAATCCACCTCAAATATCGACATATTTAATATAAGTTTGCCTGTGTTCAAAAGATACCAATATGACATTTTTATGTAGCACATTTAAAAAGCGATTGCGTATATTTTTATTTATTTTCTTCTTGTTGTTTTCATGTAGATTATAATAATTTGTGAACTTATATCGTTATTTTATATTATTTGTATGCCATCTGCAATTTAAAAAATCGTAAACGAGTTTTTCTTTCTCTTTTCTCTTTTTATCTTATATAAATTTAGTTATCTAAACATTAAAAAACTCCTGTGCCTCTGTATCATGCAGTATATCACGAATAGTACACATATATGTAAAGCTCAACAAATAAATAATAATAAATAAATAATTAAGGTTAGAGATATATTAATTTTTAATGTTGGTATAAACGACCTACAAGGAATATCTGAATATTTAAAGTCTTAATTGCATAGTTGTACATAATATATCATGTTTACGTGGTCATAATAAAAACCTTAAAATATTCATTCTGTGTCAGCACTGCCAAACTCCGCAGAAACTATACCATGAAGAAAAGGTGTTTCAGGGTATTTTAGTCAGAGGTGCAATTTCTTATCTGTACGTTCGTATTTAGATTTATTTAATAAATCGCAAACTATTGGTAAACAAGGTCATTATAACAATTTATAGATAGCGACATAAGACGTTAGAAACCTCATCACTTGTGAACGTAATATCTATGTTTATTATGGTTTCGCACACATTATTTATGGGGATATATCAACACAAATCAAAACCTTCAGATGTTTATTATATTTATCAGTGACACCCAACGATAAATATAACTTCACTCGGTTCGCATTTGAATTGTTGAAATATAACCTGTATTTATTCCATTTGAATGAATGAAAATGTTCGTAAGTTAATTTTCGTCAGTGAGACAGTCTAGGACCTCAAGCGTCACACGATGAACTTCATCAATCCCGCCGGGGAATGCATGCAGCGGGCATTTGTTAATCACATTACTTTTTTTTTTAATGTATAAATTGATCCTTTTCCCTACATCCGATTGAGCTGAAACTCAACAGGTAGGCTCATTGTCGATGACAATGGATTCTAATTTGTTCCGACGTCGCGATAACACGTTCGTATTTTACTTTAAGTTTATTAGGAAACCTACCAATTCATTCGTTAAAGGCCTGCAATACCACTTTAACCGGATTACGAATAATTTGAAGAGATTCTTAATAAAATAGCAATAAGTTTTCTCCGTTTGGAAAAGTGGTTCTACGGTCAATTTTTTTGAATTGCCGGTAACCCGGGCGTTTATTGAAATAACATTATCATATACAAACAAGTAAGTAACCCGCCTCACTAGAAGATTTCTGTTCTGATTATACAGGTTGTCTTGATTACCTTTTTGGGATATTATTGGGTTTCGGTGTTGTGCCTCCTTATTTAGCCAACGTTTTGACTGAGAAAATCTCAAATCATACCCGTTTACACAGGTAATTAAATGTATTCGGCGTAAGAAGTGATAATTAAAAATATTTCTTATTATCATTCATTACCTGAGTTTCAGAAAGATTATTGGCTTCTTGTGAATGAATCGATTAGATTTTGACTGACGGGATATACTATCCCGTCAGTCAAAAGATAAGAAGTTATTATTATTATTTATTCTTAAGTTACTTTAAGACTAAATGAATTTCATTGCGGAAATTTTTGATTTTATTTATCCACCGGAAAATGTTGTGGGTCCGACCTTTGTTCGATAATAAAAAATATATGAAATCCAAATAATTTAGTTGTTATAATACAACAACTCTAAAACAAAATTCTGCTCTCATTCAAAAAGCACAACAATATTATAACATTTAAATCTCAAATAAAAAGCTGGATATGGAGATCAGAAATAGAAAACATACTTATACCAAATACAAACTGAAACCGAAAACACTCAACAGCGCTAAAAAACACCATGTATGTATTTCAGAAAGAACACTAAGTACATAATATATTTATAGTGACTAACTAAACATCACGCCGTTTCCCGCAGGGGTAGGCAGATAGGACGGACCGAAAAACTCATTCACATTCATACATCGTCTCATACATACTCTTATATTATTCTGACTCTTGACATGGCATTCTTATCTATTTGATTCACTTGGTCGTGCTATGTCTTCCTCGGGCGTCCCCTACTTCTCCTACCATTCACATATATTCCCCTTACACTCCTTTCTTCATTCGCTCTACATGCCCAAACCATCTACGCGTCCCATTCTTAATCCATGTGGTGTCGCCCCTGGCTGTAGTTGGTCTTTACGAACAATTTTAACCTAAAAATAATATGCCTCACATTGAATTTTTCATAAGGGCAATAAAATAACAAAATTTCGGAAATCCGTGAATTTGAAAACTGCAACCATCTAAAACAAACTAGGCGAAAGTGGGCACCGGTTTTAAAAAGGTCAAAGTCCTAATATAAAGGGTTTAAAACACCTTTGGAGTCGTGTCTACGCTTCGACGCATTTTTAAAGACATTAACCCTTTACGGCGCCGAATTGCAGATCTGCATCATACCATTCGAACTCCTTCAATTGTTCAAAGAAACAAAAAAATACCATTTTGCGCAGCGTTGCATATGCACAGCAAAGCTATCTTACGAATTAGTTAGTTTTATTTTTACTAAATGGCGTTACTTTATATTTTGTGGTCATTTGAATATAAAAACTTGTCATAACCGTTTCGTGTAGTTCGCACGCGTGTTCAATTGTTTGTTTTTATTACTGATATTGAAAATATCGCCGTGAAATTGTGCTGAAGTAACAGTAAGTCCTTCTATTTCATAAATTTAATGTACTTTCAATGAATTTTACTATATTTACAGGGATTCGCTATACTTTTGTTATGATGCAGTAATGCATCATTGCGCTAAACGATCATAATCCATTAGGTTGTTTCTAGAAAGAATGTTTTTTTCTTTCAGTCTCATTATGAATTCGAGGCTTCCACGTTTAGGTGCCAAAGTTCCATCTTTGACGTCTCAAGAATTGGAAGACATTCTGGGCCATTGGCAAGATAGTGATGATGGCTTAGACTACTCAGATGACGAAAACATAGCTGATCATCGTACATATTGGAACGAAATGGGCAGAATTTACACAAAGTTTCGGATGAGGAACCAGAAATACCAGATCCAGAAGAACAGGATAACAACATCTTGTCACCAAACTTGGAGGACAATATCAACAATACAGTCGCGCAATATGAGACACCGCCTGGTATTCCACTACCGAGTACCAGTTCAACTACTACTTCAAGAAGTTCACGTGCTCCTAAGACAAATATTTTATGGAAAAATAAAAACTTAGGGCTTAGCGAAGACCAGATGAAGTTTCGGGGATCTTCTATCTTACCCAACGAAATATTAGAGCTGCAGACACCTTATCAGGTATTTTCAAATTTATTTACTGACGACTTTATCGATCTTATTAGAGAGAAAACAAACCTGTATAGCGTGCAAGAAGATACCAGTAAGTCTATAAATGTTACAAGCCAGGAAATAAGACAGTTCATAGGAATTATATTCTTCATGTCCATAATTCATATGCCTAATGTGCGAATGTACTGGTACGAAAAATATGGTTACGCCCACATACGCGAGACCATGACGGTAAAACGGTTCGAGTTTTTGAGACAGTCGCTACATTTCAATGATAACGCCAAAATGACACCATATGGTTAGCCAAATTCTGATTGATTGTATAAAATCAGACCTATGATTGAAAAATTAAACCATAATTTTGCTAGAGTGCCTTTTGAACAACATTTGTCTGTTGATGAACAAATGTGTTCCACCAAAGCGCGAAGTGCCCTAAAGCAATATTTGCCAGATAAACCTCACAAATGGGGCTTCAAGCTGTTTGTGATTTGTGGTGTATCTGGATATGGCTACAAGTTCGAAGTCTACAGTGGCCAAGAGAACATGCGCAGGTGGTGAGCCTCAGTTAGGTGCGTCATCTAACGCAGTGGTCCGACTTGCCAGAGACATACCTGACAACCAAAACTATCGATTGTTTTTTGACAACTAGTAAAGACGAGAGGTTAGTAAAATACTAAAAACGAACCGGCTCAAACGTACCAGTGATGTAGAATCACTGATTCAGGATAAAAGAAGAAAGGACCATGCCAGTACATACCACCAAAAGAGGTCAGATTGGACCAGGTAGGGCACTGGCTTATATGGACTGAAAAGAGGCTGAGATGCAAACTTCCAGGATGTAAAGGACCAGCCCAAACAGAATGTCAAAAATGTGGCGTGGCCTTATATTTTAACAAGAATAATAACTGTTTTCAAATGTTTCTTACTTACTAACTTTTGATGTGTTTTGACACCATGATGCACTTCTGCATCACAATGTTTTTTTCCAAAAAAAAAAAAGTATTTTTACATAGGAATTTTTTTATTATTTTTCCCATTATGTATAGTTGTTGTTTTACCTGGAGATATTAAAATAAATATGAAAAAAGTTCTTGCGCCGTAAAGGGTTAACAGTTGATATTAACCCCCTGATTTTTTTCAGTAAATGAAACAATGCTACTTTGTTTGAACCACTATATGATTTTTTCAGTAAATGAAACAATGTTACTTTGTTTGAACCACTATATGATTTTTTTAGTAAATGAAACAATGTTACTTTGTTTGAACCACTAAATGATTTTTTCAGTAAATGAAACAATGTTACTTTGTTTGGACCACTATATGACGGCCGGCATAGTCCAGTGGTAACGCATTGGACTGCCATTCCGAAGGTCGCGGGTTCGAACCCGGCGTGCGCAAATAAATTTTATTTGATTAATTTGTGTTATTTCACAATTAATTAATTAAAACAATATATAGTAATATAGTATATTTGCGGCACGTTCCAGAGTGGAAGATACTACCAGTATCGCCCTGGTGTAAGACCACCATTCAGAATTGAAACGTTGCTCCAAATTGCTTTAGCCGTGTTTAGTGACTAGATCTGAATAGCCAGGTACTTCCCCACCTTCCTCTTTCCCTTCCCCACTTCTTACCTTCAGCCTCACAACATCCCCCAATTGGGGATGCCATAGTCTCACTGGCTCCAGACGGGAGCAGTTGGGACTCTTGTGAGGTATTCACTATAAAAAAAATATGATTTTTTCAGTAAATGAAAAAATGTTACTTTGTTTGAACCACTATGTGATTTTTTCAATAAATGAAACAATGTTACTTTGTTTGAACCACGATATGTTTTTTTTCAGTTAATGAAACAATGTTACTTTGCTTGAACCACTATATGATTTTTTCAGTAAATGAAACAATTTTTAAATATTGAAGACAATATTAGTGATTTCTAAACGAAAATCTGAAACAGAAAAATCAGAAAAGGAAGATAAAGATAGTTGCCAATAAAAATGTGCGGTGAAAAAATGAAGACAATGTTAGTGGTTCTTATTCGAAGTATGATACAGTTAAAAGTGACCGAGGGGAATAGGGTCCCATTAGCTCAGTTGGTAGAGCACTGTCCCGGAAAGACAAGGGTCCTGGGTTCGAGTCCCAGATGTGACCGTTTCCTTTTCTGATTTTTCTGTTTCAGATTTTCGTTTAGAAATCACTAATATTGTCTTCAATATTTAAATATTACAATTTGAGGTTTTACTCAATAAAGTTATTCCGAAAAATAAATAAAGAAACAATGTTTCATTGTTTGAACCACTATATGATTTTTTCAGTAAATGAAACAATGTTACATTGTTTGAACCACTATATACTTTTTTTATATACGCCGACCAGTTTCGGAACAACCGTTCCCTCCTCATGGCAAAATATACTAACTTAACATTACAAAACAATTGATGATCATAATATATTACTATGTGTTAAGTGTTAAGGAGGCGTTTCTAGGGATTAGTGAGTGCGGGAAAGAGATGGAACGGACGTTGAAAGGGATGTCTAAGATAAACAAGATGAATTTTTTTTCAAATTTATCCCGTAAAATTCCAACTTTCCAAATCAATCAAATCAATACAAAATTGACTCCAAATGTAGACTCACCTGTTTCTCGCTTGTACCCGGAGAAAAATAAGTTGGCTGATTTATTGAAATCTTGTTAAATTCGTGACGGTAATTCGTATTCCTAAGCCATTTCCAAATAATATATTAGCCTATTCAGAATATAGCGGAATATGTTTTCATGCAGCTGCGCTTTTCCTGATAAATATAATGACAAAATGCGACAATATTTGATTTTTAAGAACTCGATTTACGACATTCTCATTAGTTTTTTACTGATAGTTTGTTAGGAAATCTGTCTATTCATTCGTAGAAGGCCTGCAGCCCCGTACGAATAATTTCAACAGATTTTTAATACATTAGCAATATTTTATATCAGTAAGTTTTCTCCGTACTATACTACGAGTTTCTAGATACCGTGTTTAACCTGATATTCCAACCGTATGTCATACTACGAGTTTCTAGATACCGTGTAAAACCTGATATTACAACCACATGTCATACTACGAGTTTCTAGATACCGTGTATAACCTGATATTCTCACCGCATGTTATACTACGAGTTTATAGATACCGAGTTTAGCCCGATACTCCAACCGCATGTCATAATACGAGTTTCTAGACACCGTGTATAACCTGATATTCCAACCGCATGTCATACTACGAGTTTCTAAATACCGTGTATAACCTGATATTCCAACTGCATGTCATAAAGATTGCATCCTTTCCGATAAGTCAGAAAAAAATAATCAAACGAATTTTCCATTTTCACATAGAAACAATGGAGACAAGTTGTTACAGACAGTGATGCTTCTCAAACTCATCCGGGCACCAATTGCAAAATCATATAAATATGGGCATTAAAATCTATGTTTTTATTGTTTCAGAATGCTGCAGGAAATCCCAACTTTAGAGTCCATAGTGACGAAGGCGAAGGAGCAATTCGTTAGGGAATTTGGACAACAACCGACTGTAGCGGCATGCGCCCCTGGTAGGGTCAACCTTATCGGAGAACATACGGACTACAACGATGGCTTCGTTTTGCCGATGGTAAGTGTAAATAAACCAGTAATATCTGTGAACAGTAGCCATCGCGTCAAAAAAAACTATGTTTCTAATTTAAAAAAAAAAAACAAAATTTCGACCTTAAATATCCAATTTAGACTCGATTATAAACCATATAAAATTTTAAGTAACATTTTTTTAAAATTTGAATAAGGAATTACAGAATTTTTCCAAAGAAACGTCACTACCTCAATGATAATTCTTTTTTTCAAACTTTCTTCACATCAGCAGATAAGTACCAAAATATTGAAAAAATGCAAAAAAGAAATCGAAATTTAACACAATGATTTCACATTTGATAAAATAATCATTACTGTACAATTAAAACGGCCACCATCTTAAACCGGAAACGGGACGTAGAAACAAATTTACAGATAGATGAAAAAAAAAGTCCAGTTACGCTATAAAATACGACCACCGCTCACAATAACGTTGCTTGAACCGGCTTTAGCCGTGTTTGGTAACCGGATCTGAATAGCCAGGTACTTCCCAACCTTTCTCACCCCTTAACCTTCCCTAATTCCATGACCTTTAGCCTCACAAGATGTCCCAATTGGGGATGCAATGGTCTCTCTTGCTCCAGGCGGTTGGAAACAGTTGCGCGGCACTCACATTAAAAATATATAAATAAAAATAAATGTAACGGACGTAGTTGACCATATTATTTAATTTCATAAAAATTGTTTACTTTTATAAAATGTCCCTACTCCACGCCACTGGCAAAATCACCACTCCCCGCCACTGGTCATTTTGTCCAATTTTCGGCCCAAGCGGCTTGAAAACTTTGACTCCGAATGGCTTCGATACCACATCGCCGGCTTACCTGCCGCGTGGATCAATGTCCAGCATTTTTTCTATGTAAATTTTACATAGAAAAATCAATTTTTAAACATTGCAAATATGTATATTTTACTTGTTCATCCCCTCGGCGGTAGTCAAATAAACACTATTTTCGATATACTACCGCTGAGGAGATATTAAAAAAGCTGTTTTTCACCCATATGTAAACCCATTTTTGAACAATATTTTTTACCCTTTTTGCGTGTACAAAAATCCAGGAACCTCGTAGCATAGTGAATCTTATCTCTTTCTGAGCGCTATGTTACGGGGGACCTCGGAAAAATACTAACTTAACATGTTTTACAAATTTGATCGCTTGAGATCATTTTTACACATTTATTTTACAAACATTTCTTATTTTTTGTCGTATCTTGACAAACAAAAAATCTAGTTGTCAAGATACACATTCCTATAACTACTATGCATTTAAACTATGTAATTATCATTCATGTAAGCGCTCAAAATCTTTTCTAACTCTCAAATTTAAGCGACTGCCTTCAAGTGTGCTACCGGCAAAATGAATATGCGACATTTTTCCGGGGCATATAAACACATATCTGGCGCGGGTACAATCCCCCACCACTTTTGGACTCAAAACCCAATGTCGGGTGCGAGTCAGGCTAATTAAATATAAGCAGCCACATAATTGAAAATAAATTAGTTCATCTTTACCACCAAAACCAAGCGTTTTATTTATCAACAAGTGACTCCTGCCCAACATCTGCCTCACCCCGCCAAGTCCTCTGCTCCAAGATCTTCTGGTGTTACCTCTTCAAGACAAGCCGGCCCTCCTCTGGAAAACCGCCAACACCAGAAGCGAGCAGAGACAACAGCACACCCAGGGCCCACCATTCACCAAGCCTGGGTGCGGGAGGCAGATTCCATCACAATATCAACTACAATCATCATCATCGGCCGTAAAGGAGCATCTCATCGGTTGAAGACACGGTTTGGACCCGGCGCCTAAATCTACAGTCTTGTGCGGACTCCCGTCCAGTACAATAAATCATCTGTTGTCATGCATATTTTTATTTACAAGATTTGTGACAAACGTGAAAAAATAACAGTTATATAATGTACGTAGTAGAGACACAATGACCTTGTTGAACTAGCGCATAGCGCATTCCATTAAAATGGTTTACTTGCATTGTTAAAAAAAACGTAACTGGTTAGCGTTTGACGATTACACACTGTTATTTTTTCAAACAATGTCCATACGAACATGAATTGTACACTAAGACGATGCACCACACCGTGTCACATAACACTCCTTATGTAGATGGCAATAAGATTTAAATTCCCGTTTAACCCGTTCCGATATGAATGAAAAAACATTGCCAAAAAGAGTGTGTTCAGGCACAAATTAAATAGGAAATTAACTTTAATGCAATTTTTTATTCTGAACTTTCTGAATTGCCCGATTGTTTTATAGGCAAAGATGTATTCCGTTCGCAGTATTTAATTAAAGTATCTATTTTTTACGATTCCACGAATAATTCCACGTACAATTGTGGTATATTCAGCACGACTGCAAATAAGCACAAAGCGTTTTCATTTGTAGAATACAATATATAATAGTTTGTCGTTTTTCAACATCAAATATAAACCCTCATCAGTCCTTTTGTTGCTCTTGAAATAGTAAAAATGATCCCCTTTTGAACTCTATTTCACAGACAAACCTTAAGCGTGCTACCGTCGTTGCAGATTGCAGAGCAGTTAATTTTCTAATATCTTTATGTCTCCTGTTGGAACTAGTTACCCTTTTTTTCTTTGCTAAATGTGTGTATGTACAAGTGTAGTACATCTACTGCATAATCTATTAAAATTGTCATTAAAATCCATTCCGCCACGTTCCTGAAACTGTTTTAAGACCACACCAAACCGGATCAGTTTATCTTTTCATGATTCAAATAAAAATCCCTCCCAAGGCGGTTCGATGGGTCGAGTCGAGACTATCGAGAGAGTCCGGCTGGAGAGGAGAAGGGTCTCCTTCAACCCGTCTTCCTTTAATATTTCATGCATAAAGTTAAATTTATTTTAAAGTTGGTAATCAGATTTCTGATTCATTAGTAGCCATCTTTAGTAGAACATTTTATTTCAGTAGCCTTCTTAGATCTTAGATAATATATGGAACAACATAATTTGTAACAATGTTCCGTGTATGTCTAAACAAAAAACAAATAAATAAAATACACAATATGTTGATTTAAAATATACAACTTGACGTAAAAGATCCAATCACATAAGATAAATATTTTTAAAAACAGGTTACTATTTCTAATTTCAATAATATCACGACTACAAACAAATAATCACTTCTAACATCTATAAGATAAGAACAATTTATTGGGAGATTGCATCTTCACTGGTGCTTCAACTTATCAGCAGTTGGGTAATCGATATTGCTTTGCACTTTTATCAGAGAAATTTATAGAGTTACCTGTCGTATGTGAGTACATCATGATAAAGCAAATAGAGCTATGTTTCCCAAACCTACAATATGCTTAGTAACTGAACAGGCGTAATTTTAAGATTACAATTGTTTTTAATGAGGGGTTCCATCTTCAACTACATTTTAAGAAATAATTCAAAATATGTAATGCACAAGTGAGGCTATGCGATAGATACATGGATAAATTCAACAAATGGAAGACAAAATATCCAGAACGATGAAGATCTTATTCATATTATTTATTTTTAATTAGTGATTTATATTATTTATTTTTAACTGTGAACAAAGAAACCATCGCGTCTTATCGTATCCGTCGCATGTTTCTCGTATTTAATAAATAATCAAAACCAAAAATTTCTTTGAAATCATAATATTTTAAGTGTAGGTAAATAAATACCTACATAGTTAATTATAAATCATGTATTTTGTGTAACTTGAAAAAGGGGAATTTTACAATTTTTTCCAAAGAAACAGGAAAAAAGAGTTGTCATTATCTCAATGACAATTCTTTTTCCAAACTTTTTCAGCCAGGTTGGTAGTAGTTAACATAATAATGAAAAAAATCGTCCAAATAAACACGATGATTTCACGTTTGAAAGAATCTTTACTGAACCATTAAAACGGCCACCATCTTGAAACGGAATTGGAGCATTCAAAAAAAAAATTACAGATATTAACTATGTATTACACAATTTTATCAGAAACAATTTTTTTCAAAACTATGGAAAATATGTTTTTATAATCATTTCCAGATTTTTAATTTTCTGACCAAAATATTCCAATTTTTTCCCAATTTCCCGGAATATTTTTTTTCAGAAAAATTAAAATTTCCCAACACAAAAAATTGGAAACTTCGATAATTTCCAAACTTCACATAATATCAAAAACAGTCTTGAAGATCAAAAATTTCCCAACATGAAAAATTTACAAACAACGAATAACAAAATAAAAAAGATAAATGTCTAAACCAAACAAATATTGAAAATGTTAAAAAGACGAAAAAAATATTGAAATGAAAAATGAAACTTATGAACCCAACTTCATGTAGGACGATATTCATGTCACGGTTTTTTTTCCCGGTGAGTTTGCTGCTACTGTATTCGCCCGATATTATTTTTCCAATGAACCGGCTGCAAAGGGGCAAAACTCTACTATAAGGGAACTTGTCTAAATCGACCGACGCCCATCAAAAAGCCGCCTGCAGGGCTTAGTAGCAAAAAAACCCGAAGTATCTATCTATATCTGCCATATAATAATTAAAATTCGAAATAAAAATGTAGGTGTCATAGGCTCGCCAACCTGCAAAAGAACAAAACAAAAAGAAATCTACAGGATTTTTTTTAAATGAGTTTCAATTGTGTTTATCAATCCGTTCACCTTATAATTTATAAAATAATAATGGTTAGGATGGGCCTTGCTTACATAAACTTTACTAAAACGTGTATCGTAGTTTGGCAAGCAAAATACCTTCAGACTGTGCACGAGTCTTCGAGTGTGTACTTAGCAATGACTTATAAAATACCGTTATTCTCTATTCCATGGTACTTAAGACACTTTACCAATGAAATAAAATATATAAGACGCTCTCAATCAAGAAAGTATCACCTGACAATAAGCCCTTATTTATACTATAGTATTATTCAAATGTACCTTTTATGTATATAAACAAAGCCAACTAGAGTACATGCTTGGGAGCACGACTGCTAAATTACGATGTCGGTACTGTCGCTAAGTAAACTTCAATGTTTAAAATAGCCTAATTACTCTGTTTATTTAATATGTTTCCGGTAAAACAACACACAAATTAGCGGTAACAACGAGTATCAATGACAATTACCGCCATCTGCAAACTGTCGTTGCTCGATGGCACTGACTTGATCACGTGACACTTCGAAATTAACCGCGCGTCTAGGCGTGGCTGTGTTTGGCCTTGTATATTAAGCACTGATATCAGAATAAAATAATTTTACCTAAATTAATAAATAATAAAGACTACGCGGAGAAAAATTAATTTGAATATTGCAAATTTAATAAGACGAGACAACACCCTAAAATAACGAAGGAATTTTAACGACGTAAGGGAAGAAGCCATGTACAGAAATATGCGATGCACGGCCCTGGTGTATTGGACAGACCTACGGTTGAATTTGCCGTAGCAAATCTTGAAAATGAAGTGAGAATCTTATAAGTGATGTAGTCGTGTAAAAACAATATAAGGCGCGCGGCCCGCCATAATGGACCGACCTACGGTCGACTTTGCCGTAGCAGGCCTAGAAAATTAATATTTACTTGAGGTTTGTTTTAATTATATCTGATGAAGGTATCAATAAAATCTTAGATCTTTCTAGAGGGATCCTCGGGAAGTTTCTGAAGGAAATCTGGTGCCAACCGCTAATTTTAAATTTTAATAACATTTATTTCCTAATAAAATTTTAGTAAAATACGATTGTACCTATTATCACGATGTCGGAACACGTATTCATAAAAACCCGAATATTTCCGCATTTCGTCATTGTATATTATCGAGGCATTGCAGGTGCGTGAACACGTGTTCCGATATGTTATGAATTAATTCAAAGTTGCCCGCAATACCGTTTTTACACGGATGATCAATAATTTTTAATAAATTAGCAATACTCGATTTTCTCCGTGTACGTCCTTCTAATACGCGTTTCAATACATTAAAGATACAACTTGTCATTTACAGACATACACACTCACAGTGTGAAATCAGCACTCCCGTAGGGATGGCAGTAGTCAAATTCCGACACATCTATCGGGTGAATCTTGTGCGAGTTCTGTAGTAGGTACCGTTCCAGTGAGCTTGACATTAAATTCACGGGCATAACTGTTAATTCTGTAACTCGATCCATTAGCTTTCTGTTTACATTTACTTCAGTTAACAGACTGCATACTGCACTATATTTTGTGGATATATTTCTTCTGTCAATTCAATTTTGAGTGACCATGATTTAATTTTTACGGAATCTTCACCTCACTTTCATAATTAATATAGTAATTTAAAAGAACTCAAAAGGACAGCCAATAAAATTTGTAGAAATTTCAAATACGTCTATTTAAATTTAGATATTTTTTTCCTAATCGAATGAATGAATGAATGAAGTGGAAATAAACCCACTTCCCGATATCCGATCGAGCTGAACCTTGACAGATAGACTCGTTGTCGATGAGAATGCACTATATCAACTTTTGGTGGAACTCATTCATACACAAACTTGTACATACGCATGTTTCTGAAGTTGGGTGACATTATATTGAATAAATACAAAAAAAGTTAAAGTAGTTAAGTTCACAACAGTTGAGTTCCAGTCCCTTGGGAGGAAGATTCAATCCTCAATAAAACCAAAAAGTAATATACAAATATTTTTAAATACATATTTTAATAAATTTAGATCATTTAATAATGTAGTAAAAACCTTTGTTTTTACGGTTTGTTTTTTACGTGATAAGACTATGAACATTAAGAAAATGTTCAACTATACGTAGGTACTCGTATGTATGTACACTTTTATTTAGTATATTGTAAAACTTCCCCATTTTCAGAACATCCGTAATACTAAATCACAAATAAAATGTTAATTTCCGCAGCTTCACAAAATCGATACTATTTATTAATAATATTGTGCTTAAGGCGATGCACTACGTCGTGTAATATTTTAAATTGAGCCGCTATCAATAACAACCCTTACGTAGATGGCGATAAGGTTTAAATTCCCGATTCAAAATCGATACTATTTATTAATAATATTGTGCTTAAAGCGATGCACTACGTAGTGTAATATTTTAAATTGAGCCGCTATCAATAACAACCCTTACGTAGATGGCGATAAGGTTTATATTCCCGTTTAACACCATCCGCCTGTTTTGATTGATGCAATAAAAAAACTTAAAATAATAACGGAAAATGGGTTCGTAAGTGGGAGATTTTGAACTTTAAAGCAGTCTTCATAGGCCTTATACATTATTTTTTTCTGGGCTTATAAAAAGACTTATCTAAAAAATACTCGTTTATTTTAAAGGCCAAGATGTATTCTACTCGCAGTATTTAATTAAAGCATCTGAAACATTTCTAGTCGACCAAATTTTCAAACTAAAAACACATGATTTTGCATTACTACGTATGGCATCATCTCAAATACCCCTTTTCCACGTTACTGGGGCAACCTCCAGGGTATTAATTATTTCTTTTTTTAACATTTTTTATGTAAATAATTGTTAACGTAGAAAAACTTTTCAGAAAATATCTTTTTATAAAAGCTAACATTTACAAATCGCTGGACCTCTCAATTTCCACTGTAAACAAACTCGTTTTCCTAAGAAAACTCTTTCGTAAAAATCCTTATAAATTGATTCTATTTATATTTACAAACCTTTCTCCCTTCCGAGAAAAACACCTGGCCGATTTAAACTAGTATTATTATAAGGTCGGTCCTTGAAAGTATTGGATATAAGCTGGTCACCCTACAGTGAGGTACCGTTTCACCTTGCGCATGTAATACAGGTCAGCAGGTGAAATTGCACTCAGAAGCAGGTGATCGACTTTGTGTGGACATATCAAGGCGTTGGCTATGTGCTATCTGTCCACTTCACCGCCTCGTTAACTACAATAGGTACCTTAACTTGACCTTGTCATCGACTTCTAATCAATAACCACTTGCGAATAGTACTTGAAATTTTCCTTCACGCCACACTTATTTATTTATTAACGGACATCGTCCAAATTACAACATAATAACAAGAATACAGTAAAATGAAAAATACAGGAGTAGACAAAGGTACATGAAAGCAAAGACATAAGGCAGATATAATATAAGAAAATAAAGTGACAAGTCGAATCAAGTCAAAACTACGCCGTGGGTCAGGACCACAGGACACTTATAATATTCCGTCACTTGTTTAACGACTGGCAAAAATCATTCAGACTTATCCCAAAAAAGTTAAGGTTTTGACTTGAGTTGACCAGTCTATACATTCTGGACAATGGTGAATAATATCCATAATTTGTAGAATGATGGTTGAGGAAGAGCAGTTCATTATTTCTGAGTCTGTGCGAGAAAATTGATAAGTGAAGTAGATTTAAAAAAACAGCAATGTTAAATATTATTTCTTTTTCCACACTTAATGAAGGCGACACAAAACTCTAATAAATGGGTTTGCTCGAGGCTTACATTTTAATTAATTTCCACGAATTCGTGACGATAGTATATATTTATCTATAGAAATCCCAAACGTTCCCACTAAAAATACCTTGTAATTTTTTTACTTATACAAATATAATAAAAAATAATAAGTACCACTCTTTCAACAAAACTTATTAATTTCAATTGATAATTGAACTCTGCGGTTAATGGCTATTTTTCCTTCCACCAGGCCTTGCCTCTGGTGACCGTCGTGGTGGGAAGACCTAACGGGACCCGATCATGCACAGTAACTACTTCGGTTGCCGACCAGAAGACGGACTCCAAGACGACCTTCGACTTACCAGGGGAAAAAGGGCAGGACCTCAAACCTGGCAACCCCGCCTGGGCTAATTACGTTAAGGGCGTTGTTGCCAACTTTAATGGTGAGTGTTATTCAGTATTGCAGTAAGTACTGATTTTGATCTGCGTCCTTATTATTTTTTTAATATTGTGTATTACAGATTTATTTAATTCTATTACAATATGTATATGACATAATTTACATAACTTTAAACAAATAAATGACAAAAATTACAGTAGTATATTTTAGAGTCCTTGCCTAAAATGATTCTTCAGAGCCAATATTGAAAATATCAAGAAACTTAAAAATTTCATTTAGCAGCACCATACCTCTTGCCATGCTATGCTGGGCCAGAACGTCCGTTTCACCACGTGGAATATAGAGCAGGTCGTGGTGTCGACACTAGCGGTAGTTGTTCGGTACGAATAATTTAAAACAGTCCCGTAGGTATGGGCTGTCAATAAAATAGTTTATTATTTATGCTGTTACGGTAAGGGCCCATTCTTTCTAGATTGGAGACTTTCGTAGCGCGTTTGAGAGAGAAAATCCATATTATGCATAAATCGCTGGTATTCACCGAGCATTTGATGTAAACATGCTTTAGAAACTTTTTTTTAATTTGTTCTGGCCCAAGCAGCAGAATCATATTCTGGTTTTGATCATATAATGCAGTTGAACATCGATGTCATTGCTTCGGGCTTGGAAAATTGTTTACTTATTCTGTTGTGAAGGTTGAAGATGTATTTAGCGTTGATGAAAATAAAAATATGTAATCTTTTTATAACATGCTTATTTTTTTTACGGGGATGCCGTAAAAAAAATAAGGCGTGATGAATTTTAAACCATACAAGTAATTCACAACAAAACAGTAAACATTATTTAAATGATCGCGTTGCGAAAGTTATCTTTCATAAATAAAGCACTCACCTGTAGTACCTTAGCGCTTGGTACTAGGTACTACACTAGTACCCGACACCATCCGTGTTGAGCAGTGGCGCATTTTGAATGCCATGGGCGATACCAGTGGCGTGCCACTACACTTCTTATCACAAATCCAAGAAGTTTGTAACAAGATACTGCCAACTCCACTAAATGATCTAAAAAGGTTGTTAGGTATATGTGGCGATTTTCAGGAGGACGCGAAAACGTTTAAAGTGCTTATCCGGATTCCTATTAGCTACAGCAAATATCTTTTAAAAAATCTCCAATAAGCGATTTTATGATATGTTTTTAAATACAGGCCTATTTTTTAAATTAATGTTATTATCAGAATTTGAAGACCTCAAATTTTCAACATTGTTACTGTTTATTAAGTGGGTACCTCGAAAGTTCAAACTTTTCTACAAGACTGATAAAATATTTTTTTCTAAGCATATAAAAATATTTCATATTAAAAATGCTCGATCAGAATTTAGTCCTAGATGTCTCCTACTTAAAGTATTTTTTTAAAGAATATAGAAGAAATTTAAGAAGTTATTAGTTAAAGTAGTACTATTACTATTTAGTGATTCTGTTTAATCATTGATGAAGAAGATAATACTGATAGATATAAACGAAACATGAAACAGAACAAGACACAGATAATAATAAAAAGGTTGAAACAGTTGCAACTAAGAATCTTTACCTTTCTTTAAATTTTCTGTGTCTTTTTCTGTTTCATATTTCCTTTAGAATTATTAGTGTTATCTTCTTCAATTATTAAGTATGACTCTGATGGCTACCTTCAAAAGTTATTCCAACAAATTTAGATAGGTACTGACGCTTTCTTGTGCCGTATTAAGGATTATCTTTTTATCACGTCGTAGATGAATTGATTTAGGCTATGTTAAATGTACTGGTTTGTAAAACACGTCAGATTACCCATAAAAGCATCGTCACAACAAATGAAACAAAAAAATGATCTAATATATTTTTTTTATTTTTTTATTTATCGCCCAGAGGGCTTTTACATGGTTGGTAGTATAATTTTAATTTGACAGATACTTTGAAACATAAAAAATAAGAATAAAATTACATTTGATGAAAGCTATGCAACAAGTCGTACAAACACAAGAAACAAAAACAGAAAACTACAGCTATTTGTAGGTTTACATGATGTGTTTAGGAGTATTGTTGAAATAAATGTTTTAAATGATCCACAAAACTTGCCAAGTTGGTATTGAATATGTCAACATCACCCAAGTAATGATTTCCCATGGTGTGAAGTCGTTGTATCGGAGAGTGGGCAATATAGTTACGCTTATGTGTGCTGCTGTAGAATATTGTATTTTGTCGTGTTGTTACTGTGGGTGTATGTATGTTTATACTGTGGGTATATGTTCTTATTGTCTTATAATTAATACAAATTAAAATCATTATTTTTCACATGACCTTGCAATACACATGAGTACTAATGAGTGAACTGTTTTTTTTTAAAAGAAATATTATTGACTAAAATCTTATTTTAACTCGATCGTTTTGTATTTCGGCTGCCTGCAAAATAGTTTCAAGATGGTGGCTGTTTGGTTCAGTAAAAAAGTGAAATTACCGTGTATATTTGGACTTTCTTATTTGCATTTTTTTTCAATATCATGGTACTTACCTGCCTGGAGAAAGTTTGAAAAATGATTAGTCATTGATATCATGACGAATATTCGTTTGTTCAAAATCTTAAATCTCCAAAATCTCTTCACCGATTGCTTTGAAATTTTAACACAACGTTGCATTCGAATAAGCGTGTGTTTTAATATACCTGTATTATACAGATGTCACCTGTGACATCTATAAACATGCCTTTTTTAAAAACAGCGCCTTCTGTTGGAGAAAACACGCTTTTTTTTAAAACAACCCCATCTTTCGGACGTAAAAACAACACGCTCTATTGTTTCTCTGTCTGCATAGAAATACTGAGCCACAGCAACGGGTGGCGGGGTACAGCTAGTTTGAAATAGAATAAAACTGTTACATGAAAGTAGTTACTTGATAAGTTTTTTTTTTTAGGTAGGTACCTACATGATAATTTTTGCTCGCTTAAAAATAACATTATTGTTAGATTAAACAATCAGAAATCTAGATGAAATTAAAAAAAAAAACTATAAAGAAATATAAACAAGACAGATTTTTTTCAAATATACATATATGTCCCTTGTCAAAACCAGTAGACCAAAAGGTTGGTGATCACTGTAATCAATAATAATCGGATGATTTGTATTTTTATGTAGAGCCGTTTTTTATGAAAAATAATTTCAAGAGCAATGTGTTCGAAATGTTAGGTGTTAGATATATTATCAGCGCTTTGGCGCTTTTGGATTAGAACTAGTCGTAGAAACGACCCGTTCTCGTGAGATAAATAATGTCAACCAAACCAATAATGCCAACTTAATTAAAGGATTTTGGGGCTCCAGACCAGAGGTGGCTGTCAAATTCAATAGTGGTCAAAAGTATGCAATGGTGATGTATTCAAAGTGAAAAGATATACCAAAAATTATCTTTAATATCTGGCCTGTACCCGGCATTGCTCGGGGTTATGAATGGTTTAGGGTTGGAATAAAGTTTTGAGGTAATGAATTCTAGTGTACATGAAAACTGGGTGTAGTTAAGATGGAAATATATAACATAGTTAAGACTTGAAAAAGGTGTTTTTAAAGTTTCACTTAATCGCGCCATGTTATCCTAGGGCATCCTCGACGCTTCCTACCATTCACTTCCACGTCTTACATTCTCCTCACACCCCTTTCTTCGGTTATTACATACTCCTAATTTTACCATACATAAGTGTTTGTTTCACTTGATCGTGCCATGTTTTCCTTGGGTGTCCCCGACAGTTTTCACCTTTCACTACTGTACACCATATTGTTACTGATAAAAAAACATTATATCCACTTTAATTCGACTCCGTATGCCATTCCGGTGCGTCTTTAATTCAACTCGTATGTACAAAGATAAGTGCGAGTAAATTTGGTAGAATAAGTTCCGTCTGTCCATTTCGAAATCAAATAAAGGGTTTTCCAATAATAGGTGTTATTTTGAATAGCCCGCTATTTCGGTAGATGTTACTTTTGAAGCTGTCATTTTTTTACATTTGACAAGTAAAAACTAAGCCATTAATAAAAATGGAACGATACACGCTTCAACAACGCATTGAAATTATTAAAATTCACTTGAGTGAATCAACTGCAAATCATCTTGAGGCTGGAGCAACAGTTACTGTGAATGGATTGCGCTATCGAGAGATGATTAATGTTTTTTTATGGCCGGAATTGGATGGTATTGATCTGGACAACGTTTACTTTCAACAAGACGACGCTACGTGCCACACAAGCAACGAAACCATTGATCTTTTACGATTGAATATCAAAATAACACCTCTTATTGAAAAATCCTGTATTATGTAGGTACCTAGGTATAATAATTTTTTTTTAGAGTAAGCTCAAACAGTGAAAAAGTCAGCGAGGTGGGTACCTACACCCCTGCATGTTTTCAAAAGTTTCGAAATAATGACTTTGTGATGAGATTTGTGTGAAAAGTGTCAAAACATATTGTGCAATTATTCCTTGACAGAGTTTATCTATGGAGTGCTCAATCAAAAATCTTACATTATCTTGATCTGTGGTGATACAGGAAGATTAGTTTCTACCTGATTGTAATTAACTTGATTAATAATTAATGAATTGTAATAAGCTTATCAGCAATGAAGAAATACTTAGATTAGAACTTTTTATAACACATTTTACTAATACTCAATAATTGTATATTCCAGCAGTCCAGTACTCCACCTTCAATTACTTATTCCAATAAATTGAATTTTTAAAAATTCTGACAATAGTACTTGAGCTCTTCCTACAAGAACAGCTTTACTATAACTATAATGAAGAAAATAGCTTGCAGAAAATGAAATTTTGCGAAACCAGGGTGCGAACCCGACTCTTTGCACCGCTCAACCTCAAACCTGTCTAATAAATAACAAAGAAAACAAGTTATAGTTTTCTTAGTTTTGATTTTGAGTGCAAACTCTGAATACATTGGTATTTTAATTTTCAGGAGAACTAGTTGGGTTCGACATGTCGATTGAGACAACTGTTCCCCTGGGAGGCGGTTTGTCCAGCAGTGCTTCCTTGGAAGTAGCAACCTTCACCTTCCTCGAGGCTCTCACCAACTTCAAGGCCAGGTAAGCCAGAATATCATTTTCAAATACAGTCAGAGAAAAGAGATAATCTGTAGACAAGACAATATTTTATTCCGTATTATCTATGGCATCGGCTTTGTCAAAGAGAAAAAATGACGATAGACTGACAACCTCTGTGGCAAAACAGTATATTATATATTATGCTTTCCTAAAAAAGCGGTGTTGATAGCTGTTATCTAGCGGTTATGACATTCTAAACGCAGCGGGTACAACAAGACGTCTTAACAGTGACCACAGATATCATGAAGTTCTGGACCCAACACAGAGGCCTGGGTGCATTTGAAACTGAATTAAATTGTGTTTATGGCGTACAGAAAAGGAAATAACGTTAAGTACTTTTTTTACAAAGCATCTCATTCTAGAGACGAAAAAACCACCATACAGAATCGAGACTTTGCCTGAAATGGATTGAATTAAATTTATTCTTTATTCCAAAAAACATGTGATTAAATCTTTTTTCAGACCCCAGGACAAGGCATTGATATGTCAAAAAGCAGAGCACGAGTTCGCGGGAATGCCCTGCGGAATAATGGACCAGTTCATTTCCACAATGGCCACAGAAAAACACGCGCTCCTAATTGACTGCAAGTAAGGCACAATGACATTTAAGAACTAATTATGTATAGTCTGAGCCAGTCCTGAGCCAAAAACCCTGGCCCTAATAAAAACCTCAAGAGCGCTGTATTAGGTATTACCAATTGACTCCTTGACGTCTTGCACCAATTGCGCCTGCGCAAAGTTGTGGACAGTACCTATCTCATCATCAATAACTTGAGTTGAAAAGGGAGTAAGTCATTACCCAGAGTGTGTTTTGAACTCAATCTGATCAACTGCTAGCCAAGTCTTCTAACTACAGGACTATCATCAAACACACCATATAAATTAATTCTGTAATTATATGCTTAAATTATACATGATTTATTCGCAACTTGTTTATTTAATTATTTGAGTGTGGGCTAACTCATTACAGTTATTACACTCTCAATCTATTATATATATTGGATAACATACCTAATAGATTGAGTAGACACTCAAATAACTATTTTTTGCTATTTGTTTTTGGGGTGTTATGCCGTGTTACGCTAACTCCTTCTTTAGCCAACGTTTCGGACAGCATTACAGTGTCCATCATCAGGGCAGATGTGTTATTTGTAAAATAACACATCTCATACATCTCGTAAAATACACATTAAATAACACATCTGCCCTGATGATGGACACTGTAATGCTGTCCGAAACGTTGGCTAAAGAAGGAGTTAGCGTAACACGGCATAACACCCCAAAAACAAATAGCAAAAATACTTTTGGCCGTAAAAATCTTAAATCATATTTGACGAAACTCAAATAACTAAATCAAATAATTAAATAAACTTGTTTATTTAATTATTTGAGTTGAGTATTACTCTCAATCTATTATGTATATTGGATATTATACCTAGTGCATTCTTTATGTATTTCTTTACTTGATTTCTAAGCCTTAAGAAAACGTAAAAGAATTCAAATAAGATTGATATCATAATAGATTTGGTATTTTTATACTTTATATAAGATTTTTTATGTTTCTTCTCTTACAGGACTCTAGATACAAACCTGATTCCAATTGACGACACGGAAGTGGTCTTCCTAATAACAAATTCTAATGTCAAACACAAGTTGACGGGAAGCGAGTATCCCCAGAGAAGGGCCCAATGCCAAAACGCAGCCACCCTTTTGAGTGAACCATCCCTTAGGAACGTGCAAATGAAGGACTTAGACGGTAAGTAGCTTAACAGAAAAACATTAATTCAGAAAGTTTATTTTTATATTTTGTATAAATCATGTTCACTTGAGTATCTCGAATTGATAAGTATGTACTTACTTAGAGGTATTAAAATAACAGCCCGTTAAATGTTTAATGACCAAGGATACGCACAATTTTTACTGGTTTTTTACAGATTATGTTCTCACTTACGAGTGAACAATCCAATTACAAAAACTCAATTGTTATACATAACTTCATGCCATTACGTGTTTACTTTCATTTTAATAAGAAAAAAATCATTTTCACAATCTTAAAAATACAGCAGAAAATCTGTTTATTCTGAACTTCTAGGGCAGTGCAATCTATTACAGGTTCGCCACGCCATTTCTGTCATAATTTAAGATATCTAGCTTTGAAATATATATTATATGTATTGTCAAAAAATAAGACAAGACGCCAGACTCTTCATTTTATAATTTTCCATTAATCAATAAGAAAGGAAATACTGTTCAGATCATTGATGTATATTGTATATATATATATATGTATACTATATTTAGATGTGACATGAAGTGAAAAAATTGGTTCCACTTTTGTCAGTCCAACTAGCCTGATTTAGCCTCCAACGCTCTACCGACCGCCTGCTTGCCGACCAACAGGAAACCACAAAATCCGATCTACACGCTGTGCACACCGATTATCGCTAGTGGAAAACGTTTCGACAAGATATTATTAAGCAATAACGATTCAAATTGAAAAGCTCTATGGTTCGGATTAGTACTGACGTTCTAATAATGATTTTGAATGGAAGTAATAGATATGTACTTAAATGTTGTGTAATTCAAATTTTCAGCACTCAAAAACCTGAAAGTGGATAAGGTGACGATCAACAGAGCGGAGCATGTCATTTCAGAAATTAGAAGGACTATTGAAGCCGCCCAAGCTTTAAAGGACAACAAATTGATAAAGGTAGTTCATATTATTAGAAATAAATTTTAAGATTTTTTGCCAATGAAAATTTGTTAAAGCAAGTCATGTTGGTGTGGATTGTTCAACTCCTATAATTTGCATCTAAAATCAACCAGAATTTCAAAACCTACAACTTTGACTCCAAAATAAATGACAAAATCGAGTTTTTAACTATAGGTTTTCCAATAAGAGGTGTTATTTTGAATATTAATTAAGGAATTAATGATTTTTTATGGCCGGAATTGGATGGTATTGATCTGGACAACGTTTACTTTCAACAAGACGGCGCACAAAACCATTGATCTTTTACGGGAAAAGTTTCCGGACCGTGTTATCTCTCGAAGAGGTGATCACAATTGGCCACCGAGATCTTGTGATTTAACACCTTGCGACTTCTTCCTTTGAGGCCACGTGAAAGAGAAGGTCTACGCCAACAGCCCAGCGTCGATTCAAGACCTCAAAGATGGAATTCGTGAGGCTATCGAGGACATAAGGCAGCCACTTTGCGATTTGGTTATGGAAAATTTCATGAAAATGATATGGTCCTGTAGGCGTGGTCGTGGTGGTCATTTGACTGATGTTATTTTTCATTATTAACGGCATACCTTCCTCTTTATAATGAAATAAACATTCGATCATTTATATTAAAAAATGGCATTTTTCTTTGAATATCAAAATAACACCTCTTATTGGAAAACCCTGTATAAGTCGAACAGTTATAAAAAAATCAACAATAATAATAATAATAATAATTGGATAATTTGTGGAGCGCCGTTTTTGTGAAAAATCACCTCAAGGGCGCTGTACAATTTATTTCCTAGGATCTACATTTGTTATTTAGACCAACTGTGCCAACACGAGGTTCTTCGTAAGGATGATTTTGTACACTAACAAATATAAAAACAGAAATAATATAGGAAAGGGAAGTTGTTCAAGGAAAAGAGATAGGGGTAAGGAAGAAACAAGAACCAATAATTGTTATTGGAAATAAAAATTGTGGTTTACAACAAAAACTAGCTATGACAAGCCTCGATATAATGTATGAGTCTTGTGTTTTAATGGAGAGGAAAAGCTTTACTTATTTCATTATTGAAGACAATATAAGCGATTCTTAAACGAAAATTTGAAACAGAAAAATCAGAAAAAGATACACACATAGTCACATCTAGGATCCTCACCTTGAACCCAGGACCCTCACCTTGCCGGGGCGCCGCTCTACCAACTGGGCTAGTGGGACCCTATCTCCTTATTGTTTCTTTATTACATTGTAATATGTAATAATTTGTATATTTATTGTAAAAAATACATATATTAATTTTTTTAAAACTGCTTTGTCCTGAAAAATAAAATAACATTGTCTTTAATATCAACAGATGGGTACCTTGATGAACGAGTCCCATGATTCACTGCGGGATCTGTTTGAGGTGTCCTGTCCGGAGGTGGATCTGCTTGTGGAGGTGGCTAGGTCTGTGGATGGGGTACTCGGCTCCAGGATGACCGGAGGCGGCTTCGGGGGCTGCACCGTCACCATGGTTAGTACACTCCCATTTATACGGTTCCATATTCCGCTTACTAGCCAAATTATTGACATAACACTTCATTTCTACTTAATTAGTGCAAGAAATAACTATTTACGATGGGGGAGATGGAAAAACATGCAACAAATAGGGTTATTAAAATAATTTATATTGAAGTGAAATCTTCCGACAAACGTAACATCATACTAACAAGATAAAACATGGCGTTGAAACACGAAAAATGTAAACTTTAATTGAAAGTTTGGAACTGTGAACTGGAAAATGCATATTTTTCCATCTCCCCAACATAAATAGTTTGTTTCTTGTAGTAATTAAGTTGAAGTTTTATTTCATTAATTTGTGCAAATTTACAAGTAAGCGGAGTAAGGAAAACATACCCAATTCAATTTACATTTCTCGAGTGGTTGCCTCATTGTTGAGAATCATGTCTCCTACTCCAATCGCCCTGAAGAACCAGGTTACTCCACTCCTCACGGTCCTGCCCTGCTTGGAGAACCGACGTTCTGGACACCTGTGATACTTGACTAGTCCAACGCATCAGTTATTGTTGTGTTCCCACAAACAGTTCTCCAACTCGTTGTGGAAGGAGATTTTAAATAATAGGTTCTTTGTGTTAAATCAGGGATTTATTATATACTTCGCTTATTTCAATGGTGACTCGACAGTCGACCTAACTAGGAGCTGACTAAATGAGATCTGAAAACACCAAGTTTGTCTGGGAGCATTCTAACTGGTCCTGGCGACTACTGGCTACTAGCTGCCATCTTGCGGACTTCCAATCAAGCTCTTTGCACTGCCCTCTATGAGTGCATCTGTGAAGCTCTTAGCTAACTTACTTCCCAACAGTTATCATCCTCTGCTTCTCCTGTCTTCCATTATGCTTTTGCCTTATATTCTCTTTTGCATTTTAAGGACAAGAAATAAAAATGCATTCTCCTTAATAACATATTTGATTAAAAAAAAAAAAATTCTTTTTGTAGGTGAAACGGACAGCAGTTGACAAACTAATGAAAGAAATAACGGCCAAATACACCGGAACCCCCACATTCTACGTTTGCTCACCGGCTGACAAGGCCAGAATTATTCCACTGGCCTAAAAACAATTCAACATTGACACGGAATATCTGAGATATTAAATGTTAATTTCAAAATATTCTGAGGTAGTGAATACAATTACAGATTTGTTATTGAATAATTATTATTAAGATAAGCATTATTGATGATGATTAAGACATCAGTTTATTTAAAATACCATTGCTTTAAATAAATAATAATATTTTAGTTGATTTGACTTGTGAACTTTGTAAAATCAAAGCACAGATTGGCACGAATTAAATATAAAATAATATGACAATATTATTAATTTATTAATAGTTGTTTTTACTGCATTTTGTGTTGCAACAAACATTCCTGTTAATGTGAACTAAACGATAAGTAATAATAATTGTTGTTATTTTAAGTGAAGGCCAGATAATTTTGTTTTCTATAATCAACAAGGTCATTATTTCTACTTGCGTTGCATTATTTTTGCATTTACGTGACGAAAATATGAAAGATTGTATTTGTATGTTAACACGTTGACTGCCAACTAGAAGATAACTCATAGATTGAATTCTTTGCTAGGACACCGACTACGAGATAACTCGTAGTGTGTTTACTTGCCATATACGCTAAAATATGATAAAATTCGCATTATATCAGTGTTAATATGGATAGATGGCTTCTGGGAAGAGAACAAAACATCAATGCTGGCTTACAGAACAGAAAATTTATTAATAAATGAACAGAAAATACAATTATAAAATTAGAGTTTTTAATAATATAATATGATTAAATGAAATTGGCTTTTTAGACCGGAATTCTGAAAATTGTCGTGGCAGTCAATGTGTTAAAAAAAACTTCATTAACTTTTTATAATAAATATTATGCATTTAATAACATTTTAATTTACAATAAACGAACTAAAGGACATAACAAGAATAAATCATTTTTAAATAAATATTATTTTGTCACAAGCAATATGGTTTTATTGTACATAATATAATGTAAGTACAATTCAGGGGCTTAGAATCGCAGGGGCCTAGCTATAAAAAACGGTATTTTGAGTTATGCTTGGTTTCAGTAATGCCATAATCATATTTATTAGTGACACAAAGCTCTATGCCATACATACAACCGTTTAAGGCTGGTAGAAAGGTCTACGGGCATAGTAGATAGGTCCCTGTAATCTTAAACCCCCAAACTTATCATCATTATAGTTCTAAGCAATCTTTTTAAAACCCATGTTGTTTACTATCCGTTTATAAAATCAAATATCATATAACAAATTATTAAACCTGCCATAACCTCACCTCCCTCCCCTCCCCAATACCCTCAGCCTCACAACATACCCCAATTGGGGATGCCATAGTCTCACTGGCTCCAGACGGGAGCAGTTGGGACTCTTGTGCGGTATTACTGTAAAAAAAAAAAAAAAAAAAAATAACACTGAAGTAAACACAGAAGATAGACGGCCTGGAACCATTTTCATCAGAAACACATTTTGTTTCCTTCAAAATCATTCATCAACTTTTGCACACATTTTTATAATGCAGACTTCTTGAATGAGATATCATACCAATAAAATCAAACAAATAAATCATTAAATTTAACACACTTCCGGCGGGAAAGGTAGTTCCAACTTTTATGCCAGTCCTACTTGGAAGACGGAAAAGGCATTGTCGTCCAATAATTTTATATCAATCTCTTTGTAAGGGTCCCAACCGTGGAGGAAAAATTGGAGAAGAGATGGCACTAGGACACATCACATCAAACAAACGCAACCGGGCTCAATGGGGTATGGCTTACTAGGCCAGTATGATTTCGCCACTCGGCATGAGTAGACTGTTCCTTCACAAGCTATCGTTATAATTTTTATAAACTAATGTTTATAAGACAAGGTTTCTTATGCATCAATCTATCTGGTTTCTTATCAATCTCTTTGGAAGGGTCCCAACTGTGGAGGAAAAATGGGAGAAGAGATGGCACTAGGGCACATCACATCAAACAAACTCAACCGGGCTCAATGGGGTATGGCTTACTAGGCCAGTATGATTTCGCTACTCGGCATGAGTAGACTGTTCCTTCACAAGCTATCGTTATAATTTTTATAAACTAATGTTTATAAGACAAGGTTTCTTATGCATAGCACAAAGGATAACAAATTATTATAAGCAATAATTCGTCACCTGAAATATCAATACAAATTGAAAATATCTCCCGAGTAAAAATAAATGCCGCCAACGGGACATAGCTCAGTGGCTCAGAGCACCTGAACGGAATCATCATTATAATCATTATTAGTTACTATTTTTGTTGTTTTCATTTCTACCACGTTTTTTTGACGCGTTTTATCATAGCAACCTCCTTTGTACAGCAATGTCATGCGATAATGGGCTTTGAAGAAAGTTACTTTAGAGGTCACAATAGCATAGCTTGTCAGATGGAACATTGTTAATCCATGCACTTAGTTTTATTCAAAGTTTAAATTATAACAATATTCCAAAAAGGACCACACTACATGGCCATTAAAGTATATAACAACCTTCCACATAACATTAAACAAATACAAGATACACACAAATTCAAATCGTTACTAAACACTTTCCTTGTTAATAAATGTCACTACACGTTGAGTGAATACCTCACGTAAATGAAACGCCTATTTTTATTGGTATATATATTTGTATTTTTAATTTTTCATTGGTATATTGTTATTTTATCTGTATAAACATTGTAATTATTATAATAAAACAAATAATATTATATAAACATTGTATTTAAATAAATGTGGTTAGCTGGAAGAAATGGGGTCTACCCATAAGCTACACCTTTTGTAATTTTTATTTTACAATAAATAATTTTTGATTTGATTTGATTTGATTTGATATATTCTTGTTTTAAAAGGGGACGAGCCTTCTTTAAATAATGCATGAGTTCCTAACACTGTTTAAAAAAAAAAAATTTTAACTCTATCATTTATTTAGTTTCATCTTTATTTCTATATCTACTATGGTTTCTATAATGATGTGCATTTTTTTAGTTTTTGTTTTACCATAACAATTTCCTTGTCCGTTATGTTTTATTATTGTTATTCTTACATGAATCATGTGCGACAGCCATAATACGGATATGAGCCTAGTTTGGTGGTTGAGAAAGTCACCAAAAAGGTAATTTTTTAATATTAAATAAAATTAGAAATTTTATAAAAAAATAAAAAATTTGCGCAATCTTTTGCTAATTTGAAAGACACTTGGCAAGTGTACCGCGATGAATGAGCGTGTCAATTTGAAATCCCCCACCTGCAAACCAGACTTCTGTCCCCGAAGTTAGGGACAAAAATTTCGTAGGAAATGATTGTATTACCACCTCCTCTCCCTTCCTTTCTCCATGGTTCCAACTATATGTACATGTATTTTAAAATGTGAACCAAATCTTCCCCATCTTCAAATTCTTGTATTTTATGTGGAAAAATGTTTCATTAAAAGGAAACTATATATACACCTGTAAATCGGGTAATACATCCTTACACCTTTGCACCGGAAATGCAGATGTTTTTTGCAATGATTTGTGCGGAATTTAATAAAAAAAATTGTAATGTAACAAAAAATGTAAATTTTTTTACAAATAAAACATCATTAAATGGCCCAACACTGACTCTAACTTCAGTTTATGGAGTAGTATTAAAAAAAGGCTTTAATTTCAGAAAATAATTTTATAGTTGGGGTGTAGTGTTTAAGCTATATACAGTGTGTATCGGCACGTACCCGACAAACTTTAACCAGCTATTCCTTAGCACATTTGGAGTAAAAAATGTTATGGGCACTTTTCTGTCCGGTAACATTTTTTTGAATAAAAAAATTATCATTCATATTTTCACCACATGTCACCAATGTTTTATCCTTTGTCAAAGTTTGAAAACCCGTCTGGCAATATTTTGTTCGAGTTTCGTTGAATAATGTACGTACGTACCTACGTTGGCGCGCTTTTACAATCACAACGAAATGGCGCAGCACCATTCGTCTCATTTTTAACTATTATTATTTAGTGTGTACGAAAGAGCGAGGACACTTTTTGATGCACTTGCTAATAACAGCTGTTGAACGCGAGAAACAAGGCAAATGACAGTGACGGAGTGTGGATTTTTTATTTATTTTTTTGTTTTTAATGGAAAAAAAATGTTACCGGACAGCAAAGCGCCCATAACATTTTTTACTCCAAATGTGCTGAGGAATAGCTGGTTAAAGTTTGTCGGGTACGTGCCGATACACCCTGTATATATATAGCTGTTTAAGACAAAATCCATTTTCTCAAATGGGACCCTTGTTTTCGCCCGCATGAAGAGTGTCAACTGATTCTTTTAACATGACATTTCTGAATAACTAAGGGAAAATAAATTCGTAAGATTATGCACCAATAATATCCATAATACAAACAAAGTGTTTGTTTCAAGATGCATGTCAAATATTGTGTAAACGTATTGTAATAAAACAAATGTATAGTTGCTACCCAGTTACAGATTTTAGGAGCGGGTCAGAGAGAAGATTAAAAATAAACAGTTAAAAAAAAAAAATGGGACAGGTCAGTATCAAAAAGCCAAGCATCCTGAAGAGAATCATCTCTTTGGTCAGTAATATCAAAAAATTTAAAAAATATCATTTGTACATTAATTTCAGATAAATAAATAAAAACATGGGGATTGAAGTAAGATGTCATAGAAACGTCAAAACTAATCTCTGACAATGAAAACAAAAATGGAAATGAAGGAAAAAAATATCAGTGAGCCAGTTATCACAAAAAAATTTAAAAGAGTTATTTTTCTTACTTTATTTAAAAAACCACTTAATACATTATTTCTAAAATCTAATATATGTACATAATTAACATTTGAAAAACGATTTCAAAGATTGTTAAATGATACACTGTAACTTTGTATACATTTCTTTAATTTACAATGAGTCAACCAGTTTCGGCAGAACCATGCCTTCATCAGGGAAGATATAAGTTTATATCTCTCGGGTTGTAACAAAATAAAGTTATGCAAACAAATTGGCAGCATTTCAAATAATGGAACAAAAAAAATTGTAAATTAGTTGTGTGTTTAAGTCAGGTCAATCATTTCAAAATGCCTAAAGCTCTGAGTTCCATCCTGAGAAATGCTTTCATACCAGGATCTTCCACCTTTTCCAGAATTTTCTGAGCTATAATGGGATCCGCTGATGCCATTTTCTTGGAGAGAGCATCCGCCCATAATATGTAAACGCAGTTGGCGCACCCAGACATGCAGCAGGTGGTGGGTGGGTCATCTAAGGATACCTGGAATTGGTATAGAACATATTAAAAGACTGAATATTAAAGGTATGAATGTAAATAAGAGAGCAGATAGACATTTGTACGAACAGATACAAGATTCCGAGTATGTTGGTTCTAGAACCAATGCAAGAATAACATTTTGATTTTTGATTATGATAAATGAACAATTTTTTAAAGCATAGGACTCCATAAAGCCTTAGACACATCACGCTATATTATGCGCACATAATTTGGGCGTGGCGTATACGTATTATATGTTGGGCTGACTCACTATGCTATAATCTTCCTCGGGAGAGGGGGTCAGATCAATCGGGGAACTGCCGCTGAATATCATTCCTTTGTATGGGATCTATAACTATGACAGATGACAGCCACGTAATTACAGCGCTCCGTATGTGTAATTTTCAAATTTAGCCTGGCTAGCAGATCACAGGCATATCGTCGCCACACTGACACTTATAACACATAATCTTTTTAGGTGTGACAGGTCTTTATAGGATTTTATGGCGAGCAATATGGAGTTATATAAAACGCTTTGAACTTGTAGCATAATCTGTCACCCCCTTAAACAGTAATTATAATAGTCAACAAAGAAAAAGAGTTTTTATTTAAAACGCACTTGATGTGAATTATTACAAAACAGTGCAATATATAAGTTTATTGTTATTATCAGTGGCGGTTCGTGGCGTATCGCATAGGGAGTTGAATAAGCAATTACATTATCAAAAATTATAAACTTTGTTAGATCACGTAAATTGGAAAACATTTCAAAGTGAATTCCTACATAAAGGTCTTAGTTCTAGGACATTATAATAACAATATATCAATGTTGTAATTTAAAAATAGATGAGGCAAAAAATGACAACATCATCAAATTAGTGATCATGCAACAAGATACATTTCTGGAATATAATGTTGCAAGTTTTAAAAAGTTTTTTTAAAATTGAAAATCACAATTTACGCAAGAAACTGTTAGTTTTTACATAAAAAAGTAACATATTCAGTAAATAACTTACATTTTTAATAAAAACTTGAAACACATCTTGAACAACTATTCATCATGGTGTCTTCAAAAAAGGAAGAAAAATAGAGTCGGCTGATTCTACATTCCCCCATCTTCTGACGCCCAAATATATATATAGACAACTAGCGCAAAGTTGAAACTATGCGAAGAAGATTTCCTGGTGCCACCATGATTTTGATAGAAGAATACAATCTACCTAATGTTCTATGGGACATAGATTACAACAAAGCTTATTGCACGGACAACATCAATCACGGTTCTCACAAAATAATCGAGATGTCAAATTTTTTAAGTCTCCGGCAGTTAAACTACATATGTATACAATGTTAACTCTCGTCTTCTCAATCTAGTATTTACCAATTCTTCTTCTGTAAAAGTATCCGCATCTGCTGATACTATTCTTCCAACCGATAAGTATCACCCCCACTAACAATTGAATGTTACAGTTCAATAACAATAAAAATCCATCAGCATCAACAGAAGAGAACATTTTCAAAGCAGATTTTAATCAAGTTACTAATCTTTTATCTTGTGCTGATTGGAGCTTTTTGGATCTTGGAGAAAACATCAATGAAATGGTAGATAAATTTTACTTAATTCTAAACACTGCTATTGATATGTTTGTACCCTTTTCTAAAATCACAGACCATAATTACCGAAAATGGTTTAGTAAAGATTTTATCAAAACAATTAGAGACAAAAAAAATTGCTTATAAGTTATTACAAATCATCACGCGATCCTAAAGAAGACACTAAATTTTGTAAACTAAGAACAACAACTAAAAAGATGTCCAAGTTGTGTTACCTAAAGTGCATTGATAACTGCGAAGAAATTGCGGCTGCTAACCCTAACATTTACAAATTTTATGTATTACAATTAACTTTTGCGAGGTTACAAACGTTAATTGTATAACATTTACAAATTTTATGTATTACAATTAACTCTTGCGAGGTTACAAGTGTGGTGCACCCGTAATGAACTATTCCTAAATATAGAAAAAATGTTAAACGTTGACTTTTGCCCTTATCAAAAATCCTATTATGCATCAATATACCATCAATAACATTATTCTAAAAAGAGTCAAGCAAATTAAGGACCTTGGTATTATTTTTGATAGAAAATTAACTTTTGTTCCTCATATAAATGAAATGACAAACAAGGCCATGAAATGTTTGGGGTTTATTTTCAGGACAGTAAAAGATTTAAAATTAATTCATTCATTTAAATTACAATTCACTGGATTGGTGAGAAGCAATCTAGAGTATAATTCGACAATCTGGGCTCTATTGTATAAGATTCTCCAACTAAAAATCGAGAGAGTGCAGCATAAATTTCTAAGATTTATTAATTATAAATTAGGAATTCCAGTTGAAGATCTTAATTACACATTTTGAATGGACTTACTAAACTTGAACGACTTATCATCAAGGCGCACAATGACTGATTTAGTTTGTCTTTTCAAAATAGCGAATGGCATATTAGACGCCATGGATTTAACAAACCTTATTACTTTGCGTGTACCCACGCGTAAGACAAGACTGACTGATCTCTATAATGTTCCAAAATCTGCTAATAATTATTTAGAAAATTCGTCCATTCAGAGGCTACACAGACTAGGTAATAATTATAGTTCAATCGATGTTTACCGCCACCACTCAGTAACCAAACTAAAAAAACAATATATTAGAATATTTGTAACTGATCCACAAATTTGTTTTTTCTTACATGCAGACTTTATCTTTATATAATTTTTTTCTATGTTCCATAAAACTCCCAATCGGGCGTAATAAACCTCAAATAAAAAAAAGTTTCCGCAACGATTTGGTCAGAAAAATCACTCCAGATACAAACATTACTCTAAATCAAGTATTTTATTGAATTTAAACTATAATACGTAGAAACTTACTTCTTCAGGAACGTAAACTGGTCTGGGATCCTTGTCTTGGTTTGTGACATAACTTTTTGTTTTACCATCATTTTCACTGTTTAGTGACATTAATCTTACATCCGAGGCCATTTTAGTTAAACAACAAGTTCCCTTGTAAGAACGAAGACAGATTTTCTACAAAATAGATATTATGAAGAATGAAGTTATTTTATACTCAGGAAAGGGAAAATGATTTTTAACCACCGACTAATGGTTTTAACCTACTTTAAGGGAAGAAATTCTACAAATAAGGTGAAAATAATTATTTAATAAAATAGCACATTCGACATAAGAAGTTGCGTATTCATTTGTCTGTTTACAAATAGGTCAATTTATTATGTAAATATTTACGTCGTATTTAACCTCACAATAAAAACCTAATGAGAAAGACTTACATGCATTTGATAGGAGTTAATAGTATATTTTAATAGTATGTGCGCAAACAATCAATAACTATTAGTGATTAGGGGAACAGTTAAAATCTGAAAACCTAATTTAAATATTTATAGCCCGCCACAAACCAAATGACATTTCTGTCAAAATAAAAATTTGGCCAATCGATTAATGTTTATGGCTAAATGATCAAATTGTCTGTAGCCACGTAATGGTTTTTTAAATGAGAAAAGATATATTGATTCAGGCAAAAACTTTGCAATATAATGTATGTACTTATTGCGAAACGTTTATTTATCAACTGAAAAATAAATGCTGTTTTATAATTTAAAACAAATAATATTAAATATATTTTTACAACACTCAAAAATTAATTGTTAATATTTACAACAATAGTTTTTGCTGTAAAATGAAATGATATATTGATGTATTGTAAGAGCCGGCCCTGAGCCAACGCGGCGTGTGGCGTGAGAAAATTTTTGACTTCCCTTGTCAAAACTAGCAGACGCCTAGGTAGGTGATCACCGTATTCAATACTATTCGCATGATTTTTATGTTTGTGTACTGTCATTTTTTTTGTGAAAAATAATTTCAAGGGCGATGCGTTATAACTGTAAGGTATTATCAGCACCTTAGCGCCTTGGAAATTCAGCGCCCGGAGCGGACTGCTCTAATTGCGTCCGCATTGGGCCAGCCCTATGTATTGTATTTGTATCTGCCTCAGTAGGAGAATATTTTACATCATGAAACTGAATTTATTTACATTTAAAACTAATAGCCATTTGACATGACACCTTTTTTCATCCAGTTTATCTAATCGGGATGAAAAAAAAGAACGTGTTGGTATCGTAAGAGACGTATGTTGGTATTCTTTATTTTCGTAAATTTTAAGATCGTGGACATTATTTAACGTCTGCCATCTATCACTGTTTTACGTAACTATCATAACTATATTACGTGAAAATGTTGCATGTTTGTTTAGTTTCATGTTTAAAATATTAGTAAAATAACTACAATATCTATTTTTTATTACTAATTGTGAATGTGTATCACCGTTAGGTATTGTGAATTTTGCGTGTATGTTTGATGATCGAAATTTTGTTTCTGCCATCTCTCATTGTTTTACGTTACTATTAATATTACATGAAAATGTTGCGTTTTATATAAAAAAATATTAGTAAAATGTTTAAGTATAAATAACAGTATGTATTTCTTACCGATTGTGAATGTGTATTACTGTTAGATATTGTAAATTTCTCGTGTATATTTCATGATTTTACATGTTGTTTTTTGGAAATAATACACAAGAACTTTACATACTTTAAGTGAATAACAATATTTGGCTGATTTGTATAGCGCCGTTTTCATGAAAAATCACCTCAAGGGCGCTGAAAACTCATAGAATAAAGAATATTTGTGTGTTAACTTGATATTGTAACATACTTTTTAATTAATGAATAGAAACAGTGTGAATAGTTTATTTATGGAGACATGGTTGTGAAAGCTGCTGCTTTGGCATCTGCGCTGCTGTGTTTTAGTAGTTCCACCTCTTTATACGAATATCGTACCGATCGAGATACGATGAACAGGTAGGCAAGTTTGCCAAGGCATATATATATAAAAAATCATTGTGACAAAGGCTCAAAGACGAATGGGTAAACAAAAACATCGATTGGGTGATGACAAAGCTCGCAAATGACATTGACAAATGATTTCATGATTGTGATCTATTGTTATGTTCAAGGTGTTGCCATTTTTGACGATTCAGTACCGTCTCAAAATATAATATCTTGCCTAACGGCAACTAACTATATGAAATCGTAAGTAGGAAAATAATGATCGTGTAGATCGAAATTTTTTCGTGTGGGTCCAGATATGGTGATAGGTGTGAAAAAAAGTATTGTGTAATGCACTAATATGTGATGAATTTAAAAAAAACTTTATTTTGTAATGAATAAGATTGTGTTGAAGTTATCTTCAAATAAAAAGTTTGCGCAATGAGAGTCTTCTTTATTATAAGAAAAAATCAGGATAGTTTTCGATGTTATAATTACAGGTAAAATTTGATAATTCCTTTGGAGTTCCCAGCTCTTTTTATTTCATATCTAGAAATATTTAATTTATCTTACATCTCGTAAAATAAAAAGAATAATTTTTGCTTGTTCGATAATGATGACAAGATTTTGCTTTATTTTGTGAAGCAAAAATATTTTATTTTCCATCCCTAGTTTATGTCCTGAAAATTTGGAAATGGAAATCATCTTTTCAATTTTCAATCCACCGCGGCGCATAATCGAACAGGCGTGACCGGAAATAAACCGCCCCGTCATTTCTATTTGAGAAATTGAAGCTCTGCTTTTGTCAGCGGTTGTGAATACCAAGTGTTTTTGTTTTGTAGTGTTTAATTTACCGGTAAGTTTTAAAATACAATCTTTCACGTTTTCTTAATTCATTGTTATTAATATAACGCAATTTGCGCAAAAAAGTGTATTACTAGAAAAAAGGTTGATCATTTTGACGGCGGCTCGCCGGTCGTATTTATTTCCGTTGACTCATAATGTACATAGGGTAGATAATCGTCCGACGTGCATTATTGATTAATTTTGCATGTGCGTTTCGCCGGAGTGTTCTGTAAGAAGGGAAGGTTAGTGTCGCTGTCAAAAATATATTAAGATATTTTGTCTTTTCAGTTGATTTCTAAAATGTCGAATGACAAAGTAGATACTCCTGATGAGATCGACGAGGAGATTGTTACCACCTACAAGCCTCCCCCAGAGAAGTCTATCGAAGCCATCATTGCGGCCGACCAGGACGATGAATCCCTGAGGAAATATAAGGAAGCCCTTTTGGGACAAGCCCAGCAGGGACAAGTCATTGTCGGTGAGTGTTTTTTTTTTTTAAATTTCTATATTTGAACTCCAGCGAATATGGTGACTAAGGAGAGTTTCATTACCATAAATAACTAAATTCTGTCAAATATAATCTGAAATCTCTCGCAATTGGAAGATCAGTTTATGTGGCCGCTCCTAGTGGTAATAAAATCATCATATATTATAACTAATTTTTGTAATAGTGTACACACAATTAGTACTAAAAATGATATCACAATAGTCTGGTAAGTAATTACAGACTCTTGTCTTTTTTTCTTCATTAAAACTTATACTGATTTTGAGTATTGATAAATATATTACTAGTAGAGGGCCAACCCAGTTAATTCTATTTCAATGCCAAAAAGAATGCTTGAAAACTCACAATAAAATTAATGTTTCCAGCTCTATTTAATTCATAATGGAAATGAGTAAAAGTAATTTCTAAAATTTCCACAGAATCTGATAGTTCTTCAGTTTCTCGAATTCTATAATTAGCTCTGCATAAACACATTTTCTCCACAGTTACTTAAATCAACATACATCACCGTCCGGTTCCAATTATTGATCATAAAAATAGACAGTTGGTTGCAAAACCATATTATCTAATCTGTGTGTTTTAATCTTGGCCTCAGAAAATCCCATAAATAATAATTATTATTAAGCGTACACTTAAAATAAGACTACTAATTTTGAATTAGGTGCGATTATCAGCATTTGATAATGTGGAGATATTTAAATATAACGATATTTATAAATTCCTTGCTGCCTTTTTGCTTATGACAGCAGTATACAGATTTGTAGAAACTTGTCATCATTTTACATAATACTTTCTATACGCCAATACCCAATTTTTTTTTCCCATACAAAAATGTTTTTCCATATAGTTTTTTTCGATACATGGATTTCAACTTTTTTTTTAACCTGAAAACTACCTTATTTTTTGGAAAAAAGTTATTTATCATTTTTACTTGTACTATAATATCGATTCACCTCCCATGAATGCACTTTATATTATCCCCGGGGCACCTTGCAGCAAAGAGGTATGCAAAAGTTGAAATTATTTTTATTTTATAATCGGAGATTATCTTTGATTTAACAGCTTGACTTCTATCTTCATGTACCAAGAACTTGTTATTTTTACAGATGCATTAATTTTGTGATTTTATAGTGGTTTTTAATATTGTAATACCGGTGGATTGATAGTATTGAATATAATAATGCAATAGTAAATGATTGATAAAGTTGTGAACGTTCGAGGAAGACACGCACAATCAAGTGAACTAAATTTTTTTTTTTTTTTTTTTTTTTTTTATAGTGAATACCTCACAAGAGTCCCAACTGCTCCCGTCTGGAGCCAGTGAGACTATGGCATCCCCAATTGGGGGATGTTGTGAGGCTGAAGGTAAGTGGGGAAGGGAAAGAGGAAGGTGGGGAAGTACCTGGCTATTCAGATCTAGTCACTAAACACGGCTAAAGCCATTTGGAGCAACGTTTCAATTCTGAATGGTGGTCTTACACCAGGGCGATACTGGTAGTATCTTCCACTCTGGAACGTGCCGCAAATATACTATATATTATTTTAATTAATTAATTGTGAAATAACACAAATTAATCAAATAAAATTTATTTGCGCATGCCGGGTTCGAACCCGCGACCTTCGGAATGGCAGTCCAATGCGTTACCACTGGACTATGCCGGCCGTCGAATACTTGTGTTGTGTCGTGTTAAGAGGCATATGTATGAGACAATACCTGAATGTTAACCCTTTCGCACCGGAGAGGGGGTAATTTACATCCCCCTAACAAGAGTTTTGTAGATCATCTAAGTTGTTTTTTTACATCCCATTCTATAATTTAGGTAATCCTAGAAACATCATTCAGTGATTGATTAGCATTTAAAAAAATGTATATACCGTTACAGTTTATTAAGATATTAAATAATATATATCCAATTCTAACGAAATTACTCTCCCACCCCCATCCCGGATACCCATTACTTTTAAAAAAATCCTCACCACAAATAAGCTGTGAGTGCAGACGTAAAAAGTGCATTTTACTGAAAGTCTACAATAGTACGTATTTTAATTACGCTCGATTTTCTCTCTTACCGTGTTGGATTACTTAATGATGACTGCTGGACGAAGAAGGGCGATGAATGAATTAAAACGGTAGTTAAAAAAAAAATAGTTATATCCGAGTGTTACTTGGTAAGGACAAAAAGAATATTAAGAAACATGATTGCTCCGCAATATATGGGGGATCCTCGTTACCCCTTTAGAATTTTACATGATTTTTACCTTCAGGTACGTAAAGGTTAATGAAGCAAGGAGCTTATGCCAAGACATAGTTGTGTGGTGGTCCATCCTCTCTGCCTTCCCCTCTGGAGAAACGGCGTGATGGTTAGTTAGTTGAAATCAAATAACATACACTAACCCTAATAAAGTTCAATCTGAATGAAAGTCTGAAAAGAATTAATTGAAAAATTATTTTGTAATTTGTTTTGATGTAACTCGCCTTCATAATAATGTTCACCTTCTTTGGTGTGACTCATTTGTATTCTTGCCTTTCATTTCGTTTATAATAATATTCGTGACTATATTGGCGGATTTGTTTGTGTAATATTTACAATACTTTCTACAGCACAGTGCCCATTTAATCATGTCTCCCATTGTGTTTATGATTGTTTTAATTCACCTGAAAAATAACTGATAAAATGCTATCATAAGAAGACATTGATAAAACAATCTTATTTTCATGTTTCAATGATAAAATCTAACCCAAACCTTTTTTACATTGATTATTTTCATTAATATTTATTATTTTCATTAATATTTATTATTGAGGCTTCTGTCTCCTATAATATAACTCACCTTTTGTAATAAACCAGTGGCATAGCAGCCGCTTGATCAGCTGCCCGGGGTTCTGCCCTTGAAGGGAAAAAAAATTACTTCTGGGGTGTGGCCTGACCGACTGGTTTTTCTGGAGGCCGTGATATTGTTGCTACTCCACTGCTGTCGCAAATTACGTAAAACTTTTTGACTGTTCAAGAATGAATTTCGATATTTGATATTGTTTGATCAATTTTACCTAAAGAATAAATTTAAGGAAAAATTGAGCTTCCTTTGGGCACACGAGACACGTTCACAACATACTTCTATCAGTTGCTTATCTCTTCAGTAACTGATACCATTATTTACCTGACGCAATTAATTGATGTGATATAATTCATAAGACCCGGCCCCCGGATTCTAAAAATCATAAATTTCATAAAAAATTATTTTTGAATACATCTCTATTTGAATTTCACTTTTATTTTCGGTAATGAATGAATGCAAATATTTGGAAGCAAAAATTAACCCATTTCGCGACATCCGATTGATAAACTCGTTGTCGATGACAATCATTCTATCGAATTTTGGTGGCAATCACGTACACAAGCGAACATATACGCATTTCCCTGAAACTGGATAACATTACAGCAGTTAGTATACGAAATAATTGTCAGTCCTACCCGATCGGCATTTGGCGAGGTTAGTAGAGTTGTCGACTCCTGTTCCTGGAAAGGAAGGTTCAATCCTCAATCAAACCAAATTTTTAAAAACAAAAGTATTATTGATTTTTTATTCCAGCAAAGTTATCTTTAATTTTTCATATGCCTAAAGTACCCATTTGATATGAACAATTTGTATCCCTTGAGTGCTGGCATATCCATATGGTAATCTGACATTAACCTGTTAACCGGGGAGTTCAGTTTTGAATTACGCAGCATATAACTGGCGCAAACTCCTTCACTAGGACGTATCAATACGTCACGCCCGGTGGACGTAATTTCATATTTTAATTTTTTTTTTATTTATGCATCAAAAAAAGTGAAAACATCGAATTAAAAAAATAGAATATTTACAAACAATTATAAAGATTACAAAAAATATAAAAAAGGTTATAATTACAGAACAATAAATAAAAGCACACAGATAAAAGAGAAACATTGAATTTAAAAAATTAAATATTTATAAATTAAAAACTCAATTTCCGTGTGATATGCTCGGAAATATACGTCCCGCTCGTTCCAGGGGGCAACATATATTTCAAGGACGTATTCATACGTCCTACCCGTAGCGGATACTGTTTACGTTTAACGTATTTATACGTCCCGTCCGGTTAACAGGTTAATACATTCTGTTTGTGGGATTTTAACTCTCGACACCCTACGGAGGTATTAGGTTGTGGGAGCTAGATGTTACAAAGGATAATGCCCTCTATAATTATTGTAACGGTGCATATTTTGTCATTCCTTACAAAAATTGACTCTTTGAGATTGAGTTGTTGCACTTGAGTCTTTCTTTGAGACTAGTGCCTCAGGAGTGAGTCAAATCTTTGTACGTAATATACGCCAGCAATGTACAACAGTCAACAAACGGCGATGTGTGAATGCGGTGTGGTGCAGACGACCGAACATGCGGTCAATGAGTGCCTGCTTTATTCATTCCCTGGCGGGATTGATGAGGTCTATAGGACAACACCAGAGGCCCTCGACTGGCTCGCATACCTAGATAACCCCTGTGACCTCCCTACCATATGAAAGTAGAAGAATACAATTCATAAATGTGAATAATATGGTGTCCTTAACTGGATTAATTGTGTGCTCATCTATTTTTTTTTTAATCTCGATATGGCGATGAATAATACAATTTAGTTATTTGTTTATTTTCCAGATGCTACGGATCTTAGGAAAGTAATTGTAAAGAAACTAGCCCTCTGCGTCACAGGTCGAGATGACTTGGAGCTCGACCTTTCCGGCGACCTTACTGGCCTCAAGAAGCAGGTTAGTATCTTTCTTCTTCTCGTGCTCTCTCCTATCAGAGGTTGGCTGTGAACAACTCTGAAAATGATCTCGTATCTTTAAACAACCCTTATTCAACCAAAACTTCCTGTTGATTCAACCAACCCCACATAATCAGCATTATTGACTGAGCTTCGCGCAGTCCTGTTTTCACTCAACTGTTTCGCATTACGTCTGTAAATTTTTTTGCCTGAAAAAGAATAGTCATTGAGATGGTTGAGAAGTTACATAAAATGGTTTATGATTACGTAGGTAAGTACCTACTTATGTCTTTTGATTTCAGAGGAAATTTTAATTTTGATTTATCAGATAATAGAAAGTTAGAAACACTTTTTTTTGGATGCAAGGTCTATTGTACACAGAACTACAAGTTGTAGAGTGTCCAACATTAGTGCTTTAACTAACACCACAAAAAATGTTAATTATATTATTAACCACTTAATACTAGGTTTTTTTTAACAAAAATAAAACTAAAAACAACAGGTTATTTTATTTTTTATTTAAAGAGTTAACATAATTTAAAATTGACCAGTTAAAAAAAAAAAAACAAAACAGAAACTTAACCATATTTAAAAAAATAAAACAAGACTAACTATAATAAATAATAAAAACAATAAAAAAATCTAACAATAATAATTAAAAAATAGAATAATAATAACAATAGTACTATATAATAGTAAAAAAGTAATAAAATTAAAAATTTGATTTTGTGTGGTATATTTCGAAACATGGCTCCAAACAGAGACCAACTTCACAATTTGCACACCAATAACGACTCTTCCTTCGGATAAGTTTTCCTGAGTTATCTCGCTTGGAACAGCAGACCACACATCTTTTTGTAGGTCTAATCGTAAATACAAAAGTATTTCTTTGTATTTTGTCAGTTTGTTATGAAATAACAAACAATATATACTAGTATATGTTGTTTTAATCACTAGTAAGTGTATTAAGGAATAAAAATTAAACATGTGTAGATAAGTTGAATAGTCTATTAAAAGAGAAATACATATTATTCAGTATTTGGTTACTCCGCCTTTAGCTTCTATGACGGCTTGAACGCGGCGTGGCATGCTTTCAATGCATGATATGGCTACTTCTTGGAGTTTTGGAGTGTTGTGCCATACTCTAATGATATTCTCAATCAGTTCTCTTTTGTTTGTTATAATTTTATCCCTTGACATTTCAGTTTTCAGGACTGCCCACACATTTTCTATAGGATTCAAATCGGGCGAGTTTCCAGGCCAGTTCAGGGTATTAATCTGTTTGTTTTTTAGGTATTCTGTGATAGATTTGGCTTTATGACAGAGAGCAGAGTCTTGCATGAATATAAAATTCCTATTAGGGAACCATTCTGCTACCTGTGGGATCAGTTTTTCCTCCAGAACTTTCTTATACTGATCCTGACGCATAGTTCCTTGGACGATGTACAGCCTTCCAGTCCCTTTACTGCTGATGACGGACCATATCATCACTGAAGCAGGATGCTTTACACGTTCCACAATGCAGTCTTCATTGAATTTTTCATGCTTCTTTCGCCGAACAAACTCAGTTTTATCTTGGAGAATCTGTATTGACGACTCGTCCGAGAAACAAACCTGCAAGAAATTGTTTTAGTATAAATGTGTAAAAAACGATACTCTAAGCATGTGTATTCTTGTATTAGGGTTATTCAAACCTTGCTCCAGTCTTCCTTTGTCCAGTGTCGATGCTCCTTGGCCCAGGCCAGACGTTTGGCCTTCATGGCAGGAGTGAGTTTTGGTTTTTTTAGTGGCCGACAACATTTCAATCCCATTTCTACAAATCTTCGCCTGAGAGTCCGCTCTGATATTTATACTCCATTATCATTAAGAATTTGTTTTATGACGAGCCGTGGCTTTCGACGGTTTTCAAGTGTAATGCGACGTATTTCTCGCTCAGTTTGAGGTGTTGTAATGCGTTTTCGCCCGCATTTACCGACTCGATCCTCCTTGATCGGTATTTCAGCGTCTACTTTTTGCTTGATATTACGCACTCTGGACTGTGATACATCACACAAATCAGCAATTTGACGCTGGGTATATTGACAATGCCGTAACATTGTCGAAATCTGTGTTTTTTTCCTTGGTGTGAGGTCAGCACACTTCCCCATATCTGTTAATAAACATTTTTAGGTTAGGTCGGTTGACAACCAATAAAAAAACAAAAAAAAAAACAAAAACTAACTAAAACATGATCACAATGTATTGATCGAGTACTAGAATAATTCTAAATGTAAAAAAATCGAACACTTACTGAATAATAAGTCGATAACACTGAAGCCAAGATTTTTTTCGAAGACTTCTTACAAGCCAGCACAGTAAAATTTTCGACATGTACTGATACTAGCAGCCGCCATTTTGATAAAAAAAAAAACATTTATGTGTTGCCACACTGATGAAAGTGTTGCCAGATATAGTGGCTAATCAGTAAATTAAAAAACCATAACATTTTTATAATAATAAATTAATTATAGCCACCACTTTCACAGATAGCGACGTTTTTTTGTTTGAGTATAATAATTTGGCCACCCACTGTATATAAATAATATTCAAAAATAGTAAAAGTCGTAAAAAATGCAATATGAAAATTGTAATCAATGTAAATATATAAATAATAGTAAAAGTCGTAAAAAATGCAATGAATCAGTAATTGTTGAAATATAATACTTACAAAATATTTTTGTGAAGTTTTCAATAAGTTGAAACAAGAAAAGATTTGCGCAAACCTCTAGGTACGAGCGTCAAGTGGTGACTGGCGAGTCGCGAGCGCAGTTCTTTTGTTTATCTTGTACAACGCAAACAAGTCAAAACACGCGAGCAGTGTTCGGATTGTCGCGGTACGATACACGCGCCGTCCGCAAACACCGCTCGTTCAAAAGCATTAAGTGGTTAAAGGAACCACAAATTTAATTAATATTATCTTTAAAAACCCGGCAATTATTGTTTACATGTAAAACTTAATCTGACATGAACCAACCGTACCTGATCCAACTGTCCTCACTCAGAGAAAAAAATAAAACCTTACCTTTCAAATTAAAGTTTGAAAAATCCACTGGTTTTGATTTTTTTTCCAGCAGCGATAACATTGTTATTGTATTCCATTGTTTTCTTAGTTGTTTTCATCGATCTGAAATAATAATTTATCACCACTGGCCAAGTGTGTGTGTTCACAATAATTTGCACAAAGTGTCGTTAATAAAAGTGGTAGTAAATCACCTTAATTTGTACCAAGAATATAGTTGAAGCAGATGATGTAAATACATCATATCTGTTTTATCGTTTTTGAAGGGACCTGTTGAAAAAACCATGATTTCGGGAATATAGAAAAATGCTACATTCATACAGATATCGTGTCAGTTGGCCGAGCTGCACAGTTATCTACAAATACTAAAACATTTCATTCCATTGTTGCGTCCAAGGTACCTTAAAAACAAATTTCATAGTCGTCCATGTCCTTTTTATTTGTTATATTTTATGGGTAAATTTTTAAATTCTTAAAACACCTACATAGGCTGCAGCGATTGCCAATGTGCGAGGGGCTCACGTATGTCAGTTCCATCTCTGTTGACGCAAAACAACATCGAGATCCTCCTTTCTTCTCTTTACCTCCCTGGCATGACTCCCCCTTTAACGTCAATATATGTTTCTGGTTTTCGAAGATTTTCCGCACTGTAAAAAGATCGCACGCGCATACTGCCGTGTTTGATACTGCCACAACATAATGACGAATGTTAAAAATTTCGAATGTTCCGCTCGTTAAACAAACACAAGTACCGTTAATTGAAACCAAGAATTTAGCTACTACATAGCTGGTTTAGTATGTTCACATTTAGAAAAACGATATATCGAGCAAAATATTTGGTGCAAAAACTGCGTGCTTTAAACCAGTGCTCCGCAACCGGTGTGCCGTGGCACACTGGTGTGCCGTGAGCCGGACACAGGTGTGCCGCGGTCAAATTCAATGTATTTGACATTTTACAATATTTCATTATGTATTTAATACACAATGACAAATTATTTTTATTATAATTTTTCAAAATGTAGTATAGAATTTTTGTAATATTCTTTGCTGAAATGGGAGCCGAATATGAATCCCTATTGTTTTATACTGAAATTCGTTGGATATCCCGAGGCAAAGTTTTGGCTAGATTGTTTGAACTTCGTCACGAGGTGCGTGAGATTATTTTAAATCAAATTATGCACGAACTATATCAGCGCCTCGATGATGATTACTGATTGATTAAACTTATATACATGGCTGATATATTCGAGAATTTGAATGAACTTAATAAAAAAATGCAAAATACAAATTACAAGGGTTGAACAAAAATATCGAGTTTGGCAGAAAGAGTCGCAAAAAGGATGTTTGGAAATGTACCAAAGTACAATTGAAAACAAACAATTAACTGTGGATCTGGCCCACCAACATTTAAGTATGCTTCAGCAGAAATTTGATCTGTATTTTTATTCCGTTAATACGGAACAATACGATTGGATTCGAAATCCTTTTGCAACCAATGCAATAAATTTTACGGAAGCACTGCCTCTATATAATTCGAGAGGAATTTACAGATTTATATAATGACTTGACTTTAAAACTTCACTTCTCCGAAGTTCCATTAGATGTTTTCAGGATTTACAACTTCCATTTTCAACGACATATTTATGTGAGCAAAGTTTTTCAATGTTTGTATTAATTAAAATTGATAAGCGGTCATGCTTAAAAGTCGCGCTGTCAAAAATCGAGCCGAACATGAAACTTTTGTGTTCATTGAAACAAGCGCAGGTATCACATTAATTTATTATTATTATTTTATAATAATTAATAAATATGTTACAGTTATATGTATGTATACTTTTCAAATAAATAACAAAAAAAATTGTATCAATTTAATACCTATATATTTTAGTTTTTGGTGTGCCGCGGAACTCTGGGAAGAATTTTAGTGTGTCTTAGGTGAGAAAAGGTTGCGGAGCACTGCTTTAAACGATGAATGCGGTAAAACGATACATAGAGGAATATCTATTTTGCGAGTTTTTAATGAAATTAATTTGGGACTGGAAGATATAAACGACTAATGTATATACTACGCATCCTACTGTCAATTCTGATAGTCGGATATTGGCAATTTGTGAAATTGTATTATACTGAAGTTTATGATTTTATTATTAATAGCTAGCTGTGTATCATTGCCTTTTTTTATTTGTATTTTATCTCTTACATCTTTATTAACATTACTAATTTCGTCTGTGACCGGTTCTATGAACTCGATTTGCTTTGAATTTGAGTGTCATCATTTTCAAAATTGAAAGTGTTTATTTGGAGAATTTAGAAAATTGGAACCGATTTGTCGAGAATTCAGACTATCCCCAAATTTTCACGGGTCCGCACTGATAGTATCATATAATGTAATAACTTACTGCATGTATGCCATTGTTCGATATCAAAACAGGTCAGCAATTACTTTTCAACTAGATTTGGATGGCCTGTCTTTCTTGTTCCATGTGAAAAACAAAAACATCTTGTACACATTGTACATTCTATTGAGCAACTCTCAATATTTCTTATTGTAATCAGAGTAAATATTATTTGTTTGACATTTTGTTTCATCGTAATCAGTTCACATATCTTAAATTTCTCCTATTGTTTTTTTTTCATATTTCATTCAATCGTTCTGATTATATGTGTTCATAATCGTTTTTAAATCCTTACACTTACTTGCATAGTTGATGATTGCTTGGTATATAATTACGTACTTGAGGATTGTTTGGTATATAAATGCTTGCGTAGATGATGATTGCTTGGTATATAAATACTTGCATAGATGACGATTGCTTGGTATATAAATAAATTATTTTTAATTGCTGACTTGTATAAGTTTTGATTGTATCTTTATGCCCATTTTTTTATGATTGCAGGTGTTTACTATCAAAGAGGGAATCCAATACAGAATACGCATAGATTTCATTGTCCAGAGAGAGATTGTACATGGATTAAGATACGTTCAGAAGACTTACAAAATGGGCATTCCAGGTTTGTAAATGAATAAATAATTCATCCAAATATTTATGTATTTCCCATTAATTCCTCAGGCCTCTGCCATATTTTGAAGGTCGAAGTATTTCCGCTTTGCCATAATATCCAAATAAATGAAATATTTCTGAATTTATCTGAAAACTGCTTTTGGAAGGAGATAAAATACGCTTTCTAATTTTATTATTAAAAATAAAAATAAAATAATAAGATCTTACGTCTTTTGTAACTAAAATTATTGTTAATGAAAAATATCTAAAAACACATGCATTGTATTAAACAAATGTATTTGTCACGCCACTTTTTTGTCTTTTATGCCTCTGACAGTCCATGCTATAAGCGCAATATATTTTCATGGCTTGACCTATTTCAGCATATCGCTCGCGATACATTCCCATTGGTATTGTATGTCAAGTGAAATGCTGAAATAGGCCAAGCCACGTTGCGTATAGCATAACGTATCGCCTACCTTTATATAAAAATAATACAAAAATTTCATAATTTTTTTTCAAATTGCATTTGGTACTTCTGGTTTCATAAAGGTGCCCATTTTAATTCTTCTGTGGTTAATTTGTGTATTTTGAATATAAAGTATGGTGTTTTGTGTTTAGATCATATTTCTCACCATGATAATAGTAAGGGAGATGGGATTTTAAAGATATGATAAGAGTTGTTGAATTAGCCTTAAGGATAAAGATAAAATTAGAGACCATTTTTCACATAATTGAAACAAATAATTTTTATAAATTAACTATCAGTTATCATGATGTAGCTATTTTCATTCAGAAGTCAATTAATGTGTACTTCATTGCTATCTTGCATAATTTTTATCTACGTATTAATTTGATAGCGTTTATTAATATGGTTTAAATTGCGCTAACCGCAAGTTGTTCCCACCTATCAGGACCTAGAGTGCTTTACATACATCCTGCCGTCCTTTAGCTGTTAGCTGATACAGACCTTATCTCTGGCATATTTGTGTTTTGTTGTTATCGTTTATATATCTCCTACCTTTCAGCAATATTTCTAGTTCAAAAATTCTAAAGCAGGAAATTTCTAATGCCATTTGCCATAGGATGGATGGTCTACGCATTTTATTTGATTTGGGAGATTATGGGTTCGATTCCCGTTTCAACCCAAAAACAAAATTTTCATTTTGTGTTGTGGCTCTCTTTATCTCTGTGTAGTGATGTCTATTTTTGAATTGAAGAACATTAATTTGGGTTCTTGCTAATTTAGCATTAACATTATAATATTTGAAATTCAAGAAACATGATATTGTTTTAAATATCCGTGACTCACGTCAAGTGTAGGCAGTCATGTATTTTAGATGCATATCATATTTACGCCAGACTTCTCAATCTTTAATTAAATTTTTAAAATAAAGTTGTGTTGTAATGCATTGACAAGACTGAAATTACATAATATTACTGTAATTTTTAACAAAATATTCTTGTTTTTCCTCTTGCTTCTTGGATTTGGCCTCAAAGGAGCCGGTATGTAATTTTTATGTTTACATTATGAGTAATTTATTTAAGACTGTTTGAAAATATTTTCATATTGTATTGTCAATTTGTCCGATGTCTTTGACGCATGCAGACGTTGTTCATTGATTGTGTCTTGCATGCTAATTGATAAATCTTTATTCAATATCCGTTGATGGGTTGTTGATTCATAAGCCGAGGTCGGACATTTTAATAACTCATAACCTTATTCGGCAACTCATTTTGCTGCTATCAAGAATTTTACCTAGTTTATAGATAAGACTAACTGCATAATTCTATATACATTGATGCAAAATGCGCTCTTGAAATAACTTGGTCATTGAAACTATAATTAGATAATACACAAAAAATATTATAATTATTATGATTTGCAAGATTGCTCCTTTATACCAAAAATGACCCTTAATGGTCAGTTGATTGTTGTCGTTTTGTGGAGTTTTTACTTTCCCTAAGCTGTTGTATTGCCGCATTAAAAAAATTATGCTAGCTCTGCCCATTGTCTAATAGTTATGTTTCCCGTGAATTAATACTTTTGATAAGCTGTTTGACATTGGATTTTGATGTCCATATGCCAAGCTTTTTTAAATTCAAGATGAACCAACTCTCTCTGGAATTACTGAATAAATTCATTTGTTCTTTTTCTTCACCTGGTGGAAGAGAGTCGTGGAGGTCATAATGAGATGCTGAGGTTATTAAGACAATCAAAGGCATTGGGAGTCTCACTGGATTCAGCTTGCCTCTGGGAAAATTGATGGAGTGGACATTCTTCTACGATATGTTATGTACTTTGTATGTGTCCACATTCACATAATTGTGTCACTAAAAGCCCCACTTGTACATTATTTAATCACAATGACCGAATTCATCGGATACGATTTAGCGAGGACCACGTCGAGAACCCTGGCAGTTTAATAGTTGGGTCCACAATGAGGTGCTTGTTTTTCACCCCCGAGGTCTGCCACTGTGTCGGACTGACACTGAACTAATAAATGTAGTATATTTATATTTCTTTTTCAGTTGACAAGATGGCGCACATGGTGGGCTCGTACCCTCCCAAGATGGAAATTCAGTCCTACATCACCCCCCCTGAGGACGCTCCCAGTGGCCTGCTGGCACGCGGCTCCTACACGGTGCAGAGCATCTTCACCGATGACGACAAGAACGTCCACCTGCAGTGGGAGTGGTCCTTCGAGATCAAGAAGAACTGGTAAAGAAACAACAAGAGGGGATTAGACTAGAATACACTACTAAACCGTCATATCCTACTGACTGCTGGTTGACTGACAAATAAGACATTCTGCAACTGTCTTTCTGGAAGTTGATGAAATTTTTTTAAGATCGAGTGTTCTAAACTATTCTCTATTTGATGGTCATCAATTACAATAGGGTTTGAAATACCTCAAACTTAATTAACGTTATTTTGATTACGTCGCATTTTTGCAAATGTAATAATGTCAGTAAGCAGGGTTTGAATGTACGGAGGTTGAACCCCAAAAGGCAAATCCAGTGATTCTACGTCGAATAATAAGACAGAGGGAAGACAACTTGGTATGTGTAAATAACACTGGAATGGAAACCAGCTTGCATTTTAAAAGAATTTGTTTTAAACTGTTTGATTGCAATTTCAGACTCAAATCTGGACTGTAGCGTTACACTGCAAAAATTAAAATACAAAATAATATTTTTCAATCTTTTCAAAAATCTGAAAAAAAATCTGAAGTTTCTGTTTTCAACCGGTTTTTATGAACTCTGGGAGCAAGCTATTCTAAAGAATTGTCAATAAGTTGAAATTGAATAATTATATAATTTGAGATTAATGGTGTCAAGATATTATATGTATTATGCCACAATCCTATCAAATGATTATTCAGTTTGACTTCATAAATGATATTACTAACGACAACATTGCTTTGGATTTTCTAAAACCAAATGAATAAATCAAAGACTTCCATATTTTTATATCTTTATCTTATAAATCTGTCTGAGAATCTATAAAATGCGGTTTTTATAATATTTCTGGCATTTGTAATAATTGTAATAATGATTCAATTTAATTTGTTTTGCTTTCAAATGTGCTTTGAATTGAGTTGTCATTGAATGCTGTTCCTCATTCCTACTTAACGTCTGGATATAAAAGACAATTCACCGTATCCAAGCTCAAATATCTTGACTACAAGAGTGCTCTATGATTTACGATGGTCCACCTAGTATCTTGCTTATGTGCTATGATATTGCTCACTTTTTAATAGTGTTTACGCTTTAAAGTTAAATTTTTATTAAACTTTGTCAAGAGGAATATAATTTTTTTTAATTCTCCAACCTCTATCGGTGATTGATGTGTGTATAATTTTTATATATTTTTTAATGTAAAAAAATTGACTAAATTTCTTATGCAATGTTTTACTAGCTATAACATTGTATCTATTTTACAAATACTATTCTAGGGATAGATTTGGAAGGCGATTCGAGAGAAAGTTGTGTTTTGAAGAACAGATTTGCTTTGCTTTGAAAGTTTCCTGGTTGTGCTCACTCACAATGTTTCTCCCGTTAAAACAATTTTTCACTACACAGTAAAATCCTGTAAACATTTAAGGGCATTTTTTGTGTTGTTGTTTTTATTTTTTACAATTTGCTTAAAATGTTTTCAATTGGTAGATCACCAATTCGCAATGATTTATAAATCAAATCATAATAATGAAAATTTTTCAAAACCAAAGATTAACTTCGTTAAAATCACTCCCGTTTTGACCAAACATTTACTGCCGGATCTCAGACTTCATTGTAAACTTTAATATTAATTGTACTGAGACTAAACTTTATTTTCCGGAACTCCTGACTAATTAGCTACTCAGAAGTGACCAAATAATATATCCTTTCAATGTACAAAGCAATCAATTCAACATTTAATGTAGGTAAAATCATCTCTCGATCTATCAAACAACTTGATGTGCTATTAAATCATACAAAGTGCATTGTGAATGGTATGTTTTGTTGGAAATATATTTTTCCTACAACATGACGTTTTTAAAATTACACTTATTATTTATAGCACCGTAATTACCCTGCAGTGCTTAAATGAAATTTGCAACTTGAAATTTAATAAGCTTTCATCGTACAAGTAGCGTATCCGTATCTATGAATTGCATTGTTCGCCTTATTAAGCATAATTCGTACTACATATACTCCAAGCAATAATATAAAAGTATTATTCAGTGTTGCTGTGTGTGATGTCTGTTTCCTATTTGATGTGAAATTTTAAAACGGTTGTATTAGTAGTTGTTGTGTAAAATTTTCAAATACAAATTTAAATTATTTAACGGTTGATTTTGCATTATTAAAATGAGCGCTTCTTCCTGAACTAATCACTGATGCTTGTCAGACTGAAATATGTGACAAAAGAATTTCATGTTTTACAAATGCGTTGTTTAGATTAAAACAATATTCATTTTAATTAAATAAGTGTAGCCCGTTTTATGAAACTTTTCATATTTACTACATTTTTTAATAATGTTTTTAATCTTTTTCGTAAAATATTCATGTGTGTTTTTTTAAATGTTTATTAAAACCTTTTGATAATCCCTAGTCTAAGTGGAATCTAGTTTTTTGAGATGTTTACGCAAATGGAATAATATTTTTTGTTATTAGCGAAAATATTTGTATTTTTCTACCCTAAATGTGCAGTATTAACCTATTCAATATAAATATACCATCTCTATTCAAGAAGTGCTTTAAATGTCTGTTGTCATTATGGCAATTTTTATTTTATGAAACCGGTTTAGTTTACAAATATATTTTTTATAATTTTTTGTATATTTTAAGTCAATTTAGTTTTAATTTACAGTTTAAAACCAAAGTTATGTATCCTCTTTTTACCAGTAATGAAACATCTGGCCTTTTGATTTCTAAAAACAATAAAGATACTTTGCTTAACTGCACTTTAGTGTTATTCATATTCAAATTGTATTTTTCTTTTCGTAAGTGTTTTGATGTGAACTTACCTGAAGAGTGCTTTGAAATACGTAACTGATCAATTGTTGTGAATTCCTTTTGAGTCTGAAATATCCTGTACTAAAATATCTTGGATGAATAATTATTTACGAGGAGAGAGTATATTTCACTACTTATTAAATTCCCCGGTGCCTATAAACATTAACCTGCTAAATACCTATAATATTCCCTTTGACTATGTATGTTTAAGCTATGTCAAGAAATATATTATTAAATATAGAATTATTATAATTGGCTTTCTTCTGACAGCCCCACAGATATTTTTCAATACTTTTAAGTAATCCTCCGCAGTTGTGCATTATAACTGTTACTTTAGCAATATTTTATTAAATTTGTATTTTTAATTATTGTAGGAGTACTTAATAAAGAATTAAAAAAAAAACCACTTTAATTTTATGTATTTAATTAAGTTATAAAATACATAGTTCGATAAAATGAGAGCATTTTCTAAATATAATATTGTCATATTTATAGCCAAAATAATTTCTGAATGTGGATTGTTATTTTATTAGTATGTTGGAGGTATCTTCTTGTGAGATTTCCCTTATAATATGTAAAATGCAAGTGCATAAAGTAGCATTTCCATTATGCAAGTAGCTTGCATAGAGGAAACTTCTATATGCGTTGCATGTGCAGGTTGCATGCAAGTGCATTTTGACTTGCACAGGAATAGCAAGCTGCGTTATTTCACCGCGCAAGTTTATTTGGTGCCATTACAGTAACCGCCAACCGGCGACTGAGTCGATTTACTGTTTCCTATGTCCGTGCAGGCACTAGCGTGCAAGTAATCTGCATGCAGATGTAACATCAACGCAAGATACTAAAGTATTTACAAGACAGTAGGACAATATAGCCAGTCGCTCCGCGCTTACGTATCTCGGCTCTGAGCGCTTGTATCCCCTATTTCGGCTTAAAATGTGGCGTAAATGGAACACTACAATACATCTTGACATACAAAAGATCTAATATTTTTCGCAAAACTCTCGTAATGTCATCGTCGTGTATCCATTTTCGCAGCATTCTGCGTTTGAACTACGATAAAATTGTTGTATTGTCCTGCCCTGCGCAGTCGAGGCTGTACACGGATCAAGGAGTGGACAATATTGTACTGTCCTCGTGTGATCCCTGCATTATGGAAAGCTTAAACAAAAACATAAAAGGTCTGAGAGTAGTGTTTTGTTTATGCAAATGTTATGTCGATTGGAGATTAGTGTAATGTATTGTGCAAATGGTGTAAAGACAAAAGAAAAAGACAACTGTTTTCAGAATACAAATTCTTTTATTCTAAAGCATCAAAATGTGCTGCGACCAAAGATATTAATATCTTTGGCTGACCATTGATAAGGAATAATTTTCTTTAGTCATTGGCTGTGACTGCCACAAAATCTTCTACCCTGGGCTACAGACAGGTAAGCAATATCACTGCAATTCCTTCTTACAGTTAATTTTAAATGCACCTTTCACTGATTATGATGAGGTGCATCTTAGAATAAAGTTTGCCCCAAAAGTTTAGGACAAATCGCTGTTACTCTGCAGGGGGCGCCAGTTCCATCTTGAATTTTCATTGGCATAACAATGACGCTGCACAGGCTACCTGTAAAATAGTTGGTTTTCAGTTAATCTAAAAATAGGCAAGCTTGTCATTATTTGTTAAGTATTTTCACAAAGAGAAATATGTATTAACTTTTTTTGGTTCTTATTCTCTATGTAATATGTACGAGTATGTTTGGGTAATGGCTAATTCAGATTTTCAAAAATCTATTTACCTTCTTTATGTGCATTAGAAAATCTATAAAGAAAGACAAACATTCCGGGTTACAAATAACCTGACAATATTTGAAAATCTACTACCACCACAGTAAGCGGAAAATGTTGCTTGTGATGGAGGACTTAGCCAGCCGAGGAATTGAACACACTAGGCCTGGGTGGGATCCAAACGTGATGTCAACTCAGCCGCCGACCGGTCTAATATTTTTGTAAAAGTGGAATAACTAGGTAGGTATATAATGTAAAAGAGCCATTGTTATCTTATTTCAATGTATCCGAGTAGGGCCAGCCCTATATGGGCGCAACTCGCAACTCCAGGTGCCGAATTGCCAAGGTGCTGATTACACCTAACAGTCGCATCACCTTACACAATCGCCCTTGAGATTATTTTTCATGAAAACGGCTCTATGCAAAAATACAAATCAACTGAATAATATTGATTACAGTGATCACCAACCTAGGCATACTGGTTTTGACAAGGGGCACCAAAATTTTACTCGCGTTAGGCGTCGTTTGGCTCAGGGCCGGTCCTTCTCCAAGTAAGATTCCTTAAGCCACCAGTTATTTAAAAAATATTATTTGTTATTTCTGATTCACTATCAAAATTTTATCTAATGTTAAAGCTGAAGTGTCAGTAATTTGGAGGAAAAAGACAGTAAAAAACTTTTGAATATACAGGTTTTCCAATAAGAGGTATTATTTTGAATAGCCCGCTATTTCGGTAGATGTTACTTTTGAAGCTGTCATTTTTTGACATTTGACAAGTAGAAACTACGCCATTCATAAAAATGGAACGATACACGCTTCAACAACGCATTGAAATTATTAAAATTCACTTGAGTGAATCAAATGCAAATCATTTTGAGTGATGAGGCCCATTTCCACCTCGGTGGCTTCGTCAACAAGCAAAATTGTCGCATCTGGGGCTCGGAAAACCCAAGAGTTATTGTTGAAAAGCCTTTCTATCCTCAACATGTGACTGTTTGGTGCGGTTTATGGTCCGGCTGCTTAATGATTTTTTATGGCCGGAATTGGATGGTATTGATCTGGACAACGTTTACTTTCAACAAGACGGCGCTACGTGCCACACAAGCAACGAAACCATTGATCTTTTACGATTGAATATCAAAATAACACCTCTTATTGGAAAACCCTGTATCTATTATTTTCCTTTTGTGAATATTTTATTTGATCAGTCGAACGATGGCTACCCATAATAAGGTCTCATTCCTCTGGGCCTTGAGTGATGGATGCCTAAATTTAGGTAGACGATTTTATCGACTTCATTTCAATTTATTTTTAAATTTTCACAAACAGCTCAATTATAAAACTTACAAATATGGAATAAACAAAGAAATGAGGATGGATTCATTGGTTTTAAATCACAGTAAGCAGTTTATGCAAAACCGAATGCTCAAAAATCTCCATAGCTCTAGGCATTTATTTTATATATCACTCGAGTGGTTATCGAATTTTTCGTTTATTATTTGTAAAATGTAAATAATTAACTTTTATTTCAAGACAATTTTATGTTTCTATGTATTCATAACTAGCTGACGTGTACCCGGCGTTGCTGGGGGTTATTCTTAGGAGATAGAGATATACCATCGCGGATTTTTCTGTAGGCATTTTTCATATATACAATTCCATAGTACATTATTTTTTATGCATCTCCTAAGGTTTAGACAGCGTTAGCAATGTAAGCGCCTGAAAAAATATTTTTTTACGACTTGATTACAAAACATCGATTTTTCTCTACTTTTTATAAATATAATATGCATGTATTAAATATATAAACCTTCCGGAAGAAATTCTCTAGATGATACTGAAAACCCTATAAAAATCCGTTGCGTAGTTTAGAAGAACCAAGCGCACAAGCAGACAGACGCGGATAGCGACTTTATTATTAGTAACTTGCGTTTTTATTTCAATTCCACATATTTCAAAATGTGAATATAAACCAATAAAATATTATGTATCTGAATTATCGATGTAGGTACTTATTGATACTACGGTTACTATCACCCATCAATATTATAAGCAAGTTTCGATGTACATTCCTTTCGAATCCTCCATGGTGATATGATATGAAGTAGAATACATCGGCCCGGAAATACTTTATATACACTAAAAAGTGTAATGATAGACATATGTTATCATTTATGAAGTATAAAAGGGTTGATACTAAGTGAAATAAATTAATAACTCTCAATAGGTCAGAACTAGGCTCATAACGGTTTTCTCCAAAGATATTAGAAGAACGAGATGTGCTATGAGCAGTTCATACTGTGTGGAATTGTTTTGCCGAGTGTCGCCGGTTTTGTTCACCAATACTACTGCACACCTTCGCTTACGCTAAGGTGTCCGCACTAATACATAGAACAGATTTCTGTGCGTACACGTCCCGATACCGTTCAAAGTACCCTAATTAGGTAGTACTCCGCCTACGGTCCGGCGGCCAACATAGCATATCTCGTTCTTCTAATATCTTTGGTTTTCTCGGTTACTGATTCACAACACTTTGGTGCAGTAGCAATTTCGATTCTGATCTTCCACTCTAGGATTTTGACAATGGGATTTTCACAAATACACAATGTTTTCGTGAATGAATAAATGCAAATCTTGGAAGTGAAAATTAAAATACTCACTGACATCTGATCGAGCTGAAACTCGGCAGTTAGACTCGTTGGTGATAATCTGGCTTGTAAATAGCACAGACCATCAGGGAATATTTTAATTCCCTATGAAAAAAATGGATTGATCATTGGATTCACTCTGCAGGAGAAGACAACTTATAAACCAGCCACCAAATACATATAAACAGAAAGACTCACCAGAGAATACCACTTTCAATTGAGTTCTTCTCCTTGATCTTCAAATTCGGCGGCAGACGGCAAATCAGCACAATAATAAATTTGCAATTCGCACTATGAGATTATAATATGTCAACCAGCTCTCAAGAGAGTAGAATTATTAATAATGATGAATCAGCACATTGTAATAATACGCACTGCACATTATTGTGACAAAAAAATATTTTAATCATTTTTGTCTTAAATAGACCTCTTTTGACAAATGATACAATCCGGATGAATCCAACTGATCCATGCAAAAGGTGACTGGAATTCGTCATCACTTACTTGCAGAGCAAAATCTATCCAAAACTGACCAGAGATGTATCTTTCGTCCATTACTTTCAATTTCTAATTTTAAAATTTAATTATAACCAATTTAAAGTCGATTGCTTATCCACTCGTGGTTGATGACAATGCATTCAACATGTTCACATTTCTCTGACATTGGATTACATTAAGGCAGTTAATATACGAAATTAATATCAGTCCTACCCAATCGGGATTTGGCTAAGTTTTTAGCGAGGTTGCCTCCAGTCCCCAGGGAAGAAGGTTCTATCCTCAGTGAAACCAAATTATTATTATTTCTTTTTATATTTTAAAAGACATTTTAAAAATCCGCAGCAGTTAAGAGCCATGGGGAGGAAGGTTCAATCCTCAGTCAAACAAAAAAAAAATTAAATACATCTATTAATCATTTTTTTTCACATTCTCTTCATAAAATATCCCATATAAATAAATGAACTTTTATATTGTTCGTTTGTTAGTTTCCTATTTTGGCCACCTACACAGATAAGTTTTTAAATCAATACTGTTCTGTGATTGAATCAAAGTCCAACATTAAAATCAAATTAAAATTAAAAATAAATATAAAAATTATATAAATTAATTGAAATAAATTAACACTAGCATTAGTTCAGATTGTGTGATAAAGTAATATTGCCAACTTACTTCGTTGCCCTTTATCGATACAGAGATTCTCTAGCATGGTCAATATTTTTAACTACTTACTTTGTTCAAATTGATTAACAATGAACATTATTGTCAACTTACTTAGCTGCTCTTTATCAATGTAGAGATTCGCTAGCACGATCAATATTTTTAGCCATGTATGTACAATATGTTCACATTGAGTAATAAAATAATAATACAACTTTATTACATATATGTAATTTAATTTAAAATATTGTTTCAACTTACTCGGTAGCTCCTTATCGATTTTTAGGTTTTCCAGCATGAAGATGTTGTGTCCTGCGAGGATGGTGTGCACCACGCCCTTCAGCTCCTGCCCCGCGTCCACTGAAGGGGTATCCACGCCGACTCCCACCAGATTCTTACTCTCCACCAGCCAGTTGGCCACGTCCGCACTGATACCTGACAAAACAATTTTATTTCCACATTTCACTCTCAAAATTCTTTTCTTTTCTGAGTACTGACTGGTCATATCCAGTTGAACTATTACATCCTCGTTTGGGGATGTTCTCGGGGTAGTACAGGTGCGATGGAGAAGTGAAAAGGAGCGTTGGGATTCTGACTATTCAGATCAGGTCATCAAATATAAGCGAAGCCAATTAAGGATGATTTGGTTTCTGAAAGATAGTTTCTAATCATAATATTTATTTTAATTTTTATGTGAAGCTGCACAAGAGTCCCAACTGATCCCAGTGAGACTATGGCATCCCCAATTGGGGTATGTTGTGAGGCTGAAGATACTGGGGATGGGAAGGGGGAGAGGAAGTACCTGGCTGTCCAGATCTGATCAACCAACACAGCTAAAAGCCGTTCAAGCAATGTTTCAATTCTGAATGGTGGTCTTACACCAGGGCGATACTGAGAGTATCTTCCACCCTAGAACATGCCACAAGTATACTATATATTATTTTAAATTAATAAATTGTGAAATAACACAAATTTATAAATAACGAAATAATGGATTTGAACCCTTGACCTTCGGCTTGCTAGTCAAAAGCCATACCCCTCGACCACGGAGGCCGTCAGTAATAATATTATGCAGAAGAATAAAAATAAAAAATCAGTCATTTTAAATACATGTAGGATTACGAATTTAAAAAAAAAAATTTATATTGATAGGATCAGTAGGATTTATAGGTCCGATTAGAAGCTTTACCGAGCCGAACCCCCTGATATGAAAATATCTGTAGTCGGTGAATTATTCGATTATTTCTCCGAGAAACAGGGTCGCATCTCGAAGTATTTAAACCTTACTCCAGCACTAGATACCCGTGGGACGAATATTGGACCATTTGAAAACTCCCCTTTCCCTCGTGGGGCCTTCATGGAACCGAGGGGGAGTGGACTCTTCTGCCATGGGACCTTCCGGGAACCAAGGAGGAGTAGACTCCTCCATCGCGGGGCCTATAAGGAACCGAGGAGGAGTGGAGAGGAGAGACGAAACCCTCTTCCATACTGGGGCCTTTAGGGAACCAAGGAGGAGTGGAGAGGAGAGAAAGGCCACTTCCCTATTGGGACCTTCAGGGAATCAAGGAGGAGTGGAGAGAAGCGAAGAGACCCTCTTCCCCCGTGGGGCCTTCAGGGAACTGAGGGGGAGTGGAGTCTTCCGCCATGGGGCCTTTGAGGAACCAAGGAAGAGTAGACTCCTCCGTTGCGGGGCCTTCGGGGAACCAAGGAGGAGTGGAAAGGAGAGATGAGGCTCTCTTCCCTTTTGGGGCCTTCAGGGAACCAAGGGGGATTGGAGAGGAGAAATGCGACCTGGGAATACCCATTGTGGAACCAGAAGACATAGCCACATATCCAATAACAACCCTGGTGAACTTTATAAAAGGGACCGGGTGACTGTTAAAGGAATGAGGTAAAATGGGAAATAGCACAATGAGCCTATGGCCTAAGTGCTCAAGGGAACTATATGTAAACCGTCTCCGCTCTATAAAAAAAAAAAAAAAAATTAACATACGAATGTAGCCCAGGAAGAAAAAAGGTTGAGTATGGTTGGTCTAAAGTCAAGAAACATACCACTCTGCCACGGAGGTTTACGACCAAAGACATTGTATCACTGCGTCGGTATCATTAGACAATCGGCATAATCTGACCCTGCGCAGAAAATTCTCACAATGTCTGCGCTGCAAGCCATAGTGAATATACTATGTACACATACTTTTCTGTTCAGTGTCTTCGATTCGTGTTGATTGCTTACCGATACCGACCCAGTGGGATGACAGGAGAAGTATTTTTTATTATCTGTGAACCATCTTAACAACGCAGATGACAGGATGATAGGAATTAAGGTGACTTTTGAAGATTTGTCATGAGATGACAAGCGAGAAAACTTACAGAAATTCTTTATTGAATACCTACTAAATACTATTTTACCTGGGAATTTGAGATTAAATTGATTAGGGTTCACAGCTCCCAGGTACTTGGTTATGTTTCCATAGTACTGACTCCATCCAAATCTGAAGATGACCGTGTAGTTTCTCCTAGTGTCCAGGTGGAACAGGTTATCCATGTGGGACCTCTGAAGCAGGAACTCTTCATTTCCCCTCACCAGCTTGCTCAGGTCAACGATCACCACTGAAATTAAGACATTATCATGAGTTAACAGCCCTTCACATGTGCGACCAAATTCTTGTTAAAGTATTGCACAATCTATTGTTATAAAATGTCAGTTGTCAGCTGATTGATGACAATTAAACTTTGTGAAAATTAATAATAACTCAACCTTCTAAGGATGGATTTAAAATTTTTGAGCTTTCGATTGGATACCTATGGTATTATTTCGATTGGATATGTATAGTTATGGTCTGACGTAGAATCATTCATAAAATCTCAGAAAAGTAACATTTGGGGGAAAATCTTTATTCTGACGAGAACAAACGCCAGATTTGGGTTCGAACTCATCATTTTGACGAGAAGAGTAAGACTTAGGCTCAAACTTTGAAAGCCTTTTTCTCTGGTTCTATGGCGTTGATCGGATTGAAATTGTAAATACATGCTAACAATTACGGTCTGAGGTGGAATTAATAACGAAATCTCAGTAATGTAGCAATTTTGAAAAAATCTGTATTCTGACGGGCACGATTGCAAGAGTTGGATTCAAATCAAATCAAATCAAATCAAAAATTATTTATTGTAAAATAAAAATTACAAAAGGTGTAGCTTATGGGTAGACCCCATTTCTTCCAGCTAACCACATTTATTTAAATACAATGTTTATATAATATTATTTGTTTTATTATAATAATTACAATGTTTATACAGATAAAATAACAATATACCATTATATACCATTCGAGATTTGAAAGCCGTTTTCTCTGGCTCTATGGCACCGAACGGACTGAAACCGTGAATACCCACTAAGAATTACGGTCTGAGGTTGAAACAAAGGTGAAATCTCAGTAAAGTAGCATTTCTGGATAAATCTTTATGGTTACGGCCTTTATCAACATTTTGTTATTTTTATGTGGTATTTATGCTAACACACGCGCCCATGCACAATTTTTTCTGAAATTGCTTTTATGCTTTATACATAATAAATCAAAATTTACAGTAGTTAACGTACGAAAGTAATGCCGGTGCTTTCTAATTATAAATCGGCTTTGGTTTTGACTCCACTCTCTGGGGAGAAATGTTCAATCCTTAGGACGGGTTGTTTCGGAGAACTTGAACAATTCTTCAAATTTCTAGTTTCATTTTCAAGCTCTGAAATATATTTTCAAGTTCTGTTATTATTTTAGTTTTGCCAAGCAACTAGCCTATGATGATATAATAACAGAACTTGAATGGGAGTTTCACAGAACCCGAAAATGAACGTTGAAATTTGAAGAATTGTTAAAATTCTCCGAAACAACCCATTAAAAAAAAATACATACATCGACGTTAGACGAAAACATATGATTTTAATCTGTAAAAAAATAATAAATTTTATGTAAATACAAGAAAATTTGTTTATTTATTTATTTATTAAGGCATACACAGTACAATAAGATCCAGTTAAGGATATTTTTTCGTTATTACATAGTTTTAGTACCTATTACGTATGTCCATAGAATATGTAATTTCGCCTGAGATTGTTCTGAAAACTAATGATTTTAAGTTAAAATCAATTAATTTAAGTTTGAATTTATGTATGAGTAGGTAATAGTTATAAAGGAAGAAAGAGTATGGAGAGAAAAAAATAAATTGAAATCAAGAATTATAATATGCTCACGAATTGTAATTGACTGTTAATACATAGAAGTTTTGAAATATGAAAAATATTTATAATTTAAGATTTTTAATGAACTACCGACAGATGTTAAAGAAGCTAAAAGCCTTGCTGCTTTTCGTGGGTTATGCCTAACTACCAAGAAGAATAAGTTTTAGATGTATTGTACAGTGTCCTTAATGACATAGAAATAAGTTGTTACAAGGTTTATACTAGATATTAAAATGTAATTTTTTATAACTAAATAAAAACATACAAAAAAACTTACACGGGGTAATGAGATTCTCGAAGGGAATCTGTCCAACGGTCCAACCATCAGGGTTGAAATGGAAAGGGGCGTCCAAATGGGTGCCGCCGTGCTCCGCAGTGCAGAATTCATTGGTAGAATACCTGAAATTACACATTATTAAATACAATTATCTTTTTCACCATCTATCTTTGAGAGAATCTGTGTTTTGACCATTAGGCAAGTTTATGCCAAAAACATACTAACAATTGTCTTCAAAACTGCTTTTGACAATGTCCAAGCTGCGCGCGATACTAAACCAAAGATCAAAAACTCTTACTTATTCCTTTCGCTAAAACAACTTTTGGCCAACGAAATTTTAAATACTATACAAAGCTATACAATGCTCTTCCTCTGGCCATTAGACAGAACTCAACTTAAATACTTTGCAACAAAGCTATACAATGCTCTTCCTCTGGCCATTAGACAGAACTCAACTTAAATACTTTGCAACAAATCTATACAATGCTCTTCCTCTGGCCATTAGACAGAACTCAACTTAAATACTTTGCAACAAAGCTATACAATGCTCTTCCTCTGGCCATTAGACAGAACTCAACTTAAATACTTTGCAACAAATCTATACAATGCTCTTCCTCTGGCCATTAGACAGAACTCAACTTTATTTTACATATAAATCAGATACCAAGCCTTGGATCGTTAACCAAGATATATATAATATCAAAGCTTTAATTAAAAACAATTTATAAATATGCATTTCCAATGGTATGATATTGATCGTTTTTAAACTTTTACATAATATTGTGTCATTATTTATATTTATGTAATAAACTGAGCCTGCTCTCAACACAGGAGTTCCTAGTGAGACAGCCACAACATATCCCCATGTAATGAAATTAATAAAGATGAAATGAAAACCTAAAATGCCAAGATGTATTGTTCTACTCGCATATTAAACCTACAATTCCAAGAAGGGTTGTTCTATTCTCACATTAAACCTTAAATGCCAAGATTTGTTGTTCTACTCGCATATTACTCACATTTCCAAGAAGGCTTGTTCTACTCACACTTAAACCTAAAATGCCAAGATTTGTTGTTCTACTCGCATATTAAACTCACATTTCCAAGAAGGCTTGTTCTACTCACACTTAAACCTAAAATGCCAAGATTTGTTGTTCTACTCGCATATTAAACTCACATTTCCAAGAAGGCTTGTTCTACTCACACTTAAACCTAAAATGCCAAGATTTGTTGTTCTACTCGCATATTAAACATAAAATGCCAAGATTTGTTGTCCTACTCGCGTATTAAACTTTAAATGCCAAGAAGGGTTGTTTCACTCGCATGATATTGTATTATTTTCAATTAAATAGCAAGAGGAATAATGCCATTATCTGTGATGAGGAAAAAACACATTTTTAAAATATTTAATTTCTCGTATGCTTTCTTTAGCTGACATTCAAAATGAGTTATAACAATATGATTGGTGTAGAAAGTAAATATCAGTTTAGCGCTAATAATTGAGCTAACCTAATTAATTTTTAATCCTACTCACTTACACGTACTGAAATTGACACCACACCCACGTAAGTCCGTCATCCCACTAGCTCGGTAACGGTAAGGAATCAACGAAAAACCCTGCGCACTAAAGTAAAGTTCACTATGGTTTGCAGCGTAGCCATTGATTGTAGGACTTTTCTGTACAGGGTCTCCGGTTTTTGTCAATTCCTTATCGTTACCGATCCAGTGGGACGATGGGCTAAAAGAGAAAATTTGCTTCATCTGTGTTGTAGATGAATGGTTTTTACAAAGTTTTCATGGTTTTTTGGGTCATTTATACATCCACGGTTTTTTCGAAAAACCGTGTCGATCAAGATATAGTTTTTTTTTATTACCGGTCACCAAATATATGCGCTTTTGAGCGAAGGAAATCTTCAATTCAGGAATATAGATCTTTTGCTTCAGTTCGGATTCTCAATGTTTCTTCTAACTATATTCTTTGTCAATAAATAATATGAATATATTAATAAAATCAAATGAATAAGTTACAAATATGTTACTTTAATGAGGTACCCACACATATGAGAAAAATTCTTCTCTCCTTATCACATGGAATTTTTATCGGATCGGAATCAGCAACACGGCATAATACCTCAAAAATAAATCATAATTTAATAATAATGTTTTCTTTAAAATGGAGTTCTACTAATTAAACTTCTCAACAGTAAAGTAACTTTTTCAGGCTTTCATTTCTGTTTTTTTTTTAATTTAACGTTTTTTTTAATTCACAGTAAAATTATAAAATGAATGTTTATAATAAAGCATTAAGATAATTTACTTAGTTACTAAATTGTAAAATCTCTCGATCGATGAGCTTTAGTGTCTAGAAATTTACACAGCTTTGTATGTTCGGAATAATTTATTTTATTTTTTTGGTATTATTTTTTTTTCTGAGTCCCAACTGTTCCCAGCCAACTGGAGCCGGTAAGACTGTGGCATCCCCAATTGGGGTATGATTGAGGCTGAACGTATAGTGGAATGGAAGGAGACGGGGAAGAGGAAGGTGGAAGAGTACCTAGCAATTCAGATCTGGTTACCAAACACGTCTAAAGCCATTTAAAACAATGTTTCAATTCTGAATTACACCAGGGCGATACGGCGATTATATTACACTCTGAAACATGCCACAAGCATAATATATTATTTTTAATTAATAAATTATGGAATAACACAAATTCGTCAAATAAAAATTACTTTGCACCCCGGGATTTGAACTAGCCACCTTCGGATTCTACCACGGAGGCTGTACAACTATTTTAAGTTCGTAATATAATTTTCATCGCGAGCTAAGGAGATTCTCGATCATATTTCTGACGAAGACCAGTGGGACAAAATCATCTCGATCATATCATTGACGAAGTCGAGTGGGACGAAATCATCTCGATCATATCATTGACGAAGCCAAGTGGGACAAAATCATCACGATCATATCATTGACGAAGTCGAGTGGGACGAAATCATCTCGATCATATCATTGACGAAGTCGAGTGGGACGAAATCATCTCGATCATATCATTGACGAAGCCAAGTGGGACAAAATCATCACGATCATATCTCTGACGAAGCCGAGTGGGACAAAATCATCACGATCATATCTCCGACGAAGCCGAGTGGGACAAAATCTAACACAAATTACCAAACGCAATAAATAATTTACGTCTCTCTTTCTCTATCGTGACGTTTTAATGATACACAACATTGAACAGATTATCTACAAGTGTGAACATTAGTAATTTGAAAGGAACTTTACTGATGTCATCAATTTACATAAAGGAGTCCGAAGGCTATCAATGTCAATTATCAATACGCTTACGTCATTGACAAATTGCATTGAAGCCATTGGAGAGTGATTTACGGAACCTCAATCGACCCGTCAATATTTTTGCACCAGTTGCTTTATTGACTTCTTGGAAACGTACCTAAAAGAAATTCCAGGCAATTCATTTTTTATTTATCAATAATGACCTTCTAACTTAAATACCAGCTTATTTTTTTTGATGTTATAGTTTTTATATGATATTTAAATAATATAAAGTTTTCATTTTACGTGTCTCCCGAAAATGCACCCAATCTCAAGAGCTTACGTTTTATTTCAACAGGTTTAACCGCTTTTAATTTTGAATAAAAATATTGACTTCAAAAACTTGCATTGCTACATAAAAAAGGCATCGTATTACGCTAAACAACAAACTGGTATTTTAAATACACTGATCATGATGACTGTAATAATATAATTTATATTAAAATACCTCGATCATATGATTATAGATAAAATGTCAAATATTACATGATCATGGTCTCAAACAGTCTGAAACTTACCGTACATAATTAAACATGCATTTCTTATAGCGCAAGTAATAAGATGATATTTACACTTAGCTTTTGAAATTGTCCAAGAAATAATTTCGATATTCGATAACAGAAAAGTTTATTTCGTTTCAGCAGATTAGAAGTAAGGGGAAATTGAGTTCACTTCGGGTACCAACACGGACACGAACACAAAACATGCTTATCGATTTATTTCTTCAATGCTCACGAAGTTATAGTAGATATCTTGACCTATTTTATAAAAAAAAAAATTTATTTATTCATTTATTTATTGCATCTCACTATACATAAAACACTTTTTTTTTTCTCATAAAAATCAACCTCACTAGGACTGAGCCTGTATCGAGGTTAACAATTTACATTTACGTGAAGCAAACATAAAAGTAATCACAAACATAAATTAATTCTACATACAAAAACAAAATATTTCAAAATTAAAGAAAAAAATGAGTATTAGATGTGTTACCAGATGGGTAATTTGACAGTATATTGTAACAATATTTGAACCATAACTAATCATTAATCATTATTCAAAAGAAGAAGCAAAGTAGATAATAAAGACAGATAGGGTGACATTCAGTTTTTAGTAAATGGGACTTATATAAAATCTTATTATTTAAGAAGACAAGGATGAAAAAATATTAAGACAATTGTCTGTCAATACAAAAGTCTTAATTAAATTTTTAAATTTAACTAAGGAATTGGTAGACTTAATATGATTTGGAAGAATATTAAACATAAGTGGTGCCTGATATAAATAATTTCTTTGACCAAAAGAAGTTTTAGTATGTACCGCGACAAAGTTCAATGTAGAGCTAATTCTAGTTGTCCGCATTTGTTGTGTTCTTTCAGCAAATTTAATATTGATAAAAAATCGACAAAGTATTTGCGTGATATACCTATAACTGTTTTATACACACAACATTACATTCCTTATAAAGTAGGTTGGATGGATAACAGAATTTTTTTTTGTACATTACTTTAAGGATCAATTTTTGAGTAATATTTAGTGGTTCAACATTGGACTTTAGACATGATCCCCAGCATACTATGTTATAAGAAAGTCGAGATTGGACTAAGGCAAAATAGACAGTTTTTAATTTCCCTTTGTCCAATATGTGTCGCAGTTCTTTAAACATAAATGTAAGTCTCCTGATATTTTTTGTTAACATATCGATATGGTCATTCCATCTTAAAAATTTATCAATCTTTACACCTAGATACATGATACAATCTACACTTTCCAAGGGGTGGCAATTACAATTTTAATAAAACATATCCAACAAAATTAACAATCTTACCAAACTCCATCTGTTCTCTTCCCAGCGAACTTTTTCGTGAACGCGAACCTTTTGCCACCGGGCCAATACACGGTATTATTATCATAGGGGTGAGAAAGATCGTTAAATTCCAGCCCTCCCGTAAAAAGTGCATCGTTCACATCGACATTCCCATTCGCCGAGGCGCAGAAGAGCGAGGAGATAAATAGGATGAGATTTATTGAGAAGAACAAAGCGAACGGATGACCTCTCATCTTTGCGGCACGGTGATTACTGGTGAACCCGATGACTTAGCTGAATAAATTAAGTGTTGATTGTTTGAAGCGGTGTGGGTAGGTCATTTTTAGAAATGATTACTTATCAGCGGTGAAAAACATTGGTTTACGTAAGCGGTTTTTGAATGATATCTTTTTTAAAGAATCTATGTCAAGAATAGTTAGCAATAGTTATCAGCAAAGAAAAATAGACAATTGTAGCAAGAATTGAGACGAGTCTTGTTTTCTTCCTTTTCACCAATTAATATGAGTAACCGTTTATGGAAAAAATTGGCTCAAAGGCTCAAATCTTGGTGTCATAAACTCAATTATTACGAATTTTCTGTTTCAGTGAGTGATCTTATTGCCCACGGTTAAGTTTAACCATAATTGAGTTGTTTTAAATTTTAAATAAGTTAATCCTTTCCTCTCTCGAAACAAAAATCGAATCCAGCTTCAAATTGGTTCATATTAGTAGAATAGATGACATGTTGTAGAAGATTGTTCCATGCATGCACTTCTCTATATGCAAGGAAGTGTTTTCTAGGATTGTATGCAAACGGTGGTTTCTTATTTTTTATTGAGTGTCCACGGAGATTTATATTTTAGTTGTAGGTGAAGATTTCGTGGATGCCAGGGCAACTATAAAGTCCAGACAAAATTTTAAAAGTTTCAGTCAAGTCACTCCTTTCATTGCTTTATTTTAACGTTGGTAATCTTAGTTCCTCGAGTCTATCTTCATATTATCGTTTTTTCAAAGCTCTTTGTGTTTTTTTAAATCGTCTCTGCACTCTCTCTATAAGATCAAAGTTTTTGATTTGTTTGATGATGTGGTGTTTTTGTTTTTTGTTTGTTTATTTTTTTTTTAAATATATTTCCCCACTTGCTACGCTTGCTTACGCCGTGTTGTTGTAAGTAGTCTACGTCATTTTAAATGTAATAATAAAAAAAAACACTAGAGGAAAGAAAATAAAAATATGTGATGGAATTTCTACTTTTGACAATCCCAGCGGTATGCTATTCCCATTTCAATCTTGTGATATGGTAATTCCTAGGTTTTGTTGCAACGTCACTGCTTTTAGAGGTAATCCATTAAATTTGTATTTAAGCTTGGGGATAATTTTTCCAATATGTAGGACAGTGTTATTTTCAACACTGAGTTTATTTATTTGTAACTATTGGTTGCCGATTGCTTTTTTAAGCCTTAGTTACAGTATTCTTAGTGAAAACAATACCACCTACATATATAACGATGTTGTAACATTGTTACGTAACTTAAAATTTCACATTTTATTAGAAGTCAATCCTTTGTCCATTGATATATTTTATTAAGTTATTTTGCAGTTGTTCGTGATGTATATATGGGTTGGCAAAGAATTAGTGCAATTTTCGAAAAACTTAATCAAACTCTCAATATTATGCCAATTTGCACTGTGTATTGAATAAATGAAAGTAGTTAAAAAATCAATACTCCTGCAATAAACTATAATAATATATAAATAAAAAAGATTTTCGTTTAGAAATCACTAATATTGTCTTCAATATTTAAATATTACAATTTGAGGTTTTACTCAATAAAGTTATTCCGAAAAATAAATATAATAATATACTTAATAAAAAAGGCATCGGTACCCAATATAATTATTAAACATCTAGACCCGTTAGTGTCTCAAAAAATTAAGACAAAATGTACCAAGGAAGAACCACTCTTATGTTTCCAGTAAATTCTTAATTCAAACGTTATTCGTGTATGACAAAGATAGCCATTCAAATAATTAGACCGGGCAGCATTTACGTACTTAAAAGTTGCGGCGAATACTACATTCTACATCACGGGTGTGACTGAGATAACAAGATACGCTTACACTAAGAGAAAATACGGAACGCTGTATGAGACGACCTACTGCCAGTAGGTAATCCCTTTTATTCTAATACTTCTCACTTTCTTTGGCGCTGAAAATCTTCGAAATAATTTTAATTTTTATAAAAATAAATAATTTACGAATGAAGTGTTTATTCCTTGACTTTTTCAGTTTCGTAAACGCTTCCTCGTCACACACGAAAGCATTTTGGTACTATTTATGCAATTTGGTTAGAGCTAGCATACGACCTTACGTGACGAGTGTCAGTTTGGTAAACAACAACTAAATCAAAAATACGACAATTAGCGTATCTTTTGCTTTGCCACATTTGATATCTCTTCAACGTGTCTATATTTTGATATTTCATTATAGGTATGTACTCTTTCCGATTAACTCGGCATTGTTTAAATGAACATTTTGATGAAAACTAAAAGATAAGTATCCTCTGGTCAATACGAATGTAACTATTGGTTGCCCATTGCTTTTTTTACGCCTTGGTTAAATTATTCTTAGTGAAAAAAATCCCACCTACGTATATTTCATGTATATTACGATGTTGTAACATTGTTACGTAACTTAGAATTTCACATTTTATTAAATAATAAATTGAAATGAGACAAGGTATATAGAGTTTTGTAGGAGCCTTTAACCATATATTGGATTACCAACATCTTTGCTATAGGTCACTCCAAGTGGTTCGTTACGTTTGGTGATTTAGCAGGGGTGCCTGTGTTCATCGGGTGTGTTCAAGATGCGCCTGCCCACCAGCGTGGCTTGCTAGATCGGGAGAGGCTGGTTTGATGAAACTTTTGACCTTTCCAACTAGTCTCTCGACGCATCGCCTTAGGCCGCAGTGGGAGGGATATATTTATACGTACATCACTCCTGGACACACTGATCCCTAGATTCCTACCCACCCCTCATACCTTTTTCCTTTTAACTTTTTCTCCTTAATATAATAATACCCTCTTTACAGCATCCCTCCATTACATGTTTAAATTCCCGCTTAACACAAGCCTCCTGTTCTGATTTAAGTATACCAGAAAAAAAACATCGCCAAAAAGTGTGGCTTATGTTATTTTGCGACGTTCTGGCAAAAATATTTTAATGTTTCACAATCATTTTCTAAATAACTTAATTTACTACATTTTCAATAATACCATAACCGAAAGTTGGAGATTTTGATGTTAAAAACAGTTTTAGGCCTGATACTTTATTTTTACTGGACTTATAAAAGACTCGAAAATATTCTCGATTATTTCAAAGGACAAGGTTTTTTCTATTCGCAGTATTAATTAAAACATATAAAATATATCTAAGGGACCAAAATTTTCAAACCAACAACCCAAGATTTTGCAATACTTTGTAGTGCTTCGCCTTAAACTGTAGATCGTAAGGAGTGCTACAATCCAAATATATCAAAACCCGTTATAAAATAATAAAATACTAAAATAATTTTAACTTTGTGAGGGACGCACAGGTATTCAAAAGAGTGCCTGACACCAAAATACCTCTTCCCGGCTCTGGCTGTATGATATCAGTGTTATAACTTGTAACTAACTGTTGGATTCTATTTCGATTTGAAGTACACCCAAGTTAGGCCACATGATCGTGTTTATTTCGTGTTTTTGACTTGACACTTCTATGAGCATATTGATAACTCATAATATAGCTTTGTAAAAAGCGTAATCAATACAAATATTTATTTTAGCTTATCAAATAGTGACTAGCTTAAGAAAGCAATGTTTTTCGGAGCAGTGAGTTTTATCATATGTTATAACTTATACAAAACCATTTAACGGGGGTCGAGGGATAAGGCTTTCGACTAGCAATCTGAAGGTCGCTGGTTCAAATCCCGGAGTGCGTAAGTAAATTTTATTTGCTGAATTTTGTTATATTACACTTTAATAATTTATAATGATAGAAAGCATACGTGCAGAACGTTCCAGAGTGAAAGATACTATCAGTATCGCCCTGGTATGATTGAAATGCCTTGTTTGGTGACCAGATCTGGATAGTCAGGACTCCCCCACCTTCATCTTACCTATCTCCTTCCTCTCACGACTACCTTCAGCCTCACAACATACCCTAATTGGTGATGCCATAGACTTACTGGCTCTAGACGCTTGGGAACATTTGGTACTCTTGCGGTATTCACATAAAAACGTTCTTCGATCTCGAATACTTTCTCATTCCTTCATCGCTTCGTCTCTTACAATTAGGGCGATGTATGCTATTGGTTACTTTTCACCCCGCCGCTCTGGCCCAGAGACGTGATCTCTGGAAGGGATGATGCAGCTTTGATGACCTATATAAGGTCATGTTTCAATAATAGAGAGTAAGCTGCTTCTTGGTGCTAACCGCGCTACTTCAGTTAACCTCTGGCAGGTTTGACCCAAGAAGTGCTTAGTAAACCGTCTGTTTCGGAGTTTAGCTAACCCAGATATATACTCGCTGAAAGCCCTTTGGTAAAACAAAGGGTTAATGGAAAATATTACGTTTCTTTAGGAGGAACAATACAGGTGTAACCTGTTTCCTCAGTGAACACACAAGTGGCTGTAAAAGTTAATTACACTGCCTTACTATTGTTGAACTGCCATAAATACATGTCATACTTGTAAAATGATTGTACCCAAAATTTAGACTAATTGCGTTCATATAATTAACACTTATTCCGTTACAATGTATAATATATTTAAAGGCAGGAATTATCGGTTATCCTTTTATCTTTCTCAACATGGAAGCTCCTCTCTGTGACAAAGGCATTAAAAAAATCAATGTAATAAATGTTTTTTCAGACAAATAAATAAAAGAAAAATATTCAATAACAATTTTCTTCTCTTCCCATAAACGTAATTTTTAATTCTTTGAACACTAAATATAAAACGGTAGTGAATTTAACTAAATGTTATCTTCCTAATTTAAAACAATAACTTTTTTACACACGTTCTTGATGGTATTTCAAAATGACGAACGATGTGTCTTCAAATAACAAAGTAAGACAATTTTCATAAAATAGCTTATTTTTATCACCAGGAACATGAAAAATACAGTGAAAGATGTTTTAAAAATAGTAACAGGTTAAACACTTACCTACTACGATTTTACATTCAGTTTGTGACTTTTTTCCTGCAAGCAAATTGATGTATTTGTTCACCCCCCATAATTTTGTATTCCATTCCCAGAATGCTCCGATAATATTATTAAATATAGCTTTTCTCTGTGGCTTCAGTTCGCGTAGCGTTGGATGGACGGTTGTACTTCTTTGAATTCCTTGATGCCCATTTAGCAGGAATTTAGTGGTATTCGTTGGTATCCGTCAGCCATGAACCATCACCCATCAGATGTTCTCCGTTCCCGTTAGATCAACGGGAAGACGGGCACTGGGTACGGGGAGTAGTGATGAATTAATGACCGGCGGAAATGTTTCATCTCGGAAGTCAATTTGCGACTGAGCAAGATTTATTGTTTTGCGATCGGGCTGCGAGTTCTTTCGCAGAGAATAGATTTATATATTTATTAAACTTTTTTTAAAAACTTCACCTTTTAACATATGATACTCGATGTTTTATCTAAGATTATCATAAAAACATAATGATTTTCTCCCCACATCCGTTATTTAAGAAATAATTTGACATCGTTCATTTATTTTTAAGTTTTAGGTTCGTATGCATTAACCAGTAAACTTAAGGCCCCGTAGTAAGCGTTCAAATATGGTTTGCAAGGGAGATATGTAAATACGAATGTTAGAGGGAGCGCGCTTATATTAAAACAAACGATAATAATTAAGCAAAAAGAGTAAAAAAATTTAATAAAACACGACTTGTTTGAAATAGGGCAAAAATCTCTGGACAAATGCTTTAGTTGCATTTAAAGATACACTGTAAATTTTGTCATGCCTTTAACATATTAAATAACAACAAAACGTGTTTTAAATATTTTTCGGAGGTTACTTTGCAATTTTTTTCTATCGAGTGAATTTCATAAAATTAAAGTTTCGGCATAAAAAATGTATGGATATTATCTTCAGAAACAACTTTTTTTTTTTGGAACTTAAGAACTTAAAGAGTTAACGAAAAACTTGTTACAAATCGGTAGAAATTGGGTATCCGGGGCTTAACCACATACCTACCTCCCGAAGTCAATAGTTAGTGTATAGGATTAGTCACCGAACCTCGGTAGTGTGCAGTCGTGTTTACCAGTGCTCTGTGTTTGACGGCTTACTTTGACGGCGGCGCGGCGTACAGATAAGATTTATTTATTGTTACCTTTTCGTATTCATTATTTTTGTTTGTGTTATTGGTTTGCGACGAAGTTGCGTGTATTATTTCTATCATTTATTATTTCTAAAATAATAATTATTGTTTAATTTTTTTTTTTAATTTGTTGAAATGGAGGAAGATGAAAATCGACCTCCGGACCCTGAACCCATTTCTAATATTGTAGACGACTACGATACTGATGATACCCAGACTTCTGTAACCATTCCTTCACGAAAACGACGTCCTCCGCTTTGCCTTAATGTACCTCCTAAAATTAAATCTCTTTCACAATCAAACGAAGCCCCAATCTCTCATGGAAGTTATAATGATACCATTCCTCCAGAAGCAAAAGCCATTGAGCTTATGTATTCTATTTCATCTTCAGCTCCATTTATTGTCAATGTCCAAAGGACTGAACAGGGGAAAATAATTCATCCCCTGGATTTTGGTAAATTTATTTTTAGCTCAAAACTCAATAACCTCGGTATTATAAATGGATCAATAAAACCGGAAGGTCGATACAAACTATCCATAGAATTTAAATCAGCCACATTAGCTAATGATTTTGTTAAAAAAATAGGTTCTCTTTCAAATAATAAATTTAAATCTTTCATACCTACATTCAATTTAACCAGAATGGGCAGAGTAAGAGGTATCCCAACCGATCTATCAGAAACAGAAATAGTAGATGCTCTTAATGACTCTCAATTAACTCCAAAAGTTTTAAAAGCACGTCGTTTGAATTTTAAGGATACTTCCACCGGCACCACTATATGGAAACCTTCCCAATCCGTTGTTATTACTTTCGAAGGTCAAACATTACCATCCCGTGTATTTATTTATTATAACGTTCTTCCCGTTGAAATATACAGATTCCCGACTATCCAATGTTTCAACTGTTGCCGTTTTGGCCATTCAAAACCTATTTGTCGTTCCCCTCCTCGTTGCTTCCATTGTGGAGAGGATCACCCCTTTGAACAGTGTCAAAATACAACGAATAACCCTATTTGTATTAATTGTAAGGGCAACCATACTGCTGTTAGTGTGGCCTGTCCAGAGTTATCTAGACAGAGAAATATCAAACAGTCAATGGCTGCAGACAATATTTCCTACTTTCAGGCCTCTAAATTATTCCCTCCTACAAAAAAATCTTTTGCAGAGATAACGTCTAACGCTTCTCTCTTTCATTTTTCTTCCCCTAAATCCCCTCTATCATCTTCTCACAAAGAAACAATTTTCAAACCAATAAAATCTAATCCAAAATATATTCCTTCTTTCGATAAAAAACTACATAATGAACTTTTACTTAACCCGAATGGGAATAATAAATCCCAGGCTCCCAATGGGACTGCCTTAAAAAACTGTTCCACTTCCGATATCTTCCCTAAAGTCACGATTGAAAATTCTTCTTTTATTCAAACTTTAATTACCCTATTAATTACGATCCTTTCAAATAACAATAAAGTACCGTCCAACGCTGCCGATTATATGAAATCTTTACTCTCTAGCCTTCCCGATGTATCCGCAAATGAGTAAAATACTTCAATGGAATAGTAGAAGTCTATTTGCCAACAAAATTGATCTTGTACAGTTACTTGATGAACATAATATTTCAGTTGCTGCCATCTCCGAAACGTGGTTAAAACCCTCATACCAATTTAATATTCCTGGATATCATTGTCTAAGACATGATAGACTGGATGGCAAAGGTGGCACTGCTCTTATTATACATAATTCTATCCCTTTTAAACAAATTATTTTCCACACTCTCTCCAATAATTTTCAGATAGTAGCTGCTGTTATATCTGATATTACATTACTATCAATATATATCCCTCCCTCTACAATTTTTGTTGAAAACGAATGGTCAACATTTATATCCCAGATTCGTCCCCGTATATGATACTTGGGGACTTCAATGCTCATTCTCCTTCTTGGGGCAGTGAGTTAACAAACCGTTCTGGCCATAATCTATTAGATTTTATGGATACCTATAATTTATGTATACTAAATGATGGATCTCCAACTCGTTTCACTGCCCCTCAACATCGGAAAAGTGCAGTCGATTTATCTCTTTGCTCATCTTCGGTGATTCCCATATGTTCTTGGAACATTCTTAAAGATCCCCTTTCCAGTGACCATTTTCCTATAATAATTACCTTCCACCATCTATCTTCCACGCATTCCTTTTCGATAAACAATAGTTTTAAATTTAAAACGAAAGACGCGAATTGGAGAAATTTTTCTTCAGAATTAGACTCCATTGTTCAAGCATCTAAGTCTTCCCTTGTCAACACTAGTTTACAATGTGAATTATTTCCTAACATGATAATAAAAGCTGCAGAAAAAAACACTTAAAAAACGTAATGTTAACATTAAGATAAAACATTCCACCCCATGGTGGGATGAAGAATGCACTAGTGTCGTTAAATCCAGAAGAGAAGCAATTTCCATTTTCCGTAAATGTATGTCTTTCGAAAATTACCTTTCTGTGAAACGCGCCCAGGCAGAAGCGAAACGCGTTTTGAAAAACAAAAAGCGGTCTGGGTGGCGAAAATTCTGTGAACGCTTGTCTCCTGAATCTCCCCAGTCATCCGTATGGTCCAATTTAAAAAAATTCGGTTCGTCATATACTCCGCAGCGTTCTAAACATATTCCAGAAGAAATTATTATAGGTTTTGCTGATAAGATAGCTCCTCCGTCAGTTGCCAGATGTGAGGAAATGCCTTCCTTTATTTCTTATCCATCTCACTCTAGCTGGCTGGACTCTCCTTTCTCAATAAGTGAATTAAATCGAGTAATCAATTCCCTTCCAGACTCTTCTCCTGGCCCTGATGGAATCTTATATAGTTTCATTAAAGCATTCTCAGACATGTCGGTTGATTATTTTTTATCCCTAATTAATTACATGTTCGAAACGGGATTTATTCCGGAAGTCTGGAAAGTTCAAAAAACCCTTCCGATTTTAAAACCTGGCAAAAATCCATCTGAAATCTCATCCTATCGTCCTATTGCTCTTTCGTCATGTTTAATGAAAGTAGCAGAACACTTGATAAAGAACAGATTGGAATGGTTTGTTGAAAATCACAGAATTATCTCTCCTAATCAATATGGCTTCTGGAAAAAGAAATCAACCATAGATAATTTAAGTGTGTTAACAACAGACATCCGTATATCTCAGTCCCTTAATTCTTGCACTCTGGCCACATTTCTTGATCTTTCGTCAGCTTACGACGATGTATTAATTAACATTTTGAAAGGAAAATTAATTAAAATAAAAATTCCCTTAAAACTAGTTCAATTTATTATTAATTTACTAACAGACAGATCCATTATTATCCACTTTTCCTAAAAAACTATAAATCGCAAACTATGGAAGGGGTTACCTCAGGGGTCCGTAATCAGTCCATTATTATTTAATATATATATAAGTGATTTAGACAGTGTAATTCCTTCATCTATCAAGCGACTTTATTTTGCTGATGATTTCCTTATATATTTATCACACAAAAATCTATCGCGCGCTGCGAAGGAATTGAATTTGGCTTTACATAATATTAAAGTTTGGTTGTTGACAAATGGGATGAATTTAGCTACCTCTAAAACCAAAGTAGTGGCTTTTACGCGCAAAAGAAAAATACCCCCCTTTTCTGTCTGCTTTGATAATGTCCCTCTTCAAATCGTTAAGCAAATTAAATTTCTTGGACTACTTTTGGATCATAAACTTTCCTGGCTCCCACATATTCAGAACATTTCGGCTAAGTGTGAAAAGGGGCTAAATATTATGCGAGCTGTTTCCAGAGTGTGGTGGGGATCTCATCCTACTACTCTTAAATTAATGTATGGTGCTCTAGTGCGAAGCCATTTGGATTATGGAACATTTCTTTTTGATCCTCTTCCTAAATATTTGGACAAAAAACTTGAAAGAATTCAGTCCAAAGCGCTCAGAATAATTATTGGAGCGATGAAATCTTCTCCAATTAATTCTCTCCAGGTAGAATGTGTTGATCCCCCCTTAATTTTATGGAGACAATTCCTAGCTGATAAATATATTTTTAAATATTTTTCTATATCGCGTCACCCTTTAGAACAAAGCCTTGATTATTTGTTCAATTACTTAAATAAGGAAAAAAGATCGACAGATAAAAATCGACTTCCTCTCCTTCTAAAAAGTTTTCTTTCATTCAAATCTCTGTCTTCTTCCCTCCAAAATCTACAAAAAGATCCTATCCTTCCTATTTTCACCATCCCATTTGATTCTATCAATTATATCCCCAACGTTATAACTTCAGACTTCCGAACTGATATTTTAACCTCATCTAATCAAAATGTTGAGGAAAAATTTAAAAAATTACATCTTCTAAGTTTCCAGAATTTTCTCTCATTTACACAGATGGTTCTAAGTCTGATAACAAAGATTGTGGAGCTGCGGTACACATTCCCGAATTCGATTTAGATTTGTCTTATAAATTGCCTAAAGAAATTTCCATATTTACTGCAGAATGCTTCGCAATTGAACAAGCTTTGAGCCAAATCCAGCTTTTCAATATTCGACGAGCCTTACTGTGCACTGACTCACTAAGCGCAGTGTTGAAAATTTCCTCAAATATCCATAAACCAGAAGACTATATTATTTATAATATCAGAAACACCCTTAAATCTCTAAATGAATTAAATTTCGAGACAATATTGGTTTGGGTCCCTGGCCATTTAGGAATTGAGGGTAACGAGAAAGCCGATTCTCTAGCTAAACTTGGAACAATTTCTGGCTCTAATCCTTTAGATTTTAGAATTCCTATCTATGACGTCATCCCAATTCTTAAATCCAACATGATCCGCTCCTGGGAAGAAAATTGGACTAATACGAAAACCCGAACTGGTGCTTTTTATGCTGGAATACAAAATCATATTCCAAGTAAACCTTGGTTCCACGGCAAGAAAAAATCCAAAAGATTTATATCCTGTATCTCGAGAATGAGAATTGGTCATTGCTCCATTGCATCCCATTTGTTTAAAATCCGGGTCCTAGATAGTCCACTCTGCCAGTGCGGTATGGAAAATGAGACTCTTGATCACGTTTTCTTTAATTGTAAAAATCATTCATCCTTCAAAGGCATTTATCGTTTACTTATAAAAATCACCCACCAATCTCCCCTTAGTATTCCTTATTTACTTTCTCTCAACAATTCTCGCATTTTCTCAGTTCTATACAAGTTCATAGACTTGAATGACTTCAATATTTGAGATTTCCTATTCCCGTATAGATTTCCCATAAAATTATAACCATCTCCCTTAACTTTCACGGCACATAGCACTCTCTTTAGGGTGAATTGCCTAATACAAAAAAAAAAAAAAAGTTAGTGTATATTTTTGAATCTTACAAAATTTATTACATACTATACATATGTAGCAAATGTTGGACTTTATGACCAAATCGGAGCATAATTATCTCAACAAGGGCAATGCTAATATTTACCCATTTCTGAACAGTAATAAAAAACAAATTAAAATTATAACCTACAAATGCATTCCTAATATCTAGTGTAAATATGTTTGCATTGTTTATGTCAAGTTCCTCTAAAACTGTAATGATAGTTTTAAGAAAAAATATGTAATTCAAACGCCAGGCAATTAGTGTAAAATGTTCCAATAGGGTTAACTTTCTCAATATGTTCTTTATTTTTGGTTTGTTTAAATATTATATATTTCCAGTAACTTCAGGAGTTAGGTGGCAGCCTATAAGTATATAGGTACCTACAGACTAAAGGAAATTAGACCCTACTTCTGAACTCAGTATATTTCGGCTACGGTCCATAGTTAGTACCCTTTGTATTTTTATTTTATTGAAATAAATCGATGTTAGAGGGTAGTTTTTTCCTGTGTTCCATTGGTGTTCTCGTGCCGAGATAGTAGAAACACAATGTTTTACTTAATAGCCATGTGTCAGCGATAAATATATTTCCTATTTCCAATCGAAATTCAAATAATAAATCTATGTCAATTCCTTTGTTTGTTGATGCATTGAATGAATGAATGAAATGGAATCTTGGAAGTGGAAATTAACCCACTTCCCGACGTCCGATTGAGCTGAAACTCAACAGATACACTTGGTGACATTCATTTATACTTGCGCAAACATACTCATTTTTATGAAATTGCTTGATATTATATTTAAAAATTTACAGCAGCCTATTTTTTGTATTTGTATTTGTTTATTATTTGTTATTTTTACAATAAATATACAATGTTTACAAGTCATACCGTTTTAATTTATGCTACATTCCCATTAAAAGTATTTTCTTGTGGGTGGAAGAGGAGTGCACATTTGGGAAAAAAGTAATATAACTAGGTTACAAAGAAAAAAATTACAAATTTAAAATCCATACAAATCATTGTATTTGGAAGGAACAAAAAATGTATATTATGGTGGAAAAATTGTAAGATTTTCAGAGTAGGATAAATTGTGATATTTTCAAGTGAAACTAGGGGAAACAGTTTTTTCGTTAACGATTTCCCTAAAATATTTTTTTATATAGTTCAATATTTGTTTTTTATCATTAGTGCTTCTAATTTCTTCTGGTAATTTATTAAAGAAATGTTTTCCTTGGTGGGTATAATGGTGCTGGGTAAAAGAAGTGTGTAGTTTAGGGCATGCAAATATATATTTAAGTCTGGTTCGATTTTCAGCTATGAATGAGTATTTATCTTTTTCTTTTATAATTTGAATCATTGAATTTTTCATAAATAAGTGTTTCAATGTAGTCCCTATTATAGGAACTTATAGGGAAGTTGTTTTCAACATTATATACGACATAAATTAGGATTTGGCTTAGGTGTTACGGTGTTGACTCTAACCTTTTTTTAAGTTGTAAAATACACTTTAAAAGTTCACATGAGTTTGACAGCCAACCCTTGTGAGGAAGGTTCAATCCTAAGTCAAACCATAAAATATTTTTTTACTTGCTTTAATTGACTACTAGCCGGCCGAAGAGATGGCGCAACTAGGCCAAAAATTAAAAATGATTTATGTTTTTATTCTGTTGTTTATATCAGTCTAGGTATTTAAAAAAAATTATATTAGGTGAGTTCTTAATTAAATTACCTATATAGGAAAACGAATTAAGGTTGTCTACCCACAATTGTTCACAACATTCATCCACTCCAAACATATTTCAATATGACAAATTATTATAAGTAACAATTAGTCGCCTGAAATATCAAAACAAATTGAAAATATCTCCCTAGTAAAAATAAATGCCGCCGACGGGAATTGAACCCTTACCTTCTGATGTCCGGTCAGATGTTCTGGACCACTGAGCCACGTCGGCTTATTTCCAACACGCCAAATAATTCAATATGTACTTCAATCAACAATTACTGCTTATTATATTTTTTCACCATTCCCGTCGGCGGCATTTATTTTTACTCGGGAGCTATTTTCAATTTGTATTGATATTTCAGGCGACTAATTATTGCTTATAATTATTTGTTATCCTTTGTGCTATGCATAAAACCTTGTCTAATAAACATTAGTTTATAAAAAAAAAAAAAGTTTCAATATACTCCACCTCACTTCAATGATTTTCAAAACACCCACATGACATGTAAACGAGTTTCGGAAGCCCTGTCGTATGCAACACGCTGTGGTTTTTCCCATGTGACATCAAGGGTAGGACAAATAAAGAGAAAAAATTGACATCATTAATTTTATTATATTTCTTCATGTAAAATAACAAAATAATTATTTCTTAAAACAATTTATTTCTATTTTAATTTACTCAAACTATTTACATTTAGGATTTGGCATTTATCATATAAATTAAGGCGTCTTGTCAAAATTTTGCAGTTTCACAAAATTTTTAAAAACGGCATCTTAAATTTTCAATTGATTTGTTTTCTCCTTAATACTTTATCCCGATACTTCACCAACACCACTTTTGAGATTCATTATTATCGTTTATACCCATTATTTAATTGTAAATCGTATAATTAATTTCACATGTTAATTAAGTAGGGATGCTTACAAAAATAAGTTTTTAGAAAATATTTTTCCTTTATCTTCGTTGTGATTTAGGGATATTCCTTGAAAATATTTCTTAAATTAATAATAATATTGCACTTAATATAATTTGATTCGTTTAACAATAGTTATGATTAAAAAAACTTATTTACAACATTGAATTCTTCGTATTCATTTCCGAAATTACCGTTACACGAGAAATCCAGAAATGAACAGAATGTTCAAAATACTCTTTCGATAAAGATAAATACTAAAAGTAATTAATTAAAACCGATTTATCTGAGTGAAATAAGTCAAATGAAGAACATTAAGAATAACATAATTTTGTCCAGCATTGTGTTGTCACGTTTTTCTTTTATGTAAATAAATTTTCACGACTCCTAAGTTCATGTTTCAGGTTAAAATAAACGCATCAATATTTATGAAATTAACTTCTCAATATAATCCAGAAGGAATATCAGTTAATTTTGCCAAACCGTTCATATTACTGGCTATACTCGTACTCCTTGTTCCGGGAGGCGACAAAGCTCTCGTTGTGTTATTTCCAGATATTCCGACACTCATTATTCTGGAAGTTGAAAAGCTCTTAGTTCCGTCTTTGTTGCAATTATTTTGTCCAGAATAGAGACCGGCATTTGTGTGGCCTCTTCTTATGATGAAGGATGTGTTGCTGCCATTGTTCTGGGAATGCTGTTCGTAGGAGTTAGAACTCACCCTAGAAGAGGGGAAGAAGAGTCTATGTGAACCGTCAGAAGATGGGTGACTTGTTTCATAAACTTCTTGGGTGACTTTGGTTCCAGACCCCTTTGAATCATGCCTGCTTCTCGTGTTTCGACTCAATCGCCTTTTGCTCGGGCTTCTGACTACAACATTCCCTGACGAGTCTCTAGCCAGGTCTATGTTTGAATGCATTTTAGTCATTTTTCCAGTCCAATCAAACTGGCGATTATTCTCTGATGTGAGAATTATGTCTACCATGGAGTCAAGGCCTTCGTCGATTCTGTCTAGGCTTTTTGTGAGTTTCTTAGCTTCTAGAAGTGCTGCAAAGTCTTCTCGCTGTTTTAAAAGTGCCACTTGCGTTGTCTGTTCATTTCTCTTGTCCCCGTGCCTGGTAAGTGTTTCATATTGTGCATCGCTTGCTTCGTTGAGATAAAATAGTCCATCAAAACTGTCTCTGCCTATTTTTCCAAGGTCGTCAACACTAACAATTCCAACTTGCTGTTCTACCCTTGTGAATGATTCCGTTCTCTTGATTGACTGTTTCCTACAAACTTCCTCGCCTGATTTGTGTCTCGATCTTCTTAACTGTTCCCTTTTTTCTGCCATCACTGCCCTTTCCCTTGCATCCATTATTGTGTTCAAAAGTGACCTGTTATTTGTTTTGACGTAAACTTCCTGTTTATCTGGACGAACTGGTGGAAGGTGTGGCTGGCACCTTGAAGCGCTTAATAGTGAATCAGACCCTTCATCACTTGAATAATATTGTGGGTCATCATCATACTGTGAGTCATTTTTGTTATTGCAAATAACTCCTTGCTGCGCAGTTGGTATAAAAAGATGGACCAAACTCTTCGACTTTCTCGGAGGTTGAGGTAGTATTTTTACTGGGATAATTTCTGAATCCGAATCTACAATTGAACGAGCAATATAGTCAGATCCATTGGTAATTATGATATTGTGTTTGGTGCTTGTGATGGAGTCTTTTTTCTCGAGGTCACTGTGATTTCTGGATTCAACACCAATGGACACATTAATTTCAGATTTTTGGTTGAATTTCGATAGCTTTTCTTCAGCAATTTTGTCCTTTTCATATTGTTCAGATTCAGCGTCATTAATAATGTTTCTGAGTTCTTCGATGACTTCTTCAATGGTTGTTTCATCTTCGTCGTCGGTGAGTTTTTTTATAGATATTTCTGAGGGAGGTGTTTGGCGCTTATTTTCCTTTGGCTTACCAGAACGCATAAGAATGGTTTCATTTTTTACATTGAATACTTCATACACCATGGGTTCTCTTTGTAATTCATCATCTGGGCTGAGAGATCGTTCAGAAGAGCTTATGCCTTCGTCTTCCGGAGGTGAAGATTCATCTAAAAAAATAGTAAAAACATTAGATTTGCAGAGTATTCGAAGATCATTTAATTTGACACATAAAAGAGACCATGTGTCTACAGTATTTTAAAGTTTTAAGTAGTAATAAGTGTTATATTAGATTTCATTGTTTGTGAAAAACAGACGGCGGTTTAATACCGTGTGCTCACAGACCACAGAAAGTTACTGTACTTAGTTTATAGTTTAAATTAATAGTTATTAGTTAATTATTTAATACCGGTGATGTTTCCGCTATTAAACTTGTCTTCAGTGTATTTATTTACACAAACAAAGAAGTTTTATTTGAAGAATATTAAATAAGTCTAGGATTTAAGTTTTAAGGTGAGAAATATTTTTTTCTTCAGGGATGAAAATGTTTTGCATTTTGCAAAATTGTACTAATGAATTTCTCAAAAAGCCGTATAAAATCATATTTTACCTCTTTTCACTGCCTTTTGTTTGGGAGCAGGTTTCTTCCTGAGTGTTGTTCCGTGATCTGATCGGAGAGAAGTAACTTCTTCTTGGAGTTCGCAGCATCGTTCTTTCAAACACTGTTCTAAGGAGAGCAAAATTCCTTTTTCTTCTTGCAGGATCTAAAAAATAATAAAAACTCCTTAAAACTTATTCCAGAACATCGCAAGAAGAGTAAAGTTATCATATTCTTAATACTTATAAGAGGTTTGTTTTAAGATTAGCTTTCATCTTTAGATAATATTTAAGAGAGGTCAGTTGAATTTTTTAAACGTTAAATATGAAATTCTTACCTGAACTCTTTTCTCTAGCAGTTGGAGTTTAGTTCTGAGGTCGTCTTTCTCTCTTTCAGCTTCTGTCGCCTTTTCGCTCAGTCCATCCACGTCAATCAGTTGTCGCTCATATCGAGCAAGTTCTATCAATACTTGGTCAGCCCCTGGAGTGTTTCTGGCTACAGCCTGTTAACAAATATATTCGAAAATTAATTAAATAATTATATTGATAAGAATACAATCTTCTATAAATATATTTATATATATGTAAAATGAATGGTATAAGATCTGATTTCTATGAGAATGTCAAAATGCAGTCTTCTTAGTGCCAGGAGTGTTTAGAGAGTGGTTTGAATGATGAAAGAACTCGGGGACGCTTCCAGTCGACATAATGTAGTTTTTTAACAGTATCATTGTGGATTTCAAAATACTTCATGAAGCGAATGGTAATAAAAGTCGAGGATGCCCGACATGAAATGAATTAAATAATTATTTGTGGTAAAGTGAAACGTAAGTGATGAATGAAGAAAGAGATGTAAGGAGAATGTATGACTTGGAATTGAATGGTTGAAAAGGTCGAGGACACCCGAAGAAAATTTGACATGATCAAGAGAAACGAAAACTTATTATAATACGATAACATTATTTCAACCTTAAAAATTAACCCAGCAGTCAAGTACTCTCGAATTCACAACCTAAAAACGTTACCCCAAATCATTTATGAGGATAATACACTTGCGTTCATTGGTTATCATATTGCTTACTGTGGAAGATTGGATATTAAACCATTTGAAAGATTGATTTATGGTTGTTGTCATAAAGTTAGTGTTTGTTATAAGAAGAAGGCAATTTAATAACGTAATGTAAAAATTCAATGATTACTTCCGTTTGCACAAAAAGAAACTAAAAGTTACCTATACACCATCCCAAAGATGAATAGTGCCACTAGCGACAGGAAATAAGCAGCGAGCGGATGTCCAAGTAAAGTCACCTACCTGTTCAGATCCGGTTCTTTGTTCGCTTTCTTTGCTCTCATAACCTGTCCCCTGCCACCGGTAATACCAGCGCAGAGCCTGCTTACTACCTATCTGCTTGTTAGCTTCAATTACACCAGCTCAAAATGTGATTGTGAAAGGTAGAGTATTAATGAATTAAAAATGCGAAAAAAATATCAGGTGTTGGCCGATAATGAGTTATATATTTTCAGAGGACGTTTAATTCAATTTTCCAGATTTCTACTACTTCAATTGATTTGAAATGGGTTAGGATTTCTTTTAAAAGCATTATTCACATCATTACAAATCTCTACTCGACACAGTGGGCTTAAAAGGATATTACATATTCAGAGCTTTGCAATGGTATGCGCTTTGGTTACACAGGCCTTTATCTCTTCCATTGAATTTAATACACCATCATAGATATTTGTTGGTTTACGCAATGAAGTAGTTTTACGAATAAAGCACTTCGGCGTTTCTTCAGCCAGGACGTTATTCACCTACTGAGACTTTTATTTCTTACTATTCCTCATTTAATTAGTCAGCGTAGAACTTTGCAATATGGACTAGTGGTCACCTACATATGGTTGTGAGACTAAACGGAGACGAAAAAACTGTGGGCCTAATCCAGAAAATAAACCACAGAGAATTAAAATGAACCTTAAACTCGAGAATCTTGTTTATGAGAGCGCAAAAACATCGAATCAGTGTGTCCCAAGGACTTATTATTATTACCTGGTTATTCTGTAACTATGATATGTAAACGAATCGGTAACAATATTTCCCGATTTTTTTGAATTTTTCTCACCTTCCGTATCGCTACCACGTCTAACCCAGCTTGGTCCAGCTCCGCTTGAAGGTACAGCTTCCTCTGCGGGGTGGGTGCTCCTCCAAGTAATGCGGCCAACAGCCTTAATCCTGCGGCCGGAAGCTCCCCGCCTCCCGCCCCACTCTGGAGCATCCCGGCAAGGAAGCGGAAGCGACAAGGCTCGCCGTAACGCAGGCGTAGGGTGGATAGAGCCTCAGAAACCCCGGAGTGGCCCTGCTGGGATACTTCGCAGGCTGTTGTCAGCAGCTGGAAACAAAACAATTACAATTTAGTAAATTACTCAATAAACTTCAGTCTATTTCAACAGTTTTTTCCAAGTCCAACAGAGAGCAAAAGAGTAACTCAATTCTTTTCCTGCGGCATCCCCATCGGAGTATGGATCTTATTTAAGTTTCAAAACGATTATTTGCAATGTCTTCACTATGTTTACCATTAATCTTCCTCTGGAAAATCACAATCATTGCACTGAGATATCCATAATATTTGTCACCTTTCATGATGTAATCAACATTATATATATAAGTCTATTGATTTTAATTCGTGTATTTGCTAGTTTTGCAATGTTTGGCCATTCGATGACCAATTTCTTTCCTATCCTATCCACCCCGAATATTTTGGATAGTGCCCCTATTAACCCACTTATCAAAAGCTAATCAAAATCTTCCGTGACTTTTTTTTGTGTATTTACTAGTAGATTTCTGAGCATACTCAGAAATGCGATGGATATATACATAGCATCAATGCTATGGATAAACTTTTGCTCTAATTCATATATTCTATCCACAAACTTGTTGTTGATGTAAATATTTACACAGAAAGGCGTTTGATAACTACTGCAAAGACAATATCTGCTATGCAACGAAGGATGACAGACTTCAGTGATAAAGATCGAAATAATACAAGAAAACGACTAGAACCCAAACTAATTTTCTCATTAGAGGAAATAATTTCATTTCTACGATAAGGAGATAGATGCAAGTAAGATAAATGGTAATACCTGCAAAGCCAGGACTCTAGACTTGTTGACTGTGGACATGATGCAAGCCGCGAGGGCGTAAAGCCCCGCGGGACAAGACACCAATCTTCGAGCTGATTCTGGATACCGTTGGCAACAACTGTGAAGGCATTGTCTGAAAACAAAACATATTGGGATCAGTTGCTGCGATAAATTGTAAGGACGTAAGAACGTTTTTTCTCATCTTAAGACTTTCTTTGAAGAAACTTTCTAAAGTCCCTTAATGTAGCTCTATATTAAGGCGATGCACTACGTTGTGTAATATTTTGAATCGAGTCGCCATCAATAACACTCCTTACGTAGATGGCGATAAGGCTAAAATTCCCACTTAACACCATCCAGCTGTTATGATTTAGTCAAGAAAAAAACATAGGCAAAAAGTGCCTATTATTTTATTTTGTGGATGTTCAGGCATAAATATTTAAATGTTTTCCGATCATTTTATAAATAACTTAATTTGCCACACTATACAATAAAACCATAACCGAAAATGGGTTCGTACGTAGGAGATTTTGAACTTTAAAGCAGTTTTCATAGGCCTTATACATTATTTTTTTCTGGGCTTATAAAAAGACTTAGTATTTAATTAAAGCATCTGAAATATTTCTAGGCGACCAAATTTTCAAACCAAAAAACACATGATTTTGCATTACGTAGTAATGCAATGCCTTAATGTAGCTCAATGCCTTAATGTAGCTCTATATTATGTTAAGATAATTCGAATCGTAATGAATGAATAATGACAAAACGATAACCTTAGAGATTGACTATCACACTCACCTTTGGAAAACTGCGTGACCATATTTTTGGCACCAGGAGGGTTCGAGAATACTTTGTATTAACTTTGACATCAGTCATACATTGACCGCCGAAGAGCGCACAATGAAATAACCAGCCGCTATGCAGAAATGTAAAGTTCGCTAAAGAGAGGCAAATGTTTGCAGCGTAGTACCTACATTGTGGAACCTTTCTACGCAGAATCTGAATGTTCGTTTTTAAACAAACGTCTGGCTTTAGTTGTTAAATTATAACATATTTGTAAAAGTTTCTAAATGATAGTGTAGTAAAATATTCAATTTTAGAATCAAGCCCGAACTTTTTATTTACCCGATTTGGTATTTGTAGTTAAGTTTTTTTACGCAGCTAACAATTTGCGCGCGATTGTAAAAAGGACTAGTAATTTGTCAGCCAACTTTATTATCGAGGACTGAATAGATGTTACATTAATTTATTGACAAATCACAGAAAGGGAGACGGTAGCGCCACTTCCCGCGCTCCTTGCAACTTGGTTTGTTCCCCTTCCCCCGATTGGCTGGTTTATCAATTTGAATATTTATTGTCTATGATCTGATGCTTAAAACATTTATGTTTTAGATGGTCACCCTCCCTTCCTTCCTCCGAAGTGATATATCGGTTTTAATCGTGTTTTGTTTCATTTCTCATACTGTAAAAACTCAAAACCTTAAAAATTTTATCTAACCAATACTCGGACCAATTAGATTTGTCAAATTTGACCTTTAGGACAATTCTTTATCGTTTTAGCTTCAAATGTTATCTTTTAACATTATAGATGGCAGCACTTCTGTTTGTGGCTAAGCATGTACGGCAGACATTAGGGTAATAATATCAGATATTCATAACTTACAAACAAGCAAGTTCATCCAACAGAGACCTCCTTTGTACGGCAGGTGGCAGTCTGGGAGGCGGAGAGGTAGCGACCACAGTCCCCGACCCGGCGGAGGCGTTAGGAGGGGGGGAGTTGGCCCCCGACTGGCTCAGCTGGATAGTGCGGAGCGCCTCCACCACCAATGAGACCCCATCTAATGGCTCGCTGATGAATTCTTGCACGAAACTGAAAAAAATATAGAAAATCATTAAATTATTAGAGCATAATAAAAAAAAGTATTTAAGAATAAATAAATATTGCCACTGCCGAGAATCGAACCCTGATCAACTGCTTGACAACTATGGTGATCATTATTGAATGGATGCCGGTTCTAATTCAAAATTCAAAGTATCAAAATTTAGTCGATGCGATGCCGAAGGCATATTTTGAGCATGTGTAATTTCAAAAAGCCCTTTCCGTCTTAATTCTGTTATTGGTACTAGTACTAAATATATTAGTTCCATACAGATATCTGAAGGTCTAGCACCGATGATTTATAAAGCTATATGTCAATACGATATTGACGAAACCCGTCTTCTATGGCCTGTTAACGATATTTGGGAGCACGGTCTGAATATGATTCCGACAGATGGTAGATAAAAGCCTCTAGTGCTTATATGGGTACTTTATCGCTTGTCCCAATTCTTCACACAATCAGTTCCGACTACCATAATACGGGCATGTGTCTAGTGTGGTAGTCGAAAAGCATGTAAAAACTGTACACATTAATATTTCATGAATAAAGAAAAAAAAATAAAAAATAAAAAAAATAAAAAAAAAAATTGACAAATTAAAGTTTTTTTGAACCAGATTTCACGTAGGACTAACGCACAGCACAGAAAACCGAAATGGGTATGTTTGAAATTATCACATTTGTGTATAAAGTGTATTTAATTTCTATTACAGGCGTATGGTCAATATAAATACATTGAATCATATTTCGAGAAGAATCAAACGGTTATTGTGTACTTAAAATTAGCATAAACTATACACTTATTAAATTAAAAAATAAAACCCCATAAATAACTGAAATACGAATACGGATGTCAAGCGTGAGAAAATATTTTGAATGGATACAAAAAAATCTTTCTTTTCTGTTTGTGTCATGTATTAAACAAATCATTTTTAATATTATTATTCAAATAGTTCTGCTTTGATGTGTCTAAATCGATAGAGGTGCTCGACCCACGCTTTTAACGTGTATGTAAATACGTCAACGTGTTTTGATTACAAGTAAAAAGTAATTAAAGCGGTAAGATAGAGAGATAAGAGGAAATGGTTTTAACAAATAATTTGCCTGACGAAACGGTAGTTTTTTCATTTGATGACCACACAGGAGTATTAATTTCGAAAGTTAATAGCTCCCCAATATCTGGGTACATTTATGCTCGTTCCTTCTACATCAGAATCAAAGCAGTTAATTTTTCCGTTACCCAATAACCAAAGCGTTCTAACATTTTTATTTGGTACGTTTGTTAGATTCCCCTATCTTAACAAATGAATTGCAATATTGAGAGCACAGGCGTTAGGTGGGAATGCTGTCCTTATTCTACCGGTATTTCAATGGAAGATGCTCTCAGCATGAGAGATGCTGCCGAGGAACTAGCGTCATTGCTCCCTTCGGCACCGGTGCAAAGTCGGGAATCACGTCAAACGCGCACCCTACGATTGTACACTGTTGACATTTGTCACATGAGAACGGATCGTTTTTAGGACTAGTTCTTGAGTTTGACAACCTCAAGAGAAAAGATTTTTTTCTGGGCCTTCTGTGTGGAGTTGTGGAAACAATACAGAAAATTTTTCCGAAGCTTTTGAATAATGTTGTTAATTTTAATTTTTTTCAATATTTCAGCACAAATCAGTTTTCTGACAGTAATCAGTACCAAAAACATGCTCTTTCTGGATAATCTGGATCGGCGTCACTTTTTCGGCCTGTAGCTTTTAAACCACGTTTTTTTAAAGTAAAGCAAGACTTTATATTGATTATTAGATTTTTTCAAATCTTAATCTCGGGCGATTTTTAAATCTATTAACAATTATTATTTTAATGAAGCTAGCTTTACACGAACCTTATTTCAATACAGTTCCCCGCTTGGAAACCGTATCGCGACCCATATGGAAAATATTGCTTTACGTGATCATTATTTCATACACATTGACAAATATAGTTGTCATGAGTATTTCGGACGGTGCTTGGTTGTCGAAAATTAACACCACCTAAAATATAACCTGAAATCACAATTTAATAATAAATGTCTCAAAATGTAAAAAAAAATACTCTGCAAAATTCACAATACCGAACAGAAATTTAGTAATAAAGAAAGTCAAGTCTACCTGTAATCTTTTTAAAGAGATTTTAAATATATTTAGAAATTAACGAGCAACATTTCTACATTACGTTAAATAATAGTAACCTATGTAATTTGTCCAGTTGACGTTTGCGCGCCAAACTGGATTAAAATCGGTTTGAAAAATAACTTCTATTTTCATTACAAAATCAATTGGAATGACGATCTGTAATTAAACGGCAATGTATTCGTTAGTAATTTAATGATGATTCTTCGTCAATAATGATAATTTTCGTTTCACCGACGAGGCAGAATGTCGTGACTTCGTCATATTCAGGTGATATTCATTGTCTATGAGCTGTGCCATATATGGCGCAGAGAGTACGAAAAATTGCATTGTTCGAACTAATTCTACGCGAAGAATTGATCAGGTTTCTATTCGATCTAAGCAACGAGAAAGCAGTTCAGAGAATGAGAAAGATTCAGAATGTTGTACCTATATATATATTGTACACCCATACAAAAACTGTGAGTAAGCAATGTTAATTTCATTCTAATCGTTTAAAAATAACAATAATATTTCCTATACGATCGATTGTCTTTAAGATTTATATGGATGCGATAAACCATGTTCATATACGGCCGTCAAAAGCAAAAAAGCAGCTATTTGTAAATGTCATATTCTGAGATACGAAAACTTCCATTTTTATCTATCTAAAATACTTAAATATAGATTTATTTAGACGAATGTTACGGATTATGCTTCATAGTTTGAAAATGCTATTCATTGTAACAGAAACCCAATATAAAACCTAATTCTTACTTTAATAAAAAAACATGCGTATTGATTGTATAAATTTACTTTTCATACGTAAGCATACAGTACCTACATTAGACGTTTTCTATGTCCTTGGGTATGAACATATTTTTTTAGACAATGTATTCGGTTTAACATTGCTTTTATGTTAAAAACATTTATTATTGTCTAGCTTCAAATAATAACATACCTACTATTATGGAAATGTTGCAAAAATTTGAACCCTAAAAAAATTAAACTAAACAACAAAATATATATACATATAATATAACTCTTCTTTTTTTTCTTAACTTTGTTTTAACAAACACCACTTTCGGTTTTATACACTAAATATTAAATGATTTTTTCTTAGCAATTCCTAACAAACTTCACACTGATTTGTCTATTAATTTATACACTTCACACTAATTTGTCTATTATTTTATATAAGGTATATATATATGATTTTTTCTCCTTTTTACTATTAAACTATTATGTAAGTTTTTTTTTTCATGTAGGTCATAATATTATGTAAATGGCGCATAATGTCAACAAAGCTTGTCAATTTGACTGTTGTTTGGTTTTGAAATGAAAATATGCTTAGTTCCTAGCTTACTTCAGGATATTATTTATCCAGTTTCCTCTCCCTAACCATCACTTTGCTGAAAAAGTATTGGAAATTTGGATTATTAGTAAGAAAATAGTGTAAATTCGAGTGCATCTGTTTTGAAAACAGAAGGATTGGGACTACCTACTATAACTAATATTGGACTATTGGGGCTATAATAAAAAATAAATTTAAAAAACCTTCGAAGCAAGTTGTAGGTGTTTTTTGTGTACATAAAATGACTCGTTAAAAAGTAAAAATAATTAATTTAACTATGTTTAAGTACTTATTCATTTTGGTGTGGCGATAATTACCTCGAGGTATCGCGATGGAACTCACTATATTGTGATTGTGTTGTTTGCTCCTTCGTAGAGGTTAGTGTTTGGTCATCCTTTTTCCATTCTTTCCATACCCTGTTCATTTCTACACATACTATCACCCAATTCCAACAATCGCCATTTCAATTCGTTTCGTTTAAATCTATTTACAGTACACCTTTATAATCACTGAAGCTATAATTCGTAAGCAGTTTCGGATGTAACAACTGTCCTCATATGAGAATTATTCGGAGTTGGAGATTTTATTATTTATTTACGTCTGTAAAATAAATTCTAAATTAAATAATAAAAAAAGCATCAATAATAATATTAATAAAATAGTGCAATACGGCGCAAGTACTTACAGGGTATACATCAGACTTCGGACTACAACCAGTAGCCCCTCTAAGAGTTCGATTATACATTCCTAGTTAAATCGTATTAGTATACGTGTTGCATTTATCGCAGGGCTCATATGATGCTTTCGGAAAAGGTATACTTCCTAAGGGATTGCCGCCTCCCTGGACCCCGTGCGGCGAATCCCATAGAAGACTACGTTCTTGTTGCTTGAGACTTAAGGCCGCATCCTTATATTTACTCCATAGACCTAATTAGGAATGGAGAGACACTGGGAAGACTGTTCTGTATAGTTCACATGTAATGAAAAACTATTTCTTCATTTAGTTTCAATGTTTTCCAAGAAGCAATACTGTGCATCTAGATTAATTAATACCAGAATACAGTTAGTTGGGAATAAGATCCCTTGAGAGATATTCAGAAAAAAAGGAAACGTCTTTTGCATAGGAAGTCAAGATTCTTTGAGGCACTCGTTTTGCAAGGGATAAATCAATAGAGAATTGCTTTTGAAGAAAATTCTGTGAGGCAGACCATGGCATCCTGGATGGAGATCATGCTATATTTTGAGGCTGAAGGTAGTAGGGAGGGGAAGGAGAAGGGGAACGAAAAGGTGAGAAAGTACCTGGCTATTCAGATTTGGTTACCAAACATGGCTAAAGTCATTTCAAGCAAAATTTGTAATCAGAATGGTGTTTTTTCACCAGAGCTGTACTGAAAGTATGCACCACTTGGGAACGTGCCGCAAATATATTATTATTTTCAATAAATAAATTATTAAGAACACATATTAATTAAACCAAATTTAATAGCTGACGACGGGATTAGAACGCGCGATCTACGGATTCGTAGCCAAAGATCGTAACATCTCGAACAATCGAACATCTCCACGGAAGCCTAACCTAACCTAATTTAAATAATGTGTGTTATGTATTTTTCATTTAATTTTTTTGTTTTGCAACTAACGACAGAGATGAGATTAGAATCGGACTACAATAAATTTAAAAATTAAACAAACTTCACTACCTTAAATAATTTAGCGAATTAGAATGACGATGACATCTCACTATATTGTTGTATAAAAAAACCAAAATCTCTTCACTTTATATGTTTTTATGATTTTTTTTTTCTATTTACATAATGTTAAGTTTTTATTTTTTTCCCTTTACACACAAGTTTTAGACTCTTGTAGAGGTAAACATGTTAATTTTTATTTGAAATATGTTCTTAATATGTAAATTTAAATAATTATACTGAATTTTATAAAATAAATAAAAATAAAAAAATAAAAAAAAATCATTGAAAGAGTATGCACATCATTTCCTACAAGAAGTAAAACAGAAGTAGAAATAAACTGGATATGATAAATTGGTCAACTGACTTCACCAAAATTATCTCCATCGAAAAGTTCGTGTTCGGATTGAGATTATTTATGTGTTTTGAGAAAGTGCGGACCTTCATTTGCATTTATGAAAACGGCTTTGGAAAAAACCTTTCATCTGTGATTGAAGAAAAAGCGCCTGCATGAACCTGTCTCAGCACTCTTTAGATTAAATTAAAAATTACATTAAAAATAAAAAAAGCGTGCAATATATTTTTATGCAATTAGATTTACTTCTCATTGCGATCGAATATCGTTTCCTTAAAATACATGAATTTAACAGTTATACAATTACTTGACATAACTTTTACAATTAATTTACGAATGTTGATTTTGTTTTTCTCAATTTTATGTATTTAATTTACACGTAACTTATCTCACGATACAAAAATGTTTCTAGGTTTGTCTCCCAACAATCCATTGAAAAAGTTAAGAGGAAGCTACAAGCCAAAAATGTCTATATTCTTGGTATACTTTATATTGTAGGTAATATGCATTAAAATCGCTTGACAAACAGAGTCTAGAAGCGTTCGATTTCAAGCAAAAAACTGGTTTTTATTTATTTTGTAAATAATTTTATAAGAAAGCAAAAAAGTTAATCAAGTTAAACTGTCACAGATAATATTAGCTATAATAATATATTTTTTAAAGTTGTTTCCTTTACGCGTTCATACATTTCTATTGAAAAAATATTTTTTTAGTAGTTTACATTAATATTTTTTAATGAGTAATTTATTTTTTTATTTGTATTCTACTCCAACAAAATGATAGGAAAAACTTCAATTTATCTTATGCCTGTTTTTGGTATTCATAATGTACGCCAATTCGTTGTTCAAAATAGTGATTTAGCATTAAGCTTCGCCTTAAGTCGTCACCTCTCCGGATCCATAACAAACACTATTTTTAACAGCTAACTAACGAAGTAACAGTAAATGTTATCAACAACATTAAAACACAGAGAGGTAAATTTTTCCTGCATCTGAAATTAATCGAAATCATATTTTTTTCTATCGCGATTGGATTGGAATGAAACCTGAAACTGACTGACGCAACAAATGCATAATATACCACATTGCAGAGACAGTCATCATTATACGATTCCAACGTATTCTTACACAGGGATTTTTTTTTCGGCCAGAGTTATGTAAAATGAGTGCAGTTTTAAACGAAGTGCATCGCAAGAGGAAACATCATTAAACAGGTAATCACAAGAGAAGCAACTATTATAACAATCTTGTTTTTAACACCTCTCCCATAAACGTAATTAATCCCCACAAAGTTAATTATTATCGTCCACCTTTACCATTGCAGGAATTGGTATTTAAAAAAAGCACTACTTGTCTGAATTGTTGGTCCAGCAAAGGCCAGCAGAAGATTGTTATTCAACATAACAAAAACTCACAAACAGCGATGGAAAGAAAAGCATGTTTGTTCGTCGGGGCATAACCGCGAGAAATGAACGATTTGCCACTAAACGCGATGAAATAAGAAGAAAGCAATGCAGTTCTGAAGCCTTGCACAATGTGTGCTGGTATCTTGATTGGTGAGTGCTGGACAGTTCTGGCATAATGCATGCAGGCGGGGCTCCGTCAAATGCACTCTAAGTCGTTGGGGTGCATTTATGCAAGTGGGCGATCGCGTTGTTCATGTTCAGCGCTTGACGCGTTATGCCACTAGCTATTAGTATAATTCAATGAATCATGCAACCTAACAAAACGTAATAATATGACGTAGGTTTTAATTATACTATCATAGTTTCAATGAATTTGGAAATAAATTAGTAAGGTAATTCATAAGTACATTTTTCTATGCATTCAAAGCGATGTGCTTTTATATCTTTGAAAAACGATGGACACATTTCCTAACTAAAAATATAAATAAATTGAAGATCCACCTCAGGTAAAGGTTGAGGATACGGAACATGGTTACAAACACCGTTTTCTCTATTTTTAAGCAAGTCACAAAAGTACAGATGAAACGTAAAAAAGAGAGCCCAGAGAAAACTTAAATCTTGCGGAAATCACAAAACTTTTTTTTGTTTTGTTTATATCCCCGGTTAACATAGGCTTCGTTAGGAAGATCTCACTAGAAATGACTCATCCGTGAAACTGCACCTGATTTTTTAATCATCCCCTTCAGGAGAATCAAATGGTTATCTGTTTTCAATTGCTATATTTATAATTTTCACATTTATAGAATATCTCTTTTACAATTGGAGAGGCGGGTACAGGTACCGCCATCCCTGTTACCATTCTTTGAATAACAAACACCTATGATTTAGGTCATATCTATGATTATGTGATTGGCTAAGTTTGGTGACTTAGCAGGGGTGTCCGGGTTCATGGGGTGAGGTTTTTTCAGGTCTTGACGGCCGATGCGACTGCCGGACCGAGAGAAACCCGTTGAGGGAGAACCTTTGACTTCTGACACCCAGATTCCTACCCACCCCTCGTACCTTTTTCCTTACCAGAACTACCTTTCCTTTAAAAGACCCTCCAAACAGAATCCTTAATGATGTCACAGGCCTCGAGGGAAATTATGTTCCGTGGAAATTTATATTGAAAGATGTGGCAAAGTCGAAGATACTCTCTGAAGAAATGGCTTTGGCCGTGTTTGGTGACCAGGTCTGAATAATCAGGTACTTCCCCACCTTCCTCCGACACATTTACTCCCCATTACCTCCAGCCTCACAATATACCTCAATTGAGGATTCCATAGTCACTCTAGCTTCAGTGTGGTGTGGTGATGTATGGATGTATGCGGTTGATTATCGGACATAGACAACATCCTCAACACTGGGTAATGTTGAAAGGTGAAAGGAATATGAATAGGGGAAGGTTAATAGAAATAGTTTTGTTCCAGCCACTTTAAAATCAATGGAAACTCTCTACTACGAGTATGTCGAAAAATATCCTATGATTATTTATCAATCAAATAAGTTATCGTATAACCTGCAAATTAAGGACAAGCATGTCGTAACTATTATGAAGATCTATGTAAAGTATTGTCTTATCTGAAGCGGCAATTGTTTTGTAATGGTGAGTTCGTGCCTAATGAAATAAATAAATGATGTAAACCCAATAAAGAAGATAAAGGTCCGATTAATATCCTGTATGAAAGGTATTTCTATTCTTCCCGAAGAAAATAGAAAAAAGATTTATCTTCCTTCGACCATTGGTTGGCTTTGACATGAAATACGCGAGGATCTGTGGAGGCTTAAAATTCTTCTGTGTCTTAACTTAATGATGGTCGCCTGTGTCTACTAAACCAGCCTCCATGAATCCACATTCTTCTCTGAACTCGTCTGGTTTCCTTCGCAGGACATTATGCCTTTCCCAGGACTTAATGCTTGCGATAATGGCGGAATAATTCTGTGTAATTAAATGTATAGCGTCGGACACTGGTCGGACATAAAAAGTACATTTTAATTTTTGAAAAGTTGTTTTTAGAAAAATATTCTATTAAATAACCGAGATGAAATTTTTAATGTAACTAAATTGCCAACTAAATAAAATATACATTTAAAAAAAAAAATTACTGCTATGAAATAATGTTAATATATAAAATCTGGTCAAATTATTCATTTTCAACTAAAAAATGGGACTGCATGCCCATAACTAATAAATTAAAAGAATTCCTAACAAAGTATCAGTCAAAAGCGAATGTTCTATCTATAAGGACGGCGGAACACGTATTCATACAAATATTGACAGTGATATGGGCGTACTGATATTGTAGCATTACGTCATGATATTTATTAGGAAAAGAACACGTTTTCTCGATATATTCTGAATGACTAATATTTTATCAGGTTTGCCCTCATGCTGTCACTTTTTTATCAGGATCATTTTGATGACAAATAATGAGATTTTATAATTCCAATTTTTAAAATTTCCATTTAAATATTATATTACGGGTAGGTACTTTATCGCTTTTCAGATTTCTTCACAAAATCATTTCCAAATTTGAAAATGATAGGTACTTAAATTCAAAGCAAATTTCTAGTTTTTGAACAGATTCACACCACAGACAACCAAAATTAGAATGTTAAATATTTCGGGCTAATTTAAATTTTTTGTGGGTTAATTAACTTCGTTTCTGTGAAACAAAGTACGTTAGTTAGTTAATAAAAATTACACAGCAGAATTTTATAAATGTACTGTTTTTGAATTAAGTAATAATATTACTAAATATATAAAAGAAAAACCTAAAGTTGTAGAGAAATTACTAAATCATTACGAAAATTTTTATTGTAAATATTAATACATTTTATTTAAAGTTCTAAAAAATGCTAGTCAATTTAAAATACTAATAATTCAAAATAGATTGTAAGAAACACAGAAAGCAAAATATACTTGAATGTACAATTGACTGAAATTATTATTTTTTCTGTTGTGCGTATGTGATTGTTACTCTGGTTCAATAAACTCGGATTTGCTTTGAATTAAAGTGTCGTTAAACAAAGTAACTAACATACGAGTATAATATTTGAATATAAAATTATTTTAATTCTCATTGTCAAAACTGATGACATGTCTGATGAATTCGGACTTTTCCGTGATTTGATTTGCGCTAGTCATGATAAAAAAATTAATTAACTTAATCATACAAGAACGCCTTTAAACCTCACGGGATCATAATTTTTAGATTTTAATTGAAAATTTATTCCATAGAATCGTTAGTAAATTGACCGTAAAGCAAAAGAAATATTGGTCAGATAAAAATTCTCAAATCAATTCAAAAATTTAATCAGGAAATTTTCTCACAGTTAACTTAAATGTTTTTAATTTTGGTAATCCAATATACGTTTTTATCTATTTTTAATGATGGTAATGAACGAAATGACTGTCGTTCGTTATTGAAAATACCTGTTTAAACAGAAAAACATGATGTGGAAATCGTTTTGGAATTCTTCTTTATTGAACGAAGAAGATAAAAAAGGGTTTCAACTATAATTACTTAATAATTTATGGCTCCGTTAGATAAGGCGGTACCGATTTCAAGTCGACGTGTAAAGATATTATTGCAACATAATGTAGCAGTTGTGTGGCAAATCATTTAAAGTTGATTTGATTTACATACTATTACGTGACTACACCGTACAGTCTACCCCATATCGAAATACTAATAATCTTTTGGTTTTAACCAATTAAAACCGAGTTAACGTTAAGTTAAAAAAATATATTGGATGTGAGCTATTAATTGTATTTTAATTCATCAAAAAATATTTGATAATCATCTTAAAAGTGTCGAAAGTAATATAAATAGTCATAAATAAAAATAAGAACGTTATAATAATAGTGATAAGTAATATAAATAGTCATTGATATATTTTCATTAAAAAATTAGGCGTATTAGATCTATCAAAAAATTTATATATAAAGATGCAAAAGTCGGTCATTTTGAATACATGTAGGATAACGAAAGATTTTTTAAATATTTATGTTGAGGGATCAGTAGGATTTATAGGCCCTGTTAGAAGTTCTACCGAGCCGAACCCTCTGATATGAAAATATCTGGAGTCGGTGAATTATTTTTCCATTTGATCTCTGGTGAGTTGACGTCTTGTTCTTGTATTGTTTTGTATTTATTTTGCTTATATAATGCACTTGCATAGTGTTGATTGACTAGATGATCATTTGTGGAAGGGTTTAGTTTTTCCTATGGGGAAGATTTAACCCGGACATAAAATCGGAAGTAGAAAAAAATAAAAAATAAAAAATAATAATAATAGTGATAAGTAAGATTTTTTTACATTTTATGCACCATTGAATGCATAAAACAATATTGCTTTCCTCATCGAGGCATTTTTTTACATAAATACATTTGAGTGTGTTTGTAGTCAGTATAGTTTTTGAATGTTTATTAAATTAATTTGATAAAAAAGTAAATTATCTAATAACCACGTCGTTTGTCCGCCGGGGTAGGCAGAAAGGAAGGACTACCTGTGAACACTATGTCTTAGCACAAACCCCTTGTTTCATTAACATTATATATTTTTTGATTCTTGACATGGCCCGACTCAAGTATTTGGTACACTTGATCGTACCATGTCTTCCTCAGACGTCCTAAATTTCTTGTACCATTCACATTTATATTTATGCAAGTAGACGGAATGCTATAGAAATGAGATCCCTGAGGCATACGTGTGTCCAAACCATGTGTGATCATTTGAAATGTGGAGATTCGAAAAGAATATAAGACTGATGTAAGCGTAATCAGTAGATGAAAGTGACATGTAGAGCAAATTAACGAAGAAAGGAATAAAAGAAAGATTTTTTTTGCTGTTTCTTTATTCATAAAAATTTAAATGATTACAGTTTTTTGTTTTCTACAGCCACCATACTAGGCACATGCCCGTATTATGGTAGCCATATTTCTTTAGATTACAATGTTAAGATGTTAGGATATACATAAATGAGAGAGAGAAAAAAAAGATATAAAATAAAAAATAAGAAGAAAACCCATGAATATAATGGAATAAAAGAGCAGTTAATTTAATTTAATGACACGAGCCATTCTTTCCAATAGTTCCTTCCCTTTACCAATAGCCAATTCTGAATATTTTTTATATAAAGGTGTTCAGTTCCCGATTTTCTGGTATCTATATTGATAAAAATAACTTATCCTTTCAAGGAGAATATTATATGACTCCTATGATATATATATATATATATATTGTGCGAAAAGCTAACATTATTCTTCACACATTCAGCAAGCATATTCAATGCGATTCAAAAACACCAAATCAACGAGATAGTTTTAATTTTATCTCCTTTCCTCCACTTTTTCTTCTTCATCTACTTCTTCCAAGACAGAAGAAAACGAATTAAATATTATTTCTTGGAATCCATTTTAAACCCGTGACTCCATAGCCATAAAAACCGGCGTTCTACCTCTAGGCGGAAAGGCAACACAACTCCGTGTAATTTAATCCCAAACGCTTGAAAAATACTGCTACGAACGTTTATCTTTTTCATCACCTTACAATTTCAAACCGATATGCCAATCTTATGGACCATTTCCTCCTAAACCAGTTTGTATTCTTATTTATTATTTATGACACACTAATCTTCAGTTGGTAATTTTTTTATTCGTTTATCTTGTAATATTTAGGCAGGCGCTTCATAACGGAACTGCTACATAATATTGACATGGAAATTTAAAAAAATGTCAGTCTCACACGATACGACAAAGCACCTAGTATTAATCTCTGAATAGTATAACATGAAGTCTTAATCCGCGTCTGTCTGTTTGTGCGTTTAGTTCTTCTAAACTACGTAACGGATTTTCATAGAATATTCACTGTCATTTAGTGAATTTCTTCCGAAAGGTTTACATATATAATATATGCATATTTTATTTATAAAAAGTAGAGAAAAGTCGATGTTTTATAATCAAGTGGTAAAAATATATTTTCGGGCACTAACTACATTGTTAACGCTGGCTAAACCTTACCTATATAGAATGCCACCAAAGCACATATTTTGATGGTTGTCTGATTTTTTTTGTATTTTTAAGAGTTTTTTATCAGAAAAATACCACATAGTCAGTCACACTTAACAAGTTTGCATTGTAAAAATAAGATTAGATTAATAAATAGCCCGAATTCTTGACAAATCTGTGTAATTTTAGTAAATTAGAAAAATATTTCTCTGTTTAAATATTATACTATGGGTAGGTACTTTAAGGCTTGCCTAAATTCATGACACAATCAGTTCCAATATTGAAACAAACTTAAACTCATAACAAATTTGAGATCATTGACGCAGACGCACAGACAACCAAAATGAGTATTTTTGATGATATTAATTTAGAATTCAATATCATCATGAAAATAACAATTGTGTAAATATATGAGTTAAAAATTAGAATTATTTAAAAAAAATAATTTGACCTTTTATGACTTATTCAAAAGTTCTATTCAATACGCCTTACAAATTCATGACTTTATTAACTAAATAATGAGTTAGAAGGCACTAATTTAATAATGCAAGTTTTAGGCATGTGTATTTTGCAAAAAAATAGATAATAGATAATATAATACCAAGATCAATTTAAAACAAAACTTTTTTAACTGCAGATCCCCAAATTAATGATACTTCAAATATTACCGTTTTGACAATTTTAAGTCCGCTGCAAGGGACATAAATTGAAAATCCATTACCCAATCAAACTCAAACTGGAACACCCCGTCTATCTTCCCATCTACTCTCTCTCCTTCGTCCCTTAAATCTAATCCCATATTTCCCCAAATCTCCCCACCCGTTCAACATATTTTCTAAATAGTCACATTTACTGTCACACTTTAATCATATGCATATATCATTTACTGTGGAAAGTTTTTAACTATTTTATTTATATTATTATTCTAGCGCAGACACTTAAAAAATCACGGGATATTAAAATTATCGTGGAATTTGTGAGGCTGAATAGATTTATGATCACATAGCCTTTCAAGACAGACATCGCCAATTACTTAAAAATATAATCATATTTTTAATGAAAAATCAGAGAGTCGTCTAAAATTTACCTTTCTATTGAAAACCGTTAGTAAACTTGAAAAAGGATCAGTCAAAAATTTAAACAAAAGAAATGAATTATGAATTCAATACTGATAAAATAATTTTCTGATTATAAGTAAGGTACCAAATTTATCGCTTATCTTCACACGAAGCAATTTTGAAAATTTCAAATTAATTTTGAGTCAGTTGAGAGAAATTAGTGTATTTATAATGTTTGTTCATCTTAGGATTCGCTGTTAATTTTCCACAAAATAAATTATTTAAATATAACCAATGAAAGTATAAATTTTGCACGTTTATAATAATTAACTCTGAATCATATGTGCTTAATAGCAATGTTGCAGATTTGTTCACATCCTACCGTCTAATTTATTAAGCTATTAACCACAGGCTATAAAGTTAGCTACACAATATGACCATGTACGTTCGTCTCACTTGTTAGTGTGTACCGTTTCTGTAAAGATCACAGATCCAATTAACATTGCCAACGTGCGCTCTTATGAGCAAAAAGCCCTTAAATCTATCAAGACTCGCGTCCCACTAGACTGACATGGCCACTAGAGCATGTCCAAGGTCCAGATGCAGGCTCCAGATAAAGGCTGCTTTATTCTGAAACTTGTAAAGTTGCCAACAGTGTAGGCAGTGCCTATTATTATCCTCTATCCTTTCCCTAGAATAATGATCGTAATCGGTCAGCCTGGGTGAAGAATTGATTATAATACCGTATGATTATGAGAAAAGATAATTTCAAATGATGAACGGAATGTAAAACCTTTTTGTTGTGGTTAAATGGGTTGCCGTTGCACGTCCCTGTTATTAAAAAATATTTTTTGCAGTGAGCCAACAATGTAGGAATATTTTAAATCTCTACCTATTTTTACTTTAGGGTTTAATAATAATGCACAACCTTCCAGTTCTATGAAATTGAAAGTAATTTCATAGTTTATGTAGAAATATTGTATAATTTACTAGCTTGAGTCCCCAGCGGTGCCCGAACTTTAAGCAGAGTTTTTTTTTTTAAATCAGATGTAGACAGTAATAAGAAGTATCACAATTCTACTTTAAGGGGTAGGAAGAGGGGATGGGGGTGGTTTTTAGAAATCTCGTGTAAACAGTTTTTAACGTCAAGTATACACTATTTGGACAATCTTCTAACAAAACTATAGGTGTGTATGAAAAACAAAGGCATCCACCTACTCTTAAAAATCGTAAAAGATCAATGGTTTCGTTGCTTGTGTGGCACGTAGCGCCTTCCTGTTAAAAGTAAACGTTGTACAGATCAATATCATCCCGTGGGATAGCGGGCTTAGTTACTGAAATGCAATGTATGAATCACTAGTTAAGTAAGTATGTATTAAAAAAATACATTCACGAGTGAAGTTGATAGTAATTGTGTTCTCGTAATGACAAACCACATCTGCAGCAAACATATGAAATATGAAGGCAAACCACACCTGCAGCTAACAAATGAAATTTGAAGGCAAACCATATCTGAAGCAAAAAAAATATATATTTAAACCCAAACTTCATATGAAGCAAACAAATTAAATTTAAAGGCAAACCACATCTGCAGTAAACAAATGAAATTTAAACGAAAACTTCATCTTCAGCAAACAAATGAAATTTAAACGAAAACTTCATCTGCAGTAAACAAATGAAATTTAAACGCAAACTTCATCTGCAGCAAACAAATTAAATTTAAAGGCAAACCAAATCTGCAGCAAACAAATGAAATTTAAACGAAAACTTCATCTGCAGCAAACAAATGAAATTTAAAGGTAAACCACATCTGCAGTAAACAAATGAAATTTAAACGCAAACTTTATCTGCAGCAAACAAATTAAATTTAAAGGCAAACCGAATCTACAGTAGACAAATGAAATTTAAACGAAAACTTCATCTGCAGCAAACAAATTAAATTTAAAGGCAAACCACATCTGCAGTAAACAATTGAAATTTAAACGCAAACTTCATCTGCAGCAAACAAATTAAATTTAAAGGCAAACCACATCTGCAGCAAACAAATGACAGTTAATTAAATATTTTGTGTGTAAAATAACTCATATAATAATACGTCAACGTCACAAGACCCTACTTGTACTTATGTATCGTTTTAGGGTTGTATTTAACCAAAAAATATTGTGTATTGAGAATAAAAGCAAAAATTGTGATTACTTATTATGTAAGAACACCCAGGCAATTATTTAATCTCACAGATAAACGGAATAACATTCAATACGTAGCAATTTTATTTCAAGAAAATTGGCAAGTTAAATCAAATAAAATTAATAATCATGATTTATTGCGTTCATGTATCTGCCGTTATTATAATAATACGAATTCTTGTTTGTATTGAGATCCCTTTCAACTTCCCATCGTTATTTTTATATTACCGATGGATGAAAAGAAATTAGAAAAAATAGTTTCGTAATCGCAATGGGATTCAAACTAGTAATTTGTTATTCTTTGATCCTCATAGAATATTGGCCGGATACAGCTTGGCTGTAGTTCAATTAAACCGATGTAAATGGTTGAATATTCATCCGTTTTTTCACACGACTTTAAAGTAGTTTACGATGTCTCGTACACATCTCTTCGATTAAACTTTATATGGGTATTATTACCCGGATTCGTTTGGGTTCAAACATTCTTTTCAAGGAACCATTTTCTCAATGAAATGGCATCGTAAACTGAAGATGATTTCGTTAATCTAGAAAATCTGGGCAAAGAAACTCTAAATTGAACAAATATTTCTTCGTCAATGTTACGTAGTTAAAAGTTGTCCCATTTTTAAGCACTGTTTTCATGATATTTTTAATACTACCAACTTGTCACGTTGATACAAAATTGTTTATTGTTCACATTTAGTCCTAGTTTTACTCGTTTTATTTTCAAAGTCTCAGGAATACTGTGAAAAGATGTAAAGCGCCCTCAACCTTGATGTTAATTTAATGCTTACAGAAACAACATACTTTGTAAATTTAATATAAAGAATATTAGGCCATTTCAGCACAAAATAAGATTTTTCCTCTTAAAATTAGAAAACCGATTTTGTAAAACAAATTTATGTTCCGATATTTTTGACGTGAAACCACATTTAAAATCGCCTTAAAAAATTTAAGTGTGGGGAGACAATCGCGTCCAAACGGGGAACAGTTTCAGTGGAGGTAATTTCAAACTTATCTATCTCGGCTAAAACTAGCAACCATCTTAGGATGGGTTGTTTCGCAGAATTTGAACAATTCATCAAATTTCAACCTTCATTTTCGGGTTCTGTGAAAGTCTGTTATTAAATCATTATAGGCTAGTTACTTGACAAAACTGAAATAATAACAGAACTTGAAAATTACCTTTGAAATTTTTGAATTGTTCGAATTCTCCGAAACAACCCGTCTTTTGAAGAAGAACGATACAAGTTTATGCCAAAACCACTCCAAAACCAACGCGTAACGACCCTTACTCTTACTTATACCTTCAGATATTTTTTTGTACTTGAACTAATAATGTTTTAAATGTGAATCCGCACAAGAGTCCCAACTGCTTCCAATCATCTGGAGCCAGAGATAATATGGCAGCTCCAATAAGTGTATTTTATGAGGCTGAAGGTAATGGGGAGGGCAAGGAGATGGGGTGGAGGAAGGTGGAGATGATCTGACTATTCAGATCTGGTTACTAAACAAGGCCAACGCCATTTCAAGCAACGTTTCAATTCTGAATGGTGATCTTACACCGGGACTTTTCTAGGAATATCTTCAACTTTGAAATAGATTTAAATGGACTTAGACAACTCCACCACGCAAGGGAATAGATTTGACATTTTCGAGAGGTACTTCTTATACCACTACCTTGTACAGGGTTTTCCAAAATAAACATTGTCCAGATCAATACCATCCAATTCCGGCCATAAAAAATCATTAATCATCTCTCGATAGTGCAATCCATTCACCGTGACTGTTGCTCCAGCCTCATTTTCGAAAAAGTAAGGTCCAATGACTCCGCCGGACCATAAACTGCACCAAAAAGTCACACGTTGAAGATAGAGAGGCTTTTCAACAATAACTCTTGGGTTTTCCGAGCCCCAGATGCGACAATTTTGCTTGTTGACGAAGCCACCGAGGTGGAAATGGGCCTCATCACTCAAGATGATTGCATTTGATTCACTCAAGTGAATTTTAATAATTTAAATGCGTTGTTGAAGCGTGTATCGTTCCATTTTTATGAATGGCGTAGTTTCTACTTGTCAAATGTCAAAAATGATAGCTTCAAAAGTAACATCTACCGAGATAGCGGGCTATTCAAAATAACACCTCTTATTGGAAAACCCTGTATTTAATAAACATAAGTTGCAAATTAATTAAACAATTCGAAACAAAATTTGTGTATAATTGATTGAAGTTTTCACGAAACTAACTGCGGCAGTGTTAGACATAACCTATCTACAATATTTTTTTCACATTTGCTACGTGTTTTTGATGGCTCATTGCGAATCACACTAAAATGATTACCCCCTGTAATGGCGCAGTAAAAAATAATTACTAAGCTAGCTTTAATTACTTTTCCAAATTGATCGGCTGTAGGTTCAGCGGCCAGTCGCCAGATGGCGGCAGGTTCGAGTTCAAGTTTAAACGGAAGTTGGCACCTCGCGGAGTCTGCTCATTATGTAACTTTTTTCCTTATGTAATACATTTTTATTCAGCGATCAATACGTACTAATAAAGCCGAGTTCATGCCGAGTCAACGACACGGGATTTTAAATTATTGACGGATTAACCATACACAAGCGGTTAATTGAAGGTTTTTTTAGTGAATGAAAGACGTACAGCATCCGTACCTAGAGGGGAGTATAATCATTGGAAAAGTCTATAGGAGTGTACTGTAATATGGGGTTACTTTCGATCCGGGGGCGACTTTGATCACCGCGGATATCTGCATATTTCTCGTTACCGCTTAGAAATTACTTTAAATAAATTTTTTTCAGGAAATGTAGATACAATGAAGCTTTGAAAACAAGTGACAAATTAGTTGGTTTCTAGTTTGAAACGTGAAACCGTTTCTTAGATGTTTTTGGACAAAGAAAATGTAAATAATTTTTTTTATGTGAATACCGCGCAAGAGGCAACAACTGGTCCCAACCGCCTGGAAACAGTGAGACTATGGCATCCCACATTGGAGTATGTTGTAAGGCCGTAGGTAGTGGTGAGAGGAAGAAGATAGGGAAGAGGAAGGTGGGGAAGTAGAAGTAACATTAAATACATTCCTCAACGATTATAACAGTTTCGTATCATTTATATTGTAAAACACATCCGTGTTTATACATATATGGAATAGGCCCATCATCGCAATTATCTTATAAAATGGTATATCAAAGTCTACCAACTCTAAAAGCTATATTTGATCACCATGTAAAAAAATGACTTCCTAAACACATACACAAATCTATGTTCTATGTTTATGTATTAGAATTTAAAAAAAAAGTTATTTAGTTGCAAATTTGAAAATCGATCAAAGTCATCCAATTTTACGGTACTATTAGTAGTTGAAATAGTTAGACAATCTTGGAAATCGATTAAATTAAATTTCATGACGCCAGTGTTCACCGTTTTATAGTATTTAATGGAACACACGAACAGATTTTGTGGTAAGATGAGAAATGCCTTTTAATAAAATAAATGTTTATGTAAGCTAAAATGTAAATATTGTCTTGATGATCTGTATGAGGCAAGTTATTTGTATGACGTGTTGACACTGTTGAATCAACGCTTTAAAACCTGAAAGAATTCGCACTACGTAGGAACGTGACGCGATGTATTTATTTTCATAATTATGTTATCTACTCGTAATAATAAATTCTGATCTTTGTTCGAGTTTATTATGTCTTAGAATTCTGATCAAGATTTAATGCGTGCAAACATACAACGGATTAGTTAACACGGTTACAAATGCTTTGATAGTTTTTTTTTTACAATATCTGTGTGTAGTTTTTCTGAAGTATGTCTTTGTAAATTAAATAAAAACAGTTTTTAATATTTACTACGTATTTCAACTGATTTTGTATTTGTCAATAATAGTAGGAAATGCCATAACAAACAAAATTAAAAATATATTAAGTATTGTTTTCCTATGGTACATATCAGTCATGTCGAATTTTATATAACCTTGTTGAAAATCAACAGTGTATAATATTATTAACCAACTTACCTAAAAGTGAAATAAACTTAATTTAAATTAAGCACATGTTTTGCCTATTTTTGTCGATTTTTTATGTTTATTTGAACTTAATGATATTAAGAAACGAATATTCAAATTTTCTTTGAATTTTAGTGTTTTTTTTGAAAAATGTAGGATTAAAATAAAAACGAGATTTATTTTATGAGAATACCCCACAAGAGTCCCAACTAGTCCCAACCGTCTGAAGTCAGTGAGACTATGGCATCTTCAATTGGGGAATGTTGTGATGCTGAAGGTAATGGGAAGAGGAAGGAGAAGGGAATGAGGAAGGCTGGGGATTACCTTACTATTCAGATTTGGTCACCAAAATCGGCAAAAACCATTTAAAGCAACTTTTCAATTCCGAATGGCGACATTACACCAGGGCGATACTATGAGTATCTTATGAGATTTTTTTGTGAATAAATTGTGAATTAAAACAAATTAATCAAATTAAATTTACTTGCGCATTCCGGGATAATAGAATATGTAGCACGGCATGCCTCTGATCTAAATCGAGATCATATACACACGTACTGTATATTTGGGAGGTTATTACCCTCCCTATAAATAACACTCAGTTTTTGTACCTCCCAAATAACAAGCACAATCATATTATTAGCTCAGCCACAATTCCTTGAATTGAAACGGCATCCATTTACGAGTACAATATGTTTATTGCTCGTAAGTTCACCGACTCGCGTGTGGAAATTCGTACGGCCATGTGAAATGCTGTAGTTCTGCTCCTAGTACGTATCATCGAACCCAAAGGACATTGACATTAAAACCGTGATACTGTTTGAATACCAAATAACTTGAAGATTTGCAAATTCCAGATGTTTATGTGTATTGACCGCACGAAAGACTCAAATATTTACTGAAGAGGGGTCATCTGACATAAAGTCAAGACGAAAGCTCGGGATAGGTTTGTAGTTTATTAGCTAAAGAGTGACAAAATAACCAACTGATAATTGTGTTTTTAACCTTGCTTCCGGAGGTTTTTAGATTGCAGTGATATTCATATTTTGAGCATTATGCCAATCACCGCAAGGGAAAGTAGTGGTCCTGGAACGCCAAACAACTCCTGGCATATTGCAATGTGGCAGTGTTATTCATATTTTGAGCATCTTGCCAATCGCCGCAAAGGAAAGTAGAGATCTTGGAACGCCACAACTCCTGGCATATTGCAATGTGGCAGTGTTATTCATATATTGAGCCCACAGCGTAAAGAAAAGTGCAGATCTTGGAATGTATCTTATACATTTCCTGGCTTATTGCAATGTGGCAGTGGTATTATTATTTTGAACATCATGCCAATCACCGCAAGGGAAAGTAGAGATCTTGGAACGCCACACAACTACTGGTATATTGCAATGTGGCAGTGTTATTCATATTTTGAGCATCATCACAATCACCGCAGAGGAAAGTAGAGATCTTGGAACGCAACCAACTCCTGGCATGTTGCAATGTGGCAGTGTCATTCATATATTGAGCATCATGCCAATCACCAGAGAGGAAATTAGATATCTTAGAACGCCACAGAACTCATGGTATATTTCAATGTGGCAATGTTATTCATATATTAAGGGTCATGCTAATAACCGTACGGGAAAGAATAGATATTGGAACGTGTCATATATATCTTTTGGCATAATTCTATACAGAAGTGTTATTAATATATTGAGCATTATTTCAATCATCGCAGGGAAAATTAGATATCTTCGAATGCCACACAACTCTTGGCATATTGCAATGTGGCAGTATTCATATATTGAGCATCACGCCAATAACCGCGGGGGGAAAAGAAATCTTAGAACGCCAAAAACCATAAAACAATACGTTCATGGGTGAAAAAATGCGTTTAAAAATGTACTGAAGGTTCGAATGTTTTATCATATACCATCTCATAAAATAATCACGAACATCTAATTTTATCACATTATTTACAAGTTTAAAATCGAGATTTAGCGTGATTTTCTCATTAATATTGTGGGAAAAATTGTTTTGGTATGAGTTTGTTGTTCGCGCTATTTTATCGTAGCTCAAATGTTTCATGCTATCTTGTTGGTGAACTAGCTAGTTTGCTATAGCTTGTAGCTATTTGAAAAAAACAGCAATTAAACTGATAAGGAAAATCACCGATTATCCTAAAACTATCCAAATTAACGATCTCAGTCTCAACAAAGATGGAGAGATATTTCCAGTTAAAAAACTTCTATTTGTATAACGAATGTGATTACTAAAACCACCAACATTTCTTCCCATTAAGTTTGCAATCTTAATGACCAATTTAACGCCGTAAGCGTCAGCGAAATATAATGAAACACAGCACGACCAAATTATCTTTTAAATTTATTGCGAATCTAGAATATTTGATTCTCATTGAGTGTTTATTTGAAGTGTTAGTGATTATCACCATTTTGATGCATGTTTTGATAAGACTCCAGTTTTACACAATTATATTACGTCAATCTTTCTTCACAGATGTAATAATACGCGGTTTATTTGATGTTATTAATTATCTAATAGCTAAAATTAACAAAAGGCGAAAAAAATTTGTACGTACCTTTAAAGCTTGTCTCAAATATGCTCCATAACAATATTCAACAACATCGACAAATTTTTTCTCGTATTATGACTTGACAAACTGTAGGAAGGTGGCAAAAACAGCTGTTACCTATGAAATTATTGCATTAACTAGCGGAACCGTGAAATCACACTTGATCTAAATTTCTGTAACAGATTTTATGTCATTTTTTTGGAGAGTAAAAAACGAAATTTTTTTGTGTTTGAAGAATCTTATTTTTTTCTGATAGTTGTGAACTCTAGTAAAAAATATAAATTAAGAACACAAGGTGACTACTGTAGTAGTACATACAGTTTTTATTACGTTTATTCTTCTTTTTTCATATGACACGGAAGGCTTGGTGTTTAAGAAAGCGAATTAATTATTTCAGCAACAGATATGTCGATGTACCGCTATGGGGGTTCTTTAAATCCTAAACCCCATTATGTGTATGAGTAAGGCCCTTCTTCCACAGGGTTATTCCAAGTGGGTTTTTGAAACATCAAATACTTTCAGGATAAATATTAAAGCGATGCATTTATAATACAATATATTATTTGCCCATACGAATAGCAATCGACATCCTCTGTGGTCGAGGACTTGGCTCTCAACTATGAATCCGGAGGTCACGGGTTACGTCTCGGCGTGCGCAAGTAATTTTAAAAAAAGATTTACGTCGTTTCATAATTAATTCATTAAAAAATATTAGCATTTTACAAAATGTCAGCAACTTCCAAGCAGATGTATGGGGGAAGTCGCCAAGATTCTTTAATCATCGAGTATCGGATACTTGCATATCCTTATGGAAGAAGTGCCTAAGTGTGCTAAAAATAATAATGGACAATTTTACCCGGCTACTGCGGTCAAATCAAACAAAAGTTAATATCAATTTATAACTTTACTTTACTTTATTTGATACCGAACTAATTTCATCATGCTACGAGCATCTTCAGACTGCTTCATTTTGTAGGTTCGAGCTGATTTATGCCCAAAGATAATTGAATTAGATCTTATTATACATCGATGCCGTACTGATAATCTTCGTTGAAACAAAAAAAGCTTCACAATACGAATCATTTCTAACATTTCAGCAAGGCATTTTAATCCTACATTGATTCCTCGAAAAGCTATATTATTACAACAGACGATGGTATAAATAAAACACACCTAACACTAACGATCACGTGACATAATGTTTTTATATCATTCCTTTCCATGTTATATCTACAAGCTTCAGGACGTGATTCTCATAAAGATCTACTGATTCTCATAAAGACCTACTGATTCTCATAAAGACCTACTGATTCTCATAAACATAGATACTGTCATTAATTATTAATTTAAAAAAGAAAACATAAGCATTGTTTACCTAAAATTTAAAATCTAATCAAAATAGAGTCTTAATAGGAGACAAAAAGACAAAAAAAAAACCCTTTGAAAGTATTGTTGAACGAGTATAAAAATAGAAGATTAATTAATTATTGAATGCATTATTTGTACTGATCGGTGATCACACTTAAAAAAAATAACACCGCATTCATACGGGAAGCCATCATAAAGTCGAAATAATTTTTTTTTTAGATATTAGGGTGCATTTTTGCTTCTGCCTGATTACAGTTTATCATACTAATTGCAAGTAAGGCGGACGATACACATGCATCAGTATCCGTGATGACTCACCATTTTGGCATGTAGAATGTAGATATTCTGCTATTAGGTATGTTTGCTCATGTATATCTCTAATTTTAATAGGGTTTTCACTTTGATTAAGAGAATTTCATCCGGATGGTTTATATATTTATTTATTTTTATTTATTTATTAATTTTAAAAAAATATATATTTATATATATATATATATATATATATATATATAAATAATGCACATTACATTTGTATCATCATCATCATCACTTTTGGCTCTACAACCCCTGGTGGGTCTTGGCCTCCTTAAGAGTCTTCCTCCACTCATCTCGGTCCGAAGCTTGTCTTGAGGTGTCGTAACAATATGTTTTTTATGGGGTGGAGTTGTTATCCCTACGCCCAACCCCCAACCTGGAGGACCAGGGTTTTCTGTTGGGGTTTTCCTTCCCTTAGCTGGCTCTCTCTATCTTTTATTACATTTTTATAAAGTAGAGAAAAGTCGTAAAACAATTTTTTAATAAAGTGGTAAAAAAATATTTTCGAGGGCTTCCATTGCCAATGCTGGCTAAACCTAATTTGATACATTAAATAATGTAGCAGGGAATTGTATATCTTAAAAAGGCCTAGATGAAAGTATGCAATGGTATACGTCTATCTCCTATGGATAACCTCCAGCAACGTCGGGTACTTGTCAGCTAGTTTAGACTCATATCTAATGCATCTTGCGCGGGCAAAATTAAATTAATTCTATAGCGACAGCGTTTTTTGATATCATATCTCCGGGAGGCATCATCTACATCTAATGACTTGCTCCTATGGTAGAAATAGGATATGCAATGATTGACCTTCGCAATGCCAAAGTGACTGCTCGTTTCTGTTCGGTTCGGTATTATAAGTCTGCCCAAGTACGAGATTCCAAAAAAATGTATGAAAAGAGTACAATGTAGGTGCAGTGATTCTTTTGCCTTCGATAAAATGCAGTCATGCATATGATTTGTTAACATTAATCTTATTTTTAAATACAACTATTTCAATTTCACTTTTGTTTTCGGTAATGAATGAATGCGAATCTCGGAAGCGAAAATAAACCCACTTCCCGATATACAATCGGGCTGAAACTTGGCGAAAAGACTCGTTGTTGATGACAATGCATTCTATCACGCTAACACACACGGATAATACACATTATAAAAAGCTCTCCGAATTCGGAGGACATTACATCAGTTAATATATGAAATAAATGTCGGTTTTACCCGATCGGCATTTAGCGAAGTTGGTAAAGTTATCGTCTCCATTTCCTGGATAGGAAGGTTCAATCTTCAATCAAATCATTTTTTTGAAGCTTTAAAATATATTTTGAAAAAAAATTGTTTTTAGTGTAATTTATTAATCAATGTCATTTATAGAACAGGTGACAAACAAGAAATACTAATTATTATAAAGGTGTGTATTTTGTAAACGGGACAAAAATTAGAAATTTATAATATATTTTTTTAATTTGGGCGGTAATTTAAAAAATGAATAATCCACTATTATAATTAAAAGAATTTGTTTCATTTTATGCATGTGCACTGCAACTCCAGCTGTTGGCATTATAATTTTTATACTGGGTTATACACGGTGTCCGGAAACTCGTAGTACAAGCGGGAAACTGGAGAATCTACACCACATGGGGAACCCAAAAAAACATAAAGTTTTTTGATTTGAGCATTTTCAAAAAAAAAAAAAAACCAAAAAAAAATATTTTTCGGCTATTTTAGGGTTAAAGTTTTTTCTGGTGTTTAGGGTTGAATAACAGATGTTTTAAACCCTGCAGAGCAGAAATATTTTATGATTACACCGGGTTAAATGAAGGGTGATTTCAAAATAATGCTTCAAATCCGAGTTTCTTCATTTGTTTTACTTTCAAATAGTTTTAATTAGTTGGGTACTTTGATCTTAAGTAATAATTTATAAGAATTTGATTTAAAAAAAAAAAAAAAAAAAAAAATCAACTTCAAACTCGATTTACTCGATAACGAAAGCTCAAATAAAAAAAAAATATACTACAAAATCGACTCCAAATGTGATGTAGATTCACCAGTTTCCCGCTTGTACTACGAGTTTCCGGACACCCTGTATTTGTCGACGGTCGTAAGAAATTCGATAACAAAATAATTTTAACAAAAACATGTAATATACCTATATAGACTATCAATAAGAAAAATATACATACCTAAGACTATCGATAAGAAAAAATATATATACCTAAGACTATCGATAAGAAAAAATATACATACCTAAGACTATCGATAAGAAAAAATATACATACCTAAGCCTTCGAAAAGAAAAAAAATAATCAGCCTTTCTCTGGTTCATTCCCATCAACAATAACAACACATTTGAAGAAGAAACAAAGAAACTTCGAAGAATAGTTGAAAATTAAAAATATTGAACATTTAGAAGCAATTTTCATCATAATGCTTGAATGTCAAGGGCTCTCCTAGGATATTTAACACCACTGGATGACGTGGCTCTCTATACAATTATTATTACGCTCTTGAAACTAATCAGTGGTGAGGAATGAACTTGCACCGTTTTCGGCGGGATTTCTATACAAAACTAGAACCGTTATTCTTTAAATTAACGTGTGAGAAGGTAGTCATTCGGATGCTATGGAATTGATGGCTCTTTGTACAGTTCTGTTCTATTGGAAGCATTTAAACTGTGTTTTGGCATGGGCAAGCTGGTTTGTAAGCCGCTTTCATGGAGTTTTAATGATTTCTTATTATTGGAAGAACTTAATGAGTATAACCTCAAATTGTAATATTTAATCAGACAATATTAACGATTCTCAAACCAAAATTTGAAATAGAAATATTAGAAGAAGATACGGTTGCATCTAGAAAATTAAGTAGCTGTCAAAATATTAGTTATTCAGAATATACGGAGAACACGTTCATTCATGACGGAATGCGACAATATCAGTATGTCAGTATCAATTTCAATATTTGTATGAACTTTTAACTGATACTTTCTTAGGAACTCTGTATATTCATTCGTCAAAGACCTGCAGTCCCGTTTTTAGCAGGAAAACGAATAATTTGACCAGATTTTTAATAAATTAACAGAATTTCATATCACTGAGTTTTCTGAATGTACCACTGAGCTAATCCTACCATATTTCTTTCGGTCACATTTAATTGTATCATACGTCGACTAAGAACAACGAACATAATCTTTATTTCCTTAAAGCATATTTTTATTGGCTGCTAACTTTATGTATGATTGAAAAATTCTTCTCGAACTATATGCAGTTTAGATAGTGTCTTCGATAATTATATATATTTTTATTTTTAATGTGCGATTAATCTATTGACTTTTCTGCAAGTCAGTTGTGAATATTTAAAATTTTGGAATAAATCAATGAGTAAAAAAAACCTCAAAAATATTTAATCACTGAAGACAATATTAGTGATTCTCAAACGAAAAATGAATAGCTGATATTGTCTTAAATGATTAAAAAATTCTTATCAATATCATTTGATCAAATTTTTTTTTTAAACCTTTTCAATGAAACATATCCATTTCCCCCAGTAAAAAAAATTAAATTTATAAAAAAAATTATGTAAATATTTATTTATTTATTTTTTCATGTTCTCCATGAAACGGTTATACACCAATATGGAGAAGATTAAAAATTAAAAGGTTTACACAGGCAGTTTTACTATTTTGTCACATGCGTTATAAGATAGTTACTGAATTGTCTGTAGGTGACATTGAAAATGTCGATGGCTAATGCAGAATCGTTAAGCAGTTGAGTCGCTCTGTGTATTGGCGCGTTCTGATAGGCAGAAGTCCTCGCTTTCGGAGCATATAAGAGTGCATGGGATCTCCCTCGAGTATAATTGTTAGGGACATAAAAGTTAACCTCTTTCAACATAGGCGGATTATGTATTGTACCAGAGATTAACTTAAAAAGTGTTTGCCTAAAAATATTTTTCTGCGGGCTTCTAATGTATTGAAATCGAGCATTCCTGTTAAGAACAAGGATGGATACAGGAATGGATAGTATGTATATTCCCTCATATACAGGTAACGCATAAACCTTTTTTGTACTTTTTCTATTTCTAAGATATGGTTTTGTTCAGAAGGGGCCCAAATAATGGAGCTGTATTCCAGGATACTGCGGACAAGTGCTTCATATGTTCTCCGTATTGCAATTCCATTAGTAAATGATCTCGCAATACGAAGAACAAATCCAAGCATTTTGTTGGCGCGGGAGACAATGTCATATATGTGGGATTTGAAAGAGAGATTTGCTTCGAAGATCACCCCAAGGTCACGAATCTCGTTTTTGCGTGTTAATATATTTTTATTAATGTGATAAGGGAATAGAAATGTATCTTTGGATCTTGTAAATGTAACTGCACTGCATTTCTGGATGCTGAAGGGTAATTTATTTAATTCCGACCATTTGACAAGAGAATCAAGATCATTCTGCAGGAGAATGGAATCGATACAACTTTTGATAGCTCTGAAAAGTTTGATATCGTCAGCAAAGAGTAGATATTTTGAGCGGTTAATGGTCTTGCCTATATCATTAATGAATAAAAGAAAGAGGAGGGGTCCTAGATTCGATCCCTGGGGAATCCCGGAGTTAGTTTTGTATTCGTGAGAGAACGGGTGTCCGTAACTGACATACTGACGACGATTGTGTAAGTAGCTAGCTACGAAAGCGAGAAAATCCTGAGAGAATCCGATGTCACTCAATTTTATTAGTAAAATATCATGGTCGACTTTATCAAATGCTTACTTAATATGTACCTACATACAAGAACTCATGGCAGATAAATATTTTTTCAGTCCAAATCAAAATAAAACGTTCTCGTTAGGTAGTTAACCGCAAAACCTGGTTTTGAATAACATTTTTTCTTATAAATAAAAAAAATCATTCCATTAACATAATATTTCACTTTAAATCCATTTTATTTTTAGTAAGGCAGACTGAGAAGTGAAAGAATGCCAACCACTCCATAATTCGTTATCTTTTATCGATTTATGCAAAATGAGATATTTTATTCAAAGTTAAAAAAACACATTCTACACATGTTTTGGTCAAATTTGAAATTCGAATGAATAAAAAAAAAATATTTATGTCAATCTACAAAATAATATTATTATTTCTAGAAGCATTGTAAAGGAGTGTTCTCATCTGCGATTTCTCACGATTACTTCAAATATTGGCGGAGGAACACAATGAACGTTCTCAGCGTGCTCGTGTGAACCACGTCGGTCAATTTGCAAGTTATCACACGTGAAATAATGCATGCAATTTATTTTAATCTAATACTATTCTGTCGGATATGCCATTAAGAATCAACATAAAGAATTGACCAGTCTGAAGATGCCCGTTAAAGGTGAAACCGGTCCAGTTACAGTTAAATATGGTAGAAAGTTAAAATAGTTTTTATTTTAAATTTTTGTACTGACTATTTAAACATTGTACATACTAAACATGATTGTGAATATATGTCTAGGAAATTGTATTTCTTTGTCCTTCACTACGGTGAGGCAGGCTAAAGTTATTAATTTCTATTTTATTTTTTTTCTATGTCGTTTTAAATGTTTTTCATTTCAGACAGATTTTTCTTCTTGATTTGTAATCATTATTTTATATTCGATTTATATCTGGGGGAAGGATGTTGTAAAGTTTTATCGCAAAATAGATGTAGTTTCTTTGTCCGAATGTGGTTGTATATATCTCATGTAATCTACTTTAGTACAATTAATATAAAAAATACGGATTGATTATAAAGGTTATTTAAGTTGTTAAATAAATGATACTAATTGTTCACTGAAATTTACAAATTATTCTACAACTCACCTATAAAATTCAAACAAATCTTCAATGGCATGTTTACTTTAAAAAATTGTTATCATCCCTGAATTTGCACTTGTTACAATTATTTTTTTTATTTCTTATCTTCTTAAATTTTTTTATGTTATTTTATTTATTTGGACGATTGGGCTTTTACGAATTATTTTAGGTGTTTTTTCCTTATAGTATATTATAATTATTTATTTTATTATCCAATCCTCAAAGTATTTTTAAATTATATTTATTTAATGACTATTATGTAATAATAACACAACACAAAGCATATAATACGCACTGAAAAACAGTAGAAATGAACGAATAAATTGAATAACCTAGCTAAAAATTGACAAATTGGACAAAAACTCATTAGTATTTGTGATTTTTGAATGTTGTATTATTGAAATACGTGATTTATGCATCATCAGTGATATTATGATTTTTGAATATTATATTGATGAAGTACATGATTCATGCACCATCGGTAATATTATGATTTCTGAACATTGTATTGATGAAATACATTATTCATGCATCATCAGTAATATTATGATTTCTGAACATTCTATTGATGATGTACATGATTCACGAATCATTAGTTATTTTATGATTTATGAACATTATATTGATGAAGTACATGATTCATGCAACATCGATAATATTATGATTTCTGAAAATTCTATTGATGAAGTACATGATTCACGAATCATTAGTAATTTTATGATTTATGAACATTATATTGATGAATTAGATGATTCATGCATCATCAGTAATTTTATGATTTATGAATATTATATTGATGAAGTACATGATTCATGCATCATCAGTAATATTATGATATCTGAACATTGTATTGATGAAATACATGATTCATGCAACATCGATAATATTATGATTTCTGAACATTCTATTGATGAAGTACATGATTCACGAATCATTAGTTATTTTATGATTTATGAACATTATATTGATGAAGTACATGATTCATGCATCATCAGATTTTTTATGATTTATGATTTAGCCCTCATGAATGTGAATCTATGTACAGAAGTAGTTATTTATTAATCTTCATAATGTTTCACTCCTAAGCATCAATTTTTCAAGGTCATGCAGAATACGTTATTTAAATTAATTAAATGTATATAAGTACAAGAACATATCATGATGAAATGCCAAAATATTCAGATTTTCATGAACTTGTTTTCTGACACCATGATAATTTATATTCGTAATTTACTAAAAAAATATCAGGAAACCTGTTAATTCGTTCATTAATGCCTGCAATCCCGTTTTAACCTGATTTTTAATTATTTATTAATAAATTAGCATTACACAATTTTCTCCGTGTGGAACTTGCAATAACGACTTTTTCCTAATACATTGTGATCAGCTATTAAGAATTACATGATTTTTAATTTGTCCATGTCTCACGCATTATATACATCATTATTTCGTTTTAAGTACTAATCACTCTGTGTAATAAAGTCAAACCAGTACGTAAGGCCATTAACAATGTTAGCCATTTTGTAAACTCCATTCAAAGCAACAAAAACAGAATGACTGGTTTGACAAAACGAGTTGCTAATTGACAAATTGCACTAATGAGGATAAATTGTTGATTAATCAATTAATTGAAACACGTTCAACTTGCACAAGGGCTTATATGATCAACATTGACAGATACTATATTGATATTGTACATTTGCGTAATTGTAAATACTTATATCTTAATTTGCAGTGATTGTTTCAATGTTTAATAAAATATCTACGCATTTTCCATTTGAATTCCATGATGGAAGTTTATTTTTCTGGATATTATTCAGAAAATGAAAAGAAAAATCATTTGCGATGAACAGGTTAAGTACCAGTTTTTATCTGCAGACCGACACTAATTTCATCTGGTGAACTTAGGAAAGCAATAGTTGTTTAGTAACAAGCATGAACTTGGAATGTCACGTCTGAAATGCGAAGCATATGAATGCCTCTTCCCATCAGTGCAAAGCTATTGCGTGTAAACAGTGGTGCCATCCAGTTTCAGTAACGACGGGTTTCCAAAATGACAAATTTCCAATCCGTCATTACAACCATGGAGTTATATCTTATAATGTAATACGATATGTCAATATTCAATAAATTATTAATGTACTTATTATTTGGTTGAAATACTCGTATTTCACAGTTTGATGAAATCGAAACATATTTATCACGGGTATTATGACTTATTTAATATGTGTTATTTTGTTTCATCTCTGTAACCAATGCAGTGTTTTGTTTATATGATATAAATAAATAAAATTTCCGAAAATAGTGGTAAAACAGTAATAATAAATAATAATACTTGGATGACTTGTATAGCGCCGTTTTTGTGCAAAAACACCTCAAGGGCGCCTCAAGTAATACAATTATAAGGTTTATTGACAAGCATTCGATGACTTGTAATGAGTTGTAATTTTAATAATTTTTAACTTAAATTCTATTTTTTTCCCTACGAATAATACACGTTCGGGTTTTATGGGCTATATAGAAATTGCTATAAACAAGAAATGTTTGAGTAATGAATTAATATAAAAAAACCCAGGACTCATATTGAGACCCAAATACGCGTAACTCCACGGAAAAAACATACCACAAATATTGCTAATTTATTAAAAATCTGGTTAAATTATTCGTATTCCTATTAAAAACGAGACTATAACCTTTAACGAATGAATTGACAGGTTTCCTAGCAAACTGTCAGTAAAACACAAATATGTTTTTAGGATGTCGGAACAGAATTTAAACGAATTTAACAGGATTTCAATAAAACAGCCATAATCAGTTTTCTCCATGTCGTTAAGTTGCATTAATCGAATCTCAAACACGTTATCAATTTTTCAAAAACGCTTAGCTGACAAATAATTGTTTTTTTACAAAAATACTCAAAAACAAGTTACCGGAAACCTTTAGAAAACCTTTGCAAAGTTTAGTAGAATGTAAAGCCCTTCTTGCACGTGGATACTCGACGATTCAAGCATCTTGGCGACTACTGCCATTCTTTTGTGTGGATGGTTTTACATCCTAACGTCCATTTCAATTTCATTTCCTTTTGTTCCTTTCTTAAGTCTTATCTTGGAAGAAACAATAATAGAAAAAATGACCAATGCCAGTATTATTAATTTGTTACTAATATATTACACACATATGTCATTTGTTTTGAATTCGAATTCTCGTCATAGTTGAGAGTGCATGTTATTTGGCAGTTAGTATCAATAATCTCGAGGAAATACCATCAAATAGTGCAAATTGCATTCCCAAGATCCATATGTCGTATGGTGACTCCAAAAAAACCAACGTCATCACTAGGTAAAGGCTTCCTTTCCTCTCTCATCTACTTATATGTTAATATAATAATGCAATTTTTTAATTAATTCGTCTGTGATGCCAGTCTCCCGCGACCAGCCAGTCGACGTCGTTACTGTATATATGTAATGCCAGTAACAAAACACTTAGCAAAAAACGACAGCTACATCAGTTGCGAGTGAGGTCATGAAAGCTAGTTATAATCTTTGGGTCACGCAATTTCAGTAGCGACATGTACGGACAAGTAGTTTCCGATGTGAATTCACAAAATGAGTATCGGATACTTGCATATTCCCGTGGAAGGAGGGCCTTAAATTTGTAGAACAGAAGAATTCTTACAGACATAGGTAACATGTTGTAGCACACGTAACATTGCTACAAGGATACAATGACCCCCTGGGAAACAGGATAAGAAGATACGTCTCGCAGATAAACGGCCTTTTAAGGCGATGTGTTGGATGGGAGAAACAGGATGTATGGCACAGGATGGAGGGATCGATACCACTGATAATGGCATACAGCAATGAACCAGTTTCAGGAAGGATGGTAAGTCAGGCTTACTTAAAGTAATTTGTTAAATGAAAGATTAAAGGCAATCGATTAAGGTGAATTTATTGATTTATGATATTAGTAATGAAATCAACGATTATTTATACTATTCCTATCTAAAAAATCCGTAGAGCACAGGCGTCAGGTGGGAATGATTTCCTTGTTCTACCGATACTTCAATGGAGATTGGAAGATGGAAGGTTGAAAAACAAGACTGACGCGCTCCCAATATTTTTACACAATTGACATCTGTCACATTATGAGAACGGGTCGTTTCTACGACTTGTTTTTGATTTCAACAGCTCGGCTGTGGAATGGTTGTAATAGTGTATATTTTGTCTTGAGGAAGGAACGATTATTCAGAAACCGTTCGGCGTATATAAAAAAAAATTGTGTTTGAAACAAAGTAACATCGTTTCATTTGAATATTATAGATTACTTCTTCAATAATTGGTAAATCACTTTGTGGCATCATTTTGATATAAATAACTTTATATTTATCACTATTCAATTAAAGAGGATCAACATGTTTCAGGTTACATATTACTTTATTCTAATATGTCGTTTTTTACAAATTCATATAGTTATTAAGGTTGTTTCAAAATTGTCAAAATCCAAAAATGTTGCTTAATTTCGTGATTGCTTGTTTGCTTGTTCTTGTAAATTGGCAATATCCGCTGCCTACAAATATGTTCACCAGGTTAATAATATATCTCGTTAGGAATATAATTGCGTGTTTTTTAATGATATGCTGTAATACAAGATACGCTATAGAAAACTAATTTAAAATTGAATTTACATTCCACAAGTATTTCGAGTTAAGGCAATTTTCAACCCGTGGAAAGTAATCAATTGAAAATTGTTTAACATAAACAGCCTCTAAAAGTATGGGCTTCAGATAAATAGTGACTTTACCCACTTAGCCATTATATCGCCGTATTCTGATTTAAAAGTAATCACACGTCTCGGATAAGCACCCAACAAATTCACAAGTATGGCAAAAATAGAGCGGTAGTTGTTATTAAGTTATGTGAGAGATCATTTTTGTAAGGGCTCCGGCAGCATTCTAATATTTTACGTGCTATGATATGCCTCATTCCTTTATCGATGTAATTTATCTAGCAGGTGAAATAAAAATTTTCACATTATCTTTCGAGAAAGGTTTTAAAGCAGTTTTATCTTGTAAATCTTTTGATACCCACGCGTTGAAAAATTAATAACATCGCGCAAAAAACGATTAAATTTTATACGAGTATATACTATTTTCATTTTTGCAGTCATACGAGATTATGTGAAATGTAATGAGCGTTACCATTTTTACTGACGTTATTTTTGTGCCGATTACAGCCTCCGTGGTCGAGGAGTAAGGCTTTCGACCAGTAAGGTCGCTAGTTCAAATCCTGGGGTGCGCAAGTAAATATCATTTGATTGATTTGTGTTATTTCACAATTTAATTATTTATTAAAGTATGTTTTGCGGTACGTTTCAGAGTGGAAGATACTCTCAGTAACGACCTGGTGAAAGACCACCATTCAGAATTGAAACGTGCTAGAAATGGTTTTAGCCGTATTTGGTGACAAGATCTGAATATCCAGGTACTTCTCCGCCGTCCTCTTCCCCGTCTGCTTCCCCTCCCCACTGCCTTTTGCTTCACAACATACTTAGTCGCACTGGCTCCAGATGGTTGGGAGCAGTTGGGACTCTTGTGCGGTATTCACACTAAACAATAATTTAGAAAATAATTGTTTCGCCTTATTAAATTTGTTATAAAAGGTAAGCATTTAATTATTTTTCTAATAGATCAAATCAAATAAGTCTAGATAGTCTGATATTTTTTAAGGAACTAATGAGGTTGGCTTCTACAACGAATGTTTAAGGAACTAATGAAGTTGGCTTCTACAACGAAATTTCAGGTTTTTACACAAATGTATCACATCAATTAGAGCATGTTGAGGACAGAACTTAATTTTTTTTAAATATTTTTAAAATACCGAATAGTTCCGACAGTAATATAAGCCATCAAAATATTGATATTTGCGGCCAGCCGAAAAGCTTGTGACATCACGGTACGTGAGTAGCTGTACTGCAGCACTGTCGCGTGTCTCGTGTGACGTCACGAGACACCATTGCATACTATTCAGTAATTTACCCATAGGATTTTCGTATAATGCCAAACATTTCACCTCTACAACTTAAATTTAATCCAGTATTTATCTTACCTGGGAAAAGCTAAGCGAAGGTCAGCTCTCAGTTTGGTTAGCAATTCGCTAAGGGATCCAAACTGTCGTAGGCTCATCTCTCCACCGGGACTGAGGCAGGGATTTCTGAAAAAAAAAACAATATTATTATTTTTGTCGTAAATATTTACAAATGTTATTTTCTTCAGGCCATTATATTATCAAAGATTCTATTTCTAATACTTTCTTTCTTTGCTTCCAGGGAGTATAGCACAGTGAAATCGATAACTTTACAATATCGAATGGATAGGCGTAACTACCGATGATGTTTTACCGATTTCTCTAGCATGGTCGCGCTGTTGATAACGAGACCGATATTGATAATGAAATAAATAATAAGTTGACATGCGCTCGCAACACTGGAGGTATTATCTAAAAATTGACATTCCGAAACTTCAAATGTAACACAGAGAAGTAAAAATATTAATGAATTGTCAATGTTGAATTAAAATACCAACCTAAATATACATGGGCAGTCCGCGATTACTTTTTGACATTAAAAGGCAGTTAATTATTTAACACTTTATTCACAACTTGTTACGTGAATAAATTTGTGAATAATGTAACAAAACATTAAAATTAATATAACTTGTTATATTGGTAAATAAATGAGGGATTAAATTTTAATTTATTTTAATAATTTAATTTAATAATATCTTTGATTTAAGCCCATGATTTTTTGATTTCCTAATGAAGACATGGCTTATTACCAGAAAATCGATGAATCAGCGAATCCTTTTATGATTAGATATTACCTACGTAATATTGTTCGTCTCACCCAGGATTGGTAATTTCTCATGCTTTAAAAAAGCCTTAAATATAACTACCTGTAATCCTTATCATTTGCCTGATGCCTGGCCCTCGTGGGTGAGGGGGCCAAGTCCACTTGACTGCCCCGGGGACTGGCACCTGGCGTGGCCCCCGGGGTGGACAGGGTGTGATGGGCGCTCCTGCGGCCCCACTTGCGGAGGGCGGCGGCATAGTCTTCGGGGTTGTAGGTGGGCGGCCGTTGTTTTTCCTGGAAATAAAAATTATATTAATAAAACTTAGATTTATCTTAAATTTGTTAAAGTTTAAAATCTTTCCGATTTTCAAAGTCTATATTTATGTGCTATATTTATTTATATTAAAGAGTTATAGTTTTTAAATTTTATTTATTAGAAGTTTCAGCTTTTTTCAATTTCAAATTGCCAACAATTGATCACAGTTGGCCACAATTTGGTCAAAGGTTATTTTATTGTTATTATATTGTTATTTTATTATCGACCGGTCGGTGGCCTAGTTGACATCGCGTTTGGGTCCCACCCAGGCGTAGTGTGTTCAATTCCTCGGCTGGCTAAGTCCTCCATCACAACACAAGCAACATTTTGAGCTTACTGTGGTGGTAGTAGGAGATTTTCAAATATTGTCAGGTTATTCGTAACCCGGGAATGTTTGTCTTTCTTTTTTAAAAAAAAAAAAAAGATACTAATTTCAATTGCGCTTCCGTCTATTTTAATGAATTTAGATTTGTTTTAAATTTAAGAAGGATTTTCAAAATTTATCACAATCTTTTTTTTAATTGTCTTTTTCAACAATGGAACTGATGTAAAAAATTCAGACAAGCGATAAAGAACCTAACTATATTTTATTAAATTATCATCATCAAGCATACTAATTTCGGCTGTGGATCTGTCGGTGATTATAACTCCAGTTCTAAACTCGGATTTGTTTTGAATGAATGTGTCATTTTCAACATTGGAATTGATTATTTCAAGAATTTAGACAAGCGATAAAATACCTACCTATGTATTAAAGATTTTAAAAAATAATTCTTTATTTGAAATGTGCATTTCTTTTATTTAAATTTCTTACGGTTAATCTTAACAAGTATAGTCAGATTTCGTGATTTTCACGTGTCTGCGCTACTAGCCGATACAAATAATAGAAGCATTTTTAATATCCCATTCCTATCAAACTATTGTTAAATTTGCGAAAGTAGTCGACAAATAAATTCCGTCGCACTGATATGTTAGGCCATTGATTAAATCACGACTTACAGAAGTAAATATCAAATAAGGAGCAAACCTGTGAAGAGATCAGTTAGCGACCTACATAGGCTAACCTTGCAAATCTGGTGTTTGCCCCCGGTGCAGTTTCCATTACGGTTATCTCGGGTTTAGCGGACCGTTAACTACTTTCTGCCGAAGAATTAGGTTAGATCTGGACCACGGAGCCAGAAACCAGACTATTGGCTTCGCGTGAGTAACGTGAGTTAATATCGTCAAGAATTACTGGAGGTACTATCCATTCATAGAGATCATCATGGTGTGTTGTCGTAGGTGCAAAATATTTATCTACAACTGAGTTTAACTCGTTTGTCTTGTTATATTTTCCATTGCCTTCCATTAAGTCCAATATAAATAGGCTAGTATAACTATAACGCATTGATATGCTTTACTCTAAGTGACCAGCTTAAGTACGGAGTCTCCATCGAAGCCAGGATCAAGTTAGCCTCCCAGAAGCTGGGCGTACTGTACATATACTTTAATGGCACACAACTGATGATTATGTTTAAATCGCAAGTGCGCCCCACTGTTGAATTTGGCAACCACCTTTATTCTGGAGCCCCAACAGACCTGAAAAAAAACTCATATCAGAAACGGGCGGTCCGTTTGATAGATTCCCCTGTCTTATGGTATGCTGTTCTTGTTCTGCCGGTATTACATGGAAGATGCTTCGAGGAACCAGCGTCATTGATCTCTTCGGCACCGGTGAGTAGTCGGGAAACACACCCAATGCGGTCTCAACATATGTACACGATTGACATTTGTCACGCGAGAACGGATCACTTCCATGACTCGTTTTTGAGTCCAACTGCTCGGCTGTGGAATGATTGTAATATTATGTTATGGAACGATTTGACGGCCACTTTGTTACCTCTTTCCTACAATATGGGTCTCTTCAAGACTGATGTTCGATCATTCCTATTCTCAAAAATATTTTCCAAGGATTTTTCTTAATAAATTGACCTTTTCGGTGGCAGTTTGGTTGTGTATTTTGTTCACTAATCCAAAATTAAGTAGTGGACGAATGAAATATTGTTTATTTTAATTAATTGGGTGACAAAATTTGTAAGAAATAAGACCGCACAACCGTTCTACTTAAGTTTCAACTGAATATGACCACCAGTTCCTACTTTATTTGTCATGTCAATGACTGGCTGATCTGTCGATGGCAGAGTAGACAAATGCGTCGGGTTTCAACCTTGGCATCATGGATACAATTCTTTGCTTACTATTCCTCCATCATCCATAAGCAACTCCTTCCGCTTTTCAAATATTGTAGGGTTATTCGTAACCAGAAAAAGTTTGTCTTTCTTTGGAAAAAATCTTTAGTACAGCTTTAAACAAATTTTAAGGTCTATTGAATTAAAAAATTAACAGCAGAATTATAGAATACCCAGACTGGCAACATCCACACGAAAATACTTATAACAAACGCGTGATGTATTGAATTTGCGTACAGTTCTGTATTTGCATTCAAATTACCTAGGTCAAACACATATTTTCAACAATATCTTAGCACTTTTACCTATTTTGCATTTTGCGCTCATTTCTTTGTTATCATGGCACATTATATTTTAAAGTCTGCCAGTCTTTTCTAAACTAAACAATCATCGAAGTGACCCTGTTTCCAAGGCAGTCAATAAAATGATTCAGTCTTCATCATTGTCTTCTTTAGGACAATATTATAAACACTTTTAAACCAGGGCAGCATGTGTCTCTCATCACGTGATGCTACACTATAACAACGCGTATTATCGAGTTTCTATTTCTTTAAAATAATGACTCAATTTATGGTGCACGGTTTAAGAACACTGGAGAAATTGATGATTTTAAGAAATTAATATTGTTCTCTGCTAATGGAAGTTCAGTGTGCATAACGGGTGTGACAGGGGAGATCGGCCAAATTGGCAAAACAATGATTCCATCACGATTGTAATTACATTATTAAGTAGCATTGTATGTTCTGGATGGTACATAAAGCACAAGTTAAATATATTGAATTGAGACAAAAAAAAACAAAGTGGAAGGTTTTTTTACAAGAAATCTTTCAAGATACTACACGTTTACTCTGAATATACGACGTGTGAAATCCCCAGAATGTATATAATCCTTCTACACGGAGAAATATTACTAATACTGAATTTTGATAAAGAATCTCTTAAAATTATTTGCAATCCTGTAAGAAACGGGATTGCTGCCCTTTAACGAATGAATTGATAGGTTTCAGTAAAATACTAATGTGTTATTACGAAGTCGGAACACGTGTTCATAAAAATTCGCATTTCATTATTTTATACTAGCTGACATGTACTCGGCGTTGCTGGGGATTATCCTAGGAGATATCCTTAGCAGTTTTTTTTATGTAGGCCTTTTTAAGATATACAATTCCGTAGAACATTATTTTGATATATATCATAAGGTTTAGGCAGCGTTAGCAATGAAAGCGCCCGAAAATAATCTTTTTACGACTTGATTACAAAACATCGACTTTTCTCTACTTTCTAAAAATATAATATGAATGTATTATATATATATAAACCTTCCGGAAAAATTTTCTAAATGATAATGAAAACCCAATCAAAATTAGTTGCGTAGTTTAGAAGAACTAAGCGCAAAAACAAACAGACCTGGATGGCGACTTTATTTTATTCTATTTAGTGATTATCAAGGCAAATACCGGTTTATGAACACGTGTTCCGTTTTAATAGGATTAATTATTATTTATAAATATGCATTTATAAGGTACCTATATTCTTCCCGGTATTGCACAACATTTTATATTGAATTTATTCGTTAACTAACTAACTAACTAACTAACCATCACGCCGTTTCCCCGCAGGGGTAGGCAGAGAGGACGGACCGCCAAACAACTCGGTCTTGGCACACACTCCTTGCCTCATTCACATTCATACATCGTCTCATACATACTCTTCTATTGTTCTGACTCTTGACATGGCCCGACTCAAGTATCTGATTCACTTGGTCGTGCCATGTCTTCCTCGGGCGTCCCCGACTTCTGCTACCATTCACATTTGCATCGTATATTCTTATTCGTTTGTTTGAATAAAAGGATATTTTTTTTAAATTTAAACTTATGTTTACAAGACGAGGTTTTTATGCAAAGCACAAAGGATAATTTATTTATTTATTCATGTAGAATAATAGCACAAGTTCCATTAATATTCATGGTAGTTATTGAAAGTCATATAGAAGAAAGAAAGGAAAAATAATTAGATTATATAAGTAAACAAGAAAAAAGTATGTAGATCAGTAAAAAAGTTAGTAAAAGAATCAAAAAACCTGTTAAAATGTTTAATTAGTACAGCTTTATACCTCAAAAGAGACATATTCAAAACATCAGCTAGCATAGCATAAGAGTTACCAATGTTGAAAATATGCTTTGTGAGACAAGACAGTAAGTAAGTCTGTCACTTGAAAAGCTTGGTAAATTAATTTAATAGAAAAGTTTGTAGATTTCTTACATACAAAAAGTAATTGTATGATTCCAACTTATATCTGTATAGAGTTATACAACAAACTCTTACGTAGTATCAAAGAAATTAAATCAATTAATAACTTCATTAAGTTTAGCAAATCTTAGATCAAGGAATTATCAGAAAAATATCTGACTACCAACAAAAATTAAAATAAAAATATATAAAAGTATTTATTTTTTGGAATAAATTTATTGAGTAAAACCTCAAATTGTAATATTTGATTATTGAAGACAATATTAGCGATTTTTAAACGAAATCTGAAACAGAAAATCAGAAAAGGATTCGGTCACATCTAGGACACGAACCCAGGACCCTAGCCTTGCCGGGGCACCGCTCTTCTACTGAGCTAATGGGACCCTATCCGCTTCGGTCACTTTTAACTGTATCATACTTCGAATAAGAACTACCAACAATGTCTTCATTTTTTCACCGCACATTATTTATTGGCAACTATCTTTATGTATGATAGTAAGATTCAACCCGAACTAAATGCAATCTAGACAGCGTCTTTTTAGATAAACCTTATCTTATTTTTTTTATTTTAATGTGCGACATCTATATATATAATATTATATATCTATTATATATATATCGCTGAAAAAAATTTAACATAAACCTCGTTGATCTCATCTCATTTATAACTATTTTTATATCTATATCTTATATAAAACACGTCTTAAAATGTCAAAATTATACGGTAAATAAATGATTAATAAATATTTTTTTAAATGTCCGTTTTTCTTGTTTAGGAGTCGAACAAAAATTATTTATTTATTTAAAATGCATATCCGGCTAGTCTTTTCGATAAGATTTGTGAACAACTACGTCTTCCTACGCCCGAAACACGATTGATTTAAAGACGTTCATTTGACGTTAATTTAATTCATATTAACGTCATCACGATCGAGAAGTAGGTAAAATAATAAGCCCGTCGTCCCAAGGGTTCTGCAAAGAAAAGTTCGCCATCGTAAGGTACCAATCTGCAGCACAGAGTGGAACTTTTCTAGGCAGGCATTTGGTTTATGTCGATTGCTTACCGACCCGTGGGAAGACTGGCGAAATCACCTACGCAGTATAGACCATTCATAACAACAGTTTCTTCCTACTTAAAAATCCAAATACAAATAATATCGTGTTCTATTAATTAAACTTGTTAATCAATAAATATACTACAGCCGCCTACACAGGAAACTGGATAGAACCAAAATAGGAAAAGAAAAACTCAAGGTGTATCACGATAAATGTACATAGTTCCTAGGAATTATGTCTATGTCTATTGTATTTTTAAAGAAAGTTTGCCGGCAGAAATAATATGGTAATTTGCGTGGGTTAGCGATGAGTAGAGATAATATTATTTAAATCATGCTTTCATAGAGTATTTTTTTTATTTACATTAACATATTTTCACGCACTTGTCATATTTAAGAAAAAATATCTGTGTAACATATTTGATAGACGATCTTTATCGTACGAGATGTCGATGTTTAAAAATTTTACAAATTAATATTTAACCTAACATAATCCAAAAATTCAAAGTAAGGCCTTAAAAGAATAGTTTAAAAAAAATTTAAAACGAAAATAAGTAATTACTGTCGTGTTGTATATTTTTTTGTTTCTTTCTCTCTCCTTTTCTATTACCTGTATTTTTTTTCGAGCATAATCTATTTTTACCAATGTATTAGTGGGTAAGTACCTTCTTCTAAATTCCTACCTTGGCTCTGTGGTTATGTGTATATCCCTGTCTGTTGCTGTTTTGTTTCTTGTCTGTTCTATTTAACATCCCTTTTTCTATTTGTGTACTGTTTTGTATGTGAAACTTATAATTATGATATTTTTCTATTTTTGTACGGTTTCGTGTGTGAAACTTATAATGTTGATATAAAAATACCAATATAAAATTGTACTGTTAACTCCCATCTATGTATTATAAGTTCCTCTCGCCCTACAATGAGTTTTCTAACTCATCAAGGTTGCTCTAGCAAGAAATAAAAATAATAAAAAAAAAATATATATATTTATTTAATTTAATGTGTACAATTGTTATATAATATTAGAGATTTGAGGTCGTTATAATTGTACCGTTTAAAAAATTTATTTACAGTGACAAAGACCTTGTAAGTGCGTTATAAGATATGAAAACATATCGATCTTTTGATCAACTACATTCAGGAAGTACCTACGTGGTACTCTGCACAGGTGAGTTCATGAACAAATACGTCAGTTCTCTTCATTTTTTTTACATTTACACCACGCAGGAGGCCCTGAAGAAAATAATGTCCCTCGGGGCATATGTCATCTTTTGGGATGCTGTGTGGAGAGTCTTTTTTAAGAAAATAAAAAAGAGGTTCTGAGAATATAAAGGATATACGGGTTGGGTAGGAATCTAGGGATCAGTGTGTCCAGGCGTGACAGACAGGGCGGCGGTACCTACACCCGCCTCCCAAATTGGGTAGAAATAAAAATAATAATAGCATTTCCGAGACAAACGTGACATTATTAAACATAACCCTTGTACTAAAATAAATTAACCCAAAATTTTTTTTGACTTATGAATATAAGAATAATAAAAACCTGTATAAACAAATCCCTCTGAATCATAGAATACAGAAGAACAAAATGAGTTGTGGAAATCATCATTCATAATGTTTTGAAATGTTTCGTTCTTATAAATGCGATTAGCCGATTACCTCCATGAAAGAATTTGCTCTCCGATGGAAAGTTTAGATTTAGATCGCAAAGGCCGGTGTTTTCAAGCTGGGTTTATGATTTTAGAATTTTCTGCTGAAGAGATCTCGTAAGAATTTTAAAAATCCAAGATGGGAATAAACCAATTGATAGTACAAATGGTTTTTTTAAGAAAAATGATTCAGTTAAAAAATTCATAGCATGGCAATTTCCTGATAAAATATTATTCATTCAGAATATATCGAGAACACGTGACTTTTTAATATACTTAATATACTTTCTAATAAATATCATGACGGAATGCGACAATATAAGTATGTCAATATCAATGTTTGTATGCTTTTAGGCTTGCAGTGTAAATAAAATATTGTAAACTAGACAAAGCATACTCATATGTAAAGCATTTAAACATTAAAATGAATCATCAACATTAATTTTTCAACTTTGAGGATTTAAAAAAAAAAAATCACAAGTTGCGCCACAATACGAAGTATGTCAAAAAAATAAAAATAAATAGTAGTATATTTGTGTGTAAGGATAGAATGGCCAACCTTATGATTCCTGAGATAGCCTCATTTTTAATGTCAGTGCCATACAAATTTTTCTTAAAAAAATGATAACTCCTTCATTTGTACACGCAATTGCTTCGTACGAAATTTTATAGCATAGTAATGATCAGCAGAAACCATTTCTAGCCAAAAAAAAAAATACCCTTGAAAATTCAAGTCTCTATGTCTATGAAAGGCGATTTTCAGCCCACTGTGCGCCGTTCGAACTTAGATCCAGAGTGAAGAACGTTTCTGTGATAGTTCGAGCTACGAGACACAGATGTCTCTAATGTAGATAGATCATAGAGATTATAGAGTTATCTGATTTCTGTAGTGGATAGATCACTCCTACACGGTGGGTGCGGGAAGTAGTGAGGTTCTGGGTATCACAAAGATTTTGATAAATTTATAGAGAGGACCTTAGCCTCCAGGCCATCCTAGACACTCGTTCCTGTTTATAACATTTCTTAGCCTAAATAAAAGACACGTGATTTGCTGTGATGGAGATTTTATTGCAAAATAACCATTCACAACGCTTTCCTGTCACGTTTCTAATACGTTTTTTTAAACATATAATTGAACAGGATATTTTGAATAATTTTTTTGATGCCGCACATTATTTGTCAAAACGAATAACTTGAAGTTACAAACCGTAGTGAAGTGAAAACGACCCACTTGTCTCAGTAATGTCTTTAATTAAAACATAAACTGTTTATGTGCGATTACTGTGTGGGGAATCATTGTTTGCGTTCAATATTGACTCGGAATATTCTCATCACTACAATACTCTTTACCTGTTCTCCAACAGAGCGCAGGAATGGGTCCATCCGAACTAATCTGGGGCATTTCATATACTTGTACACCTCACGAATACAATCTAAATATTACTTTGAATTCGTCATTATTAAAAGATAATTGCACTTCTCTTCAATTACTTTGATATAATTGCAATAATTTATTGTAAGGTCAAGGCGATTAATATTACTTGTAGAGTAAAAATTAAAATTGTAGAAATCCGCGATGAAACAACGAAACCATTGAAAATGGCAATTTGTCCAATGGTAGGTTCATTATACGAGGCTTTTATGGGGTTATTGTAGAAATGAGTTAGTTGGGTTTTATGGTAAAAGAATAACAATTATTAGAAAATATATTATTTTACAAATAATATAGTGAAACGAATTATCTTGTACCCGAAGAGGTCAAGAATATACATGCGTCTCGACAATGTGACAACAACAATAAATACTTTGTACTCAGAACCTGCAAAAATTTTAAAAAAGTAAATACATTGAAAATGCTGTACTTTGCGTATCGCAGTTCTCTGGAGTACGCATCTCAAGTCTGGAATCCCACGTATAAATCACACATAGAAAGGATTGAGAAAGTGCAATACCGTTTTCTACGATACCTTGATTTTCGGGCCTATCGTCCTCATCTGAGTCACGAGGAGTCAGCAGCGTTTTTCAGGATTTCGTCACTGGAAAGTCGTAGAAACTCCGCAGACGTACTATTTTTACAAAAAATTGCCACCTCTGTGATAGATTGCCCGGAATTACTAGAAAGAATTCAATTAAGAGTACCCATCAGACAAACCAGACAAAATCACACATTAAACATCCCTCAATGTAACACGAACTCAAAACAAAATGCTTTTATTCACCGTGCTTCATACAATTTTAATACTTCATACAGTGAATTAGACTTATTTAACTCAGCACCCCACAATTTCAAACCTAAAATGAATAAATAATTATATTATCATTATTATTTTTTATTAATACACATACGTACATGCTAAACATTACACAGACTAAATCCATCCCATACCCCTCCCTTCCGCCATCCCATCCCTATAGGCTAATGTAACTTTTTTTCTTACATAAATATTATATAATGTTCACTAAATACTTAAAATACCTAAGTGAAAACCTATTATTGGTTAAATAATTTAACACTTACTACACCATACCTTGTAATAATTATTACTGTTGGTTTTCCAAATAAAATAAAAAAATAAAAATAAATAAAATACAGTTAAAAAATGCAAATTCTATGATCGCATGAACTTTTGCAAATTATTTCTAAACAATACATTATAACTGTTTATTTATTATTATCATTCTTTAAATAAAGCACGAAAATGATACATCCCTATTGAAAATACATAAAAATCGAAGATCTTGAGGGTTATTCAACAAGAATAAAGTTGACAAATGGCTGATAAGCTACAGATTTGTGAAGCAATTAAGTATGTTGTATTTTGTATTAAAAATATTCATTCTTATATTTAACTATTCTAAATAACGAAACCAACCCTAACTATGCACATGGACTAGTTTTTTTTTTACATTAACCCCACACACTTCTCATCAGGGCCCATGTGATCTTTAGGGATGCTGTGTGGAGGGTCCTTTTTAAGGAAAGGAAGGAGAGGAAGTTCAGAGAAGGAAAAATGTATGAGGGGTGGGTAGGAATCTAGGGATCAGTATGTCCAGGAGTGATGGAAGTATGAATGTATCCCTCCCACTGCGGCGCAAGGCGATGGGTCGAGATACCAGTTGGAGAGGTCAAAGGGTCTCCTCGAAACAGCCACTCCCGATCTGGCACGCCACGCAGCTGGCATCCTCAACACACCTCAACCGATGAACCCGGGCACCCCTGCTAAATCACCAAACGTAGTGAACCACTTGGGCGACCTATGGCAAAGGTATTGGTTATTCAATAAACGGTTCTCGGGGCGGCGGTACACAAACCCGCCTCCCAAATTGAATCTGTTAACACTTAGCTGTGACCATTTTCCCGATTTGTAGTCGACAACTTTTCTTGTATAACACCAACTTTTATTTATCATAAAAGTGCTAGTTTTTTTGTTCCTAAAAATCAAAAACATCGAAAGAAAAGACTTTAAAACAGCAAATTCGGAAAAAAAACTGGTTTTGATTCTGTCGTACCTCCGGTTCGATGAATTCTAGAACTTAGATTTGCTTTGTGTAATTTTCAAAATTGAAACTGATTGTGGGAACAATTCAGACAAGCGATAAAGTAGGCACCAAAAATTAATTGATTAGTAATTCTACATTTAAAATTTGTATTTCTTTTATTAAAATTTTTAACAGTTGTCATAATTTTTCAAGTTTAATAACGGAGTTCATTTAAAAGGTAGATTTCGGACAGTCTCTAAAATTGTCAATATTTGATGTGCAATGATCCTGAGTCAAATATAATTTTTTTAATTCTTTAAGTTTCACAAATACTACATTTATAATACCCCAAGATTTTTCACGGGTTCGCACTAGTATAATAGTATAATCTATATCTAACAACGATATCTTTTGATAGAGGATGAACATCGAACGCATTGATCGATCCGAGAGATGATTTTTTTCGTATACGATATCAAGTGACCTTTACATTATGAAAACGTGATGTAAAAGCCCGCAGTAAAAAGCAAATGATTATGTTGTATTACGGTCGGTCCAGACCGGTAACAGGCCGGGAGGGAGAACGGTAATGGGGTTCATTTCACAACTTGTAATTTGTGGCCCATTGTTGAATTTTGAAGATCGACGAAGGCTAACTGTGATCCGCTGTCAGGAGGGGACGAAGATGATACAATGTAAAGGTGATACTATAATGCGAAAAAACATAATATAAATAAACAAAAAATAACCTTCAAAAGTACATCAGAAGAAGGCAGGCATATTATGAACACTTTGAGGAAACCAAAATTTCTTCCATTCTCTTACTTTATCTTCATCTACGTATCTACTCTTAATTTCCGCAACTCATTGATGAGTACATACATCATTTCAACAAACATTTTATACTCTTTTCCTGCTTCGATTTTCCGCCCTGTAGGAACTATTAATTTTAGACACTGGCAAGATCTTGTTTGTCGCCTCACTGCGACGCATGCGCGTTCCGGCGAACCAGCCAGGAGGGCGATTTTCGTTCTTTTAGCCTTAAGCTAAATGATAGCATTCGTCAACGACTGCTATCGTTTGCGAAAGATAGCTGTCCGTCGCTTGTAACATCTTTTCTTAACTATTAAGCGATTCTCGTTCTTCTGATAGCCTTACAAGATCGATTTTTGAGAGATCTAGTAAAGAATCCTAAAGAAGCGTGGTTAAGAGCATCTACGATATTGTTAAGAGATTATTGAAAACACAAATTGGTGAAATATAATTAAGTGACGCAAGGTTTCTAACTAAAACTTAAAAAAACAAATACTTTGTATTATAATGCATTTTAATAACTGCTTATTTTATTTATGAATGACACAAATAAGCCATTTATCGAAGATTTACGTTTTGTGAAAAGGTACTTACCTCGCTGGATAGTAATGACTTTTTTACAGATTCACCACTTCTAAAGTGACGTTTGCTGTCAAACTAACGCTGCCGAATGGCGCTAACTGTCACCCAAGTTGATTTAAGAATGAAAGGGATTCTTATTTCGTTGTGGTTAACTTCAAAACCCACAATTTCGAGCGCCAGCCAGAAACTTATTATTATTTATGTAGAAATCCTCAATGGTATGTGTAGTTTATTGTAAATTAAATCACTTATCTGGCTTTCGACATGTTACGTACTTTACAAACATCGCAATTACCTGATTCAATTCATTTAATAGCATTATTGTGCCACAAACAAGTCACTAATCATGTTTACAGTCAATACTTACGATAATATTAAGTTTTCTCTTATTAAAACTACGCAAATATTGCTAATTGTCAAAACGTCACAATTAAATGAAGCAAATTCTCCGCGAACGCTAGCGTTCGGCCGCCGAATGACAGGTCTAGGGGTACCCTTCGCGTAAGGCTAAAAATTTTGGCGCGCAATCGAAAATCTAAGGATTCCATCTGTCAACGAGAGAACCGGAATCGCTTCATACGAATAAACCGAGAAAAATCGTTAATTTGAATGTAAGGACGATTTTAGTGTCGTTAAGTAGAACGAGAATCGCCCTCCAGCGGTTTATCTTTAAGGCCCCGGTCGCAATATTGTCTCGAGCGACTTCGGGGTGCAAGTGATTCCTGATTCTCCGATTTTGTTAAATCGGTATGTAAATGTTGTGTGTTGAATAAAGGTAACATTTGGAAATATATAATCGTTTAATTTAAAACGCATCATTAAAAGGAAGCGTTATTCGCCCAAACACTTCCGCGATACCGCGAAGCATTCGTCCAAAATATAGATTGATTTTAATAATCTAACTAATTTAATTTTAAAGGAGAATGTTTCAAGTAAGCAGTTAGCCCATTTTTTAACAATATTTTTTGATATTAATGATTAAACATGCTAATTTTCGTTTTGACTCTGTAACTCTGCTTCAATAAACTCTAAGCTTGGAGTTGTACTGAATTTAAGTGTGATTTTCGAAATTGGAATTGATTGTGTGAACAATGTAAATACATATTTAGTATCTTATAAAAATTACCATTTTGGTGATTTTCTCATCTACCTACCATACTAGATTTATACTCGTAACATGGTAGTCGTAAATGAATTATGTAAGAGTAACAAAATAACATTTTGTTGAACAAATAAGGGAAAAGGACATGTTTTGGTAAAAAAAATTAAAAAATACATATTATTATAGAAACCATATTAGAAATAAAAATAAAGATTAAACAGATTGATTAAAAAATATTTTAAAGGAAATAGAAATAAATATCAAAAGTAAGATTAAAATACATGCAAACATATACCATTTTTTTGTCCCTAATCATTTATCCTAAACATCAGTAAAACCTGTGTTTTGTGTTTATTATTTTTATTGAAATTGAATTGAATGCGTATGAATCATATTTTCATTCATTAAGTCGCTCCCAAGACAAAATCTTGGGTGCGCCACTGACTGTCTGACTGTGACTGTAAATGTGAAAAACAACAATAACCCTATTTAATTTGCCATGATTTTACTTGGTTTTGAAACTGCAACCTTTTTATCCGTGGTCAATATTCTTGTAATTGTCGATCGTCTTTACCCATCCTTTATAAATTCCACTAAGCTTATCCATCATTATTTTCCAACCATTAACAGCTTTCTTCGGTTCAGAGTTACCGTTGGGGTCTGAGGAGACCTCATACATCCAACATTAAACATAATGTTACACGTTCCGGCCAAGCTGTTTGGTCGAATCGGTACTGAATACCGTTCCGTAATCACAGATTATCCACTGGAGGGAGATGCGTGATCGAGTTGTGGTGAATATGTAATTTTTTCCTCAAAATACTAGTTTACTGACAATATTTTGCTAAAGGCAGTCACGATGATAATATGATTTAAGCCAGTGTTCTCAAACCCGGTGGTCTGCAGACTGATGTCGGTCCGCGGAAATGTCCTGCCCCAGTCCGTAAAAGATTCGGGTGCTACAACAAAGTTACCAACCACCCACTGATATAAAATGTATATATTATAGTTGTCCTGCGTCAAATGTTGGGTCCTCAAGCTACCACCATTCCGAGAAGAATTGTATTAGAGAGAGTCATTTTTAACTTAATTGACAGCCCTGCCATCTTCGCCACTATTAAATTCCATGTACCGACTAGGAACACAAGACAAAATGGAAAAATTCTTCTGCAATACATACACGACCAACTATCAGAATCACTCACTAACATGAAGTATGATCTAGACCAGCGTTTCCCAATTTTTTTTCGCCCCGGAACCCTTATCGATCATACTTTTCTAGGCGGAACCCTATTTTTATAAGAAAAAGATAAACTTGTAGTTTGAATACTTTCATGTTTACCATGAAAAGAAAGATCAAAAGTTTTGTGTAAAACTTAATTTAATGTGAAGAGTGATATCTTTTTACATTTTTTGTTAAAATAGCATTGAAATCAGGCTTTATGTCAGACAGCTGAATACGAAGATCTGGAGCTGCATCCAGTCTGTTTCTGTATTTGTTTTTCGTGTAAGCGTAAGCCGAAAAACCAGTTTCACATCGGTAAGGGGTCCCAAACGGTAACAAAACTGTGATAGCCTTCTCAACGACTTCTGGATATTCGTTTTTTTTAAAACTTTTGTTGTAGGGAAGAAGAACACATGATATCAATCAAAGCCTCGTTCTCTGTTGCTGTAAGAGTCGACGGTGTCCTGTGAACTAGGAATGGATTCTGTACCCAGTCAATGTCCCGCAGGTTTTTTTCAGGAAAATACTCTTCCAGAGATTTGTTGAGGTCCATCAAATGTTCGTAAATGCATTTTTCAACATCTGAGGTTACTTGCAACTCATTTTTTTCCAGAAACTCGTTTAAAAGAGTAAAACATTGGTACTGTTTCTGTTCAACACATTCTATCCAGAAGACAAGTTTCTTTCTAAGAGAAGAGATTTTGTCGTTTACAGTAAAAGTATTTGTGTTTCTTCCTTGCAATGACTTGCAAATTAAATTCAGTTTATCAAATATGTCTGCCAAATACGCCAGTTTCATTAGCCATTGCTCGTCGTGCAATAGTTGAACAAGACCACTCAAAGATGAAGAAAGCGATTCTTTGGAAAAAAATATCACTAGTTCGTTGCGCAATTCAAACAATCTTGATAATACTTTTCCTTTGGAAAGCCATCTTACTTCCGTGTGAAGAAGAATTGATTGATGCTGACTTCCTATATCTTCACACACTTTTTTAAAAAGTCTCAATTGGAGCGGACGTGATTTAACGTAATTCACAATTTGTACGGTTTGATCGAGAACTTTCTTTACCTCGTGTGGTATTTTTTTTACGACAAGGGCATGTCGATGTAAAACGCAGTGACTGCTGCTGCATTTAGGTGCAACATTCTTAATTCGTGTTACAGTACCTTTTATATTGCCAGTCAAAGCGGCAGCTCCATCGCTACATACATCGACACATTTGTTCCAATGAATGTTATGTAAATTCATGTAATTATCAATGACTTTGAAAATTTCTTCTCCAGTGGTGTTGGTCTCCAAAGGAGCACAAATAAACAAATACTAATATATTTTTTTTTTTTTTTTTTTTTCGAAGAAAACTTCTTCTAACTGCTTTTCACTTTGTGATGGCATTATTTATTTTTTATTAAAACACAAATAACTTAGTTTACATCACTTTATTTCGATACAAAATCTCAACATGTTTCGTGAACCAAGTTCACATCATCAGGAGCACAAGTATACTAAAGTTATAATTAAAATTAGGTCTAGAAAGAAGAGGTAGAAGGAGCGGGGAGGGGTAAGAGTGGGGGAGGGTTATTCAAAGTAGGAATTAAAATGTCATTAGACGGGAAAGACCGGGTAATTGGGAAAATATTTAAAATGGGGTTTATAAAATTTTTTTGTTTATTAATAATATCTGCTTTCATATTCACGTGTTTTCTTATTTCTAAGATTTCAAAATTATTGATTTGAGATACCTTGTAACCAGAATGTAGTATTTTAAAACCTGAATTAATATCGAAAGTATGGTCGTTATTTAATAAATGATCCGCAAATTCTGATTCACAGTTTCCCTTTAAAGCCCTAAGATGTTCTTTAATTCTGATCTCAAAGTTTCTATTAGTTTTTCCTATTTAAAAGGAATTACAATCATTACAGTTGAGTTTATAAACACCTGATTTTTTAGTTTGACTATCAATATCTTTATTATTAAGAATATATTTTTTTAATTTGTTATCCGTATAAAACGCCGGTTGAATAGTGAAGGGGATGTTTTTATTTTTTTATTTTTATTTTTATTTTTTTTTTTTTTATTTTTTTTTTTTTTATTTTTTTTTTTTTTATTTATTTATTTTTTTTTTATAATTTTGGAAGTATCATTATCTACAAATAGAATTCTACGCCATTGTTTGTTTGTTTCTTTATAAATAGGATAAATATAAAGTTTAAAGAGTTTATGTTTAATTTTTTTATTTAGTATTTCAACTATCAATTTATAAGGATAGCCGTTATTAGATGCTATTTGTTTTATGATATTTAATTCTGAGGTATAATTAGGATCCGACAAAGGAATCGAAATTAATCTATTAAGCATAGAATGGAAAGCTGCGACTTTTTGAGAAAATGGATGATTTGATGAATTATGTATGACAATATCAGTGTACGTATCTTTACGGAAAATATTAAAATCTATTTTATTACCTATTATTGTTAAATTTAAATCTAAGAAATTTAAACTCTTATCTATACCTATTTCTAATGTAAATTGAATATTTTTATGTATTTTATTTAAAAAGTTTAAGAACATGTTCAATTGTCTTTCTGTTCCTAACCAAATGCAAAAAATGTCGTCCACATATCTCTTCCAACAATATACATTTTTAAGTAACAAGGCACCGCTATTAAAAATCTTATTTTCTAAATTATTAATAAAAATATCTGCAATCAAAGGACTCGTACTGTTCCCCATGGCTAAGCCATCTTTTTGTTTGAAAATTGTATTGTTAAATTGAAAATAATTTTGTTTAAAAATGACTTCGAAAAATAAAATAAGGTCATGGATAAGGTCTTTCTGTAAGTTAGATGAATTTAACAAATTATTGATGATGATTTTACTTTCTTCTATTGGAATACTAGGAAATAAATTTACTACATCAAAAGAAACCAACATAGCATTATTAGGAATTTCCAAATCCTTTAGATAATTAACTAATTCTAACGAATTTTTAACTGTGTATGTTGGTTGAAATATATTAGCATTATTAATTACAGTATTGATTGCTGACGCTAATTTGAAAGTTGGGGCATTACAATTAGAGACTACTGGCCTAATAGGTTTGTTCAGTTTATGTATTTTTAATAGCCTGTAAAGTTTAGGAATTTTTGGGTTAATTAAAATCAAATTTTTAATACAACTACAATAAAACAAATACTCTTCAATAGATCCCCGAAGGGGTATCTTACGAAAACAAGCAGTATTGATAGTCCAGCGACATCTGTACTTTCGTCGAGTTGCATTGCAAACATTTCACTACTTTTCAATCTACAAATCAATTCATCTTCAATGTGGTCAGATATTTTATGGATTCGATCAGATATGACATTATTGGAACTCTGAACTGCTGCAACTTCCTTCGTTGCGTCTTCGCCAAGTACACACTTGACAATTTCTGTCATACAGGGTTTTATTAAAGTCTCTGCAATCGTGTGTGGTTTGCCAGCACGAGCAATCCTGTAACTTAACAGGAATGATGCTTCGGTGGCATTCTCGTTATCAGTTTTAACATATTTATGTAAAGCAGCCACACTGGTTTTATGTGCATCTTTGTATCTTTTAAAAAAGTTAAGCTTTTGTCTTTTAATTGCGGGTGGTTGGTAATAAGATGTCGTTTTAGCTTTGCAGGTGCCAGAGAGCTATTACATATGATTTTGTTGTAGATAACGCATTGACCATCCGGATTCTCAAGCATTCCTACAGAAATAAATCCAAAGGACAAGTAAGATTCGTCATATTTTCTCTTTTTTGAAGTAGTGTTGACCTGAGATTGCCCAGCCCTTTTAGTCGTTGGTGTATTTTGTCTATCCTGCTAAGGACAATATCCTTCAGTATTTACGATATCCTGGAATGAAATAAAAAACATTAGTAACGTGACGGCAAGATGCAGTTTGGTGTTGGCTAAAAAGATCAGTCCCACCCCAAATCTTCCTTTGGCACAGTCTGGAATTTGACCCCTTTTTCGGGCGTGATTCATTTATATCAAAGTTAGATGGCATTTGCTGTTTAAAAGGCTAGAGTCGAACACCCATGCGTCAGTTATACTACATTTAAGTAATTTGTCACGGTTGTCACCAATCAAAATATGTTCATGAACTGGGCCTAAATGATTACTATTGCTAGGTAAGTATAATTTACTTACGGATAAATCAACAGCTTCTTCTGAAATACTTTCATTATTTGCTGACGATGAACTTAATGAAGCACTTATGCCACTTTGTAGGCGCCCTGTTTTGAGCCAGTTATCCATTTTTTAATAAAGGCTGAAATAAAAAAATAACATGAATATGAATAAATCGTTTTTATTTGTTTTGGCACTATCTGCAATTGGCAACAAATAAAAAAATACTTACCTAAAACGGATATCGTAAGTACAAGATTATAAGAACAGGAATAACAATATCACTGGAATGTCACCTTTGTAAGTTCACACGAATTGAAAAAGAACGAGAACATACACGTTCTCTCATGTCACAGTTATAGAATCGACTGAGCTTGCGGCGGGCGATACGGGTCGCAGGTGGCGGGAGGAGGCGACTGCGGTCAAGCGCGCTGGATCTAGCTCCCGTGCGCATTATTTTTTTTGTTAAACACATACGTTAAATCCAGACGGAACGCGGAACCCTTGTGATGCTTCTACGGAACCCCAGGGTTCCGCGGAACACCTTTTGGGAAACGCTGATCTAGACAACATGTTTAGGCAACCATTTATAGAATTAAGCGTAAGCACGTTGTTGAATCCTACAAATTACAGTGGAGTTGGTAATATAGTTTTAGTGATATGTCTTATATGTAGTTCTTGTTTCTATTTTATTCCATGTCACTGTTACAGGTTTTATTAATATTGTTTCACATTTAGTTTTTGATTTTTTAAAGTTTCGATAGCTGATTAGGATTCTGTTCTGGGCGTAAAAGCAAATAAAATAAAAATAAAATATAATATTTTTTGATATCCAAACCAAGTTATAAAAGGGATAATAATATATGATATTATTTTGTAATTAAACTTGACGCATCATCTGAATCTGATTATGACAAAACATAAAAAGCTAAATTATTATATATATTTCTATTTATGCTCCTAATTTAAAATTTAAGTAAATACTTTGCATTTGATATTAAATATATTCATTTCGGTTGTCTATGATGCGAATTGTCCTGTGTAATGAAATCAAATTTATTTTGATATTTTCAAATTTGGAACAAAATAGCAATAAATAAGGTACTTAAATTTAATCAGAAAACTAAATAATTAATAATTCTATATTTGATATGTGTATTTCTTTAGTTTAACTTTTTGACCAAATCTGCCCTGATGATGGACACTAAAACGCTGTCGGAAACGTTGGCTAAAGAAGGAGGAAGCGCAACATGCAATGCTAAAAAGTCATCCCTGCTGATATTTAAAGCAGATACTGGTCCCATTGTCATTCCGCTCATACGTCTCGTCGGGGCCAACCTGAAAATCTGCAGCGAAATCAAATATTTGGGGCATGTCATCACCGATGACCTAAATGATAAAAATGACATAGAACGCCAAAGAATAGTACTGAGTGTGCGAGCTAACATGCTTGCCAGAAGATTCAACAAGAAGTTGAAGCGGTGAAGAAGCAATTTTTCCAAACATACTGTATGAGCTTCTACACTAGCGAGCTATGGACGACATACACACAAGGCGTCACGAACACACTCCGAGTACAGTACAACCACGAATACAGAGACCTATTTGGCCTCCCCTGGCAATGCAGCCCCCCACAGATGTTCACCGAAGGAAGGGTGCATGGGTTCGCTGCTTTGATGCGCCACAGAATAGCCGGGACGAGTCAGCGCTACCAGAGATCGGACAACACTCTTGTCCAGGCCGTTGCCCAGTGGCAGGGAGCGCCTCTACACCAGAGATGGAGAATTTCACTCAAGCCACCATAAAGTTCTAATGTGTTCATCAATTTATTCATTTTTTATGTATTTCTATATTGATTTTTTTATGTATTAACTTAAATGCAAACTTTTATGGCAGGCAGAGCATTGCACACACCGCTCTGTCCAGCTGAAATAAACATTATTATTAGGTATTATTATATCCCAAAATAAATCACGATATTTATTAACTGTGTCTCTTCTTATTATAATTACAAAGAAAATTGGCAATGTTTTTGAAAAGCAATGTGATCTGAGTTAAATATTTAAGACATACTTTTAGCTTCAAAATCCTAAACTTATCCCTTGAATTTTTACGGGTCTGCACCAGTTGTAAATAAAATAAATCATGGTAACGTTGTCTTACACCATAAAATAAGCGTCTAACCCTTAAACCCGTACTTTGCAGTAATTCAGATGGACATCGTTTGATTAAAACTTCCTTTTTCATTTCTTCTAAGTGACCTCTTTCATCTTCACTAATAAATTGTTATACCATTAGTTTTCGTCGATGAGCTATTAATACTAACTTGACCTATGGAATAGAATTTGATTTAAGAATTTCAACGATAAACAATGGTAGAGGCAATCGTTTGTGAAATAATAATTTTAAGAACATACATATTCTTCTTCTTTCGTGTGGTGGGGGGGTCAGAGTGGGACATCTAAATCTGCGAGCCAGTCTAGGGCCTCAGGCGTCGCCATGTGGACCTCATCAATCCCGCCGGGGAATAAATGGAGCGGGCATTCGTTGACCACATGTTCGTTGGTTTGCACCGCACCACATTCACACATCTCCGACTCTTTAAGGCCCCTATCTGTGCATCATGTGGGCACAGCGGCTATGGGAGCACCTTAACCTATTGGTGGCGGACCAGGTTTTGCGAGGCAATGAGAACCCAGGCTGTCTCTCGGTGGGGTCCTGTATGAGATGGGAATTTCCCACGCCGTTTGCCACTCAAGTTTCCACATATCTTCTGGGGTGAGAGGTAATCGGAGGAGCCTCTCTCCTTCCGCCCAGAAGGGTTTTCTGGACTTCAAGCGGCATGCCGGGTGGGAGACGACATCTTCGTGCAAAGGTATTGCGCTTTTAGAACATACATAATGCTGCAGACGATCGATTGACCTTTTGAAAGCTCTCATTTTTTTTCCATAATACTAATTTTCCATATATATATACATGATACCTTCAGTTCTCCTCGGGGTCTCGGTCATCTTTGGGGCTGCTATGTAGAGGGTATTTTAAACATCAAGAGCTTAAACTTTTAACATAAAACCGTTCAAATTTAAGAAATAAATATGTTTGGTGAAACTAAATTGATATTGAAATGATGTTCAATATCAAACTATCCATATATAATCTTTACTATAAATTTACTATAAAAAAAAAAAAAAAAAATATATATATATATATATATATATATATATATATATATATATAATGAAGAGTGTCTATGGCGGGCGGCGTGAGGTGGCTTTATTTTAGTACAAATCTAAAGTTTTATTGTAAAAATCTATAGTATTAAATACGCTTTTTACAGAGTAATCAATTTTAATCTGAAAAACAAGTCTTTTCACGATATTTGTACGCAACTGTTACTATCAGTATAATTCGTTTACAGATGTTTTTGCTAAAACTGTGGACATCAGTTATTCCTTACATATTATAACGAAGCAATTATACAAAGTTATTAATTTAGCGGTCAGTATCTATAATTTAGAAACAAACTTGAGTAATCAACGGGGATAAAAAATATTGCAACATATACTCGTGAATAAGTTCCCATGATTTAAGATTAGTCGTTTTGCGAGTCATTTTGCAAATTATATTTGATTTACTTCGCTTACGCCACATCTCTGAAGCCATTTTAAGGCGTTAAGTGATTTTATTATTGTAATATTGATATTAAAGTAAGGTTATTACACATATTTCATGTATGTAATAATATATCATTGTAAGTGCGTGTAAGTTATAAAAACCTTGACGTTGTTTAGATTGGTATGTGGCCAGAGGAATATACATTAACATTCAGCAAGTAAGTACCTATGTAATATCCTTTTTATGTTTCAGTTGGCAATGGAAACTAATAATTATACGATTTTGTGAAAAATTAACACGTGATGTTTTTGTTCGCTAATTCGTTCAGAAATTAAATCTTAATTTGTGAGGTCGATTTCCTCTAGCTCAATATTAGTTTTCTTATAAATCTATATCAGGGGTTCCCAACCTTTTTTTACTCTAGAGCACATTCTAAAATATCGGTAGGGTGGAGGGCACTACCTATTTTTAATCGACAAACTCGGGGCACCAATCGCAATCAAAATGACAACAACGCGGTTCCGGGCGGGGAATGCTATTTGCACATCACTTCTTGTACACGCCGAAAACCCGAAGTTAGCCGATGATCGCCGAACCGATCGGGACGGTACGAGTACGTGACTACTGTAGGTTTGGCTGTCGGGGCCATGCTTATTACTTTCACTGACAGACAGAGCTGGCAGAGTCATGTGCCATATGTTTTGGCGCCTTCGGCGTTCATCGGCTCAGTTCATGGCGTTCGTTCACTTAGGGTTTTCTGCGTGTACAAGGAGTGATGTGCAAATAGAACTCTCCGTTCCAGGCTAGCGTGAAGAGTGCAGTCTGGCTCGCCGCTAGACAGGTTGCGTCAAGTACTGTCAGCAAAGGAACCACTCATACATACAATATCGCAAACATACGAACGTATTTAATAAACCTAGGCATTCAAAAAAATTAAAACTCTAACAGATAAATAAAAATAATATATATTTTTAATTAATGTTGATGAAAAAATTATTTCACTGTCGAATAGTGGCGGGCACATACGAATCGTTCCGCGGGCGCCATGGTGCCCGCGGGCACGGGGTTGGGAAACCCTGATCTATATAAATAAAAATGTAAACGTTGGTTTGTTTAAAATCTTAAATCTCCGAAAGGTTCTTCACCGATTGGTTTGAAATTTTGACACAACATGCCGTTTCCCCACAGGGGTAGACAGAGAAGACGGATTGCTGAACAACTCGGTCTTGGTACACACCCCTTGCCTCATTCACATTCATACATACTCTTCTATTAATCTGAGTCTTGACATGGCCCGAATCAAGTACCTGATTCACTTGATCGTGCCATGTATCTCTCGGGCGTCCCCGACTTCGGCTACAATTGACATATGCGTCATATATTCTCCTTACACTCCTTTCTTAGCTCACTATATAGATGTCATCCGTGACAGGTAAAAACAAGAGTTTTTTTTAAACTGCATCATTTGTTGAACGAAAAAGCAACACGATCAATTTTTTCTCTTGATGCACAGACAGACTGAGCAACAGCAATGCGTGACGGGGTATGAAATTGTTAATAATATCTCATAATATGGCTGAAGAAAAATAAACTAAAATTTAATATAAATAAAAAATATTTTTATTTTTGTACTTGTTTTCAATTGTTGTTTGTTCTACTTAACGTGTCATTATTTTAATTTTTATGCTGTATTGAATGTGAAACTTATATTTGATATCAAAATACCGTTGTAAAATTGTACCTACTACCTCCTACATATGAATTGTAAGTTCCTCCTGTCCTAAAATGAGTTCTGTAACTCATCGGGATTGCTCTAGCAAGAAATGAACACAATAAAAAAAAAACAAAATTTATGAACATTGAACAAAAAGAGACATATTGATAGTTACAATGATTATTATATATATATTTATATTCACTGTGAAAAATAGTTCTAAGCAGTCTTCAGTAAAAATGTATACGACGCAAACATTGTACCACACGTTAATTACTGTAGCAGTATTATATTCTTTGCCAACGATGGATTAATGAAACAAATGACAATACTACAAAATACGAGAGACAAATTGATATACAAAAATAAAAAATGTTTGATGGAGTTAAATACCTTGTCATTTAATCAAATTGTTTGCTTCAATACATTATATTTTATCTACAAAATAATTAATGGCCATACTTCGATTGAATTGAAAAAATACCTTACTAAAATTTTTTTTAAAAAGTTACTATAAAAATTCAAAACACTAGGTAGATGTGAGCTAAGACCAATGTAACAGATCGGATACTACTCTGAAGTAACTTTATCATAATGTAAATTGAATACTTTTATTCAATCGTTTATGTAAATGTCAAGTCAATTCCCCCCATAAACCTGCAATGAAATCGTTTCCAAATAATGTGTTGTTTATGAAATAATGTTCGTTTAACGTTTAACTTACTCTCACGTCATCGAAGTGAGAGCATTCTTTAATAATTGATGGTACAGTTATATAGGATACGTTTGTAGATAGGTACTTAATTAAGTAGGAACTCATTTATATTTCAATAACTAGGTACCGGTGCCGGATACAGCTTTCAGAGCAATATTGAATTGTAATAGGTGGGTACTTGCTTAACTAAGCTTGTTCCATTTTAAAGATTGTTCAAATCACGGTTATTCCAAGAGCCCACTTCAATGATTGTTATTTTAGATAGCTGTTTGCCACTGTACCTAAAAACTGTTTGTTAGCCAGTTGATTCGCAGAATGTCAACAATTCATCAAATTTCATAGCTAATTGTGAAAGTTTTATTCAAGTTTTGTTATTATTTTAGTTTTGAAACAATCGGCCCATAATTATATAATGACAAAACTTGAATAGAACATTCACAGAACCTGATAGGTGGCTTTTGAAATTTAAGGAATTGGTCAAATTCTGTGATAAAAAGCCTTTATTGTTTATATTTTAAAAATAGTTTTAATTATAAGCTCGGGTGATTAGGATTACACAAGTAGAGATAGAAACAAATATTTATGAAGATACTATCATGACATCTGAAAGGTTTTGATTTTACTTTGTTCCTTCATAAACACGCATAGAATTAATATGTGTAAAAGATTATCAACGATTATCTTAGAACCACTGAAAGAATAATTTAAACATGAAATTGATCTTCTGATATATTACTCAATCGTACATTGTTCTGTTTTATTAACTGATAAATTTTTAAAAAGACACAAGTTTATTGTTAATACTTTTTTTTGTATTAGGCAATTCACCCTAAAAAGAGTGCTATGTGCCGTTAAAGTTAAGGGAGATGGTTATAATTTTATGGGAAATCTATACGGGAATAGGAAATCTCAAATATTGAAGTCATTCAAGTCTATGAACTTGTATAGAACTGAGAAAATGCGAGAATTGTTGATAGAAAGTAAATAAGGAATAATAAGGGGAGATTGGTGGGTGATTTTTATAAGTAAACGATAAATGCCTTTGAAAGATGAATGATTTTTACAATTAAAGAAAACATGATCAAGAGTCTTATTTTCCATGCCGCACTGGCAGAGTGGACTATCTAGGACCCGGATTTTAAACAAATGGGATGCAATGGAGCAATGACCAATTCTCATTCTCGAGATACAGGATATAAATCTTTTGGATTTTTTCTTGCCGTGGAACCAAGGTTTACTTGGAATATGATTTTGTATTCCAGCATAAAAAGCACTAGTTCGGGTTTTCGTATCAGTCTAATTTTCTTCCCAGGAGCGAATCATGTTGGATTTAAGAATTGGGATGACGTCAGAGATAGGAATTCTAAAATCTAAAGAATTAGAGCCAGAAATTGTTACAAGTTTAGCTAGAGAATCGGCCTTTTGTTAATACTTAGTTGGATATTCCATAAAGAGAAACGATAATCGATAGAGATCACAAATTCTAATTTAACCATTTAGTTATCTGACACATGGAATTGACAAACAAATCATAGTGATACGTTTATGTTACAAGATTAACCGAAAATTTTAAGCCACGTTCTCACGTCTTAGTAAACCGAAATAATGACAGTTCACATGTCATCAAGTTAAAATTTGTTTAAAAAATCAACTTCATTAATATTATACTGAAAAATGAGACCTGCCATTAAAATTTCAGTGAGAGTTTTCTACCATTGTAAATTAAACAACGGAAAAAATCTCTTGTATCCAAAACGACGCGATAATAGCGTATTTAGAGACTTTTAATTATGATGGATGATTTTCGAAAATTCTGCCGAAAATATGGCTATTCAACATTAATAGTATTGTTTTGTGCATCCCACGCTATTTATTTCGCGCCTAATTTGTTCCGTATAAGACGAAATTCCGTGCAATTATCGAACATACTAAATTATAAAAGATCGGCTATCTTTTTGTCTATGGATCTTTGCTTTGTTCCGGGAAATTACAAATAAGGAGGGAATCTATGGAACACGAATTGAGTAATTAAAACCATCTCAATTGCTGAATTATATTTCGAGGCTCGTAATTCCAAACGCGTCTCTTTATGAACACTTTATGCAATACATTATCTACGTAATCTTTGCATTACACTTTCATTTAGAGCGATGACAACCGAAGCGCTTAACTAATTTGAAGTTATTCGAGAAAGTATATAACATAACTAATTAGGTACGTTTTGCGTTTCGCAGAACAAAGCAGTTTTTAAAAACTCGCAGAATTTAGTTTTAGATTGTGCAATGATGAATTGTTTGCCGATTTTTATATGATATCATAGAACGTGAAATTTTGTATTCTTTTTTGTATTTCTTTTCATATTTATTACATAACACAAACGAAATTATTAGTTTCTAAACTTAAATGTTTTGCGAATATCACACGGAGAAAAATTAGTATTGCTAGTTTATTAAGAATCGTCTCAAATTATTTGCAATCCGGTTAATAACGGGGTTGCAGTGCCTTGACGAATGAATTGATAAGTTTCCTGTTAAACTTTTAGTAAAAGAGGAATGTTCGAGTATTATCACGATGTCGGAATACGTGTTCATAAAAATCATAATATTTTCACATTTCGCCATCATATATAATCAAGGCAAATGCAGGTGCATGAACATGTGTTCCAATTTATTAGAAAGTTAGTTAAAATTTATCATGAAACGGCCTGCAATCCCATTTTTAACCGGATTACCAATAATTTAAAGATATTTTTATTAAATTAGCAATAGTTATTTTTTCGTATGAATAATTCATTCAGATTTTATTGAATTGACAAACATTCATTAATAAATAAGCCTTCAGAATGGATGATAACACTAAAATATTTTTGTAAAGCTGCCAAACTTTTAATCAAAAATTCAACTGGCTTCGAAGTAATTTGTCTCTCTAGTATGTCTCTAAAAGAAGTATTGAGGGTGATATAAGGGATGATAATTAGTTGATAATGATGCTCACCCTAGCAGTTTCGTCAGCCCAGGCCCCCCGCTGCCCTTGCGAGGAGTTTGGAGCCATGGATTCCTGCAGCTCAGCCCTGTACGTCAGCTCACTAAAACAATTCAAAAACAATAATTAACACACAACAAAAGATATTATTGCTATTCGTTTGTTCTAAGTGCACTGTGCCATATAGTTTCTTAAAGTAATTTCTTCTGAAAACTTTTATAATTATTTTTTTGTAATGTGAATACCGCACAAGAGTTCCAACTGCTCTCAACCGTCTGGATCCAGTGAGACTATGGCATCCCTAATTGGGTGCGTATTGTAAGGCTTAAGGTAGCGGGGAGGAGACGGAGAAGAGTAAGAGAAAGGTGAGGGAGTAATTGACTAATCAGATATTGTCACCAAACACGTCAAAGCCATTTCAATTCTGAATGATGGTCTTACATCAGGGCGATACGGAGAGAATATTCCACTCTGGAACGTACCGTAAATGTTCTATATATTATTTTAAATGAGAAAATTTTGAAATAACACAGTTGATGTATGTTCCTACTACTTTTGACCGGTTGGTGGCTGAGTTGACATTGCGTTTGGATTCCACCCAGGCGTTGTGTGTTCAATTCCTCGACTGGCTAAGTACTCCATACAATACAAGCAACATTTTCCGCTTACTGTGGTGGTAGAAGGAGATTTTAAAATATTGTCAGGTTATTCGTATCCCGGGAATGTAAGTTTTTCTTTAAAAAAAACGAATAAAAATTTAATTATTATTATTTTTTTTTTGGTAAACTAATGTTTAAGACAAGATTTTTTATGCATAGCACAAAGGGTAACAATTATTTTATAAGCAATAATTATTAGCCTGAAACACTCATCCACATTGAAAAATCTCCTGATAAAAGATACATGACGCCAACGGGACATGAACCCGTGTCCTTTCGATTTCCGGTCGACAGCCCTGACCACTGAGCTATGGCGGCTTATCTCTTATCCGCGAAATAATTCAATATATACTAGTGTTTCATTCAACAATTACTGCTTGTTACATTTTTTCACCTGAAAACAACCAACTTTATTTTATATGAGAAAGGCATTGTAAGTGCTAACTCTCTCACTAGATGGCGTCGAGACAAATTGTCTACATTTTTTGGTGAAGATACTAGAACTTGTCAAATATTAGTCCCGTTGGCGTCATGTATCTTTTATCAGGAGATTTTTCAATGTGGATGAGTGTTCCAGGCTAATAATTATTGCTTATAGAATAAAAATTTAATTGTGCACGCCAAGATTTGAACCAGGGACTTCTGGATTGCTAGTCACGGGCCTTCTTACCACTCGACCGTGGAATACATCAATTTTTTATCAATCAGATAAGAGCAGCCAGCAATATGTTATGTTTATTTTTACTTGCAATTCGTTTCTTCTAAGTACCCAATTAAAATCAACAAAGAAAAATACGTCTTTCGTTATACGTAGACAATTGTAATAATGTGTTTTGTTAAAATGAACTCGTTAACGCTTCTAAGTGTGGATAGTTTATCGGTCATTATGGTAAAAAAACGTATTTGGGTCAATACATATTTGGTCAAACTGTTTTTACCGAAAAGTGCTGCCCGGAGTGTTGATTTTGCCAAACAAGGCATTAGGTCACTTAAAAAATACGTAACTTTGAAAATAAATTTGACCACGATTCTTCAATGTTCCGTTAGCATTTCGTGATTTATCGGAGCGGGATTAGTTAATACGAGAATAATAAGAGTAATATGTTTGGATAATTTTTTTACTCTTTGCGCTGACTCCGAATAGTAGTTGATAGAGTTTATTAACTTTGTAAGATTGATAAACCTATAGGTAGGTTGAATCGTGAGTTTAATTACAGAAGTGAAATTAGATCAAATTAAAAATTACAATAAAAAATATTCATCTGTTTTACTTCTACCATCATGTAGAACCTCCCTAAGGCTGTGCACTTTCCCAGACTCCCTGTATAGAGGTGCTGAAATTGTGGTAAGCAATTCCAAAAGATTTCATGATAAATGGGCAAGTTAGCCGACAGTCAACATGGTAATGGTAACAATAAAAAATAAGGAAAATTCTCGATAATCTAGAAGTATTTGATCCATCATCGGTGGTATTAAACCGGTGGTACTAATCCCTTGTATTGCAAAATAAAATTGGATATTTATCACGAATGAAAATTGAAACAATAGATTAGCCATTATTAATTAGAAGTAAATAAAAACAAAATTAACTAAGGTTGGTATTAACACACGAAATATTAATTTATTTATTAATGGTTTATAACAGATTCTAGCTGAAATCCCCGTCGTTGCCCGAGCTTTAGAGTATTTCGAATCACAGAAATTTTCCTCTTATTTTGAACGTTGAGTGTGCAAAATTTCATCAAATTCTACTCTAGGGGTGGGAATAAGGGATTTTTAAATCTCACTAGATTGTTTGGTAGATTCCCCTATCTTAACAGGCGGATTGCAATCTTAAGAACACAGATGTCAGGTATGTATGTTGTCCTTGTTCTACCGGTATTAAAATGGAAGATGCTCCGAGATACATTGATCCCTTTGGCACAGGTGCATAATCGGAAAACACGCCAAATGCGCACCTAATATTTGTACCCGTTTGCCATTTGTCACATTAGAACAGGTCGCTTCTACGACTCGTTCTCGAGTTCAACAGCTCGGCTGTTGAATAATTTGCGGGCTTCTGTATTTCCCTCCTCCGAAAAAAATGAGTTTCTTTAATACCCATGTTCACTCCTTCCTAACAGCATCCCCAGAGATGACATTGGCCCTAACATAAATCATTTTCTTAAAGGCATCCTGTATGGAGTTAATGTAAAAAACTTATTTTTTCTAAGGTCGAGTCTGCGAAATTTTATCAATCTCGATATAAAACTGTAGACTTGTATAAAAATTAACCACAATATAGATTCATAGATGGACATATTGGTTTATTGCCTTGCGACAGTTTCTAAAAGCCTACCCGAAAAAAGGAATTTGTAAACAGTTACTAAACCTTCATAAGAGAAGAAAGTAATGTTTTTGAATATCGATAAATCTATTCTTTGAATTGGAGATAGCAGGTACCTTACAAAAAAGTTTATATGGTTGACAGTCTCTGATACCGTTGGCATTGCTTTGAACATATGCATCGCTGATCGTACTTTCCCAATAGGAAATGAATTTTTGTATTCGTTTGCAAGTAGAATTATCCGACCACAGCTGATGATACCTATTTTTCAAATTGCATACCAAACGAATGATTGCCGTGACAAACGCTTCGCTGATTTCAAACTGCAGGTGCGGAGAGCTTGCACTTATCAAGTTCATTCATGGAATATGATTTGTATGTTATGTTTATACTTGTTTTATACGGGAAATCGAAACAGACAGACCAGAAGTGAGAATGTTTTCTGCTGAATTAATATGGAAACATTCTAACATACGTGTTTGATCTACGCCCGGAACCATATTGATGGAAACGATATGTCCAAATATCTATTATTATTAAGTGTTTTGGTTCATGAAAATGGGATGTCTTCAATCAATTTTAAATTCTGAAAATAAATAACCTTTTTATCAAAACATTTGTGTCGGAAAATTTAGTTATTAATTAATTTATTAATTACACATCGGGGTTTAGGATCATACGCCTGTCTACGAAACATAGTTCTGAAATAAACGCAAATAAAGATTGGAATGCTCATATGCTAACTGTATCATCTCTTAAACGGATTTATGTACGAGATACAGTTTCTTGTCACCAATAAATATGATTATTACCGAAACCATGCAAACTCAAAACACCGGTTTATGTAATTGCCTCTGTGATCCTAATCCCCTGAATGTAACTATCGAAATGTATTAAAATATGTATAAATATGTGTTTAGGGAGTAAAAAAACATGGTAATCAAAAAGTCATTTGTCGGAGTGAGGCTACTTTGATGTATTATTTTTGTAAGCTTATTAGAATGATACGCCAATCCCGAAAAATTGGAAAAAAACTGCAAGTAGGAATATTTAATCATTAAGTATATCGATAGACACTGACATACTTTACAATACAAATAACACGAAACTTTTATAATCACTGAGGAATTCATAAAATGGTTTGTGTGAAATTTCAAATATACAGCTGACAATAATATATGTTCGAATTTAACTAAAAACCAACTAATTTTACGAATTTTACCTAACTTTCAAAGCGTCGTTTTATCCAAGTTGCCTGAAAAAAATCATTAAAAAGGAAGTAAGTAATTTCTGAGATGTAGCTGGAATTGTGCAGATATCGCCTCTCGATTCAAAAGTTTCGAAACAGAATTTTATATACTAATTTACGTACCGTGCAATATTGTATCTCAAACAATTCACGTCGTACCTACAAAGCGTCGCGCTCTGTCAAGCTATCGTTTTATACATGGAAAACAATTTTTAATAATTCCGCCGGAAGAAAAAACTATATCGTAGTAAAAAACAATTTAAGTTTATCACGTGGTAGTGTTCTCCCGTGTTTTTTTAACATTTAACCATTGATATTTTAATATTATAAATAATTGATCTCACTGTTTACCAAACCGAAGTGTTGTGTACAACGTATCAAGTGCGCGGATTGGACGATTAATTATGAGCTCACTTCTCAAGGCTCCTATTGGTTGCGATTGTGCTGCGAATCTGTGATACCTATTGTTTACAATCGAAACTGTCAATATAAATTCAAAAACAATGTCGCAATCTGAAGCTTCTGATGATGAGAATGACCTTATCCCCTTGAACTCACAAGGAATTTTAAAAGAAACTCAAAATGCCCTCAAAACTTTACAAGATACCTTGGGAAATACAAAGGTTTCCAAGGAGCAACAGCTGAAGATTGCCAGTAATATAGCCTGCGTCCTGGGATCTGTTGGGCAACTAATTTTGGAGAGAGAAACTCTCCGAGGTGAACTCGCCTTAGCAAAAGCGCAAAATAAAGTAATGCTAGCAGAAAAAATGGTGGTAAAACAGGAAAATAAGCAACTCCAATCCAAAATTATTCAGCTAGAATTAGACCTAGGACCAGTGATGAAAAGAGTGGCAGATGCTACGGAAGCGAGTCTCTCTTTTGCAGAGGTTGCAAGTAAAAAAGTTAACTTACCTCCACCATTATCGCGTTTGGACGTCCCCATAGGAAAACCGAGGCCATCCGTCTGTTTCTTTCCAAAATTACCATCAGTGGAAGATAGCGAAGAAACAAAGAAAATAATCAGGGAAGCACTGAAGCCATCCCAGCTAGGAGTAAGAATTACCGGAGTAAAAAATATACGAAACAAAGGAGTAATCATCCATACGGCTAGTGCTGCGGAACAAGAGAAATTACTAAGGTCGGAAATAGTAACCGAATCTGCGACTCTGAGCGCCCGACCCCCAACAAAGAGGCTACCAAGGGTCATTTTCTTTAACGTTCCAAGGGAGTTGTCTGATGAAGCTTTTCTTGAGTGTGCCCTAAATGGAATACAAAATATCGAGGAGACAAATGAAACCATAAAGAAATGTAAGCTTAGTCATCTAGCTGGCCCTCGAACTGGACCTGCATGCCATAGAATCTACGTGGTCCCCACATACCTGAGACATGCACTGGTCAAGCAAGGACGCGTATTTGTTGATTGGACAGTTTGCGGTGTTCGTGATTTTATTGGATTAACTGTGTGCTCAAAGTGTCAGATGATAGGACATTCCTACAAGTTCTGCAAGGAGACGACGAGATGTGGGCACTGTGCCCGGGAAGGACATACCCGTGAGACATGCCCTTCTGCTACTACGGAGCCAGTCTGCGCGACATGCACGAGATTTCACAAGCCCGCAAACCACCCGTCCGGAGATAGGGACTGTCCGGCTTACAAGGCAGCCCTTCAAAAGGACTTAGCTAAAATTGACTATGGCGTCTAATATTGATTTTGAGACCTCAGATATAGAATACGAACGGATTCAAAAGTTCGAAAACTGGACCCAATTCAAACATGAAACAGGCGATAAAGCAATAAATGTCGTTAATTTGAACATTAGGTCTATCTCCAAGTACTGGAATACATTCCTACTAAGTATTTATAGTCAACTAAATAAAATTGATATTATAATACTCTGTGAAACCTCGATAGACGAAAACAGTGTAAATCTATACAAAATATCAGGATTTAACTCGTTCTATTATTGCCGAACAAAAAGATCGGGAGGCGGGATTATGATTTATATTAAAGAAAACCATACATTCGAAAAAAAATATATAATAGCTACTACATTCGAGTGCGTCTATGGAACCTTCTCCGTAAACAAACACAAACGTATACATCTATTTGCATTATATCGACCCCCGAACACGAACAAAAAAACCTTCCTACAACAGCTCGAAAATATAATACGAAACATTGATATTAAGGAAACCATCTTGATACTTGGAGACATTAATTTAAACCTATTAAATAAACACGACTCAATAATTCTGCAATACGAAAATTTAATGGCTAATTACGGTCTAGTGAAATGTATATATGACATTACGAGAGAAGCGGTGGTAAATACCTACACAACTGCGACATGTCTGGATCACATATATATTAGAGAAAAAGAAAAGTGTGAAATTAACTCATGCGTATGCGAAACAAGGATAGCAGATCATTATATAACTGCCGTGTCTGTAGTATACCTTTACACTAAGGACAAAAGCAAAATATCGCACCATGAATACAACACTGTACTATCTGAAAAAAAAGTTGGAGAAATGATTACAAAAACTGATTGGAACTCAATTCAAATTCACACTGATCCGGATATCATATATCAAGACATTAAATCACACTTTAAAAAAATCTACGAAAAAAGCAGTATCACAAAATTAGTAAAAAATACGTATCGCCATAATCAAAAAAGTTGGATGAACGATATTCTCATAGAAAATATACAAACGAGGGATAAATTATGGAGAAAATGGAAAAACATGCCAACAAACAAGAATTATGAAAAAGACTACAAAAAATACAGAAATAATCTAAATAAGCAAATATTAGATGCAAAAAAAACGTACTTCAATAACAAATTCAATAATTGTTTTAAGGATATAAAAAAAACGTGGAACGAAATAAACAAAATATTAGGAAGAAAAAACAAATCCAGTTGTGACGCAGTTATATCTAAATTCTTCTTGAAGACCAAACCGACGGATGAAGTTGCAGAAAATTTTGCTAACTTCTTTGATGAGGGAGTAAATGAGTTACTACACAAATGTGATGTCCGTGCGTCTCCGTGCCAGCTAGACGATTTACCGCATTCTATGTACCTACCCAGAGCTAGCGTAAAACAAATCGAATCTATTATCGGAATATTGAAAAACTCAAAAACACCAGGATTGGACCAAATACGTATGTATGATATAAAAAAACATGTAAAAATACTGAGCCCAGTAATTACTCATTTTATAAACACAATAATTGATACTTGCCAAATACCTGAAGAATTAAAAACTAGTATTGTTAGACCTATTTTTAAAGGCGGTGATCATTCAATTATAAATAATTACAGACCTATTTCCCTATTACCTGCCTTGGAAAAAATTCTCGAAAAATATATAGCAATATACCTAGATGGATATTTAAATAAATTTGGTATCATTGACAAATGTCAGTACGGGTTCCAGAAAAAAAAAAGCTGTGACGCACTACTTAATAATTTTTCTAATTTCATAAACACCCAGCTCAACTCTCAAAAACATGTACTTGTACTCTTTATTGATTTCTCTAAAGCCTTTGATACACTATGCCATAAACAAATAATAAAATTTCTACAAATTATTGGAATCCGTGGTAAACTGCTAACTTTTTTTAATAACTACTTATCAAATAGAAAAATGAGGGTAAAAATATTAAATGAGATGAGTAAATCTAAATTTGTAAGGTCTGGTGTCCCACAGGGGTCAATTTTGGGCCCAAAATTATATATTATATATGTTATAGCTATGTCGAAACTATTTAGAAAGGCGCGCAGATTCATTTTCGCAGATGACACCGCACTTGTAGTATCTCATGAAAATCCTCAAATAGCGATTCAAGAATTGCAAACCGACTTTGATGAACTGCTAAAATGGGCACACGATGTAGGATTGGTTATAAATGTAAAGAAAACAAAATGCATGTATATCAGATCACCAAGTTTGAAAATGTGGAATATCCCCAAACTAACCGCACATAACTTTGAATGCATCCATAGAAAAATAATATCCAACTGCCAATGTGAGAAAATTGATTTTGTCAACGAGTATACTTATCTGGGATTAAAAGTAGATAACACATTTAAATGGGATAAGCAAGTTACTAAAATATGTAACCAGCTAAGAGCTCTAGCAAACAGTTTCTATAAATTAAAATTTGTCTTGCCTCATAGCACACTCAAACTAGTATATTTCTCATTAGTAGAATCTATTCTTAGATATGGAATTAGAAGCTGGGGAAATACAAGCATGACATATATTAAGTATGTACAAAATTTGCAAACCTCTATCATTAAAAAAATTGTATCACCTAATATGTATAGACAAAGACACAATGTGCAACTCTTATATTGTGCTGAGGGCCTGCTCCCAATAAAAGGTTTATTTTGGTTCCTTACCATTAAAGATAACTGGGGCGATAGTACTTATAAAAAACCACTGGTACATAGTCACAGCACACGTCTTACAGAAAACAAAGGGCTGAAAATACCTAAAATAACAAATAAGTATGGAAGCCGAACGCTGGAGTACTGTGTACCAGTGATTTTTAATAAGCTCAAAAATAAATTTGTTTTTTCAGAAAATAAGAGTTTAAGCATGAAAACTGTAAAGATGTGGCTTATAAATGAAAAATCTGTATATCTATAAAAAATAGAGCAAACAAATAAGAAAAGGAAAGACATTAATTGAAAGTTTAAATTCTAATATAAATGAATGTAGTTTTTTTTTTGTTCACTAGCAAGCTTTTTATTTGTGTTATGTTAATTCTATTACATTGTGTTATCGTATATGTCTTACTTTGAATGTGTGTTATCTATGTGCTATATTGTCTTGTATTTTTGAATGTATGTTATCGTATTGTCATTCAAAGTGTTAGTGTACTTGGGACGATTGTATGTAAGAGTCTGTTATTTATTTTATTTATTGTATTATAACTGTATACTGAGATAGAACCTGCAGACAAGCAGCCATGTGGCAGCTTCGTGGGACTATCTATACATTGTCTAAAAAAAAAAAAAAATGTAAAAAAATTTATTATAATAAAACAAATAAAAAACTTTATTCCACTTAATTTTATTTTGACCGTAACCGGTTTCAGCTCGTCAAAGCCATCTTCAGACTGGTCAGTGGTCAGTCACTGGTCAGTGGTGACCAGTCTGAAGATGGCTTTGACGAGCTGAAACCGGTTACGGTCAAAATAAAATTAAGTGGAATAAAGTTTTTTATTTGTTTTATTATAATATATTATAATGGAATTCCACCACGAATTATCGGTCTCAAAAATAGAAATATTAAAAAAATTTCATTCAATAAAAATCAGCTTATTATTAAAAAAAAAAAAAAAAAAACAAGAGGGGTAAATACCCTCATTATGGCCGTAATTCAGAATCTAACTATGCTTGAAATGCCTTTAGCCATGTTTAGTGAGAAAATATGTGGAATAGTTAGTTTCTTATCAATCTTACTGCCACATCTCCACCTCTAACCCCCTGCCTTTACACCAGAGGGAAACATTGGAGCTTCTCGTCGACTCTGGAGATACCATGTTATGGAGTTTTCTAACAGAAAGGAATAAACTGGGAATTGCCGAAACTCATGCTGTGAGCGACGGATACAAAAATTAGACTCGCTCTTGCGTAAAACGGTCCAATGCATGCGAGATGTACATATGCATATCGTGTACAGTTACTGGGCACGCGTTTGACTAGTATCCTGGTTGTGCACCGGTGCAGAAGGCTGATTGAACCATCAAATGGTGCCGAACCCGACCCACGGTGCAAGATAAGCACACTTTATCCACTTGATTTCAAAACCAGTTCAAATACTGACACCAAAATATTCAAGTTCCATTACGCGTGACGTGTTGGAATTTAAATTTATAATGTATTTAATCGTTTATAAGCAATTATTAACACAATTACCCTAATCTCATCAGCTAGTCTACATGAAAAGAATGCTGTTGTCATGTTCATTTTAATCAACACGATTTACTACTTTGTTTCAATATGTTCAAATAAAGTTGATGGCTTAAAATTATTTTAGTTAAATATTATTTTTTTAAATTCTTAAGGTTTACCGCCAATACTTCTTGAATTTGTTCCACAACGAAGATAAGTCGACCCACTTACAAGATAACTAACCAGTAGAAAGGTGGAATATTATTTCTATTTCAATAACATTTATGTAATATTATATTTAAAAAAATATATTGATAGAAGAACAATATTCAAGCAGAAATTGATTTACAAAATACTCAGTCACAATAATGGAATATTCATTCGGTTCATTAATTGCTATCTCCCTTACGTTACGCACATTCAGACCAAATCCGCATCCAACATTCAAGAAAATGGAACTAAAAAGCCCTGGGCAGAGAAATAGTGCGATTTTATTTGAATGACATTGAAGCCAAATCTAGGGTGAGGCGAAATTGCCTGGCAGACATCTTGTACTACTAAGTTTTAAACTGTTTTGTATGCAAAGTTATGCAAAATGAACTATTATTATTTTATTTTTATATTGTTAATGCAGTAATTACGGTTTACCATTTTGTTGGATATTTGTCTCAACAAGGAATGGGATACGTCACTAAAAATAAAGAAGGTTTTAGCATTTTTGATATATTTTCCTCTTTCTTTCATTTTTCTCGCTCCGTCCAGGGCTTTTTAGGTCCACGTTCAAGAACCATTTCCAAGATATATCCTCAGAGACTGGTACTTGTTAAAAAACAATGTCAACTAAGACAATGATACCCGTTATCACTTTTTTTATCCAATTTTTCTTTTTCTATAAATGTAAGTGTACAGATTGTTTTATTTGTTAATTGTTAATCTTACCTTTCTTGTAATTAGTTATAATGTTAGATTTACATAAATGATATTTTTTATTAAGTTATATAGATAATATTACATACATTATTTTTCAAGTAAATTGGTTCACTCAAAACATCATGCAAATATTAATAGGGTGGGTGTAAATAAAATCATATAAATAGGTCATCTCAATGTGGCATTACCACAGTCTGATAATGGTCTAGAACGACAAAACAGCTAACACAAATTTAATAACTAAAATTAAATGGAGTTCAACGAATTAATCACAATAACAATGCATTTATATTTCATTATTCTTATTATTTCAACAAATTTGTGTAGCTAAGACAGTTTTACTTTACTGACTAATGCAAAAGGTGGATCATTAAACACGTATTTAAATAAAACTACGTGTTTTCTAAATAATGTAAAAATAAAACCAAAGTACAACTGTTATTATTTATTTCATTATTTTCGCACGAAGAGTTTCTATTCTATGAAAGTATTAAATTAAAAATGAGCTCCCTTTCTTTCTCTATGACATAATTATCTTTTTCTACGCATTCGAATCTATTTGAAACTCCCGCCAACTGGACTATACAGTTACGCTATTAATCGTAAAAACTGAGAAGAAAACCAGGTAAGTACTTCGCGGTGTTCGTTTTTGCTGCGCGTGCGCGGATTTGCATCCGAACCCGATGAGCACGTTCGATTTTCAAACCCAAGAGGCATTTACGAACACGACTTCGTTATCGATTCGAATTAGGAACTTAGAAGCTGTTTTCAAAGCGCCTGCTTCTAGTTTATATTCCGAACAGGCGTGCCAAATCACGACGTTAATGTTTTAACTGGGTTCTGTGTTTTACAAAACACACACGCTTTGATGGATCATGTTGTGAACAGGATATTAAAAAAAAGCTGAATAAGCAATAGTTAAAAAAGCCGCCCACCGACTTTTACAAAACCCCAATTTGTGAGGCAGGTATGGTTTTGCCGCCCCGGAAACCATTAATTGGATAACCAACACATTTGCCACAGATCACCCCAGGTGGATCAATACTTTTGGTCACTTAGCAGGGGTGGCCGGGTTCACGGGGTGAAGTTTAATCAACTGCTTGACGGCAGGATCGAGAGAGACTGATATAGGGAGGCCCCTTGACCTCTCCAGCAGGACTTTCTCAACCCATCGACTTTTACCGATGAATACATACATCACATCATGACACACTGACCCCCTGATATAACTACCCATCCTTCAAAACCTTTTCCTTCCCAGAAATTTCTCTCTTTTATTTAAAAAGACCCCCAACACAGCGTCCCCGAAGATGAGATAGACCCGCACGAAAATCATTTTCCTCAGAGTCTCATTTTTTAAATATATGAGTCGAGTATGCATTCTAGGGTTCAGTACAACCGTTTTTAAATAATGCAAAAGTAGTTATGAGACTCCAGTACAGTATTTTTATAATTTAAAATAAAATAAAGTAAATATTGTTTCAGAATATATCTGACTCTCAATATGAAAAAAATAAATTGGAACATAAACACAACACTAGGTTCATAAAGAATATAAGGCATGCCTGTTCCAAAATATAGCAATAAATACGGGCAGCGAACCTTAAAAGATAACGTGCCCAAAATGTTCAACATGTTGCCAAGTAACATAAAACATTGTTAATTATCAAATAGATTCAGATATATGCTGAAAACATGGCTCATATATAGAAATACTTTATACCAGTCATCACTATCAATCAAAAGTTATTCATTAGCATCTAGATTTGGTGTTATTTTAAATAATGTGTGCCAATAATGATAGTAAGTAGTAACAAAATTACGTATATTTATTATGATGTATACAGATCACAAATAATCAAATATGTGTAGAGTATTTATTTAAAAGATGGTTTATGAGTGTGAATAAGCCACACGGTGTGTATTAAGCCAGTGATACGTGTCGTTCCATCCACTCTGCCTACCAATACTGAGAAATAACATTTTTGCTAGGTAAGTTAAGTTTTAGTTTCATAATAATTCTAATTGAAATATTTTTATGCGTTACTTTCCTAATTCAGTGGTCAGTAATTTTTCTAGCTCATTATTAAACTAGTTCTTCTAATAAACTAGAATCACAACAAGGTATGCTTTCTCGTTACGAACAACCACATAATTGATCTAGAGACAGTTATCGTGTCATTTCACTTGAACACGAAAATTGCTGCCATTAACCGCACATTATTTAATCGCTCTACATTGTCTTAATACAACCACAACAGTGTACAACTCCATGCGTTCTATTTTAGTGTAAAAAATAAAAAAAAAAAAAATAATTGAAATGTTTAACACTAAAACAGTTTTGTGTAATACTCCACATCTCAGTTCATATTAAATTTGTATTTTCCTTTTGTTGCTTTCCTAAAAGACATGCCTAGGAAGAAACACATATTGAAAAAAAGAGGACTGACGTGAGTGGAATTAATTTTTTTATTGCTACACATATGTCATTTGTTGATGATTCAAATTTTCGTCGTAATTGAAAGTGAATGTTATTTCGCTGCTCGTCAATAATCTCGTGAAGTACATAAAACAGTGAAAATAGCATCCCCAAGTTCAATATTGTGGTGTGGTGAAAATCTAACATTAATAAGAATTGAAATTAATAAAATACTTAGTTTTTACCACTTTTATTGTTAAAACTTGTATTGTTAAAACCCTGAAGAAGTGAGCGTTGCTCATGAAACATGTTGGTATTTATAAACAATAAAAGTGGTAAAAACTAAGTATTTTATTAATTTCAATTAAAATGGTGCCACAAAATAAGTTTGCTGTGTTAGAAGAAGTAACATTAATAGTGATTGTATAAGGTGTACACCTAACTATAAATGACCCACTGTTTTTTTTTTCATTTAAAAGCAGTCCATTTTAAATACCAATCGGGTATCAAACAATGGTATTATTTCAATCAAGTTACAAAATCTTCTTATGTGGTATCCATTCCTATTCAATTAGTATTGATTATTTTCTGGCTAACATTGTCTAATAAATTACAGTGGCCATAATGGTATCGAAGAAACGAAATATATTGTTTTCTATTTAATTAAAAATGATGAGCTCTTTCTATCATATAGAAAAAAAGTTCTCCTAACTAACGTTTAACAATTTACCACAAAAATATCAACCACATGCATAATATCGAATCACAAGAAGGTAAATAAATTCAAAAATTGATTATTAATGGTGTTTTTATAGAAGGTATGTTGGTACCTAGTTTAAAATTATTTACGATTGAACACAGTTTAGAAGAAATAATTTAACGCCCAGGCGGAAATGGAAAATCCCTAACAAAACACCGCAAACATAAATCGTTCTGTACTTACGTAGGAACTACACTCAAAGTTCATTAGAAATGTCTTGTTTCGCAAAAATTCAAACGTAACATTGTCTTAAAATAGCTATTCAGAGCCAGTTCTTTTTTTAATTTGAAAGGTCCTCGCTAAACGCCGATTCTAGGTGCGTTTCGGTTATTTATCAAATTGTAATATGCTTGTGAGGTTAACGACAAGGTAGTTGTGCTCTTCTGATGCTGAAACAGACTTAGAATCGGCATTTATGAAGTTTAATCGGAATGACCATTGAATGACTATGTCACGCTTGCATTTCTGTGAAACAACTTGGCCTAAGGCAGTCATAGACCACACGTCCAACTTAATATCTCTACCTAATTCTACCTTATTCCTTTGAAATCAGTGTAGCTCTTTTAGTAAAATTCACCGGGGTTGCCAATGGATGTTATGCTCCCACCTTCTTCCAATTAAAATGGTCCAGTGGCACCAAAGATGAATCGGTAATTCATTGACTTTTTGATCATCGGATTAAATAAATTTTCGGTAAACCAGTATTTTTTGTACGCCAACTTAAAGAGCGCTAATTTCTCAATGAACAAACCGAAGTAACCTTTAAAAATTTACCTTCACCTTCTGAGTCACGCTCGAGTGTTGCCACTATTGAAATAATTGCATTTTAATTAGGTACCGCAAAGTGAATGAGGAATAATAAGTGATGAGGAACCACATTTCAATTAAATTCAAATTAGCAAATAATTTCTCTAGGCGCAACGTCCGGCACTGTCGGCGTAGATTAATCTAGGGATTAACCGAGATTAATTGACAAATATAATTCATACAAAAAAAACTTGATACTGAAATGGACAAAAAAAAGAGAAAATATTAATAATTGTGGGTTGGTACACTTGTTTATACAAAACATTATTGTTTTTAAAACCATTTAAAAATGTATTAGAAAGTTTAAATTTAGAATCTTGCACGCATCATAATATTGACAAGGGTTTTTTTCTACAACAATTTTACTATTTCACTTAATTAAAACGCTACTTGAAAATACAGGGAAAACATATGGCATTTTTAAGGTTCAAGAACTCTGAATATTACTTAAAATGAAATTAGCATTCCGAATGTCGCGGGTTCAAATCCCGGCGTGTGCAAGTAAATTACGACAAGTAATTTCAAAATGTATTTATTTAAAATAATATAGCGGCACGTTCCAGAGTGGAAGATACTCTCAGTATCGCCCTCGTGAAAGACCACCATTCAGAATTAAAACATTGCTTTAAATGGCTTTAACCGTGTTTGATGACCATATCTGAATAGCCAGGTACGCTCCCTCCCCACTACCAATAGCCTCACATAATACCCCAATTGGGGGTGCTAAAGTCTCCGTATTACCCGTTTCGCAAATTATGACATCACCAATTTAAAAAGACCATCCTAATTAAGACAATTTATAATAAAAAATGTTTTTCTTTTAGAAAGAGAAATATGCGGATATTTAAACGTGTCGGTAATGTCACTCAATACCTGGTCTCGCGTCAATCTATTTGAAAAGTTGTTATTACCAAAACGTGAACCAGAAAAACTAATTTAATCACAGTCTCCAGTTGGTGTTGATAAATGAATGGACACACTAACTGTATTAACGGATCTCATTAATAAAATCACTGTCAATACATACTTACATTAATCATTATCGATTGGAGGTCAGTGTTGTTATTGTTATATATAGAAATATGGAGAAAAAATGTTCATTAGGAAAATGAGTCACAGCATTTGTGGGATTATCAACGTATCTATTTTACATAAATAATAGCACTAACCCGTTAACAATCACGGGATAGTCATAGGTACGCTATTATTATACATCTAATAGTATCTAACGAAAACGTGTTCCACTATTGTCACACCTTTAACAATGCGCAGGTACCGGATTCGGTAGTTTCCGAGTTTTGCAGCGTTGGAGGTTAAATCGGACTAAAATGGAACCATTACATCAATGAAAATAGTCTAAATTCCCGTTCCAATTTTTAAAATGGCAATAAAAAGACAATTTTTAAAATGGTAATAAAAATAATTTTCTGTTATAAATATTATATTAAATGTAGGTACTATGTACCTAAATACCTACTTTATCGCTTGTCTGGATTCTCCAAACTAATACTTCAAATAACAATACTTACCATTTTGAATTCCGATTCAACATATATCTGACTCTGAATAAAAGAAGAAAATAGAACACGAACACAACATAAGGTTCACAAAGTATATGAGGTATGCCTGTTCCAAAATGTAGCAATAAATACGGACAGCGAACCCTAGAATATAACGAACCCAAAATGTTGAACGTGTAACCAAGTAATATAAAAAATTGCAAATTACTAATAGATTCAGATATATGTTGAAAACACAGCTCATAAGTACAAATACTTCATACTAATCATCACTATCAATCAAAAGTTGGTATACATTGGCATGTAGATTTTGTGTTATCTTAGATTATGTCTGCCAATAATAAGAGTCTGAATATTTTATAATTAGTAATAATATTATGCATTACATTGTAATTGAACATGTACATCCTGTTGACAAACTTCTTAATTGTAGTTTGACGGGATAATACTTTAAAGAACAATAAAAAAAATCTTAAATTCAAAGCAAAACTTCGAGAGTTCGTTAAACTGGAGTTACAGACATAGGCACCACCAAAAATAGTATATTTAATACGTATTGAGTGAAACGCATTAAAGACATAAAAAAATCTTCTTTGATGGAATCGAACGAAATATGTATGGGCTACATGGGAATAGAACTCGCGAAACAACAATTCAATTTCAAATGTGCAAAAGGTACGTTATGGAGGTCGACAAATAATTCAATTTATTCTTACTTCAATGGGAATCTAACGCAAGTCTGCCACGAATTATCTGAAAAGATGTTTTCTTTTTACTCAACTTGTTTAGCTATCACTAAAAACTTCTAATAAATTGGCTACATTTCACTACACCAAAAAACGAGTTAATGAAATCAAAGCACGTGCGTTTTCCAGAAGTGAGATCAATTATAAGTAAATTAAGGTCAACGGGTAGAGCATGGTTACCGTATCTTGTAAACCGGGCTTCATACCATTTACCTTGACCTAGCTCATTTCTAGTGAAGCCACAGATTAACCTGTGACCTGCGGCGTACTGAGACCTGAAGATAGAAAAGTTGTTCCTCGCTAACTGTGCAAAATACGGCAATGCAGTGTTTAAATTGACTCGCATTTTCACAACCTGTAGTTAATGAAACGGAGAGTGAAGGTTTGTACAATACTAGTATTTTGAGAAATCGTTAAACGTTGATAATTTCTTGTACAATTTTAATTTAATATTTGAATCACAAGAGGGTCTCTGTGTGTACAGAGTAAAAGACAGAGGAACTATATCGTCGCCTAGTGATTAATTGTCCAAAAGGCCAATTAGCAAATTGTTCAATCTCCTTTTTAAAACTAAAAATAGTACGAAAAACGATAATTAGTCACATTACTAAGAATTACTTAAACAAATGTGACCTTCATACCTATTGTAATTTTTAAATAAAATAAATAAAGTAAACCTTCTCCTGCAAAATATTTGCTAATTGGTAGATAACAATTGGTTATGTTTATGAGCCCATTATGTTGAGTTAAGGTTTTTTTAAACCATTGGTTAGTGTTCGTGAATCTATCAGGGTGTTGAGTTAAGGTTTTAATAATTGGTTCATGTTCGTGAACCCATCAGGTTGAGGTATGGTTTTTAAAAAAACTGGTTAGTGTCCGCGAACCCACCAGGTTGAGTTAAGGTTTTTTAAACAATTGGTTAGTGTCGTTAACCTATCAGTATGTGTAGCACAGGTTTTAACAATTGGTTAATACTTGTGAACTCATCAGGTTGAATTAAGGTTTTTTAACCAATTGTTTAGTGTTTGTGAATTCATGCGGGTGTTGAATAAAGGTTTTTTAAAGGAAAGATTACTTGTTTTTGGTGTCAAGTTTTAATCGAAAATCATTTCAGTTTAATTCCCTTTTAGTTTTATGTTGACTTACGATTTTACTACCTGGCTTATTTTTCATTAAACAACTACCACAATGGTGTCATGGGAAAAGTGAGTAAAATTTTTTGGTTAACATCAGCGAGAATTTTCTCCAGTATCTGGGTTGAAATACGATCGGGCAGCTACTGCTAAATATTAGCTATTGTTATAATACTTGTCTGTTATGGTCTGGTACGAGCGAAGAGTTCGATCTGATCTATGATTTCTAATTATGTACTAGCAATAAAAGATACACTGTCATGGGTTGTGAACTATGAGATGTAAAATAAGTGATGCTATACGCTATAGATTGTAAAGTGTTAAAATAATATTAATATTTACCTACAAACTGTCGTACAATAAAATGGGCACCTTGAATAAAATAAGAAGGCAAAATAGTTGGGAGCAAAACGTATAAATAATATATTCCGTTATTAATCACAATTAACTTATCTATAAACGAACATGTGAAATATTACAATTGCAACAAGAAAATAACAAGTTCAAATCAACAATAGTAGATGTAAAAAAAAAAAAAAAACATGAAACGTCCTAATTTCGGTTGTGGGTTGTTTTCGGAGTAACTCTAGTTCAATTAATTCGGATTTACTTGAATTTTAGTATTATTTTGAAAATTAGAACAGATCGTATCAAAAATTCAGACAAGCGATAAAGTACCTAGCTATAATGTAGTAGTAGTCCATAAAAAAAAATATTTTAAGTGTATTTTCAAAATTGGAATAATGATGTTTCAAGAATTCAGACAAGCAATAAAGTACCTACCTATAAATCTATAATATTTTTTTACCAGAAAATTATTTTAATTCTTTATTTGAAATATGTATTTGTTGACAACTAAAGTCAGATGTCGTGATTTCTCAGGGGTCTGCACTTATTCCATTTTTAAAAAAGCGTTATTTACGAACTAATTAAGTTACTAAAAAAAATCCGTGATTTTTCACAGGTCTACGATAGTGGATTAATCAAATTTCAGCTTGAATAAATATTGATTAAGGACGGGTTGTTTCGGAAAATTTGAACAATTCATCAAATTTCAACGTTCATTTTCGGGTTCTGTGAAAGACTTATTCAAGTTCTGTTTTTATATCATTGTAGGCTAGTTGCTTGACAAAACTGAAATAAAAACAGAACTTGAAAAAGTCTTTCACAGAACTTGAAAATGAACGTTGAAATTTGATGAATTGTTCAGATTCTCCGAAACAACCCGTCCTAAGTATTTTGGCGAATATTTATCATTACAGTAATCAGAATAAGCATGTTATTATGAGAGTAGTGGCAGTAATTTGTTGGTGTTATGAGTTGACCCAGAGGCGGAATGGTTCTAGCATAGAGTGGAGGGGCTGCATTGAGTAAGTATTGATCTACATAGAACCTGGCAAACTGGTCTGGAGTTCACAGCGGTGTCCGCTATGCAGAATACTCAGTGAAATCTGCTCAAATAAACCTGCTCACTCGGACAATCAAAACTGTTACGACAGCTATCTTTGCCGTGACTGTACCTGTTGTACCCGTACAGTACACTCAATAAACACAGGGTGGTAATAATAATTATAATACCCAACACTTAAATAAATGTATTTAAACGATCCGAACGTTATTAGCTCTAAGAGTCAGATCAATATTAGACAAAAAACATTCCCAAAACGTATACGAATACACAGAGAGAGTCCATGTAGTAATAATAATAATAATATTTAAATGATTTGTATAATGCCGTTTTTGTGAAAAATCATCTGAAGTGCGCTCTATAAATATATAATATATTTCTACAATGATCTATCTTATTACTAACTATAGACTAGACAAACTATTGTCAATTTACGGTTAACAGCTTGCAACCACCGGTTCGTCGATCACTAATACAAAACAATATGTACAATGCATTTGATCAACGAACGTGATGCTGCTAATGGACAAACATAACAAGTTATTTATTTTCTGTACAGGCAGATAATTTAAATATTAGACTATACCTATCTGGGAGGTCACCTGACAATATCACCCTTAAGGTTTTTAATTGATACAAAATATACCGACGTTCAAATAAAAAAAATAAAAAAATTTATTATTGTTTTGAAAAGAATGAACTATTTTTCTTAAATACCTAAGTAAAAATAAGAAAATAAACATCTACAAATGACAAGTTTAAAAAGTACGGCATATAGCGCCGACCACCGCGATGATATTTTCAGAATATCAACACTGTTTTATGTTCCTATTGAGTGCAATTTATGTAAAAAATAAAAATTATGTCAATGAAAATAAGTCGATGCCATAGACATTTAAATTGATAGACCAGCCAATCAGGAAAAGGGGAACAAACCAAGGAGTGACGAAATGCACGTAGTGATGCTTTCCTTTCTGTAATTTGTCAATTAATGAATCTGACTGTGAACAGGCAACTCGCACTGTAATATCACTATTCAGACCTCTTAAATAAAATTTGCTTACGAATTAATAACCCTTTTAACATTAACAACAAATCGGCTAAAAAAATCTTTGGGCTTGTTTCCGAAATTGAGTATTTTTTTGCACTATTTAGTTAAACCCTTTTACAAATGTTTTATAATTTACCCACCTCTTATTTTTAGCTTCACTATGCCAGGCGGTTCGTCTAAAAACGAACATTCAGAGAAAAGTCCACAATGTACTGTGCTGCTTACCTTTGCCTTACTTTAGCAAACTTTAATTTTCTGTGCATTTCACTGTGCGCTCTTCGGCGGGCAATAAATGACTGATGTCGTAGTTTATTCAAATTATTTACTCATATGAAAGTTCGACAGGAAAATAAAATGAATAGCAAACATATTAAATTGGCTTTAAACACACTCTATATGGTATATATCAGACGACACGTGCTGATCTTATTTCTGTCTTCGACTAAGTTATGGGCAGAAGCTGTGAAAAAGATGGATGAATTAATTATTCACAACTTGCGGATATTATCAAGGAATTGATACCAGTTTAATGTTTGCAAGGATGTTATACACTAGAAGTTATGCGTATTAATAAAATAGTTAAACTACGGTGTCATTGATAAATAATTATCTCCGGAGTTGTAGATAGAGATACACGGTATACAGTAGATAATGAAAAACCACCATTCAGAACGAAACGTTGCTTCAAATGGCTTTAGCCGTGTTTGGTAACCAGATGTGAATATCTATCTCCTTAATACCTTCAGCCTCACAACATACCGCAATTGGGGATTTTTAAATTCCTTTTTATTTTATTTAATGATGCGAAAACATGACTTAACAGCGAAATTATAGTGTAGAATTTATAGACCATTTAATGAAGTCGGGAATTTATTTACAATTTTAGTAGAATAAATATGTAAAATAGTTTTTCAAGACTTCATTCGATTAAAAAACCCTTATTATTTATAAATTAATACTTGTTTGAATATGAACCCGAAAAAAAAAATTACACTTGTAAAAAGAAGCAGTTATCGGTGTATTTTTAAATCTATTGCACGAGTATATAAATATTAAAAAAATACATATGTTTACTTCTTTTAAAACCGAATTCACCTTTGACACTAGAGATGCCAAAACATTGTTAGCTATTCTCGTTTGTGTATTAAGATAATTAATCACCGTTGTTTTTAATTGCATTAACCTTTTGGCGTCTGTCAATAGCTTTATAGATGAGCTTAATTAATTTATACTCTTTTTGCATTGCCATTATAACCAGATTAAACCGGAAACTGGATAGGCTTTAGGTAAATACTGTAAGAAATCAATTGTAATTTAATATTTTTTATTATGTTGACCACACGACAATTCCTATAGCATGGAGACGAATAGTATGGTAACCATATTATCGGGCACCATTTTGAAGGGAAGAAATCAAGCATTTATTTTCATGGTTCACTTATAAATTCACTTTTTAAGTGGTCACCGGTATTGGTTGCTACAGGCTCCATAACAACTTTTCTCTCATGTTCTTCGTATGGAAGTTTTACACGATAATTCTGTTCATACCGATCCCACACGGAAACTATATTGGAACCCACATGAAAAATCGTTTAATTGATTTTATACTAATGATTTCAAACAGGAGAGTAGCCATTTGAGAAAAACTAATATTCTGGGACGGTTCTAAATCGCCAAAAAATGGCAAGAATTTAAACATAAACAAATAATTGATTTTATACTAATGATTTCAAACAGGAGAGTAGCCATTTGAGAAAAACTAATATTCTGGGACGGTTCTAAATCGCCAAAAAATGGCAAGAATTTAAACATAAACAAATGACACGAAAGAAACTGCCATTTTGTAGTTGTCGTCAACAAATCTTCCAAAATACAAGCGTTTTCTTGATTGAATGAATACATGAATTAATGAAATGGAAACTTGGAAGTGTAATTTAACCCATTTTTCTACATCCGTTGAGTTGAAATTCGGTAGATAGACTAGTTGTCTATGACAATATATTCTATCAACTTTTTGTGGCACTCATGCACATGAAATTGGATGTCTTTATATTTTAATGTTAAAATATAATGTCTGCTGTAAATGTTTACAGCAGTTGATTAAGAATAAATGACGGTATTATTTAATTGGGACTTGGTTAAGGTGTTGACTCTAGTCCCTGTGGAAGAAGGTTCAATCCTCTATCAAGCAAATAAAATATCATAAAAACACATAAATTTGTTTTTGACCATTGACTATCGTGGTCAAAAACAAATTTATGTGTTTTTATTATAAATTATGATGAGCCACAAAGTGAATGCTTTTTACAATTACGAAATAAAATATCTTTTAAATTTGCTACTAGCCCAAGAGATAGCGTAACTAGGTTAAAAAACAAAAATAGTTTGTTAGTTGTTTTCATCCAGAATCCATATAAAAAGACGCATCATATGAACGAAAAAAAGCGTCGTGTAAAACGTCCACCAATCTAGACTAAAGTCAAATTCATTAGAAAAGTTTGTGTGATGCAATTTTTGCAAAATTCTGATTTTGAATGGATTCTGATGGCACTGTGTACACAAGTTTGCAGCTCAGTGATTTTCAACCAGTTTTTTTCGATATCTAACAGTCACTCTACTACTCTGTAGTTGGTCATACCGCTGAGAAGTCCGTTACAACCTATCCCTCTTCACCATGACGCATGTAACAGAATGAATGTTACAACGGAGCTCAGTAGTACTTAAGAGTAGGTAGTACGTTGATACATAAAAGCTAGCTTTTGATTCAACGAAATGGTAAATTAAAATATTTCAAATAGATTGTCTGATGGAATTAAAAAAAATATTGTTTGAAAGGAACTCCATTATGTCAAGGAAAGTTCAAAATATGATCTCTGTAAACATGTAAATATTAGGTTTCAAATGAGTTAGAATATATTGCCTGTAAGTGGCTTCACCACAATTTGATAATGCCTTTAGAAGTCGAGGTAATAATTACACGGTAGAACTTATTTATCAATAAATTGTTTTGCATAAATTGAATAATTTGGTTTTGGAACAATTTAATAAGTAAAACCTCAAATTGTAATATTTAATCACCGAAAAAAAAAATTGCGATGAAAATTTGAAACAGAATTTTTTTTTTTTTCTGTTTCATATTTTTGCTGGGGAGTCGCTAATATGATTAAATAATATAATTGAATATATAAAAGAGTAAGATAAAATAGAATGGAGTTCGACAAAATAAACACGAGAACAATAAATAAATTAGTAAGACATAATATGCCATTTACGTGTTTGCTTAAATTTAACCCCACTAAACATCTCCAAACACTCCTTGCACACTAATAAGAACAAACTATGAAATTTTTATGCGAATTCGCATTAATGGTATAGGAACACGTACGGGACAAACAAAGAAACATTATATATAGCCCCAGGCTAAACGGCGTGCGCAGACTAACGGTGCGGGGAGTGCGCAGTGAGCTGTTGAAGGTGCAGCTATTACTGCAGCGCCAGAGCAATGAGCCGGGGAATGTAATGGCTTCTAGATTGTTCTTAATTAAATCAGGGTAGGTGCCGGTCTTCTAATCAGGTTTACATAATGTGTTTTTAATCTAACCGGAGATTCTCTCTGAATATCTAGGGAGGTACTACAGAAAATTGATATTATTTTGCTACAGATAAAATAAATAAATCGTGCTTCATCTATAATTACATCGTGCATAGTCGATTTACCATTTTTTAATTTTAATTTTTATTTTATAAATTAAAAAAAAAAAACATTTTGGTGTTTTTCTCAACTACCATACTAGGCTCATGGTCGTATTATGGTAGTTGTACATGATTTATGTAAGGGAAAAACATAATGGAAAGAAAATTGTAATGTTAAGACAAAAATTTAAAAATGCATATTATAGAAACCGTTTTAGAAATAAAAATTGCAAGATCTTTGTGAATCTCGATTCCAAAAAATGGGGTGATTATGGTAAATTTTCAACTTTGAAACTAAATAACGTTTTTTTATGAAATCGTAGTGAGGTGACTCTGATATACGATATCAATTAGCTAATTACAATCATACATATAATATATAAAAATACGAGCTTCAATGTTCAAGTAGAGAGTAAAATACTTTACTTACAATATAAATCACACGAAACTATTTAAATCTTTCAGGAATTTATAAAATGGAAATTTTTATGTTTCAAAAAATGTCTAAAAGCTTCACAATTCATCCATAAATATGTTCAAATAGATCTAGAAACCAACTAATTCTACCCTGATATTTTGGGCGTCATTGTATTCACATTGTCCGAAATACTATTAAAAATAAGCCAGTAACTTTTTAGCAGTAGCGAGAGTTATACAGGTTTTTGCGATTAATGTCCCCAATTCAAAAGTCGCACCCTGTTACGGTTTCTATTAAATTATTACATTTTATTTTCTTCTTTCTTTTTAATTGGTTCAATTTTACCAGATTTCCACACAAAACAGAATAATTTTATAGCCTGAGTCTAAACACTATCCTGTAATGGATGTAGCGGCAAGCTACTACAATAGCACGCACCATTCGCAGTGTAATATAAAACATTCGAGACTTGCAGTACGGGCTGCGCAGCGTAGCCGGGAAATTTCGGGACTCATTTATGGTCCACCTGCAGCCCCTAGAATCCTCCACGTGGCCCTACTATGCACGCGCTCCTATATAAAGTGCGCCGCGCTACAGATCAGTCAAGTACTCATTCGCTGTCAGCAGATATCGTGGCTTTATTATATGCACCCAAGAAAAAGTTTCCACCAAGCTTTCAAATTACGCAACATAATAATATTATGATGGAGTTTATGAGATAGGTCTATTGCAAGTCCAATCTAACATTGCATAGCTTCGAATATACTATTAACCCCAGTAATCTAGGCATCTAACTAGACATCTTCCCACTGGAATACCGGTAGAAACAGGTGCGTAGAGTATTCAAACCATTTTACAGATACGAGAATCGATCACACAATAAATTCAGAAATCCCATTCGACATCCTTAAACAATTTCCACGGCACATTTTCAAGGCTGTTAAAATTTAAGAAAATATTATGATCCAATGTGAAGTAACTCCCAACATAACATACTTTAATACAATGAGCAGGCTCTGTCATCAATATTATTGTGGCGTCGAGAAAATCTACATTAAATAATTAATAATAAACCGCTTGACCTACTTAGTATCTACTCCCGAATTATGTACTTGCATCGTTAAATCGTAAACAAAGTAATCTACGTACTTCAAGTACCTACCTGCATATTGTTGATAATAACACTGCAGTCCGTCTCGAATACTACGAGAACTCGCCAGAAGGTTCGAGCCTACGGCCTAGGCATAATTGCCAAGCCGTCGAAAGTTCGCGAATGATCCAGATCGAGCGAGTGTCTTCGATTTAGTTGCCATCCACCTACCTACTGCCGCCGTCGGCCGAGTAGTATAAATAAGCCCGACGCAGCGAGCCAGTCAGTCAGTCATAATTTTGCCGCCAGTCTACAAGGCTCAACGAGCGATCACCCGCGTTCTTCTTACTAGCGCGAGGGACACGTACCCGGCTTCGCCCCCATCATCATGGACTCTATCGGGACATCATCATAGCGCCTCGGCCACGTCCGCGGCCAGCGCTACTCGGATTACAAGCGCCCTGGTTCCAGCGTCTCTGACCAGCGCTTCTTCCACGCTACCATGACCACCACGAGGACACGCAGCATCCTCACTGGTCTACATCGTTCCCGTTCAACTGCCCACAAGGTCCGTCGCACCTTCGGCCGTCTCGTCAGCACTCGAGTGCCTGAGGACCTACGTTCTTCACCAGTGCCTGACCTCCATCGAGTCCCGGTCACAAGCGCCCGGCGTCGACTCACTGACCCGCGCTTGACCAGCACATCATCAGTCAGCATCCGGTGTATTCTTCTGTCCTACATCATCTCCTCGTCACGGCAACTGACTCACCAATAAACACATGTGACCTTCACAACCTTCTTTCATTTCGTGCCCTCACCACTGATCCCCAAATTATGAATAACTTCCACACGAAGAAGAAAGACAGCTCGCTGAGCAGAACTTGACCGCAATCACGCTTGAGAAGAAAAAACTTTTCACCTGTGGTATAATCAGCACTACCAATACCTGCAAAGTAATCTTCCAGAACGATTAAATATTTATCTATCATTGAAAAAATGTGAAGGAAATCATTGATGTTGCGCCAATTAAAGAAAATTTTGCTTGATTTAAAAAAAATAGATTTTGCGGATTGTTATTGAATAAATAGTTAATACATATCAACAAACAAGTCCTGCTAAGCCAATTGAATTGGCTTGTCAACAGGTGCTTAAATTTTAGTTTCGTATACATTTTTATAAGTTATAATTTACATCTTTTCCTTCTTTTCCTATCCGAAACTCAGATAGCCGAGCCGCCAGACTCCTCCTATCTGGACTGCCCGGGCTTTACCCTCGCAAGCAAATTCCGGCTGAAAGGAGGAGTCTGCCTCTATAGTCGAGCTGACGTCAACTGTGTGCGACTATTGAGTCTGGAAAACTCCAGATTCGACGTAATGTGGGTGCGCGTCAATCTTGCCAGTACGGCAAGATTCTACGCATGTCTATACCGCTCACCGAACCATAGCGAATCAGACACTTCCGAGCTCTTCAAACATTTGAGCGATACTATTGATGATCTCTTGCCCCGCTACCCTTCGGCCGAGTTTGTTGTTCTGGGGGACTTCAACGTTCATAACGAACCATGGTTGAAGTTCTCAGGCCCAACGGACTCGGCTGGCCGACAGGCGGAATCCTTTGCCATTTGCTACGGATTAGAGCAATTGGTTCAGGAGCCTACAAGGGTTCCTGATGTCCAGACTCACCGCTCCAATCTGTTAGACCTATTCTTAACTACTGTGCCACACGGTTATAAGATTGACGTCACAGCGCCTCTGGGATCATCTGACCACTGCCTAGTGACGACATCAATCCCCGTTAGCCTCAGACCAACCAATGAGAGGCTGAGGAGAAAAGTGTGGCACTATAGGTCAGCAGATTGGTTCGGTATGCGGGCCCATTTCAATGCTTTTCCGTGGTCAGCTGTTTGTTTTCGGACTTCGGACCCTTCAAGATGTGCCCAGGAGATTGGTGAAGTCATCAAATCGGCGATGGATGGCTTCATACAATCGACTACTAAAGAAACTGGTGTGGGCTCAAAGCCGTGGTTCAGTCGACAATGCTCCGAAGCAGTTCGACGAAAAAACGCGGCTTACCGAGCCTACAACACATCTCGAACGCCCGAAAGCAGATCAGCATACAAAAAATCGGCAAAGGAATGCAAGAGAATCATCAATAGATCAAAATTCGAACACGACCTGCAGATCAGCAAAAAGCTGGCTGCCTGCCCGCATGGCAGCAGAGCATTCTGGTCGCTTGCGGGCTCAATAGGTCGAAATTTTTGCAAACCCAGTTTGCCACCTCTTACCAGACCTGACGGCTCACTAGCAAACACCGCCACCGAAAAGGCAAACCTTTTAGGGAAAATGTTTGCGGAAAACTCGACCCTCGACGACGGGGGTGCTGTTCCGCCGTCGGTTCCTCACTGCGGCTTCTATATGAAAAAGCTGAGGATCCGGCATCGGGATGTACTCCACGTCATACGGGGGCTCGATGTTAACAAAGCTAGTGGACCTGATGGAATACCTGCCTTGGTATTGCAGAGGTGTGCTGCGGAAATAGTTCCAGTTTTGACAAAGCTCTTCAAAATGTCCCTGAAGTGTGGCACTGTGCCCTCTGGTTGGAAAAAAGCGGTAATTCACCCTATTCCCAAGAAAGGTGACCGCTCCAACCCGGCCAACTACCGCCCCATAGCGATCACATCAGTTCTGTCCAAAGTGATGGAACGTGTGATCAACGACAAACTGCTCACATACCTCGAGAAGAACAAAATTATCAACGACCGTCAATACGGATTCCGGCGGAACCGCTCGTGCGGTGATCTTCTCGCGTATGTGACGCATGTTTGGGGGCGGTGCCTGGAACGTCACGGTGAGACCCAAACGGTCGCACTAGACATATCCAAGGCCTTTGACCGGGTCTGGCACCGAGGACTTGTCAACAAATTGCATTCTTACGGACTTCCCGCATCCCTGTGTACGTGGATTGCTGACTTTTTAAGGGATAGGTCGATTCAGGCGGTTGCTGACGGTTTCACCTCTTCCTCGCACTCCATAAATGCTGGCGTCCCACAGGGATCGGTTTTGTCTCCGACTTTGTTTTTGTTGCACATCAATGACCTTTTGACATGTGCACCGATTCATTGTTACGCGGATGACAGTACAGTTCATGATAGCTTTTTGTTTGACAAGCCCCCAAAGGACACACAAACTCCAACGGCTCGGAGGGCTTTGAAGCAGAGAATGGACGGTTATCTCGAGAGTATTTCCTCCTGGGGTAAAAATAATCTCGTCGAATTTAATGTTTCAAAGACCCAATCCTGTCTGATTACGTCTAAAAGGGATCCAAATGATAATCTAGTCTCCTTCAACGGAAGCAATCTTCCGAACAGGCCTTCCATTGATATGCTTGGTGTAACTATAAGTGACCAGCTCAGGTACGGGGGCTCCATCGAAGCCAGAGTAAAGTTGGCCTCTCAGAAGCTGGGCGTACTGTACAGGGCCCGCAGATACTTTAATAGTACACAACTGCTCACCCTGTACAAATCGCAAGTGCGCCCTACTGTCGAATTTGGCAGCCATCTCTGGTCTGGAGCCCCAAAATACCTGAAAAAAACCCTTGACTCTGTGCAGAAACGGGCGGTCCGTTTGATAGATTCCCCAATCTTAACAAACGGACTGCAATCTTTAGAGCACAGACGTCGGGTAGGTATGCTGTCCTTGTCCTATCGGTATTACAATGGAAGATGCTCTGAGGAACTAGCGTCATTGATCCCTTCGGCGCCGGTGCGTAGTCGGGATACACGCCAAACGCGCGCCCAACATTTGTACACAGTTGACACTTGTCACATGAGAACGGGTCGCTTCTACGATTCGTTCTTAAGTTCAACAGCTCGGCTGTGGAACGAACTGCCGGCCTCTGTGTTTCCTCCCTCCTACAACATGGGACTCTTCAAGACCCATGTTCACTCCTTCCTCTCCACAAAAAGACCCTCCACACAGCATCCCCAAAGATGACATAGGCCCTGAGGGAAATTATTTTCTTCAGGGCCTCCTGTGTGGAGTAAATATAAAAAAAAAAAAATAAAAAAAATCTTATATCTATAGAATCAACAATTTTTTCATACAATTTTTCATACATATTAAAGTAAATATTTTTTTTCCGATAGCCAATTTTTCACCATATATTTAACCTTATTCATAGACTTACATTGCTTTATAGTGTCAGGTAATAAATGAAATATCTTCGGTATGTTGTATTCAAACGTTCTCTGTCCGTATTTATTATTAAATTTCGGAACTATTAACCCTTTCATTGCCCGTGATGTATTTATGTTCTAATTTTTCTTTATGCTGCGGGGTAAATATGTACTGAATTATGATTTTTTGCCATAGAATAGCCTTAACAGGTAAAATTTTGGTACTCTGAAACAGCAACGGTGTATTATGTCTCTGTTTAAAAATATTAGAGACGACTAGTAATTTTACAATTGCGTTTTGCACAACATGGACTTGTTTCAGATTGGTTATAGTAGTATTTCCCCATATGGTTAATCCATATCTTATAATAGATTCGGCCATTGGTAGGTATGTATTATAATAAGAGTAAGCTATTTAAAAATCGAAAATCTATAACTTTTTTAATTGCGTGTCTTTGAATGCTTACAAATTGCTTCAACCAACAGTTTATTAACACCTTTTGGCAACTAACCTTACGCGATTGTAAGATTCTATTCGAATTTAATTTCAATCTAGATAGTGTCTTGGATAAATATATACATTTTTATTTTTAATATGTGAAATCCATTGACTTTCTTAAAATTCTACGATTTATAGTTAAATATTACTTAAAAGTCTACGAACCGAAGTAAATTAAGATAAGCTCAGGAGTCTAGGATTCTATTCGTAGATGCGACCAAAACCTTCTTTGATTTTATGTTTCACATCTTTCGTTGGAGAATTCTTATTATCTTCAACGATTAAATATTACAATTTGAGGTTTTACTCAGTAAGCTTTTCCAGCACAGGAATATTTTTTGCAGGAAACCTAATGTCACGGAAATTGGAAGACAACACTTCCTGTACGAACCTACCTGCCTGAAACGTGAACCCAGCACTGGTTAAATAAAATCAATCTTGTAGAAAATTCATTTTTGCAATACCACATAAGTGTATTCACTGTAAAAAGCGGTCAACTAAATCTACGTTACAATATTGTCTATTGTTAACTTGAAAACAACTTGACCACTAATCTGTCTATAACATGAGTAACCGACTATTCAATAGAATACTGAATAATAATATACATAAAATATATGACACCTGTACTTCATACCAAATTACATTCCGCTAGCTTACCTTACCTGTAAGTATAACTATTACACGTCTAACCTGGATTTAGATTAAGTTATAGGGTGACATAGATGCAAAGAGGTTTCTTAACTGGAGGTTATACGGTAAACCAAAAGCTATACTATTTATTCTAAGTGAAATAACAGTGCGTTCGCTAACGTATAGATAGCAGGTAAAATATTATACATGAAATTCGTTATTTACTAAACATTAATATTACAAGTTATAGTCTTAGGTCAGTAGTGTATATAAGAGATGGTACGATTTCAGTTCATGTTAAAACTTGGTGACATATTACATTTAGGAATATTGCCAACCTTACTTATTTCCACCATTTTCCCTTGTAATGTACTGTAAATTTTATACGAAATTACTTTGATTTATAGTTGCATTGAAATCATAATTAAATTAACTCTCGTGAATTTTTTCAAATGCATTTTATATGTCGAGTCATCTGTACTATTGGGTAAATAAAATATAACTTTGTAAATTAAGAATCGACTGACCGATTCATTTTGAATGCTTATTTTGCCATTGCAAGAAAATCTTTTGTGAGTTCCTTATAATAAATTATTCCATATAAATACTAACCTTGATGGTATGCGTAGGTTTTTCTGCATACTAATCTGATGTATTGATACAAATAATCTTAGATACATACCATCTAAGATACACATTATTTTATGTATCTTATACACAAATTAGCGATGGGCACGAACGGATTATGCATTCATGAAAAAATCTATTCAATTTTTTTTTTGAAACGTGTAATGGAATATTGTTTCAAACCATTTGTAAACGTTTAGGACGAGTTATTTCGGAGAATTTAAACAATCCATCATATATTCAACGTTCATTTGCGGGTTCTACAAAAGTCCTATTCAAGTTCTGTTACTATAAGCTAGTCGCTTGACAGATCTGAAATAATAACAGGAATTGAAAAAATCTTTAAAAACTATGAAATTCGAAGAATTGTTCAAATTCTCCGACACTACCAGTCCTCATTATCGATCGAAGCGATAGGGTGGAAAATTTAAAATTATTTATAAAAGAATATTATAAAAAGTTATAATATATATTTTTTTTTAATTTCGTTTGAAAGTAAATCTTGTTTAAAAAATATAAGATCATTAAAAGATTTTGGGAACAAATGTCCGTCAATAGTACGAAGATAGTTGTTCACATTATTATTTATAACAGGAAAAATTCGTATTGTGTAAGAACAAGAGGATAGGACTGTCCTGACGCTCAGGGTATCGATTCTCCAATCCAGGCCACTCGCAATCGCCTTCGAAAATACATACTTGAGTCTCGTTGAAGGTACAAACTTACATACGCCAAACGTCAAAAGTCATTCCACTAGAATGACGCCTGGGTAGAACTACTCGTTTTTGGATTGTAAGTGTAAAGTTTATGTTTAGACTTACGAATTCATAGTTCATTTGTGTAAAACCACTATGAAACACTACATCGTGAGTTCAATTATTCAAAGTCCTCCATTACGACAAGAATACAATTTTTCGCTTACTGTGAGGGTAGTATTTTTTTTAATTACATTTTATTCGTAACCCGGGAAAGTTATCTTAAAAAAATCAAATTAACCTTACCTACTTTTTGCAATTTAGGTGTCTTAAATTTAGGACCATAGGGGCCCAACTAAAAAAACTGGTGTTTTGAATTAAGCTTGGAGTCGGTAATATCATAATCATATTTATTAGTGAGACGAAGCTTTATCTCGTACATAAAGCTGTTTAAGAGATACAGTTACGCATGCAGTTGGGTATATGAATTGAGCATTCCAATATTTATTTGCGTTTATCTCAAAACCTCGCTTTTGTAGATATGCCCCTGTGATCCTAAACGCCGAATTAATGATCTAGGTCATAAAACTTTAAATATTTGTAAATTCTGAAATGATTTAAAAATATTGATTTCTTCATATGAAGAAATCAATATTTTGCTTTCCATTCCATGATCCATAGATTAGTTACCGTCCCGTTATCAAATTCCAACTTCTTATTAGAATTAGCGACGATTAAACAAATCGCGATTAATAATGGCTATTATGCAAATATGGTCAATAACATCCTAAATAAGAAATTAAAAAGATTATCGACAAGTAAATTTCTATTTAACAGGTCCCCTCATAATAATAATATATATCAACTAATAATAATCAACCTCAACAATGGCGTAGAATTTTGTACATCAATAATTTCTCTCAAAAAAGCATAAAAAACCTCCCACCAGATATCAAACCAGCTTTTTACACTAACAATAGTATAGGTAAATTTTTGATGAACGTTAAGGACAAAGAACATCGGTTAAATCATTCAGGTATTTACTCACTGCAATGTAGTGACTGTCCCGCGTTTAACATAGGAAAAACAGCACGTAATATCAACACGCGAGTCAAAGAACACCTAAGATGCTTAAACAGTAATGGGTTCTCCGAATTTGCAAATCATCTCATATCAACCAACCATACGTTTGACAAAAATACTGGCGTCAGTCTATTACATAAAAACGGAATAGGCCTTAGGTTGGATAACTTAGAGGCGCTAGAGTTAAGGAAATCCAAAAACGTCAATAGCAAAGTCATCAACAACCAAATAAACCTAAATAAAAGCCCTATACTCAGATTGTTCCCTATTGACAAAAAGCACTCGCCTCTCAATCTCCCACCTATCCCTACCTCTTCCACTGTAGCTCAGACTGTCTACTTACCGTGATATCAACACATGTTAATTTATATTTTAGATGTTTAGTATTATACTGTCCTGATGAAGCTACGGTTGTAGCGAAACCCGGTCGGCATTAAGTATTTACCTATAAGTGATGTTTACAAAGTTATTGTTTAATTTTAAATTAAAAATATTGAATTTGTATAGGCATGTTGGTAATTCAAATAAATTATATATATATATATATATATATATATATATCTTATTTTTAAATCATGTTCATAATGATCTTATATCATAATTTAGCTCTGTTATCTCATAGTAACGTACCTAACAATATATTGATTACTCCGAGCCTTTATCTCGCGAAGACAAAAGCAACGATATATTAGTGTTTATCGACGCAACGTTGTCAGAACTGATTTATAGATTTCTGTTGTGTGATGTATTTAAACGAAAACAACAGTTATGACGAGATCGATTTGCCGTTCGTCGATTTGAGTCGAACTTCTCTGTGGTTGAAATGCTGACTATTTGTTCGCAATAAAATTATTAAATTTAACGCCGTGCATGTATTTGACCGAGTCAGGAATGCGGATTTAATATTATTTTAAAACTGATGGAGTTGGTTTTTGTCACTGATGTAAAATATACAGGATTGGTGTTTATGTTACGAACAAGATTTCACCTAGAATGTATTATTAAAAGTAGTTCAAATCTACAATACCATCGTTTTGATTTAATTGGTCACTACTAACATTGACTTTTAATATTAACCCTCCAAATTCCTAATTTCTTCGGATTTATAACATGTTTTTCTTTGGCTCTTTATGTTTTTAAGTTCCAAAAAAAATAAATTATTTTTGAAGATAATATCTATACATTTAATACGCCGAAACATTAATTATATGAAGTTCCCTCGATAGAAAAAAAATAGCAAAGTAAGCTTCGAAAATACGTTTTGTTCTGTTATTTAATATGTTTTGAGGACCAGATCTCAATAACTAGGCGCCTCCCACCTTCCTATCCACCCGCCCCACTACATTCTGCCTCACAAAATACCCTGATTGACCATAGTCTCACTAGCTCCAGACGGTTGGGAGCAGTTCGGTATTCACATAAAAAAAATAAAATAAAAACGTATCAAAATTTCGTAAAATTCTTGCATATAATGCATAAGTGTGAATTTAGATCCTCTTCGTCTATTTCGTTGTTTTTCGAACAGATTAAATGCCAGTCTTTTATAGTTTACCATGATATTGTATTGCAACTAAGTGCGCGAAAATGGTGATTTAATAATATTGCAGTCACCGCCAACAATGTCATAAAGAGGGTTCATAATGACTGAATAATATTACAGGCACCACCAACAATCTCATAAAGAGGGTTCATAATGACTGAATAATATTACGGGCACCACCAACAATGTCATTGAGAGGGTCCATAATGGCTGATTAATATTACAGGCACCACCAACAATGTCATAGAGAGGGTTCATAATGACTGAATAATATTACAGGCACCACCAACAATCTCATAAAGAGGGTTCATAATGACTGAATAATATTACAGGCACCACCAACAATGTTATAGAGAGGGTTCATAATGACTGAATAATATTACAGGCACCACCAACAATGTTATAGAGAGGGTTCATAATGACTGAATAATATTACAGGCACCACCAACAATCTCATAAAGAGGGTTCATAATGACTGAATAATATTACAGGCACCACCGACAATGTCATAGAGAGGGTTCATAATGTCTGAATATTTGTGTTTCCACTTTAAAATATGGTTTGCCTTGGCTTAAATGAAGATATAAATCACCTTAACCTAACTAACGGGAGAAAGTTATGGTTACAGGAATTACTTTAATTGATCAATTTAAAATGAATTATGATCTTCAAAAGTGATATGATTTTCGGCCTTATATGACCCCTGATATTTTTTGTTACTTAAAAATTATTATGGCAAACATCCAAGGTTGAAAAATCCAAACTATAGACGTCAAAACCTACGCACATGAAATTAAGATTTATCTTAGACGAATTTGGTTATGGGAAAGCAGTTTTGATTGGTTACAAATAATGCTCGTGAAGTTTAATACTGAATTAATGATTCTGTATTAATGTAATTACTTGAAGCGTGGACCACGTTTATATGAGGTACTGACACACTTCTTAAATTACATGTTGTTAAAGGTTTATTTACAGGTTTTTGGTTTGAAGCATAATTATTAGGACATAACAAAACATTTCGCTTGCAATTTAAAATTTAACAAAAAAATTTGAAAAAAAAAGTTTATTTTACAAACAAGTTCTGCTGTGTAATTATTATTAAGCGAGACTGAGTTTGACACGAACTGTGAGTTTGATAATACATTCAGAAGGCGAAAAAGCTGTCACGCGTAATAATAATTATAATTATTTTTTATTCTTTTAGGTAAATGAATAAATTGTGTAATAATACAAATTAATTAAATAAATTCTCGACCACGAAGTATCAACGATAATATATTTTCCAGAGTGTAAGATACTCTTCGCCCCGATGTAAGACCATCATTCAGAATTGAAATTTTGTTTACCTGTGTTTGGTGACTAGATCTGAATAGCCAGGTACTTGCCCACCTTCCTTTTCCCCATCTCCATCTCCTTCCCCTCTCCATTACCTTCACCATCACAACATACCCCAATCGGGGAAGCCATTGTCTCACTTGCTCCAGGCAGGTTTAGAGCAGTTTGGACTCTTGTGCGGTTTCACATTTAAAAAAAATTGCAACAACAAAAAAAAAACAATATTTTCACTCGGTATGTACTGCACTTACACAACTAAATATCATCACTTTTTTGACGCTCTGATAGATAGTGGAAATATTAAAAAACAAGCAAACCTCAAAAACACTTATTTTGGAAAAAAGTGTAGTTTTATTTAATCCACAAAGAAATGTGTAAAGTTGATTTAAATTGTGTCGATACTAATAAGTCAAATAATCAACATTGAATACTGTAGACAAGAAAATATATTGTATTACTTTCACAAACAAGGCTCCGATTACCAGCACCACTCTACGTGATGGTATTCTGTGGTTTGAAATGAAAATAAAAATATATTATAATCACAGTCCCATCATGATCACGTGGATCGTATTTATTTATAACTTGATTGAAAACAACCACAGAGATTGTGTATAAGGCACGTCTCATTATATCTACCAACTCATTGAGACTCATTTGGTCAAATTAAATTAAATTTTAATCAAATTACATCAAGCAACTGCCACATGGTTATGATAAATATAATGAGATGTGGATTCACTTTTGTTTTAAATCGATGAGTATTTAGATAAATATGTTACATGATTCGTGTAGGTATGTACCTAAATCGATGGAGATTGTATAAATTATTGTTAATCAATGAATATTAATGTTTGTATTAAAAAAAATTACTGCATTATGAAAATAAGGGTTAAATTTTAACATAATTTATTTTTATTTTATTCATTTTACACAGGCATAAGTGGTATAATTTTTAAAACAATTCACCATAATACCTAAACACGTTGAAATAACGTAATTGAGGCTTTTCCGTGTCTAAGGTGTTAAATTAAATATTTTTTAGCGAAACTAATGGACAAACTAAATAAATTTAAATTGATTAAATTTGTAATAAAAGAAAATTACTTATGTAAGACGTCAGAAACTCTTTGTGGTTTCAGTTTTTTTCTGCGTAATGTGTTATTTATTTATTTGGTAAAATATTGTTTACATTTTAAGTTTTCCAGTAATGTAGGCCTCACTGGGTGGCTTGCCCGTGCTGAGGCCTTCATTTTATAATATGAAAATATAATCTACATAATACATTTAAAGAGAAAATTCTAAAAGAACGGTTAATTATTCTTCCGTTTTTGAAGAACATATATATAAAATTGAATGTTTCTTTATTTGTCCCTAGAGACTCAAAAACTACCGGACCGATTTCGATGAAAAATTCTAAGTTTGTTCTTATTAGTGTTGGAGTGTTTAGATAGTAGTTTGAATGGTAGAAAAAGTCGTAAAATTTGGAGACGAGGAAGACTTAATGCGTTATTTCTGCACTTGAATGAGATACGGAGTCGAGAAGAAGTCGATATAATCTAGTTTTTTTTAAATAGTAACAATGTGGCAGTGAATTATGGAAGTTGGGGACGCCTGAGGAAGTCAAGGCACGATCAAATGAAATATAAACTTACAAAAGTAAACTGACCGTAGGTGGCTGAGTTGACATAGTGTGTTCAATTTCTCGACTGGCTAAGTCCTCCATCACAGCACAATCAACATTTTCCGCTTATTGTAGTGGTAGTAGGAGATTTTAAAATATTGTCAGGTTATTCGTAACCCAGGAATGTTTGTCTTTCTTTAAAATGAGATTTAGTCCACCTTAAAAATAGACCTAGAAGTGACAATCGCAAAACTTTACTCCAAACCATTCTTAACCCCGAGCAACGCCGGGTACACGTCAGTTAGTGTTATACAAACGTAATAAGTAATTTCGAAAATATGAAGAACAACGATATATTTTATATTCATTTCACATTATTTTCCATATTCGTTCGAGTGCCTCTTACCTATACAAATTCCCCTTTTTATGGTTTGTGTTTCGCGCTTTACCAAGCATTCACGTTTTTACTGAGCATTTAAAGTATCACCTTCTCGCTCGGGCTGAAAATACCGAACAATAACAACAACTAACACATAAGTCAGTGAAATTAACTTCATGTTCAAAAATATATGCACAATACTTTGACTTGTACATTTCGACTCGAGTGTTAATAATTTAGTACATTTGGATAAAAGTCACGCATCGAGTAGAGATTTCTCCATAATAAATAATTTATCTTTGTTAGAACCTTCATGAAAAGTCGCAGAGTTTCCAAAGCATATAAAAATGATTTATTAATGTAATGCTTCCTTTTTACTCGGGTAAGTATGGTTTAATGTGTACTTTTTACGGTGCTTTCGTGTAAAACTTACGCATTGAAAGGCCACTGTGTAAGCAGCACTGTTTTAAAAACTACTAGATTGGTCCAAAACCGTTTTAAAATTACATGAATCATTTTAATTTCACATGTTTTGAAATAATTTTTCCACACGGAGAAAAATGAGTGTTGCAAATTTATTAGGAACCTCTTCAAACTATTGGAAATCCAGTTAAAAACGGGATTGCATGCGGTTTCCTGATACACTTTTGGTGAATTCCTAGTGTATCGGAGCACGTGTTTATGCACCTGCCTTGATATTATATGCTGACAAAATGCGAAAATATTAGAATTTTTACGAATACGTGTTCCGACATCGTGCTAATATACTGGTATTTTAGTAAAAGTTTAAGGCGATGCACCACGTCGTGTAATATTTTGAATCGAGACGCCATCAATAACACACCTTACGTAGATGGCGATAAGGCTTAAATTCCCGCTTAACACCATCCACCTTTTTTGATTTATGCATGAAAAAAACATGGCCAAAAAGTGCCTTTTATTTTATTTTGTGGATGTTCAGGCACAAATATTTAAATGTTTTTCGAACTTAATTTTCCATATTATACAAAAAAACCATAACCGAAAATGGGTTCGTAAGTAGGAGATTTTGAACTTTAAAGCCTTGTGCGGGAGACCTAAACATTTTTTTAAAAATCCAAAACTTTTTGTGGTAAGTTGTGGTACCTAGTAGCAACTTTTTATCAACTTAGAATTTGAAAACAAAAAAAAAGTTAAAAATCGATACACCCTCTTGCATAATTATACCTATGTATAATGACATGTTATCATCTTTGATTATAATAATACTTAATAATAGGTACCTCAAAGAAAAAATAATGTAATTTAATTTAATGCAGTAGACTCACTAAAGTGAAATGAAAGTTTAAATATAATACAGGTCAAATTTGTAGCAAAAATTTATTAGATCACCTTAACTAAACTATTGTACTTGCATCAAAACTATTCCCAAAACAAAACTTAGTTGACCAAAGTGATACAGGAGCAAGTTTCTTATTGATTTGTTTGATGGCATCACGCCATGTTTTCATACCAAGACAGATTTCGGAACATTGATAAATTGTTTATCGGATGCGGTCACGGATGTATTTTTGCACTTTTGTACAATACAATAACAGTAATAAAGAGATGCTGATATTTTAAATGGTGTTCTTCAAAATTAAAAGCGGTTAAACTTAAGAATAAAAAACGTCACGATTATCAACACCGCCATACAAAATACAGTGCCTGTTTAAGAGGAAGCTACAAGCCAAAAATGTTTATAATCTTGGTATACCTTATATCGTAGGTAATAGGCATTCATATCGCTTGACAAACGGAGTCTAGAAACGTTCGATTTCAAGCAAAAAACTGGTTTTTATTTATTTTGTAAATAATTTTATAAGAAAGCAAAGGAGTTGATCAAGTGAAACTGTCACAGATAATCTTAGCTATAATACCGTATTTTTAAAGGGTGTTTCCTTTATGCGTTCATACATTTCTATTGAAAAAATCTTTTTTTTAGTAGTTTGCATTTATATTTTTTAATGAGTAATTTATTTTTTTATTTGTATTCTACTCAAGCGAAGCGATAGGAAAACTTTCAATTTATTTAAAGCATATTTTTTGGTATTCATAATGTACCCCAATTCGTTATAAAGATTAATCAAAATAGTGATTCGGCATTAAGCTTCGCCTTAAACAAAACATATGTTCCTTGTTACTGGGGACGTCATTCAGACACGCCCCAGATACGTTTTGGGTATTAAAACTAACAACAGCAAACAATACCTATTGATTTTTACAGAGTTTGAAGGGTGATGTGTGGAGATAAAACCATAGAAAATATTCTTCAATTGATTTTTAAATGGTGTTATATGTTGTGATCAAAATGTTCTCTAGCGAATATTATATCATTGCAACGTACCAACGACGCACGCACAGCGAGGTGGGGTAACCTTGCCCGCAGCCGCGTCCAGTTCAATGACATGATTCACCTTAGCAGGGAGGCAATACGATGGGAACATGTACAATTTTTTATCTTGTATCAGCCTATTGTAAAATGGCACGTTCACACGCCTGCCAACTTACAAGGCAATTAATTATCCTCACCCCATCTTACGGAGTTGGACCGTGATTTTTATACGCGAAATGTTAAAATATGCTAAATATCCCGGAATGGGTTTGAATGAGCACATATTTATGTAATATGTACAACAGTTAGATCATTAATAGTAATAATTTTCCAAAAAATGTTGTCCTATCATCAAAGTTCCTACTAGGTGGGTTTTACAAAAAAATCATAAATAACTTCAATAATGCAATGTACACTCTCGTTCGATTTGTGCTGTATCACAAATTATTCATCTAAAATAATAAATAGTACGTTTGCAGCACGTTCGAGAGTGGAAGATACTCTCAGTATCGCCCTGTTGTAAGACCACCATTCAGAATTGAAACGTTGTTTAAAATAGCTTTAGCCGTGTTTACTGACCAGATCTGAAGAGCCAGGTACTTCTCCAATTTACTCTTCTCCATTTACTTCCCCTCCCTACTACCTTAAGCATCACAACATACCCCAATTGGGGATGCCATAGTCTCACTTCCTCAAGTCGGTTGGGACTTTTGTGCAGTATTCACATTAAATAAATCTCAGTGACTTACAGTGATTTCTGAAAGACTTCTAGACTATAACTACATGATATCGGATAATCTAGCTTTCTAATAGATGTTTATAATTTTTAATACGGTTCATCAAAATTTGAAAATCGTCATCATAATACTCAAAATAAGACATCTTTAACGTGTTAGCGCTGCTCGGAAATCGAACCTGTTATCTTCAGACTCAAAATCTAGCGCATAGACTGCGCTACGGAGACTAAAATAAATGCGTAAGAATGGATAAAGCAAGACGTGCGCCGTTTTAACATTTCTATCTAAACTACGGAAACGTGTCGAAATAGATTGAAAATTTAAACGTTTCCTATAAAGCCACTATACCAAGCCAGATGCCAGCATTCCTGTGGTCACTTCTGCATTATCCCTCTGCCCCAATTTGCAAATTCTCGCTGTTTGTTATCTTTCCGTTTGAGCGAACTATCTACAATCTACAGTTACCCTGCATATTCTTTTAAGTGACCGTTTATCTACTGCGTTAAATCTTTACCAATGCCGAGTGGTTTTGCTGGCATTAAACGCTGAACAAGTGTCGGTACTAAACCTCCGTTATAGATCGCTGACCACGATTCCTCCGCAGTACTTTATTCTTAATATAAAGATCAAAACACAATTTCTCTCAGACATTCTCTCTTATGTGAAAGTTCCGTTGTAGTTTGAAAAAAAATGAGATTTGTTGCCTATAGAAATACAAAAATCAAACGTCTAAATCAAGTTAATCAATAATACATGTATATGTATCGATACAAAAAAATTCTATGCCAGTCAAATGCACCACCAGTGCCGAATTATTTGAGTAAAAAACTATTATCATAAGCTTTATCTTATTCCGTTGCACTTGTGGTTTTATGCGAAATTCTAATATTTCAGATCAGGTCACAACCATTGAAGAAATAAAGAGATAAGTGTGATAATTTAGAATATTTTAATGGAGTAATCCTTGATCATTCGAGGATCCCACCACTTACCCGCCCCGGTATAGGTAACTTATGGTTACCCCTTCAGGGCACTAGCATGGACTCTAATTTTTTTTTTCATGAACGACTCTACATTTAAAGAACGAAGCTAAACCTCGAATGTCCCCGCATACGTTGTTAGCAAGCAGTATGCAAGTGCTTGGTTATGTACAGGTTAGTATAGTATTAGTAAATGCTTACCTTTTGATTAGTGGATATAGGGATGAAGAATAAAACACATAGGAGGACACTAGGTCCGCCAAAACCAGTTTTGTGTACATAATGCACTTGAATAGAAAAGTCAGAACATTATATTTAAAATGGTATGAACTAAGATACATCTGAGAGAGGAGCTAAGAACTTCCCTCTCGGCAGTCCAGAGTTGGGTGAGACTGTGATCGGGCTGTCCGATGCGAGTTTCGGGTACCGCGCCCTTAAGCCGATTTCCCGATGGAGCCCTGACGAAAGTGTAACTGGGAACAGATGGGTAGGAACCCGAAGACCCTAGGGAGTTTAAGTAGCGTCGGGTTGTCGGAGGCGGGGCGGAAGGTTTCCTAGTTCGAATCGGACATCCAGTAATCCTTGATCAGGTTGATGGAGAATTAAAATGTAAATAACTTTAAATAAATAAAAATTAAGAGTCCTTGCCTAAAATGACTCTTGAAACCTTCGAGGCCATTAATAAAAATGTCAAGAGACCTAGAGATTTCAATTAGCTGCCCCACCCCCTTTGTCATGCTTTGCTGGGCCAGAACGTCCGTTTTGCCATGGTGAAATACAGAGCAAGTCGTGATGTCGATCCTGGCTGTAGTTGTTCGGTACGAACAATTTATAGCAGTCCCGGAGGTATTAAAAAAGAGGTCCCGGAGGTCAATCAAATATTTTTGTTTTATATTTTACTGCTGTTACTGTAATAGCCTCATTTTTGCTAGATTGGAGACTTTCGTAGCGCGTTTCGGAGAGAAAATCCACACGGTGAAAACTTACTGTTATAAAATATTAATAATTTATTAAAAATCTTGTAAAATTATTGGTTTTCCTATTAAAAAACGGGACTGCAGGCCGTTAACAAATGAATGAATGTTATGAGGAAGTCGGAACACGTGTACTTAAAAATTAAGATATTTCCGTACTTCGTCCATAATATTTATAAAGTCAAGAGCACCTGCGTGAACACGTGTTCAGATGTATTCTGAACGACTAATATTTTATTGGAATTTTCCAATTTTCCAATGCCCATTTGGGCATGCGGTCACATTTTTTTGATAAATCATCAGGACTCATTTTTCTCCGTGCATGCGTTGCATAAATCGCGGGTTCTCACCATACATTTTGGTACAAAAATACGTTAAAAACTTATTGGAAATAAATAAAAAATATCCGTTATTCCTAGAGAAAACTAACAAGAACCAAAAAAAAACTTCAAACAAATAAAGATTTAAGAATAAATGCGTGGATAAACACTAGCGTGATTCAGTAAAACTCTCTTGTGGTTCATTGATATACTTGACCCCATAAATATTTTTATTCTAAAAGTACAGGGTTTTCCAATAAAAGGTGTTATTTTGAAATTCAATCGTAAAAGATCAATGGTTTCGTTGCTTGTGTGGCACGTAGCGCCGTTTTGTTGAAAGTAAACGTTGACCAGATCAATACCATCTAATTCCAGCCAAAAAAAATCATTAATCATCTCTCGATAGCGCAATCCATTCACCGTAACTGTTGCTCCAGCCTCATTTTCGAAAAAGTAAGGTCCAATGACTCCGCCGGACTATAAACCACACCAAACAATCACACGTTGAGGATAGAGAGGCTTTTCAACAATAACTCTTGGGTTTTCCAGATGCGACAATTTTGCTTGTTGACGAAGCCACCGAGGTGGAAATGGGCCTCATCACTCAAGATGATTTGCATTTGATTCACTCAAGAGAATTTTAATAATTTCAATGCGTTGTTGAAGCGTGTATCGTTCCATTTTTATTAATGACGTAGTTTCTACTTGTCAAATGTAAAAAAAACGATAGCTTCAAAAGTAACATCTACCGAAATAGCGGGCTATTCAAAATAGCACCTCTTATTGGAAAACCGTGTAGATTCAGCTCTGTTTATATTGATGTCTAAAGCCATGTGTCACTGCACCGCGGAGGCCGTCATCCATTAGAAGAAGCTGAGCTTTTGCAAATTACTTTCTAGGCTAGCTATCAAAAGCATCAGCAAATAAGTAATTAAATAGCTACTCAGGTGTAGACTAGATGAAAATAGCACACTGAGCACTTCCTGGAACTAAATTCTAATGAAACAAACTTGTTTAACTAGTGAAACATCCTCTCGAGTTGCTATAATAATTGTTCCACTATATATTATGGTGAACTAGTTGAAGGAGTTCAAAGCAAGGATGGTTTATAAATAGAGCGTTTTGATCTTTATTCATTCGTTAATACTAATTAAGTAGATACCTGATTACTACTAATTTATAATTAGTTACATCTTGATAGTTATAACTTGCAATCGGTGGCATAGTGATAGTGGTGTTAAAGTGATGAAATTTTACAGATATTAAATATTTCAAGATACCTATGATATGTATCCTTGTAATGTCTCATATGTGGTATGCATATTCAGTAATTACCGAGTGACGTGTGTAGTGTAAGGTGTTCGTGCGTCTACGCATTGAACAGTTTATAATATTATTGACATGATGCCACTTTTAAATTTGTGCAGTGAAACCGAAAAAAAATCTATGTGCTAGGTATTGCAAAATAAATTCCCAAGCACAAATAATTACGAGTATTATGTATGTTTGAAAAAATCACTTCATTTTTTTGACAGCCGAATAACAAAGCACGGCGTGCTTAGTTCCCTTATGGCCACCTCCAAAGATAAATTTGACACTGTACCGTGATTTAATTAGAATATTTATTTTAATTATTAACCTTGCAGAAGTAGCTTCAACAGTGTCGATTGATTTCATTTTGTAATTAAAGGTCATCAAAGGTACTTCCTAAATTTGAAGTTTCCACAAAGCAATAACGGTACTTGAGAAGAAATTTCAAATTTTAATTTATTTTAATAATTCAATTACAAATTCCGCCATATCGTGGGACCAGTGCCAAGATGGATGATGCTGGCCTTGAACTATGCAGGAGGAAAAACAATGGTCGAGTCATCATGCGTATCAAAACACAGATCAAAGATAACAATGGTGGTACCGTTGCACTACAGACTCTTCCATAGTTCAGAGAAGATATGCATATTGTATGTACAGTCCATCACTTCCCCATAGACAGTAAACGCAGACAATAGGTCTTTGCATACATCTAGCAATTTTCAAAGACGATCGTGCACATAACGGCAGATTCTGATTTAATAACATGAGCCGCCATCGATTCGTAGTGTTGTTCTGTGGAGAGCAACAATTAGTTGACATACCTACTAGGAGTTACCGCAATCTATGGGTGGCCCGTTGCGAGGTTTGTGACGCTTGTCGTCGGCGGTTTGATTCGAAATAATATATTATAATTTGTGTATTTTACACAGAGCAAAGGCGACATAAGACTAATTACGGAGGTTTGCTCGATGCACACATATTAATTATTTCTGATGAATATATTACTAAAATCTCAAATGTTTTAGATGGATCCCCACGCGCTTAAGTTAATTATGTTTAAAATTAATTAAAACAGGACTCCACCATTAAAATATTTTATGTAAAACGGTTTGAAAATTTTATAAAACGTTTTTCAATTATTAAATGATCGGTAGGCACTAGATTTTATTTTTCTAGTCGATGAATTAGTAACTTCTCGAGGGATCTATCTAGAAAAAATTGAGATTTTAGTAATACGTTCATCAGAAATAATTCAAATACACGCTACGGAAATATTGATTATCTATGCCTGCTAGGGCAAGGCCGACCGTAAGTCCATACATTGCGCTGGAACGCGCGCCGAATATTGTTTTTACACGACTTCATCACTTATGTTGTTAATATTCCCACTTTATTTTAGAGATTTGATTGGGCAAATTTGACCGCAGGTGTCCACTACACCAGGGCCACGCGTCGTATATTTTTGTGCACGACTGCTTCACTTAAGTCGTTAAGATTCTGTCTTTATTTTAGGTCTTGTCTCGCCTTAAACATGTTTAAGTTGTTTTTACCCGGTGCAGATTTAACGCTGATAATACTGACCTAGCACTACTTACCTATTTCGTTATTAAGTACCTACTAAGAACTGCTTTACTGTAAATTTACGGCAAGTGCAATGCATTTAGCCTACTTGCGTAATTATAATTATCATTTGAATAATTATTCATTAAATTTTAACGGATTATTTCTTTTAAAGACAAATATAATACTAATAAATCTAAATAATCATGAAACAGCACAATTTACTTTATTTATTTATGTTTTAAATTATAAAACAAGGAGCATTAAAGTATTCAATTTTTCAGTTTTTCAAAGGCAACTTTGGCAATTATTTGTGAGCTTAGTGATAATTATTTTAAAAATACATTTTGCTCTGAGTACTGTTCAAGTTTGATGAAATATAAAAATTATTATTTTTTTGTAAAAAGTATTTTCATGGGCTCTAAAAGCTCGAAAAGCTTCAATGTGTTGGTCGATCATAAGTCGAATAGACATATTCATCGTTAAAAGGATTGCGTAAGTATCGCAACCATATAGTTAAAAAAAACATTATATGCCTTGATTGATTGCCTATTAACAACTCAATATTTATTTAAGTAGAACGCTGCAACTCGGCTAAAAACTACCGACGTAAGCAAGCATCGGTTTATCCAATTTTACGCTACCAGGCAATCATATTGTCAATCAGATAGTTCATAGTTGTTGTTAGCCAGTGTGAGATTGTTTAACTAATATGACCGTAAGGGATTCGCGAGTAAATGGCCTGTTCATGTTTCTGCGCTCCTGGTAATCTTGACCATCTTCCCCACGAAGCTACGGCAGCGAAATGGTCCAGCAACAGTGGTTCCGCTTCGGCGCCAGCCTTATGCCATTGCGTGACTCTAAATGGGATTAAAATAGAAATAAAGGTAAAGCCTGCTGCATATGCTTGAACTGAAGAGAGTAGAACAGGTAAGCTTGAAATAAGGAAACTGTTATTAAGATATTCCTCTAAGAACTGCTGATAAGGACACTTCGGATGCAGGTTTTTACGCTGGCGGCTGAACGCAGGGATAATCAGTCCTTAGAAAACAACAAATTGATACGAACGATGCAACAGTAATTATCACAAAAAGTAAGTTAATAAAAATAACCGTATTATGTCAACTTATTTCTGACATAATACGTCAAAATAAAATATTTTGAGCATTTTAGCTTTCGCGCTACCTTTATGAAGTCATAATTGTGTACGAAACTAACATACTGGCTGGCTGAAACACACACACACATTTAAAAATATAACGTCCTCCTAAATGTATAATTATTTATAATTCAACAATTATTGCTTATTACAATTTTTCACTTGGAATCAATCAACTTTATATTTTGTAGGAAAGGCTTTGTTAGTGCAGAATTCCCCACTAGATGGCGTCGAGCCATATTATATCTACATTTATCGGTGGCATATTTTGACTTGACAAGTGGCATTTATTCTTTCTCAGGATTTTTGTTCTATTTGTATTGGTATTTCAGGCAAATAATGATTGCTTATTTGTTATCCTTTGTGCTATGCATAAAAAACTTGTTTAATAAAAAATAGTTTTTCAATAAAAAAAATAATAATTGAGTAGTCAAAATATTTAACCAATAAATGTAGATATTACATATCTCGACGTCATCTAGTGGAGAATTCAGCACTAACAGTAAATGACTGTTTCCAGTTGAAAAAATGTAATGAGGAATAAACGAATGTAAAATATTAATGAAAAATACTAGTACATATTGAATTATTTGGGCGTATTGTCTAATTATTTAAGTTTGTTTAAAAAGAGTAAACCACAGTTGACATAATTATTAAAGGGAGAAATAAAACATTAAGAATAAAAATATTGCTTTTAAAGCAATAAAATCTGAGCGGAAAAGAGGTGCTGACTTTGATACTAGTTGGAAAAGGCATTTACAAGATCTCAGTTGAGAACACGAAGAAAAATATCGTTGAACAGTGTACCGGCACTTCTAAGTGCAATCACAGGTAATTTCCAAGTGCCGAAATGATACGAAAGTGAGCCGTCTTCACACTTAAAGCGCAACGCTAGTATACGGAGTAATGAGTCAAGTGTTTATTTTAGAATCATGTTAACAAATGCGTTTTTCTTTTAACCCCCAGGCTAATTTGTTCGGTTTTGCGAACAAACAGCTATTAGCGGTAGAGTCAAACTGTTCGCTTTTAGAAATAGATCATATGGTCTCATAGATATCGTTACATTTCCCTTACTGTCATGGTGAGAGATATGCACGAAAGCTAGAAAGAGAAAACACTACGCTTTATAATCATATCCAAATGTTAACCACAGAATAACGAAATTGTGTACCTCAATGAAACCAAAGGCTCCGACTGCAATTTGAGAAAAATAAACCATTATTTTCATATGAAACAACAAAAAGTGAGGGGCAATAATGTTAACAATACATTTATCTAGTAAAATATGTATTTTTTGATATCAGTAATTTTATTTTAATGTTTGGATAAAAAATTAAGGTGAGCAATTTTTATATATTCGTTTTCAAAATGTTATTATTTAAAAAATTATATGTTTAAATCTAATAATAAAATTTGAATGCGTATTTTAACTCCAACCTAATTTATTTTTCATTTTTCGGAAAATCTTAAAATTTTTGGATTTTATTGCATAGCGAAAATACACACAAGTTCATCTATTTTCTGACAGCGTCTTTTAAAATGATAACGGTCAATAAGTCAGAGGCTTTAGGGGTTAAGATTCACTAAGTCAACTATCAAGTATTAAGTAAATGACTCACGCTGTATTGAATTTGTAAGACACTTTTACTAACGGGACATTTCGTTCTTTAAAAATCCCATTGTCACACTAAGAGCAATTTGTTCGTTTTTCACTTAATTGTTATTTAACGTGCTATGTAACACTGATAAAAGCTCACGTAGTATTAGGCAAGTTCTTACGAAGTGTTTGGCCGCCACAGAAGGTACTAACGGAACATTTAGTATGAGTGAGGTATTTAAATGGCCTCCGGGCGGCAATTCCAGCCACAATCGAACTTTCGGGGCATTTCTGTTTGCTTCCATTCAATTTACTCTGCCGCTTCTGTATGACTTGTATCGAGTATAAGTGCATTGAACTACGAACGAATAAATCATAGCGACGGGTCGGTGGTCGCGGGTTAGTGATATTTGTTACACAAGAGTGTGAAGTTATTCCACTAAAATTACGGTATCCATTTCTTATATTATCGTTATACCGTTCAGGAGTTCCCACTGTGTGTCACAATGGAACTACGGCACCCCCATTTCTGAAATTTTGTAAGGCAGAAGAAAGTAGATGGACTCTTTGGTCGCGGGGTAAGGCTCTCGACTAGCAAGCTGGGGTCGCGGGTTCAAATCAGATGAATTTGTGTTGTTTTACACATTCTTCATTTAAAATATTATTTAGTATACTTGCGGCACGTTCCAGAGTGAAATACACTCTCAGTATCGCCCTGGTGAAAGAACACCATTCAGAATTTTGAAAAGATGCTTCAAATGGATTTAGCCGTGTTTGGTGATCACATCTGAATAGCCAGGTGCTCCTCCACCTTCCCCGTCCTCATCCTCTCCTCCTCCCCGCTACCCTCAGCGTCACAACATACTTCAATTGGTGATGACATAGTCTTACTGGCTCCAGACGGTTGAAAGCAGTTGGGACTCTTGTACTGCTTTATATAAAACAATTTAAAAAAAAAGAAAAGCAAGGAGAAGGGTTCAATGAAGGCGGAGAAGTACCTACTGCAAATCAGATCTAGTCGCTTATTTTTATTTATTGAAGTGAAACTTCTTTACGCGCGTTATGCAATTTCGAGGACCGGAGTAAAACCAACTCATGACCGTCATGAAAAACCGTGATCATTTCGCTATAGGAGCCTAGCCAATATTATATACCTACTTTAGGTCACTCTCCAAACTCAACTTCGTGGTCTAGAGGCAGAGGGCCCGATTGTCGTCGCGAAGAACCGAGGTTCGATCCCCGCATTAACTATTTTTTTTTTCTTTTTGTGATTTTTTTAATAATAATTTTTTTTAAAGTGATAAAATGCTCTCGTGCTGCGACTTTTAGATATTTTGACTATATGATATTTTGGTCGAATACGTAATAACCGCGGTCTAGAGGCAGAGCGTTCGACACTCGTTATGCAGGACCCGGGTTCGAATCCCATATTTTTATAACTTTAAATTTTTTTTATCAACGATTTGTAATAATGTAGTAAAAAATTACATAAATTTGTTAATTTACCTTTACTTTAATTTACGATACCTATATGATATTTTGGTCGAAATATAGCTTACAAATCGAGCCGGTAGAGTCGCTCGGTATTTTGATTAATTATTTTTTTTTATCAACGATTTGTAATAATGTAGTAAAAAAATTGTTAATTTACCTTTACTTTAATTTACGGCACCTATATGATATTTTGGTCGAAATATAGCTTACAAATCGAGCGGGTAGAGTCGCTCGGTATTTTGATTAATTATTTTTATTTTGAATCATTAAAATTACTAATCAAGGCCGATAACGCCGCGTCGCGCGAAATATCTCTCCTCGCGGTCTAGAGGCAGAGCGTTCGACACTCGTTATGCAGGACCCGGGTTCGAATCCCATATTTTTATAACTTGTAATTTTTTTTTATCATTATGCTACTTATAAATATGTCAATAGACAGAAAAAAAGAGAGAATGAAATGAAAAGAGAGAGAGAAGAATAATAAAAGTTTCACTTCCGTCGTGCGTAGGCTTGCCACACACTGTATTTTTGACAATCATCGACGTCATTAAAACCTACTGAACTAAACAATCATAGTTTGTCAGCAAGTATTGTAAGTATATTAAGTGTATTGTAGGTATATTTTAGTTGAATTTTTAACTTCTACTCCTACTAGAATCACCTCCCGAAGTTAGTGAACTTTACTCCCGGACATCCTGTATATAATTCACAAACAAACTATTCCACTGATTCCCCAGTCCAAGGGCTTCAAAGGCTTGGAAATAAATTCGGTTTTGTTGATATTTATTTTTGTATTTTCTTTGTAATTTGGTTTTATGTAACTAAGAGGGTAAATAGATAAATACATAGATCAATCGATGCAATATTTTCTGTTGTGAATTAAGAGTTTTGTAATATTTGGATGCAATTTATGTTAGTTTTAAATAATTACCCCAAAAAGTAATTCCACGGATATTAATCTTTAAACTACTAATTTGATTAATCTAATAAATTTTGATGTGCTAATTGTTTTTAGTTATCAAACAATAACATGTATTAGGTAGTTTTATCATTTTAGATGTATTTATGTTTTGGGACGAGCTAACCAATAGTGATTAAATGTTCCTCTCTTCTAAATACTCTCAGTATCTCCCTGGTGAATGATTATCATTCCAGAAATTCAGATGCTTGAAATGGTATTAACCACAGACATAGGAATTAATAGACGAGAAGATATGGGCGAGGGGTAAAATCAACTGTTGAAGAACGAGGGAACGAGGGAACGAGTGAAGCTGACTGTGATTCGTCAATAAATCAATCTGACAGTAAATAGGCATCTCGCATTATAATATCACCATTTACTTCTTAAAAGTAAAATCTGCTTTGAATGAATAGACATTTTTACATGGGAGCGCAAATTACTCGCCACGTTATGAACAAATTTGCGAAGTCCAAATTCGGCAAAGTAAGGCAGCTTTTATTTTCAGAGTCGTAGTTAGTTTCAGAGTATTTAGTTAAGACACTTTTATAAATGTTCATAATTTACTTCCCAGCAACCAACCAGCTTTGTGTTTCGCGTCCAGACGTTTCTCTATGTGATAGTAACAACTGATTCATATTATACGATGTGAATATGCTTAAAATAAAGTAAAATAATGCTTATATATGGAATGTAATACGACAATTGGGTTTATTCTCTTTTTTCACATCTATTTTTACCAGTTTTCATAGTACAAGTCAAAATTTTGCCGTGTTATTTAGTAAAATGAACCGATGATGCCTCGACCATAGTTCGCACAAGAATGATGACGTCACGTTTTCAAATTTCATTTGAGGCCAAACGCGAGCCCAGCCGGCTCAATGGAACCGGTATGGGGAGTGGGGATAATACGCTTTTAATCACTTAGGGCAGGTCTACTAATATTCATATGTCTATGGTATTAACCTAGTTAGATGACCGGATTTGAATAAGTAAAAAACTTCTCTAACTAGCAAGGTAGGAGAACTGAACGCAGTTGGCACTAACAAAAAAATTTCCAAAGAAGCGAAGTTAGCAGTCCACAGTGGAGTGCTGGTACCTACCCTGATGTATGGAAGTGAGGCATGGAACTGGCAGAGAAGGGTTGAAAGTAGACTGAATGCTGTTGAAATGAGATCGCTGAGGCGTATGTGTGGTAAAACCATGTATGATAATATGAGAAATGTGCAAAGCTGATGTAAGCGTAATGAGTAAGATTAAGAAAGGCACGCTAAGATGGTTTGGACATATAGAGCGAATCAGCGAATAAAGGCGTGCAAGAAAAATATATGATGCGAATGTGAATGGTAGCAGAAGTCAGGGACGCCCGAGGAAGACATGGCACGATCAAGTGAATCAGATACTCGAGTCGGGCCATGTCAATAGTCAGAATAATAGAAGAGTATGTATGACAAGATCATTGATGTATTATTATGGAGACGATGTATGAATATGAATGAGGCAAGAAGTATGCGCCAAGACCGAGTTGTTTGACGGTCCGTCCTCTCTGCCATCCCCTGCGGGAAAATGGCGTTATGGTTAGTTAGTTTCGATACTTCTCAACCGTCTTCTACCGTATCTCCTTCCTTTTCACTCCATTTAACATCACAACGAACCATAATTGCGGATTCCATAGTCCCACTGGGTTTCAGGCAGTCGGACCTGATGCGTGGTATTCACAAAAAAATATCTATAAATTTAAAAGACCAGTTTTACCCACTTTTTAAAAGTGTGAGAGTCCATAGTTTTATAATATGCGATACAGATATAATTAAGATGTCATTAATAATTATTTGATTAACTCGCTTTTCGCTTCAACAGAAAAATAAAATATTTAGATTTATCTATGACAGCTGTTTCGTCACGGCTGTCGCGTTATTTTTGTATTCTCCACACATCATTACGGGTAATATAATATATTATAACAGCAATAATGTAAATATTTCTCTTTCACATACGCGTATCGTACGCTACATACATCAAAACATTCTATCATTTTAAATTAATCATAATGCCAAAACATGACAGGTTTCTTGCCTCTGCTAACCAAATTACTATAATTTTTAATAATCTACTACCATTTCTTACACATCCGATCAAAAGTGATCATTGATTGATCAGTCACGATCAGCTATTTCTTTTTCCAAATAATAACAACCGATAACATGCTAAAAAAAATAATATTCTTTTATAAATCGCTTTTAAAGTAGGAACTACAATTTGTATGAAAAATATATAAACAATGTTTTGTAATTTTTTGCATTTTTTTTGCACGGAAAACGGTTAAACTGAGAATAACAAATTAGCGCATATAAACTGAGCATTGGGTTCAAGATTATTTAATAATTGAATCCAGGCAATTTTTCGGTCAAACTTTCGCTATATTACATGTTTAAAAAAACATCTAAATGTTTAATTAATCCTAATTTTTTGATATTATTTATTTTTTTAAATATTTGAGCACTACAAAAAAAATTGTGTGCACTTCAGTAGTTGCCTCCAGAAAAGCAAATAAATCATTAAAGAAACCAATGGGCACAATAAACTGTATGAAATCAATTAATATTGACTATTATATCGTTTTCGGGTCTTCCCTTCAATGTTCAAATATTTATTAACTTACTAGTTGGGAGTGACTCAAGCGCGTTGTGCGGCCCGTCTTGGGGCAACTATTGAATAATTGTATAGAAAATTTAATTCTGACCGGGAAATTACAATATTGGCAATTTAATCGCCAACACGAAACAATATTATACATTAAGCTATAGCCAGATGGAAAGCCGTAAAGTTGTAATGAAGAGATCGGTTGAAGATGGCGGAGATAAGATGCAGTTCAAATAACGGACAAATAATGCAATTATTTTATGATGGAGTCATAAAACGATACAGGATATGTAGTAAAAAAACATTATTTTGAAATTTAGAAGCTTGCAATGGAACGTTATTAACCTTTCCTTAGCAGCACTAAAATTTTTAAAAATTGTTGTGTTTTGCTCGTATTGTGCCTATTTTGTTAAAAATTATCCAACATTAAATTATTTAAATTAAATTAAATTTTAATTGTTTATTTTATATGTGATCGCTGTTTCACCTTACGTATATTACATATATTTTAAAACTAGGTGTTAAATACTCTCAAAGTTACTTGAAATTTCCTTTTTCATATATTCTTCCCATCATCAATACTTCACTGCCTCCAGATGGTTGGGAGCAGCTAGGACTCTTGTGCTGTTTTCAAATAAAAAATGTTGAGTTCTGTTTTCAACACAACCGTATCTTCAAAAATATACAACTAATTACTTATCAAATTTTAGTTTCTTCACAACTACTGAGTAAGAAGATTGCAATAAGAACACCATCCCCGTTTTTGTAGATATCATAATACCTATTCTGGAACCATTCGAAAATGTTGTTTTTTAAGACGGTTTACTTGCAAAAAATTTCAAAGGTGTATATTTTTTATTAGTTTTTAAGTATCTTAACATTGGTAATACAAGGTATTCGTACGGGAAGATATTACTAGAAATTATGATAAGAAAAGTGAATAAAAATACATCATTACAGTTCCCGTGAAACCTGCTAACGTGTATCGAGAGAAGTATTACAATATCCAATATTAGATTGAGCACGTAGATTTTAAGGTCAGAAGCCAAATGTTCAATGTCCGATTATTGGTCAAGAAGATGTACCGAAACGTTTATCTATAGCAGTTTAAACACAGTTATAATGTTGCTTATTGTTTCTTTAAGCTTTTAGAATGTTGCTGTGGAAAGTAGAAATTGTTTAATATTGTTTTTTTTAACTGCACGAATCGCGAAAAATGTGTCCATCTAAATGATAAATAATTTTTTTGTTAAGTCGTCAATTATTGATGACTTAACAAAAAATGTTTCTACAAATACGAAAACTTTTTATGGTTAGACAGATTTTTTTTGCCAAACCTGCATTAATAATATATGACAATCTTTAAATGGCTAAGCACAGTAATTAATATCGTCGTCACGAGACTTTTAATATGGTTATAGATACTATTATAAAGATATGTTTAATTTTTTTAAATTATGATAATAAAAAGGGGTTCTACGTGATTTTAGAAGTGATTTTTTTTTTCGAAATTCCATTGTTGTAAAGTAGTTTTTAGGTTAAAACGTTGAATTGTTTGTGTAAGAAAAAAAAATTCTTGGATGGAAATTTTTTTTTACGTTAATAAACATTGTAATTTTAAAAAATTATTTATTTTTACATCTTCCTTCATCTAGAATTACCTCCCGAAGTTAGCGCACTTTACCTCCAGACACCCTGTATATTATGGAATACACTGTTACTTACCGCCTTGCAAAAATAAACGCAATAACTTGCAAATATCGTTTTATTTGATTAATTTGTGATATTTTACAAATTAATAATTAAAAATTATATATCGTATATTTGCGGCATGTTCCATAGTGGAAGTTACTTTCAGTATCGATCTAGTGTAAGACCACCATTCAGAAATGAAACGTTGTTTGAAATGGCTTTGGCCGTGTTTGGTGATCAGATATGAATGGCCAGGTTCATCCCCGAATTTAATCTCGTCGAATTTAATGTTTCAAAGACCCAATCCTGTCTGATTACGTCTAAAAGGGATCCAAATGATAATCTAGTCTCCTTCAACGGAAGCAATCTTCCGAACAGGCCTTCCATTGATATGCTTGGTGTAACTATAAGTGACCAGCTCAGGTACGGGGGCTCCATCGAAGCCAGAGTAAAGTTGGCCTCTCAGAAGCTGGGCGTACTGTACAGGGCCCGCAGATACTTTAATAGTACACAACTGCTCACCCTGTACAAATCGCAAGTGCGCCCTACTGTCGAATTTGGCAGCCATCTCTGGTCTGGAGCCCCAAAATACCTGAAAAAAACCCTTGACTCTGTGCAGAAACGGGCGGTCCGTTTGATAGATTCCCCAATCTTAACAAACGGACTGCAATCTTTAGAGCACAGACGTCGGGTAGGTATTATTATTATTATTATTATTTTTTTTTTTTTTTATTTACGCCCTAATGGGCTTTTACATGAAAATATACATTTACATTGATTACAATAATTGAACATAAGAAGATAAATGGAGTTAATTGTAAGAAAGCAACACATATAATAAAATTTTGTGCAAATTAGCAAAACACTAATAAGATGGATTCAATATAAAATATACCCAAGCATGAAATAGTAAGTAAAAGAAAGTTCAACATAAAAAGTAAGTAAGTGGGTGTGTTTAAACCCAGTATTAATTGTGTGTTTAACAAATCGATAAACCAATATAAATTAGAGTGTAACTTAGTCGTGAGGTAAAGAACATTATAACAGAGATTTAAAAAAAAAAAAAAAAAAAAAATAACAAAATAAGAGTTGCACCTGTAAAAAGCAAAAACTAATAGAATTTAGCAATATCGACATGAATAAGAAATAATAAGATCTAAGATGGAACATAGTGTTATGTATAAAAAGTAGTTAGTAGGTATATGCATACAATTATAAGTGTATAGTAGAGCAAATAAAAAACAAACAAATATGGATATAATTTACTTGAAAGGTTTCGAATGGGAGAAGATGTAATAAAATTATTAAAGCTATAAAAGTTAATTATTAGCCGATAGAATCGAAATAAGTTGCCTTTTAAAGCTCACAAAATTGTCAAAACCAAATATATCTATAAGTTCACAGTATTTATTCGCAAGGTTGTGAATTCTAGGAATTGGTGAAAAAATAGAATAATTAGTGTTGAGGTTCTTGTTAAATTTAAAAGTATCTTTACTGCGAGTTTGCCTAGCAGGAACATTAATGCAAATAAGTTCCAACAAAATAGGGCTGTCAATTAAAGATTTAATAATTTTGAATAAAAATAGCAAATCAATTAACACTCTTCTATCAGATAATTTAAGAAGTTTAGTTTCAGCAAGCAAGTTATTGTAATTTATAAATTCGATTGGAATTTTCATTTTAAAATTAATGTACCGAAGGAATTTATTTTGTACCTTTTCTAATGATTGAGAATGGACCTTGTAGTACGGTGACCATACGGTGGAATTGTATTCTAATTTGCTTCGTACTAACGAGCAATACAGATGTTTTAATGTTGACATACTTTTAAAATTTGCTCCCATTCTCAAAATAAAACCTAGTATTCTCATCGCATCGCTTATTATTTCATCGATGTGTTCGTTAAACTGTAGACTCTCGTGGAATATAACACCAAGATCACGAATCTGTGATACACGAAGAAGATTAGCACCATTCATAAAATAGGAAAAATTAAGTGGATTTTTGCCTTTGTAAAAACTGATAATCTGGCATTTACCTAAATTTAGTTGCAAATCATTGACAGAACACCACGCACATAGTTTATTAAGGTTCAACTGCAAAATTGCGCGATCGTCATCGTCTTTGATTATTCTGTATATCTTCAGATCGTCGGCAAATAACAGGACTTTAACATTAGTAAAAATATTAACAATATCATTGATAAACAAACAAAATAATATTGGGCCCAAGTGAGATCCCTGTGGTACTCCGCTCGAGGCAGCAAATGTATAAGAAGTAAACGAATCTATCTTGACTGCTAAGTACCTTCCTAATAGATAACTCTTAAACCATTCCAACATACTCCCTCTTATTCCCAACAATTTTAGTTTACGTAATAATATTTTGTGGTTTACTTTATCAAATGCCTTACTGAAGTCAGTATATATGGAATCAGTTTGATGTGATGCATTAAGGGCATTAACAATATCATTCGTGTACAATATCAAATTGGTAAGAGTAGATCTACCTTTAATGAATCCATGTTGAAGGGGAGAGATGGTTCGATTGATTCGGGATATCAACTTATCTAGTACTAGGCTTTCAAAAAGTTTGGGTAAAGTAGACATTATACATATTGGCCTATAATTTGTTACTTCGCTCTTATTACCTTTTTTGAAAATGGGCGTTAAAAGACTAAACTTCCAAAGGTCCGGGAATACACCTGATGAGAGTGACTTTGTAAATAACTTATGAATAGGATATGACAATGTATGCATACAATTTACTAAAAACCTGGGCGGAACATTATCAGGTCCTGCGGATTTTCGGGAATCAAGACTCTTCAGCTTAGATATAATATCGTCTATGGTTACATTACAGTCAGATATATCAAGAGTTTCAACCAAATCAAAGCACGAAATATTGCTGTCTTCACTTGCATTAATGTAAACGCCGCTAAAAAAATCAGCAAAAAGATTAACAGTTTCCTGAAGATTTTGGGATAATTTAGAATCGAATGACACACTACTAGGTATGTAAGTACCATTTTCTTTTTGGGATTTAACATATTTCCAAAAGAAATTTGAGTCGTCCATGATAGAGCCTTCGACATCACTAATGTAATTTTTGTAACATTTTGCGGAGAGCTTATTGCACTCTGCCCTCAATTTTTGAAATGCAGTATAATCGATGGCCAGGCGACTTTGTTTGAATCTCTTATGAGATAATTTTTTAAGGTAAATTAAGTCTATCAGGTCTTTTGAGAACCATTTTGGGTATAGAGTTTCTCTGTAAGTCGTTAAAGGAACAAATTGTTCAATTGCAGAATTAACGATGAAGTAAAATTTTTTAAGGTGTACATTAATATCATCGTCGCTATCAAAGAATGACCAGTCAGTCTGTTTAAGGAAATTTGAAATTTTAACATAGTCAGCTTTTTTGAAATTTCGAGTTTCTACTACCTTTTTTACGATAGGAATTGGTTTAAGATTAGACATGCATATTTCTAGTGGTGGATGGTAAACATCGACAGGTAATAGAATTTCGGTACTTCTCACAACACAGATGTCAGACACATTTGACAGTGCCAAATCCAACGTACGACCTCCTATATTATGAACATTATTACACTGTGTTAGACCTAAGAACAGTGCCATATCTCTAATAACACGAATATTAACATTAGAACAAGAATTGACAGAATTCATATTACACCAATCATAATGTGGCAGATTGTAATCACCAACTAGAAGTAGTTTAGTATTAGGATATTTAGCACAAATTGATTCAACCTCGTCGCAGTGATTGCTGTAGCTTTGGACATCAGAATTCGGAGGTAAGTATGCACATCCCACTATTATTTTACCTCTAGAAGTGTTCACATTGACAAATAGTTGCTCGATGGATGTGTTTTTTGTGGATATTTTTGAAGAACTGAGATTTTTTGAGATAGCAATGGCTACACCACCTCCTCTCGTTTTGGCACTTGTTTTAGAATTCCTATCCATACGGTAGATGTTGAAATTAGGGAAGCCTAATTCGGCAGAATTGATTCCTGAGTCGAGCCATGTTTCGGTTAAAATGAAGATATCACTGCTGATAGTTGCCGCCGAAGTCAGCAACATGGGAAGTTTAGTGCGGATCCCTCTCACATTTTGGTAGTAGCATTTTATTTTTTGTTGTTTCAGTTTTTTGGCACACATTCAATAATTTTAGGTACAGAGTTCACATATTTGATAGTTATATTGGTTTCACCGTTGTTCTTCCTCGTCTCGAGTTGTTGGCGTAAATCTAGAAGTTGAGTCCTCTGCAATGGTGTTTGGTCGTTACTGGCCTTTATACCGTTTTTCAGTTTTGCGTTCCTGGTCAAAACCTCACGAGCCGAGACAGAGTCATTGAATTCGACCTTAATCGGTCTAATTTTGTTGGACTTTTTTACACCAAGTCTGTACGACTTAACCACACTCGGTATTAATTCATTATTTATATCACTAATCGCTGAAACTACCTTATCGCTGTCCATTTTAATAATTGTTGTTGTTGATTCTGAAATACTTTCGGGAACATTAAATAAAATAATGTTCTTTGACCGGGTTTTTCTTTCCTCGGCCTCTGCGAGCAAATCATTTATTGAAGATGAAGTATTTGTCGGGTTAGTAACAATAGACTGAGTATCCGTTACACTTTTTAATGTAGACAATTCTCCTTCCAACATTCCCATACGAACAGCCATCAATCCTGTGGTTCCTAACAGATCCGTTGTTATCGGGGTAATTTTACCCATTTGCTCCTTCGTAAATTTGTTGCCGGGGTCATTAATAATTTTTATCAGCGAACAGAGTAGATCCTTGGCCTTGGTCATATAGTTAAGAGAGTTCTCGTTTAAATCCATATTAAAATTTATTTAAAAAGAGTTAAAAATATGTTAACTTTATTCGTAATTAGTTTATACACAAACCGTATGCTGTCCTTGTTCTATCGGTATTACAATGGAAGATGCTCTGAGGAACTAGCGTCATTGATCCCTTCGGCGCCGGTGCGTAGTCGGGATACACGCCAAACGCGCGCCCAACATTTGTACACAGTTGACACTTGTCACATGAGAACGGGTCGCTTCTACGATTCGTTCTTAAGTTCAACAGCTCGGCTGTGGAACGAACTGCCGGCCTCTGTGTTTCCTCCCTCCTACAACATGGGACTCTTCAAGACCCATGTTCACTCCTTCCTCTCCACAAAAAGACCCTCCACACAGCATCCCCAAAGATGACATAGGCCCTGAGGGAAATTATTTTCTTCAGGGCCTCCTGTGTGGAGTAAATATAAAAAAAAAAAAAAAAAAAAAAATCCCCACCATCCTCTTCACATCTCCTTTCCCTCTCCACAACCTTCTGTCTCACAACTTACCCCGTTTGTGGATGCCATAGTATTATTGGTTCCAGACGGTTGGAAGCAGAAGCAGTTGGGACTCGTGTTCGGTTTCATATAAAAAACTTTTTTGTACATTATTTAATACTTAAAATGCTAGCATGTTTTACCTAATACATTGCCACTTAGAAGTGTAGATTAAGACAGAGGATTGTTTATTACAGCGAGGTTCAATAGTGAGAAAGATATTTAAACGTGTTAGCAGCTGTTAAATAGGTATTGCAGGATGTTAACTGACTCCTTACTTTGTGTAAAACAGCATTTAAAAGATATTTCCTGTCCCAACTGGTCAAGGAAGACATTAAGGACTTTTAAGCCTGCCACTTAGAACAGGCCGATACTCCAAGGATGCTTAACATCCTGGGGCATCTAAGAGGAAATGTTATTTGCTTATTCACATCAGGAGTTCATAAGAAGGAAGATGAGTGTAGTATTATTGACTCTATGCAATACTTTGTTTGTTTTTGGATTCACAAGGATAAAGAAAATCTCGAACCAACATGAATTTTCACTCCCATATAATTTACGTTCAAACTTAGACCGATCACATCAGTATTCATAAAAGCTCTTGGGAAAGTGACGCATAGACAAACACGCACGCTACACCACAGTATTAACTCAACGTAAATATTTTCCAAGCAAATGGATTTTTACTGTTTTATAACAGGTCTAGGTGTCTTGTATTTACTTTGTCTGAATTTTTGTACTAAAAACACTATTTCAATGAAAATAACAAACCCGTTTACACCACTAATTAATGTTAATTATTAACGAGTTTCAAAACCAATGCTATGTTTTTTTCATTAGGATACAACGTATATTAAAAATGAATACGTGTAAATGTAAAAATAGATAAATAAGTACGTAGGTAAAGAAAAAAATATTACAATAATCTTTGATTTATTAGTAACTATTTAAAAAAATTATAATAGAAAATAATTAAAATTATTTTTACATAAACAAAAACTTTTATAAATTAAAAACAACAACAGAATAATAATAATATAGTGGTGTAAACATAGTTTGTTATTTTAGTTAAATTATAACGACACCACAAAGTTTTTTGGGCGAAGACATTATTTGTACCAGGCTACAATTCTATTTGAAAGCCTTCCAAAACACATTTAGTAGTCCAATTCCTTGTGTATTTTTAAAAATAATGATAAATTATATGTGCTAGCCGAGGATTGACAACATTTTTTTTCATCTTTGTCCCTTTAAATTAATGGCATATTATGTACATGCATATTTTTCATCTTTTTCCTTTTATAATGTAATTTTTTTTTCTCCTCTCCTTTTTAAAATATTTTTTTTCAATCAAATATCAATGTATATCATGGTCACCCTACATGTATACTAAATTATACTGTAATGAATTTGATGGAATTAGATTAATAGGTACCCATGTGGGTACCCAATTCTTAGAAAAAATAATGTAACTATATTTTTCTCTTAATACATAATCTTTGTGTTATTTTTATAATTTTGTAAAATTATTAACTTCAACACAGGCTTGTCCTAGTCAGGTTAAAAATTCTAACGTAAAAACATACAATTTAAAGAAACAATAAACAAATGATATTTGTAATTATCGAAGAACTCAAAACATTGTCTCGTCTTATTGAGATAAATGTCGTAATATCTCTAAAAATCTAGTTTTGAGATAAACAGATCAATACTAGCTTTTTGGAGATACAATATTTTGCCAAAACACTGGCATAATTTGAAAATTCCTTAGACCCACTAGCTTCAGGCAATGGAGCATAAATAAAGTGAAAATATTTTTTCATGTGCCGTATCAACTATTTTGCTAAAATATGCCACTCTAATGAATAATCAACAAGGGTGGACCTTAAACGTTTTTGGAGATTTTGTTACTTTTCTCGCAACCAGTAGAGAACCGCAAGATTCAAACAGTAGTAACAATTTCAAATATGACGAAAGATTGAGCCTTCATTTAAAATGTTGAAAAAAAATATACAAACATATCACGTGATACAGCATACTGACACATCACGTGACGCATACGTGGCACGTATGGCTGCAGATACGGCAAAAAAATAAGGGGACAGAAATCATTAGATGTAGTGACTTGGCTCTTTTCGAGGAACTTATCGATTCCGAATAGTGGTCTCTCACGAAAGCGATTCTTCGTGCAACTGGGTTGATTTTATCGTTCTACCAGGGAGGTCGTCAAACGTACCTACATACTTTCGAATTAAAGACTTATGTAACATCACATTTTCAAGTTGCAGATAAACGTTTTACCATCTGACGACGGAGAAAGAGAAGTTAAATTGCCCGGAATAAATCACAACATTGAATAATAACAGTGGACAATGGACAATTCGTTAGATTTGAATGTCGGTACAATACCATCATAAAAATGCATTATGATCAATCGGACTAATGATTGTGGGAAAACTGTTTTACACGGAGTTTAAAATACACTGTTTGAGATTATGCAACCTTTTAAATGCTCAATTTTATTGTTAACAAGTCTCCAGGTACATGATTTGCACATTGTGTTTAGGAAAAACACCCAGTTAAAGGACAACTCTCAAATCCTTGCGATTGGAGCATTTGATAAGCGTATTTATTTAAAAATAGCACAGACACGCGGAAAATCACGGGATATAAAAATTTCAATTTTGAAATAGACAATAAAAATAATTTTCTGTTTGAATATTATTGGTTGATATTTAATACAAATTGTGGAAATGACACTAAAATTTAAAGCTAATTTTAGTTCTTTGAACATGAATAATTTCGCGCAGGAATAACGCACATCACATACATTCGAAGTTAGAATGTTTTATGCTTGCGATTAGAGCATTTGATAAGTCTTCATTTAAAAATGAATATAGGCATAACACTTTAATTAACCCCAAAGCCTCTGACATTTTGTAAAATACATATCATATGAGAACTGTCAATAGAAAATAATTTTGCTGTTTAAAAGAATTTCAAAACAAAATACTGTAGTTTTTAACAAGGATAAAGTTTTTAAAATCGCTCACCGATTGTTTTTTATCGTGTAAACTGTAATTACTACTTTCCACGACAACATTTAATTATTGGAAACCCAACTATCAAAACGTACCAAGGAAATAACAATGATATTCGTTTTTTTTTATTACATCAAAGCAGTTTTAAAAAAAGTATCATTGACTTTTTTGTTTATCGGTGTTTATATAATAATTTCTGCTTTTCTAGATAACAATGATTAGTGATCATTCTTTCCCTGAGAAAAATTAACTTCAAGAATGTAATGGAATGTTCCTGTTCATTACAAATTAGTACTTCTAATAAGGAAGTGAACGAAGGCAAACGATAATATGTGAGAAAATATCGTAAATGAGTCAATTTTAAAAGTTGCAAGCACTTACCGCATCTCAGTTGGTTACAAGTTACGTTCTTGTAATCATGTCTATTACATACAAACTTAGTACTATCAGAATCACTTTGTTATCATTGGTACGTATTAACGGTTGTAGTCAAAAACATTATTAACAAAATATTATAAGCAATAATTAGTCGCATTAAATATCCATACAAATTGAAATTATGTCAGGATTTAAAATTAATGCCGCTGACGGGAATTGTACCCGCACCTTCTGATGTCCGGTCAGGTGCTCTGGACCACTGAGCGACGTCGGCTTTATTTTTACTCGGGAGATAATTTAATTTTGAATGGATATTTCAGGCTTATAATAATTTGCTATGCATACAAAACCTTGTCTTATAAACATCAGTTTATCATTAAAAAAATATAAATATTTTTCAATTACTGACAACATTATAATAATAATAATACTAATAATAATTGGATAATTTGTAGAGCGCCGTTTTTGTGAAAAATCACCTCAAGGGCGCTGTACAATTTATTTCCGAGGTTACTACCATTATTGGTTAAATAATTAATGGTTTTAACTAAACATGAGTTCTAAAAATGTGAGAAATAACGTAATAATATTTGTATGGCACAATTTTTCGTGAAACATCTTCATTAACATGAAAACGGTTTTAAAAAGGCTCCCATAGGTACTTAGTTGACAATGTAGCATGTTGTCGCCAAATATTTAAATTTATATCGTGGCCCAAGAGTTGTGGCGCCAAGAGGCGTTTATATAAGTATCTACATACCCACCCACGTAGGCGTATTCAATTTATTTAGTTTTAAATTTGTTGTTTGAAGTTTGAATGAACTTTCACAAACAGACGCATGTTCCAAAAAACAGCAGGTATTTTATAGTTTTCAAACAGGTTGATGAGTTGATGATAAGCTTTTCCGCCATAATTGATCCCACTTCTTTCACTTTCGTATTGCAAAATATGGTTCAAAATAATGCGATAACTTCCCACCAAATATGTTCGTTATCTGACGCATTTATCTCAGTTCGCGGGATAGCTATGAAAAATGCATGAGAAGTGTTTATTGCCCGCGCGTTGCAACTTCGTTAATAGCGTTTTTCTTCGGCGTTGTTATAACTAGTCACAATAATAATTCATTTAAAATATATTGCTTACATCGTGTGAAGTATTTGCCTGCACGCGAGATAATGGGGCGTGTTGTTCGCCAATAAAATACACTGGCGTTATGTACAGTTAACAATACGATATTGTCAGTTGAAGAAAACATTTGGTACACAATTTAATTTATTTGAGTTTGACACGTAAAGCTTGCCTGAGAAACAGACAATTATTGTTGTAAAAATTTATGCTTTATTGAGGTTAATGTCTGAACATAAAACAATATGTTTTGACAACTTTCATAGAATAGTGGTGGCTCTTTGGTTCTTGGTTTGAACCTAAAGATCGCGAGCAAAAATGACGGCGTGGGAGAATGAAAGTGGGAATTTATTTATTTTATTTTAGTCATTTGTACATCCAAGTTTATAAATGTATAATTTATTATTAATCAAATGTATTCATTATTACATTTTAAAGTTTTTGTTGCACTTTCTTTAGATTAATATGGTTCCTATAACCCAGCTTTAATCTATAATGTCAATAATATTGCATGACTTTGTTTATTCAACTATTTTGTGTATATGTCCTATTTTGTAGCATAATTTTATTTTACTTCTTTTGTTATGTCTGAATATCGTTGTTGTATATAATTTTATTGCACGTTATTGTGTTATGTCTGAATATCCTTGTTGTATATAATTTTATTGCACGTTTTTTTTTGTTTTGTATGAATGTACTTGTATATAATTTTATTGCACGTTCTTGTATTATGTCTGAATATCCTTGTTGTATATAATTTTATTGCACGTTTTTTTGTTTTGTCTGAATATCCTTGTTGTAGTAATTTTATTGTACGTTCTTAAGTTATATCTCTGAATATCCTTGTTGTATATAATTTTATTTGAAAAGTATTTTTTACTAGGTTTTTTACTATTTTATGCATAAACATCATCGCAATCGCATTTCACCGATAGCCAATTAAGTTCATACCCATATCATCCAGATTGCATGACGTATATGTAGGGTTTTCAAATTCCCCACCTTTTTAAAATCCTGTGGGATTGCGGGATAGAATTTAGAAATCCCGCGATCCAGATAAATCTCGGGATCCCGCGGGTTTTGCAAGAATTTTATTAAGAGGTATCAACATTTCAGAAACAAATAATATTTTAGTTATCAATTATCTTTGATCTTAGTTAGTTTATTATGAAAAAATAGATTGATCAGGTAATATAATAAGTATTTTAAGAAGAATTCGATAAAAAAAAATGGTCGTAAAATTATAAAAACACAACTGTCACAGCCAGGACGAACTAAGTAAATCAAGATCAATCATTAATAGTAATATTATTAAAAAAATACATTTTTGATTAAAAATAAGATCATAAAAACATATACCATGGGGAGTCCTGTCACCCATATGTAAACGGACATTATTTGTGCACAAAAGCTCAGCAGCGGAAAGTTCTCTCTGCTTCCACATTAGTTGGTTGGACTGTCATCACAGCATGTTATTGGTGTAAATTTATTTATTCAATCCGACAAATACCGCACACGAAAATCCTTAATTCCGCGGGATTGCAAACCCTATTAACATAAGTAATACACACACACAGATGTGGCGGAAGCTGGAATAAATGTACCCACAAGAAGGATTTATGGGATTACTAAAACCTGAAACCGTTAATAATTAATTTTATGTCGACATTACTATTGCTGAACTACAAATTTTACTGATCATTCTACATTTTAAATAATTGTTCTTCCTGTTCTTAGGTTCGAAGTATTGCTATTTTATTACGGTATTTATTGGTGTTTAAATGTGAATACCGCATAAGAGTCTCAACTGCTCCCAACCGTGTGGAATCAGTAAGACTATGCAATGACTGGAGTATGTTGCGAGGTCGAAGATGGTGAGGAGAGGAAGGAGATGGGGAAAAGGAAGGTGAGAAAGTACATGGCTATTAAGATCTGGTCACCAAACATGGGTAAAGCCATTTCAAACAACTTTTTAATTCTGAATGGTGGTATTTTGCCAGGGTGATACTGAGAGTAACTTACATTCCGAAACGTACCGAAACTGTGAAGCAATACAAATGAATTAAATAAAATTTATTTGGACATGGCGGGATTTGAACCCGCGACATCTGGATTGATAGTTGAGAGTATTACCTTCTTTTCTCTGCTGAATCGCCGTACAGATACGAGGTCAATTTTGAAAAACATGGATAAATATGTATACCTTCCTTTAAAATTGAAACATATTGTACCAGCGCAGACACATGCATAATCACTAGATATTACAATAATTGTAGGATTGGTGAATCTCATTTCCTTTCAAAAACAAACTTTGTCAATTTTCATTTATATTTTTTGTCAACAAATTAGAGAGATCTAATAAATGTCAATAAATGCGGCATAAATAGCAACTGTAAATCACGCAACATTTTTTTAATATGGTGACATCTTCAAGCTTAAACTTTCAGAAATAATACATATTACAAATAAAGAATAATCAATTAATACGAAAATTTGGTACCATATTTATCGCTTGTTGAATATGATTTCCAATCAGTTCCAATTTTAAAATTAAAAAATTGATTAAAATTGAAAACCATGTATGATCGTGTGAGAAATGTAGAGATGCTGATGTAAGCGTAATGAGTAAGATTGGGAAAGGGACGCTCAGATGGTTTGGGTATGTAGAGGGAATGGACGAAGAAAGGAGTGTAAGGAGAATATATAGAGAAGAGTATGTACGAGACGATGTATGAATGTGAAAAAGGCAAGTATTGTGTGCCAAGACCGAGTTGTTTGGCGGTTCGTCCTCTCTGCCTAACCCTGCGGGGGGTGGCATGGTGGTTAGTTAATTTTTTAAGTTCGTTGAACTTGAATAAATTTTTGTACCGATAACCGAAATTGTTTCATGATATTTCTTCTGTAATACATTACAATGCGAACCTTGCGAACGTCGTATTGTTTGTATTTGCGTGAACAGATTAATAAGATTCTTTTCTGTAAACAATAAGTGCTTGTCAAAATTATGACAATGGCTTGTCAAAATTACGGAAAGAACCGCGACAGTCTATTACGTTTTTCTATTATCATCACCATCTTCCAAAAATGAAGTCATAATATTAAGACTAATACGATGTATACAATTACGGAATTAGTTTTATCTGTGTGTGATTTGGAAATCTTTCAGATTAACAAAGCTTGGCCAGAGATAAGTTCTTCCGACTGGAGAAGTGAAAAATCGTGTTTTCTCATGTTCATGTTGTCTTCTGAATATCTAAGGTCTACAGCTTGGTTAATTGGGTCTAGTGTTTGTAGTGGAAGACGTATACGTATATGCACCCATTCGAATTTTTCATTTTGTTTTCGTGAATGAATGAATGCGAATGTTGGAAGTGAAAATTAATCCACTTCCTAGCTGAAACTCGGCAGAAAGACTTGTTATCGATGACAATGCGTTCTATTAACTTTTGGAGGCAGTTACGCATACACATGCAGACACAAACGCATTTCCCTGAAATTGGATGACATTACAACAGTTAATATACGAAATAAATTTTTCTTTTAACCAATCGGGATTTGGTTCAGTTGGTAGCACGGTCTGACTGGGGAGGTTCAAGAATGATCAATTCAAGAAAGTTCGATCTGAAAAAACTTTGTTTATTACGGGTAGATTTTTTTATTAAAGAGAATTGTTGGTTCTATTAAAATATTATATAATCATCCGTAGAATTAATAAATCGTAATTTATTAACGATTTAATTCAATTTCGTTTGTTAGTAAGTAACTGTGATATAAGTACCTAAGTATATTGCATTCTTAAGTAAAAATTCTTATATTTCTGTGTATAAATTATAATGAATTTATGCCGCCGTTCTTAAAATATTTTGTGGTGTTTTGGTCAGCACAGTTGTCTTCCAAGCAGTGGCATTTTTTTTTAAATTTCATTTTACTATTTAAAAGATTAAATACATTTAAAAATATGTATCGCATGATTTTTCATTTAATTTCTGCGCTAGAATGAAATAAATTAGTAATTATTTACACTATATTGCAGTGCATTCAACTCAGGAGAAAGTGTGACGATTTATCTTGACACATGTGCGTGTGAATACACAGATTCTGAAGTGTACATAAGGTGATTGTAATTTGTCGTGTGATTGGATGGGTCAGTAGTAGAAGATAGTATAAACAGATTACCGAGATAGTCCATTAAATAACAATAAAGAGAGTCGCACGAAGCGTTATTATTACAAGCAGAATGACAAGTCCATTGTCTCGATTTATGTGTGTCACTCGTTACTTGATGAAAAGCTTTCTTCTATCTCGTAATGGACAAATAATTGGATTTTTTAATCGAAATTTTTAATGTAATTAAAGTTGGAACATGTGAACTATTGAATTAAATGAATTAGAAAATTAATGACATTTCTTTTACCAGTCACGCAAATGCGTAATTTTCTTGAAAACATCCGACAACATAATCATTCTAAAGTAAGAATTCTAATTGCGTCGATGATCCGCAAAAGTATACATTTTCATCATATTTTAAAATATCCCTTTTTAGTGGTAATTAATTTATTGACTGTCAACTCTTTTGAAATTTTGCGCAAAAGACTTACGCAGTCTTCCCACGGGTCGGTAAGGAATCGACGAAATCCCAGTGCTGTGAAGAATCGGGAAATGTTATGCGATGTATGTTGCATGATTTCTGCACACCGCTGATAATCTATGTAGCTTGTAGCTCAGTAAACTGTCGGTATGGCAGATTTCTGTTTTCGCATTTACCGTCTTTACGCTGAATGTCATTATCTTATCATCGTCAAATTGATCTACGTGTACCATTATGAGGAAACTATTGTAACATGTAATTTAATATATTAATATAAATATATAAAACTGTGAATCAAGTCCGTCATAAATTGACGACGAGCTGTGGAATTTTTTTGTGATATTATTTATGTGCCTATATAATAAGGTCTCAAGAATATTTTAAATCATTTTGTAACAATATAAATTTTATTTGCTAAAATGATAATTAGAAGTTCGTTATGGGATATCGGCAGTATCGCGATAAATATTGTATACGTGAAGTACATCACTCTCGCAGCCCAAACTGTTTACGAAATTGGCAGCCCCCAATACAATAATATGAATCGGTGGGATCTCGGTATACCGCATTCGGTTTTTGTCGATTCTTTACCGACCCATGGAACGACTGCCTTAATTTACATGATACGATTTAATCATTGACATATCAGGTCGGTGGATTCAATCATATGAATGACTTAACATATTTCATTCGGTGTAAATTGACGATGATGGTGCTTTAAGAAATGGGTATATCTGGATTTTGAATCGTTCTTATTACGAAGATTTGTAAAAAGTAGATTAGCGAACGAATCGTTTGGATAACTGAGTTGCTCAGTTGAAGTACAATTAAATGAAAAGCTTCGCTTAAATTGTAAAATTACTATTAATAGTTGATAAATAACCGATAGAATAGTGGTAGAAAAGTCTGATTAGTTTGCTGTAAGATTCATGATTCGATTTTGTTTAGTTTTATTTATTTATTTATTTAACGCCCAGAGGGCTTTTACATGGTTGGTAGTATAATTTTAATTTGACAGATACTTTGAAACATAAAAAATAAGAATAAAATTACATTTGATCAAAGCTATGCAACAAGTCATACAAATACAAGAAACAAAAACAGAAAATTACAGCTATTTGTAGGTTTACATGATGTGTTTAGGAGTATTGTTGAAATAAATGTTTTAAATGATCCACAAAACTTGCCAAGCTGGTATTGAATATGTCAACATCACCCAAGTAATGATTTCCCATGGTGTGAAGTCGTTGTATCGGAGAGTGGGCAATGTAGTTACGCTTATGTGTGCTGCTGTAGAATATTGTATTTTGTCGTGTTGTTACTGTGGGTGTATGGATGTTTATAAGTTGCAGGAGTTCACAATTTATTTCTGAAATTGCATTATAATTTAAGGATTTGAAGTGGCAATTTTGTATTCGAACCAGTTTGTTGTTTTATTGTGGACAAATTTTGGGGTAGTTGTAGTTAACAGTTAGAATTGGAAACGACTTTGACTTACCTTTAGTCTTTTCGATCGACATTATGGACTTCAGAGACACTGCGTGGTCATCACCGTACAAAGTTTTGTAATAGACTCGGATTAAACGCACCGAAGGGACATGTTCACTGTACCGGTTTTCTTAACAGACGGGTCAGGTATAATTAAATTGTTGCAAATGTCACTGATGACGGTACTCCACATTGTCAGACAGGCACAGGAAATTGGGTAACAGGTTGAATGGGGAATGCAGGAACATATGTTTGAGGGAGATGCATATAGATGCTACAACATAATTATTTTGACTACCTGTGCGATTGTACCTAAGTAAGGAGTTGAATTTTCCACTACCGATAATATTTCAGTGAAGGTTACGTATGATTTAATTATTAAGTTTAGAAATATGATTTGCTTATTTTTGTTGATAAATGGCACTAAAATGTACAGGAAAATCCTAAAGCTTTTTTCTAGAAGAATACTTGGGCATAATTAAGTTCAAACTGTGCATTGCAATACGAACAAAAAGGCGAATGATTAATGTTCCGCATTCAATCATCCATTTTGATTCGAACAGCCATCATTGTTAGCATCAATTTTAATGACATCGTTCAATTTAATTACATACCAACCTTTTACGGCAAGCTTTTGAGAAATCGTGCACTAGGAAAACCTTCAACAAAGACCAACGCAAATATTTGTTCATTACTTATAGACGAACGTTTATTGTTAAGTGTTCCTACGTGAATCATTTTTATCAAATGTTTCAACCCACTTATAAAATTATCAAACTAAATCAGGTTAATTATCTAAAAAATAAACGTTTAAACGTGTTGCACTATTCTACACTATATGAAATTCGGTAATCGGTGCGGGTAGACCGGATTTTATAGTTTCCGGTCGTTCGGCGTTAGAGCGTTGGGATCATTGGAGGCATAATCGGACTAGTTGGACGTAAAAGTGGTACATATTTTTAAGCATTATGTCTCGTCTAAATATAATAAATCAATGATCTATGGTAGTTTTTAAGTGAACTGTTGAGTTCTGAAACTTATTAGATTTAGTTTTTGATTTACTTTTCAGGATGGAACAAATGATATTAATAAACAATATTATAATCAGGGGCCGCATTTGAACACCAAATATTAATAAAAAACAATGAAAATAAAATTTGGAATTGAATATAGGTACATATTTTTATAATTTCAATTTTTTTATTCATCAAAAAAATTGTCATATATATTATTGTAACAATCAAAATAAATAATATAACAAAAGAGAAAAGTTACAATACATAACATTTTAGCAGTTTCTAAATGGGTCCTTTTTACATTGACAAACTTAATTTAATTTTATAAGGTAGATTGGTTTATAAAAGTGTATCACATGGGTATAGCATTAATTTGCTTGATGGGAAAGTCAAAAACCAGATCATTTCAATAGCCTGTTAGAATATGCAAATTCAATTAATTATTTGATGGTGAGAGGAAAAGTAATTATCACATATCATTACTGATACATGCTTCATAACAGCTGTAACATTTGATGAAAAGATTTATTCAAATTATTATTGTTGCGAGATGATTTTTTTTCAGCTTTTGAAATGTCATGTTACATAACAAATGTACTCATACGTACTCTTTAGGGTGAATCACCTTTTTGCGCAAATACTAGGAGTACTACTTCTTTATCTAACTAACTAACTAACAAGTAACTAACAGGGGTAGGCAAACAAGTCGGACTAAACAGAGGAAAATCGGTTTTTACTAAGTATATTTTTGTGTGTGTATCCCAGCAAGCCAGATTTGAGGCATCTCCAATTTCATTAATCGAATGCGAATATAAGGTGACGGGATCAAAATGACAATTCAAATTCTTTAAAGAGTGATATAAAGTCAAAGTGATGAAACAAAAACTAGATTAAGTAGGTTACAAAGGAAAGGTTTAAATGTTAGTTTTTCATCGCTTTTAATGACTTTTTGTCACTTTTCAAAGGAATGTTGAGTTATCAAATGCTAATCGTATTCACTTGACCATTTAAATATACCATGATACTGTTAACCTCGATGTGGGCTAATAGTCCTAGTGAGGTTAATTGTTATGCGAAAAACTATGTTTTGTGTTCCGTGAGAAGCAAAAAATAAAAGGTAATTATTTTTTTTATCTTTTGACGTACTTGTGTGACACTTTTAGCATAATGTGAAAGTGTTAAAATAAAATCTATAATAAGAATTTCCTAAAACAAATTATATCTGCAAAGTCAATTTTTATTTCAATAATTTTCTCAAAATACTCAGATCAATATTTTTTTTTTAAAGGAAGACAAACATTCCCGGGTTACGAATAACCTGACAATATTTGAAAATCTCCTACTACTACCACAGTAAGCTGAAAATATTGCTTGTGTTGTGATGGAGGACTTAGCCAGCCGAGGAATTGAACACACTAAGCCTGGGTGGGACCCAAACGCGATGTCAACTCGGCCACCGACCGGTTTATTATTATTGATAATTGCTACGAACATTTTTTTTGCCTATGGTCTGCCTACATCTACCACTATTATATAACTTTTTAAAACCTTTTATAAGGGCGTCCTAAGACGAGAGACTTTAATTGCGGCAATAGTTGCGTTGCAACAGTCAAAGGCATACATATCCATTACGGTATGTGGAGGTACGCACATGAAAGACTTTTTAGTTGGGTTTTTTTGAATTTTGGAATAGTTTTCAAAATGTCGCCGTGATTAAGGTCTCTCTTATTAAAACTTTTTTCCACACATATATAATGTTTTTTAAGTCGAACAAGTAATATTAACTGGTTTCTTCTTAGTTATGTGCATTCGAAATATGCGTGATAAAAGATTAAATTAAAATACAATTCCCAGTAATATCCATGTTTTTGTGCTACCAAAATTCTGTTGTGATACATAAATATATATTTATTAAACCCCAGCAGGAGATCATTTTCTAATTTTAATGGCAGTTACTAACTAAGACATTAATTGATATAGTTCTCTAATGTTGCCCGTGACTGTAGATCGATTTGTCATGTTGACAACATGTATGAAACCCCTTTCTCCGCGATTAAACCAACATTTCTTTTCACATATTGAGACCCGTCGACATGTTTTAGTCACGTCATCATAAATACTATTAATCTGTTCCCCTGACGGGAAAATACGTCAACTTTTAATTGTGACGATAACTGATCACCGTCCTTAACAAAGGCGGTTATTATTACGTCGTTACGAGATAATTGAACATAGAGGATACGGTTTGTTGATCTCTGATCACCGAGAGGAGAAATTGAAACACGAATGAAATTTGTAAAAAGAATTAAAGGAATGTGTTGTACATGTACGAATAATAAAAATAAAACAAAAGTACAGATTGTCCAAAAAAAGCAGACAAAACTAAAGATTAAAATAAAGTAATTGGTTTTAAATGGTGAGAGCAAGATGGTCGGTCACCAGTCAACCTTATTTTTTTACATTGACTCCACACAGGAGGCCCTGAAGGAAATTATTTTCCTCAGTGCCTATGTCATATTTGGGGATGCTGTATGAAGGGTCTTTTTAAGGAAAGGAAGGAGAGGAATTTGTGAGTTCGGAAGGAAAAGGGTATATGGGGTGGGTAGGAATCCAGGGATCAGTGTGTCCATGCGTGACGGACGAATTAATATATCTCTCCCACTACGGCGCGATGCGAAAACGTAGCGAACCACTCGGGGTGACCTATAGCAGAGGTGTTGGTTATCTAATAATGGTTGCCGGGGCGGCGGTACCCAAACCCGCCTCACAAATTTAACTTTCAGATTCCGAAATAAAACGCATAACATCATATTAATATGACATGAATTGAGTTTTTTACGACCAAACGTATCATAGTTATATATATTTTGGGGTGTTATGTCGTGTTGACAAATAAAAAATAAAAACTGACAATAAAAATGAGAAATCAAAACAACTATTACTGGAAATACCAAGCCTTTGAGGGATTTTATGTGAAAATCGTCCTAAATTCTTCTCAACGAAGAGTACAATCACGAGAGCATCGTCATTTATATCTACATGTAAAAAGTTATTTTTAGAATTTGTTGTTGTTTTTTTTAACATTGTTCCTGGTTACAATAACCCTTGAAACATCAAGCTAGAATTCTTTGAAAATTGTAGGCATTTGATAGAGCTACGTAGTTTTATTTTGGCATCAGTAAGTTGGCAGTTGGCAGCGAGAAATCTCGGATACGGTTAACTATCACGCGAGGAGGTCGTTAGCTTAAACTATAGGTAGACAAATATGTATAAAATTTAAAATAAATATTAATGCCCCTGAATATGACAATCATTTTGCGTGCAAGAGAAGAAAATGCGCACAACTAAAGCACGTGATAAAAACAAAGTTTCCATTCTCTAATTTAAGAAATATTTGTGAACTACTTGACTATTTCGAAATTTAACCGCTTTCTTATGCCAAAACTTCTAGAGTTTTTTTTATTTGGTACAATACTTGAAATATTTTAACACATTATTTAATAATGCTGATTTGCAATATGTTAAAATTTTATTTCATGTGTGGATTTTCATAATTAGTAAAAATGACTCGTTCAACAAGTGTCAAAGGGATTAATGATGCTAGTTTTTTGTAGTACTTACCTACCATCCATTTAAATACAATTTTACATAAGCAGTGCATTATGAAGATTTTTTTGACTCCTCAGTGTAATTTGTTCGCTTTTGGGAAACATATGACCTCACAGAAATCATTGTGTCTCCCTTACTATTATGGTGGGAAATATGATCTAAACGGTGAGAAAGAGAAAACACTGCGATTTATATTCAAATCCATAAGCTAGACACAGACAAATTAAAATTTACTCCTCTCTGAAACCGAAGATACCGATAACAATTTGAGAAAAAAATATGAAACTTAGAAAAAAGAAAACGAGAAAAAAAGTGAGGTGACAGTAACTTTTACAATACACTTTTACAATAAAAAGTGAGTTTTTTTTTCACTGTCAGTAATTTTATAATGTAAGGTGAGCCATTTTTACAACTTTTTTTTATAATTGCATTCAAAATTTTATAACTCGAAAACTATACGTTTATATTTTTTTTATATTTAATAGCGTATTTCATAACCTTTCAAAAACAGTTTTTAGGTTTTGAATATGTTCAGATATTTTCCATTTATATGGTTTTTATTGCAAAAAGCCAAAAGATGCCAGATGCCTCAGGGGTTAAGCCTACAAAAAAAAAACTCGATTACAACCATATACTAGTATCTAAATATTTATCGTAAGAAGTTAAAAAAAGTAGAGATCTTGCTTGCTCATCTTTGCAAAATCGGCAAAAACTTATGGTTAAAATCCAAATAATTTTTCGATTCGTTGCGTGAAATTCGAAGCCCGGAATTAAACGAATTTGCGAAAAGTTTTCGTATTTTCATGTTGCACAGATTAGGATTGATAATTCGGTTATAATTCAGGACCATGTTTTTGAACTATAATTCAACGATCATCCATACCGAAATCTCGCGTGTAATTTAACCGGATGAAATCAGTATTTTGAAACGGTATGGGAACTGATAATAATCCGAGTAATTAATATTTGAAATATTAATGACCCCATCTTCTATCGATGTACATACAAATGGATGTCTCTTTGTTTATCCCCTGTAGACTCAAAAACTATTGCACCTCAATACAAAAGACACCCGAGGAAGACTTAATGCATTGTTTTTGTACAGGAATAAGATACGGGGGTTGAAAAAATGAATGTAATGTAGTTTTTTGCTTTTATATTAACAGTGTGGAGAAGACACTACACGATCAAGCAAAACGAAAAACTTATAAAAAGTAAACTTTTGAATTCTTTAGAACAATATTATTTCCACCTTAAAAATAAACCCAGTTTTCAGGTATACTTAAATTCACAACTTCCAAACTTTATTCCAAGCCATTCATTACCCTGAGCAACACCGGGTACAAGTCAGCTAGTGTTTGGTAAATTTAACCAAAAGTAAGGAAAATTTGAACGTACTTTATATACAAGGACACGCCTACAATATACATCGATCGGTTAATCTCCTCAGTGCTCGAAAGCAACTAACCTGTCCCGGAGTAATAATTATATTGTGGAAAAAGTCGTTTATTTTTTATTGTGTTGCTTCATGAAATAATTTATATCTGTGAGAGATTTTCGAAATTTAAGAGAAATGCTAACGAAATATGTCGTAATCGATGTAATCCTATCCAAAGACTTACTTAAATCTTTTTTTATGGTCCAAAGTTCCTCCCAAAACCTCTAAACCAAGATTAAAGCCATTACGTCGAACCCAATAAATTAAGACATTTCATAACGTAAATAATTGTACTGGTTTATCTTTCGATATCAATTTTTAACCGTTCAATTCTACAGTAGTTTATAACTTCCACCGAAGATCACGGTTTTCTTCAAAGTTTAACGGAAGGGTCATCGACTGGTCCTAAAGCAGTAAAATTCCTGAAATGATTTCGTATGGAGAATATTGCAAAACTTTTGGGATGGTTGAAGGCAAAATTAAAAGGCGGCATAAGTTTATAAGAGGCTCCGTAGTCCATTTCTTTTAACAGTAATTATATCGCTGGCTATTTTTCAAAGGCGCAAAGCGATAATTAACACAAGATTAAGGTATGCCTTTGAGAGCTAGTAATTACACTGTTAATTGGGCAACACTTTTATGATGAATTGGCGTGAATATCAGAATGTAGTAATTAATATTATTAATATCTAATAACTTGAAAATATTAGGCGGGTTTGGGTACCGTCGCCCCGTGAACCATTTATCGGTTAAGGCGATGCCATACGTAGTAATGCAAAATCATGTATTTTTGGTTTGAAAATTTGGTCGCCTAGAAATGTTTCAGATGCTTTAATTAAATACTGCGAGTAGAATAAATATTGGCCTTTAAAATAATCGAGTATTTTTTAGATAAGTCTTTTTATAAGCCCAGAAAAAAATAATGTAAAGGCCTATGAAAACTGTTTTAAAGTTCAAAATCTCCTACTTACGAACCCATTTTCGGTTATGATTTTATTGTTCAATGTGGCAGTTATTTATAAAATGATCGAAAAAAAATTAAATGTTTATGCCTGAACATCCACAAAATAAAATAAAAGGCACTTTTTGGCCATATTTTTTTCTTGCATAAATCAAAACAGGCGGATGGTGTTAAACGGGAATTTAAACCTTATCGCCATCTACATAAGGGTTGTTATTGATAGCGGCTCAATTTAAAATATTACACGACGTAGTGCATCGCCTTAACCAACACCTCTGCCATAGGTCGCCTCAAGTGGTTCGCTGCGTTTTGTGACTTAGCAGGAGTGACCGGGTTCATGGGGGTGACGTTTGTCCGGGCGTTGACGGCGGATGCATCTGCCTACAAAACTGCGTTACGGTTGGGATCGGTTGAGGCCGGTTGAGGGAGACACTTTTTGACGTCGTCAGCTGGACTTTCTCGACCCATTGCCTTGCATCGTAGTGGGATGGATGGATTTATACGTAACTGCTGGACATACTGACCCCCAGATTAATACCCACCCTCATACTTATTTCCTTCCCAGAACTTTTTTTTTTAATTTTTTTTTTATTAGGTACAATATTTTTTACAATTCAAGGTTTTCAGTAATGTCGGCCTCACTGGGTGGCTTGCCCGTGCTGAGGCCTTCATTTTATAATATAAAAAAAACTACATAATACATTTAATGAGAAAAATTATACATTTAAAATTAAAAATACATAATAATATATTTAAAATTAAAAAAAAAAATAGTACATTGAAAATAATCTTGTGTGTTTGTGAGTGATGTGTTTTTATATTGGTTTTGTGTGTTACGTGTAGGTTTTATTTTTATTTTATGCTATGAAATTTTGGTAATATTGTCTTTTTTGTTCTTTAATCCATTTTGTAATTTTGTGTGTGAGTTTATTTTTACTTTCCTCAATTTTAATATCAAGTTTTAAACTGTTGAAAGCTTTTATTGCGTGGTATTGGTAGTGTCTTTGTCCAAAGCTTGAATTTACTGTCGTAGTTTTTATGTTTTCTTTGTACGCTTGTCTAACTGGTCTGTTAGTGTTATTTTGTGTATGTTGAAATTTATTTTTTTTGTCAAAAATGTAGTTTAGTAGTGTTTTAACGTATAATTGGCGTATATCTAGTACGTCACAGCTGTTGAATATTTGGTCTGTATCAGTCAGTCTATGTTTTTTTAGTATTACCTTTAAGATCGTTTTCTGTGCGGTTTCTATGTAATTGATTGCCGAGTTTGTTGCTCCTCCCCAAGCAATAATTCCATATTCTAGTATTGATTGGCAAAGTGCAAAATATATTGTTTTCAATTGTTTTATTTTATATATGTTTCTTATGTTAAGGAAAATGTGTATTGTTTTGAGAAGTTTATTTGTGATTTGTTTGATGTGAGGTATCCATCTAAGGTTATGGTCAATTACGATTCCTAGATACTTTATTTGTTCTGTTTTTTCTAGAGGAGGGCAATCGCAGATGTTGGTGTTTAAACATTCGTGTATTTTTATGGTGTTTGTGTTGTTTTTTGGCTGTCCCGTGCTATTTATACTGTATGTTGTGAATTTTCCATCCTTCCTTTATTTAAAAAGACCCCCACACAGCATCCCCAAAATGACATAGGCCCTGAGAGAAATTAGTTTCCCCAGGGCCTCATGTGTGGGGTTAGTGTAAAAAAAAGAAAAATAAAAAGCATTTAATAAAACCTTACTGTAACATAGAAGAAGAAGAAGATAATATTAATGAATCTAAACGAATCATGAAACAGATCGACACATAGAAAAATAAAAAGAACACGGTCTCGTGAAATAAAATAGAAATCGAACCCTGTCTCTGTTTTACCGGGACAACGTCAATAATTACTGAATCATTGGGACATCATTATTTTTCGTCATTTTTGTCGTTTTCGTATTTCAACTTTAGAATTAACATTATCATCTTGCAGCTAATTTTTCTCACATTTTTTGAAGCTTTCATTTTGAATGATTACAAAGTTCTAAAGAATTGGTTGGTAACCTAGATAGTGTCTCGGATAAACATATCTGATTTTTGAGAGGGAAACAACTATACTTACGTACTTTGTACAGATTATATTATTATTTTTCCGCTCTATGTAGACTGGAAAGTGGTGTTTACAAAGTAAAAAGAGAATATAGATTTATAACAATTATTTATTTATTTACGCCCCAATTGAGCTTTATACGTTTAACCTTAGAGCAAGAATAATCTACTCTAAGGATTTAACATTTTTATTGGTGCAGTACGCATATTGGGCATAAGGCATTTAAGATCCCCGTTCTTCGTTTTACAGTTTCTTTTGCTCAAACCAGCGGACAAATAAGATAAACAGTAGATCAATTTGTTACTTAAAAAATATGTACAGCAGACTAATTAGTTCTTAACTTAATATTAATTGATATTAAACTCGTTCTGAAATGTTTTATTCAAATCACTGAAAACTAACATAAAAATTTGCATCTTCTAAGTTATAAAAACATAATTAGCTAAGAGAACTAGTTTGTTGCATAAATTGTATAAACCATCAATGAATATATCAGTTTCAAAGCCAAATACTCTGCAAGCAGAAATAACAGACAAGCAGCAGACTACTGCTAGCAACGCTCACTAACGCGAGTTTACGTGGGTTAACCGTTTGCGGAGATATGTTAAATTCACTTTGTCAATTTCCGGAACGCGGTTTTAATTACACGATTCCCAAGCGGAGTGTAATTGGACAGTTTAATGTACCTACCTACAGGAAATTCTTAGTGCTTCCATTAATAAGTGACTCGAGACCGTAAAACTGTAGAAGATGTGATTTAACGGATTTGTTGAGGGAATAAGCTTTATGAAAAGCTCTCAAATTCGTTAATATATATTTTTTATTTTATTTTTTGGAATAACTTAGTGAGTTAAACCTCAAATTGAAATCTTTAATTATTGAATACAATGTAAGCGATATCTAAACAAAAATCTGAAACACAAAAATCTGAAAAAGATTCGGTCACATCTAGGACTCGAACCCAGGACCCTTGCCTTGCCGGGGCACCGCTCTACCAACTGAGCTAATGGGACTCTATCTCCTACATATATAAAAATGAAGACAATGTTGGTAGTTCTGATTCAAAGTATGATACAGTTAAATATGACCGAAGGAGATAGGGTCCCATTAGCGCAGTTGGTAGAGCGGTGCCCTGGCAATGCAGTCCTGGGTTCGAGTCCTAGATGTGACCGTATCATTTTCTGATTTTATGTTTCATATTTTCGTTTAGGAATCACTTATATTCGTCTACAATATTTAAATATATTTTTTAACTTTTGAATATTCTTTACCCTTGCAAAGGTTTAAAATTTTGCAGATAAAAGAGCACGTCAAGCTCATCTATGCAGCCTTATGTATTGTTTAGTATTGAAACATTTTTGTTATTATTCCATATCCCGATGTTCTATTCAAATTGTAATTTCCTTTTTTTCCTTTCCCAAAAGTCTTGAAGAAACAAAAATTGAAAAAAGAAGACCAACGCCAGTGTTATTCTTTGGTTAGTAACACACATGTGTATATCATTCGTTTTACGATTCAAACTTTCGTCGTTATTATCTTATGTAATGTAATTATCTTATCTCTGCATGTAATGCCTATATCAATAATCTCGTGAAAAGTCAGTTAAATAGTGAACATATCATTCACAAATTTCATTTTGTCGTGTGGTGAATCTAAACAGAGTTCGTGTTGTAAAAATCGAACATTGATGGTGATTTTATAAGGTGTACACCTAGAAACTATAAGTATAACACACAATCTTCAAGAAACCAGCAAGGACTCAAAAGAAGACATAATCATCATCACGTAAAGGATTAGTTTCCTCTCTTCTCGTATTTCCTTGTGATAATAACATGATCAATTAATCTTCTCTTTTCATTCTCATTCAGCTCATTTTAAATGCCAACCGGGGATCAAACAGATATTTTTAGAGCACTTTGACCCCTTTCAAAACATCCTGAAAACTGAAAGATTGAAAAATAATGTAATACTGAATAAGGTAAGTTAATACTGAATAATGTTTTCCTTGAAGATAAGTTGCCTAAAAAGCACGCCAGCCGTAATTAGTGAATTTTTTAAACCAATCTTTTTTATTGTTGTTAGTTGTTTATCAAAAAATGACAAATCCGTACTTAGCGTAGTAGAAATGATTTTTCTGGGAACTGCATGCATTGTTGTTGTATCATATATATTAGTATCGTGTTCTATTCACAGTTGACACTTAAAACGAAAATAACTTAGTCTCAAGTTCATTATTTGATACCGGAGTTTTATTAAAGAGTGATTAGTAGAGACCGGATTATATGCATTTGCATATTTGCATATGCAAATGCATATTTAGACCCTTTTCAGCGGTAGTTGCATATTTTAGCAAATAATTTGAGATCTTGCATATTTACGCTTGATATCGTTCAGATGCCTCACATAGCGACACTATAGACGTCAGACAGTAAGGCGCGCGGCCAGCGAAGCTGAGCGAAGAACTGATAACTGATCTTACTGATCGCTACGGCCGGCGGCCGGAGCGGGGGGGAACCTCTCTCATCTTCGCCTGCGCTCGCGCTAATTGCCGAAAACAATTCATTCATTCGTATGAGGGGTGATTTGGTATATGTTTATGGTAATTCAGTGAATTGCGAATTTTGTTTTTGACTGGTCGCACGCGTTGTTCTTTAGAGTTTCGTCTAGTGTTTTGTTTGTTTGCACGAAGTTGTACATTGTGAAAGTGAACCATGCCCCCTGATGAAAAAAGTGCCCATACGTGGATAGCTGAATATCCTGGAATATTTACATACGACGGAAAAGTTTTATACTGCCGAGTTTGCGAGAAAAACATTTCTAGCACAAAAAAGTTCCAAATAGACCAGCATGTCAAAACCAGTGTTCATATCGCAGGAGTGCAGAAGAAGGGCCCACAACAACAAGTTTTTACAGTGGCAAGTAGCAGTAACAGTGAAGTAACCTCCAAAGGTAAACAACAAAATCACTTTAGCATGGATCTATGTGAAGCATTTCTTGCAAGCAATATCCCTCTATACAAACTGACAAATCCTGCCTTGAAGGATTTTCTCAGAAAATATTGCATAAATCAAAATATACCGGATGAATCTACTTTACGTAAAAATTACATACCATCGATTTATCTACATGTGCTGGAAGAAATACGCAATGAACTCAAGGATAACATCATATGGATTTAAGCTGACGAAACCACCGACACTTGCGGCCGTTACATTGCAAATTTGATTGTTGGTGCATTAAAACTTGAACCTTCACCTTCCTATTTCGTGGCCTGCAGAGAACTTGAAAAGGCAAATCATTCTACGATCGCCAGATTTGTGAATGAGGGTATAAAAAAAATATTTCCTGAATCTTCTGCGGATGAAAATGTGTATGTGTTGCTCTCAGATGCTGCCCCCTATATGATCAAAGCAGGCAAAGCCCTCCAAGTATTTTATCCCAATTTGATTCATGTGACGTGTTTTGCTCACGGAATTCACAGACTCGCCGAAGAAGTGAGATCCACGTTTGCGAATGTAAATAACCTGATTTCATCAGCAAAGAAAGTGTTTCTTAAGGCGCCTGCTCGTATAAAGGCCTACAAAGAAAAACTGCCAAATATCCCTTTACCTCCTGAGCCAGTAATAACACGTTAGGGTACATGGATCGAAGCTGCTATGTTTTACCATGAACATTTTGAAGCCATCAAGGGTGTTATCAATGACTTCGATAGTGCAGAGGCTTTGGCAGTTTTCCAGTTCAAAGAATCGTTTGACGACGCCAGTATTAAAAAAACCTAGCTATGATTACCACTCATTTCGCCTACATATCTGCAAGTATAAAAACGCTTGAAACTCATGGATTGGCGTTGAATGCATCTATTCAGGTTATGAAGGAAATTCGCCTTATGAATTCCTCGTTGCCAAAGCTATTCCCGAGTAAACTCAAAGAAAAATTTGAAAACATACTGAATAATAACCCAGGGTTTGAACCTTTGTGCCAAATTGATAACTTCATCAACGGGGCAGGTGAAATTTTGCCCGGAACAATTAGTTCAAAAATCGCACCCAAATTTAAATTCTGTCCAGCCACATCAGTAGACGTAGAACGTTTCTTTTCCGCTTACAAAAATATATTAAGCGATCGTAGACACAATTTGTTTACGGAACATTTAGAACAGTATTTAGTAATATACGTTTTTAAAGGTAAATTCTAAAGTTTATTGTTAAATACATTTTATAATTGATATTTTCGAAAATATAATTGTTGTCCTTGAGAACTAATAGCTTACTAAAATAATAAAAAAAATATGTAAAAATACGACTTCCTGTATTATTTCATGTTGCATATTTTGACCCTTTTTATGGATTTTCGTGCATATTTTAGCTATTTTTATTGCATATTTGCATGCATATTTTGGGCTATTTTTGTTGCATATAATCCGGTCTCTAGTGATTAGACACCATGAGCCACAATAATTGAATAAATTAAGAATGAAACACAGTTTCTTTAGTTATTTCATCAATAACAACGACAATTCCTCTGAATTTAAATTAACGATAAAATTCTGAACTTTATAATATTTTTTTAATTGATCATGTCCAGTTTTACGGAAGGGAGTAATGACAAGATTTTATAATTTTAAAGGTCGATTTTTTGTGAAGTGTAAAACAAATTAATGAGATTTATTAAAATACAGCAACATCATAATCATAATTAGTAATGATCGATTTTGTTTAAAGATTAGAGCATTAGAAGTGTTGTTAGGTATTATAGAAATAAGATCAGATGTTTTACTCCTTTGCAATGTTTTTCGTATACGCGATAGCAATCAAATTTTAGAGAGCTTTTTTAAGAAGAAACTGTTAATTAATTATCTTACCACGAAATTTGCACACAAATTTTCGTGGTAGCGACACGTCAATACTTAATGATCGATCGATGATCAATTACGAAGTGGAGTGTAAGAACAACTATGTAAAGCAAATAAATTATATGTACGTGAAAGAAAAGGCGAGATGAAATCTTCCGATTGCCATAAACCCGTTTCTGGTCGCGAGACGTAAATAATATATTTCGGATATGTAATTGAAAGAGAAGCGGGGGGAAGATATGGTGGACCGGGTCATTGCCCTCGCGCGTACGGTAATTGGAGGAAGTGCTGCCAAGAAGGAACACCAAGGCAGTGTGCATGTGTGCCCTGGGTAATTCCGGACATTGGAGATTTTGAATTCAGCATATCTGTAACGCTGTGATGCGTGATCGAACAGTATGATTATTCGGAGCGGTAGGTACCCGGAACCTCCCGCTAAAAGATCACCATTAGTTGAGACTTTGCTTGAAATGGCTTTAGTTGTCTTTTGTGGTCAGATCTGATTGACCAATTCCTTCCCGAACTAAATACCACAACATTGGGGATACCATATAGACCCACAGATACCACCGTTGGGTCTCCTGGTATTGAAAAATATGCAATGATTTCAATAGTATCAATTTATTAATTCGTTGCCTAGTTCGATACAAACGTGTGTCTTGCAAGTGCCATGAAAACTTCGTTTCTGACTTCGAAGTTTTATAAGTATATATGTTATATTTTCTTTTGATGCTTCTTCCTAACCAAAGTTGGCTACCATCTGATCAATTTTCGCCTTTTTTACAAGACAACATTTTAATGCACCTCGGAATAACTTGGCGAACTGCAGTTTTATCAGCCAAACAAACGTAGAAGCCTCATTGCTGGTCATAGATCTAATGATATTGTTCAGTTATAATTGTTATATTCTATGAGTGATCACAAAAACCATTTAATTTAAAGCAATTCTGTACCGGGTTTGTTATTAAAATTTCCTATTTTTTTAATGAAAATTATCACAAAGCGAAAGTTAAATGGCCATGCATCCAATAATTACCCACTAAGTACCTACATATGGAAGTACATAAATAATAAAATATTGTCTTATGAGGATGAATCTTCATCTAAAAATATAACCAGCTAACTATAACCAGTATTTAATCGTGATTTATGAGCAATGGCATTATCAAAATCTTGTAATCTTATAATAAATTAACGATCTCGTCGAAAACCATTTTTTGCTTTCTACAAATAGATTTAGTATATTTTTTAGTCATGATCATGATATATGTGACAGGTTTAAAAACAGTCTGCTTATTCACTAGATTTTTAAATTGAAAGCCCCCGCAAACCCATTTTCTACCGATTTATAACGAGTTTCTCGCTAACTCTTTAAGTTAAAAAAAGGTTATTTTTTAATATAATTTGTTATGCCGAAACGTTAATTATATTAAATTCCCTCGATAGAAAAAAATCGTAAAGTAAGCTCCTAAAATTATTTAACACACTTTTGTTCCGTTATTTAATATGTTGTAGGCATGAAATTCTAAGTGTATCTTTAAAGGTATTATTAAATATTTTCAGCAATATCAATTAATTATTATCGTTTTTTTATATCAGCGCACTCTCTCTAAAATTCGTATTTACATATCTCCCTTTTACACCATATTTGAATGCTTATAAAAGAAAGCTCTCTAAAAGCGGTAAAATCCGTGTAATAACCATGTTCTTTAGAAGAAAAATTAAAATAATGTATTTAATAATAAATTTTTTGAACATGTTGGTTTTTTTTAATAGTTTTTATTTGTGAACCAGGTTAAACGAATTTTGGGTTGGTACCTAATTTTTTTTTTCAATTAGATTCAATGCACAATGTGGGTAGATAAATAAATATTTTTTTGTAATTGGTTTGATCATGATAATGCATTTCTAAAGTCATCGTTCTGATTTAGATTCCTACTAATTGAATGGCGCGACTCTAAGTAAAATAAACCAAATTTACGCTACATTATATTTTCTACATTTTAAACACTATTTTAAATTAGAAGAGTAACAAAAAATATTTATTTAACAAAGTATCATTAGTTTTTGTTATCAGATATCAAAATATTATTAAAATGATAATATTTTATCTAAAAACTTCAACATACAACACTGTTATTTGGCGATGATATTGGCTTTATGTGGCTTAAGAGAAGCACTACAAGTAATGCAAAATCGTATGTTTTTGGAAATGAAAATTTGATCACTTGGAAATATTTTAAATACTGCGAGTAGAACACATCTCGTCCTTTGAAATAATCTAGCACTTTTTGACAAGTCTTTTAATAAACCCAAAACTATGTTATAATTTTATTGTATAATGTTGGAAATTAACTTCATCAGAAAATGTTCGTAAAATATTTTATTATTTGTGCCTGAACTTGGCAAAATAAAATACACCTTTTGGCGATGTTTTTTTCATAAAAAAATCAAAACAGGCGGCGAACTTAACCCTTATCCCCATCTACATAACGAATATTATTGTTAGCGGCCCGATCCCAAATATTACGGGGTGCATCGCCTTAAAGAAATACTAGGAAAATACACAAAAGCGGCTAATTGCTTATAATATTGTATACCTACTTACCAAGAATTTACAAAATGATTGTATTTTTAATAATAAAATGCTTGCTGAAAGATTTCTATACCGTAATTTTATTCTGTCTACATAGCGTTAATTCGTTTTCAATAATTAACGCTCAAAGTTACCGAGCCACAAAATTATATGCAGCTCTCAACTTATCCGACATAACCGAAAGTATTTTTTAAATATATTAATTACCAAGGCAGGCGATAAATAAATTTAAAAAATACCGAAAATTTGAATAAAATATTATATTTATGTAATAATTTCGTTAAAACAATAGAAGCTTGGAGCAATTAGAATAAAAAAACAGAGGAATGGAATATTAATTAATGGAAAATTGTGCATGGCGGTTATGTTTGGAACGTGCTTATGTTAAGGAACGTACTTGACTTTAACTAGTGAATCATCATTTGTGATGAAAAATGTTAAAAAAATTTTGGTCTCCGGTAACATTTTTGATTTTTTTTTCCAGTAAAATTAGTAGGTTTTTAGGATAGTGGGTTGAGGTGATGCGTTGGGCGACCAGTGACAACATGAGGAGGAGATCTTTTTTGTTTGTTTTGAATAAAAAATACATTAAAAAGTCACCGGAGACCAACATTTTAATTAAAACATTTTTACTCAAAATAATGTCATGAATCACTGGTCACGTCTTGAATCAATGGTCATGTCATGAATCACTGGTCATGTCATGAATCAGTGGTCATGTCATGAATCACTGGTCATGTCACGAATCACTGGTCATTTATTTATTTATTTATTTAAACGCCATAATATTGATTTTACAATAAAGTGATTACAGAACAAGTAATGTGTACACAAAAATATTTTTGCAAGTGATACAGTTGTTAATAGAAGTGCAGTTAAACAATACATAATTAAAAGAAATATCCACTAGTGTAGAAATAGTTGAATGAATACCAGGTTTGTATAAAACCTGACATAAATCGAGGTATGAGATGTTTATAATAATGAATAGTAATTAATATAAAGTAAATTCTATTAAAGCCTAGAATGTTATATAATAACAGAGAATATTTTATTTGAACAGAATATTAATATGTATAAAAAAGTGACTTTTTCTCATGTATAATCTAGCAAAATATTATTTATTTATTTATTTATTTAAACGCCCATAGGGCTTTTACAGATAATAATGTACATCTTTATTTATTTATAATTTATTTTTATTTATTTATTTTGTTTTAATTATACAGATCTTATATCTTATATGATAAATATAGTTTATATAAAAAAAAATTAAAAAATAAATAAATAAAAAAATATCCGAGTTAACAAAATATAGGTACAAATAATTGAAGAAAAATAGAGAATCTGCCCAAATTCTCCAAATCAATGATAATGATTATAGGAAAGTATAAAAATAGTTTGCAGAGTAGTAGAATTTTTTTTTTTTTTTTTTTTTAAGTTTCTTTATTCTATAAAATTATTAGTTACATGCATTGAGGAATTTTTCGCACATACTCCGTTTAATGTTTGCCAAGTTCATATTTCATATTTGTCATGTCATAAATCACTGGTCATGTCATGAATCATGAAGTACGTCCCTTAACACCCTGTATAAAAAAACACATTCCTCCTGTAGGCTAAGTACTTATCTACAGGAATGTTTTGTAGACGAAAGTGCGAAAAACAGTAATAACTATTAAATCAAATTGTATTTATATCATTGACCTCCACCATAACACAGTGGTAATGAAAAGCTTCTTGACTGTAGATCCATAGGTCTTGGGTTCAAATCCTAGGCGAGTAAAATAAAACGTATTGAGTTATTTTCAAGCACTCCTATGTTTAATTTGTAGGACTACATTTTAATTTAAAGTTTTTTGTTTATTTTTTAAATTTAATAATATTGTTTCATTTATTAAAATAGCAATTTATTTATTTATAAACAGTTTCACCGTAGACTATGTAAATCAAATTATGAACTAACACTTATAATTTGTTTTTTTAATCTAATTCCACTATCGATTATTATCATTTATGTTGTTTTTCTATATTATAATATGTATCTTCACTGTTTTTTTATGCACGGAGGAAACAAACTGATAAAAAATATTGCTAATTTATTAAGAATTTTTCAAATTATTCCTAATCCGGTTAAAAACGGGACTGCGGGCCCTTAATCAACGAATTGATAGGTTTCATGTTAAACTTTTAGTAAAAAAGCAATGTACGTATTAACGTATTTCGGAACACGTGTTCATATGATTAATTATATATTCGCATTTCGTCGTTATATATTGTCAGAGCATGCTCAGGAATGTATTAAATGTTTAACATAAAACGGCCAGCAGTCCTGTTTTTAATCGGATTTTAATAAATCAGCCATAATTATTATCTTCCATGTGTGTTTTTTATAAAATATTGAATAGTTTGTTTTCCCAAAGTAAAATAAATATTTAACGATAATCACTAAAAATTAAAATAGCATTAGAAATATCTATACTGTATAAAAATTGTGTACATAAATATTGTTTCTTACCTTTCTCTCGACGAGGAATAATCCAAAGAATTTCGGCCACTCATCAAAACGTATGTTTTATCACCACTTTGTCAAGTTCACATACCAGTCACTTTTATGGTCGCAATAATATTGTAAATAATATCCAATCAAATACTATGCTTTGTCTGAAATATTTAACGGATAGTCTTTTTATTGCAAAGCAATAAATAATGATTCTGTTTTACCACATCTTTATTAGCAAGTCATTAATAATGGTAATAAATATTTAATATTGGCACTGGATCAATTTGAATAGCGGTTTGAACATCAAGCTACATCAATTAATCAAATAAATAATTTATAATTCAACATAAACGTAGCTCTAATTAAAAAAATAATTATGCTGAAATATTTTTGGGGCCATCCATTCGAGTGATTGGTGTCATGTATACATTTACGATATTATTTCATGAATTCCATTCGTCAAAATATTAATATAGACACATATGAAACTGTTTACTGCAGTTGAAAGCCAATAAATCCAAGTAGAATTCACCGTTTATCCCATATTTTTAGGTTCTATAAATTTGGCACATAATGGCAAGCGTTCGCTCAAAACGTTTTTGCAAATTGCATAATATGCCTAAAATCGCTCGAGTGGTAGTTAAAAAATATTATATAAGGTAGGTATCTATTATTACATAGGTATATCTATAAATGTAGGAGAATAATCTGTTTTCACAACAAACCGTTTACTAAGAAAATACCTTTTATAATTTGAAGAGTTTATGTTTTAAAGAATGATTTGTTTGAAATATGCATTATTGGAATAAATATTATTATGGAGAAAAATGAATATTGCAAATTTATTAACAATGTCTTTGAATTATTAAAATTATTTTTCCATAATGTAACTTTATAAACGCAATATGGACATGTTGAAATGAAATGATGATATTTCTCATTGTTCTTTTTTTGTTATTTTTGGTTGTGATACACAAAATAATTATATGTTATTTTTAAGTTTAAAACTACTATTATGTAATGATATTATTTTTCTTACTTTTGTACTCTGTTATATGTTTATTTATAAAAGGCAGTATAGCCGTTTATGTATTTAAAATAAAATAAAAATAAAAAATAAAATAAATTATTGGTAATCCGGATGAATGAATTGACAAGTTTCCTAGTAAACTTTTAGTTAAAAACGAATATATTATCAGGATGTTCCGACATCCACGTGTTCCGACACGTGTTTATGAAAATCACGTGTTCCGACACGTGTTCCGACACGTGTTTATGAAAATCCATATATTTTTGTACTGAGTCATGATATACAATCAGGGAAACTATACGTGTTTCGATGTCTAAAAACGTCTATAATTATCATGATGAATACATACGTTTTTAACCGGATTCACAATTATTTAAAGATAATCATAAAAAATTGTAATACTCTTTTTTCTCCGTGTATGTACTAATGGTAATAAGAATCTGATATGAATTAAGGCACAGTAGTAAATGTTGCGGTCGAAAAGAAGAAGAAGATGGTTTGAAAGGGAAATAAACGAATGTTAGAAAGAGCGCGCTGCTTTATTAAAAAAAAAACAATAGCAACTAAGCGAAAATTGTGAAAATATTTGATTAAACACTACTCGTTTAAAATAGAGCAAACATCTATCGACAAATACCTAAGTTGCATAAAAATACGCTGTGAGTTTTTTCATATATGGTGTTAAATAACAGAACTAAATTAGTTTTTAATAGTTTTCGGAGCATACTTTGTGTTTTGTTTTTTATCGAGGAAATTTTATATAATCACCGTTTCAAAAACAACATTTTTTTTAGGAACTTTAAACTTAAGCTGTTCAAGAGAAATATGTTATAAATTAACCTTATACACACGCTAAATGCTAGCGTTTTTTACTAGCTGCATCAAATATATCGATATGTCCGTAGTGAGAGAATTTGCCCCGGTCTGATTTTACTACGTATCGAGCAGCGGACTGTACACTTTATATGGCGACGGGTGCCCCGTTAGCTCATCTCTACCGCTGGAAGATCGTTTAACGTGAATAAGTGACCGACCGAGGCCGCCTGAAGCCTCCGACAGCGAACAGCGTCGGAGCCTCCTTAGAGCTTTACAGTTATAGCACAGATCGCGGTGCATACATTAATATCTTCAGGACTGTACTCTAGATGCGTCATCTTGGAATTCGATCCAGCCTCGATTTTGGCTATCAAGATAAATTTTTTTTGAAAACAAGTTTTTTATAAAATATTTAATGAAATATATTATAATACCATATCTTAAATAAATAACAGTTCTCAATTTCTCAGAAGAAATTTACTAAAATTGAAAGGAGATAATATTTAAGCAGATGCAGCAAATATCATTCATTATATCGTGCCCTTGGGAAAACATAGATATATGTTACATTTTGGACAAAATTTACACGTTTGCACCAAGTTTCTTAGAATATTTGCACTCTCTAAAACTAAAAAAAACTTTATCTAAAACACATAAAATTTCTATGTAAGTTCGCAGATAATTATGTAATAAGGTTCTATTTAAAAACCTACTATATTAAATAACAACAAGGTTCCATCTGCAATTTAAGACAAACGTATTCCATTTAAAAAAAACGCTTAATTTTTATTTTATGTTTGGAACAACAAGACTCCATTTGCAAATTCAAGGGAAAAGTTGTTATATCTGTCACAGACAAAATATTTTTTCATCAACTTGGTTGCATTTGACGATAAGGTTCCATCTGCCATCACGCAATTAGAACCTCATCTGAGAAAATTACCTAAAACTGGCAAAGTAAATATGCATAACGTATTCTAATTGAATTCGTTTTAATAATATTCTACTCAAACAAACATGGCATTTAGCCGAAAAAAACAATTACAAGAGTCAGATAGAACCCTGTTGCTCTGAGTTTAGCTGATTTTCAAAGCAACAAGCTCTAATCTGTTTTTTTTTTTGGCAAATGGTTACGAAAATATAGATAACTTTTAAGATTATTGATTAAAGCAGATCATAGTGTGACATATTAAATTATTTTATACGTACAGCTCTTATTTTCTTTAAAAAATATATTGATTTGAAATGCTGAGCATGATTGGGTATTGTATTTCTTTGGCATTTTTGTTCGCAATTTTATGAGCATAATAAGGTCATTTATATTTTAATCAAATCAATTAGTTTAACTTGAGTTGTTTATTTATAGCATCAAATTATCTGATGAAACCACGAAACTGCTTTTGAGATTGTGTATTATGTACCATTATGCCGTATTGCGCTACCTTCTTCTTTAGCCAACATTTCAACAACAGCATTTCAGTGACCATCATCAGAAGGAGGCATAATACCCCAAAAATAAATCAGTAAACTACATTGCCGTTTATTTAAGTTATTTGCATAAATTTTGTTAATTACATTATTTATGAACTCAAATAACGAATCAAACGATGTGAATAATCTTTGAAAAACCGCGATGGACGACTCATATGACCGATTGAATAAAAAGTTAAAAATTAAAGAAATCTACACTTTATTAAAACTTTAAAAGAATCGATACGTTAATCATTTCAACAGGATTTGAAAGGGGGATAAATAAAGATGCTAATGCTATTTTACCCCGATGTAATTAATGACACCCCTTTATTGAAATTGTAATAAAACTGCCAGTTTTAATGGAGGACATAAAAAATCTCTACTAATAAAAGAAACTATTTGACTAGATTACACACATATTAAGTATGTAGGCAATAAAAACTAGTACACTATTTGCTATCGCGTAATCTAATTAGCAGTCTAATACATACAGTGTCTTGTTATCCCAGTCAATAAAAAGCACTATAAACTATTAACCATTGTTTTTCAACAAACTTTCTTTAAAAAATCACTTGTTTTTATACCGCAATCAGATACAATATTATTTTACGCATTTTTTACGAGCGAATTAACTAGAAACACGCAACAGTGAGAAAATGTTCGTCTTCGTCAAAAGTTCGCACGATTTTCCGACACAAGAAAACAATCGAAATGACGAGTATTTATCGAGTTTACGAGTTCGATTAGCATTTCTTACGTCAGTTAATGAGGTCACTCGCAGTACTCGAGCTCAGAACGTCTGCACCGGTCCGCTGTCGAATCGCAACTGAGCCGCAGGCCGGCAGAACTCCGTTCCTTTTCCGTTTGAGCTTTTGCAAAGTGCGCACTCAGTTTTCGCGCGTAATCATCTTTTCAAAACAAAACCTTGTTATTGTAACTTGTTACTAAAAAGCTCATTTGTAAGTTTGTTAGAATGTGAAGCGTGAGAGATGCGATATTAATTAGTTATTATGGCATTCGTTATGATTGTGTTTGTATTGTTATTCTCTCTTTAATTTGATGCTGTTTAGAAACATTTTAATTGAATAATGCTTTTGTCAATCAAAATTTTGAAATTTGATAATGTTGAATGACATAATCAGCAGGTGGACACAAACTATCTTAAGTGGAAAAAAATAACCTTATTTTATACTTTTTTTGTTTTCAGTAAATGTATTTATTTATATTTTACAATGTATAAAAATAATTGACATCAGGGTAATACATAATTTGCATATTATACAGGATGTCTTAACACATCCCTTAGGACGTACTTGATTTACGTTAACCAGTTATTTTTGTTATTATTTAGAGTAAAAAAAGTAAATAAAATTTTGGTCTTCGGTGTTTTTTTTTAGTTTTCGATCACATTTTTTTTTTAAATTCTTCCACATGTCTTCGCTGGCAATCCTAGCTGTTCAATATCTACTATTTTTCTATGTTTTTAGTTAAAAACACGTTAAAAAAGTCACCGGAGACCAAAATTTCATTAGCTTTTTTACTCCAAATAATGTCAGGAATCACTGGTTAAAGTAAGTCAAGTACGTCCCTTAACATCCTTTATAGTAACATTTCGTTTTGATAATTATGTATTTATATTTTTTATTTAGAGATGTAGGTAGTCCCGTAAAATATGTGATTGTGCGTATGGGAGGAAGATGGTATTTTTTTAGTTATTGAGAAGATTTTTGCTACTGTTGCTTTTTTTGTATTAATTTTTTTTTTAAGTATGTAGACATGATTTTTTAAAAAGTTTAGTACAGTTAGATAATGCCTTCAGAAGGCAAAACAGCTGTCACACTTAATAATAATTACACATTAGGACTTCTTTATAAGTAATCATTGTTTCATAAATTATAGAAGAAAAACTTAAAATGTAATTTTCAATCTCGGAACTCGAAATCTAATGCATAGTCTATTACCGAAATACTCGTACCACCGGATGTTAGTCAATACGCAGATTGAATATACATAATAGTCAAAACAACAAAAAACAACTTCTGTTTCCTTGTGTTGTAAATAACACGGATAACAGGATGTTTCTCTAGCAGCTACTTCAATATGAACAGAACGTGCCATCCTTTATCCTGCGGTGATGAGGCGGTACTGTTTGCATGCCAAGCAGCCTGTTTGATAGATGGGCCCTTTGTCACGCCAGGATATATACTCGTATACTCTGCTCCTTCCTCATATCCTTGTCGCATCTTTGGCATTTAGATGATAATTTTTTGCTCTCTTGTGCCTGATGTCTGCTGCCTGTTGCGTAATGATTTTTGTTTTCGTGCCTATTGCAATGTTCTCAAATTATTTAAATTCCAAAAACGTTCTCAATTTATGAATCTTAGTCCCCATTTCTATAGGAATACGCAAGTATCCAATGCTCGTATTGCATAATTACGTTGCAAACAAGTTGTCTTGCAAATATTCCGTCACTACTGAAATTATGTCCCCACCAATCATTTTTTACTTATCAAAACGTAAAAAAACTAGAATTATTTCATAACCTCACTCACAAACAAACAGTTTTGTATTATTTATTTTTTTTTAAATTTAATAAAAATCAAATTTAATAATATAATTATTAAGTTCTGCAAGTATTTTTTGGTTTTTTGTTATTGTTACAGCTGTTAATTTTTGTGTGAATTAAACACAAAAACAATAAAAAATAAAAAAAAGTTTTGTATTAACTGTCATTCTTTGTTGACTGATTTGTTCATAACATTGATCTAAATCACCCGCAGTGTTATCTTTTGACTGATACTATAGACGCCATGTTAGTCTTGACAACGTGAGTGAGAATGTCTCCCGGCTGGTCGCGGTAGACTGGCGACGCACAGTGGGCTGAAAATCGCCTTTCATAGACATAGAGACTTGAATTTTCAAGGGTATTTTTTTGCTAGAAATGGATTCTGCTGATCATTACTATGCTATAAAATTTCGTACGTAGCAATTGCGTGTACAAATGAAGGAGTTATCATTTTTTAAAGAAAAATTTGTATGGCACTGACATTAAAAATGAGGCTATCTCTGGAATCATAAGGTTGGCCATTATATCCTTACATACAGATATACTACTATTTATTTGTATGTTTTACTATTTATCCTCAAAGTTGAAAAAAAAAAATTTTTATGTTGATGATTCATTATGCTTAAATGCTTTACATATGAGTATGCTTTGTCTAGTTTACAATATTTTATTTACACTGCAAGCCTAAAAGCATTTAAACATTTAAATGAATCATCAACATTAAAAAGTGTTTTTTTCAACTTTTTTTCAAAAATCGCAAGTTGCGCCACAATACGAAGTATGTCAAAAAAATAGAAGCAGCATTGATGGTGGAAATTATATTTTATCCATACTAATTGACCTTCAAAAAGCCTTCGATACTGTAAGCCATGACATACTTCTCAAGAAACTCGAGAAAATTGGTGTAATTGGTCCTGCTCTTAATCTATTCAAATCATATCTTAGCAACAGAGAGCAATTCGTTAGCATCAATAATCAAAATAGCAACCACCTACCAATAAACTACGGAGTTCCGCAAGGATCCATACTAGGACCACTTCTGTTCCAAATTTATATTAATGATATATCCCAATTAGATTTAAACGTTGATATTTTTTTATATGCAGATAATACTGCAATTTTCTACTGGGGTAAAGATTTAAACATCTTAATAAAAAATGCACAGAGTGACTTAGACAAAATTAACAGTTGGCTCCAATCAAATATATTAACAATGAATGTTAAAAAAACAGGATACATGATTTTAAGCTCAACTCGTAAAATAATCCCTCCTCATGTATACCCTTAAGAATTGAAAATAACAACCTGCAAATCCTGATACAGGAGAAATATCTTGGACTGTGCAATGATAAACACCTAACTTTTAAACAGCATATTCAAGATATTAAAGCTAAAATCACCCCCTTAATTAGCGTATTCAGCCGGATATCATATCTGTTACCAAATAAAATTAAAAAAGGTCTATATTATAGCCTCGTACACTCACATTTAAACTACTTGGTTGAAATCTGGGGAAATACATGTGAAACATATATAAACGAACTACAGGTAACACAAAACAAAGTAATCAAAAAGCTATTTCACTTCAAACCTAGAACATCAACAAAAAAATTATATATAGAAACAAAACTATTAAAATTAAGAAAATTATATGAATATAATTCATGTCTCCTTATTTACAAAATAAGTAATAAACTCATACATACAAATACAGAACTCATTAAAACGTCCGAAGTACACACACACTTTACACGGCAACACGATAAAATACATTTAAACACGATACATACTCATTATGGCAAGCAATCCATTGGTTACGAGGGAAGCAACATATATAATTGCCCCCCAGACGAAATAAAAAATAAAAAAAGTATAGTTATCTTTAAAAAAAAATTGTTCAGTTTTATGCTCAATCAACAAAACAATGAAAGTGAATAATATCGGTGTGTAATATATTTATGTGTAATATATATGTTATTTCTAGTTAAATAAGTGAAAATGTACTTTTCTTTTATCTAGAATAAAAAAATATAAAAAAAAAAAATAATAGATATATATTTTTAATGATTTTTCTGGAATCTTATGAGACACTCGACTATAAGATTTAAAAAAATACTTTTCCGAAAACGAGATACGTTATTAATTCTAATTTTTAAAAATACGGTAATTTGTTTGAATTATTTAAACTTGATTTAAAATAATAATTATTACATAATTATGCAATTTATTGTGAATAATAATGTAATTAACAGAATTTTTTCGGCAATATTGTGTATTTAAAATATCAGATATTTTTAAAACTGATTTAACAAAAACAATTTACTTTTAAATTTAATGCGATTCGTAATATATTTTGTCATTTTTATAGTTCAACATTAGAAGTAAACCCACCAGTGCTCAATCTCCCTAGATTAATGTCTTACACATGAGTTGGAAGTAAGTCCTGACATTTGCATATAAATATAGTTTGGTCTAGGACAGGTTTTGACTGACCAATGTGGGCCGTGGTATATGATTATTTTGTTCGTCACGTTTAAAAAAATATCCCCAAGAAACTGAGAGCCACAGGAAATTTTGTTTACTAAAGCGGCATGATAACAAAGGTTTATTGTTTGATGGTGGTTAAACCCACGTACAACCATTATATTTTATTTCACTGTTGATTTCTAAATTATTATAAGTGGGTTGTAAGAAGAACAAATTCAGACATTTATTTATTTCACGCTTATTAAGGCTTTTACATACATATATATGTATAAAATATTTACGAAATTATACACGAAAATAGTGCAGAAAACGACTATTTAAAAACAATTGCCGAAAAATAAATATAAAGTCAAAATATCACTGAACTTGATCCACACAGTATGTAGGCACAAAACATAAAAAATCCAAAATATTTTTTTCCGTTTCAGTTGACAAAATTATTATGTGTTAGTCAAATTAAATACCTTTATTAAAATATTCCACTACTCGATGAAAAAAACTTCAATAGGGTATGCTTATATATTGAAATTGATGTACCAAATATATATCAGCAACATCGTAGTATTTGTTTCCTAGCTGAGGAAAGAATCCGTCGCATAGGAGTGTGATATTGGGACGTTGATATAGAATTGCTACAATAATATGGTAAGTACTGTCTTGTAACCGACCTGCTTGGAATGTGAAAAGAGATTACATATAATAAATCAATGTTTTTAAAAATTGTAAATTTAGGCTTATGTACGTACAATCTAAAAAAAAGTTACGAAGCTTTTCAACCCGATAATACTTGATGAACCTACTTGATTCTGTGCAAAGGAGGGCGATTCATCTGATTGACAATCCATTTTTAACAGACCGATTTCAATCTATAATGCACAGACGCAATGTGGACATGTTGAGTCTGTTCTGTAGGTATTTTAATGGAACTTGATCTAAGGAGAAACTCGACATACACAAGCGGAGCACCCGTTCACAATTGATGTTGACTTCATAAGAACGGGTCGCTTCTTCGACTCGTTTTTGTATAAGATGGCTCCGTATGTGGATAGAGCTACCGGCAACTGTTTTTTCTTTTTTGTTGGGACTCAACATTTAAAAAAAAGAGAAGGGAAAGGAGAAGGGGACAATGAAGGCTAATAAGTACCTATGGCAAATGAGATCAATAAAGCAATAGTCACCTGTATTTCTTTATTAAAGCCTACAAAACTATTGGTATTTTCGTAACCGTTCTTGGTGACCAGATCTGAATAGCCAGGTACTCCTCCAGCTTCCTCCTCCTCTCCCCACAAACTTCAGCCTCATAACATACCCCAGTTAATAATTATTAATATATTACTTGACTTCAATGGTGAAAATCAGTTGGGCATGCAATAGTCTTACTGGCTCCAGATGGTTGGGGGCAGTTGGGATTTTTGTACGGTTTTCATGTAAAAAAATAATTTTAAAAAATAATGCACGCACATCTCCTGGAGGACAGCAGTCATTAAAATAAATTATAGAGTTCTTGGGGTAAAGTCAATACATTTTAAATAAGTATTTGGCACCACATTGGTATCATGATATACGGTAAGCCTTTCGTGAAATTCCAACGGATTCATTTGATTTACTGTGAAACAAGTTGTGATTAAATGGTCGCAAATCTCCACATTTCGGCGCCCGCTATTCGCAAGTCGCATTCTCACAATCATAAATTAAAGTTATATTCTCTTGAATTTCTGGTTTTCAGTAAGTAATTAAATTTATAAAAGTCATCAGCCATTATTTTGCGGATTTACTTCCTGATTTAAAGATACTTACTCTCGAGACACCTCGAACATAAAGTTTTTATGTTTGCTGAAACATTAAAAAGTGGCTTTACATCTGTCGTAGGAAACGATGAATAATAAACATTTATTAATTTTGAATAACCTTCTCAAAAAGAGCTGGGTTCGTATTACACACAAAAAGGTCGTTTTATAAACTTGATGGGTTTCTAAACCATTAAGATACCTACATAGCAAAATTATTAAAACTTTTTTGTTGCTTCAAATGTTGTCATGCATAAACAATGCGATGTGGTTAAATACTCACAGCACATAACACATGCTTACATGTCATATAATATGTCTAGGTGGACTAAAAAAAGCATTTTTTCTACTTATTACATGGTACACGTCAAAATAAAACATCAAATGGCACAGGGATCGGTTCTGTCTCCGACTTTGTTTTTGTTGCACATCAATGACCTTTTGACATGTGCACCGATTCATTGTTACGCGGATGACAGTACAGTTCATGATAGCTTTTTGTTTGACAGGCCCCCAAAGGGCACACAAACTCCAACGGCTCGGAGGGCTTTGAAGCAGAGAATGGACTGTTATCTCGAGAGTATTTCCTCCTGGGGTAAATAAATCTCGTCGAATTTAATGTTTCAAACACCCAATCCTGTCTGATTACGTCTAAAAGGGATCCAAATGATAATCTAGTCTCCTTCAACGGAAGTAATCTTCCGAACAGGCCTTCCATTGATATGCTTGGTGTAACATACACTCTACCTACATTCATCCAGTGTGACGTATTTTTATGTCTACATAATTTTATTAAAAATCACCAAACAAACCAATAGTGAACTGAGTTTAAAGTGCATAATTCTTCTAAATTGTAGACCGCGCGTCAAACCAGCGAATTTTTATCGCGTGAAGTGGCTGTTTTAGTGCTTTTTTACCTACATTTCTAAACTACCTCAAAGTGTCAAACTGACCTGAAGTGTTATCTCTACCTATTGGAAAAAATCATCGGTTGTGACGCTAAAGTGATTAACGAGTACTATCTTAGCCAATTAAACATCACTTTTTACGTAAAGACTGTGTCAAACAATACTACCATGAATACAAAGTGCATTATTTGCGAAAAAGACATTGACACTCCATCGGATTTTATTTGCTGTAGTGTCTGTGAAAAAAGCTACCATCTTAGCTGTGCTGACATTACTGAAACGACACGCCGTAGTGCAAGGAGTTTGCAGTGGAAATGCAAAAAATGTATTAAAAACAGTAAAAATATCAAATCAAAGCAGGCGAATAATGAAATAACATTGAACAACGAAAAAGAACCGCCATCTATCGCTATACAAGCAAAACAGTTTTCTCATATGTAAATAAATATGAAGCTCTAATCTCACAAAATAACGAAATAATAAAAACTATCCAATTTATGACAGATCAACAAGAAGACTTAAAAAAACGGATAAATGTTATCGAAAAAGTACAAGAAATAGTCAACGACGAATTAATTGCACAAAAAAATCATAATATTATATTACTCAATACTATTTCTAAACAAGAGGAAAAAATTGATAAATTGGAGTATTTAAGCCAAATCTGTAACATCGAGATAAGAGGTGTCCCGGAGTCTGACATTGAAAATAATACAGAAGTTCTCAAAAAAATCTGTAATATCATCAACTACGAAAATACCGACGTGCATTCTGTAATAACAAAAATAAACAGGATGGGACCGAAGTTCTCCGACAGAAATCCAAGATCTATCGTGGCGACATTCAATACCATAACATCGCGAGACGAGTTCCTATCCAAATTCAAATCTTACAAGAAATCCACTACCAATGTGACAAACAAAATAAATACAAGGGACCTAGGATTATCGCAAACCGCCAATCACATTTATATATCCGACCAATTAACTCAGAAAGGAAAATTTTTGCTATCACAAACAAAAAATTTTGCTAGAGACCATAATTAGAAACATGCTTGGTCCAGAGGAGGGCGCATTCTTTTGAGGAAATCTGATACATCCAAGACAATTCCAATAAATAATATTGCTGATTTGGACAGTGAAAAACGTCAATTACTGTGACTAATGATACAAATTACTGTGCTGCTATACCACTCCACTATATTAGACATTAATGTTTGTTTTATAATATGTTTTTATCCGTTATTCAATAATAGTCAATATGTAGGTATTTTTACTTTCCCTGATGGATAATTTAGACAAGATAACACATACTCATAATAATGTACTCGCTCTCTAACTAATATTATCATTATCTAGATCGGCTGTTTTTTATTTTTGTTTTATGAGTTATAATACCACCATGATATTGTACACGAGATATTAATTGTTCTCCTATAATCTATCAAGCATGTTGTAAAAAGCGCAATTTTCCCTGCGAGGGGTTCATTGCAAAAAGGGTGCCTTGGAACATATCGGCGTTAGCTCAGGTGGTAGAGATTGAGTTCCGTATCGTCAGGCGTTAGGTCAGCCAATAGTGCTTTTACTCGAGGGACAAATGCCAGACCAACCACTCCATATTCGTCAAAGGAAACACAAGAATGGGGGTATGAAAGTATATTCACAAAGCACGATTACATAACAGATACAAGTGAGAAGAATTATTAACATCCTAAATATTCCTAGTTGTTTGTTAGGAACAATCTCTCTCTATTTAAAGTTCTGGCTGGCAAGTTTGTACATAGGCATGATTCAAGTCATAAAAAGGCACATAAAGGGTAATGATAGTTAATCCGCTTACATGAATTTGCAGTAGGTTTCGCGTACATGTTGAACCACAAATGGAGGGTTGTCTTCTATACTGTACGCGCCATTACGCGTACATTTCTCCATTGTAAGTTGGCACAGAAATTAGGTACAGGTTTCAAAAGTACTTGTACAAAAGTAGCCGTTAATTTAGGCGCGCAACGATAGCGTCTTGGTTGATTGCAAAACACACATGTTGACAAGGCCAAGGTTAGATTGTGAGTGGCCGTTGGTGATTTCGTCAGCCGGCGTGTGTCGAGCGTTGTGCAGTTTACCAACTTAGCCGTGCACAAAGCGGGCGCACGCGCACAGCGAACAATGGTAATAACTGACAGCTAACTAATTTGAATTCGCGGGAGTTTTGAACGTGTCCGATTCGTTACGTGACAATGTACATTAATGTTTGTTTTATAATAAGTTTTTACGTTATTCAATAATAGTCAATATGTATTCTTACTTTCCCCGATGGATAATTTAGACAAGACAACACATACTCATAATAATGTACTCTCTCTCTACTTATAATTATTATTATTTGGATCGACTGTTTTTTTATTTTTTATTTTATGAGTCATAACACCACCATGATATTGTACACGAGATATAAATTGTTCTCCTATAATCTATCAAGCATGTACATTAATGTTTGTTTTATAATATGTTTTTACGTTATTCAATAATAGTCAATATGTATTCTAACTTTCCCTGATGGATAATTTAGACAAGACAACACATACTCATAATAATGTACTCTCTCTCTACCTAATATTATTATTATCTAGATCGACTGTTTTTTATTTTTGTTTTATGAGTCATAACACCACCATGATATTGTACACGAGATATAAATTGTTCTCTTATAATCTATCAAGCATGTACATTAATGTTTGTTTTATAATATGTGTTTATCCGTTATTCAATAATAGTCAATATGTATTCTTACTTCCCTGATGGATAATTTAGACAAGATAACACATACTCACAATAATGTACTCTCTCTCTACTTATAATTATTATTATTTAGATCGACTGTTTTTATTTTGGTTTTATGAGTCATAACACCACCATGATATTGTACACGAGATATAAATTATTCTTCTTTAATTTATCAAGTATATACATTAATGTTTGTATTATAGTATGCTTTTTTCCGTTATTTTATAATACTACATTTGTATTCTTACTCACCCAATTGGCTACTTTCGATAAGAAAACACATACTCAATATAATGTACTCGCTCTCTACTCATCATTATTGTTATTATATAGATCGATTGTTTTTTATTTTTGTTTTATGAGTCACACATAATGAGATATATTATAGACATAGACAAATCACACACTTACTCTTACATATTTTTGGTTCCTTGGAACGGGCAATTTGCCTAGTTAGGAACCTATAATTTCGACCTGATAAGGTACAATAATCTATTACCACTAAAAATATTTTAATTTTATCTTGTATCATATTGTACTGTGTGTAAATCTAAAGGAATAAATAAATAAATAAAAAATAAATAAATAACTATAAGTGACCAGCTCATGTACGGGGGCTCCATCGAAGCCAGAGTAAAGTTGGCCTCTCAGAAGCTGGGCGTACTGTACAGGGCCCGCAGATACTTTAATAGTACACAACTGCTGACCCTGTACAAATCGCAAGTGCGCCCTACTGTCGAATTTGGCAGCCATCTCTGGTCCGGAGCCCCTAAATACCTAAAAAAAACCCTTGACTCTGTGCAGAAACGGGCGGTCCGTTTGATTGATTCTTAACAAACGGACTGCAATCTTTAGAGCACAGGCGTCAGGTAGGTATGCTGTCCTTGTTCTATCGGTATTACAATGGAAGATGCTCTGAGGAACTAGCGTCATTGATCCCTTCGGCACCGGTGCGTAGTCGGGATACACGCCAAACGCGCGCCCAACATTTGTACACGGTTGACATTTGTCACATGAGAACGGGTCGCTTCTACGATTCGTTCTTAAGTTCAACAGCTCGGCTGTGGAACGAACTGCCGGCCTCTGTGTTTCCTCCCTCCTACAACTTGGGACTCTTCAAGACCCATGTTCACTCCTTCCTCTCCACAAAAAGACCCTCCACACAGCATCCCCAAAGATGACATAGGCCCTGAGGGAAATTATTTTCTTCAGGGCCTCCTGTGTGGAGTTAATATAAAAAAAAGCTCATACCATCCAATATTACACATGTTTGTAGGTGAATAAATGAAAGAAATAATTTTGGTAGGTATACTGTAAACTTAGTTCCATAGTTGCATATTATTTTACCCACGAATTCGCGGGATTTCTAAGCTTTGTAGGATATAAACGAGTCCGACAGTGTTGAGGTTACTCGCATTCTATCATCTCTATTAAGACTTCGAAAATATAGTCTGCTTACGAATTACTAATCCTTTTTACAATAGCGCGAGAAACGATAGCCTAGCAGCAGTACTAAGCGTTATTGCAAATTCCAAATCCAGCGAAAAAGTTCCGCTGATTTCCAAAATTGAATATATTGTTATTGTATTTAGTTAGATACTTTTACAAACGAAACGCATACGAATGATGTCGTGTTTTATTCAAGACATGCCCGAAACTCTCCTGGTTCCAAAATGATTGTCACATGGTTTGTCTCCAGCTCGTCGAAATGATACCCGGATTTCATGTTAGAGCAAGTCTAACTCTTCAGACGTCAATGGTTGATTGAGATTTGCCAGGAATAACCCCATAAGCTATAAAGCTTGTCTTTAAAAACACTGATTTATACAAACATGGGATTACCTGTCTTAAACTTAATGTCATGAAATCATAATAAACAACCACATTATTTAGAGGTAATAGTAAAATAAGTTATTAATCAAACATAACATCATGAAGATTCAAAGTCATCAAAGAGAACCGCCAGTTAAAAGCTTCTGACGTCTGGCCCATCTTGTTATCCACCATATTTATCAGATTATTAATCTTACAAAACTCGGATATATACCTGAGCCAACTGTTGATTAACAGCGGAGGTAATGCTACACGAGCCGTGTACCACCTACTTGATAAATAGCGTTGCGTCGGCACAAGGAAATGTTCCCGAATTAAGAGTTGCTATAAAGATGTAATTTAAGAAGGAGGTGCCCAGTGATAGGAACGATAAATCACACCTTGACTAACGGCTACAAGTGTTAAGTAATAGGTATTGCGCTGATGAAATGTGATACCGAGCTGGAGGACAGGGATATAAATCGGTAAAGTTATTAAATTATTAGTACTTGTCGTGTAGCTATCTATTATTATAGTTCGAATGAATAATAATGAATTGAAAATGACGATCAACTTTTCGTAAAATAATTAAGTCATTTCGAATAATTGTTATAAAGTAAGCAACAATTATTGCTTTACTGGGGTAGTTTGATCAAAGCAATAAATATGTAGCAGTAATAACTAGAAGGTTCGGGAACGTTATAGGTGCAACCCGGATCGCCTTACAATCATCCAGCGAAAAATCGAAGGTACGGGCCATCTACCTACTTGCGACTGCAAGGATTATTTTCGAACGCATTAGCGCCTTTTTAAAGCGGCCACGTCAAAGTACCTACCTCAGTCAATAGTCAACAATCAATAATTAGCAGTCACAAATGAGTACCCACGGACCTACTACGCCTGGCGTTGCACGAACTTAAAGGAGAGGCTATGGATAATCATTTGCGCCTTGGCCTTGTGATATCATCCCTGGCCCTCGCTCCCTACACATCTAGACCCTGAAACATCTTTGCTGGTCTGCGCTTTGGCCCTGAGACATCTTCTCCGGCCTGCATCTCCTGCTCATCTGCCGACCGGGTCATTCATACCTTCGGCTCTCTTACTGGAGTACCAGGAAAACTCAACGTCATCCCCAGTGCTGAACACCATCTACAAGTCCGGTCTCCACCAACGCCGTATCCAGCCACCTACTTGATTGCCTTGACCACTCCACTGCCATCATCTCCGTTAACATCTGGTGTCGATCTTCGACATGGAGGATTCACCGCTGACTACATCCATAAAGGGGCGTCAATCTTCGGCCTGTGGAATTCGCCGTCGACAAAATCCACCAACTGCGTGAGCATCGGTCCAGAATCATCTCACTTCTGCACTGACTCAATAAACGTTGTGACCTTACAACCTCTTTTATTCGTCTCCTTACCACATCTTTAAGAAGAAGGCTTATTTACTCAGGATAAACTTTATACTACCAACTACAGAAATAAGTATTGTTGAGTTAAAAGGAACGGCTTAAAAAAGGTGGCCATTTTGATAAAACACATAAATTTGGATTTTAGGCCAAAATACTTGACCAAACTGAATAATACCTTTTTAAACAAAAGGTGTAACAAAAATCTAGTGTTGCTATTTACTATTTTATTTATTAGTGTTTAAAATTATAAAAAAATACATGTACCTCTTACTAGATCTCCTCATTTAATTAACTTTTTATTATTATTATTTCTGATGACTATGTTTTCTCGCTCTTGCAACTCTTTCTAGTGACTTCGTAAACGTACATTCGTAAATTGTATGAGACGCGAAGCGCGTGAAACTCGAAACCACTCCCATGCATCGATTTCTGATGCCACATTTATTTACGAAAAATGCACAACACAAGAAAAGGTTTGTCGTATTATATGAACCAAAGAAAGAATAATGGCGACTGTTCGTTTTACCGGAAGTTTGACTAAAATTCTATACCACTGCATTTTATTTTTACACTAGAACAGGTAGGTACATTTTCCGTTTTTTAATTCTTGACAGTTTATTTTGCAAATCTAAACATGTAACCAGCAAATATTGCATTGTTTTTAATACTGCTCAAACGTTTGTGTAAAATCGTTGAAGAATTATTATACAGTTTTGATTTATCAGACGACAATAATCTGCTATTTTTTATAATCCCGATATGTCAACCGCTTCCATATCTTATCAACTGTATACTTCAGTTCTTCTAGATACTTTTTATATGTTATGGCATCGTTCAAATATTATACAAGATAGGCCTTCATTGCACCTGAAATGACAATCTTATGTTGCTAAAATGACTGTCGCGTATTTAGAAATTTGCTGTCTAAATTAAGGGACCTAAATCATTATTTAAAGTAAATGAAATCGCCCTTTATTAAAAGTGTTTCTATTAGCAAGAAAATCATGTGTTTCTTTGTATCATAATTTTTGAAATTGTTTTTCTTGCTAGAGCAATTCCGATAAGTTACAAAACAATTTTCTTACAATACACAAGTTAATAGGTTTAATATTACATTGGTATTTTGATCTCAGAATTGTATGTTTCATATAAAATACAGTACAAAAATAAAAAAAAGAGGTTAAGTAGAACAGACAAGAGGAAACAAAAAAATAAACACCCAAGGATATACGTATTACAAGCACAAAGCAAAGATAGGATTTTATAGAAAGGTACTGATCAAGTAAGATTTAGGTCAAAATAAATTATGGATGATTAAAAATACAATGAAAAGAAAAGGAACTGAAAAAAGGAAACAACACAAACAAACACACTACAGAATTGCGGGGTCAATGCATAGAATAGGGCTTAGCTAACATTTTATTTATCAATGTTCTATGGAATGAGCTCTGCATTAGTGATGAGACAGGAGTCTATGGCATAATACTGAGTCCACGGTGAGGCCGGAACAGTTATTCCAGGAATCGTAATGCTGGATTGTTCTGGACTCTACTCAGGTTCCAAGACGTGCAGTGCAAAGAATGCACATAATATCGAAATGCTCATCCGTCAACTTTATAATAAGCATTCTTAAACGTTTTTACATTGCCATTGCCGTATTTATAATATTTATTTCCTCTAGCGCGGAGAGTCTTATAATGGAATAACGGAAATTATTTCCATCTAATGCAAAAAATAATTAATATGGGGTTGTTAGGAAACCATAAACATATTAATTTTCCTCTTGTAACTTAAATGGTTGCCTTTACTTCGAGGTTGTTATTTTGTCAAGCAGATTGGTTCCAAAACGGTCATACTACTGAAATAAATAGAGCAAAGTCATAACATTTTTTATTTGACACCTCAACAAATATAACTGGATATTATGCAATTGACATATTTTTATGTTTTTATGATATTCAAAAAAAAATCAACTGCTATCCAGGATACTTGTCAAAACTTCGTTTCGCCGAGTTCAATCCTGTTTTTCTGAATTTAAAACGGCCCAATAATTTAGATTTATTAACCTCACACAGGAGGTCCCGAGGGAATGAGTTTCCCTCAGAGGAAGGAGGAAATGCAAAGGTCGGCAAATCGTTCCACAGTCGAGCTGTTGAACTCAAAAACGAGTTGTAGAAGCGACCCGTTCTTATGTGACGAATTTCAATCGATGAATACTGTGAGGAATTCGTGAAAACGCGGATTATAAACAAGTGATACCACACGGAATATGAAGGGCTTTGCTATATTTTAATTGTGATATTTGACAAACGTAATTTCCGATTACAGAGGAAATTGGATAAAAAACTTTTATCTTGTCAATTTTAAGGCGTTCGTGCTAGGCCCCCGGATTCGTCGATATTGGTTGATTTAAAATGTACCAAACCGTCTTGTGAGAACGATGTCAACAAAAAGGTTGATATTTTGCCTCATTCATTTCCAATAATTTTGATAGCAAGACGTCTTTTAGCAAAAAGGGACAACTGCACAAATTTATCGATCAGATCGCTCGAATTCCTCCTTAAGCCATCGTAAATATTGCAAGCATGTTAATTATTGGTATACGTTTTCCAGAAGAAAAGGAATGTTTTGAGTTTTAGCGCTGGAATAGTTAGTGGCGCCAATAAAGTAATGACGCCAAGTAGAGAATAAGGTATTTTATAACCGTTCGCTGCTGTCTTTCTTCCGTCATTTAATCCGGGCTTCTGTAAGTCTTGTATTAATAGATCCCATCCTACAGCACCAACGTCGCCCAACTGGTGGAAATATCCTTTCTCCAGGAATACACAAATGTTTCATTGAAAAAAGGTTTAGATTGTCGGCGTTGTAGATATGGAGGAGAAGAAAATAGGATTGAGTAGATACAGATAATCGGATTAAATTCTATTAAACTACATTATCAATGACTTGCGGTCATTCTGAAGGAAGGGTGGACAGAACAAACAAAATAATTATGTTACTAAAAAGTAAGTAAACATACAGAAAATTTCACAGAATGCAAAAACCATGTATGTTTACAGAAAGCAGTAGGTACATATTATTCTTAACCCAAACAGTAACAATTAAAAAGAAATGCACGCACAGAGTTTTAATTTTATCGCGTGTCAATATATTAACTCCACGACATCTTATGTGTGGGTAAGTACACCACGGATCTTATAAATTCCATCACAAATGAACGCAGCAATTTTTTTCTACCATTTTTGGAAAATGCATTAGGATGCAATTTTAAACACTAATTAAACAATCTAGTTTTCAGCAATAAATAAAAAAAAAAACTGGATCAAGTCAACAGAAAGAGATTTCATAAATAAAACAAATAAAGCATGACATATGCACGAACCATGGACACAACACAACTAACAGTAGCAACACAATAAGATCCTCTCTTTGTTTATTCTTAAAATAGGTAAATTATATAAATTTTAATAAATTTTATTTTTTTATTACAAGACATTACAAAATATTACAAATTACAAGACATTACAGAATACTAACACATATATAATGTATTATTCCCAGTGAGTTTACAAAACTCATTTCAGAAAAGAGAATATTAGATTAAAGACAAGACAACATAAATACATTTAAATAAATTATAATATTTTGGAGTTCCAAAGAAAGAATGTGTCAGTCATTAATAAAACTGCTGAGGAAATAGCTTTTAAGAAGTTTTGCCAATGTTTTTTTGTTCGTTGTGCGGAAGTGTTACTAGGCAATGCGTTGTATTGCTTATGTGCAATGTATCGTAAGGAGTTAATTCCAAATTTAGTCGTGTAAGTAGATGACAATAAGTGTATTTGATTTTGTGGTCGTGTTTTGTGCTGGTGTATGTCGGAATTAAAGACTGGCTTAGTGTTGGTGTGTGTTGAATTATTTGTAGAATGGCAGTTGTGATGTTATATTTTGGCAGAATCATTAAAAGAAGTATTTGTGTCTGTGAGTATATATCTTTGACATGTGTATCCCACGGTATATTATATATATTACGTACGGCTCTATTTTGAATGACTTGTATTTCGGAACTTTTTTTTGGTAAAAATTGGATATGTTTATCCGAGACACTATCTAGGTTACAAATCAATTCATTCAAAAAGTTAGCTGCCAAAAATATGGGAAAAATAGTTGAAGACAATATCGAATTATAACATTGACAAATATGACGTTTTATAACTAGGTTCCAATGGTCGAGCGGTTAAGTCGTTGTCCCGGTAAGACAAGAGATATTGGGTTCGATTCCTAGTTGTGAGTTGTGACCGTTATTTTTTAAATTTATTTTCTGTGTTCTGTTTCATCTTTCGTTTATGTTTATTACTATTATCTTCTTATTCAGTGACATATTATTACATTGATGGATAAAACCTTCAAATTTAAAGAAAAGTTTTTCTAATAAAAATATAATATTTATCTACACCTTTGTTCACAAATTCCCAGACAAATAGAATACAAATTCAATGTTCTGAAACGTTAAATATTAGCACGAAATGCATCGCTTACCGGTCATAGTAACTTCAGGTATAAAGGCACGGAGGCGTAGCATTGCGCATAAGGCTTCACCTCATATCAAATGATATTCGTAACACGTATTAATTACACCTATTATTAATTACCCGATGCATGATAACAAATGAAACAAACAAACACATATACTATCTAGTATATCTATATTTTGAGTAACCCTGATCTCAGGGTTACTCAAAATTTCACAAACCGTTAATAATTTATCATATTGAAGATCAAGGAATTTTGATTGAGCTTGGAAAAAAAGAAGAAAACGATCATATTGCATGGCTAATGTTTGATGCCTTGTGAAATATGAAGAAATCTGACTGATTTATAATATTAAACGCAAGATTGAGGTTTGATGTTGGTGCCTACTCAATTACAGACTGTTTCCAGGATGTACAAATAATATTGTACCTACGCGAGTACCGCAAGAATATATCCTTTTGAATGAGATTTCTTATTGTTCATTTTGAAAACCTACCCGGCCTGACAATAATCCTTCGGTAAACTTATCATAGGCATTCATTCAGCATCAAACATACTAATTTTTAATTCAATTTTGTCTGTGTGTGATTATAACTCTGGTTCAATGAACTCGCATTTCTTATGAAATTAGATGTTATTTTTTAAAATTGGAAATAATTGTCAAGAATTCAGACAAGCGATAAAGTAAAGCTACTTATAATTTAATTTGTTATTTTCTATGTGAATAACGCACAAGAGTTATAACTACTCCCAACCGTCTGAAGCAAGTGAGACTATGGCATCCCTAATTGGGGTATATTGAGAGTCTGAAAGTAGAGTGAGGAATATGGGGAAGATAAAGGTGGGGGAGTACCTAGCTATCAAACACGCCAAAAAACATTTCAAACAACTTTTAAAATCTGAATGGTGGTCTTACACTAGGGTGATACTGAGAGTATCTTCAAATGTCTCAGGGTTAATCTTGAATAGTAAAGTCAGATTCAATATTTAAATAATATTTTTTCTTTATCATTCTGCAGCGATTATCCTTGTTTGATGTGTTTAAACTTCCACTTTTACAAATCCTACAATAATAATATTTCTTGTTTAATTTTTCTCGGAGAGTGTCAGACTACCAACGCTTGATAAATAAGAAAAAGGTAAGTCAATAAAAGTAACAAATAAATCAAATATCCCAACGATTTTTATTAACGAACAAAATCTTTATTCTGCTGGTACAGATAGCGTCAGAAATACTCTTAAACAACACCTTTTAATAGTAATATTACGTTCCTATTTAAGTATTTTCTTTCGTAAATTTGTCAGTAATTTTCCAACTCCCGCTAAAAAAAACATCGAAATACGTAATTGCTTATTTACAATGCGAATTATCTGATTAATAAATCTGCGCATGAATCAATCAAACTAATCAATTATTGGATTGCCATTCCAAGCAAAATAAGCGTTTTCCATCCAGACGCTTAAACTAATCAATTAGGTGATTGCCATTCCAAGCCAAATAAGTGTTCTCCAACCAGGCGCAGTTAAATAATTTGGTTAGTTTTTATGATATAACTCTCCGTTCTGGCGGATGAACAGAGGTTGAATCCACAAAAACTAATTGAAAGTATCTAATTCACCTGTCGGAACTGGGACCCTTGACATGAATCTGTGTTAGACTATTTAGAGAGTGTGTTAATTGGCGCTGTTGTAAAACTGACAAACGTTATACTCACTCAATCATAATTTCGCAATCAAATTTTAATCTATATCTGGGGAAAATTATTCAAGATCGTCCTGTGATATGGGGAAAATATTATTTTTGAAACCATCGACCGATGCTTTGAAACAGTTTGTAATAAAATTATTAGTATTTTTTATTACCCACGATCTCTGTCTTGCCGGGACAATGTCTCTATCCACTCAACATTGGGACCTAATTATTATACGCCATATTTGTCGAAGATTTAGTGAGTGACGGTGCTGCTGAATATTTATTAAATGTGTTGAAGTTCTCTTTCGGCCATGTTGCAGGCAAATCTCTGAAACCAGCTTTAGTTCAGTGACTTATACGATGTTTTATTGAATTAATAATATAATATAAAAGTTAATTAAGATGCTTGTATTGACAGACGATTTTCTTAATATTTTTTCACACTTGTCCTTTCTTAAATAATAAGATTTTATACAAGTCGCATTTGCTAAAAACTGTCATAGACAATATACTATCAAATTACCCATCTAGTAACTCATCAAATACATTTTTTTAAATTTAAATTATTTTGTGTTTGTATGTGGTATTGCTTTATGTTTGTGATTACTCTGTTTGCTTCACTCGAATGTAAATTGTTAACGTCAACACAGACTTAGTCCTGGTGATGTCGATTTTTATGAGAAAAAACGTGATTTATGCATAGTGAGATGCAATAAATATATAAATATAACGTAATGCTAAATCAGGACGATGGTAACGAATACGTATAATATAATATTAACAATGGCCCCGGAATTCTTGGCTTTGTTATTTTCTTTTTCGGGCGTCTCCGACTTCTTCCACCATTCACTACTATATACCACAATGTTACTGTTAAAAAACTACATCACATAGACTTTAATTCGACTCGGTATCTCAATCCGGTGCAGAGATGTTGCGTTCATTATTTCTCTCGACTTCTCTACCATTCAAACCTGTTTCTAAACATTCCTAGCACTAATGAGACCAAACTTTAAAATTTTCAGCAATATCGACTACTTTTGGAGTTTTGCTAGCACAAACATAGGCAGACTGAATTTTTATTTATTAAGAAGATTAGTATTTAAGTCTTTGCTGGTCATGTTGTGATGTTCATTGTCAAGTTATGATGGTAATTCGAAAGTTGAATCTTGGATGGTTTAAGAAACATCGGATTATATTTAGGTACATAAATATACAGATCAAAATTAGATATATTGCTTATTAGTGGGATATGCTGGGATGTTTTTCAGAACATTCATAGAAAAGGGCATGCAATTATTGAGATCTTCAGAGGTACCCAACAACTCTATTAAGTTATAAGGAAAGGTATGTTCTTCAAGCAGATTGTTTGTGGTTATTTTCGTTGAACAGTCAATACGATAAATTATTGCAGATGTCAATCAGCAGAATTTCTGGGAATACAGATCCCAATCAAGCAATTCCAATAGCGAACATCCTTAACGGATCAAATTCCTGCAAGTTCTTTCAGTCTTTATCAGATTTTGAGTGAATAATTCTTTGAATCAGCCCGATAAATCAAGCGAAGAATTGATTAATTGGTGTAAATAATGTTTGTTCGCACAAAAAGCGCGCAGATTGCCTTTGCACAGTGAAACTTTATAGCATTTCTTTCTTTCGAAAATACGCACGCTCGTAAGTCGATGCGTACCCAACGACAGAAATTCTTGCATTTGACGCACAAGAATGCATCGCGCAGGCCTGCACTGGAATTATTTTCATAAACATTCTTTTTCAATACCATTTTGCAGAATGAAAATGTGTAGACAAAAAACAAAATTAAAAAATAAAATAAATAATTTTTCATTTTATAATTCCACTGAATGCTTTAAAATTTCATAGATATCAAAATGATGATTTTTAACCAGCTCAGCGGCAAAATGTGATATTTATTTTGTTTGTACACTATTTTAGCATGAACTCAAAAAAAAATCAGCGTTTCGTGAGCGTATTTGGAAAAAAATAGATATCATTTTGCTGTTCATTTTACATTAAGAATCACACCTCGCCACTGATCACACCGCAATACGTCGCAATAGATCACGTGACATGTACCGTGTCTCGCCTGCACGGTGTTGCCAAAGCGAGACAGAATAATGTAATCGGAGAGAGAGCAAAATGACATCTTGATTTTTTTATCCACTGTTCGTGAATCGCTCTTTAAAGTCTTTCGGGTACGTGATGATACACCCTTTATATGTTCGATTGAAACATGTTCTATTTCATGTGTTTCTAGCCAGTGGCGTAGCTCTAGCATTTACATAAGGGAGGGGGATTAACCCCTAACCCCCCCCCACCTTATACACGCCCTTGTTTCAAACAACCAATATGACTTAAGGCGATGCACTACGTCTTGTAATATTTTAAATTGAGCCGCTATCAATAACAACCCTTACGTAGATGGCGATAAGGTTTAAATTCCCGCTTAACACCATCCGCCTGTTTTGATTTATGCATGAAAAATACATGGCCAAAAAGTGCCTTTTATTTTATTTTGTGGATGTTCAAGCATAAATATATATTTTTTTTGATGATTTTATAAATAACTTAATTTGCCACATTATACAATAAAATCGTAACCGAAAATGGGTTCGTAAGTAGGAGATTTTGAACTTTAAAGCAGTTTTCATAGGCCTTTGCTTTATTTTTTTCTGGGCTTATAAAAAGACCTATCTAAAAAATACTCGATTATTTCAAAGGCCAAGGTGTATTCTACTCACAGTATCTCACAAAGCATCTGAAACATTTCTAGGCGACCAAATTTTCAAACCAAAAACACGTGATTTTGCATTACTACGTATGGCATCGCCTTAAATTTGATTTGACCGAATGTGAACATTACACATTATATATTATTTTAGGTACTCTCGCTGTAATAGCAAATAAAATTGCCGATTGTCATTGGTAGTGAGATGTTGATATATTTTAATTGATGTAAGTGGAATAAACACGTGCGTAGTCCAGCAAGACATAGGTATTAGTAATCAATCATCATATCTAAGCCGGAAACCAGACGCACGTGTTTAAAACTTACTTATTGATCGTGGGTAGGTTCTTCTATTTTGGATTTTATCCCCGATCCAGCTCTAACACCATTATGCAATAGTATCTGGAGTATCCGCGCAATTGTGAGTACCTATGTCTGGTATTAAGAGAGAGTAGGAAAAAGGGGAGAAATTTTCCGTGGGATTGTTTACTGCACTGCAACAAATAATAGTGTGCTATTTTGCTCCTACGAACGCTGGTTTACTAACTAGATAACATAACATAAACAAAAACTATAAGTTTTAATATTTTTAAATTAAGTATAAACAAAAATTAAAATTCATTCCATCGCGTTGGGTTGCAATCAAATTGAGACAAGCATGTTTAAAGCAATTGTTTTATACCACCACAAGCTTTTTTTAAAAATCATATCCGATATTAGTAGCTTTTCAAGCTTTGTTCTTATTCATGTCAATTTGTTTATGAATATTAACTATTTGTTTGCCATAAAAAGAGTGGATGTAAATAATAAGAAGTTATTAACCAAGCGCGTTTTTCAACCTGTTGAGAATAGCAAGTAGGAGTAGAGATGGTTCTCTTAGGGTTGCCTGAAATTTTAAACGTTAAGTTTCCGTTTGATAGAAGCAAGTTATTAATAAAGTCTATCATGTTTTCTGCATATATTTTCAATGATAAAATCTACGACTTAAATTTTTAACAAAATATAAATTTTTCATTTAATTTATGCATTCAAATTTACAATATATAGCAATATATATAATGTATTAAACCTCTCTACGGCAACTACACGTACACAGGCCTTAATTTAAACATTAATTGCTTTGAATCTTTTATCGATTTGCCGTGAATAAAATGAACGGACGAAACGAAAAGGTTTCGTTGAAATGCAAAAATATTAGGATTTTCATGAACACGTCTTCCGAAATCATGATAATATATTCGTGATTTAATTCATTCGTTAGTGCCTACAATCCCGTTTTTAACGGGAATAACAAATAATTTGAAGAGATTCTTAATAAATTAGCTGTGACTCATAACTGAATCCATGCTACAACTGCTCGTTATGACAGTGCGGAGGTATTTCATCAAACTGTCAAGATCTTATCAATTGGATGATGCATTTGATTAGATTTACGTATTATCTTCTAAAATTATAAAAATCATGCGTCACTGTGTTCGTATACGCTAATCTCCGAAACCGCCCAACCGATTTCAATGTAAATTTCTGAATGTGTATGTTTGGTTCCAGCTTGAAACATAAGATTATTTTGGACCCGATATCATTTTTTTTTCAGATTTCTCATCCAAAAATTTTAACTTCCCTTACATAGAAGGCGGTTTGTGGCAGGGGTTCCATGATAACTCAACACACTTTTAAAAAGTGATATAAAATCATTAGAAACGTTGAAATTTTTTTTTTTAACCTAACCTAACCTACATAACCCATTTAATAAAGTTTTTGTTTCATCACTTTCCATGACTTTATATAACTTTTTAGATATGTGATGAATTATCATTGTGATAATTTATCCGGTTATCGTGGCAGGACAACGTCTGCCCGAGCACACTAGTTTGTTTATATATTTCATGTTAACTATTCGGTACTCGAAACTATGAATAGTAAATAAAAACACAGTATCTTTCTTGACAGTCTCAACGAATACAATGTGTTTTTAGTTACAACGGCAGTATATATCAGATAAGTTAGCCCAGTTTTCTATCTACTGCGAGTATGTATTTGTTAACTTATTTTAGGGATAAACTATCAAGATGATGGTGAAGTACCATACCCACTGAAGGGAGTATGACCTGCATCCCCGTCTCCCTCGCATCGTATAAATTTTTACCCGATATCCGAAAGTATGAACTATGATGTAAAACATAGCAATCACAAAATAAATAAAAAATATATCTATTTATTTCGATAGTAGAGGGAGAGACCGCCTGACTCTAAATTATCGATTTCTCTTTGAAGATTATTATTCGCCCTGATATTCAATATGTAGCAATAATGCAGAATAATTTTACATTACAGTCACGTACATTCACATATCGTGTTATATGAGTCGTTTTCGAAGCCTTTTTGTGCCTTCAACCATTGTTCGCTGCCAGCACTGAACAGATATTTCCAAGAAGTGTGATCTACATTGGAGGGGAAGCACAGGGTAGTTTTTTCTAACACAGTCCCAACGACTATGTGAGAAAAAACCGCAAACGTCAGGACTGTTTTTTTGTAGAAAGAAGCTACAGAACCTCCAATTACCCTGCTCGCATGATTATAAGTAGGAAATAATGTATTCATACTTACATTCATAGTAATTCAAAATAAGGACACATCAGAGATTTGTTCGCCTGATGGATTAGCGTCTAAAGTGAAATAATATAGAAAGAAAACAATATTTACAGGTATGATTAAAACGAAAAAAAATGTCCAAGCCGCAAATCGACGTCAGTTTGCCCCTCTATTATGGGGCAGTCCCGGCGAAAGTAATGGTCACAAATAGCCCAAGCACCCTCGTCCCTTAGACGATTACCCGAGAGTACCATCGAATAAATATTAATGGGCGGGGGGGAATACTCCCAAAGACCCTAGGTTGTGATCTAGAAGTGTGATCTGTATTCATTTGAAAAGAAACCAAGGCCGATTAGAGTAAATTACAGGACTGGGCGCGCGACCGCCAAATTACAAAGTCTGTGATGTCGCTAAGTAAACTTCACCTTTTAAAATCGTCTTATCTGTCTGTTTTATAAAGGCTTGCAGTAGAACAACACACAGTAACGAGTATCAAGAACTGCAACTGCTGCAATTTGCAAACTGTCGTTGATCGATGGCATTGACTTGATCATATGACTACATTACTAGTCGGATTTGGAAAGAAAACTTATGTCGTCAGTTTATATACGACTTTTGACTCCTAAACTCACACAAATCAATGAAATAGTGTATTTTCAATGATTTATTTATTAAAGAAAATAGTATTAAAATTACCACTTTTTAGTGCGATAATCATAATTAGAAAAATAAACTGTAAATCTTACACACACCGAGAAAACTAACTGATATAAAATAAAGCTTATTTATTAAAAATTGGGTGAAATTATTGGTGTTCCTGTTAAAATTATCATTAAAACACTAATGAGTACGAGGTTGTCTGAACACGTGTTTATAAAAACACAAATATTTTCCCATTTCGTCATTATATAATAACAGGATAAGCGTAATTTACCAGTCTTAAGATGGCCCTAACAGGCTGAAACCGGTCACGGTCAAATAAAAACAAGTGGAAAAAAGTTTAAAATTGTGTTCTTTATATATATTCGTAATTACATGAACACGTGTACCGATGTATTTTGAAACAACTGATAGTTTGTTAGGAAGTGGAATGCAGTCACGTTTTTAACAGGATTTTAATAAATCAGCCTTACTAATTTTTCTCCGTGCAAATTTTTAATGGTATTCGTAGTTTGAGAAAATATGGCAATATATTTAAGAAAGAATTTCTATATTTAATTTTTTGTTGTTGTCATTATAACCTTTAATTTAATCATGATAATTCTTTTGGCAGTGCAAATCTAAAATCAAATCTTGAAAACTTTTCATCATTTTCAACATAATTTTTAAAATTTGAGCTTACTTCTTCTAACACTTCTATTGGATTATATCTTCGGTGGCCACCGGTTTTAATCGGAGAGGTCGCCTCCCCGCACCATTGCGCCGGCCAGTAAACATTGTTCCATGTCTGTTCTCTAGGCAATGTATCTACTCTGTGCTAAACACGAAGCGTGAACATTCTGAACATCATCAAGTCAATGATATACTAGATCAGTGTTTCTCAAAGTGATTAAATATATTTGTATACCGGCAAAACCCATTACGAAGACTTTGAAAAACGTTGTCGGAAGCCAAAAAGGAACAGTTAAATAACAAAAACACCATAGAATGTTTCTGTACCACGAGTTCCGAGGCTTCTCAAACTCGCCCCCCTAATTTTATAATTATTTAACTCTCTTTTTAGTGTAAAAAATTAAATGCGGAATTTACACTTATTTAAGTTAATATTTCAATTTTTAATTTTTAGATGTGTAAATTCATAGACAGATGCGATAGTATATACCGATTTCTTATTTATTACAATATCAATATCGGCCTCGCTATCAACAGCGCGACCGTGCTCGGGAAATCGGCATAAAATCATCAGATCCGAATTTGTAAAGTTATCAATTTTACTGTGCTAGACTTCTTAGACGGGCACGGATAGTCGAGTAAGCGAAAAATATATACGAACAAAAATATGCATGTATGCAAAGGGGACGGTTTGTCAAAAAATAATATGAGTTTGGGAAACTGTTCTTAATGATAAGCGGTGGGTGCAGTGGAACAATAAGATATATTTGGTTTCAGTATTTTTGTAGTATTTATGTAGAAGGTTGACTCATCGATGAATATGAACAAAAGGTAGAGGGGTGTGTTGCAATTGAATTTATAAATCTGCTCATAAATTTGTAAACAACGGACGGTACACATTGTTCTGTTGGTAGTTATTTTAATAACAATGAATCCCGAGTAACGTGATCAGAACAATACCTTATTATGGTAAACGCTAAACGGTAGGGTGCTGAAGTAGGTAACTTTTTTCGTAAAACAAATTTATTCAAATTAATTTCGTGAACAGGAGGATTTTTTTTGTTAAAACTGTTTTTTCTAAACTTAATGATATTTTTTTTCACGGCCTACGAGGTAAGTATTTACTACCCTTGGTTATGAATACAGATGTAGCGCGTTTAAATCTCGGCGCGCGCAATAAGTTTTATTTGATTAATTGGTGTGATTTCATAATTTATTAATTAAAAATAATATATTGTATGTTTGCGACACATTCCAAAATCGTTGATACTTTCAGTATCGCCCCGCTTGCTTGAAATGGTTTTACCCGTATTTGGTGACCAGATCTGAATAGCCAGGTACTTCCCCATCTTCCTTTCTCATCTCTTCTTCCCATTTCCTCTGCCTTCCGCCTCACACACCTAATTGTTGATGCCAGAGTCTCACTGGCTCCAGACAGTAAGGAGCAGCACGGAGAAAGATTAGTATTTCTGATTTATTAAAATCCTGTTAAAAATGTGATGGCAGGCCATTTTCTAACAAACCATTAGAACATTCAGAATATACCGCAACACATGTTCATGCAGCTGTGTTTATCTTAAAAAAATAAAATGATGAAATGCGAAAATATTTGAAACTTTATGAACACGTTTTCCGACATCCCCACGTTGTTCTTGTTTTGCCGATAGTCCGAATAATTTGACCAGTTTTAAAAATTAGCAATATTTTATATCAGTAAGTTTTCTCCGTGTGGTACTCTTGTACGGTACTCACGTAAAAGGATCGGTGGACTTGATAGTACGAAGAGAAAAAAATTCTATCTTGTCTGACTTTTCGACTGAAATACGTTTTAGGTATCTATCGTCGGCTGCCTGCTGCAAAACTTTTGATACTAACTGAACCAGGGTGAATTGTACCTACATAACGGAATTTATCAACGAAGAAAATAATATATTATTCATTCTCTAAAGCTTTCATATCGACAATGTTTGATAAAGATGAGAATGAGAAATATAAATAATCGGAATAAAAAAAGTTAATTGGTTGTTTTTAACGCTGCGTTTAAGAATCATTCGGAACTTTCAAATGTTCATATAACACTGAACTAGGCCACTAGTATAAGGCCAATACTTGAAAAAATTAAATTTGTACTCGAGAAGCATACCGATGAAACTCCAAAACACGAAATGTTCAGGAGAGCCGATAACCTATGTGTTTTAGCAAATCTCTCTTTATTTCCACAAATGTTGAGGAGAGCTAATAACCTGTGTGTTTTTAGCAAATCTTTCGTTATTTCCACAAATGTTCAGGAGAGCCGATTACCTATGTATTTTTAGAAAATCTCTCGTTATTTCCACAAGTGTTCAGGAGAGCCAATAAGCTATTATGTGTTTTTAGTAAATCTTTCGTTATTTCCACAAATGTTCAGGAGAGCCGATTACCTATGTATTTTTAGAAAACCTCTCGTTATTTCCGCAAATGTTCAGGAGAGCCGATAACCTATTATGTGATTTTAGCAAATCTCTCGTTATTTCCACAAATGTTTAGGAGAGCCGATAACCTGTGTGTTTTCAGCAAATCTTTCGTTATTTACAAAAAAAAATTCGATGGAAAATTGAAAAAATAACATTTCGTCAATTATCAAACATTTGTGGAAATAACGAGAGATTTTCTAAAAACACACAGCTTTTCAGATCTCCTGAAACATTTCGTGTTTTGGAGTTGCATGCGTATGCATCTCGGGTACATATATATTTTTGTTAATTAAAAGGTAAAGCGAATATCTAGTGCGAAATACGAATATGTGCTTTTTAGTATTTTAAATTATGATATACACGACGAAAAATTGAAGAGTATTGCTAATTTAAGTGGAATCTCTTCAACTTATTGGTAATCAGGTTAAAAACAGGATTGCAGGCCGTTTCCTGAAAACTTTAAATCCTAATATTTCGGAACACGTGTTCATGCATCTGCATTTGCCTTGATAGTATATAATGACGGAATGCGTAAAAGGATAATATATTCGTATTTTAAAAGTTTATCCGGAAACCTATTAATTCATTCGTTAAGGGCCTGCAATCCCTGCAATTCTGACGGCCGGCATGGTCTAGTGGTATACGCTTTTGACTACAGATCCGAAGGTCGCGGGTTCGAACCCGGCGTGCGCAAATAAATTTTATTTGATTAAGGGCCCACTATTCGAATTTCATCCAATTTCCGACATATTTTCCTTAAAAGTTTGAAGTTTTTAAGCTCTTAAAAAAATATATGTTATTCTTTAAGATAGTATCTATTTGTTCCAAAAGCCGAAACGGTAATTATTTGAAATTCCCTCGATAGAAATAAATCGCAAAGTATGCTCCGAAAAATATTATTAACACGTTTATTTCTGTTATTTTACAAGTTATGTATATGTATGAAAAAAATCACAATGCTTCTTTTAATGCTACTCAATAGACCCCAAAAGTGATTTTTGCTATTTTTGAAATACGCCGTGATTTATTAAACATTTTCACAACAGTCGCTTACGTCTTATGATTCTAAGCATGATTATTGCAGCCCCTCTCACTTCCTCACGCGCGTACGCTATCTGCCTTTCAGTCACTGCTTAGAGAGCTTCGCGGACGATCGTGTTGTTCTCCGTTTCGTGATTTCTACTAAATAATATTTATCGTAAATAATAATATTGTATTCCGAAAATGGGAAATAAACGAAAAAGTGCTCGTATTTCTAAGAAAAGACTATTTCGTTCGAAACAAAAACGCATGGTGGACATTGTAAGGTAAGAAGAAAAATATAAATTTTGATTTGATGAATATATTATTATTTACTATTACGTAGGTAATATTTATTATAAAAATAAATTATGTATATATTGTGTAACAAAGGTGACAGGTATTGTTTTATTTTTCAGAATGCGTACTTTGGGAGATAAATCTATTGCCAAGGCCTCTGAAACTGAAATTGCCGGGTAAGTTTTTTTTAAATTTACATTTTTTCTTCAAAAATGACCCTTGAATGTAAAACTATATATTTTAGTTAGTAGGTAGGGAATGTACCCATACTACGTGACCCACTCCTCCCCCCTCAGTGACCACGTGTAGTATATAAACCTAACCCATTGTGACCAAACGCGTGGTATGTTGAAGATCCCCTCCCCCTCTCTGAACGGGTCACGTAGTATGGCTACTGTATATATTGCGCGAAGAAATTCTAAAATCAAGCCGCACTTAATTTACAACGTTCTAACAGCATTACGTTTGTTTTTTTTTTGTCCTATTGTATTTGTCTGTTTCTGAGGCGTTTTGTAGTTGTTCATTTTGATTGGATATAGTTTTAACTTCGCTTTTCCATGTTCTGAGGAGAGAAAGTTTGCAAAGACAAGTTTTCGTAATCCATTTAACAATTTTTGAATTTGAGGTTCAATCTTGTGCAAATTATTTTAGTTCGTCATATTTTAATGGAAAATATTTATAAAGTACGTTGCCAGAGCACAGAATTGCATTCGTTAGAATCTTGTACAATGAATAATTATGCCCTAGCTAATTGCATAATATTCCATATGCATATTTAGGTATGTTCTAAAATGGTAATTATATGTCCTATTTAAATATTTTTCATTTTAAAAATATTAAACTTAAAAACTTTACAAAAAACTCAAATCAGAAATTGGTAAATATATAAATCGTCTTTGCAAACTTTGACATCTCATATCATAGAACTGTATATCTGATGTTAGAACGCGTTCCAACTAAGGCTTGATACAAATTCTAAGCTTTCTGGATCGAGGCAAGTAATATGTATAATAACACTGTAGGTACCTGGAATATGTAGAAAGCGACCCGGTCAGATTTGCATCTCTGCCAATGATTTCGTACAATAATAAGACACTTTTACGGTGGGGCAAACTACCGGCATTTTCGATAATGTATCCAAGAACATAAAGATCTTCATACTAGTTCTCAAACTTTAGGGAATTTAATTTGAGGAAGTTAATTATTGATTGGATATATAATAAATAATTATTTTGTTTTTCTTCCAATAAAAATTAGGTTTTCTATTATTTTATAGTTACGTACTTATTTATTCCAGAATTCGTCCATTTGAAAATAGTCTAATTTTTTAGGCGATCTGTTTTAAATAACTAACTAACTAACCATCAGGCCGTTTCCCCGCAGAGGTAGTCAGAGAGGACGGACCGCCAAACAACTCGGTCTTGGCACGCACTCTTTGCCTTACTCACATTCATACATCGTCTCATACAAAAACCACTTAACTTTAATTTATATTCGTCGATATATATAAATGTTTATTGTCCTGAAGAAGGTTGAGTTCAACCGAAACCGGTCGACGAATATAAATTAAAATAAAGTAGTTAAAACAAAATATTTATTTCATTTTGTTCTTTAATTATATTTCAGATGTGACTATACTCAACTGAAGAACGTTTTGTCCACATCTTGTAAAGATGTTGAAGCACTGAGGTAACAATAAAATCATTTACGCCCTTCACATTTATTTAGAAAGTTCTTGAAATGTAGTTATAATCAATGTTTTTATTTTGTTCCAGCTTCCACGAACAACGGGAAAGCATACCTGTTGAGAATACATATAACGACATACCTAGGGAGAATATAGATAATGGAGGAAGGTAAAATGGATTTCAGAATTTCGATTAAACTATCGTGTTGTGAAAAAAATATATACCGTTAACTTTTTTTTTTATTACAGTAAATCTGATGTACGTGTGTACTACAACAAAAAACGTAAAATTGTAAACAAGAAACCCATCGGCCGGAGAGGTCTTTCTCAAAGCATTGACAATTGGTATGTTATAGTGATTTACTTTACTAACATTTATGTATTTTATTTTACTAACGGTAAAACATAAGTTCTAAAGAGATGAATTATTAATATACAAACTATCTGCTTTATGTGAAAGAACATCCGCTTCATTCGAAAAAATTAATCTTCAGTAATACAAACATTCAAAAATTTATAATACTTTTATTGGTATCCAAATCATTATCAATATCCACTTTTATTTGTAGTTTTTCATAAATCAATTTTGCTTTTCTAGGTTGGATAAAAATGATGCAGTCGAAGGAGGAGAAGAAAGACGCATCGTCGACATTTTCTTTTTTATTAACCAGCTGCAATCCATATCGGACCATTCTCCTTTTGGATGCGGATTTCGAAATCTTATTCTTAAATCTGAGCAAAGAGTTGGTCTAATGTCCAAAATACTATTTGAATGTAACATGTGTTGCGCCAAATTTACAGTCAACACATGCGACCCAAAACCTAAACATACCATGGACGTCAATGTAGCAGCAGTATCGGGGATGACTCCTGCAGGAATTGGGCTTGCTCAACTGTCCGAGTTTTTGACGGCTGTCAACATACCCCCGATGTCCGTAAAATTTTTCCACAAGACAAATGTATTAGTGTCAAGAGAATGGGAGAAATGCGCGTTAGTCGCCATGGAAGTCGCAGCGAAACGAGAGCGTCAAGCAGCTATCGAAGAAGGTTGTCTACAGGACGGAGTGGCGGTGATTGACGTGATCGCGGATGGGTGTTGGTCGAAACGATCATATAGAACAAATTATACAGCCCTCTCCGGTGCGGCAGCAATTGTTGGCAGAAGATTTGGAGAAGTTTTATACCTCGGAGTTAAAAATAAATATTGTTGCATTTGTGCAAGAGCTGAAAACCGAGGAGTATTGCCTAAAGAACATGTTTGCTACAAAAATTACACTGGACCTTCAACTGGAATGGAAGCAGAAATTCTTGTAGAAGGGTTCAAAACTTCAGTTGAATCTCATAATTTGATATATGGGCGGCTAATAGCAGACGGAGACAGTAGTACTTATCATAAACTTATCAAAACGAGACCGTATCCGAACTACACCATCGAAAAAATCGAGTGTCGCAATCATTTGCTTAGAAATATGTGCAACAAGTTATCCGCTCTATCGAAAGACACAAAATATCCCTTATATCAGCGAAAGATGATCACCACACAACGGATAATGGCTATAAGAAAGGTCATTTGTCACGCCATTCGAGAGCATAAACAAGGATCTGAGAACTTGTCAAATAGAATTAATAAATTGTACGTAGACGTCAGCAACAGTTACAATCACGCGTTCAGTGAACATGAAGATTGCAAAAGTCATTATTGTCAGAGTGGTAAAAAAAATGAAAATCTCGTCAAAAAGCTTGTTGCTTCTGCCTTATGGTCTAGACTACAGCTTATTGTTGGGACCGTTGCATCAAATGCAAGAAGTTTGATCCATGATGTTGATAGTAATCGTGTCGAATCCTTTAACAGTATAATAGCGAAATTTGTTGGAGGGAAAAGGGTGAATTATAGTCTTCGACAGGCTTACCAGAGCCGTTGTTCAGCCGCAGTCGTTTCGTTCAATACCGAGAGACCCATTTACAGTCTCCACAAAGCTATGCTGGGGCACAGTCCTAATAGCAAAGCTAAAGAATTTACAGACAGAAGGATAAGAAAAAAAATCCTGGACCGAAAACGTCTTCGTCGTAAATTATTCAACAAATCACGGCCTGTTCAAGAAGACAAACATTATGGCGACCAATGTCAAAAACCTGAATGTATAAATTATCTTCATAATACAAAATATGATAAGTATAAAAAACGTATACATCTATATAATTTATATAAATGTACAAAAGTAGATAATACATATATATTTTTTATACAATATGTCCGGGGGTTAAATGTGCAAGGAAGGTGATTCTACATGATAGTACAATTACAAAAGACGATTTTTTGAAATTTTAACGTTTTAAGCTAGTTTTCGGATAAAAAAAATTAATTGATTGTACAGAAAAAAGTATATTGGTCTATGAAAAAATGTTTTTTTAAGGAAAAAAAAAATGAAATTTCTCCTCCTTGAAACCTCCTGAAGTTTTTGAACTTTACCCCCGGACACCCTGTATAGATAAACTTATATATATTGATTTTATAAAATCATATTTTTTTACAAATTACATATTATTATAAAATTAAAAAAATAAATAATTTATGGATTCTGAAATACCCCACAGTTTGACTTCCTTTGTATTGTGCCAGCAAAGCTCTGCTGTTGGCAGCTGACACGTGTTGATATTATTTCACATTTGTAAAAGTAGATTTAGTTTGGAGTCGTGTTAATAGATGTCTCAAATTCAGGACATAATAATAATATAATTATTTTTCTTGAAGTGACGACAGAGACCCTATAGGCAATCTTACAAAGGTTTAAAAGTTGCCGTAGAGGCAATTCTCAAATTCTGATAGGGAAAGTGCACTCTTAATTTGTGTTATTTCACAATTAATTAATTTAAAATAATATATAGTATATTTGCGGCACGTTCCAGAGTGGAAGATACTCTCAGTATCGCCCTGGTGTAAGACCACCATTCAGAATTGAAACGTTGCTTGAAATGGCTTTAGCCGTGTTTGGTGACCAGATCTGAATAGCCAGGTACTTCCCCACCTTCCTCTTCCCCATCTCCCTCCCCTCCCCAATACCCTCAGCCTCACAACATACCCCAATTGGGGATGCCATAGTCTCACTGGCTCCAGACGGGAGTAGTTGGGACTCTTGTGCGGTAATACTGTAAAAAAAAAAATTCCCGTTTTTAATCGGATTACAACTAATTTAAAGAGATTCTAATAAATTAGCAATACTCATTTTTCTCGGTCTACAGGCTATTAAAAGAATTCAATTTTGTATTATTTTAAAGGCAGCTTCGGCAATTATTTGGGAGTAATTTAATATTATTAAAATTTAACACATAATTAAAAAAGATTTTTGATGTGTTTAAATTTAAATTACAACCAACCGATTTTCGTTGGAACACAAATGTGTGGTACAGAAATTTAAATTTCTACCCGAAAAACTTCCCTTTAACGATGTTTTATTTTATTATTTTAAATTATAGGTTTTAAAACTATAGGTAGCGCAAGATATATATTTTATAAATTACAATTAAGGTTGCGTCTAAAATCATGCAAAATTGAATTTTATAATTTTTTTGTAATAATTCACAAAGCACATATCCTTATTAGATACTTGTTAAACCTATTGATTGTAAAAATAATAATTCGGTTTTAGTTTTGTTTGAAAACCACCGCTCCACTGTCCTTCATTCCAATGGGAATTAGTTTTCTTATGCCATCTTGTGTCAATTCATTGAATGAAAATTTGTAAAAATATTTGTTTGTAGAGGATTTGAACCATTCTGGTAGAAAACCACGATGTACTACACTACTGTGAAACCCACTTGTATGGAATAAAGTGTTGCTCCTGTCGAAATGCTAGATGGCGCTAGTATACAACGCAAGTGAAAACAGCGTCGTTGAAAATTTGTTATATTTTCTTTTATCTCACAGATGGCGCTTTTCTTTGTTTTTTCAAGCTTTAGTTGTCATAAAAAATAGTATTGCTTATCTCACAGGTGGCGCTAATGTTTGTTTCTTCAAGCTTTGTCAAAAAAAAATATTCCAAGCCTGATTATTTAGTTATTTACGTTTTCAAATTGCATTACGAACTTTTATACTTGTTTATTTATTAACGCCCTTTTAGGGGCTTTTACATATGAATATTAAAAATTATTCAATATTGTTTTACTTACATATATTTTTGCCTCAGTAACAACTTTTTGTATTATTTTAGTGATAAATTGAAGATGTCCACTGAATCGGTATAATCATTTCACTCCATTAGTTTTCTGGGCAAAGAGGGATGCATATGGTAGTTAGTCCCAGAATTTCTGCACTAAAATAAAATCTGACTTCTATTATGGCAATTCCGGACTATTAGGTGAGGGCAGCGTTTAGAATTTTATATAGAAATACCAATTGAAAATTCTTCTGTCTGACAATTTAAGTATATTATTCTTATTTACATCATTTAAAAGAGTGTTGTAGTTCAACAAAATTAATGGAAAACCCGTTTTAAAACTAAGAAAATGTAAGTATTTATTTTATATTCGAATTCCGTACACGAATATTATAATGTGGGTTCCAGACGGGAGAATTGTACTCAAGTTGACAACTAACAAAGCCAAAATATAACAGATTAATGCAGAAAAACAGAACAGACTAATGTAGAAATTTCTAGTTAACCAAGTTATGGATCCCAACATATGTTAACCAAGTTATGGATCCCAACATATGTAAGCTATTGTTAAAAATGTCTGTTAAGTTGTTAACAAATAATAAAAGATTTGGTAAGTGATGATAAGTTTTTAATTTGTGTTAATGTCTCAAGAGTATTGTTATCGATGTAGTATTAAAACGTTTTCGCGTGAATTTGAAAGACATTTACTTTTAACATACTATTATTGTGTGATTATTTCATCAAAACCAACCAAAAAGAACACCCATAAGTCGTTAATATATTGCATTATAATAAAACAATTGATTACATTGAAATTTTGTATAAATAATGACCAAAAACACAATTATGTCAACAGAATAATTCTGCCAATTTGTAATCATGCACTATGTCATTTTTTAGGATTATTTCCTTTGAATCGAGTATAAATATTCCAAAGGCAATAAGGAACATCATTTCGTTCTCTTTCAGACATAAAAAATCACAAATGTTAGCATGAGAGGAAGAGAGATATCTAACTTTTAATAATGTATGGTCGCTCTGGTACAATCTTGGTCACCTGCATTTATAACGGCATATGATGTTTGGGACCAAATTTAGTTTCCTAGGGTTAAATATTCGTAATGAATAATCTGTATTTTGTAATTATTTTTTACATGGGTTGATACCATTCCAAAAGCGTAAATTCTTTTTTATTTTTAAAACATCAAAATAATTAAAACATAACGTTATTCGCTAGCAAAAAATAATATTACTTACGCTGGGTTGTTTCTTAGAATTTGAACAATTCATCAAACATCAACGTTCATTTACGGGTTCTGTGAAAGTTCTATTCAAGTCCTATTAATATATCATTATAGACCAGTTAATTGACAGAACTGATGTATTAACATAACTTGAAAAGAACTTTCACAGAACTGGAGAATTAAGTTTGAAATTTTAAGAATTGTTCAAATTCTCTGTAACAACCCGTCCTTAGTGTAATGTTGCTCTACTTTTGGTAGTTTATCGGGACTTTTTTTCTCTTTTGTTCCGCTCGTTTGTTTGTTACATTTTGTTATACTGAAGTTAAATAAAATGGTTTTCAAAAAAGAATTCTGAAAACCTTTTGCAGTCAAAGTCAAAGCTCCAATGATCCGTGAAAAGGATTTAATTGCAATGCCAAAGGCTACCTAATAAAAAGTCTGACTGCGGGTTTCACCAAAAAATAAAACGTCTGGACAATGGAAATTGCCATTGATATAAAATAAACGAGATCTGCCTATCCTGTGCTAATGATTTTGCATCAATATCTTTTGTACCCGTCTAATTAAGTATACTACGTAAACTCGTTAATCTACATCGCATATTATAACAAATTATTATAAGCAATAATTATTAGCATGAAACACAAATATAAATTGAAAAAATCTTCCGAGAAAAATAAATGCCGCAGACAGAAAAAAAATTTTTTTCAGAAGATTTATCAATTTATATTTGTGTTTCAGGATAGTAATTATTGCTTATCATATTTTTTTACCCTTTGTGCTTTGCATAAAAACACTGTCTTGTAAACACAAGTTTGATTATCTTTAATAAAAAAATCGCATGTTATAATTTGAGAGGTGAGTATGGGTACTCTTAAATTAATCTAATATTAGTAGAACGATAATAATAACATTATTTTGACGATTTTGCTCTTTTCATTCTTCCATTTGCCTTGTATAATGTTCTTTTAATATCAAATTTACAGGGCAAAGCAATAACAAGTTTTTCAAGCATCAATTAGCGTAAATATGGAAAATACGTTATAATTGGTAAGTCAATTAAAAAAACATCATGGTCAACATAAAAAAACACACACACACACAATAAGCAAAAACAACATTTAAATAATAATATTTTTACGTTTTCAATAAACAAGATAGACGGTAAATGCACATCTTAAAAGATTTTATGAACGAAAATCAATTTATGTAAGTTTTAGAGATATTTTTTATAAAGTTTAAAGATTAAAAACAACTGGGCCAATTTTTTTTATCTGTTCGTATTAACCCAAAACATCTTTGAGCATTTGTCAGATTTCTGTTTTTATCTCCAAAACTTGATAATCTAACCTGTTGATAAATGTGTGAGCCATAAATATGTTAATGAACCGTAAATCAGCTTTTGAATTTGCACAGGTCTGTGATAAATCATGTTTAAAATTTTTGTTTTTATTTTGAAATACCGAAGCCGTGAATTTTAATGGGTCACCAGAATAGAGGTTATTGTGGAATCCAGATTACGGATTGTGTTTGAGGATAATGAGCTTGGGCAGGGAAAGGTAAGAAGAAACAGGTCTGGATGTACCCGGATATTCAGATTTGGATATTCAGATTTGAGTAAAGTCATTTCGAACAGAAATACTAGAAATTATAATTAAACGAAAATTTGAAACAGAAAACTCACAAAAAATATACGGTCACATCTAAGACATATAGGACGTCTACGGTTGTATCTAATTCGAGTTGAATCTTGCGAACATACACAAAGATAGCAGCCGATAAAAATGTGCGTTGAGAAAATTAAGATAATGTTGGTAGTTCTTTTTCGAAGTAGGATACTGTTAAATACGACCGAAGGAGATAGGGTCCCATTAGCTCAGTTGGTAGAGCGGTGCCCCGGCAAGGCAAGGGTCCTGGGTTCATGTCCTAGATGTGACCTTATCCTTTTCTGATTTTTCTGTTTCAAATATTCGTTTAAGAATCACTATTATTGTCTTTAACAATTAAACTAGTTTCTCCACAGGGTTAGGCAGAGAGACGCATCGCCACACAACTCTGACAGTCTTGACACAATGTTTTTTTAGTGATACTATTACATCTTTTACGGTATTTTGTACTTTTGAAGGTAGTGTGAAGGGTAAAGAGCTGAGTAAGATGAGGCGGAGAGGTAGTTGGCTATTATGACACTATGCTATAACAGTGCTAAAGCCATTTCAAGCAACTTTCCGTTTCTGAATGGTGGTCCTTCACCAAGGCTTTACTGAAAGAATTTGCCACTCTGAAACCCGTCGCAAAGATACTATTTACTATTTTTATTGAATAAATTGTGAAACAGCTCAAACAACACAATTTAAATTTACTTGCGCACTCCAAGATTTGAACTCACCACCTCCGGTTTTACAGCCAAGGATAGTAACCACTCAATCAAGAAGGCCGTAGATTATATTGGAGAGTGGAGAAAAAAACTCCGTTGAATTTGAAGTCGCAATTACTTAATTTTTTTTAAAGCTTCTCTTCATTCCTGCAAGAGATATTTAAAAGTTTGTTTGCAATGGTAGCTTTTCGTTTCCACTGCATCCGCATTGGAAGGAAGTACTTCCGATGCGCCATAATCTAGCCGAATTTGGCGCTCTTTGGCCCGGAAGTGGCAGCCGAGCAAAGAGAGCCTGCAGAACAAATACAGAGCGGGAGAGGCTCTATTTGAGGAGCTGACTGGTTAGAGATAGATTCGTTAAAAACTGCACCGTTTGAACGCGATAAATATGCCGAACCATCGAAACGTCCATCTCTAGATTTTATTTATTTTGGTCCAATTAAGAGTTCTAGATAATCAACAACCTCCGAAAATTTTTGATTGATTATGATTTTGTTCTTAAATAAAATAAAATAATAATTAATATATTATAATAATAAATATATAAAAGAAATTATTTAAAAAATATGATTAATTATATTATTATCAGATTGTATAAATATTACCATTTGTTATTTCAGACTATAAAAAATATTACCATTTGTTATTTCGGCTACTGGCATTATAACTAGCTCTCTCAAAATTTAGGCTCATTAGATCTGTGAAAGAATTTATACATAAAAATGCAAATATCAGTCACTTTAAATACATATATATTGAGGGTCAGTAGGATTTATAGGTCCAATTAGAAGTTCTACCGAGCCGAACCCTCTGATATGAAAATATCTGGAGTCGGTGAATTATTTTCCCATTTGATCTCTGGTGATTTGACGTGTTGTATTTATATTATTTTTTATTTATTATGCTTACATAATGCACTTTGATTGAATAGATGATCATTTGTAGAAAAGTGTGTAGAAGGGTTTAGTTTTTCTTGTGGGGAAGATTTAACCCGGACATAAAGTCGGAAGTAAAATTATATAATTGTTATTGAATTCAGAAAATGGATAGATGATGTGTATAATTATGCCGAAATTAATAATTAGATTCAGAGACAGTTTTGTATTAAAAATTTAAAATAACGCATCGATATTCAGGTGTTTTTTGTTGTTCTCGTTTTTGTTTTTTTATTCCAGATAAATGAAAAACATTTTCACTTATTTAACTAGAAATAACTAAAATAAATACATTTTTTAAATTACATTACACATAATTATAAAACATAACAATATTATTCACTTACAGTGTTTTGATAAAGTATAAAAGTAAACAATTTTTTTTAAAGGTATCTACATTTTTAATGTTGTCTGGAAGGCAATTATATATGTTGCCCCCCTCGTAACCAATGGATTTCTTGCCATAGTTAGTATGTGTGGTGTCTAAATGTATGTTATCGTGTTGCCGGGTGAAGTTTTTTTTTGTTTTTTCTTTTTTAAATAATTTATCAATTTACAGAGTATAATAATGTATGTTAATTAAGATAATCCATTAAACCAGTTTTAACTGCTTTTAAAAAAAATTGTGTCTGTTCTATAAAAGCTGGCGCTTGTGTTTAAAGGAGTGTTGAGTATCAGGATGAAGAATATTTAATGTTTATAATGATGATTCAAGGAAATTTGAATATAAAATAATATATGTGAAAGAACAACAATTAAAATTTATAATTAATTAAGAAGATAGTTTCATCATTGTGGTATTTTTACACTGAACTTCTCTTTAATCGCTTTTAGTAGGTGTTTATCGTTTTCGATTGATCTGATGTTTTCAGGTAGGCTGTTGAAGTTTTTTCCTAGATAGATGTAATGATGTTGAGCAAAAGTGGTGTTAAATTTTTGTGTTCGAAATATATGTTTTTGATGAGTACGATTTTCATTTAAAAAGCTGTGATTTTGTTTTTCTTTTATTATTTGACTTATATTATGTTTTTACGGACAAGATCATTAAATTTTAATACTTCAAATTCTTCAAAACTTAGCTCTGTTGGATAATCTCTTAGTTTTTTCGATATTATTTTTATTATCAGACGTTGTACAATTTCAACAGGGAGTAGGTTTAAGTGTGTGTGTGTGTACTTGGAACGTTTTAATGAATTTTTATGTATGAGTTTATTATTTATTTTGTGATTAACGAGACATGTGTTGTATTAATATTGTTTTCTTAATGTTAACAGTTTTGTTTCCATATATAATTTATTATATATTTTTTTTGTATGTTCTGTGTTTGAAGTAATAATAATAATATCTTTATTTAGGAAAGTTTACACATTACAACTATACATACATATTATGGTGTACATTGATTTGTAACTTTTATATTTAAGGTTATAAAATTAACAAAAATGAAGAATTATTAATACAAACATAATATTGTGAAGGTAAAAGGAAAATAAAAGTACAGTTGTGGTTTCTCAAATACCGCCTCACTAGGCTAGCCTGTGTTGAGGCAGAATTTTGCGTGTTAGTTCCTAATACCATTGAACATACCTATACTTCATCGTATAGATCTGTGTAAGAAGTATTCGCTCAATAATGCGGTGACTTCAATAACTGCGAATTTGGGTGAATGCACCGGTAAAGGCCCTATTCTTATTTTTGATCCAAATTTTTACATTATCTTTGAAATTTTTTTTGTGAATCACATTGTTTTATGCTGTCTGGAAGAATGTTGTAGAGTCTTGTCGCAAAGTATTTAAAGTTTCGTTGACAAAACGTAGTATGTGTTATTGGTATTTGTGGTAAGTTTTTGTTGTTGCTTCAAGTACATCGTGTATTTGAACTTTTTACGTAGTAATTATGTATATTTGAGTATAGATGAGTTAGGATAGTTTTTGCATATAGCTGCCGAACATCAAACACATTCATAATATTAAAAATCAGATTCGAGTCTGTGTTTATAGGTAGCCTTAGAATTATTTTTAAAATTGTTTTCTGAGCCTTTATGATTCGGTCTAGTGCAGATGAAGTGCAGATGAAGTGAAATAGCTTTTTGATTACTTTGCTTTGTGTTACCTGTAGTTCATTTATGGCTGCATTGTATAATTTGGCATTTAGTTCTTAACACTTTGTAATCGTTTACTCCAGTTAAGTAGGCATTTTTGTGATTTAGGCCGTTTCTTCGGTTGACCGTTGTCGGGTCTAGACAATAATATAATATCATGTTATTTACAAAATCTTTCAAATTGGAGATTTTTTTATAATATAACCGCTTGATATTCAATTTTTTTGAAAGTGTTCAGAATGTAACAGCACTTTCCCAAGGGGTTTTAACCAGCAATTAAAATCCTTCGGATACGTGCTAGAACACCTTAATTTGGTATGCATTTAAATGCAATGTGAAAGCTTGGTGTTCTCTCTTTATAAAAAATGTTTTTTGAGGATGTGTCAAATGATGACAGATATAGCACAACGTGACTCAACGGATTTTATTATTTCGTGACAAATACAAAGTAGAAATTTTGTTATAATTTACTTGTGCCTATTTTTTTCTTTTTACAGTGGGCATCCCGTATCCATTTTTTGTAGGTATAGATTTAACGTCATTTACATACCTACCTACTACTGTTGCTTTTTTTTTGTTAAGATATTATTTTGTAGATTTAAAATTGACATTCATATTTAATTGTCCCAATTAATTAATACATCGTTAACCATCTAATACATATCTCTAACAATTAATAAAAATATAACCGTACTTATATTTTAATGAAAACCCGTTAGGTGAATGCAATTAGTTATTAGTTTGTTGGAGATAAATAATTAGCTCAATTAGATGAGTATGTATGAATGTATAAATAATAATAGAAAAAGATTCATAAATTTTCACCCTGTTAAGAGGAAGCTACAAGCCAAAAATGTGTATATTCTTGGTATGAATGTTTATATATATATATATTTTTACTTTAATTCTCTTTCGGAAAAAACCCAGGGTCAAAAATAGTTGATATTCGGAGCCAATTATATATATGGGAAATAAATTAGAAGAAAATATAAACAAATTTTAAAATTACGAAAATAAGTGATTAGTTTATACTATCTAATAATAATTGTAATACAATCCCTTTACATATATACTCAAAAAACACGATTTTTATTTTAAATTAATCACATATTTTAGTATTAATTTTTTTTTTAAATATATTTTCTTCCAATCGATTTCCTATAATATATAGTTGGTATCATATTTATACCTAATTGGCTCCGTATATAAACGATTTTTGACCCTGGGTTTTTTTCTAAAAAAAAGTAAACTTTTTTAAGGCAACACTATACTCCAATAACATGAATTTACTCATGGATCACATTTTAATTTATTCCGACAAATTCGTAACTGTAATAGAGTCATTACACGCATCAGTATTAAAATACTGACGGCGGGATTATACCTTTTTTTCCGACCGATTATTAAGATTATGACAAATTGTAAAATATTTTACGAAAAACGGTTTAAAAAATTTATAAAACGTTTTTCAATTATAAAATTAGCGGTAAGCACCAGATTCTATTTTTCTTGCGATGAATTTGTAACTTCCCGATCTACTTATTTGGTGGCATCTGAGATTTTAGAAATGCGTTTGTCAGAATTGATTAAAATAAACCCTGTCGAAAGATTAAGTTTTTAGGCCTTCTTCACTTACATCGTTAAAATTCTCACTTTATTTTGCAGTATTTGCTAGGGCAAATACGACTCTAGGTCCGTCCAATTCATCGGAGCCGAGGCTCGCATATTTTTGTAGACGCCTTATTCTCTTGCGTCGTTAAGATTTCGACTTTATTTTAGGGTATTTTAACTTATTCAACATTACTTTTACTTTTGTATATCTATTTTTCTTCAGTATATTTCTCATAGCTCTATTTTGTATTATCGTCATTTGTTTAATCCATCCGTCGCTGGCTAAGAATATAATGCTGACAGCAATTAACGTTACAATGATTACGTTATATATACAATTTTACCAAAAATTATTTTAAGAAATCTTATTATTCTGTTGTATTGGCCGATCTCTAGTGGTCGGAGATCCATATATGAATTAAATAAATATTAATATAGTCAGTTTCGATATACACAATTTATATATCCGTTCATATTAATTCGCTTTAGTTCAATAATAACATTTTACAATGGAAAATAAAGACTGTTGATTTATTAGCAAGCATGTAGGTAGGTAAAGCACTAACCTGCATACAGATACAGAGTCGCAGTCCTCATTGCACCGGCAGTGACTGCAACTGCAGAAAGAGTACTGTGAGGCCATCTCCGAGTCCCTCGGGTCCGAGTCCGAATCCATGTGTCTCCTGGACCCGCGCCATCTAAACAACATTACCATTACAGATACAGTCAAGTTGACTCAAATACGTGATACGAGAACCAATACGGGATGAACATAATATACTGTCAAAATAAAAACATTTCTCTACCACCGGAACTTGTGTCTCATAGACGCGCGCAATTTGCACATTAAGCACAATACATACAGCTTGAGACATTTATTTTTTATTCTTTATTGTACGCACCAGCTAAACTGCCAAAGCAGTTTGTCAGCAGGTCAATTTCAAAATATTAATTATATCACTAAAGCAAACATTTTACAATAGGCCATAATATAGAAGAGAGACAGAAGAAGAATAAAATTTCAAGTGACTAGAACAAATATAATATAGAAGAGAGACAGAAGAAGAATAACATTTCAAGTGACTAGAATAAATATAATACTCTTGAAGATTTTATTTTTTATTTTATTTTATTTATTAGCGTTATAAACAGTCTTTATACATGCATATATGACAGTGATCAGAGTAGTTATGTCATTGACCAATAAAATAACGACAAAACAAACCATAACAGAAAAATACATAACAACATACCTAATACAAACAATTCTGATAAAGTACATCAATTATCAAAAATGTATTAATCAATTGAAATATTTAAAAAAAAAAAAATCAATGAAAAATTGAAGATCTGCCAAGAATATGCACTCGAAACAAACATGTTATATAACGCGAAAAAAACAGCACTGCTGGTCGTCAAATACGGAGATGGACCAAAAAAGATTCCCCCAGCATTTTTGAATGGAGAACCTCTCATAATAGTAGAAACAACGAAATATTTAGGGCATATCATATCCAACAACTTAACGGATGACGACGACATCGATAGGCATAGGCGAGCACTGAGCATAAAAAGTAACATGCTCAGTAGAAGATTTGGACTCTGCAGCCCGCAGGTGAAAAGGACGCTATTCTCAGCTTTCTGCACTACCTTTTATACTTGCGAGCTGTGGGCCAATTCCAAAAAGCGTACCATGGAAAGGCTTCGTATTCAATATAATAATGCCTACCGCATAATGTTCGGAATTCCAAGGTACTGCAGTGCCTCCTCGATGTTCATGGAGGGAAGAGTTCCCGGCTTTGTAGCCCTAATGAGATCCAGGGTAGCAGGAACGAGGGGAAGGATCAATAACTCCAGAAACATCCTCATCATCGAATCCCGCCAGACCTCAGGATCGAGCATCGAAAAACATTGGAGAAAAATATTGGCCCCCATAATTATCGCTCCGATATACCAATAAGCTTACAAGAAATTTAAATGTTTTATGATATCACTCTCCATTCTATATAGTTCCTTTTACTTTTTCTTATGTTTTATTTGCTTTATCAAACTTACATTTTATATTTTAATTTATTTGTACTTAATTGTATCTCTGTATATAACATTGTAGTTATATTTTATGGATTGTGTGGGATTGCACTAACCTCCCCACATTCTGGAATAAACAATTATTATTATTATTATTATTACACAGATCGATATCACCTATAGGCATTAACACACTTAAAAGCACACAACATATATAAACAAATTGGTAGGCATTTTTAGACAATTACAAGCAAACTATCATCATAAACAAATTGGTAGGCATTTTTAGACAATTACAAGCAAACTATCATCGGATACTGATGCATATATAAGCAATACAAATACTTAAAAAACTTCAAGCAATCTGTAAAAAATGCAATACTACAAAAGTATACAAGATGAAAAGGCAAAGCCATTATATAAGATGCGGATCCGAATGATATTTAAAAATCTTGAATCATTTTGTTGTCAAAAAGATTTGTATATTCATTCTAGGAGAAAAATTAGTATTTAGGTATATATTTAATTTATTAAAAATAATTGGCAACCTGTTTAAAAACGGGATTTCTTTTAGTAAATTCGTAATAATATTCGTAATAATAATAATGCGAAAATGTGGATTTTTATGAACACGTGTTCCGACATCGTGACAATACGTTGGTATTTTACTCAAAGTTTGTACGAAAAATAGTCAATTAATTCGTTAAGGGCCTACAATCGCGTTTTTAATCGGATTAAGAATAATTTGAAGAGATTATCAAATAAAAACCTTGAAAACTTCAACGGTTCTTTTTGAAAATAACAGAGGGCGTCACTTCTCTCTAGAACAATCCTAGACTGTACAGTCATTAAGATAGTAATCAGATTAGCAATATTCAAAACTAGTAATTTTCCTCCGTGTTAATGATTACAAAGTCAATGTTAACTAAGTAATAAATAGCTTAAAGTAATACAAAATTGTCGCAATAGCAGTTTTCGAGTATATTCTGTTTGACTTGGCCAGTTTCACACTTAATTTAACGATGGACCAACGGCAACTTCTGGTTTATTAATAGGCGTTAAGTAGAGAGGCGGGAGAGATAGAGACGCTGCCGTTATGGTCACTACTGCTTCGAAGCCTCTATGAAAATGTGCTGGTAGGAAAACATTTCTAATGTGAAACACTGTGAATTAAAAATATACATGCCGTTACTAGCTTCTTCCGAGTTTCAAAAGATTTAATTCATAGAACAATAATTGAAAAACTAGAAAAAATTCTATTAAAAAAACTATACTTATTGTGGTGGTCTCGACTGCACCAATTTGTGCTGAACTGGTTCCAGTTTATGATAGTGTAATCTCTGGTAGAGATTTAGTGAGTTGTCTTGGAGTAAAATTCAGGATGGGTATTTAATAATAAACGAGTGTAATGTACAAGAATTGTACAAATTACTGGAATGATGATTACTGGTCATAATACACAATACTAAGGCAGATATATCCATTTATACGTGTCTGCATAATCATGTCATCTCTTTCATACACGAATGTCTATTTCAAACATTTAGACATACGTTCGTTACACTAAATAAGTGCCTGTCTATTTGATCATAGTAAACGAACTTCTTTTGTGTGACAATTTGTTAGATTTTACAATCATACATTTGTATTTGTTAGATTATTTGAAAATTAACCTTATAATATTCAGACATAGAGCTATAATTAGAGGTGCTACTGCGTAGTAATATCTCGTCGAAACTATTAGAATAAGCGGTGCGCGCATACTGGAATCGGTAGTTTTAGTTAGAGCGTTGGGAGAGTTGGAGGTCAGTTGGAGGTCAAAAAGCGGAACCTGCTTTTTCGCTACACGTCTTATCTAAATATAATACGTCAATGTATCCAGATTAGAAGGTCTCATAGTAAATATATTATATTCAATATTTTTATTTACGCGCTGTAAGCATCCAACGTGCAATGGTCAAACGCTATCTCAAATGGTACTCTGCAAAGGTCAATATTGATCCAAGTCTTTTTCTTTTAAATTATGTAACCACATATTTACATAATTTATGCCCTGATGGGCATCCAAAACATCCACTGCAAAAAATTCACCGCGAAACGTTCACAGCGTGACGACATTCCGCGGTGAATTGTACGTGATGAATATTTCCTGCGGTGAATAACGCGTCGTGAATATTCCTAGAACCATTATATTCACAAGAGTCAAACTATTAAGGGTGTGATTATTTTTTTCAGATTTCATTCAAAATAATGTTTCGCTTTTCGGATCAAGATGATAATTGAGGTTGAGGGAAGTGTTTATCAAAAAGGTCTTAACCATATTTTAATTAAAAAAATGAGTGAACAATACAGATTTAATCTTTTCAATTAGACGGAACTGTTTTATCCATTTCGTTCGAGAAAAAAACAGATTTTTAAATGCCTTTCGATCAGTTTTGACTGACATGAAGAAGACTAAATAATTTGGGGTAAGTTTAATCCGCATTATGAAGTCAAATATATTTGTTATACAGGGTTTTCCAATAAGAGGTGTTATTTTAAATAGCCCGCTATTTCGGTAAATGTTACTTTTGAAGCTGTCATTTTTTAACATTTGACAAGTAGAAACTACGCCATTAATAAAAATGGAACGATACACGCTTCAACAAGGCATTGAAATTATTAAAATTCACTTGAGTGAATCAAATGCAAATCATCTTGAGTGATGAGGCCCATTTCCACCTCGGTGGCTTCGTCAACAAGCAAAATTGTCGCATCTGGGGCTCGGAAAACCCAAGAGTTATTGTTGAAAAGCCTCTCTATCCTCAACGTGTGACTGTTTGGTGCGGTTTATGGTCTGGCGGAGTCATTTTACCTTACTTTTTCAAAAATGAGGCTGGAGCAATAGTTACGGTGAATGGATTGCGCTATCGAGAGATGATTAATGATTTTTTATGGCCGGAATTGGATGGTATTGATCTGGACAACGTTTACTTTCAACAAGACGCTATGTGCCACACAAGCAATGAAACCATTGATCTTTTACGATTGAATATCAAAATAACACCTTTTATTGGAAAACCCTGTATAATATGTTCTTTTTAAATACATCTATTTGAGCTGAAACTCGGAAGATAGACTCGTTGTCGATGACATTGCATTCTATAAACATTGGTGGTATTCACGTATACATACGCGTTCATATACGCATTTCTCTGAAATCGTATGACATTGCAGCAGTTAATATACGAAATAAATGTTGGTCCTACCCAATCGGGATTTGGTAAACAACCAACTATATTTTTGTAGGAAACGCTTTGTTAGTGCTAAATTTCCCACTAGATGGCGTCGAGACATATTATATCTACATTTGTTGGTGAAATATTTTGACTTGTCAAATATTATTATTTTTTTAATGATAAACTAATGTTTATAAGATAAGGTTTTATGCATAGCACAAGGGATAACAAATTATTATAAGCAATATAATTAGTCGCCTGAAATACCAACAAATGTAGATATAATATGTCTCGACTCCATCTAGTGGGAAATTTAGCACTATCAAAGCCTTTCCTACAAAAATAAAGTAGATCTTTTACAGGTGAAAAACATAAAATAAGCAGTAATTTTTGATTGAGGTAGGTACTAGTACATATTGAATTATTTGGCGGGTTGGAAATAAGCCGACATAGCTCAGTGGTTCAGAGCACCTGACCGGACATCAGAAGGTGCGGGCTCAATTCCCGTTGGCGATATTTATAATATCTCCCGTTTTAATCGGGAGATATTATAAATTTGTATTGACATTTCAGGCGACTAATTATTGCGTATAATTATTTATTAATGTTGGTAGTTGGAGTTTGTGCAATAAACATTAACGTTGGTAGTTGGAGTGTGTGAAATGAACATTAATGTTGGTAGTTGGAGTTTCTGCAATGAACAGTAATGTTGGTAGTTGGAGTTTCTGCAATGAACATTAATGTTGGTAGTTGGAGTTTGTGAAATGAACAAATGTTGGTAGTTGGAGTTAGTGCAGTGAACATTAATGTTGGTAGTTGGAGTTCGTGCAATGAACATTTTTTGAAAATCACATTATCGTGAAATTGATAATCCACAAATGTTTGTTTATTCACGGCTCGTGTTTACTTTATTTTGGTGAACATAATACATGTTTCCCCAACTAGGTCAGATTAGAAGCGGGAAATCAAGTACGGTCACGGCAATATTTTCAGCGTGGGATTATTTTGTTATTGATTTAAAATATATGTTAATTGAAATATTATTGTTCTCATGACAAATATGCGTAAACTTCTGGTAGTTACTCATTTAAATTCAAATAATATCGAGAACAAAACCTGATTTCAGAATTGTATTATTTATTGGCGATCTACCTTGTAACTAACGGTTTACATTTGCGCAGGTTCCCGAAACGCGGCGGATTCGCTGGCAATATACTGGTTTTCTCGTTCGTGGTTTCATACTGGTTATTTGTGGGTTACTATGCCGTGTCCTTGAATGTAAGGAAAGCCTTATGATGGTACGGCACATGGTGCAGGGGATATCCGATACCTACAAACCCCATTTGTGATTTATATCGATCTGAAACTACACTTATTTCGGGTCAAAAACGGTTTTAACAAACCAAAAAAAAGATGTGTGCGAAAGAGTACGGTATAAGTATGTGTGTTAGGATTAGAATGTATATATACAGGGTGTTCGGGTTAATGTGCGCTAATTTTGGGAGGTGATGATTCTACGTGATGGTGGAAGTAAAAAAGATGAATATCTTTTTTTCGAAATTCGAAGTTTATTTTCCCATACAATAATATTTTTACCTAGAAGAATATTTATTTTCCCATAGAAAAAATTCAACTTTTTTTACATAAAAACTCAAATAAAACATTTTAATTTCGAAAAAGTTATCTATCTTGTTTACTTCTAAAATTATATAGTGTATAAATGGTACAATTATAACGTCTTAGGATATATTACCTGTAATTGTTATAAATAAATGTACAAATTATATATATAAATAAAAATTAATATAGAAAAACCCACAGAAGTTTAAGTTAGCGCACTTTAACCCTGGACACCCTGTATATATAATAATAACGTGACGTAAAGTCTTTCATCAATTTTGAAATTCGAAGCTTATTATGTACCATATTTTACAAACTTTTTACCATAATGGGCCAATATCATTATGTATATATCTATATAAATAAAAATGTTAATGTTCGTATGTTCGTTTGTTCAAAATCTTAAGTCTCCGAAAGTTCTTCAATAATTGCTTTCAAATTTTGACACAACGTTGCATTCGAATACTCGTGTGTTTTTACATATATATACTAGTAGATTGGCTATTGCTGATGTCTTTCATCATTCACTACTGTATACCACAATGTTACTGTGACAAAACTACATTACTTCGACTAAAATTCGACTCCGTATCTCATTACGGTGCAGAGATTCCTCGGGCGTCCCCGACTTCTTCTACCATTTAAACATATCTAAACACTCCTGGCACTAATAACAACAAGCTTTGAAAAGTTCAGCCATATCGGTGGACTACTTATCGAGTTTTGCGAGCACAAACGTACGCAAAATGAATTTTTATACATTAAGATTAGAAACCAGTAAGAATTTAAATCAACCATTGGGAATGCATTTAATAACATATTAGCTGACGTGTAGCTTGCGTTGCTCGACTTTTCTCTACTTTCAGTAAATATAATATGCATATATTACAAATATAAACCTTCCGGAAGAAATTCTCTAAGTGATCGTGAAAACCCTATCAAACTCCGTTGCATGGTTTAGAATTAGAAGAACTAAACGCACGAACAGACAGTCGCAGGTAGTGACTTTGTTTTATACCATTTAGGGAAGAAGTTGTCTTGCCACAGACCACCTATGTAGGGAATTTAAAATTGGTGATTGTATGCCACCGGTCGGTGGCCGAGTTGAAATCGCGCTTGGGTCTCACCCAGGCGTAGTGTGTGCAATTCCTCGGCCGGCTAAGTCCTCCATCACAACACAAGCAACATTTTCCGCTTACTGTGGTGGTAGTAGGAGATTTTCAAATATTGTCAGGTTATTCGTAACCCGGGAATGTTTGTATTTTATTAAAAAAATAAATGTATTTTTGGATGAGAAATCTGAAAAAAAAATTTTTTTTTCAGCTGGAACCAACCATACATATTCACAAAATTTCATTGAAAGCAGTTTCGGAGATTAGCGTGTATGAACACAGTGACACGTGGTTTTTATGTAAGACGATTATGTGGATGTCACCTGTGATAGTTAAAAAAATGCTTTTTTAAAAAAACAGGGAAATTTGTTGAACGAACATGTATTTTTTTTAAACCAACACTGTTAGATGTAAAACAAAACGCGGTATGTTTCTGAAAATGCTCGGTTTCATACACGTCGCCAAATACTTTTTTGATTCATCTACTTTCAAATTTGTATATACTCCATTAGTCCGGAGTCAAACAGAGTATAACTTACTTACTTGGCCAACGCATTATAAGGTTCACTCGGATTCCATTGAAAAAATGGTTCCATAATAACTCAACACAGTAACAATTCAACACACTTTTAAAAAGTGATATAAAATCATTAGAAACGATGAAAAAAAAATTAAACTTAACCTAACCTAACCTACTTGCCAGTTAATAAAGTTTTTGTTTCATCACTTTCCATGACTTTATATAACTTGTTAAAGATGTGATGAATTATCATTTTTGATGAGTTATCGATCACCGAAAAAATACAGCACAAATTTTCGAGTCACACGAACTAAAAATATTTCAATGTAACATTAACATCAATTCCAATTCGTTTATAAACGTCCGTATACCATGCATACACAGCTCAGGTAACTGATATGCAAAAGTAACTTAAAAACAACGAAAGTACTTTTTAAAAAAGCATTTCACATATTTAAAAAAAAAATTATTAGTTAACATTTGCTTTTCTATAGCGAGTCTATATTAATTACCTACCTATTTGATTATTTTTCCACATTTAGCAAATTTAATCCTTTTTTTACATCACTAGAATCGCGTTATTATAAACCTGTTAACACACTGCTGTATTAATTTAACAGGTTTTTAAATGAAGAATTAACTGACAACATTTTTTCTCTAGCATCACAAATTGTTGATAAATTAAGTATAATAAATGACAAACATATATTTTCCATAAATAAATACATTTATAAAAAAGACTTGCTGATGTTAACCCGGCGTTGATGGACTTTTAAAAAATATAATATGCATGTATCTCTAATAAATAGTATAAAACCATTTCGTTATCCGTGTTTGTGCGCTTAGTTCTTCTAAACTACACAACGGATTTTGATTGGGATTTCACTATCATTTAGTCATTTAGAGAATACCTTCCGGAAGGTTTATATATATAATACATGGATATTAAATTTATAGAAAGTAGAGAAAAGTCAATGTTTTGTTATCGGGTAGTATTGTGAGTATCAAAATTATGTACTAGGGAATGGTTTATCTTTAAAAGGCCGCGATGGTATATGTTTATCTTCTAAGGATAATCCCCAGTAACGCCGGGTACACGTCTGCTAGTTATATATATGTAAAAGCCCGGCTGGTCGTAAAACCAAATAAAATATATATAAACCTTCCGGAAGAAATTTTCTAAATCATAGTGAAGTTGCATAGTTTAGAACAACTATGAGCACAAACAGACAGACGCGGATACAGACATGATGATACAGATTTAATTTGATTAAATAGATATAATATTTACCTTGAAACGCTCTTAGAGTCCACGTGCTCCACGACAATATTCCACGTTCTATGGATGAGGTACAGCAGGAACAGAACCCTCGAAGACTCGGCGTTGGCCGGATGTGGCTCCTTCTTTTGTTTTCCCATCCCCCACTTCCGTTTCGGAAGTGTGGAGGAACCACTCTCCGTACTGACGTTGTTGCCCATTTTTAAAAACACAAATCACTTTCACTTCAAAATTCACACTTGTCTCTTAAAACATTCAAGTAAATCAACTTTAATTTTAGACATTATTTAAAAACAACCACATTTTAGACACAACACGATGTTTCGTTTTTTAAAGTCTAAACAATTAAATTTCAAATGTCGTCAACGCAATGAATTTCAATTTAAAATCATGACCCAATTCAAATTGTATGATTGCTCTAAAGATTCATCGGTCGCTCTGAACCAATAATTTTTGTTATTAACTCTGTAACCATTAGTCAATTCGATACGATTTTTAGATATTTCGGCTTAGTGCTTATTAGGTTATGAATTCATTTCATGTAATAGTTTTCGGAGACGGTTCAGTAGTGCCAGGTGTAGTCAAATTAATGATTTCCTGCGAACAGAAATAAACAGAATATTAGCTTTTATAAAACAAATAGTGGCTTAAATAATGTGAGGGGCATTTTCGCAAAGTTGACTTTGATATGGTTTTAAAATATGTGATTTATACCTGTGTTTTTTTTAGTAATAGATTAGTTATATTCGATTTGAAACATAAAATATAAAAATATAGGAAAGAAACAATATATTATTTACAATTAGTGTTTAGAATAAGTTTACATTGCAAGACAATCTTTTGCAACCAACTGTCTTGGAATAAGCTGATTTTGAAACAATATAATACAACTGACAGCAACTTTCAATCAAAGCCAAACAGGCGACCATTTTATCACGTGACCAAATGCTCCATTTCTATTGGCTGAAACGGAATAAGCCTTTTTCTATAGTAACATTGGCTGAATTAGTTTTTCAGAAATCAGTCTTTTTTAAAGTTATTTTGCTATGGGAATAAGTTGCTTTCGCAACATCGTATTGCAAAAATATTGAAAAGATATTTAGAAACATATTGTATTTACAGGTCAAATTTGACAAAAATTGCACTGAGTCAGTTTTGCAAAGAAACCCCCATTTATTAAAAATGCCGCTGTGAAAACGGTAGGTAAATTATATTCAATTAGAGCAGATCCGTGAAAAGTCACAGGATATTATAATTATTGTAGTATTTGTGAAGCTGAAAGTATTTACAAACTATTTATCTCAGGATGAGTGTCGTTGAAATATTTATGAACATGTAAAATACCAAAGATAAATGCGAAAAAAAACAAAACACAAGAATTTTTTTTTTTAACAGGTTTTTTTTTTTCGATGTCTGTCTCACTAGGATAAACCTGTATCGAAAATGCAAGGATAGCCCTTTAGGTTAAACTTAGAACTCATGAAAAGAGATATAAAACATGTTGTGAGGGTTTTTATTTTATCTTTAATCGTACATTTAATTATTAAAATACATTTTTACAGTAGGTAGAAATAAGAGTCATATTTTTGTCGATGTACTTAAAAAAAGAACTTCCATAGGTAGCATCTGAATCAGTCATAGATAATGAGTTCGAGAGAACATATATGTGTTGTGTCAGCGATATTATCCATACATCTGTTATGTGTACATGAGAATTGCGTAAGTAATGAAGATCGTATATAAAAACAAAGGATAGTAAATATATAGTTTAGCCAACTATTTGTAAAAATCTCACACGCCGATCAAATTTCAACATAAAAGGAAAAAAAGCTATATTTTTCATCTAAAAACCGATAATTAAGGCAAAACGCGTTTGGTTTTGACAGTATTTATGTTTGCCACACCGCCTGAAGTGGATTATTACGCTGTTTAGCATAAATATGATATCAGTTACCATTCAATGACCAGCAATAAACTTAATTGTAGGATGTTGGCTTTTGGTTCGTCCTACTTTGAAATAAACTGGTTCGGGGATCAGGGTTATTAGTTATGTTATTTGTTATTAGGGAGTTGTAATCTACATTCGAAAAGTTGTTTGCCGTGTTTGAGGTAGGTTAAGATTACCGTACTTCCAGTCAAATTATATCGTTAATAATTAGACGTTGTATTAGAATAGGGCGTGAAAATACGCGGAGAAATGTAACAGAACAATAACTTAGTATCAGATCTTTATCTTCCAGTATCTTTTTAATATACAGACATTCTATTCGCATTCTATACACAGCAAAGAATCTCGCCTTTATTGATCTGAGAGGTGGGCTAAGGAAGTGGTAGATACTCTCAGTTTCGCCTCGGTGAAAGACCACTGTTCAGAATCGAAACGTTGCTTTAAGTGACTTTATCTATGTTAAGTGACAAAGTTTAATTAGAATGATAGTTCAAAACCATCCTCCTCCCTAACCCCTTACCCCCAAAAAAGAAAAAAAATTACAATTTTTTTTTAAATACCAACATTTTAATTATAATCATTACCAACCTATTATGTATATGGTGATTTTTTGACAGTTAAGCCCCGACAGTTGATCCCCAGGACAGTTGATCCCCTGGACAGTTGATCCCCTGAATGCTTGATCCTCCAAATAATTTTAATTTATCTGTCATATTTCTTCCCTGGTAACATAGAAAGCGAGGATGCATGTCCGTATAAAAATATTATATTATAACAGCGTTATTTTCATAAGCCGACTGCGCATATAAATATGTCGTTTTTTATTAATCGGCTGCTTTACTACGACTGCTTTTTTAATCCTTCGGGATACAGCACTAATGATAGCTAAAATATTGGCGTAGCGGGTTTCCATTCGAGACGATGGCAGATAAATAAGTTTCTCGACTTTCTTTCCTCTCTGTGTACGTTACCAGGGAGGAAGCACAACCGAAATAATCATTTGAAAAACAAGTTTCCGAGGGATCAGCTGGCTGACGGATCACATGTCCGAGGGATCAAGGGTCCAGGAGATTAACTGCCCGGGGGACCAAGCATAATGTTATCATTATTTATGTGAAGGCTGTGCTGTGCTGTGAAGAGTTTGCTTTATTTAAATATTTTATTTATTTATTTATTCATTCATGTTCTCCATAAAATGGTTATTCACCGTGATATTACGGAGAAAATTGCAGTTTTGAGGTACATGTAAGAATAGAAAGTCATGAAGACAATTTTACTATTTTGTTACATGCGTCAAAAGATAGTTGCTAAACTCTCTGTAAATTTCGTTAAAAATGTCGATGGCCAATACAGAATTCAGAAGCAGTCGCTCTGTGATTTCGGAGTATAAAAAAGCGGGTAGGATCTCCCACAAGTATACTTGTTAGGAACATATAATTTTACCTCTTTCAATATAAGTGGATTTAATATAGTTCCAGTGATTAGTTTTAAAAAAAATTGTGTCTAAAAATATTATTCGGCGTGCTTTTAAGGTGTTGAAATCGAGCATTCCCGTTAAGAACAAATGAATAGTACGTATATTTTCTCATATATAACTAACGCATAAACCTCTTTTGTCCTTTTTCTATTTCTAGGATTTGATTTCATTCAGAAGGCGCCCAAATGATGGAGCTCTAATCCGGGATACTGCGAACAAGGGCTTCATATGTTCTCCCTATTGCAATCCCGTTAGTAAATAATCTCACATTACGAAGAACAAACTGATTTAGATGATTTTCAATTTGAAAAAAAAAACGCAAAATTATAACCAAAACTTTTCATGATCAGATATCCTATAAGAAGCTTAATCTTTAATCGGGTATAAAAAGCATAAAATACTGGTTCAATTTTATTCTCTATGTGCTTTTGGGAAGACCATTTTAACCGTATAATATTTCCATTCACATAATGACAATAACGTGCTGCTCTTAATTTATTATGCCATTATCATAACAGTTATGCTCGTGGTATAAGAAAGAATTCATGTAATTAATAGGTGCTTCAAATATCAATCACATACACTTTAACCAAGCTGGCTTAGAAGTGTTTTGATGGAAACTGCCAGAAATCCATCGAGTGGAGAAATATTTTATTTGATCGTTGTTTTTTGGCGTCAGATTTTCTATCACGCATTTTTACTCAGTGAGACGCGTGTGCCGGGTATTTGGAACGTGCTTAGAGAGTTTTGAGGTAAATGTCATTCCGTCATATTTTATTCATAAACAGAGGTAAATAATTTTATCTTTTCTACTTTATCATGATATTTACTGAACATTCTTTCGAAAAAGCTCATCTTCGTTACATAGATAAAAAAGTCTTAATAGGAATGATAATCTATATCTATATCTACATCTACATCTACATCTACATCTACATCTACATCTACATCTACATCTACATCTATATCTATATCAATATCTATATCTTTATCTATATATATATATATATCTATATCAATATCTATATCTTTATCTATATATATCTGTATCTATATCTATATCTATATATATATATATCTGTATCTATATCTATATCTTTATCTATATATATCTGTATCTCTATATCTATATCTTTATCTATATATATCTGTATCTATATCTATATATATATATCTGTATCTATATCTATATCTATATCTATATCTATATCTATATCTATATCTATATCTATATCTATATCTATATCTATATCTATATCTATATCTATATCTATATCTATATCTATATCTATATCTATATCTATATCTATATCTATATCTATATCTATATCTATATCTATATCTATATCTATATCTATATCTATATCTATATCTATATCTATATCTATATCTATATCTATATCTATATCTATATCTATATCTATATCTATATCTATATCAGAGCACTTTTTTCGAAACCTGTTTTTTCTATTGTTTTACTTTTCGTCCAAAATGAAGACCTTTTTGAGTTTATTTTAATATTTCGTAAACATTTTAAGTTACATAACTATATTTCCAAAAAATTCAATGTGTAATACTCAATAAACGATTTAATTATAATTAATGGGATATTTTTTAGCTAAGCTATCCCATATTCGGTACTTCTCCTCTATATCTATATCTATATCTATATCTATATCTATATCTATATCTATATCTATATCTATATCTATATCTATATCTATATCTATATCTATATCTATATCTATATCTATATCTATATCTATATCTATATCTATATCTATATCTATATCTATATCTATATCTATATCTATATCTATATCTATATCTATATCTATATCTATATCTATATCTATATCTATATCTATATCTATATCTATATCTATATCTATATCTATATCTATATCTATATCTATATCTATATCTATATCTATATCTATATCTATATCTATATCTATATCTATATCTATATCTAGAGGAGATGTACCGAATATGGCATACGTCCCTAATATGAGATGGTCATGTTTCTCAAAATTTATGCGAGAACAGCTTCTATAACCCAGCGTTCCCTATTCCCCACCGAACGATCTTGAACATGTCAGTACTCGTTCGGACGCCGGCCACAACACACGCGCCTGAGAGAGTGTTTTTGTGCCACACTGGTATAATATTTACGTAAGTTTCACTTTATTCTTTCTCAAAAGATGTTCTCCACAAAATTGTCAATCTTTCACTGATCGACCAAATTATTATTTAAATTTTATGTTTTAAAAATGTTTTGAAGTTAAATTCAAGTAGATTTTTTTGAATTGATCTTGTTCCAAATATGGGATTTTTTGATGTCCCTAATATGGAATACTATCTTATATTAGGAACAGTGTTTCCAATATGGAATTCTAGTAGAACTAAATTTCTTTTTTGATATTCCAGGTTTATCTATTTTGGCCTACACTAACCTCAAAATGTCGAAGACAAAACAGCGGAAGACGTGGGATAAAGAAAAAATGGTTAAGGCTATGGAAGCTGTAAAGACGAAGACCATGGGTTATCAGAAAGCCGCTATTCTTTACGAGGTTCCTCGAAGCACTTTATTCAGATTGTGCAAGCCGAGCGCTGAAGAAGATGCTGTCGAAGCTGCGCTGGGACAAAAGTCAGTTTTAGAGGGACAGTTGCGGGATTACCTATTGGAAATGGAAAAGCGGTATTACGGACTGACAAGGAAAGATATCAAAAGACTTGCATATCAACTAGCAGTTCGCAATAATCTACAGCACCCATTTAAAAACGAAACAGCTGGGAGAAAATGGTTAAAAGGATATTTAAATCGCCACAAGGAAATTATTTCTCTTCGTAAGCCAACAGGCACATCGTTTGCTCGCGTTAAGGGATTTACTGAAAATAATGTTCGTTCATTTTTCGACCTTTTAGAGAAGGAATATGAGAAGAAATCCTTTCCCCCATACCGAATTTATAACGTCGACGAATCAGGCCTATCGGTGGTGCAGTCCAAACTTCCACAAGTTGTAGCTATGAGGGGGAAAAAACAAGTCGGTGCCATCACCTCTGCGGAAAGAGGATCACTAATAACGATTTGTCTCAGCATGAATGCCGCCGGAGATTTCGTTCCGCCAATGATAATCTTTCCCCGGAAAAAAATGAACGCTTTACTTATGAAAGGAGCACCGGCAGGATCCATCGGAGGATGTCATCCATCAGGGTGGATCCAAACAGAACTATTTACGGACTGGTTCCAGCACTTCATCGAACATACGAAACCAACTGAGGAAAATCCGATTCTGTTAATCCTTGATGGACATTATAGTCACACACGCAACATTGATCTTATAGATAAAGCTCGAGAGAATCATGTCACCATTCTGTGCATACCTCCACATTCTACCCACAAATTGCAGCCCCTCGACAAGACAGTGATGGGAGCTTTAAAGACGTATTACAGTGAAGAAATTCGGCAATGGCTTCTGATGAATCAGAGGCCTTTGTCAGTCTTTGATATCGTGGAACTTTTTGGAGAAGCATACCTGAAAATACAATGTGCAGCTTTAGCCGTGAACGGTTTCAAAGCTACTGGAATTTACCCCATCAACCGGAATATCTTCAGCGAGCAGGACTTCCTAGAAAATGAGGATCAAGAAAACGATTGTCCCAACTCAATCAGTATTTCAACTAGCTCGTCTCTTCCATCTGCTGATCCCAAGAATGTTCTCGTAAGCCCAAATATAATTGCACCCTACCCAAATAAGAAAAAGACAGTTTCCACTAGAGGAAGAAAAGCAGGAAAAACTTGCATAATTTCGTCGTCTCCTTATAAAAATGAGCTGTAAGGCATGCAGAAGAAAAGGGGCATTGTGAAAAAAGGCATGGAAATATGCGATCAGCCCTCCACTAGTGGGGTCTAAGTGAAAAAAGAAGTCTTGAAGAAACCCATCAGAAGGCTACGATACGACTCTACGTCTTCTTCTGAGATGTCACATATGTCGCTGTCATCCCATTCTTCTGAAGACATTTCGACAGCAATCCAACCTCGTGATGTTGATTCCGATGCGGTTTGTGCTTATTGTTCAGGACTATACAGCCATGATATCAGAGGCGAAGAGTGGATACAATGTATAACCTGCCGCCATTGGTGCCACATTGAGTGTTCGGGAGCCGAAAATATTGATTTTATTTGTGATTATTGCTTGCAAAATTTACAAAATCCGTGTATCCCATAATAGGAGCACTTTTTTCGAAACCTGTTTTTTCTATTGTTTTACTTTTCGTCCAAAATGAAGACCTTTTTGAGTTTATTTTAATATTTCGTAAACATTTTAAGTTACATAACTATATTTCCAAAAAATTCAATGTGTAATACTCAATAAACGATTTAATTATAATTAATGGGATATTTTTTAGCTAAGCTATCCCATATTCGGTACTTCTCCTCTATATCTATATCTATATCTATATCTATATCTATATCTATATCTATATCTATATCTATATCTATATCTATATCTATATCTATATCTATATCTATATCTATATCTATATCTATATCTATATCTATATCTATATCTATATCTATATCTATATCTATATCTATATCTATATCTATATCTATATCTATATCTATATCTATATCTATATCTATATCTATATCTATATCTATATCTATATCTATATCTATATCTATATCTATATCTATATCTATATCTATATCTATATCTATATCTATATCTATATCTATATCTATATCTATATCTATATCTATATCTATATCTATATCTATATCTATATCTATATCTATATCTATATCTATATCTATATCTATATCTATATCTATATCTATATCTATATCTATATCTATATCTATATCTATATCTATATCTATATCTATATCTATATCTATATCTATATCTATATCTATATCTATATCTATATCTATATCTATATCTATATCTATATCTATATCTATATCTATATCTATATCTATATCTATATCTATATCTATATCTATATCTATATCTATATCTATATCTATATCTATATCTATATCTATATCTATATCTAGAGGATATGTACCGAATATGGCATACGTCCCTAATATGAGATGGTCATGTTTCTCAAAATTTATGCGAGAACAGCTTCTATAACCCAGCGTTCCCTATTCCCCACCGAACGATCTTGAACATGTCAGTACTCGTTCGGACGCCGGCCACAACACACGCGCCTGAGAGAGTGATCAAGTTTTTGTGCCACACCGGTATAATATTTACGTAAGTTTCACTTTATTCTTTCTCAAAAGATATTCTCCACAAAATTGTCAATCTTTCACTGATCGACCAAATTATTATTTAAATTTTATGTTTTAAAAATGTTTTGAAGTTAAATTCAAGTAGATTTTGTTCTATAAATATATTTGTTTGAATTGATCTTGTTCCAAATATGGGATTTTTTGATGTCCCTAATATGGAATACTATCTTATATTAGGAACAGTGTTTCCAATATGGAATTCTAGTAGAACTAAATTTCTTTTTTGATATTCCAGGTTTATCTATTTTGGCCTACACTAACCTCAAAATGTCGAAGACAAAACAGCGGAAGACGTGGGATAAAGAAAAAATGGTTAAGGCTATGGAAGCTGTAAAGACGAAGACCATGGGTTATCAGAAAGCCGCTATTATATCTATATCTATATCTATATCTAGTTTGTATTCGTTTGTTCAAAATCTTAAATTCACCGATTGCTTTGAAATTTTGACACACCGTTGCATTCGAATACGCATGTATTTTCTATATTATATAGATGTCACCTGTGATGTGTAAAACTAAGTTTTTTTAAAACACCATCATCTGTTGGACAAAAATGCTTTTTTGCAAAACAGCACCATCTGTTGGACAAACATGATTTTTTTTTAAACAGTGCCATTTGTTGGATGTAAAAGAAACTATTATATGCTATCTGCACAGACATACTGAGCCACAGCAACGCGAAACAGGGTAAAGCTAGCATATAAAAAAATTTACTAGAAAAATATTTAAAAATGGTTCATTTATGATAATTGTTCGTACCTAAATAATTAATGTTTCAGATACGAATAAACAAGTAAATAGGAATGCTCAAAGAAAATATGTCGCGAAGGTGAAAAAAGTCGTGAAAGAGTTGGAAAATTATGGTTCTGTCAAGAGAATTACTTATTTAGTATACCAACGTTATTTTATTTTTTAATTATTGTTCGATAGATTAACAACCATTTACAGTACAAGATTCCTTATTTTAATATTCTAAACATTTGGAACGTTGGGAGTATTAAATAATAGCAGATAAAAACCCGCCACCGCGGGTAAAATTTCTTTTAAAAAAATAAGGTAAAAATAAATCGAATTATTTAATATAAAATCTATATCGACTCTTGAATTTTGGTCACGTCATCCAAAATAATTTTGAATCAATTACGCCAAGCGGTCGAGAAAAATTGCTGACTCAGATAACGCAATTAACTTTGGTATCAATATTTCACCGTTTAATCAAAAAATGTAATTAAATTTAGAAAAAAAGAAAAACACAACACAGATTTGAAAAATAATCTGCTTTGTAAGATCGTACGCGTATAACAATAATGGATACAAATTACGAAGGACCCTTTTATTTATTTAAATACATTTTTCGCCCATGTAGGCTTTTACAGACATGTGATGATATGTACAAAATAATTCAGTGGAGCAGTAATCAAAAGTAAAATTGTATAAAATCCATGCAGTAGAATAGTATTATGCTAACCTTAATTGTTATTATTACTGAGGTATGTTATTATAGCCTTCTTGTAACTATATTTCGTGCATTAGAATACATCTACAACTATTAACTATGTATTGCCAACTGCATGAAATCTAGGTGCAAGCGAGTATCTAAATAACTCAGTCCCGATATTATTGTTGGAATTAAAAATAATTTTGAATCAAGCATTTCTCGTTGGTATGTTATAGGTGATTAGACTCAATAAATTGGGGCTGTCTATAATTCCATTTATTACATTTTCTAGTAGGATTTTTAGTATGAAATACACGCTTTATCTGATTATTAATTTTAATAATTTAAGAAAGCCTTGAAAAGTATTCAATTTTTTTATGAACAATTTGACGTTTGATTTTAGAAAAGAACAAATGTTTTTATTGGCGTTGCTCGTGCTTTACGCAGTGTTTTTTCAAATCCAAAGGCTGTTCTCCAGTTATAATATTACCACAAACATTGATCTGAATGTTTGGACAAACATGAAACATCGGGCAAGGCCACAATGATTTTGTTTTTTGTGGCTGAAAGAAAAACTTTAGGGCTCCGACCCAATGTCTTTGTTTAGTCCGATGTCTTCGATGGTCGCTGTAGACCAGACCTAATGTCGACAGTGGCCTTACTCTTGTTTTGAGGGTCAAGTTTGCAAAGTTTCATCATCCTCGGAATAAAACTGTAGACTTGAATATAAATTAAATCCACGCCGCCCACCCGTTGACCGCCCACTCGCCACAGACACTCTTTTGGATAAATAGATTTAAATAATAATAATAAAACGATATATTATACCTCTGAAAAAATGACAGAATCGCACACTACAAATAAAATTAAAATATACTAAAAACATCACATTATTTCTTGTGGGTTATGACAAATATTTACTGAAGTACCTTCTAAAGGGAGAAAAATTAGTTTTACTGATTTATTAAAAACTCTTCAAAATATAAGTAATCCGGTGAAAATGGGACTGCAGACCGCTTCCTGATAAAATGTTACTAAATTCGTAATAATATCGGAATACGTGTTCACGCACCTGCGTTTGTCTTAATTAAATATAGTGACGAAATGCGAAAATGCTAGGATTTTTATGAACACGTGTTTCAACATCGTGACAAAACATTTGGCATTCCACTAAAAGCTTATCAGGATACCTATCAATTCATTCGTTAATGACCTGCAATTCAGTTTTTAAAAGGATTACGAATATCTCGAAGAGATTCTTAATAATTTAGCAATATTTATTTAAATATTCATGTCTGCCAAGTTAATGTCTACTTACCCGATATGTCAAATAAACATTGATCGTTATATATAATTCAGGAAAACGTTATTTTTAACTTTGTACATCCGCATTTCCCCTGCGGTTGATCTGTTTTTGTCATGTATCGGGTCTCGACTTACTGGTATCTTTGTATTTTTATTACTATTTATTTCCTATATAAGTTTTTACACTTTATCACTTCATTTTATTCTTTTTTTAAATAAAACTTTCTCAAGACTACAGTATTTTAAAAACATATGATCGTTCTACAATAAATTTATAGTAGTTATGTATTTAGCAAGAAAAAAGCTGCTTTAGTTAAGCGGAACTTTTGTTTAGAGAAGAGATGTATACACTCGTCCGTTTTACCACTAGTTCGATGAAAATTGATCAGAGGATTTAGGAATTCACAGTATGTGGAAAAGCTAAATGCTTGTCCAGCATCTCAACACTTAAACTAAATTCAAACTTACAGCTTCTGTGTTTCCTCCTTTCCACAACATATGTTTCTATTATCTCTAGTACCCTTTAATACTGAATAACTAAAAAACACGGTCCTGGTCGACACTCATTACATCATTCACATTAATACATCGTCTGATTCATCCCCTTCTGTTTTCTTCATCGGGCGTCCTCGACTTCTTCTAGCATTCACATTCGCGTCATATATTCTCCTTACACTTCTTTCTTCGCTCATTTACTCGACACGTCCAAACAATATAAGCGTCCATTTCTTAATCTAACTCATTTCGCTTATAAGCCTTGCAACCGTTAAGAATCATAAAATTTTTCACGCGGTCAGTAGCGCACTTTATTTCATTAAATCATCATTTATCTCATTATTACCTGTAAAGCACCCAATCTTGCGTAACAAAGGTTTACTAAATACAAACATTCTTTACAACAAAATGTTTATGTTTATTTTAATAAATATCAACAATGTTACTACACATTGCAAATTATGAAGTTCATTCACATGCAATTGAAAGAGTCCAAAATAAATTTTTAAGATATGAAAATTTTAAAATGGGCATTCCTAGAGAAAACCTAAATTACGATAACGTACTTTGTTCATTAAATTTAATAAAATTATCTGATCGCAGAATTATTTCCGATTTAACCTGTTTGTATAAAATTATTAATTCAATATTTGATACCCCTGATTTATTATATATAATCTCTTTTCATACTCCAAGCAGGTCGGTTACAAGACAGTACCTACCATATTATTGTAGCAATTCTATTTCAACGTCCCAATATCACACTCCTATGCGACGGATTCAACAGCTAGGAAACAAATACTACGATGTTGTTGATATATTTAGTACATCAATTTCAATATATAAGCATACCCTATTGAAGTTTTTTTCATTAAGTAGTGGAATATTTTAATAAAGGTATTTAATTTGATTTGACTAACACATAATAATTTTGTAAACTGAAACAGAAAAAAATATATTGAATTTTTTATGTATTGTGCCTGCAAGCTGTGTAGATCAAGTTCAGTGATATTTTGACTTTATAGTTATTTTTCTGCAATTGTTTTAAATAGTTGCCTGCACTATTTTTATGTATAAAATCGTTAATATTTTTAATATATATGTATGTAAAAGCCTTAATAGGCGTGAAATAAATAAATAAATAAATAAGTAACTACTTTCACAGTACTTTAAGAACTTATTTTATACTCCTGTTATTATAATATATAATATTTTAACTTCTTAGTACAAAAAAACTCTCTACGACAACTTGTATTGTTTTTGTTTGAATTAACCTCACACAGGAGGTCCTGAGGAAAATAATTTCCCTCAGGCCATATGTCATCTATGGGGATGCTGTGTGGAGGGTATTTTTAAGGAGATGAAGTTCTGGAAAATAAAAAGGTATGAGGGTCGAGAGACCAGTTCAACGGGTCAAGAAGCCTCCACAAACCATCCTCTCCCCATCTGGCACCCCACATTGATGGAGGACAGTCGCATCCTGAACACAACTTACTTTTGTAAAAACCTGCCTGTATCATTCGTACTCTGTTTATTATGTTATGTACTATATACTTACCTACAATAATTTATGCTTGCAAAAGCCTCTAAGGCGTGAATAAATAAATAATTTAATTAAAAATACACTCTACCATTCCTCACGACTTCCTCTTAAGTGGCTTAAAAAAAACAAACACTCTTCTTATATTGTCGCTGAATGCGAACATCAAAGTTATGATTATTTTTAATGTTTACATTTTTCTTTTATTTTCTAGAAGAACGTGTAATTTTCAAGTGGTTCGCAACAAAACGGTAACCCTCCAAGCGTGATTTAGCCACTAACGGCTCGTGATTAATATTCATCTCATATACCACAGCAACTAGGTAATGGGCTCAAACGTTGATGCGTCCAAACACTCTCATGATCATAGTATATATCTCAATAGCAGGCAGTCACAGATGCTTCTCGCGCCTTAAGACGAAACACTACCCTAAAAAAATGACTGAATCCTTAATCCCACGCATTTCCAATTTCTACCGATTTATTACATATTTCTCTTTAACGCTTTAAGTTTTTAAGTTAAAAAAATTCATTTTATTTTTTAAGATAATATCAATACATTTGTAATGCCGAAACGGTTATCATATGAAATTCCCTCGATGGAAAAAATTCGCCCTAAAAAGTACCCTCCCAAAATTATTTAAAAAACGTTTTATTCTGTTATTTAATACTAGCTTTACCCCGACATGCGTTGCTGTGGCTCAGTCTATTTATGCAGATGGAGAAAATGTAGCGCGTGTTGCTTTTACTTCCCACAGATGGCGCTGTTTAAAAAAAACATGTTTGTCCAACAGATGGCGCTGTTTTTAAAAAAACGTATGTTTTTAACCTTCACAGGTGTTATCTATATAATACAGGTATATAAAAACACACACGTGTTCAAATGCAACGTTGTGTCATAATTTAAAAGCAATCCGTGAAGTACTTTCGAAGATATAAAATTTAAAAATAACGAACATTTTTATTTATATAGAGAATAGATTTTAGAAAGAATTACAGTGTATCTTTAAATTCCACTTAAGAATTCGTTGAACTGCGGTTGAATTTGCCCGATCAAATCTCTAAAGTGGGAATCTTAATGACATGAGTGATGAAGTCGTGTAAAAACAATATTAGCGCTAATTTTATAGTTTATCGTTTTACATACAATATTTTATTGGTATATCCTGTTTATTAATTTTAAATATCATTAACTTCCATTCGTAGGGATTCCTTTAGAAACATTTGAGATTTTAGTAACACGTTCATCAGAAATAGTTAAAATGTGAGCGTCGAGCAAATCCCCGTTATTATATTCTTATGTCACCTTAACTTTTGGATGCAGATATCTGTGTCGAGTGAACCCTGTTCTTGGTTAGAAAAGTAAACAACACTACGGTTGCGCTGGTTCGTGACAGGCATGCGTTCGATGTTCAGCGTCTTTAGTGTGCATCGAGATTTACCGTTATCGGCCACAAGCTTATTTCCGCAATTTTAAATATTCTACTTCCACACTCGCTGCTGTCATATTTGTGCTCTCAAGTGGTACCTAGTTGATCATTACTAGTAGTTCTGTGAACATTAGACCTCGCGTCCATAAAAGGTGTTTCGAATTTTATCTTATGTACGATAGTAAATCAAGACCTAAATTTCCTATGAAATCGTAAGATTTATAATAATAATAATAAAAACGTTTATTTTACAATATTTTTTACATGTTTGCATATAGTTAGTATACATACATTTAGATGATTATATTGCCAAAAGGGCAACTGCTCAGCTGTACATTCCGGATTTCTCCGGGAATATAGCTGTTTTTCAGCAGTGCCTTTAATATAATGTGTTATAAATCGTTTAATTTAAATAAAACATTTTAATTAATAATAATAATAATTCAATTTTTCAATTAATAATAAATTTAATTTAATTTTTAATTAATAATTTAAATAAAACATCAAAATTCAAACTAATTCAATAAATCAAATATAAAAAAATACAAATTTCTTTAAAATAAAATAAAATATAAATTCAGGATTAAATTTACATAATACACAGATAAAATAAAATAAAAAATAATCACAAGTAGGTGTCCCTTTCATTTTAAATTCGATCAATTATGATGTTGTGCGGTTGACTGTGCTGTCAGCAACCATTTGCTGCAGAGCTTCTTAAAGCAAGTAAGAAAATTTTCTTTGTAAAAACTTTCTTTGTAAGAAAGTAATTATAACATTTTTAAACATACCCATTTTTTAATATGTGAATACCGTACAAGAGCTTCAACAGATCGGAGCCAGTAAGACTGGTATGTACCTGAAGGTAGTGGAAAGAGGACGCTGGTGGTGTACTTGGCTATTCATTCCTGGTCTCCGAAAATGGCTAAAGCCATTTGACCCACTTACTTCTCGACCACAGAGGCCGTAATTAATTAAAAACCATATATTTAATGTAAATGTTTAAAATCATTTTTAAATTAGTAATTATACAATTATTCAGAAGAAACGTTACTACGTAGGTAATATAATATAGAAAAATACAAAAGTCCAAACAAACATGTCTATATCGCACTTAAAAAAAGAATCACTGAACTTTTTAAACGGCCACCTTGTTGAACCGAAAACTGAACGTACGAACAAATTTACAGACAGATGAAATGTGAAAAGGGTGAGTTAAAACAGGGCTTCGCAACGGTCACTTAGTACTATTATGGGTATATTTGACAAAGATGCACATTTAAAAAATCGAAGCTTCGGCGACTTGTTCATTCTGAAATTTTATTGAAAAAAAAAACACATCTTGACTTTTTATATGATTAAGGGGATGTTACCGTAAGCGCAGCATAATTGCGGTTTTTGACGCAGTTTTTTATAAATTTCCATATTGTTTATAAGAAAATAATATTATGTTTTGAACAGATAATTTATTCTTCTAAACAATGAGAAAACAAAACGCTTTAAAATGTTTAAAACAATTGCGTAAAAAAATATTTACAGAACCTCTAAAAATAGCTTTAAGTTCGATTATATCCTTTAATTCTAAATGCAGAAGAATTTTAAATAAATACATTATCACCACGTCAATGTCGTCTAAACGATGAGAAAATAACGTTAGATCGTTAGATGGTGTTGTGTGGGTAGATGTGGAGCAAATGAACGAAGAAAAGGGTGTAAAGAGAATTCATGACGCGAATGCGAATGGTAGAAGAAGTCAGAGACGCCCGACGAAGACAAGGCACGTTTGAGTGAACCAAATACTTAAGTCGGGCCGAGTCAAGGGTCAGAATAAGAAAAGGGTTTGTGTTAAACGATGTATGAATGTGAATGAACCAAGGAGTTTGTGCCAAGACCGAGTTATTTGGTGGTCCGTCCTCCTTGCCTACCCCCAAGATTTAAAAAAAATTTCATTGTAGATTAAAAATACCAAAAAAATAACGATACATCTACATAGCATAGAAGTGCATTTTGAAAACATGGGCTAAGGCGATGCCATACGTAGTAATGCAAAATCATGTGTTTTTGGTTTGAAAATTTGGTCGCCTAGAAATGTTTCAGATGCTTTAATTAAATACTGCGAGTAGAATACATCTTGGCCTTTGAAACAATCGAGTATTTTTTTGATAAGTCTTTTTATAAGCCCAGAAAAAAAATTCTGTAAAGGCCTATGAAAACTGCTTTAAAGTACAAGATCTCCTACTTACGAAACCATTTACGGTTATGATTTTATTGTATAATATGGCAAATTAAGTTATTTATAAAATGATCGAAAAAAAATTAAATACTTATGCTTGAACATCCACAAAATAAAATAAAAGGAACTATTTGGCCATGTTTTTTTCTTGCATACATCAAAACAGGCGGATGGTGTTAAGCGGGAATTTAAACCTTATCGCCATCTACGTAAGGGTTGTTATTGATAGCGGCTCAATTTAAAATATTACACGCCTTAAAAAAAAATTTACGTGAATCCTACAAAATTATGGATATTTTCTGTGTTTTTAGATTAAGTTCAAACCTCGCGAAAAATTATTAATAAATGTCTATTTTTTCTTCCACAGAATTATTTCTGATTCAAATTATCTCGTCTAAAATATTTTACTTATAATATCTGGGCATTTAAAATTCTTAAACTAATTAATTAAACATGAAGCAAATCTGAAAGTCAGCTAGTAGTGTCAAAGCCACGGTATTTTTGTCGATAACTCTCCGAAGTGGATGTTCTTTGACGGTAATCCCGAGAAAATTGTCGAATTGCAAGCTTTCAATGGTCGGGTTAGTGCCATTAGTTTTTTTATGGTTTTCAGAAGCCGAGGCTCTTATTTCCCCTCTTCACTGATATAATAGATTGTCCGACGAATTTTTCCGCTTCGTTTCTTTGTTTTTCAAGCGGATTTCATTAGATTGATTTTCGACGTTGTAAGTTTTATTCGAGGATCTTGTTTATTATTGAAAAAATATTTTTCCTTTCTGAGGAAGATTAATAATTACAATGATTGACATTCAGAGTGAAAAATACTCTCAGTATACCCTGGTGAGAGACAACCATACAGAATTGAAACATTGCTTGAAATGTTTTAAAAAAAATATTTAAACAAAATTATATTTCAATTCGTATTTTAATAGATTATTTTTCTTATAATATCGATACACAGGCATTCTCAGTTTATTCTCTCTACTTACCTTTGTTATGTATTTTATACGGTAACGAGATAAATCATAACAATGGTAATTCATTACATCTTTAAAAAGTCAAGGAAAGTGATGAATCAAAAGCTTTATTAACTGGGTTAAGTAGGTTAGGTTAGGATAAAAAAAAAATTTCATCGTTTCTAATGACTTTATATCACTTTTTAAAAGTGTGTTGAATTGTCACTGTGCTGAGTTATAATGGAACCATTTCATACGTATGTAATTTTTTTTCTAAAAATGAATGTACATTCAAAGTAGATACTTGTTATTATTTTTTTCTCAGGGAGATAATAAAGAGAAAACAGTATGGATTTGCTCATGTTTGGTGACAAGATCTGAAAATCCAGAAACTCCCTCACCTCCCTCTTCCGAAACTCCTTCATTTCCCCGCTGTCTTGAGCCAGATAACATGAGCAACATACCCCAATCGGAGATGCCATAGTCTTACTCAGATTGTTGGGAGCAGTATGTTATATAATCTGGTGCATTATACAAAAAAAAACAGTGTGTTGTTATAAAATCTGACCTCCGTATACGCGTGGTAAACTCTATAGCTCTGAACCCATATGTAAAAGGTTTGAAACCTGACATGGGTAAATAACAACACCAAAAAATCCCACTTCCATCAGCCTCACAACTCACAATGTACCCTTATTGGGGATGTCACAGCCGAACTGGCTAGGGCAGTTATTTGCGGTATGCACATAAACACGTTGATTTGTTGTAATTATGCACAGACATAGGAATTAATAGACGAGAAGATAATGGCGAGGGGTAAAATCAACTGTTGAAGAACGAAGGGAGTAAGGCTGACTGTGATTCGTCAATAAATCAATCTGACAGTAAATAGGCATCTCGCATTATAATATCACCATTTACTTCTTAAAAGTAAAATCTGCTTTTGAATGAATAGACATTTTTACATGGGAGCGCAAATTACTCGCCACATTATGAACAAATTTGCGAAGTCCAAATTCGGCAAAAAAATTCGGTTCTATTTTCAGAGTCGAATATTTCGTTTAAGTATTTAGTTAAGACACTTTTATAAATGTTCATAATTTACTTCCCAGCAACCAACCAGCTTTGTGTTTCGCGTCCAGACGTTTCTCGATGTGATAGTATATGTGTAGCGTCGAGATTAATGCATTAAATAATTAATATTAAACCGCTCGACCTACTTAGTATCTACTCCCGAATTATGTACCTGCAGTCCAAACCGCAACGTAAACAACCTACGTACTACAAGACCTACTTGCCTACTCGCGACAATACTATTGCGCACTCCGTCTCGGATACTACGAGAACTCGCCAGAAGGTTCGAGTCTACGGCCTATGCATAATCGCCGCAATGTCGAAGGTTCCCGAAACACACAGTCTGTGCGAGTGCCTAGAATTTAGTTGCCATCCATCTACCTACTGCTACCGTCGGCCGTGAAGTATAAATAAGCCCGACGCAGCGAGTCAGTCAGTCAGTCAGTCATCATTCCGCCGTCAGTCTACAAGGCTCAACGAGTGTTAACCCGCGCTAATCTTACTAGCGCGAAGGACAACGTACCCGGCTTCGCCCGTACCATCATGGACTCTATCGGGACATCATCTTAGCGCCTTGTCCAGATCGCCGTTCCTGGCAAGCGCTGCTCGGATTACAAGCACCCTGGTTCCAGCGTCTCTGACCAGCGTTTCTTCCACGCTACCATGACCACCACGAGGACACGCAGCATCCTCACTGGTCACGCCGTTCCCGTTCAACCGCCTACAAGGTCCGCCGCACCTTCGGCCGTCTCGTCAGCACTGGAGTGCCTGAAGACCTACGTTCTTCGCCAGTGCCTGACCTTCATCGAGTCCCGGTCACCAGCGCCCGGCGTCGACTCACTGACCCGCGCTTGACCAGCACATCTCCGCAGCGTCCGGAGTATTCTACATCTGTCCTTCATCATCTCCTTGTCACGGCTACTGACTCACCAATAAACTCATGTGACCTTCACAACTTTCTTTCATTTCGTGCCTCTCTCCTGATCCCCAAATATGTTTCTAAAACTGATCTATATTATACGATGTGAATATGCTTAAAATAAAGTAAAATAATGCTTATATATGGAATGTAATACGACAATTGGGTTTATTCTCTTTTTCAAATCTATTTTTACAAGTTTTCATAGTACAAGTCAACATTTTGCCGTGTTATTTCGTAAAATGAACCGATGATGCCTCGACCATAGTTCGCACAAGAATGATGACGTCACGTTTTCAAATTTCACTTGAGGCCATACGCGAGCACAGCCGGCTCCATTGGAACCGGTATGGGGAGTGGGGATAATACGCTTTTAATCACTTAGGGCAGGTCTACTAATATTCATATGTCTATGTAATTATGGTAAGCCACAGCGTTTTTTTTTACGTTTTTATGAACACAGAATATATTATTCGTTGACATTTTCAGAATCTCTCCACAAATAACAATTTGCCTAATTTATCTAGAAGCTGGTATTTATGAACCGTTGATTCTGCTTTGTAGTTTTATATTAAACTCCATTGTATGTCTTGTTGTTTGTAGCATTCAAAATGGTGCACGAATTATAATACTTGTGTGTTTAAGGCTATCAGGTGGGTAATGAATCAAAATAAACAGAGTGCTGTAAGGATGCGGGAAATGTTGTGCAATGAATGCTGTATGGTCTGCAGATATCAAGTAACAATTGTGTAGTTTGTAGCCTAGTAAAAGCAGCACTGCAGATTTCTGTTATGGCATTTACCGCCTGTACGCTGAATATCATTATCTTGTCATCGTCAAATTGACCCACGGGTACTATTATAAAAGTTTTATTGCTATATTTTATTTTACATTTCAACATAAATTGTAATTTGACAAAGAAATGAGAAGACGGCTTAATGGCGTAAACATGGAAACAATAACAAACGACAGTCAGTCACCAATCGACGACAATTGTGGATTTTTTAATGATATTATTAATGTGCCAAAATAATAAAACCTCAAAAATATTTTGTAATCATTTTAAATTAAAATAAGTTTTATTTGCTAAAATGATAATTAGAAGTTCGTTATATGATTTCGAACATCCATTGAAACCTGGTACCGCTAGCTGTATACGGGAAGTATTCCCGATCCGTTTGCACTGTTTGTAGGCCCCAATACAAATATATGGATCGGTGGGCTCTCGGTATACAGCACTCAGTTTTTGTCCATTCTTTATTGACCCGTGGGAAGACTGCCTTAGTGTTTTATTTATGCGTCAAAAATTTTGTGTCAGGAAAGTACATAAATCATTGAACGGATGATATAAGGTTTGTTGGAATATTCATATTATCTACCATTATATTATATCTTCTACAGCAATTTTCAACAATCATATTGTAGTTGATTAACATTACTATCTAAATAACATGAGAAATAAAAGGAATCACAAAGACCATACTAAAAGAACGCCTTCGATTGAAATTTTCAATAGTTTTGATGTACCAAATGTACAACAAATATATGCTAAAAAAATATTATTTAAACTATTCAAAAATACTGAATCCTCTATAAAACCGCGTATTCATCAAACAAGGTCAAATCACAATGACATAAAAAAATATTTCTGGTCATAAAACCACATTCGGGCAAAGAAATTATATTTATTTTGCGACGAAATCCACAAAATCCTTCCCCCTGATATGAAGCGAATGGAAAATTTGAATGATTAAAAATCAAGAAAAAAAATCTCGCTGAAAGAGATTAATGAAAAAACTCTTAACAAAACATTAAAAACGACATGGAAAACTAATAAAACAGAAATGAATAACTTTAGTCCGCCTCAACACAGGTCACCCTAGTGAGGAGGACTAAGAAATACAACTTACAATACAAATATTTAACATCATATTTTGTATGTGAAATGTTTAAATAGTCGCTTTTATAAAAAAATAACATAATTTTAAGTATTTGCAAGATTATGATAAACAAATATTCCTAATTCAAGAGCAAATAAAACATTGTTGTTTTCATCTGACGGTGATCATACAATTTTATTATGTAGTTAGGTAAATACGCAATTTTTTAAAAGCATTTATTTAAAACAACAATTATTTTCTTGTGTTACATCAGAGAACAAAATAAGTTTCGGATACTCCGAAATAGAGTAATTAAAAGTAATTAAAATGTTAAAGGAAATAAATTGGCTAAATACGAAATAGATGCGGACTTTGAACGCGACGATATTTATAGTTAAAATAATAAACATTCGATTACCAAAATATTTTTCAAACAAAATTATATACGACAAGGATATTCACAGACATCAGGCTACCAAAAAACGATAAAGCCAATAAGCAAAGTAGTTTAATTTACAAAGGGATGAAATATTATAATGCGCTACCGGAGACTATAAAGTATGCACCAATTGGAAGATGTAAGATTATTGTAGAAGACACATTAAGTAAGAGATAATATAGAATATAACTAATAATGGAAAACTTATTTAGGTGTAGCTATAGATTATCAACTTGAATGGACCCGCCATATAGAAAAAAAAACTGTTAATAAACTGAGATACCTAAAATATATTTTTAAAAGAATGAGTAATGTAGTAAACATAAAAACTATAAAACTAGTTTATGACTCACTAGTTGATTAATGTCTTTACCCTCTAAACAATTGTTCCAAGAAACTGAAATTTTGGACCTTAAGCAGACCTATAGTGTCTAAGACCTAATGTCTTAAATTTATTTACACGCGACCAAACAACTTTATAAAAAAATTCAAATCGCGCCAGCCAAAGACATGGCGCTTGTGAATATGCTGTGCCTCACTGCAAAACCAGGTTGGCCCAAAGGCATATTAGTTTTATTGCTCCAAAAATGTATTATTCTTTATGTAGGTACAACCTTTGAAAGGGCCACGTGTGTAAATCTTTTAAAAGCTACTTCAAATCTTGGCTAAAAAACAATGAACTAGATATTTTTTTCTTACAAAGTTTAGCAAAGCTACCTTATTTTTTGTGTTATTTTAAAACTTTAACATATTTCATGTGTTAGTTTCTTATATTGCATCTGTACAGTAACTCTTCTAAAATAACTTAAATTTATATTTGATATATTATCTCCACTTAAACCATATAAATAAGATAAAAATACATATAATACCCATACTCGCTTCGCCTTGGTGGGATTTTTTTACGTACATTTATTACAACAGTTTTTATACAGTTTTCAATATTTTATGTAACTATCCAGTATGTATCAAAAAAATTTAAATAAAAAATAACAGTAAATTAGTCATTTGTAAAATTACTAAAATACAATTAATAATTAAAAAAAGATTATTTTTAATTATAATATTTGATAAGTTCAAATATTTCACCAATAAATGAAGATTTAATATATCTCGAGGCCATCTAGTAGGAGATTTATCATTATCAATGCCTTTCTTATAAAAATAAAATTGGTTGTTTTCTAGTGAAAAAAAAACTCTTTTAAGCAATAATTGTTGATTTAAAAATACCAGTACATTTATAATATATTTAAATAAAAGAAAAGAATGATCGTTTGTTCAAAATCTTAAATCTCCGAAAGTTCTTCACGATTGCTTTGAAATTTTGACAAAACTTTGCATTCGAGTACGAGTGTTTTTTTATATACATGTATTATATAGATGTCACATGTGACTTTATTATTTACATGTGATTATTTTGCGGGTTTTAAATAAGCCGACGTAGCACAATTGGTAGAGCACCTGACCGGCAGTCAGAAGGCTGCGGGTTCAATTCCCGTCGGCGGCATGTATTTTTCATCGGAAGATTTATTCAATTTATATAGGTGTTTCAGGCTAATAATTATTGCTTAAAAATAATAAATAATTAGTAAATATATCGCAAGGTGCAATGCCCAACATCAAACAAAAATCTATAAAATCCCGCATCAATTTCATCTTTCACGATTTTCAGCACAATTTGGTTATAAATGGTTCCTCGTTGAAGTGTAGATACAAGAGTGTACATAAATTGCACACAGAGTTCACCTGCAAGACCTTATAGACCTCGAAACGTCCTGCAACTTGCTATTTACAATACGTTCGTAGAACTCACGTGCAGCATACCTACTTCCGACTTTAATGGCAATATAGAACACACATTAGAATATCTTACATCTAATGCAGCGTGAAACACATAAACGAAGCCTCACAGATCACGACTGAGAGACTGATGAAACGATCAGATATGAAAAGAAGCTGTAAGACTGCATTATAAGGACTTAAACATAATGAATTCCTTTCTTAATACAGGTTTTTTCTTTGTGATGACAGATAAAAAGAACTAAATTTAGAATAAATGTGAATATTGTTATTAAGAATCAGATAAAAATTGTAACAAATTCAATTGATTTTTTTTCTTAAACACAGAAGGCTAGAGGAACTCAGTCTTTTTTAAGGAAGGAAGGAGTGTAAGTTCTAGGAAGGTAAAAGGTATGAGGTTTGGGTAGGAATCTAGGTAACAGTGTATCCAGGAGTGACGGAGATATGAATATAACCAGCTTTTCAGGATCAGGTATGTCACCCAGCTGATGGGCAGGCGCTTCCTGAATACACCTCTCCCGATGAACCCGGGCACCCCTGCTAAATCAATCAATTGGGGTGACCTATGCCAGAGGTGTTGGTTATCCAATCAATGATTCCCCGGGCGGTTGTACCCAGACCCGCCTCCCAAATTGAAAACAACTAACATACTTATATTTAAAAATATATGTTTTGGGTTTTGCCCGTGTTGTCAGTGACAAGACTGATAAGTTATTCTTCCTTCATCAATTCTTTCGCCGATTCGGGTTGGCCTCCCCACCGCCCTCTAATCCCTCCCCCAATCTATTTTAAACTTTATTATATGACTTATACCAATGAAGAGGTCACTGTTCACAATACATGTATATTTTCAAAAGTGGGTAAACATTTTGACATGATACATAAGATAGATGGATTTTTACTCTTTGTGTCATTGAAAATCAAGTTAACAAATGAGCATTTAAATAACAGGAAATAGAAGGAGCAACTAGTGAATCTGGTGATAAAAATGTTGAGAGAATTATAATTCCCAGTAAATCATTTCATAGCTGAACTGTTGAGGTCAAGATCGAGTTGTCAATTGACACGTAGGTTGAGTTGATAAATGTCAACAATGTATAATTTTATAAATGTTCAGCACACAATATATATATTGTGTCTCCCGGCTATGCACGGATGTCGAAGGAATCAAATACACCATGTATGTTCGTAGCATCTTCATTTAACAACATTAAAAATAATGCATTCCTAGCTGATATTTTCTAAAGATTGCATTCCGTCCGTTTTACGATACGAGAATCTGCCAAACGGGTTGCTTGTTTAGGCGTACTGATGTACAAATTAGCATGATATACCGATACAACAAATATTTGATTAAATATAATTTATTTTAAATTAGCACAATTCAGAATTGGCGTTCTTGTCGGAACTTAATAGAGAAAATTTTAATATATCGGCACAAACAAGAATTTTTGGTCAAAATTATTCGATTCGCGTGAAAACAGATAATTGCTGCACAGGCTTATAGGCTTATTGATTAACAAAACTATCTACAAGATTGAATACATGCTGAGCAGTGAATTCAAAGCATTTATCTTTTACAACCATTATCAATCTGTAATCACCCAGCATCAAGCATTCCAATGGTACTTTCAGTTTGCAACTCAAAAACTGGTAGCAATCAGCCATGGCAGGTGAAACTCTGGAACAAAAAAAGACGGACATCGAACAATTTAGAATGCGTTGTTTTTATTGGCGGATTGTGCAACCGTCTCTAGGGTAATGATAGTGCAATCACATCAGCATCCTGGGGCGTGACGTTCAATCTACTCTGACCTCTCGACCTTTCAGCGTCTCTGCTTTTGTGCTCGTCTGTAGCACTTTGAAGAGTACCGTAAAGGGGCCTAACTTTTCCCTTAAGGGTAACGTTGTACTTTTCAGAAAATATATTTTTAAAATAACAATTATAATAAATAATATTTTAGTGTAGAATTTCATAAAGCGGAGGTTGGCACCATTGGTGGCATATTCTATGAGTGGATCTCGTCAAAAGCAAAACTTGTCTTAGAAAAAGTCTTGTTAATTGTAAAGTATACAATAAACAGTAACCAACATAACTGCCGAAAGTAGAATTAATGACGCATAGAAGAACGCTCTATATTGTGTACCATCGATAAACTATGAGAAAACACAGAGCCCACAAATCCGTTCGACAAGCCGAGCTGTTTAACTCAAGAACGAGTTGTAGAAACGAACCGTTCTCATGTGACAAGTGTCAATCGTGTACAGATATTGAGCGCGCGTTTGAATTGTTTCCCGACGATGTATTGGTGCCGGAGGGATCAATGACGCTGGTTCCTCGAAGCATCTTCCATTGAAAGACAGGCATGTTGGAAAGATTGCTTCCGTTGAAGGAGGACAGATTGACTAATATTTTTATTTAGAATTTCAAAAGTATTTTTCTTCTGGATGTGCCAATTAGTGGTGATCTTGACTGCACCAACTTGTAGTGGACTGGTTCCAATTGGTAGAACTTTGGGGTGATACTTCTGGTAGAGAAATAGTAGATGATCTTCGGGTAGTTAAGGCTGGGTAGACTAATTAATACTGAGTGTGGATAAACTGTCGCACTAACTCAAGAAGCTTAATGGTAAAAATACATGATACTAAAGCAGACATACCCATATATACAAGTCGACATAATTATGCATCTTTTTCAACACGAATGTCTGTCTCATACATTTATACATACGTTCATTACAGTCATCATGCGTGACATATTTTTTGAGTAGATCTAGTCAAATGCACAATATATCAAAGTTTTGTAAATTGTATCGTATAAAAACCAACACAGCTGAAAAAAGTAGAATGAACGACACTTAGATGAACGTTTTATATTTAGGACCACCGATAAACTATGATTCTTCAAGTAGGTACCACATGATGATTAAAAAATTCAGCTGCGCAGTAATTTGTTGGAAGAGAGTTACCCCATCATAGTCAAACTGAGGCACTTTTACGGTAGGTATAATAAGGAGTACATCGAGGATTACACTGAATATGCATTGGATAGTAGGTTCATTGCACACCGAAGAGAGCGGCGGAGGCTCCAAGCACTAAACTTTAAGCGAAGAGATAGGCGGTACCCATGGGCGGTAAATGATAGGCGATCAACAGGTTCCGGGTAAGGCGGGAGAGGATAGTGCCAAGCCTATGTACATTGTTCAACACATTCGCCTCAGGATATAATTCCTAAAATATATTGAAATCTCCACGAAAAATTGAAGACAGTCCTATGTACCAGGGCACGGTGTAATAATAACATTTTTATGGTCGTTTTTGTGAAATATCGTTTCGGCTACGTTTAGGTATACATGGTAATAAGGAACGTAATTGACGAACTTTAATCAGTGATGTCTGACATTATTTGGAGTTAAAAATATAGATTAAATTTTTGTCTCTCGGGACTTTTTTGATGTTTTTTTTCAAAAACAATAAAACAAAATCTTTCACACGTCGCGGGTCGCGTCGGTCGTCACTGGTCATTCAGTTGACTAACGGAGTAACCAACCCCTCACAGTGACCATGGCTGTCCAATACCTGATTTTCTATTTTTTTAATTAATAAAAAAACGTGAAAAAGTCACCGGAGACCAAAATTAACATAATTTATTCCAAATAATATCAGGAATCACTAGTTAAAGTAAGTCAAGTATGCTCCTTAACACCCTGTATACTTTTTGGGCCACTGATTATTAAGTTATGTTGTAAGGCTATAGCTGTACACTAATAATTAAATAATAATATGTAAATGACATCCTCAGCACGGGAGAACCCAGTGAGGATATCATTGACTGCAATGGTAAAGGAAAATGACAAATGTTTCCATGTGATCTAAAGATATATTCAAGGTGTTTCCATCTGTTTACGATTTAACACAGTTCCAAAATATTATTTCTTCTAATCAATCTAACTATCTGTACATGTTACCATAAGTATTAAAATAATAATTAATAAGTATTAAAATAATGATCGTTTAAAGCCAAGATTTTTTACATGGGTTCCGATATGGTTTCCATCGGGGATCGGTATGAAAAATGCATCGTGATAAATGCTCATAAGTGCATGGTTATATTGCTTATTTATTTATTGTCTGATTGGAACCAATTATTATATTTCATAACTACTGCTAACTAATGACTCGTAATGAGTTCAATGATTGATAAACATCTGTTAATTTTTACGTGAACACCATATAAGAGTTACAACTACTTCCAACCATCTGGAGCCAGTGAGACTATGGCTTTTCCAATTGGGGTATGTTTTGTGGGTGAAGATAGTGACGAGGGGAAGAAAATAGTAGTAGTAGCTGCCTATTCAGATCTGATCACCAAACACGGTTTAGCCATTTTAAGCAAAGTTTCTATACTAAATGGTGGTCTTTCACCAAGGCGATACTGAGAGTATCTTTCACTACTAATAAACGTCAACCTATTACAAACCATTACAAAAATGTAAATTTAATTTTTTTATTAACAAGATGAATACGAGTTTTCTCCGCAATGGTATTTATTATGATATTTTATATAATACTTAAACAATGTTTTGCGCAGAAATTTCGCCTGTATTTTAGTTGTATAACTATTCCTATGTAAATATAATAATAATAATATTTGACAACTTTTGTGAGATATCACCTCAGGTATCAAACCTTTGAATAAAAACATAAAATGTACTACTATAATTCATTAGATAAGAACTAGTGTATACAAAATTCACGCGATATTCGGAAAAATTGGTTCCAATTTTAAAAATGACGATTGAAATGATTTTCTGTAATTAAAATGTTTTTACGCTTCACACAGTTTCATTTTTCAAAATTACAATAAAATTCAGTTCCAGAATACATTTATGCAAAGTTACGAAAGACACGAACAGCCGAAATTAGTATTTTTTGATACCTACTAATATTGGTAGATTTACTAGCATACTGACAACTTGACAGGTTATTTGAATTTTAAATAAATCAGTTGTTGAAATACCTAGTAGAAGCGTTTTAAATTTTGTCTGAATAACCTAACGATTTTTTTACTTGCAACATTTAATATTTTTACTTAAAACATTTTAATAAATGAATAAAGACAATATTTTTTGCTAAATTTATATTGATTCAGTAAAGGTGTTAAATGTTGTCAATTCGACGCGCTATACCATTTCATCTCCGCCTGGGTTTAGTTACATATCCACTGCTATAGCCTGACGAGGGTGATAATAGAATGGCGCACAGGACAGGAATGTTCAAAGTAAATGTGAAAAGGCTAGCAAGAATTGAATAGCAGGGGTTTTAAAATGTGTCAATCACAACTTAAAATTATTTTTTGAGAAGAAGGTACTAGTTGTGATCAAAATATTTAATAAGGACTTCATACGAGACCTGAGTTCTAGTAAGCAATTTGATCATAGGGCATACTTAAAAGATTTCATAATCTGCTCTTACATATTTGGCGCTAATTTGATTGTCATGGGAAAATAATTTTTGCAAGTTATGCTTTAAAATATAAAATTAATTATTTGTTTGCGCCTGTACAATATGAAAAAGAAAAAATAGTTTTGTCCGTATATACTCATTTATATACTCATTTATTTGAATCAACGCTACCAAATTGTATTCGTATGCCTTTCTTGAAAGAATTGAATTTGTATACGGACAAAACTATTTATTCTTCTTCATATTGCGCCATCTACGAAAGAGCAAATTATAATTTTTTTTAATAATCCCTTTAGAGGTATTTGTAAGAAATTTATGTATGTGGCTTGTGATTGAGTGGTACAAAACTTACAGGTTCTAGTGGTAGTTCGCTATAAGATAACCATGCATTTAAAGGCGTTTTACACGATCTATTTTTCATACCGATCCCCATATGGAGACTATTACGGAACCCATACGAATTTTTTTTGCTTCAAACGATCATTATTTTCATACTAACGACATCATGTAGGTACAGATAGTACTTACTTGAGAAGAAGAAGAAATAATATTTTAGAACTGCACTAAATCTTGGACGTAACTATACAAACAAATTAAATTGTACAACGAATTACCAAAATACACACACGAAATTCGCAATACCAAACAGTAATACATGTTCGCAATCAGTAATTAATACATATATGCTTTTTCTAAAAATATTTGAAATATAAAACTAAATAAACTTGCAAAATTTCAACATAATAAATATAATGACACGACAGATGCCAAAAAATAATAAAAAGTCATTTTTTCCATCTTGTATCGAAAGGCGGCTCATATGGAAACTAGACGAAAAGTATTGAGTAAAATGTCCATTAATTAGTGTAACCATAGCCTTACATCATAACTCAATAATCAGTGGCCCAGAAAACAAAATGAAACTCTCCACAAACCAATTTGCCTACGGTTTTATTTGAATTAAAGTAATTTGATTAATCGCATGATAAACGAGCCGTCAATTTTAGATATTTTAACTGTTTTTTATGCTTACATCACTGGTTATTATTATTGGCTCTGTTCTTGTGACTGCTTTGCGTCAGCGCTATTTCTCATTTTCCATCTATTCCGCTTCCAGCGCATATTCTTTCTTGACTTCTAGCTGGATAGTTTATGGAGTATTTTTAATAAAATAAATAGTGACCGACCGAAGTTTCGGTTACGGTTTCGGCTTCGACCAGTTTTTGGTTACGGTTTCGCCTTCGACCAGTTTTTGTTATGGTTTCGGTTTCGACCAGTTTCGGTTACGGTGTCTGCTTCGACCAGTTTTGATTACGGTTTCGGCTTCGACCAGTTGCGGCCAGTAAATTATCACACGGTGAAAACTTACATAACTTAATATAAAATATTGTTAATTTATTGAAAATCCTGTCAAATTTTCCGTATTCCTGTTAAAAACGGGACTGCGGCTCTTTAACGAATTAATTGAAAGATTTCCTAAAAACCTTCAGTGAAACACGAATGTATTATTAGGATGTAGAAACACGTGTTCAAAAAAATTATAATGTTTTCGCATTTCTTCGTTACGTTTATTAGGAATAGCGCATCTGCAATAACATGTGTTCCTATATATTCTTAGTTTACGCGCCTTTGTCATCATCCAAATATTATGAACCGAATGAAGTCTTCAACTGCGAACTGGACTGGCGCTGACTGGGGATGCAAAATTGGCTGAATTAATTGAAGTTAGGAATTGCTACAATTCTATGGATTGAATCAACATGCCAAGGCCTCGATTCTCTGGTTAGACCCACTCGTTGTTACAGTGGAATGACTTTTGACGTTTATTGTATGTAAGTATGTATCGTCGACGAGACTCAAGAATAATAATGTCGGCCAATGTATGTACTTTCGACAGCGATCGCGAGCGGCCTGGATTGGAGAATCGATACCCAAGACCATATTATTTCCACTACCTATTGAGAGATCTTGTTCACTATTGAAAACAGCTTTACTACAGAATGCAGTTGGATTTATTACTCAATAACAAGCAGAGCATACGACTAAAATGATTTTACAGAGTTTGTAACATATTGGAACATCAAACGCCGGCGATCGTTACAATAACATAGATTCACACTAAATACAGATACTGCTGCTGTCAGCATTGATGAGAGACAAACATTACCCTAAACACAGGCTTGTCCTAGTGAGGTTAAAAATTCTAACCTAAAAAAAAGATGCAATGTAAAGACACAATAAACAATATATAATTATCCATGACTCCAGTCTTGAACGAGCGGTTTTAAAGGAAGGTTTAGCAAACGGATTCTCAGGGAGTGGGTGGAATGACGAACATGTGGACGAGGCTTTAGTTCATAACTCTTCACTTGGTTTACCTCTTGTTTTGATCCTTTTAATTTTATTCGTTATGTTCAAAAATGGCATGGGGTAAAATGATTCATATGTAAAGATGTATTAATTTGCCCACCGACATGCTTATCGTAATATTCAGGCAAGTGAATAAAAATTATTTTATTTTACAAGCAATAATTGTTCGCCTGAAACACTCATCCACATTGAAAAATCTCCTGATAAAAGATACATGACGCCAACGGGACTCGAACCCGTGTTGGCGTCATGTATCTTTTATCAGGAGATTTTTCAATGTGGATGAGTGTTTCAAGCGAACAATTATTGCTTGTAAAATAATTGTTACCCTTTGTGCTATGCATAAAAAATCTTGTCTTAAAAACATTAGTTTACCAAAAAAATTATAAAAATTATTTTAATCAGATGAAAACTCTTCGAGTCTCATCTACACCCTGAAATTTTGCACGATCAAATTAAGAGTCATTAATCTATAATCAAAGTTATGTATTTTTCCAAATGTCATCTTCATTCTTTTCAAATAAATTTCGTCGTTTTGTTTTAAGCTTTTTTCTGTTTTAACCCCGAAATGTTAAGATGGAACACAGATCACAGATATTAAGTATGACAAGCTACGGAAATATTCACGGGGAGTTGTAAAGTACAGTTTTCTCATTTAATAATGCTTCACAGATTTTACTGGAGTAGTTTTTAGATATTTTGCTTACGGCCAGTTGTCTCAAAGAGGAAAGTAATTTCGCTCAGGGTCTATGTCATCTTTGGAGGTGGTATCAGGAAAGTTTTTTTTTTTAAGGAAAGGAAGATCTGGGAAGGAAAAAAAGGTATAAGAGGTGGTTAAAAATCTAGTGGTCAGTGTATCCAGGAGTTACGGACGTAAGAAATCCATCCCTCCCACTGCGGTGCAAGCCTATGGGTCGAGAGAGTTCTGCTGGAGTGGTAAATAAGTTTACCACAACCAGTCTCTCCAAATCCGGCCCGCCACACAGTAGGTGCGCAAATGCATCCGCTGCTAAAATGTAGACCCCACGAACCCGGGCAACCCTACTAAGTCACCCAACGTAGTGAACGAATTTGAAAAATTAGTCAAATTTAGTAGTTAATTTTCAATTCCTGTGCAAGTTACGTTTAATTTATGTTATTATTCCACTATGGGCCAGTTGTTTGACAGAACTGAAATAATAACAGAACTTGAAAATTAACATTAATTAATTATTAAAACCCCGTGAAACAACACGTCCTTAGCAATTTTATTCACAAAGTTCACAAAGCTCCTTCAATAAGTTGAAAACAAAATATTAGATATCTCGAATCTGTACTAAATTCATCAATTACATACATCTGAATCAAAATACCAAGAATTCATAAAAACCAGCAATTGTAATACTATTGCGAAGAGTAGGTAATCAGGCGATAATCATAATTTTTATTGTAGAACGTCGAAAATTCCGTAATCTATTTTAGTTTTGTTCCACAAATCGTCGTGCTGCGGTATTTCATTCGGTCAAAGTTGATTACACATTGTGTGCTGGAATTCTTTTGTATCGCTGAAGATTGTGACAACACTTCAATGCATAACAAAGAGAGGGCGGACTAAATCTTCGCTATGAGCGTAGGCGGGACAGAATACAGCGAGATGTTATATGAATCCACATTCTAGAAGATGTTGGCATGGCAAAGTTAATTTTAATCCATGTACAGGCAAATGGGTGTGGAGATGTTGGCATCCAGTCATATTTTTAAAGTCGTAAAAACGTTGTAATTGAAGACGAAAGATACTTTATAGATGTAAACGCGCGAACAATTTTAGAGGAAACTTTTGGTGAAAAGACGTGAATTTGTGATTTAAAAGACTGCTAAAGAGTACGATTTTTCTTTTGGATTATTCATCAGTGAACGTTTTCAAGAATTAATCGGAAAACAATCGATTGATTTGATTTTATGAGTTTTTGTGAATACAGAACAAGCGCCCCAATTGCTTCCATCTGGAGCCAGTGAGACTATGGCACTGACCCTGAAAGTAGGGGGACTGTGGTCTGGCCTTTCAAATCTGGTCACCAAACAGGACTAAAGCCATTTGGAGCAACGTTTTAATTTTGTAACGTTTCAACGTTTTAAAAATGTACTTTTTCTCGATATCTTCCACTCTGGATACTATATATTATTTTAAATTAATGAATTGTGAAAAAACACAAATTCATCAAATAAAATGTACCTGCACACACGGGAATTGAACCCGCGACTTTCGGGTTGCTAGCCGAGAGCCTTACCCTTCGACCATGGAGGCCACACAGTCCGGTAAACCTGCAATAACTTGTCATCTTTAACAATTTATAAATCGTTTTAAGTTCAAATAAGTACACTTTTTATCTCTTCAATAAATTCCAGGTATCATTTTAATTAAATGATAATAAATAAATTTGTTTCAACCACTATTTTAATAATACCTAAATATAGAGCATATGCTTCGGGAGTAATGGTTCATTTATCAGGATACAAAGCATACCATTTATTACTTCTTGAAAGAAAGCACATCAATATAGTTTCATCTTCCATTCTTTTTAACTCTTGACAGGCCAAGATGCCAAACAAAACGTTTGTAACCAAGTGGGTCTTCCGACGATCTCATGATCCTTCTGTCGTATGGGCTTTTAAACTTTAAAAATCCCAATTATTAATGGTAATTTATGTATTTGCACAGGAATACGTAAAATACTAAAATGATAAGTTAAGTATATATCCCAATACAAGGAGGATGGAAATTTTGGGTACTACCTACTTACTCCCCTACTTGGCTGCGGGATAGTTAATGAAGGGATGTTTTTTCGTTAACTTTTGTGTGGTGACTGCTTTTTGAAAGATCGGCTTCTGAGTAGGAGAATAATAATCACTTTGGTGTTTTACGGTGGAGTTAGATTAATGAAAATATTAGGCGTCTAAACTACCTGAGATGAGATTGATAAAATAGCGGATCTGTATAATAATAGCATTATCTACAGTGGCTGAGAAATAAATTGGTAAATTCTGTTACAATCAGTGATTTTCTCCATTAGTTCCCCATCACACGACTGTGACTAACCGTTACGGCGAATTCGCAATAGTCTGTGGGTGGGTGAACCTTCTCTACAACTCACGATTTGTTTGTTATGAAATACGCAAGAGTATGGTGAAAATTTTCAATGATATTTGTTTGCCTTTTCAGGAACTAAACAAGTTGTTTCAATGCTGTTACCGCTACTCAAGACCATCGACAGGCAATCGATTATACCTTATTAGAATGGAGTGATTACGCTCGTATTGGCAGCAAATACAGAAGACCGCCATTATCCAAAACATAACTTACAGTGTGCTATAAACGTATAAACCCATCATAAGATTGCCGATTAATGAATTAACCGTCGTTTTAACCAATAGAGCAATAATAATTTTGTTAATCTTTTTAGTATACTTACGTATTAAATGAGTTGAATCAAAATTTATCCATATCTAAAGACTTATTCCATTTCACCTAAATTACCAGACCTAAAAAAGTTCGTTATTTACTAAATTGTGCTCGTGGTTTTAAAAATCAGAAATTTATATAAAACTTCTGAAGTCTCCGGCGATGCCCGGATTTTACGCAGAGTTTTTCGAAATCGGTTCCGTGGCAACTCGACACACCTTTCAAAAGTAATATAATGTCATTAAGGCGATGCACTACGTCCTGTTATATTTTAAATTGAGCCGCTATCAATAACAACCCTTACGTAGATGGCGATAAGGTTTAAATTCCCTCTTAACATCATCCGCCTGTTTTGATTTATGCAAGAAAAAAACATGGCCAAAAAGTGCCTTTTATTTTATTTTGTGGATGTTCAGGCATAAATATTTAATTATAAAATTAACTTAATTTGTCAAATTATACAACAACATCATAACCGAAAATGGGTTCGTAAGTAGGAGATTTTGAACTTTAAAGCAGTTTTCATAGGCCCTTACATTATTTTTTTCTTGGCTTATAAAAAGACTTATCTAAAAAATACTCGATTAATTTAATGGCCAAGATGTATTCTACTCGCACTATTTAATTAAAGCATCTGAAACATCTCTAGGCGACCAAATTTTCAAACCAAAAACACATGATTTCGCATTACTACGTATGACATCGCCTTAATCCATTTCGTTGCCCTGAACACAATACCAGATCGAACGAATTATTTAGAACACTACACTGCAAAGCCAAATATGCGCAAAACTCTTTAATAGGACGTATCTATAAAACTCACAATGAAAACATATAAAATGCAACTAATTAAACTGATAACCTAATTTTTTGTTTTGTGAAATAATTCTATCATCGTGTTTTTAGTATAATCATGCGAAAACTATATTACTATTTAATTGTTTTATAACATTTTTTAATTCCTTAAAATCTTTATTTTTTATATTTTTTTGTCATTTATAAATGTATTGTATAGGTGCAAATATTAAATCAATGACTAGAATTAATGGAACATTATTGGTCAATAGCATGTAAATAATTGCTGTTTATGCTAAATATATAAATGACTGTTTGTTTCCTAAATAAAATAAAAAATACATTTAAAAAAAGTGAAGTTAAAGAACTATAAACCTAACCTAACCCTCCCAGTTTTTTCATTACTTTTCATGATATCACATATCAAAAGCGATTTTATTTTTAACTGTGTTCCAAAAAAAACTTCCAGATAAGAGGCAGTCCCGTTTTTAACTAAATGACTATTAATTTGAAGAGATTTTCAATAAATCATCATCACTCATTTTTATTGTATTATCTTTAATTGTTTAATGCTTATGTTAGGTTAGATTTGTACAAGTCTTTAGTTTTAAATAAAATACATATTTTTTTAGTTTATGTTATGAATATCACAATATCCACAGTGTTAACCTTTCCCTTACTGTGCTAAAAAAATCCACGCGTTCCAGTGCTGTGTAGTCAATACACATCTCAAAATAAGCGATTTAATATCGGAAAAATATGAATATTCATAATTAGTCGCTTATGTTTATTATATTTTATATCAAAAGTGATAATAATTGTAATTTAATTTCTGAAAACATGAAAAAACCATCGGCAGATGCTAAAAAAAACGTGCGAGAGGTCCACATCTAACGACGGTCCGCGACCGACTGGCTGGCGGCTAGTACACGCACAGCTATGCGATCGTAGGTATCGATGATCTAAATCAAAATACAACTGCGGACGTGTGGATTTATCATGTTTCCGCATAGCGAACTAAAGCGGGACATCAATAGCGTGTCATTTCCTCGCACACTCTTCGCGTAGCAGCGTCACGCGGTTGATTGTATTGGTGTATTGTGTCCGATTTTTAACAAAAATCTTTAATTTTTTATTGAATTTTAAAACTATGTAAATTTTTTTTTTTTGATTTAGTGCATAAATGTATAACGGAAAAATACCTAAAATCTGAACCCAGAATTTATTATATTTATAGAGTTATTAAAGTTATTAGAAGCAATGTGTAGTAAATACACACCACAGACAAGGAAAGGTTAAACAATATGTATTATTATAAAGCGATTTGCGCTATAGCGAAAATCGAACCCAGTACATTTAAACTAAAGGAGGTCATTATAATAACTGAATGAAATCAATAATTTGAGAAAAAACCATAGATTGATCATAAATATATGTATGAATTTAATTGTGTAAAGTGGAGCTCAAAACGGTAGTAAAAGTTAATGTTTTTTTGCTTGTATGTAATGAAACTTTATATTAGCATTTCAAATATTGGAGCTATCAGTTATGTTGAACCGTTCTGTGCCCAAAACTCGCTTTATAATCTCCCATGGGATGGAATATACAAGTTTGGCCATTTCATGCGATAAATGACATAATAATACTACACGAGTTAACGTTTACAGAGTTATATATACTTTCAGTATCGCCAGTAATCTGTACATATATGTAGATCATACTGAACATTTTGCATATCTGTACAAGGTGTCCGAGGGTAAAGTGTACTAACTTCGCGAGGTGATTCTTACATGATAGTACAAATAAAAAAAGATAATTATCTTTTTTGAAATTGAAACTTTTTAAGGTAGTTTTCGGTAGTTTTTATTGAATTTTTTGTAAGGGAAGAAACAACGGAATTTATTTTTGCGGTTTAATGCCATGTCGCACTTCCTCCAAATCGTCCCGTCTATCAATCAACCGTCCAAATAATTTGTCTTTTTTACTTCTACAAGCATTTGTAGAATCACCTCCCAATGTTTGTGAACTTTACCACTATTTCTGGCATTCTGTATTTCTCTCTCATTTTTACTTTGGTTTCTGCAAACTTAAGCTCCTAAAATAGTAAAGTTATAGAATTCACATTTATTTATCCCTTTTCGTAGTGGGATATACTCTTAGTATCCCCCTGGCGAAAGACCACCCGCCAACAGAATCAAATGTTTTAAGGGGTGTTTGTTGACCAGATTTGAATACCCAGGAAATTCCGAACTTCCTCTTCCTCATCTCATTCTCATCCTCACTCACTTCAGCCTCACGACATGCCCCAATAATTGAGGATACAATAGAAAAACATAATAATTATAAAGATCCTGTTTAGCTGCTAAAAATGTTGCAAAAAAGGGATAGGTTATATTCTATTATATGGCTTAACCCACTATCATAAGGTTTTTGTAGTATCTAGTGAAATTATTTTCAATGCATTTTTGTAGTCACAGCATCACCTTCTCTCGGAGTTTGTTCCGTAATAGTTTAAAGTCAAAGTTGCGCGGAATCCGATCAACGCTCGCACCAGCTGCGAGGTAATGTCTCGCGCTCATTGCTATTCATGGAACGGAAAGCAAACACGGACACAGTCATGTTATCAGCCATCCATCACCGAGGTATGAAATATCGCTATAACAAAACTGATTTCGATCGTCATGGAAATGTCATGCTATTTGCTATAACTACCGAATAAATAATATCGCAGCGCTTTGATTTTTTTTTTTTTTAAATTGTCTCCAGTGGCCTATGTCATCTTTGGGTATGCTGTGAGGAGCGTTTCTTGAAGGATATAAAGTAGAGGAAGTTATGAAATATGGGTAACTATCTGGAGGGTAGTGTGTCCAGACATGTGAATCCATTTGATAGGTTGAGAGAGTCCTGCTGGAGAGGTCAAAATGTCATATTCAAACGGCCTTTCTCGATCCAGCCTTCCACGCAGCTGGTAGGCAAACCTAGATAAACCTCACCTCTATGAACCTGGGCACTCCTGCTGAGTTTGCAGAGGTGTGGTTTATCCAATAATTTATTTATTTGGTACAATACTTTTACATTTTAAGTTTTCCAGTAATGTTGGCCTCACTGGGTGGCTTGCCCGTGCTGATTGGTTTCCGATCAATGTTACTTTGGCATAAATAATCAACAACGCATTGTTTCTGCTCAGCTAATTATTCACTAGCAGTTAAAAACCCGCTCCGCGGGTTTTTGCTGCTAGACCTAACAAAAAAATGTCATTAATAGAAATTATTCCGGCTGTCATCCCATACAACGAAAGCGAATTTTCATTATACGTAATTAAAAATTAAAATGTTAATATTAAAAAATTTCCAAATGCATTCAGATTCCTTTTATATTAATTAAGGTAAATCGGAAGGTTTTATTCAAAAATATTTCGTATTATCCGTGTCCAGCGATTCCGAATAATTACCTTAATATATATAACTGGCAAAATGATTGTTTTACTATACATATAAGTACATATCAGATTAGAGATTTGTTGGCTAATTTTACAATCAACGAAGCGTTTCTATCTTCCGATTGTGTTTCATGTTATTTTATTGGGTTGGTAGTGCCTATACTTCCTACAAACACACGCATATTATGCGTGAACTTCATATCGGTGTTCTGTCAAAATGGTGCGAAATTATTATTTACGTAAATAATATTAAATATCAATATTTTTCAAAATCGTAAATGCAAAGAGTTGTTGTTTGTTGTAGTTGAATCAAATGTTTGTTTTATTTGTAAATGCGTATTAAAATGGTAGTTTTACGTAAATAATTACCGTTGTTTGAATAAATGAAATTGTACGTATTAGTATATCGCTCTTATGCGCTCTGCCGGCCAATAGGGATACTACTCTAGTGGCCAGAAATGGAGGGATTGACATTTTCAAGGAAACTTAGAATGTTTGATTCTTGACAAATGTCAAATATATTATTATTATTTATTTGGTACAATATTTTTTACATTTTAAGTTTTCCAGTAATGTAGGCCTCACTGGGTGGCTTTCCCGTGCTGAGGCCTTCATTTTATAATATGAAAATATAATCTACATAATACATTTAAATTTCCGTGCTGAGGCCTTCATTTTATAATATGAAAATATAATCTACATAATACATTTACAGAGAAAATAATACATTTAAAATTAAAAATACATAATAATATATTTAAAATACATAATAATATATTTAAAATTAAAAAATAATACATTGAAAATAATCTTGTGTGTTTGTGAGTGATGTGTGTTTATATTGGTTTCGTGTGTTACGTGTAGGTTTTATTTTTATTTTATGCTATGAAATTTTGGTAATATTGTCTTTTTTGTTCTTTAATCCATTTTGTAATTTTGTGTGTGAATTTATTTTTATTTTCCTCAATTTTAATTTCAAGTTTTACACTGTTGAAAGCTTTTATAGCATGGTATTGATAATGTCTTTGTCCAAAGCTTGAATTTACTGTTGGAGTTTTTATGTTTTCTTTGTACGCTTATCTAACTGGTCTGTTATTGTTATTTTGTGTATGTTGAAATTTATTTTTTTGTCAAAAATGTAGTTTAGTAGTGTTTTAACGTATAATTGGCGTATATCTAGTACGTCACAGCTGTTGAATATTTGGTCTGTATCAGGGCCCGTTCCCACTTCCGTTTTCAAATCGGAGGCGGGTCCCGTTTTAAAAACGGATGGCCAATGGCCTTGTTCACACTACCGTTTTAAAAACGGACCATACTCTACGAAAAAAAATAATTGTCGATTCAACAAAAACATGTTATTTGCTCATTCTTCAGTAATGGTGCGCAATGGACGACGATGAAGCTCTTTTTGTCATGTTGTACTTATTAAAAAGAAGGAAAAAAGTGAAAAGAAAATTTTGGGTACACCCAATCATAGCCGAATGATTTTCTGTAGGAATTTTCCAAGTGTTAATTGGTGAGTTGAGAAGTGATGAACTAAAGTTCTTTAATTATTTTAGAATAATAATGATTGGATTATTTATATAGCGCCGTTTTCACCATGAAAAATCACCTCAAGGGCGCTTAATGGCTTACGAGAATGTCTATCACTTCCTTTAACCATCTACTGGAATGAGTTTCAGAGAGCTTAACATATCAAAATACAAAATTGAGAAAGTGCATTTGTCCTGAAGAAAGGCTATCGATATTTTAAAGTAAGAAAACAATAAACATTCAAATATTTTTTATTATGTGTTTATTTAACTAATACGCTCTTCCGTGCATCTCATTAAAGCTTTAAAATTTTAAAAAAGTAAACTTAAAAAAATTAAAATTAAAATTTTGATGTACAAAAGTTGTGTACACCAAGTGTTTTGTTTTTATTTAGTTAAAGATAAAATATTACCATACTCTTTCTTCGACCAGTGGTATTAAATTTTCGGGATTTATTTCCTTATCCATTATTGTAGTTTTGATTTATTTACTTAACAAAATAACCAAATACAAGCACGCAGCGTGCCTGCTTCCTTGCGAATGGGAGCGGGCGGGGCGGGGTCGGGGTTTGGCGGGGACTCTGCCGGAACGACTGGACGACAAGTGTGAACAGTTCCATACAACACTATGAGCGAGCGTGTTCCGACACGATTTGAAAACGGACGCGCTGCGTAGGCGAGCCATCCGACAAAAAATGTCGGATCCGTTTTCAAATCGTGTCGGACAAGTGTGAACAGCTCCATACATCCACTACAGCCACTAGGGCATCCGTTTTTAAAACGGGACCCGCCTCCGATTTGAAAACGGAAGTGGGAACGGGCCCTTAGTCAGTCTATGTTTTTTTAGTATTACCTTTAAGATCGTTTTCTGTGCGGTTTCTATGTAATTGATAGCCGAGTTTGTTGCTCCTCCCCAAGCAATATTTCCTTATTCTATTATTGATTGGCAAAGTGCAAAATATATTGTTTTCAATTTTTTTATTTTATATATGTTTCTTATGTTTAGGAAAATGTGTATTGTTTTGAGAAGTTTATTTGTGATTTGTTTGATGTGAGGTACCCATCTTAGGTTATGGTCAATTACGATTCCTAGATACTTTATTTGTTCTGTTTTTTCTAGAGGAGGGCAATCGCAGATGTTGGTGTTTAAACATTCGTGTATTTTTATGGTGTTTGTGTTGTTTTTCGGCTGTCCCGTGCTGTTTATACTGTATGTTGTGAATTTTGTCTTTGATATGTTAAGTGTAAGTATGTTTGAGTCTAGCCATGTTTTCACTTGCGAGATTCCCAAATTCGCTATGTTATATACATTATTCCAATCCTTAGATTTGAAAAGTAAAACTGTGTCATCAGCATAGCCAACTATTTCACCGTCTATTTTCATGCTGCAAAGTTCATTTATGTAAATAGTAAAAGAACGGGCCCTAGTATGCTTCCTTGTGGAACTCCATATGTAATCGGCAGTGGTTTACTAGTATGGTTGTTAATTTTGCCTTTTTGTGTTCTGTTACTCATATAAAGTTTAATAGTTGAAGTTCCTTGCCTTTGAAACCCATGTTTTCTAAATTTTCAAAAAGTGAATTGTGACAGATTGAGTCAAAGGCTTTAGCTAAATCTAGATATATCGCTATGCATTTGTACCCTTGATCTAAGTTGCTATGTATATAATCTATTGTACATGCCAAAGCTTCTTTTGTGCCTATTTTGTCTCTAAATCCATATTGGTTATCCGAGATTAATTTGTTTTCTTCTAGGTATTTTATAATTTGGTTTTTTAATACTATTTCGAAAATCTTTGAACGCGAGTTTAACAGAGTGATTGGTCTATAGTTAGTTAAAAAAATAAATAAATAAATAAAAATATAATAAAATTATAATTTTATAAAACGTAATTGTGGATAATTTTTACTGTAATGTAATTAATCCAATGGATTTAACTTTCTAAAACATATTTTGTTCGATATTATCCAAAAATTATATGAGCAGAAACGATGCTTTTGAAGAAATCTTGTATTACATGAGGCGATCCGATTTTAGTATGAAATCGGGACTTAATTTTCAAGATAGCGGAATTTACCCGAAACATACAATTTGGATTCGACCAATTAGAGGGCTCAGACAGTCCAGACGCTAGCGTAATAATACTATGAGATTGCTTTATATTATTATTAATATTTATTTACCTACTATTATTTACTATTTACTATTTAATATTAGCGATTCTTAAACGAAAATTAATGAGTAAAACCCAAATTGTAATATTTAATTATTAAGGACAATATTTAAATTTACTTTGTATACTTTGAACTTGCTTTGAATACTTAAATTGAGTAATTATATATTACGATTTGAGGTTTTACTCATTAAGTTATTCCAAAAATTAAATATTATTATTTATTTATTATAACTTTCCTGTTAGTATTTTCTTTTACCTATCTTCATTTACATGTATTTTTTGTTAATAATTATTCCAAATTACCCCTCATGTCATTGTAAGTATGGTCACCCTATGATAATGGCTGATAAGCCAACACAGATACTTTGTAATACTTATGTTGTCAGTAGAGTGTTGTTGTTGCTAAATATAAAAGTACTCACAACTATAATTAAAATTTGAATGACTGTAGTATTTATTTTTGTAATAATTTTGTAAGTTTATATTTAAAAAAAATATATTTAGTAAGTATTTATTTTAGTATAAAATTGTAAAGCTGCGCAACTCGACACAAGAATCTCCCATTGAACTGAGCGGCTACCCACTAAACACAATCGGGAAGCCGGCTAAAAGGCGCGGACGTCGGGTGTGCTTAGCGGCCGGGCCGATCGCCAGATTCTCACTGAGACTGCTCGGCGGTTAGTAGAATACCTCTGGCTACATTTTTCTTATTCTTTCTCTTCTCTATTAAATAAATTATATTTTCTACTCTTATCATTGCATTACAAATTTTTATCTCCACGTTTACAGCTTTTAAGCAGGAGACTTTTACGAGAGGTTGCAGCTTTTATTTAGAGTCATTTTTACTAACACCAAATTTTTGACTTCTCGTGTTATCTGTTTCGGATGAATTCTTCAATGGGATGCTGCTTAAACTTGTTTTTATTTAAGTACTTCACTGCTCACTCACCCCATATGTATGGACTTTGGAGGGTGTAGAGTCGTTCAAAATAAATGAAGCTTCGTTCAACAACAAAAAATAGAATCTTGACGTTGCGGTAAGGGAGGAAACCATATGTTCCTTATAACGCTGTTGGAGAGGTTGTGAGGTCCCCCTCCAAAGGTCGGTGGGTTTCTTACTTGCATTCTTGGGAAATATCATAAAAATGAAATATTTTTATTATTTTCCATCTAAATAGTGCAATTAGGCTAAATGTAATAACCTAACCTAAAAAATACCTGGCTATTCAGATATGATAACGAAACACGTACAAAGTCATTTAAAAGCAACGTTTCAATTCTTAATGGTGGTCTTACACCAAAGCCGTACTAAGAGTATCTTTCACTATGGAACGTGCCGCAAATATACTTTATACTATTTTAAATTTATAATTTGTGAAATATAACAAATTAATCAAATAAAATTTACTTGCGCATTGATCCCGCCACCCACAGCTTGCTAGTCGAGAGCCTTACTCCTCGACCACGGAGGCCGTCTTTTTCTACAATTATCTACAATTTTCTATCCAATAAATTTTTTGTTAAAAAAAACAGTTTCTTTTGAAATCATTAACGCTGCTATCTCATACATGAAGCCAAAAAACAACAAAAAATTTGGTTAAAATTTTATTACAGATAAATTCAATTTATGTGATGCAAAAAAATTCAAGTGCGTTCAAACCAATTCTAATGATGAAATATAATGCCGCCCAATGAAAAAAATAACTACTATGCTTCATAACTTCTCACCTACATCTTCTCATGTAATTATATCCCGTGTAACGTATAATATATCGTACCTACATCTAGTGGCCGTATAGGCATCTCGTTACTTCTCTCATCTCTGCTCTGTTAACATCAGCGGTACACCTCTACAATAGACAAGGATGGGAAACGCAACGACAACAATAATTATTAACGTAAAAAAATGCGTGGTTTTATTTTGGATTTTTATTACACTCAACATTCCAATCTAATATCTATTTGAAAGTCAAATGACTTTGACTGAAAAAAAGTATTTTTCAATTGAGTTCACAATGCAAAATGACTGCGAAACGTACAAAATTCTTAAAATTATTTCAAACTAACCAAATAAATAGTTGTTCCTTCACCTCCACACAGTCATAGCGCAGACCCTTAAAACAGGAATGGAAAGTTAAACTTTTAATAATTTCCTAATATATCGGAACACGTGTTCATGCATCTGTATTTGCCTTCATAAAATATAATGATGAAATGCTAAAATATTATTAATATATATTATATATAGAAGACCTATTATTTTATTCGTTCAATCCCGTTTTTAACTGCATCATCAATAATTTGAAGAGATTTTAAATAAATTAGTAATAAAAATGACAGTTAAATCCAAAGAAAATACGAGTTCCTTGAACCTGAGTTACATGGACAGACACACAACAAAATGAATATTTTTGATTTTATTTACGGCATAATCCAGAATGGTAGATACTTTCAATATCGCCTCGATGTAGTATTTCTTATAAGTAGTATTTCTACACACAAACAAGACAAAATGGCTTTAGCCGTGTTTGTTAAACAGATTAACTTTATCTTCCTCCCACCAACAAACCCAAATTAGTGGTGTCATCTGAACTCACCTGGCTCTTATCTGACTCCCCTCTCCGCTGGAAGACTTTAACGCACTAACAATAGTCTATTTTTAGAATATGCACGCACCTAGGCGCCACAACCCTTGGGCCACGAGAAATATTAAAATATTTGGCGACATTAAAAGCGTTTCATCGTTGACTCTTGCGGAACCTTAGTATTTTCACATTAAAATCACGGATTTCATTTAAATCTAATCGTTGCACTCATTACAGTAGATAGGTTTGTGAAATATTTTTTAATGATTTCAGTAAAAGCTGAAATAGGTACTAGGTTATAATTTATAATGGCCAGCCCTAGAATACGGTAATAAGTGATAACGTTATATACTTCTACGGATGTTTAATTTTTTAAACAACCAGACCGTGTTATTGTACTTGGATTAATATAGCATAATTTTATGTATCGAGTTTCTACCTAATATAGTTTTATTCATTCTTCATGAAATATTGAAGAAATTAAATCTTCAATATGCTTTCTGTAGACTAAAAAAAACACGCCAGAATCTCAATATCAAAATATTTAGAAAGCGCTGAACATCTTCAGTAGTAATAGTAATCAATGTTTATTTCACAGTTCAATTATTAATGTAACGTAACAAGTCAAAACATTGTTAGTAAGATAGTTACCTACTTACTATCAATCCTTTCAAATAAATTAAAATATAATAAAAATAAAAACCGTCTCGTATATTGTCGCAAAATTTTTTTTTGTGTATTTTCTCTTTCAATGCAAGCAATCTTTCCAACATGTCTTCCATTGATAAGCTTGGTGTAACTCTAATTAAACAGCTCAGGAAAGGAGTTCCTTCGAATTCAGAGTCAAGTTATCCTCTCAACTGCTGATAATGTACACAGCGCAAATGCGCCCGACTTTCAATCAGACAATCACCTCTGGTCTGGACTCCAAAAATACCTAAAAGACTCTTTACTCTCTGCAGAAATGGGCTGTCCGTTTGATGGATGCCCCTCTCTTAATAAACTGATATCAATCCTTAGAGAACAGGCGTCAGGTAGGTATGTTGTCATTGTTCTACCTGTATTACAATGGTAGATGATTCGAGGAACTAGCGTCATTGATCCCTTCTGCACCGATGCATACTAGAAAAACACGATGTACGCGGTTGACATTCGTCACACGAGAACGAGTCGCTTCTACGACACATTCTTGAGTTCAACAGCTCGGCTGTGGAACGATTTGCCGGCTTTTGTGTTCCCTCTCTCCTACAATATGTATCTCTTCAAGACCCATGTTCACACCTTCCTCTCCTCAAAAAGACCCTCCAAACAACATCCCCAAAGATGATACGGGCCCTGAGAAAAATTATTTTTCTCAGGGCCTTCTGTGTGGAGTTCATATAAAAAAAAAATTCTTGAAAAAAATAAAAGAAAGTTTGTGTATTTTCATGATTGGGCATTGTTTATTGTAAATATCGATGCACTGAACTGATAAAAAAATAATAATGAGATTAATGCATTTTTTACTGAAAAATATATGAATACGTAATACAAAATTACCTTCGATGTACAAGAAGTATGAACATTAGATTCGTTATATCGATAAGACGATCGAAATAATATTATGGACGCGTGCGCTTGTAATTAACAATGTGGAACATTTTCTTTTTCTCCCATAATTAAAGTTAATAACTCACTTACATCTGCGAAGATCGAGATAACTTCTGTAACATTTCAACAAGCAACTAATCATTATTATGACACAACAGATGAATAAAGTGTTGCTATTTAAATGGAAATGTTGTAATGTACCTAAAAAAATAATGCTGGGTAAATTATGATATCTAATTTGGATGGATGCGCTAGAATTGGAAAATTATTTATCTGGTGCGGTTGCATACGTATTTTCGCACTTTTGTACAATACAAAAGAAAACATTTTTATATTATGTTGAATTTTATCAAACTGAGTTGATGAAGTGGTTAAAGTGAAAAATGGTTTCGTTGAAGTTAACATAAAAAAATACTTCAATACTGTCGAATTATTGTTGCAATTCAAATTTCAGTGGGGCAAACTACAACAAATATTATCTTTTGTAAATCTAAATAATCTACGTGCCAAAGAGTTAATGTTTTTACAAAATGGCAGGCGGGTATGGGTACCACCGCCCCGGGAACTATTTATTGGATAATCAACACATCCAACACCAACACGTGATCCTACGTGGTTCGTAACTTTTGATGACTTAGCAGGGATGCCCGAGTTCAAATGGGTGAAGTTTTGTCTAGGTCTTGCCGGCGGACGCACTTATCCATCTATTGCGTGGCGAACCAGATTGGGAGATGAGGGAGACCTTTTGACCTCTCCAGCTGGACTTTTTCGACCAATTGTCTTGCACTGTAATGGGTTGGATGGATCCATACAACCGTCGCTCATTGACCCCCCAGATACGTACCTCTTATAACTTTTTCTTCCCAGAACTTACTCTCCTCCCTTTCCCCAAAAAGACCCTGCACACAGCATCACACTCACCTCTTTCCTTCCCTAACATACTAACTATCTCAACTTAAGTAAAATGTATAATATACCAAATATGTATATATATCAGCGACATGTCATTGGAACCAATTATTGTAATAACTTGTATAACTATTGTCCTCTATGTAATTAAGTACTGTTTGTCTGTGCAATAAAAAAAAATAAAAAAAAAAAAAAAATAAAAAAAAAAATTAGGCGTAAAAGCTAGTAGATTAAAATGATATAATTATACGTATAATAAAAAAAATAATAATAGATTATTCCAGAAAAATGAAAAAATCTTTTATTCCAAACTTGACGATAAACAAAATATTATTTCGAATAATAATATTCCGTTGCCATCTGAATCAGATATGCGCGATTTTTGGACTAAAATTTGGAGTAAAGATATAAAACATAACGAGTCAACTCCATGGATAGAAAATGAAGAACTCAATTTTTCAGGTATTGAACAAATGAGTTTTTCTAATATATCGGTTGAATTGTTAACCAAAATTATTAAAAATACTCATAATTGGAAAGCCACGGGTTGCGATTGGATACATAATTTTTGGTACAAACGTCTGACTACTTTACATCCTCTTTTGGCAAAAAATCTTTCAAAATTTGTCAGTCATCCTCAAAATTTTCCAAATTTTCTAACTAAGGGCATTACTTATATGTTACCCAAAAGCGAAAATATTAATAATCCTACTCAGTACAGACCCATTACATGTTTACCGACAATATACAAAATTTTAACCTCTTGTTTAACATATTTAATATACACTCATATAGATGAAAAAAATATTTTATCTGAACAACAAAAAGGTTGTCGCAGAAAACATATGGGATGTAAAGAACAATTAGTTATCGATTCTGTAATTCTAAAACAGATTCAAATTCGAAAACGTAATTTACATACTTGCTATATAGACTACCAAAAGGCTTTCGATAGTGTCCCGCACTCGTGGCTGATCAAAGTATTAAATATATATAAAATTAACCCCATTATTATTAGCTTTTTGGAAAATATTATGTCCTTTTGGAATACCAATTTACTTATCAATTTAAAAGGTAAGAAAATAGTAATACCGGGCATTTCAATTAAAAGAGGGATTTTTCAAGGAGACTCATTGAGTCCTCTTTGGTTTTGCTTAGCATTGAATCCTCTATCTAAAATGTTAATTAAAAGCAAGTTTGGAATAAAAGTTAAGGGTAATACAAGGGAGTAGTAGTACAATTTCGCATTTATTATTTATGGATGATATAAAATTATTTTCGAATTCTGAACAAAATTTAGAGAAAATGATCGAGGTAGTTAAAAACTTTTCAGATGATATCAAAATGACTTTTGGTTTAGATAAATGTGGAACCATCCATATAGAGAAAGGCAAAATTGTAGATGGGGATGAGAGTATATTTAGAAATTTCCAAATTACTAGTATGAAAAGGGATGAGGTTTATAAGTATTTAGGATACCCACAATCAAATAGATTAGACCATACTAGTATTAAAAATGATATTAGGATTAAATTTCAAACTAGGATCAGGAAAATTTTAAAATGCAATCTATCTGCTAAAAAATTAGTAAAAGCAATAAATACTTGGGCAATACCTATATTAACGTACTCATTTGGCATAATTAAATGGTCTAATACAGATTTAGATAATTTAGAAAGATTAATTAGAACTACGCTAACAAAGTTTAATTGCCATCATCCAAATTCAGCTATAGAACGAGTTAATTTACCTAGAAATTTAGGAGGTAGAGGTATAGTCAAAATAACTTCTTTGAAACATAATCAGGTAGAAATGCTAAGAACTTTTTTCCATAGGAAAGCTCATAGCTCAGAAATGCACAAAATAATTTGCAAGGCAGATAGAAATATTACACCGTTAAATTTATACGATGAGAATGCCAACACTTTTATAAATCCCAACCAGGAATTATTAGATTCCTGGTCAAATAAAATTTTACACGCAAAACACTTCAATTATCTCAACCAAACGTATGTTGACAAATTTTCGTCAAAAAAATGGTTGAGTATTGGAGAGTTGAGTGCAGAAATAGAAGGATTTATGCTTGCCATTCAGGATAGAGTCATTAATACTAAAAATTATAGAAAGCATATAATCAAAGATACAAATCAAATTGATGATTTGTGTAGAAAATGTTTGGCTTTTCCGGAAACTATAGAACATATTATATCGGGATGTTCTATATTAGCACCGTCCGAGTATACATTTAGGCACAATCAAGTTTTAAAAATAATTCACCAAAATTTGGTAATTAAACATAACTTGATTGACTGCCGTAATATAGTACCATATTATGAATACGAACCAAATTCATTTTTAGAAAACAAATTTTATAAAATATATTATGATAAAACTATACTAACAGACCGAACGATTAGTCATAATAGACCCGATATAGTTTTACATGACAAAATTAAAAAAAAATAACTTATATCATTGATGTCACTATTCCAAATTCCTGTAACATTCAAAAATATGTTAATGAAAAAATAAGAAAATACACAGATTTAGGAAACGAAATAAAAAGAATTTGGCATTCTCAGACTATAAAAATATTACCATTCGTTATTTCGGCTACTGGCATTATACCTAGCTCTCTCATTAAAAATTTAGGCGTATTAGATCTATCAAAAAATTTATATATAAAGATGCAAAAGTCGGTCATTTTGAATACATGTAGGATAACGAAAGATTTTTTAAATATTTATGTTGAGGGATCAGTAGGATTTATAGGCCCTGTTAGAAGTTCTACCGAGCCGAACCCTCTGATATGAAAATATCTGGAGACGGTGAATTTTTTTTTCCCATTTGATCTCTGGTGAGTTGACGTGTTGTTGTTCTTGTATTGTTTTGTATTTATTTTACTTATATAATGCACTTGCATAGTGTTGATTGACTAGCTGATCATTTGTGGAAAAGTGAGTGGAAGGGTTTAGTTTTTCCTATGGGGAAGATTTAACCCGGACAACAAAATTGGAAGCATAAAAAAAAAAAAAAAAATAATAATAAAAAAAAAAAAAAAAATAAAAAAAAATAAAAAAAAAATAAAATAAAAAAAAAATAAAAATAAAAAATAAAAATAAATCTCTAAAGGCCCTTTGGGATTTTTTTTCCTCAGAGCCTCTCGTTGTGAATTGCGAATTCATCCTAATTATGAATTAACAAAAACATCCATAACATTTTAAGCTCAGACGGAACTGAACACACGACTTTCAAACTCATAGAAACATGCGCAAACCATTATTTTTCGGACGACATTTCAATATTTATTTATAATCACACAAAAATGTGTTGAAGCGAAGAAGTACGGTTATACTTGAGATAACGATCATCAAAATAGCAAGTGCTTCATCAAAAATAATTCAGACGTTAAATTTAAATATAACCACATTAAAAAAGCTCCACCTGCCATTTTGCAAAATTGCAACATCAAGTCTCTCGCCTTCTCAACCAAAAAACATTATTTGTTTTTTCAAAAAGATTTGTTTACGCCAAAGAAATAATCATTAGGTGTCTCATAGTCAATATTTCTTTCGAACTTAAGTCTTAATTATAGGTCTCCCAATTTGTATCTCAGAGCAATCAAAGCTCCGAGTGTGTAGCTTACGTTATGAGTTTTTTTTTATAATTATTTGTTAAGGTATTTTTATGTTTTATCTCGAGGGAGATTAATCAAATGCACGCTACGAAGTACCTTAGGGGCATTGTTAGAAATATGATTATAAAAACTAATCGTCACGTACGACGTAATAAATTTAGTTATTTAATCGTAATTTTCGTACAAGAATGCAGTTAATAATTACCTACAGTTATACAACATGCCTATAATTGAGTTTGAATTATTTATAAATAAATTTATATTTCCATAAAAAAGGTTAAAAATAGAATTGAATTAGTGAAACTGACATCATGAATATATTGCAGCTAGTAGATATTTTAATTGTTTTCCAAATGTAAAACTGTTTTCCTCTTAATTGGACCACAACATCACATACGATGATGTAATAATGACAATTAAAAAAATATATTAACTGATTTAGTTTTATAGTTACCGATGAGTGCAAGGTTAATAATTCACAAATGAACGAGTAAACATTAAATAAACTATTAATTTGATTTACTGCTCAATTATTTATACAGTTTGCATAGACCTGTGAATAATAATGATGCTTTTAAATAAAATTCACTCGAGTGATTGGTGTCACTTAAGTATATTTACCATTTTATTTCATTTGTACGATTCTTCAAAATATTAACATTTAAACATATAAAAATGTTTACTGCGGCTTAAAGCCAATGAATCCACCTAGATTTCACAGTTTATCACATATTTTAGGTTCTATAAATTTGGCACATTATGGCCAACGATCGCTCAAAACGTTTTTCAAAATTGGAATAATATGCCAAAAATCGCTCGAGTGGATAAATAAATACTTTTGTATAAACCTGTGGTTTGATCAAAAAAGATCGACATGTTTCAAAACCAATGGTTTCTTCGTGAGGTTATCCGTTGACACATATAAAAAATATATACAAAGTTATAGTTAATCTGATGGCCTCCGCGGTCGAGTTTTTAGGTTTTCGACTATTAAGTTGGAGATCGCGGGTTCTTTTCCCGGTGTGCGCAAATAAATTTTATTTGCGTTCTTTTGCAATTAATTCATCTGTCATTAACGGTTTGGAGTGGAAGATGTTCTGTTGAAGAGCGACTCTTGTGCGATTTCAGATAATAATAAAAAACATTTAAATTAAAATGACGCCGTTATGTAAGTTTTCAATTCAAACCGGTCAGTGGCTGAGTTGGTATCGCGTTTGAGTGCCACTCAGGAGTAGTGTATTCAATCCCTCGGCTGGCTAAGTCCTCCATCACAACACAAGAAACATTTTCCGCTTTCTGTGGTGGTAGTATAAGATTTTCAAATATTGTCAGGTTATTCGCAACACGGGAATATTTGTCTTTCTTTAATAAAAAAATATTGAAGGAATAATGGTTAAATTTACTGTCTTCAAAATTATGTATGTTTTGTAAGAAATTTGCAAAATTATCTAAATCTTATAAATTATCGTCTCTGATATTAATCCCATTGTTGTATTCGACGCAAAAAATGGTTCCAAAAAACCCTTGATTAATGCGATAATCTTTCATGGAATGCCCCTATATTATAATCGTATGATTGATAATTGAGTTTGGATGTTGCCAGAAGCGAAACAGATTTTTAATTGTTATATTGACTGGAAAAAATTGACTAGAAGAATGGGAGAATATTTTAATATTTTGTGTATTCAAAAGCATTGGTCGTTATCTGAGGATTGGGAATTTATATTGATTAGGTTTCTTCATCGGAAAAGTTGTTTTTTTTTATTCAACAACCGTATTTACAAGAAAGTCCAAATTTTTTATTAATTTAGCTAGATATTTCTGAAAAAACTCTTTTTAACATTTATATAAAAGATTTAGACTCTTTATAGATATTTAGATAAAATAAGCACTTTTTGATTTACTATTTACTTATTAAATATAGACCTAACTTGTGGAAGGAAATTGATCTACTTGTATCTTTAATAGAAACTAATATATTATATTGGGTATAATATTTATATAACATAATAATGGTTCGATTTAGTAAATTATTTCAAGCCATAAAATCCTTCAAGCCACAAAATGAAAACTTTACAGGAGACGATGAAAATGAATATTTACGGATTCGTAAATCGAATTTCAAATCTTGTAGTTCATTTGAAGGTAGTTAATTCTTTTAAATGATTTAAAGTATTGCAATTCTATTCGTAAATATGAGATATTTGAGGATTTAGTGATTTCATCCACGGTTTTCTCAAAATAACCTTAAACAAATAGTTTTTAGTATTAAAAATGCCTTCATCGAGAAAAATTACTTTACAATATTGTACATTGAAAACCATTCTACACGGAATGTGGTTTGGTAAAACCCTTCATGCCACAAAGTGAAAACTTTACAGGAGACGATAAAAACGAATATTACTATTCGTAGCTACTGTTGTGAACTCCTGCAACTTATCAAACATACATACACCCACAGTAACAACACGACAAAATACAATATTCTACAGCAGCACACATAAGCGTAACTACATTGCCCACTCTCTGATACAACGACTTCACACCATGGGAAATCATTACTTGGGTGATGTTGACACATTCAATACCAACTTGGCAAGTTTTGTGGATCATTTAAAACATTTATTTCAACAATACTCCTAAACACATCATGTAAACCTACAAATAGCTGTAATTTTCTATGTTGCATAGCTTTTATCAAATGTAATTTTATTTTATGTTTTATGTTTCAAAGTATCTGTAAAATTAAAATTATACTACCAACCATGTAAAAGCCCTATGGGCGTTAAATAAATAAATAAATATTAACTAATCCAAAATCTTGAAGATAACTGAAGGTTTTATTTAAGTGGTTATTTGTTTTTAAAAAATTTAAAACTATTCTATAAGAAACAACCGAATAGTAACATTCCCATAAATGTGGCTTGAAGGGTTTTACTAAAATACAGCTGGTATGAAACCACTGAAAACCAACATTCCCAAAAATGTGGCTTGAAGTGTTTTACTAAAACACAGTACATGGATATGTTTTTAAATTATGCACACTAAATAATTCACACACCTACATAGTACATTAAACAATAGATAACTTTTGATACCCGGTGTACATAAGTTGTGGGTAAAACCTGCAAAAAAAGAATACTTTAACTAGGTGAATTATTATGCTTACTTACTTCTGCATAAGAAGGTACTCAAGTTAACTCCACATTCCTTGAAAAAATTGCTTGACAACAAACAATCGAAAACCAAAACTTATTTTTAAAGGCGGTATGTATGTACATCGTGAGATTTTCACGCTCGGCGTACTATTTGTTGGTGAAAAAATTAAATAATATTTTTACATCATTCACAAAGATACAGTTTCGAATATGGCCTTGAAGTTTTAATACATTTTTTAGAATAATGACTAGTTTCTGAAGGTCGTTCTCATGTTTAGAAACTTTGGCGTTTCATATTTATATGCGTGTTCTTGTTCAATGAGGCAAATCGTTTTTCATTCGAGTTTTTAATGTACAATCTATTAATTAATTAACAGCTTATTAATTCGTAATCGACAGAGTAAAATTAAAAAACATTGTGTATTTATTTATAATATTGAGCTATACATATATAATGTACCTATTACGAATGTCCTTAAAATTTCTTTTAATTTCGTCTGGGAAGACAATTATAATTTTTTTGTATGTTTTTATTTAGTTTTAAAAATTAAATTTTTATATTAACTACTAAAGATATATTTGTATGGCATTTAGGCACTTTACACTACGTCTAAAATTTATTCTTTATATCATTTAGGCATAAACCACGAAAAGCAGCAAGGTTTTTAGCTCCTTTAACATTAATTAATGTTCTTAATCCTTAATAATCCTTAATGATTTAGGTATGAGTAATAATAACAAAAAATATTAAATAGTTAAATATTGTGTGGGGAGATGAGGAGAAAAAATTTTAATCAAGAAGAATTTGTGTGGAGACATGAAGCAATTAAAAATTAAAATCAATAAATAAAAAAATACGAATATTAATCCACTATTGATGAAAAGTTGTATGAAAGTGCAGATATTTTTAAAATGATTGGTCACTCCAAGAAATTTAATAGACTAGTTTTGTATGTTGGTAAAGAATCATAAAAAGTGTAGTTATTGTTCGTAGTGGGTATAAGTTGAGATTGAGCGAGTAATTTGTGAGTTAGTTAGTGTGGTAGTTGGCAGAAATACTGAATTCCTTTCATACCTTCAAACCATGTCATTGGTTAAGAGTTTCACACGATTTTCTTCAACCGATCAATTTAACTTCTCGACATGATTGTAGGTCCCGTCTTGTCGACTCATTAATAATAATACATAATACTTATAGGAAATGTAATTATTAGGTAATACTGCGAACATCTAGTTATTCCTTAACGCTGATGTTAAAGAGGATGAAATATCGACAAATTAATTCACTGAGAGAAAGCATGATTTAACGCTTAATTTTCGCCCCTAATAAGGTACGGCTGCCATTAGGAAACAGATGCAGAGAATGATTATACAATACTGATATATTCGAAACCTGTAAGAGTCACGAACGATTTTAAATAGCAGAGCCTGTAGTTCAATATGCTAACTCCATTACTTTTGATGAAAATAAAACAATTACTTTGTTTATAACCACGAATATTAAATTTGTAATAAATTGATTGTTTTATTTTCATCATTACGTCACACCATAAAGTAACTGTTTTTTTGACAAAAAAATCCGTTACTTTTAAATATGATTTAAGATTTTCACGGCCAAAAGTATTTTTGTTATTGCGGTGTTATGCCGTGTTGGGCTAACTCCTTCTTTAACCAACGTTTCGGACAACGTTACAGTGTCACAAAATCTAATATTTCCAGTTTGCAAACCTTCAAACTCAGTTTTGTAATATTTTTTATGGAGATACAATATTTTAACTCTAAGCCATCGACTGGTAAATACTTTGAGAATAATAAAATCGCTAAAATCCACATATCCGTCATTTCACATAGAGTAACTACAATACTTTTTTGGAATAACTTTATCGGACTTTTAATTTAAGAATGATTTGGAGACTTGAAGGTATATTGTTAGAATTAATTTAAAATGGGATTATATATGTTTTAACACTATTTAACGACAGAAGGTTACCGACAAACCATATTTTTAGATGATTTATATCTTCTATGACTTTTTAATTATTTTTTTCCTTTTATTATAAGGACTGTGTCATCGGCACAAGATATTAATTTTTAACGGCTGCATAAATATGTCATTCACATACAAAATTAATAATTACAGTAGTACTGTACAGTACCTTGTGGAATACCAAACTTTGATGTTTCTTGATATAATTCAAACATTGAATGCATTCTAAGACATCAGAATATTGCACTAGATTATGTAACACAAAACATTAGATAGTTTAAAAAGATATTGTATATGTAGCTACTTACTATATAGTGTTTTTCCTATATAGGAAAGAAGTACTATTAGTACCTAGATTAATTTTAAAGTACGTTTGAATCTAAGTAGTCTGTGTTTTTCTCATATGCGTTATTGCTTCCCAATCTGCAGAAACTTAATTCAAAGTTATTTACGATTAGAAGAACTTGATTGAAAAAAAAACTTTCGGTAATGTTCCTACCTAACTTCACTACTTTCTGAAATTGATATTATTTTTCAATATGGCTGTTAAATTGAATATTAAAACGATAAGGTATAACAATAAATTATTTATCAAAACAATATCGAAATTTCGTGAGAAATGTGATTCAATACTTTCTCTCGCCTGACTGAAATTATTATGATAATCAAAATCTTATGTACGGTTATTGCACAATTTTTACTTATAGATAAATCTTGTGCAATATTTGTTACAGCAGTATCATTCCGTATAGTTTTGTTTTTATTTTAACTGAAGTTTGTAAATTATTGATGTCATGAATCTTGTATTCAAACCCGTGGAACCAAAAAATAAGACAAATTGTTATAATTATTTAGGTGTTAGAATTTATTTTTCTTAATTTATCACGTCAGATATCCCTGAAGGCAAATATATTTTAAAAAAAAACATATTTTTTATGAACGGATTTACATTGGTTTCTAAATCCATAACGTAAGTTTAAGTATATATATAATACATACATGTTTATGAAGTTATATTTTTACTTCACATCATTATTAGGTCTTTGTTGTCCTTATAATTTAATCGGTTAGTAGTTGAGTCGACAAATGCGTCGGATTGTCACCCATACATCGTGGGTTCAATTCTACTGTAATTTAAGTCCTCCATCAGGACACAAGCTGCATCTCCGTTTAGTTTTTGTTTTATCAGTTATGTGAGTACTTCAAAAGAGTCCCAATAGCTTCTAACTGTCTGGTGCATGTGAGACTATGTCATCCCTAATTAGGGTATGTAAAGAGGCTAAAGGTGGTGGGGAGAGTAAGCAAATGAGAAAGATAAAGGTGGAAAAGTACCTGGCTGTTTAGATACGGCTAAAGCCTTTTCTAGCACCGTTTCGATTCTGTTTGGTGGACGTTCACAAGGTTGATACTCAAAGTATATACCGCTATTTAACATACTGCAAATATACTATTTATATTACTACTAGTATAAATACATTTCGAAATAATACAAATTATTCAAATACCCAGGATCTGAAACCGCGACTAACTAATTCGTAGTCTAGGATCTTAACCACTCAACCTCAGTGGCTAAAAAGGCCATCCACACACGGGGCAGTATTAAAATTATTTTGAATATTAAAAATTTCAAAACTCAGAATGATTCTTTATAATTATTATTATTACATATTATATATATATTTTTAACATATTAGAATGATGGTTTAGTGAGTTTAAAATAGTCAATATCTTGAGGGTTTTACAAATGTATTCAGAGAAAAAAAACATCACTTTTAACAACTAATCATTTTAAACAATAGGCTTGGATGAAATACACGGAGGATGTTTATAAAATCGTGTTTTGCTAACAAAGGTATATTTTTAGAACAGTGTCAATATAATTTCACTACAAACAAAAGAGAGTTGAAGTTTTTAAAAACAAGTTCGACAGTTAAATAAAAAAATGAACATACACCTATTTGTATTAATATTTCGTGTTATGATATCGATCAGTGACAATTGACGTTTAGTATTATTTATTATAAAATCTTCACTACATGATCCATATTCAACTGAAACGAAATGAATGCGTATTAACTGTTTTGTTGAAACGAGGTTTCCTAATATACCCATCTGTTAAGGGAAACGGCTGCGCGGCCTTTTTAATACAAAACTTATATTTGGATTTATGGCCAAATTACCCAACCAAACTGAATAATATATTTTTAAACAAATTAAAGAATTTAAGTTTTAATGATTTAAGAAGCAACTTTGACATTTTTTTGTGAGTTAATAATAATTGTTAAAAAATTATCTTGACCAAGCTACCATGAAAATATAATAAATTTTATGTGATTTAAATTTAAGCCAGTCAAATGCTTTTCCATAAAATTATATATTTTCATTTTATACTAGCTTTACCCCACCATGCGTTGCTGTGGCTCAGTTTTTCTGTGCAGATAGAGAACAAATAGCGCGTTTCGCTTTTAGTTCCAACAGATGAAGCTGTTTTTCAAAAACAGAACGATTTAAACTGTCACAGGTGACAGCTATATAATATGGGTATATAAAAACACACACTTATTCGAATGCAACGTTGTGTCAACATTTCAAAGCAATCGGTGAAGAACTTTCGGTCTTTTAAGATATTTAACAAACGAACATTAACATTTTTGTATGATTTGAGATTTTCACGGCCAAAAGTATTATAGTGATTTGTTTTTGGGGTATTATGCCGTGTTGCGCTACCTCCTTCTTTAGAAAACGTTCTGGACAACATTGCAGTGGCCATCATATGGGCAGATGTGTAATCTGGATTCACATAATCATAATCATAATCAGATTACACATCTGCCCTGATGATGGACACTGCAATGCTGTCTGAAACGTTGGCTAAAGAAGGAGGTAGAGCAACACGGCGTAATACCCCAAAAACAAATCATAATATTTAACATTTTTATTTATTTAGATTTTTACATAGTAAGTATGGCAATCATATATTTTTTAAAAATAAGTAAAATTAACTTACAAATAATTTTCAAAGTTGCCACCGGAAAGGTGATTTATCGATTTCATTAATTGCCTACATTTATAATAACACATATAAATAAAGTAGCACATATCGGTACTAGATATTTGCAACACCTTTTGATTAAAAAAAACAGTTATTCAGTTTGGTCATGTATTTTGGCTTCATACCCAAATTTTAGTTTGGTGTGAAAAGGCTGCGAGCCGTTTCTCTTAAGAGAATCCATCATGCGTTATATTATGGAATTTATTTTATCAACGTTGTATCTAATACTACTATCAATGTGTAACTTTCAGATCAAACGGGTATTTTTTTGTGTCGCAAAAACGATCGCTTTCATGAAAGAAACAGTTCCGTCAGACGTGTCTGTAGTAGAGGCGATTCTAGTTTTCTGGTTAAGCGATTGAGTTTGCTCCAAATTTAAGACACTGCAAAAAGACAGACTTTGAAAGCTTTTTAAAGCGACATTTTTTTACTAACATAAAGCTAGAAGCAGTTTGAAAGTAACAGTAGAACAAGTAATAAACTTGAGAGATGATTTAAAAAGTGATTAAGCTATTAACCTAATTGCATATTGTTTTTTTGATGTTCACGCATTTAGTATATATTTTTTTTAAATTTTCAAATAGATTTATTTTTTGTACGACAAATAATTTATCCATTTACCGTACAATATTTAATGTTTTGGACATTTTTAACAATTAATATCATCATTATTCTTATAGTAATGCTGCACTAGAACTTCTGTTCTACCTTGTGGTATCTTAAACAAGTTGCTGCAAAGACTAAGGCTGAAGTTTTCAGGTACTTATTAGCAATTCAAGGAGGAATGAGCTATGGATAGAGTCCTGTTATATTAGAACTAAGAATAAGCAAGATTCGCAGATCTTCTGGTTTTTAGGCCTACTCTATTCCTATTACTTATAAGTCCATTTGGTGCATGAAACACATCAGGATTTTTTTCTGGATTTGTTCCTGCTTATGTATTTAGTTTGGTGTGGAGTACATACACCTCTAGCAAGCTCCTGATTAGGGCGATGCCATACGTAGTAATGCAAAATCATGTGTTTTTCGTTTGAAAATTTGGTCACCTAGAAATGTTTCAGATGCTTGAATTAAATATTGCGAGTAGAATAAATTCTGGTCTTTGAAATAATCGAGTATTTTTTCATATAAGTCTTTTTGTAAGTCAAGAAAAAAATAATGTAAAGGCCTATGAAAACTGCTTTAAAGTTCAAAATCTTCTACTTACGAACCCATTTTCGGTTATGATTTTATTGTATAATTTGGAAAATTAAGTTATTTATAAAATGGCCATGTTTTTTTCTTGCATAAATCAAAGCAGGCGGATGGTGTTAAGCGGGAATTTAAACCTTATCGCCATCTACGTAAGGGTTGTTATTGATAGCGGCTCAATTAAACATATTACACCACGTAGTGCATCGCCTTAATTCTTATAAATCCATCGAACATGGCTATCGTTGTATGATTTACGATTTTTTGTATTTTGTGTCTATTTTCCATGTATTTTTATTTATGTATTGGTCTAGAGGCTGGGTGGTTTCAGTTTTCTTCATATAGACCAGATATCTTATTATCGGGAGACTAAATCAAAGTCTACTCAGGTAGTGTTTTCGTTGTTGGAAAATGTTTTTAAAAATGTAATACTTCCGCAATATTTCAATTCGTTCCTAAGTCTATATGTTCATTTTTTGTGACATAAAAAGAGATAACAGCTCTTGCATTTCTTATAGAATTTTTTTAATTGTCAACTAATTAATATCCGATTTCAAAAATGTATTCATTCGGGTTGTAGCAAATAAATACAATTTATTTTACACGTCTCTTTCTCGACTATAACCGGTTTCACCTTGCTACTAGCTAGCCAGGTAAAATACACGAGAATATTTTTTTATTGTTGTTTTCTAAAATATTAGCTTTTTTGGTCGATTTCCTAACTGGCAACATTTATTCATGTTTCGTATTTGACATGAAATCGATTTGTAAACGTAACGAATAATGGTTTTATTGCAGAAAGTACAACAAACGGTGTTATAAGTTCTTGTTGTGTTAGTAAAATATATTTGCAATATTTTATTTTTATTTTTAATAATACTAAGAACGACTCTCTTTAGAATAAATACTATAAATAATAAATTCAACGACAAGCTTTTTTTAATAATGATGAGAGCTATTTAGAAATCTAATATTGTTATTTAAGGGTGCATTTTAAAATTTTAGATACCTTGATGGCTTTTATGGTCGAGGATAAGGCTCTCGACTAGCAATTCAAAGGTGCAAATAAATTTTATTTCATTAATTTGTTTTATTTCACAATTTATTCTATTAAAATAATATATACTATACTTGTGGCATGTGCCAGAGTGACTTTGATAAACGCTGCTTAAAATGGATTTAGACGTGTTTGGTGACCAGATCTAAATAGCCAAGAACTCTCTCAACCTCCTCTTTCATTATCTCCTTCCTTCATCCTCACAAAATACCCATTTGGAGATGCCATAGTCTCACTGGCTCCAGAAAGTTGGGAGCAATTGGGATTCTTGTTCATAATTCATATTTGAAAAAAGGTCTAGGCCGGTTGCATATAGTCAATATGTCAATGAAAGTTATTTATTTTTGGTAGGCAGTCAAATAATATTATTGGAATGTAAAAGTTTCAGTACTAAGAAATAGTTAGGCAGATGGAAGACTTAGTATTTGTATTTTGTAATTTATTATTATGAATGTATCTGTCTTTGATCAAAAATGTGGGTCAACTAATAAAATCTACTAACCCAAAAAAATCTTTTTATGGTCTGCATCCTGTCAATATCGTGGAAAATATGTCACACAAATGTAGGCTAAATTATTTTATTTTATTTGATCGGGCACAATTGATTCACATGACCGGAACCAATGTGACTATAGCATTGATGTTGAATGAATTTAGGGAGAGAAAGAGGCAGGTTAGATTAAGATTGGGAAGCACCTGACTATTCGGATGTGTTTACATATCGTAGCTTAGCCATTTCGTTAATATCATTAAAAATATATGTATATATTTTTAAATTCACATTAATTTTACTAACCTGCTTTACTGTCTTTATAATAATCCATCTTCGAGCCACAAATTGCAATTTTTTTCAGAAAACAGTTGCATCAATGTCAATCACAGCACGAAGTGCAAAAAATTGCAACTCATTATAATTAATCGGTGTAGTCAGAAATTTTCACAAAATTACAAATAAATTGATTGCAACATGAAATAATATTTTGTTAATTGTTTTTTTTTTTAACGAAACTCTTTTTAATATGCGGGGTCAATAATAGGGTACTCTTTAAAAAAATTATATTCCACAATTAAGATCGTTAAAACATTATCGATATAATGTCCGATGGCATCCGCGTTCGGGTTTGAGCATTGACCGCGCGTCGATCTTCTGTCCGTACAAAATGTATACTGGTTAAGAAATGCAATTTTCCACTGGCACCTGCGCTCGAACGAGTAAAAGATTCTACGGTAGCAGTTAAACCATAACACATCTTTCGAGCAGATGCCACTTTATTAAAATGTTCGTCTTTAAATTGGCAGTGTTGTATACATAAGTACGTTAGGTTTCGTTCTTTGGTGAGGTGTATCTATTTTGCAGGAAGTTTCTTTTCAGTTTTTCTTCTTATCTTGAATGGTCATGCATGGGTGAGTACATCTTTAGGATGTTTACCCCGATTACGTTGCGGAGGTCATCTTCAATACGATAACATTGTTAATTGATAATATTTAATGATTTCGAATAAGCATTGTTAAATTTTGAGGATGAAGAGTTTCGTTGCTTGTTATTGATGCTTGACACACTTTTGAAAAGTAATTTATTCAAGGATTTGATTCTGAGATTTTGATCAAATAAATGCGATTTCAACACGAATTCCGGTTAAGACTATGTAGATTAGAACACAAGTTATAGTAGCTCTATATTTTAATCTTAATAAATGAACACACTCCTATACTATGGTGTCTGCAATCTAAAGCTCTCCAAACTAGGTTTCAATTTTGAATGGTGGTCTCACACCATGGCGATACTGAGAGTATCTTTCACTCTTTATTATCTTGTTATGAATAAAAATAATTATGTCAGTCAAAGCATTAGTACTGGAATAGAGAAAAAATAATAATAAGATATTTGTAACTATTAACTTCAGGAAAATAAAATAAATTGAACTACTTGGGCCTCAGACATATTTTGTCACACGGTTGAGTACTTCCGCTTTGAAATAAAATGCAAATAAATGGAATATTTCTGAATGTACCAATCTGAAAATTAGAAACTGTTTTTGAAATGTGATAAATACGCACTCATATTTAGTTATTAGAAATCAACATGTATATTTTTTTACTAAAAAATTTGAATGCAAACATAAAAAAAACATGGTTCACCTTACGTTTTTTGTAAGTAAAATTACTGGTAACAAAATATTTAAAAACATACTTATTTTATTACAAACATTATCGTTAACTTTATTGTCGTTTCATATAAAAAATAATTAATAAAAATTAATTTTTTTTCAAGTCGCCGTCAGTACCTTTGGTATCATAAAGATGTGCATTTCAAATATTATGTGGTTAACTTCTGGATTTGAATATTAAGCGTAGGATTTTTTTCAATCTAACACCGTTTAGATCATTTTTCTCACTAAAATAATAATAAGAAAAATATAACGATTTCTGTGAGACGACATGAGTTGTTCCCAAAAGCAGACAAATAGCCTGAAATGCTAGCTGTACACGCAAAAATGATAAAATTGATATAAGGTATCGAGACGTTTAACAGTTCATGTTAGTTAGTGTTAATTTGCAAACAAATCTTTGCGGATAATGCACTCATATATTCACACTTTGAACATTATTAAGGTCAGTTGTATTGGGTCTGTAAGTCAAATGTTGGAAGCTAGTGGGAACCAAGTAGGTCATCGGAGTACTGCGGTAGGAGTCAATACGAATAATAAGCTTATCAATTTAACACAGTAATAATTGCGTTTATGTAAGTCATGTAAGCAGTAATGCAAAGCTATTAAGATGAAATCAAGGTGTAGATCATCTTGTATAATTATGCCAACTGATATAATTTAAATTATCTACGCATTTAGTGGTCTTGGTTTTTAGAACAGATAAAGCGCTTGCCTCCTGTCGTTGTCACTGGTTCTGTTCTCCGTGTAATAATTAAGGTCAACATTTACTCAATGCTTACATTAAAGTAATCGATATTATAGAATCATGGTGTATACCGTATATTTTCATGTTGTTACATGCGCCGAGCTTCAGAAAAAAATAAACACTGTTGCTTATAGCTCAATAATTTTTAAGCTTTATTGCAAGCATGTTTTAAACATATTTATTTGACAATGGATAACAAATTATTATAAGCTATAATTAATTAATTAGATTATTATAAGCTATAATTAATTATTTAGATTATTATAAGCTATAATTAATTAATTAGATTATTATAAGATATAAATATGTATAATAATTATTTTTTATAACAATTATTTGCCTGAAATACCCATACAAATTTTAAAAATCTCCCTAGTAAGAAGAAATGCCGCCAACGGGAATTGAACTAGCAGCCTTCTTGCCGGTTGCTTAGCTCCTCTAACCATTAAGCTACGTCGGCTTATTAAAAATATTAATATTGACATGTAAAAATATTTCAGCAATAAATATAGATATAATTTGTCTTGACGCCATCTAGTGAGAGATTCAGCACTAACCAAGCCTTCCCCGCTTAAATAAAGTCGGTTGTTTTCACGTGGAAAAAAATTATAAGCAATAATTGTTGAATGAAAAATACTAGTACAAATTGAATTGTTTGGCGGGTTTGGAATAAGCTGACGTAGCTTAATAGTTATAGCAGTTGACCAGCAATCAGCAGGCTGGGGTTTCAATTCCGTCGGTGACATTTATTTTTTCTCGGAAGATTTTTTTCAATTTGCATTAAGAGTATTTAAGGCGAACATTAATTGAGATATGTACAAGCAAATTGTTTATAATACATTCCACCAACAGTCAATAGTTTTTATCATTATCATTTCAACCATAGTCAATAGTTTTTATCAATATCATTTTCATCAATAGTCAATTGATTTTTTATCAATATAATTTTCATCAATAATCAATAATTTGCATCAATATCATACTAATAAATAGTCAATAGTTTTTTATCATTTTTATTTACATCAAAAGTTAATAGTTTTAGGAATATCATTTCAATCAGGAGTCAATAGTTTTTTATTAATATCATTTCCATCAATAGTCAATAGATTTTATCGATATCATTTCCATCAATAGTGTAATAGTTTTTTAGTCCGCCCTTGGTTTTTCTTTCAAATTCGAATTAATATAAATTCTTCCGTCTGATTTTAATGTTTTACTCGGGTATAAATGTCGGTAAATACCCCTCTCCCGCGCAAAACGAATCGCTGATCTTACCTTCTCACTTCGTGAAAAGTAATGATTTCTCCCGTCTGATTTGCAACTTCTCACGGTACATCAACCCTTCAATCTTAACGAATTAATATGTCACGTTGTGTAATTTTTTGTTTCGACAGTGATTAATTCATTGAAGGATCCTTTTAATTGGTTGTGGTAACTTTGGTTCTTTTTAGATGAGGCGTGTTACATCCTGTATGGTTTGAAAATAAGACAATGACCGACTACCCTGATTTTAACTACCTTTTCCTACCTTGTTTGCTCGCCAGAACGTTTCCGGTTACTGCAGTCGTTGATGTGCTAATATAATGGGACAATTAAATACAAGTAGGTACATGAAATTCTCTATAGACAATTCAATTCAAGATGCACAAGATTCTAGGTTAGTGATTTGGCTATGGATTGATAGTTTTGTGAGTTATTTCTATGAGTAGGTATTTTTGGGAATAGCTAGAGACAAAACATGTGTTGCTACGATTGGTCTCCGTCCAAATCCCATCCATCAACGTGACCAGCTCGAGAGCAGCCAAGTTGATGGTCCAATCCCAACACCTCCAGAAATTAATTGAATATCGCTCAGCGACAGATGAAATAATGACATGTTTTGCCTCCTGCCGGAGGGTGATGAAGGTGGGATGTGGGTCCTTGGTGGTAAATGATGATGTTGACGATGATGATGATTGATGAAGATTCATCTTATACCGTTAGGTATAAGGAGCTGCTCCGGTTCGGTGGGCATGATAGCCTGATGTCAGGAACCATTTGGGTCACGTGGGTAGCGCGAGGTTTAGGTCGCGTCAACCTCCCCCAAATCGATGATGAGTTAAGCTTCGCCAGCATGCCGAAAGTTAGGAGTCCACTCTACTAACCTCAAACATAAACATATACTGAAGTGGTTTGCATCAGCAACGTCAGGAGTTCGGAAGTCCCGTGCACCCCTCTGGTTTAAGCTCGTAAGAATAATGGTGAATTCAGCTTCAGTTTGGTCGCCTTCGCCTCTGCAGTCACGTTACTCCAAATAGCTCCTGGCTCCAGTCTATACAGCTTCTCGTCCCAGTAGAGGTAATGACACATGTTTACCATATGCGCAATACAGAACATACTTCAAGTCTTTCGTCCACACTCAAAATAGTCATGTCAATATTTAATTTGAATGAGGGCGTCCATCCGACATAACGAATGTTTCCGAGACGGGAGATTTTACCCCACTTCAAAGTCATGGTCATTCGCTCTATCGTTTGTTACCCTCCGTTCGCTTCAAATATCAAAGAATGGTAGAAAATGATATCCTCGACTTCCGGCGCTAAGGATCAGGGATACTGGAATCATCAGGTCGTGAATCTGAAATCATCCGATCTCCTTCAGCTCAAACGGTTTCAGTCAGAGTAAATTCCCAACCTAAATTCTGGATGACTTCTCCTCCTATAGTGGGGTAAGTATTTATTGAATTTGACAGGAAGGACGTCAGAAAGCGCCGAAACAACTACATATTCGTCACGATCCCTTCGTTCTGTCAGCGAGAAAATCCTCCTCATACGCCAGACAAGAATAGCATAGCCCTTATCCGCTTTGTTCCTTCGTCCACCAAGCCAACTCAAGTAGGAAAGCCCATTAGCAATCTTCGTTCCCTTCGATTTGAACTCCGTGAAAGCGTCCTCTCACCAGCTGAAAATACTCGAAACAGGGGTCTATTCAGGGTGACTATCTAAGGCTGGTCCTCCAACACCTTCGACAGAAACCGATGCTTTACGGGAATAACTCAACCACACCAATAGCAGGGGAAAAGCCAGCGCTGCTATACTAAAATAGACGTTATCTCGGTACCCAGGGTTATCGACTTTGCTAACACAAAAGTCCCTATTAGGCAAGCCAATCACAAATTTCGTTCCCTTCGCTTTTGTCGCTTTGATAAGATAGGACAGCCTACGGAAAATTCGTACACTTCGTCCCCGCCAAACTTATGAAAAATGAAAATCCTACTTGACAGAATAGGAATGCCAGACAGATGCATTCTCTCGGCGGCCACCTTCCATCCGCTGCGTTAATTCCGCGAATAACTTTGATAATACCAAATATATTGGATGTCCAAGGAGAATACGATAACTTATTGCTAAAGAACAGGTATTGAAGCATATAATTAACCGTTCTATTCGTTACCACTCCGCCTATAGGTATCTGATTGTTTCGACTAATAACCGTTCGCCGAATTATAAAAACATCGCATAATTACAATGGTTTATATTTTATAAATTTTGACGCTAAATATAAGAAGAATTATTAAATCATTTTAAATTGCGAAAAATAGTCTAACTCATAAATAATGCCTATTGTTGAATGATCTAAAGCGGCTTCAGGGTAACCGCTCTTCGTCCTTTTTGTAATGGCCAGGTCTCGTGATTTATGGCCTCCTTTGCTAACGGGTCCGGACTATTGTCACAAGTTCTTCCGTTCAAGATTTTGACATAATTACCTATAGTACTCGAGTTAAATACCCTTACTTCAAAATACAATTGAATTATTTGGTTTACATCAGGGAAATAAGTGTTAATAATTAGATTATAATAGACTTACCGATACATCTTAGTGTCAACAATCCAAATAATTATAAAAAAACAAACACAGTCACATGCAGTAAAATACTCATGCTGTTAGAAAACCACACCTTCTACACTAAATGACTTTAGCCGTGTTCGCGTCCCGACGATTAATTCTTGTTGACGCGCTTCCTAGTTTTTACTGAATCGACTATCTTAAAACGCTGACCGATCCTGATTATTCCTGACCGTCTCCCAGACCTTGAATCTCTGACCCCCTTGACTCTATTTGACCGTCTCCCAACGCTTTGAAACTGACTATCTTGAACCGCTTTTTCACCCTCGACCGTCTCTTAGCTCTCACCAATCTGGACTATCTTCCCCCGCTTTTCCACGCTGACTGTCCCGACCGTCTCTCCGCGCTTTCAAATCCAGACTCCCTTCCCAAACCAACCCCGCCTTTCGCCATATGCGATATCTAATTTATGTCTTTTGAATTCTCGAAATTTCGTGTATTCAAGGACAGAAACGCACTAAAAGACCACATCAATTATGAGCTCTAGAACCCGTCACATTAATTTAAATCGTTTCAAAACCAATAACTTCTCAAGTAAACTGTCCAATTCTTTGTTCAAAAGAATGTAACAATACTCTTCCAGTCCAGTGGCGTGTCTGCCTACCAGGTTTTAGCATCTTTTCAAATTACCAACCTAATTCTAGGATGTATTAAATATCTTTTATTTTTAAGTTTTATTTTTAAACCTTCTTGCAGGATTTTAATTTAATTAAGCAGCTTCCAAACTCGTCCTGTTAAAATGTTATTTACCTCGCTATTCATAATTATAATTCATCCAAATCCTTAGAAAAATTACGTAACTATATTTAACGGCGTATTTCCTACTTAAAAGGCCACTTAGTAGCATTGCTTAACGGAGTCGAATTGTTTCTTATTGACTTTGTTAGGTTTTTTTTTCTCTTTCCGCCCCAGTCTGCCAATTCGTCGCTACTCCACTGAAATAAGTCTGAGAATTTCGAAGTACCATCACGGAGGTCTCTGTTCTGCAAAACGCAGGGCATGTTCCAAGTTTTTTTCCTACCCTAATAAATGTAAGCACTTGTTTCTAAAACAGCTATCCAACATCTGGTAAATCTCTATGTCGTGAGATCAACTGAAAAATACTTTCTCACCATAATAAATCAATAATAAAAAAAAATTATCCCAGGGCAAGTTCATCACAATAGTCACCTTCTTGAGGTAGGTAGTTTAATCTGTATTTTTTTAACGAAGCATTTTTAAGAAACCTCAAATTAAAGTTTCAATATTTTCTCGGCCCACAGATTAGAGACCTGTGATTTAAGGTATGGTTTTATGTATATTTATGTTCATGATAGATTATCCGGCCAAACCACCAATATATTATGGAAAACATGTTCCGGTGTGTACTTCTTTTTACATAGATTCACAAAATTATGTAGGTTGATTTTCTGAATACAAAAATATTTTTTAGAGCGAGGAATCAACGTTCGTTAATCTATATTTTATGTATTATTTCTTATCAAGCTAGTAAGCATATGTCAAGGCGTTTGCCACGAAAGCGAACCATTTTAAATAAACGGGAAAATGTTGCTTTCTAGATGGATTCAAACCACGCAGCTTAACTATGTACGTATTACAAATAATATTATATAAATTCATGAACGGATTTTATTACAAATTTGCAGTGTCGTCTTTAAAACCACCTGATATGTAATTGTTTCGACAATATCATTCAATAATGAAAAGATATAAAAATTCCCAGTGAAGTTCACCAGTAAATCTCCCTAGTTCCATTTTAAAACTCAATTACACACGATTTGCAAAACTTCTAAAAATATACTCTTTTACAATATTGAAGCAAAAAATACAGGGCCTGGCGTTGTTTAAGAATGAATAATAAGTCTTACTTAAATTTTAATAAAACGCTTGCTTTTTCCACTGCTTTTAATTATTTATTTATTTATGAACGCCCTACTGGGCTTTTACATTTCATGATCACAACATAAATTTAAAACCACAGTATAACACAAATAATAAAGCATAATATACAGTAAACTTAAATTATCACAATTAACTTTAAAAGAAAAATTATGATTACCTACTCGTTATTTACGTGATTCGAAAATTGCTGAACTGATTTTGATTTGTACGCGTCTAGAATTAGAACATAAATATCAGCGACATCCATACACTCATTGCCCAGCCTATGTACCCTCTCGATAACTGAATTGAATACAAAGTTATTGTTGTGAAATAAAATATTTCATCTAGTATGTTTGGGAGGTTCATGAAGTAACAGCAAACTTATAATGTCAGGGCTGTCAAACATAGAATTATTAATTTTATACAATAAAAGAAGATAAAATATTTTTCGCCTTTCCGATAATTTAGATAAATTTAGTTAACTTCGTAAGTTTACATAATTGATTTTTTTTTACTTATATTACACGCCCATAGTGGCTTTTAGAAACATGTGATATAATAATAATAATTTAGCACTAACATAACAAAAGCTAACATTAATATTTATTAATGAGGTATGTTATTATAGCCTTCTTGTAATTACATTCCGTGCAGTTGAACACGTCAACTACTTCTTAGAAAACATCGCCAACTGCATGCAATCTAGGTACAAGCGAGTATCTAAATGACTGAGTCCTGATAATTTTAGATCGACTAGTTCTTGTAGGTATATGAAAGGTAATTAGACTCAATAAATCTTTAGTATAATTGTTGTGTCATGTTGAATGAACCATCGATATCAATTGGTATCATTGAAAATAGAGTTTTAAACTTAATGTTTCTTAAATAAAAATGGTGACACAAAGCACTTGTACAGTTATTAAATAAACAATTCTTTGACAAAAAATTAAGCATGCAACACCTTCCAAAAGAAAATAACATTGTTTCCGAGTATAATGAAACCAATTTTTTTAATTTAACATTGTTTCATTGTTTGTATAATTTTCAATATTGACATATTGACGTGGATGTTTTGCAATCATATCATTGATTAAGCTTCCGGTTGATTTTACAATTTTCAAACATAGTGCAAAGTTTACTTCATCGTTAACGTTACCATACTTAAACCACTGCAGAGGATATAGTATATACAATACAACCTTCATGTCTTTTGGGAATTTTCTTCTTGATCCATGGTCTTCCCATGCTTATTTAAGATTAATCCACCACAACTGTTATCTTCCCGGTGCCCCTCGAGGCCTATTTTCTTCTGGTCTGTAGGAAATGAGGGTATTCCACTAACAACTTTACGACTACGTGGTCTCTGATTTCCTTTTGAATTGTGCCATTGGCGATATCCATACCGTGGGAAATATGCCTAACTATTTATTTGTGATATGGTCAAGTAGATTATGTTCTACCTTATTGCTCTCGGTAGCACGTTTGCCTTTTAGCAATAGCTGAACTTATTTTTTTTTAATTTATTTATTTTTTATTTTTTTATTATATAAGTACATTTTTGTTTATTTGTTACAATATGTGATCAAATATTTCAAGACCCCTCTTCCATAGAAGCATTAGCTTGTGGCTGGAAACGGAGTGTACATGGTTTTATTACAGTATGTAGGTAATTAAAAATAAAATGATTTTAAACTTATTTGAAGAATGCAATGTTACTTAAGGAAACTAATTGAGATGAGTTATTCTTAAGATTAATTCAATTGGAAACATTTTTATTTTTTGTAAGTTTGTCTTTAAAATATTTTTTCACAGTGTTTATTATTTGGATGTTATCATTAATGTTTCTAATTTCTTCAGGTAGTCGATTGAAAAAAATTCTTGCCCGGTAAGTGTAATAATTTTGTGCAAAGGAAGTGTTTAATTTTGGGCATGGAAAAATATATTTAAGTCGAGTACGGTTTTCAGTTAGAAATTGATACTTGTCTTTTTCTTTTATGATTCGAATTAATGCATTTTTAGTATGAAGATCTTTAAATGAAAGCACTTGAAATTATAATAATGTTTATCATCTCCTCTCCCTCCCCATTACCCTTATTCTTACAGTAATTCTAATTTGATTACCAGGAAACGTTGCAAAACACCTTGAAAGTTTGTTGAATGCTTTATTCCTAACATTATTGACAATTTGATGGATTATTAATTCCGGTTTTATTTTAACCCTTTCTATTATTTTCCCTTTATGCCTTCATTTTGGTGATGTTTCACCTTCACTTACAAGTTGAACCTTTTGTGTTGGTTTTTTCAAAAGCGAAAATTTTGCTGTATTTGGTATGGGATATGAATATTGATTAAATTACATTATTCAGGAAAACCGTTTTCTTTTTAACTTATATTATATTAAGTTTGTACCCATCAACGTAATATATCATTGAAGAAGAAGATAATACTAATAAATCTCAACGCAACATGAAACAGAACAAGACACAAAAAATTAAAAAGATAACATAATAATAAGATAAAAATATAAATAAAAGTCTAGAACATTAACACATCTAGGTTACAAAACAATTTCATTAGAAATTTGGTTTTCATTTAAGAAGGTAGATGCGAAAAATATGTCAAAAATTAGTTACAAGATGATATTGATTATTCTGAATTTGAAATATGAGATCAACGGTTCCATGATAAATCAACACATCGACAATTCAACACATCTTTAAAAAGTGATATAAAGTCATTAGAAACATTTTTTATTTTTCTGTGTCTTGTTCTGGTTCATGTTTTGTTTAGATTTATTATTATTATCTTTTTCTTCAATCAATCTGCCCGAGTCAAACCTCAGAATAACATTAATTACAGCTGGCACTCACCTGCAGCACTGCCCAGTACAATATAAATTATATGGTGGATACTCATGTGAGATCTGATGAAATAGCTTAATGGCTTAAGCAGACGTTACAAGCAGACGTGACATTACTATAAGACAAGTTGCGAATTGCGTGAGTAGTTAAAAGCGTAGGTACATCCAATTTTTTCCCAATTTTATCGTATGACGCCTTCCGAACATTTATCACAACATCGGAAGAAACGGTTTGTTCACTAGCATGATTAACGGGAATGTGTTTGTGTGATATTGTGTCTTCAATTAAACATCTACTATTTTTCAGTCATTGTTTCGCTTACAGCTTTCCTCGATACAAGAAACAACATGTCATTATGAGTTGAGTTATTAGTTGTTGTTAAGCGTTGTCTCGCAATGATGATGCCTAGGAAGAAGTCCCCAGATTTCGAGGGTTTGAATTTTAAAGGGAAAAAGGGATTTTTTATGCTTATAGAATCATTCCTAGAACTTTTTAGAAAGATCAAGAGCAGCTTGCACTACATAAGGTGCCTATCATCAACATCACTGCACTCGCATCATCTGCTGTCCAGGTCCACCGTACCTTCGACTTACTTTTGAAAAATCCGTGTTCTTCACCACCAGTGCTGAACATCAATTTTAAGTCCGGTCTCCACCTGCAATGACGTAGAGCCACCGACTTCATGGTCACAACCACTCCACCATCTGGTGTTGACGATCGGCCTGGCATCACCAAATGCGTCAAGCATCGGTTCGGATTGATCGATCCAACTTCCCCGACTTCCATTAAAAATCGTAATTATCACAACATCATTCATTCTTTTCACCTTACCATCCCCAAATAATCAAATAATATTTTGTTCAGTGGCCATATTTCAACAAGAGGTTTTCGCTAAACCAAAAAAGCTGAAAATAAAGCTTCGCTTTAAATAAATATGTACCTAATATTAAATTTATTGTCTGACTTAATGTTGTTCTCTGGCGAACCTCACGTATTTTGACCACCGACCGCCACTGATCACTAGGACATAGGTACCGAGAAGGAATTTTTGTTCATTGTTATTTCCACATCGATGTTATATGTATGTTGAAATAACAAATATTATGATTTCAAGAACATGAGAAATATTTTTAAGTAACAATGGCGTGTTATAAAATTCGCAAAGACATGTTATGTCAAACAATAAAACGCTTGCGGATAAATATCTTATAAATTAACAATAACTGCTCGTTAACGAGTATGTTTAGTAAAAAAATCTACATTCAGACGTAAGTTCTGGTAGGTTCAGTCTTTGTGTGTTAAAATTATTTATTAAAGTGCAATTGACGACGCTTGCGACTAGGGCGGTAGCAGAGAGAGATTTAGACGAAGAAAATTCCGCGTTATTCGCAACACATAACGCGAAATAAATACTCATAATAAGTACTAAAAAAAAGAAAAGTGATAAAATATTATTGTAAATTACAATGTTAAAAAAAAACTCTCAATTAAAAAGGAGATCGAAGTATCATAACAATAAATACATGTATGGATGTTCATTAAATGATTTGCCAATATTTTGTAATGAATTAGATTTGTTTTATAATAATAATAATACTTGGATGATTTGTATAGCGCCATTTTCTAAAAAATCACGTCAAGGGCCAATGCCCTACAAATATCTGTATTTTTTATATTGGTCTATCTTATTACTAACTATTTATAGATTAGACAAACTATTGTACCGATTGCATCCACCGGTTCGTCGATTACAAATCAAGACTGCATTATGTACAATACATTTGACCAATGTGAACATTGCCAAAGCCATTTCAAGCGACGTTTCAATTCTGAATAGTGGTTTTACATCAAAGCGATACTGAAACTTCTTCCACTCTGAAAGATGAACCAAATATACTATGTATTATTTTAAATGAGTAAATTGTGAAATATCACGAATTAATCAAATAAAATATACTTGCGCACGCCGGGATTTGAACCTGCGGCCTTTAGCTTGCTAGTCTAGTCGAGAGTCTTACCCATCGACCACGGAGGTCGTCAAAAAACTACAAGCGGTTTAAAAACATAACAGAATCATACAACGTTCAGCTGATGATGTAATGACAGATAGCGCTAGTCGCTCGTCCGTGATTACCAATTAAAATCTTGCCATAGAAATGAAGAGTAATTGGAGCAAACACGCAGCTGACATTGATGATATGTATGAGCATAAATAGGTATAAATAGTAATCTGCTCAGAAGCAACTATCCGAGTACCACCCATATCAATTTCCACCTAATCGCTATCGGTCAAATCGATTATCTATAGCCATTAACTGGAATGCAATATATTGGCATACGAAGACGTTGCATCGTATTTATGATAAAACCATTACTACATGTTTGACTTCCAATTAATCATATGCTTCTCACAGTTAAAAAAATTGTGCTCCGTTACAGAGTGGTAAGAGGTAAAAGTGCACAGGTCAAGGGTTCAAAACCTGGCAAAATAGAATAATTCATAATTGGCGTTTTTACAAACCTGGTCTAAAAGCAATAAGGTATTTTTTTTAATCGAAGAAGAAGATAAAACTAACAAAACAAAACGAAACGTGAAACAGTAACTTCTTGAAAAACTTTTACAAAATGCGAAAAAAAAAATTTTCACGGCAAATAAAATTTGACAAAAATTTCTACTTTTAAAAGCTCTACCCTCAAAGTCTGAAGCATGTTTCCTTTTAGTTATTCTATTTTCACAAATTATAAGTCATATTACGAGCTGTACTATCTTGAACTTCCCTATTCATTTCTCCGGGCAAGAATACTTATAAATAATTTTCCAGAAGATTGGACAAAAGGATCTGGAGATAATCGTATTGGCCAAAATGCCTAAGTAGACGACATATTCCCCAAATTAAACCATTTTAATAAATCTATACTACACAGGTATGTGATTATTATAATTAAAAAAAAGCTTTTATTGAGGAATATAATAATACAGACAAATTTAAACGATACATGAAACAGAATAAAACACAGAAAATAAAAATATAAAGGTTACAACTCGGAATCGAACCCAGAATCTCTTGTCTTTTGGGGGACAGCATCTTAAACAGTCGACAGTTCGGACCTAGTTATCCAACGTCATATTTTTTGATCTTTTATTTCAAATTAAGAATTAACAATATCATCTTGACACTATTTTTTCCCTGGGATCGATTCCTACTTGTGACCGTTATCTTTTTATTTTATGTGTTTTGTTCTGTTTCGTTCAGATTTGTTAGTATTATCTTCTTCCTGAATGATATACATTGATAGGTATAACCCTCAAAAAAATTAAAGAAAAAGTTTTTAAAACCATTTTTCTTTCGAGTGTGAACATATTCTCTTAACGTATCACATCGGCAAAAATATTCTTAGATTTTGCTTTGGCTATATTTACTAACCATATGTTAATTATAGGATCTCAATCCACCAGACAAAATTACTTAATAAAATGCCATGGTCTTACTAACTCCAGGCGTTACAAATGTTGTGTGGAATAGCATACAAATATAGTTTCCTAGGCTAGGCTTAGAATTCGACCATAGGTCCGTTTTCACCCCGGGCTGCCCGCTGAATATTTTACAGGACTACTTCACTGGTAAGAATGAGATAAATTAAAAAAATATATTTTAGTATGTATGTTGCTAAGTATCTTCGGATTGCGTAAAGAGTATCTGTTTAAAAGTATGTGTGAGATGATAAATAATTTTTTCGTTTTTATTGCATATTCCAACTATGGTTTAGACCTTACTTCAAGATTTAATTTTGACGAAATATTTTTTTAAATAGACCCGTAAAATTACATTTGCTACACTCTTAAGCAAATAACACACACTTTAAAACAGAGTGAGGAAACTAAGATACATCTTTAGAAGTCTAAGACATAATATTCTAAATATAGATTTACTCAGAATGACGTACTTTCTGCCAATCAATACTACGATATGGCATTAAAGGATGAAGTGGAACTTAAAATGGGTCTATTTGACGTTATGAAGAAGACAACTGCACAGCGGTGTCACTCATTAGAAGGTTATATGCTGTGGAGTATTCTTCTTCAAAAGTGCAATAATAACCTTCCAATTAATGACATCGCTGTGCAGAATTTTTCTTCAAAAGTGCAATAATGACCTTCCAATGAGTGACATCACTGTGCAGAATTTTTTTTCAAAAGTGCAATAATAACCTTCTAATGAGTGACATCACTGTGTAGTATTCTTCTTCAAAAGTGCAATAATAACCTTCTAATGTGTGCACTTTTTTTCTTCAAAATTGCAATAATAACCTTCTAATGAGTGATATTGCTGTGAAGTATTCTTCTTCAAAAATGCAATAATAACCTTCTAATGAGTGATATTGCTGTGAAGTATTCTTCTTCAAAAATGCAATAATAACCTTCTAATGAGTGATATTGCTGTGAAGATTTTTCTTCAAAAATGCAGTAATAACCTTCTAATGAGTAATATTGCTGTGAAGTATTCTTCTTCAAAAATGCAATAATATCATTTTAACGAGTTACATCGCTCTGTAGTATTCTTCTTCAAAAATGCAATAATAACCTTCTAATGAGTAATATTGCTGTGAAGTATTCTTCTTCAAAAATGCAATAATATCATTTTAACGAGTTACATCGCTATGTAGTATTCTTCTTCAAAAATGGAATAATAACATTAAAATGAGTTACATCGTTGTGTAGTATTCCTCTTCTAAACTTATAATAGAAGTGTTGTGACTTGAGGGGTGCTTGATTACTATTGAAATTAACTGAAACTGCCGTAAAACTAGAGAAACAAGAAAAATAGTAACCTTGTCCATGAGAACTGTGAGTACCTTCAATATAGTCTTATGTCATCCTCTTGTTCCAAATTTCCCTTTGGTTTTTTAAAATATAAAACATAATAACATACCCCCCATACACACAATTCTAGCTTTATGATGGTGGTACATCTTATATATATCAAAATATGTAAAATAATTACGCTGTACACTGTAACATGTTTTCTTTTTTTTGTGCATTACAGATTGATTCAATCCTATAACAATACACATGAAATATGCAAAGCTTTAAATGAAACATTTTACAATAACCAATATTTTAGAGTTCTTGCCTAAAATGACTTTTGAAATCTTTAAGGTCAATGTTGAAAATGTCAATAGACCTACACGTATCGTTTAGCAGCACCATACCTCTTGTCATGCTATGCTGGGCCATAACGTCCGTTCTTCCGTGTAGAATACAGAGCAAGTCGTGGCGTCGACCCTGATGGTAGTTGTTCGGTACGAACAATTTATAGCATTCCAAGAGGTATGGGCTGTCAATGTAATAGTTCATGATTTTAAAAGCTGTTACTTGAAGGGTTCCATTTCTCTGTAAGCGATCTTATATTATTTTTGGAATAAACATATTAAATATATATATAAAATTAACTGTTTGGAGGGATGTCCAAAAAAAACATTACTGTTGCCAATTTTATTTATTTGTTTGGACTTATTAACTGAATTGGAATAGATTTAAAAAAATACTGGCCAGTTTTTTGTTCGTTATTTAATTACTTTTACAAGATAATCGACGATAATTTAGAACGATTCCGGTTAATGCCACACGATGTAGGTATTTTATGCAGGTTAAGATTTAAATAATTTTTAAGCGAGCATTTTTTAACAAGTTTTGAAACTTTAAAAGTTTCTTTTCACCGCTAAGAATTTTCAATTAACTTAAAGGTTTGACCACCATCACATTCAACCGATCTCTTCGTGATGGGCAATCTTATCTGACTGACTGTCAACTTACTGAGTTGCAACTCTAGGGTCTCGCACAGTGAAATCGATGACTTTACAATATCGGTTTGATGGGGGTAACCACCGATGATTTTATGCCGATTTCCCGAGCACGGTCTTACTATCGATATCCAGATCGATGTTAATAACGCAATAAATCAGAATTCGTATACACTGGCGAATCTATGTATGAATTGACATTCCTTAACGTCAGATGGCTGCACCGTGAAAAATGAGCATTGCTGATTTATTAAAAATCTCTCAAAATTATTGGATATCCGGTTAAAACGGTACGGCGCATACACCTGCGTTTGTCTTAATAATATATAATGACGAAATTCTAAAATGTTTTTTTATGAACAAATCATGACAATTCATTAATATTTTACTAAAAGTTTATTAGGATACTTATCAATTCAGTCGTTAATGGCCTGCAAATCTCGCCTTTAACCGGATTACAATTAATTTAAAGATAATCGTAATAAATTGGCAATATTTTTTATTAGTAAGTTTAACAAATTGTTTTAACAGTAAGTTAGACAAAGACGAGCTCTCAGCGTTAAAGCAAGCATGCTCAGTAGAAGATTTCGCCTTTGCAGTACCGCAGTAAAAAGGACGCTCTTCCTTTCCTTCTGCGCAACGTTGTACACGTGCAAACTATGGGCAAACAACAAAAAGAGTAGTATAGAAAGACTACGGGTCCAATACAACAACGCCTTCCGCACAATGTTTTGTCTCCCCAGATACTGCAGCGCTTCCCGTATGTTCACGGAGGGGTGACTTCCCGGATATGCAGCCCTTATTAGATCCAGAGTGGCAGGAACGAGGGAAAGGATAAGAAGCTCTGGAAATATCCTCACTATGGAAGCCCGCCTCACTCCATCCTCTAGCATTGACGCATACTGGAGAAAAATACTAGCGCCTAATATAGTCACGGATCCCTAAAGGCTTCAACTTTCTATTATTCTATTAATTTTATCATTTTATTCTATTTTATTTTCAATTTATTCTGTTTTTTTTTCTGTTCTATCTTTTTGTTTTTGATCATATATTTTTTGTATCTCTATATGGAATGTGTGGGACTGCACTAACCTCCCCACATACAGGAATAAATAGTTTATTATTATTATTATTAAAGTTAAAAATAATAATAAATTGGCGAAGTTTAATTGATATATAAACTTCAATTTACATTGGAAGTCCGTATGACACTAAAAAGCAGTAAATTAGTTCATGAGGTCATTAGTAATACTTAAAACTAACAACTTTTGCTTTTGCAATTTGAACGGAATCAATTGATCGTGTCTTAGATGAATTAATTAAGTCTATGAACCGTGTATACGATTTCTTTCAGTTTTATGAGCATAGTTAGTTAACCTCCATTCATTAATAAGCCAATTATTTTGCATAACGAACTATATTATACAAAAATTGTGCATAGTGACAGATTGCCTCTTGTCAACCGATTAGTCGAGTACTGTTGGAATATGATTCCAACAGTCGACCGATTGTTGAAGTCGATGATTCCGACCATAGAAGACGGATTTCGTCAATATCGTATTGATATAGGGCTTTATCGAACGTCCGTGCTAGACTAGACTTAGACTTCCAGGTCGGCCAGGGTATCGATTCTCCAATCCAGGTCGCTTGCAATCGCCGTCGAAAATACATATATTGGTCGATATTCTTATTCTCAATCTCGTCGAATGTACACACTTCCTTACGCCAAACGTCAAAAGTGATTGAACGAATCGTTCGACCCACTTATGTTCGAGTGGACTTTTTGATCCCTGGAATACGAATGCTGGGAACAGAGCTTTTACTCATAATTAATTTAAATGTAAAAAAAAAACAAAACAAATAAAAATAACTACTGCATATCAATAGTATCTACTTGTATCACCTTTAATCACAACAACGTGAACACTTCAGCATAGGTTCTGTAGGTGATGTATTCACGAAACATATTATAATTTTCCATTCACAAAATCGCTTTACACTGCATAATAATGCAAAAATCATGCGAATCATAGTTATCATAAATAATACTATACAACTACATAATCTTAAATGATACCTTATAATGTATTGGAATAAAATGTAGTAAAAAAATAGCTCTTCATTTTCTGGACCACGTTCTCGGAATGACCTTCTTTTTGTTTTGAGGTCGGAAAGCAACGAAAAAGTAAGAAGGTAAAAAAAACTTGAAACATATCTTTTTAGAAAAACTCCATCTATCTATCTATGTATATAAACAAAAATGTAAATGTTCGTTTGTTCAAAATCTTAAATCTCCGAAGAATTAAGTGGTAATATTAAAGTAATTGGTAATAATATAGTAAATGATAATTATATAGTAATTATTATTATTGTAGAAAGCAATCACTTTGTGGTTTGACATATTTAAAATGAAATAAAATAATTTTTGTTTTAAAACCACGAGTTTTTAATAATTTTTTGAACCGACCGGTTTCGCTTTACTCAAGCATCTTCAGGGTACAAATTATTACTATACAAGAAGTACAAAGTGTGAGCTTATATATAACAAAATTTTGAGGGAGACAACATGATATAAATATAACAAACACCGATATAAAATGCCGCACAATTATTACAATTTAATTTATAAATGCCTGAATGGCTTAGTTTGTCGTCTTTATCTTTTGAATTAATTAGAAATTTACCTAGATTATTATTGGTATAAAAAGCTGGTCTGACTCCAGAAGGAAGATTTCTTACACTTAAAACCATTAAAAATGTCCAAGTTCTCCTTATCACCCCATGTCAATTGATGCTTTGTTTCTCCATATACATTATTATAATCCGTTAGTCTACATAATTATCGTTCGGTTTTTCCCGTGTCTTTTGTACTTGTGTAAATGTATTGTATGATTTCTCTGTGTTTGTTATATTTATATCATGTTGTCTCCCTTAAAATTTTGTTAAAAATAAGCTCACACTTTGTACTTCTTGTCTAGTAATAATTTTTACCCTGAAGATGCTTGAGAAAAGCGAAACCGGTCGGTTCAAAAAATTATTACAAACTCGTGGTTTTAAAACAAAAATTATTTTATTTCATCTTTTTATATAGTAATTTCTAATAATAAAGCAAATGGTAATAATATATTAATTTGTAATAATATAGTAAAAGTAAATAATACAGTAATTGATAATAATATAGTAATTTGTAATAATATGGTAATTGGTAATGATACAGTATTTGGTGATAATATAGCTATTGGTAATAATATAGTAATTGGTAATATAATAATCGGTAATAATATAATAATCGGTAATAATATAATAATTGGTAATAATATAGTAATTAATTATATTAAAGTAAATGGTAATCATATAATAATTGGTAATGATATGGTAATGGTAATACTATAGTAATGGTAATACTATAGTAATGGTAATAATATAGTAATGGTAATACTATAGTAATTAATAATATTGTAATTGGTAACATTATAGTAAATTGTAATAATATATACTAAATGGTAATACTAAAGTAAAACCGCCCTTGAGGTGATTTTCTCACGAAAACGGCGCTATAAAAACAATCCAATAATTATTATAATATAGTCATTGGTAATCTAAAAAAGATATTGCTAATTGGCTCTTTTCACGTATATATGTAAGTAAATTTTCAGACTAATAAAATTTACAAATTAAATTAAGGAAATTTTCTTTTAACATTTTTGAAACAATTCATTAATCTTATTTTATTTTTAATGAACAGTTGGAGAGAATCCATTATTTCAAAGATTTCCTCGAGCATCTGCGTTACTTATTTATAATTGACTAAAAGTTGTCAAAACTCGTCTAACAGTCGTTTCCCGCCATTATGTTCGTCTCCTTTCTCGGGTATCGCCGTTAAAACAATTAGCAGCAATACTTAAGATTATTTACTGCCATCTGACAAGCCTATCATTATCTCGGTGAGGTCAGCAAAAGGTCTGCAGCTGCCGAATCATTTTTTTCTGTTATGACTTGGACCATTATAACGCTGAAGAATCGAATGTCGGTCATTCTGACAGATTCCGAACAAGCCAACGGTCTGCTCTACTCCCGCATTGAAGCAAAAACCAAGAAAAATCTGGAAATGACAAGTAAAAAAATACCTTTAAGTCAAAATGTAATTTCATTTGCTACTACAAAATTATACGTGCTTATATTTTCTTTCACTTTAAAAAAAAAATTATAATTGCCACAATGATTCGAATTGTGATGGACTTAATTGCTTTCGTGAAATTATACGATAGGTACTTGTAAAATAAGTACACTTACTAAAAAATGTTCGATGACTGTTGAAATTAATTGATGGAGATATGAGACTGAATTGTTCCTTGTTATATATTGGTATAAAAGAAAGATTCCTTATCTAGTAAGAAGAAGATCACAAGTACCTACCCGCTTGACCGAGTGCCGGCCCGGGCAGACGAGCCCAGTTGAGATTGTTGGAAAAATACAGTTAATAATTCCAAAAAAATTACAGAAAATTACAAAAAGTTCCATAATTTACAGAAAATATTTTAATCATTTCACTTAATTTTATATATGCGATGAACCACCATAATAACGATAATAACGTTAGGTTTGTGTGTCATTTTTTTTGTTTTTTTTTTTATTTATTTATTTGCCAAAGTTTTCAGTGTGATTTCAACCGGATTAAGAAAAAATGTCCTGCTATTGCTTAATAGTACGTAAAAATTGTTAGGCCAATTATATGATGTATTCCTCGTGACTCTCCTCGTATTTTTTTCTCTCTCTTTCTATAATTTTGTTATTTTTTGTGGTTCGTATGAGTACTTTAAGTAATTTTATGTACCTATTTGTATTTTTAATTAGTTTTTTTTTTTATAACTGGTTGATTCTCAAATCAGTGAAAACATCTTTAATAACTCAGTTTATAGAAATAACTATGTTTTTATACACTTAGTTCTTTTCCTAAACTTGTTATCTTTGAAATTAAAAAAAGAAAATCTCCTAGGGGAAGCCGAAAAAATTGATAATAATTATTTAAAAACTAGAAAAGGTTTTTAGTACTGTTGGGAAGTGAGTTAGATAAGAGCTTCGCAGATGCACTCATAGAGAGCAGTGCAAAGAGTTTGCTTGCAAGTCCGCAAGATGGCAGCTAGTAGCCAGTAGTCGTCAGGGCCAGTCAGAATGCTCCCAGACAAACTTAGTGTTTCAGATCTCATTTAGCCAGCTCCTAGTTAGGTCGACTATCGAGTCACTATTGTAATACGCGAAGTATTAATAAATCCCTGATTTAACACAAAGAGCTTATTCTTTAAAATCTCCTTCCACGATGAGTTGGAGAACTGTTTGTGGGAACACAGCATGTACCAACCTAAAAAATTGTCTAGGCATATTTATTTAATACATTTTATGTCCATATCCGCCGAATTACATAAGGCATAGTTCATTTTAGACACACAGCTCTGAAAATATATAAATATATTGATGTACCTATAACTACCTATAGCATCCCTTTCTTATTCTTACTCATTACGCTTAGATCAACCTCGCAGTCATTTCGATGAGTTTACATGGTTTTACCACACTAAAATGATGTAATTTTTACATAAATAAAAATATTTTTCTACCATTCATAGATATTTTTTTTATTTATTAATTTATTTAGGTGATAATATATTATTAAATAATTACAACAGTATTTATAATACACTACTCCCAATGAGTTTAATAAAACTCATTTCGAGAAAGACCATATTTTACAGTTAAAAGGAAATCATTTTTGTGTAAGATCACGAATTTTAAAGGGAGTTCAATGAAGAGTGTACATAGATTTTAAAACAGACTTATCACAATCAATTGAAAAATATTTCATAAATACCTTAATAAAGATATACAGGACTTAGAGAGTCCCAAAGAAATATTGCATCACTGGTTACTAAAGTTGTGGAGGAAATTTTGTTAGAAATATGTTTTTGCTTGTTACACTGGTCGACATTTATTTTTTTAAGTGCAGTCCCTTAAGCATAGCTAATTTTTTTATATGTATTTAGTATCCATAAACACAAAATGAAACAAAAAAAAATTTTAATAGGTCAGGTTTTTTTATTATTTAACAAAGTTTTTTCAAATAATTCTTCCATAGATACCCGTCATAACGGGTACTTACTTAACAAAATTTCAAAACTAATTCAATTTGATTTTTTTTGCTCCTGATTTGCGCTTGTGAGTATCTTGAGAGTCTCTCTGCAGGGTCCAGCAATAGTCTGCTAGCATAGATGGACTCCACTTTCCTTGGTATCGCTTTTCCATAGCCGCAATGTCCTTGTGAAATCGTTCGCCGTGCTCGTCAGTGACATCTCCCATATTTTCTGGGAAAAAATTCAAATGAGAGTGAAGGAAGTGTATTTTTAGTGACGTTACATCCCATATTTTTATAGGCCATGAGTATTTCAGACACAATGCTGATATAGTCTTCACTTTAATGACTTCCAAGAAATTTCTCGACAACATTCGAAGGCTGAAGATTGAAGGCTGACCAAGCGGCTAGCTCGACTGGTCTCAACAATGTTATACAATTCGGATCAGTCAAGACCTCCCTTATTTGTGGTCCCACGAATATTTCTTCTTTAATTTTTCCGTCGCTGATCTTAGAAACGTTTTGCTTTAAGTAAATCATGCCATTTCCATCCTTTTACAAACATTTTCATCAAACCCAATTTAACGTGTAAGAGTGTAAGTAAGATATCTTTAGATTTTACTAAGGGAGCATGTTGAACATTCTTCGTGCCAGGTTTAAGGTGCTTTCTAGTAGGCCAGTCTTTCTTGGCATAATGGTTTTTCCTGTCTCTGCTGTCCCACTCGCACAGAAAACCACAATACTTTGTATATCCCGCTTGCGGTCCTAGTAGGAGCCCTATTATTTTGAGATCACCACATATTTTCCATTTGTATTTTACAAATTTATTTTTTGTTAACAGCAGCTTCATGTTGTCATAGTTCTCTTTCATGTTTGCAGCATGACCAAGTGGAATGGATGGTCAAAAAATCAAAAAATCAATTATAACTCACGAATAAATATGAATTAATACACATTTTAGTAAAACCCATAAAAACCTGACGTGATAGAAAAAAACTAATCACATATATGAAATCAGCGTGAAATTTCCTTTCAGATTTGGCTACTTTCGTTAAAGGGACAAAAAATGTGTTGACCAGTGTTATTGGAATATTTTAGGTTGTAAGGAGTTCATTCCAAATTTAGTCGTGTAACTGGATGACGATACGTGTATTTGATTTTGTGATTGTGTTCTGTGTTGGTGTACGTCGAAATTAAAAGCTGGTTTGGAGTTGTGTGTGAGGATTGTTGAATTATTTGTAGAACGGCAGTTGTGATGTTATATTTTTAATGGTATAAGACTATAATTGTCGTGTTATTCTATAAAAAAATGCACGTAAAACATTCAGTACGAACCCTCAATCGTATCGTTGACGCTGCATAATACTATGTGTAACATCCCCACTAGGTTTTCAAAGAATGTTGTATGGAAAGGAACATATGATGTTATGGTGCGCCATGCAGCTACAGTATACAGTACGAGGTGCTGAGCCGTCACTCTTCATATGGAAACAACGATGTGTTCGTACCTCAACAGACTGACAGACCAGTGCGATCATCTATTGATCAGCACCGTTCATTCAACATTGGTGCAAATGCACACCTGGAAATACCATACCAGTCTCCTGTTGCAGAAACCCCTCCTGGGAAAAGCTTCCAGCTTTATTCTTCCAGTTCTATGGGTTAACGTGTGTAAAGTGAGGGTTCAAATGGTTGAATTTTATATCAAATTTTATAAACCAGCCAATCAGGGAAACGGAAACAAACCAATTTGCGCGGAGCGCAGGAGCCGGCTTGACCGTCAAGAAATGAATCTGACGTCCTAGAAAATTCGGTCCTAGAAAATCAAGAGTCCTTTTTACAACATCTGGCTGCGTAAAAACAAAAAACGGGTAAATGAAAGTATGAGCTTATGTCCAAGATTTGATTTTTGTCATACACTTTTACAAATGTGTTATAATTTACTCGCCTCACTCAATTTTAGCGTCAATAAGCAAGGCAATTCGTTTTAGAACGAAAATTCAGATCCTGCACAGAAAAGTCCCACAGTGTACAGCGTTGAAACCTTCGCCTTACTTTAGTGATGCTTACTTGTTATTTCAATGTGCGCTATTCGGTGGTCAATTTACGACATTTACTCAAATCATTCTTGAAACCTCCTAGTGCCGAAATATGGTCATGTGGTTTTCTTCCAGCTCATCGAAATGATACCCAAATTTCATGTTAGGGCAAGGCTATTAATTTGAATGTCTATGGTGTGGGCGCTATATTTGCTATAAAAAGTATCATATCGAAATCAAATTGTAATTGCGCATAAATTCTATGTGATTCATACATTTCTAGTAGCGGGTAAAACAACTTCTCTTGAATGACTTTAATGTGTTTTTTTAACAAATTAAACAAAATTCCATTAGGTACTTATAATGTCTCTTCAGACCAAGTTGTTTTTACGGTACTGAAGAATGAGTAATCATCATGAATTGTTGCCGATTAATAACAAAAATATCCAATATATTAAATAATTACCGTTGTCTGACACAGTAATATGTTTGTAGATTTCGACGGAAATGCATCGAATAAATCATTAAAATTAAAAGTCTTGGGTTAACTTTCTTCTTTCACGAGTGAAAACACAAGACGCAGCCAGCTTAAAATACATATTTTGTGTTTCGATAAGAGGTTTGGGACTCTTGTGCGGTAGATACTTACATTAAAAAAATGTTGTCTCAAAGATTGGTCAGTGAAGTTTGTTTCACCATTCGATTCGTGGTGGTTGATTAATTTGAAAACATATTTCAATGGTTTGGGTCTGGACGGGGAATGTGGTACAATGATATTTTGACTGACACAAAAAAATGATTCGTTAATCTAAATCTCGATTAAGTTTCGTGTTGATTAATTTAATTCATAATGTATTTTTCACACTTCACAGTATTCTTTTCATGTAGCTAATTACCTTTTATGATATTGGGCGTGTTGAATGATAGACACCGAGATAGGTGCTACCTGTGATTTATAACCTCGGAACCTTCAAAGGAAGCTGTAATGTTTATGTTCAATGTTCAGCCGGCAAGCTTTAGCTAATTAAGTCTGATGTTTTATGACTTTTGTTCATATGAAACGGTAAACAGAAATCGACTAAGCGAACCCTGATGAGATAAGAGAACGTGTAATACTCAGTAAGAAGATTAAATACTTCTAGAAGGTATAATCATCAACTACAATTATCAATCATGATATGGATAGGTCACCTGCTAAGAATATTAGCTTCTCGGGTTAAGTTAATGATAAATTTTGGATACGAAAAACATTAAATTTCCTTTCCAAAAGACAGATTTCTATGGAGACATTATTATTTCGTCCCAACTGTCCGTAGGCCACTGAGACTATGGCATCTTCGATTGGGGTATGTTGTGAGGCTGTAGAGTTGGGAACGAAAGTGGTTGGAAAGTACCTGACTATTCATATCTGTTCACCAAACACGGCAAAAGCCATTTTCAAGCAACGTTTCAATACTGAATGGTGGTCGTACACCAGGCGATGCTGATAGTGTCTTCCATTCTGGAACATGCCGCAAATACACCTCATATAGTTTTAAATGTTTTAATCCTGAAATAACACATTATAAGCAAATAAATTCGAACCAGCGACCTCCGGATAGCCAGTCGTGATCCTTAACCGCAGACCGTCAAAATGTCGTCGTTAAGTCCCTAAATTTTTTGTGAAAAGATTGTTATGAATTATTTTGTGGATCGCTTTTAGCATCGTTATAATTATAATAGCATAATGCATGACATTACATTGCATAAATGTTTTACATATATTACATAGTATTTCTTACAATCGACTATAATTTAGTGCTGAGTACGAATACTATCTCTCCTTAGCTGAAAAGCTAAATTCTGAAAATATTTGTTTACGTTTTCATTGAATAAATAATGGCTTTATTGATTGGCTCTTGTTTCACATCAATTTATCTTACTTTGATTGTTGTATTTACATGTCCGATGAAGCTTTGGTCCAAGTTAGAATCAGTTAGCATAGATATGTGAATACTTAAATAATTAGGGCTGTGAGATATATTAGCTCCGGTGATCGTCGTGTTAAGTTCCGAGGGAACAGAATCATTTTTTAAAAACATCTATTTTAATTTTACTTTTTTTTCCAGAATGAAGTGGAATCTTGGAAGTAAAAATTAACCCACTTCCAGATATCCAATCGAGCTGAAACTTGGTAGACAGATTCGTTGTTGATGACAATGCATTCAATCAACGTTTGGTAGCAATCACGCATACACAAACGAACATGAACACATTTCTATCTCTGAAATTAGATGCCATTATAGCAGTAAATAAACAGAATGAATATTGGTATACTGTAATTAAAGTTAAGATACAGTCTTTGCGGAGGAAAGTTCAATCCTCAGTAATGCAAGTTGAGATCCAGTCCTTGGGGAGAAAGCTTCAATCCTCAAAAACATATATCAATATTTTAAAATACATCTTTTATTAAAAATTGATGAACTATAGCAAAAAAATATATTTTACAAGTTGATTTTTTTTCTTCTTGATGTTTAGAGAATCCGATAACACGTGATCTAACTACGCGCATAATAACGCTATCATCAACCGCAAATAATTTGAAAAACCTCGTTAATATTTGACTATCTAGTAACGAGAAAGTGTATGTACATTGTGTGTTATCATTTAAAATATTAAAGTATTCTGCCTGTAGCAGTCATTATTGTGATGATTACATTATTATAAAGTTTTTAGCGATGGTATCGAAGTGATTAGAAGACGTATCATCATTCGTCGATGTAAATTATGTTCTGTGGTTATTTTATCGGTTCTGATCGATCTGAGAAGCTCTTCACATACTTAGTTGTGGTAGGTTTGAATTTATAACGAACCGCAATGATCATGATTGTGTGCATACGATAAACAAGAAATACTGTTAGTTTAATTTTCACATACGTATCTGTGGTATAGATCAAATTATATATGATGTGCAAATTTTAATATAATATATATTTAACACATTAATTGACTGACACACAAAAAATAAATGCCGCCGACTGGAATTGAACCCACACCCTTGTTATTTCCGGTCAGATGCACTAAGCCACCGTGCTACGTCGGCTTATTTTGTCCGCCAAATAATTAAATAAATAACAGTATTTTATTCAACAAATATTGCTTAATAATTTTTGAAACTAAAAACTAACAACTTTATTAAATAATTATTTTCTTACTGGGTGGCGTCTATATATATTAAAACTTCATTTAATTGTGAGAAATTTAAATTTTTCAAATTTTATTATTTTTATTAAAGATAAACTTATGTTTATAAGACACGGTTTTTATGCAAAGCACAAAAGAAAACCCATTATTGTAATTAATTATTATTACATTGTGCTTTGCGTAAAAACCTTATCTTGTCAACATAAGTTTATTTTTAATATAAAAAACATATATTTATTTCTATTTTAGTGGTGGATATATATTAGAATAATTTTAAACTTTTTTTTACTTATTTAATTTTTTTTGTTTCAGGCTATTTAGGCTGAAGATGGCTATAATAAGCTAAAACTGGTGACGGTAAAAAATAAAATAAGTACCTAATGGACTTTGGAAAAAGGCTAATTCAATCTCCAAATGGTACAAAACAAAGTCGCTATCCGCTCTGTCTATCCGAAATTTTTACACAACGTTGCATTCGAATTACAAATTGTGAATAACGAGATACCCTGCCCTAAAATCATAAAGCTGTGGTTAATAAATGATCAATCCATGTACCTTTGAACACCTTAATGTAAATTCCCAAACTCTTTGTTTTTAGTGAGGTGCATTAGATATATTATGTATTTACAATTACTCGTTAGAAATATATTTTGCGAATGTCTGCAATAAAATAAAATCTGTGAAATGTACTTACTTATAAATAAGACTTACTCATGTACACATAATCATACAATGTTATAGACATAGACTTAAGATATTTTGATTCGGTGGATCTTGCAGACAAGCTGGCATGTGACAGCTTTGTTGGTCTACCTATTTAAAAAAAAAAAAAAAAAAAACGCGTGTGTTTTTGTATATACCTACCTATATTGTATAGATGTTACCTGTGACACGTAAAAACGTGCTTTTTTTGAAAAACAGCGCCATCTGTTGGAGGTAAAATAAAAACGTGTCATTATTTCTGCACAGACAGACTGAGCCACAGTAACGCGTGGCGGAGTACAGATAGGAAATAAATAAATAAAATAATAATAACCGAATAAAAGTAAGATTTTTATTTTATGGGTCCCGATTTTGTTTCCATGTGAGGATCGGTATAGAAAAAAACATTGTGTACATCGCCCATGTCTTATTTTTTTGGGGTGTACTCAGTGGTTTTGGCACTTTCAGTTTACATCTAATTTCTTTTCGTTTTTATCCAACAGGACTGGGAAGTTAGTGAATCCTTGTCTGCCATATGACATGAGATATAAACAATAATTACATTTTTTAATGTAAAAAATAAATTTATTTAGAAAATGGAAAATATGTAAGTAACAAACATTAGTATATCATTGAAAAAAGTAATGACACCATAATACAAACAAATTAGGTTGAATTAAGGGGAGGTTGCTGCATCATCTGCACCCATCGCTCATTGAGTGGAGAGCTGAGCCACTTGGATGCAGCCATGACGTTTGTTGACTTATGTGTCCTGCCCCAAATCCTTTTCTTTTGTGTACATCGTGCAGAACCTTGGAAGTTGTCTGTTTGAATTATTGAAGCATCGACTTGTCCCATTGCGCTGCAGGGTATTGTATCCAAAGCTCGTAAGTGTACAGGGCAGTATGTCTTAAATAGTAATATTCTATCATCGCTAGAAACGTCTTAAAGGCATTCCGGCCCGTTTATCAGTTGCTCTTCATTTTCTATAATATCTTTCAAATCTACAGTAAGGAGATGTCCCAGGTATTTAACCTGTGAGGCCACGAGCAGTTCATTTCCTTCTAGAAAAATTTGGTTGAATATTTTTTGGCCTGTTTTTCCCTTTCTTTAAATTTATTATCAGTCTATATTCATCACTACGTTATTTAGATGTTTCTAATAATTAATTGCTCAGTATTTAGTATGTTACAGAATCGCGTACATATATAGATGACCCAGAAGTTTCAATTGTTCCTATTATATATACCAATTGCATAATGTTATTCTATTTTCCTTATAATTAGTGTTACTCGCTCACCAAGTACGAGAACCAGTTACTTCTTTGGTGAGATTGCGATTATAAATATATTTTGTACCAATATACAATTTATGTAGAACCACTGTACCCACTTATATCTATTTTAAATAAATAAAAAGAAAATTTAGTAAGTCCTTATTGAGTTTGAAAACGACGATGATTATGAACAACGATGACGTCGACTGTAAACTGTACATGCTGTTATCCAAGCAATATATTTTTTAATTGGCCTTCATTATTATAACCTAGCCACCATCAACAATATTCATTCATGACTATTACATAGCGTTCTCATCTTAGCAGATCAAAGCTCTGAATGTTATCAATAAAGTTTAAAACACCGTCCATGAAGTGCTAGTGAAGTTAAATGATTAATGATTATAATAAACAGATGATGCTTTCAACAATATATCTGTCTATTGAAAGTCTAATCCATGTTTCATATAAGCTATTTTTTTATTGAAGATACAGAATTTGGGTTGCTGCAAATTGTAACGGCATCACACTCTCAATATTCCGAATGACCTGTAATTTGTGTAGTTTGTGCTTTTACTTTTTGATTTAACACATTCAACGAGTTTTCGAACTCAGGGCATGATTATTATATTGCATCGAGCTCTTTACATCAGATAAAGTGGTCCAACTTATTACGGTAACTTTAATTGATTAAGTACTTTCTTCACGAGCTTCCGAGTTTGCAAGGTGTTTTAGGCCGCTGATTCTATCAGGAGTACTTAACACTCGGAGATAAGGATGGAGATTTTATCACATTCTTCTGTGATTATGCAGGATGAGTGGCCATTTTGTCATTCTTTGTAGCGCAATATTTTTTCTTCGGAACCTAAAATCTGATCTGTGTATATCGTAACAGACGCATTCGGTTACATGCAGATTATTGACAAAAATATTGCGAATTTACTAATAATCTCTAATTATTCGCAATCGAGATAAAACACGATTGCAGGCCCTTAACGACAGAACATAGAATTGATAGGTTTCCAGATAAATTTTTAGTAAAATGTGTTATTATCATAATGTCAGAGCACGTGTTCATAAAAATCATAATATTTTCGCATTTCAACATTGACAACCGCAGGTGCATGAACACGTGTTCCGATATTATTATTAATTTTCTTCTTCACCACTTGAATTTTATTTGGTCAATTTCTGTAATATCACAATTTACACAATTACAATGTTATATGGTATATTTGCGGCACGTTCCAGAGTGGATGATACTCTTAGTATCGCATTACCATTCAGAATTGAAACGTTGCTTGAAATGGCTTTGGCCGTGTTTGGGGACCAGATCTCAATAGCTAGGTACTTCCTCTGCTACCGCTTCCCCGTTTCCTCTCCCTTCTCTTCCCCAGCCTCACAAAATACCCCAATTGGAATGCCATAGTCTCACTGGCTTCAGACGGTTTGATTATGAATGGGTACTTTTCTTAATCTTCATAAATATTAAAATTATTTTGAAGGGTAATGAAGACGATAACTCTTGTCAACTGACCAAAATACTGTGTAATGGCTTGGGATTTGTGATACACATGTTCCATTTCAAGTAATTTAATAGATTGTAAAAATACTCGAGTTCACACCGTTAACGGTTCTATCAATAATTTATCGATTTATAAACAATCATAGCGAGCCGTTGGTTAAACTAGGCTAAATACTTCTTGATGTGCCTTAGCCCTGCTGTGGATGACTTAAATACCTATACCTCGCATCGAGTAGGCTGTCGTTTGCTCGGAGTATGACCCTAAAACCACTTGCTGATAATTGTCCAAGTCCTGCTTATCTGGTTTTGCTGACCCATAAATGTGCAGACTCTCCTAGTATAGAATACTACGGTTACGAATATACTAGTACCAACATTACGTACACTTTATATATATGGTATTGTATTAAAGTAAGTAATATCTTTGAATGTTTTAGTCTGTTGTTTCTGTGATGCAAACGTTTATTTAAAAGAGATTCCACATCGATGTTCTGCCTTCTCGCGTGTAGGACAAACCTGCAATATTTGCAAGACATAGATAGCGTGATGAAAACCGTAATAATAGGCTGACCATATATTTTTTTACCATTTTTGTGAATATAAATGAGTCATGTGGGAACAGGTGGGACTAACTGTCGCAAATATTGTCCACTGTAGTTTTTTGAAATTATTTTTATTTTATTTGTGCACATAATAATGACAAAATTACAGATATTAATATGTACATCGCAAAAATATCTTTGTTGATACAGTCAGTATATTAACACTTATATTATTACATATTAGTAAATTAATTTAAAATCGTAGGGCTTTCATAGGGTTCCATGATAACTCAACACAGTGACAATTCAACACACCTTTAAAAAGGGTGACCGGATAAATCACCACAATGATAATTCATCACATCTTTAAAAAGTTATATAAAGTCATGGAAAGTTATGAAACAAAAACTTTATTAACTGGTTTAAGTAGGTTAGGTTAGGATAGGTTAAAACAAAAAAAAATCATCGTTTCCAATGACTTTATATCACTTTTTAAAAGTGTGTTGAGTTATCATGGAACCTTAAACAGTGATATAAAGTCATTAGAAACGATGAAAAACAAATTAAACCTAACCTAACCTAACCTACTCAACCCAGTTAGTAAAGTTTTTGTTTCATCACTTTCCTTGACTATATATAACTTTTTAAAAGATGTGATGAATTATCATTTTGATGATTTAACCGGTCAACCCTTTATAGATATAATCAAGAATATAGATAAAATAATGCTGAAATGTAATACCTAATACCTATGTACATGTAATAAATAATCGTTAGATACAATAAATCGACTACATATTGCACATCCAGAGTATATCTCTTGTTATAATGATTTACATTTCACCAAATGAATCAGTTCTATTTGAAGCCATGAAATGTATTAAAGCAAACTTATATTGGAACAGTGTTGATCTAAATATATCTACAACATCGGATTATATCAAATAATTATAAGCTATAATTAGACGCCTGAAATATCAATGCAAATTGAAAATATCTCCCGAGTAAAAATAAATGCCGTCAACGGAAATTGAACCTGTACCTTTTTATGTCCGGTCAGGTGCTCTGAACCACTGAGCTATGTCGGCTTATTTCCAACCCGCCAAATAATTCAATTTGTACTAGTACTTCAATCAACAATTACTGCTTATACTATTATTTTCACCTGTAAACAACCAACTTTATTAATAGCTTTATTATAACTTTAGGGGTTTAACGGATAACGGATTATATGTTTCCCAAATTTTGGATTCGTCGCATACGCGTGTAATATTGCGACGTTGTAGAAGATTTGCTTCAATATTTAATATCGATTTCAATTAATATATGTCCATAAATAATACGGGTTAAGCATATTAATCCGTGAAATTCCCTTTGTGAAATTTATAAAAATATTGAAGCTTAAGGCGATGCACCACGTCGTGTAACATTTGGAATCGGGCCTCTAACAATAACACTCCTTATGTAGATGGCGATAAGGTTTAAATTTCCGCTTAACACTCGCCGGCTGTTTCGATTTATGTTAGAAAAAAACTTTGCTTAAAAGTGTCTCTTATTTTATTTTGCGATGTTTAGGAACAAAAATTTAAATGTTTTAAGATCATTCTCTAAATAACTTAATTTGAAACATCATACAATAAAACCATAGCCGAAAATGGATTCGTACTAAATGGAATGGTTCTTTACATGGCTTATAAATAAACTTGAAGCTAAAGAGTTCCAAAATCATATCAAATATTTACAAGCTCTTACATTAATTTTTCAAACCAAAACACATGATTTTACATTACTGCTTAGCCTTAACGTTTAAAAACTGCTAGGGCTGATAACAGTCAATAATATTGATTTATAAACGGTTTTTTTAGATGTCTAGTTGTTTTTCAAATATCTAAGTTAATTCCGGTTATCGAGTGTGTGGAATATTGTGTAAAAAATACTGGAGTTTTTTCTGTCTAAATTGTGTTTAATCAATTACAGCAACAACTTTTTTAAATGTTCAATTTTATGATTAATTCTTTAAATTAATAGGATTCTTAGAAAATTGTGCATACGTGACTAAAACATTACATTTTTTGTACTAGTACATCTCACAAATACGACTTTTATCTAACTGTTTGTTTGGTTTGGACTTAAAGATAACACTGGATGTTTTTATCAGCCGATTACTAAGAAAGTTCATAAACGGTGTCGCATGGGCACATCAGCCGGTCGTAAAGAATAAGTGCGGTCCATAAAGCTACACTGCAATCCATGCCAATCCTGAATCGATGCAGTCAATAGGCGCCCCGCACAACCGATACGTGATAGCGGTAAATATACCCCACTGACTCCGTTTTAATTTGTGCTGGAAAACTAAAAAAACCTTGAGATGCTGGATAGATTGACTGAGCCAATGTGAACACACAGTTTTTCGCTTGAATAAACTACAGACGCTTTGCTAAAAAGGACAAAATTATTACACGTATTAGGTACGTAAATGCATCAAGTTCATCTTCTGTATCTTTTTACTAGCAGCACGCGAAGGTAGCAATTAAAGACAACTCATAACTGCCTTACACCATCCTTTTTTTCATCAAGTTTGTCTTTACCTAGCGATTCGGGATTGGGGAAAAAGAATGTGTTCTATTTTGGTAGTTGGTACTGTGATTGGTAGGTATATAGATATAAATATATAGGTACCGATTTTCGAAGTCGTACTGTTTAAGATGGCGGACATAATTTGACATCTGTCATCTGTCATTGTTTCAAGTAACTATATTACGTGAAAATATTTCATGTTTATTCAGTTTTATATTTTAAATAATAATAGATTGTGAATGTATATTGAGAATTACACTTCGCGTCTATGTTTGATGATTTAACGTCTTGTTTTGAGGAAATCAGGGACTAGAACTTTACGTACGTACTGTTAACTCATAGAAGAAAGAAAATCACTGTATGTTAACTTCATATTGTAACATACTTTAACATAATTATTTATCACGAATGCTTTTTATGTATCTTTTTTAGATATCTTTTTATGTATCTTCGCTTTAACATACTTATTTTCCCTATTCTTAAATCTTGTATTCCTCTAGGATAACTAGAAACCTGTAAATTTGACTCTCCTAAAACGGGAAACCTTCATAGTTAGACAGTCAAAAGCATAAAATGTAACAAATATTATAAAATAAAAATAAATAAAATAAATTAATAAATGAATAGAGACAGGGTTGTGACGGCTATTAATTTGCCATATACTCTACAGTATATGGTGGTTTCACCTCATACATTAAACGAATATTACATTGATCAAGATATAGTGATCAGGTAAGAAATTTTGCAAAGGCATAGGCAATACCTTATATTTGACATAGGTACCTATAAACATTTTTTAACGAAGGTTCAAACGATAAACGGGTTGACAAAAACGTTGATTGGATATGACCAAGTACGTGACACAGCATGCAAATGACAGTGACAGATGCTTTCATGATTGTGATCTATGGTGTGTGTTCAAGGTGTTTCCATTTTTTTATGATATAGTACAGTCCCAAAATATCATTTCTTCTCTAATGGCATCTATCTGTATAAAAATAAAGGTCGTGAAAATCTAAATTTTTTTCATATGGGTCCTGTATGGGGATCGGTAAGAAAAAAGTATCGAATGAAGCAGGCATTAGCGAATGTTTCGACCTTCACTTAACACAGTTTAAATATAATTTTCTGTCACTTCATCATTAGTTTGTTTCATTTGAATGGTGTTTTAAGTGGCGTGGTGTTGATGGTTTGTTCCTTTTAGGTGTACGTACCTATAGCTTGTTTGTGTTCATCTCATTGGTCAATATATCGATGTATTGAATGGAGGAGAATTCGCACAGACGTTTTCTAACTGTACGATCGTTCGCTCCGATTACAAAGTGATTTCTATGAGTTGAGTTCCATCAGAAGGCAAAACAGCTATCACGCGTAACAGAACTTATTTGTTTTAAATAATAGTAGACCAAAATAATTGTTCATGTACTGAGTCAAATTTGTATATTCCGATAACGAAGGTTGCGGGTAAAAATCAATATTAATGTATCAATCAATGTCAATTAAGAGTATTTGAGATAATAATATTATAAAACTAACTTATGTCATATATTATGTGGGTTGAGGAATCAGAATTGTTGTATCTCCGGGGTTTTCACACAAACTCACTTAGCCAATAAAACACCGGCTTCGACAACATTTTTATCACGTGATATATTGATAATACCTCTGATATCTTAATTAGCAGGCGGTTGGAATAATCTGGACCCCAACCTTGAGGTTGCTACCTTATTTACTGTATTATTAATATCGACAACTAACGCCAACTATGGCTCACTTAATTTACTAATCTAGTGTCATCTGGTATAGGTGAGCTCGTATTCTTATACCAAGGATACTACAAAAATATTTAAAATATATTATGTTTATGTGATATTATTTTTTAAGGTGGTTAACAGACTGCGTCTATCTCTGCGTCCGAAAGGTTTATATAAATAATACATGCGTATTATATTTATAGAAAGTAGATAAAAGTCGATGTTGAAAAAATACTTTCGGGAGTTTACATTGCTAACGCTGGATAAACCTTATGAGATATATCAAAATAATGTACTACATAATTGTATATCTTAAAAAGGTCTAAAAGTCCTCGACGGTATTTGTCTGATTTTTGATATTTGACGGTATCTCCTAGGGATAATTCCCAGCAACTCGGGGTAAACATCAGCTAGTTTACTATAAAAATGAACAATAGCAAAAATCACTTAATTAGTTACAAAAAATTAAATTAATCGCTGTTATTATTTGCAGAAATTTACAAACTAACAAAGTGTGTCCGTTTTGAACATATCGTAATCATGTTGTTTAGCTTGTCAGCTTACTACTATTTGATTGAAAGTTAAAACGCTCCTAGAATCGGCATTTATCTGTTTTGGTATGGATTGCAGTTCTTGGTGCCGCCCCTGGGAGAAGTTGTTTGGTACACAAACTAATAGCATTCTATTTTGATAGTATGATCAATTAAATTCAGGCCAGGAGGATACGATAAGGAATAAACGGCTACTTAGCAATTGGGAATAAATAACAATAATTGTTAAAAGGATTTAGAATAAAATCAATGGGACGTATTTTCATAATATTATATTTATTTACTCACTAAAATATGTACAGTGCCTACGATAACATATTATTACAAACAAAATATTATTTATCCTTATTTTAACTTAAATAATAAATTTCATATTTTTAATGTGAAATATAATTTGTATAAACAAATAAAATCTCCAAGAGTTCGTTTGGGTGAAAAAGTTTTTTTCGGCTGGCGAAAATTGATGTGTTTTTTTTTTAATAAGAAGAAATAATATATTTTCATATTCATACAAAATGTACACAATCTGAGTATTTTTCACTTTCAAAGTAAAGCAATATTTTTTTATGAAAAATCAGAATATACAAATATAATATCACAAACAGATTTCTTATGAAGATTTTCATAAAATCGCGTACATAAATATTTTTCTACGAGCAAACAATTATTTTAAGAAATTAACATTTATAGCCTTTTTACTTCAATAGAGAGCGGTAATAAGAAAATGGCAGTTTTTTACTGGTTAGCGTAAAATAGTGGATTTGTTAGCGTAGAATAATGTAAGAAATATCAGAACATTTGTTTTCTATCCAATTTCATAGAATACATAATATTTTATTTATTTCAAGGAAAAAAATGGTGATATATAATAAATTAAACATTATTAAAATGACATGTACTTACAACACTTAAAAATTTCAACTTAATTACGCAAAAAATGAAGTTAAAACAATAATTTATTCATGAGAAAAAAAATGTGATTTTAAGTTACGAATTACGTACTTATACTTAATTTAACGAGAAAATTGTAACTAAGAAAAATAAGGTTTCACATCCTTTATTTGATTTTGCTGCTCGTGATCAGGTTTGCCAATATTAATATTAAATATTTAAATTTATATTTTAATTATTTAGTTATTTTTAACCCTTTGAATGCCAGTGTTGAATATTTTAACCATCCGCTCAGGCGGTGGTTAAAATATTAACCACTAGCTAAAATCAGGGTACATTAATAACTTTAGTTTATCTTCTTTTGGCAGGGGGTGCCTGTGTGTGTTGCATGCATCCCTCTACGTTTTCTGGCCAATCACAGACGTTCTCGTTGGGGTTGAAGACGAGGTTAGCAGGACATGGCATGTGATGCTTCCTCTCTCCCTCGCACATGAAGTACTGCGTGCAGTCGGCCCTATCCTTGTGATAAGAAATGTGACCGTCTTCCTCGTCGCAGATCACTTCGTTGGCTAAAAAAATACAAAAAATAATATATTGCACGGGATGAAATAATCGGAATCGGAATCTATTTACGGAACATGAATAAAAACTAAAAGACAAAGAATTCTACCGAAAGTATTAGGCGATTAAAAGACGAAGAATGCTACTGAAAGTATAAGGAAATTGAAAGAAAAGAATGCTACTGAAAGTATCAGAAAATGATTTGATCAATCCTTTAACATTTAATAATATTTAGTTGATTTACTATGGTAGACTATTTTCTAAGCAAAAATAGTACGCTTTGATAATTGCAAATATCATGGTTATTTAATAACTTTATTAAAACTGTTTTTATTTTACCACATGAGTTACAAAAACATAAATTCCAGATGAACTCAGAAATAATTAGAGGGTGGTTTCAAAACCAGTGATAAAATAGTTAACAGTCCCACTCTTAGGACTTACATTGTTCTATCGGTATTTCAATGGAAGGTGATTCACGAAATTAGTTTTATTGATTCCTTCCCCACCGGAAACACACCAAACATTTGTATGCGTTTGTCATTTGTCCCATGAGAACTGGTCGTTACTACGACTCGTTCTTGAGTTCAACAGCTCGTCTATGGAACGATATGCCGGCCTCTGTGTTTCCTCCCTCCTAAATCATGGGTCTTTTCAAGATCCATGTTCAATCCGTCCTCTCCTCACCATAGCATAAGCCCCGAGGGAAATTATTTTCCTCAAGGCCTCCTGTGTTAAGTTATTGTAAAAAATGTTGTTTAATTTATAAAACTCACGATCTTTAGTAGTGTATTGTCCACTGGGGTTATAGTTCTCAAATGGTCCATCAAACTCCAATTTGACCTTATATCCCTCCAGTTCCTGTTTCATGGCGCTGATGAGTGGGTACTTTCCGGTTCCGCAAGAGCCCCGGAAGTCATCCATGTCGATGGACCAGATCATGATTCCACCAAAACCTTCTTCTTTCAGCCATGCCATCTGGAGACAAAACAACGTGTTAATTACATCGTCAACCATCAAAACTATTAAATTTGCTTGTTAGTATGGTTCAATTTGAATATAAGTGTCATTTTCAAAATTAGAACTGATCAAGAGTCAAGAATTAAGATAAGCGATAAGAACTTATTTTTTTAAGTTATTAAAAAATTAAAACGAAAATAATACAACATGAGTAAGAAATAAATAATGCAGTGAAAAGAGAAAACTCCCTATAAACTACTTTTCAATAGTTTGACAATGTAAAATGTAATATTTTAACATAAAATTATTTTTGTTGTCATTTTCAAAAATTGAAACCGATGTGTCAAGAATTCGGAGATAATTTGTTGACCTACATAACTGATCAAGAAAAAATATTGAAGAAAAAAATTAACGAAAATGTTACTGCTGTACATATATTTACGTAAATATTTTTTCTGATCATTCGGCAGCAATTGTTCTTACTCTGATTTGTTCTTTACATAAAATGTTAGCTTCAAAAATCCTACAATTTATTATAACACACCGTGATTTTTTTATACGTCTATGCTGGCTATTGATAAAATTTATCATTGTTAATTTTGCATTCAAAATACTATTGTATTGCAGTTGAAAAACAATGATTTAAAAAAGTTTTATTAAATACATTAACTGTCTTATCATAACACTCTTTCTCTTTCAAATTATTAAATGGTGTTAATAATTATTATTATTATAAAAGAGCTCGACGTATTCATAACACGAAATAAATAATAAAATTCGTGTGACAGTTGAAAATGATTTGATGCTGATTGATTCTAAAAAATCCCTTTCAATAACATCAAAATTTACCTAAACAAACAAATTAACTTTGTGTTGTGGAAATTTGTAAAAACATTATCTAAGAAATGAACCTTCTTGAATAAGTTGTTGCTAGACTGCTTGAAACCTGTGAGTACCGACGTGGAACCACCTGTAGCATCGCACCTGGCAGCACAGATGTCGTTTTTCCAGGTGAATTATTTGTAATGAAAGTTTTCGCAATAGAAAATCTACAATATTAATAAATTTATTGCTTCATGTTTTTGCATATTTTTTACACGTCGCAGAATCCATATTATTATTTTTAATTAAACGTGAAACTAAATTCAACAACATTTTTATATGTTTTAAACTTTCATAATTTTCGTCATCATTGAAAACTTAAATTAACTATTTGTGTGAAATTTGTACTAAAATTGCTAATTAAATTAAAAGCATGTTTTTTTTAAATAAACTTAAAATTATATGTAAAGTGTAACACAATTGTATTAATATTTATAAAATGCTTTTATTTTTAATACATTTGAATCTTGTACATTAAAAAAAAAACCATTAAGTAGATATAATTGAAAACTTTATCAATCAGATGCAGTTTACTTTGTATTGAGAACATTTATTAAAATATCATTAAGATATCGATAATAATTACAACCCTAATTTACTAGTTACCATTGAAGAATTATTGCAAAAATATGCTCCCATAACAATAATACTTGAAGGTACCTTCAAGTTGAAGGTAGATAAATAGTATTTTTAGTACACAATTGGTAAAACTTACTTTAGTTTTCAGACTTCTCTCATCATCGAATCCGACCCACTGGTCATCCCTGTATGCGAAGGGTACTTGTTGTTCATTATCCCAGACAAGGGTGGTATTGTCCACGTGGAGGAAGTCGCAGACTTCATAGTAGGACATGAAGCCAGCTTCGTTTGTATACTTGCCCGGTGTGCCTGTGATAGAGGTGAAATTAATACCTAAGTCGTAAATTAATTAGTTAATCATGCATTTGTGACAAGTGTTTATAATATACAGTAGTGTGATGGAGATTGTGATGTATGGGTGGAGATGGGATAATAGAAATTTATATCATTCTGCGGTGAAGAAGAAAAAGGAAATAACTATTAATTATTATTGTTTGTTTAAGTGCAGTAATCGTGACAAAATGACAGTGATTTTAACTATTTTCTTTAATCAAATGATAATTCCCTAAATGATTGATGAAAAGGCGTTAAATATCTCACTAATTCTTTTCGTTATTCCCTTCTGTTTTTTGACAGGAGGGAACACGGTAACAAAAATACCTGATTATATTTTTAATGAGACTGAATAAAAGGATGAAATATTTTACTATTTTAAAGAATCCAATTATTTATTTTGGTACATTGTTATACCGTTTCTATTCATGCTAGTTGAAAATCTTAACATTTTTAAATTAAGAAAAATTATGCTTGATAGGTGGATGCAAAGCGCAATTTGGTCAGCATAGAATAATTTATGTTAAAAATTCAATTTTATAAAATCAGCGTGGATAGGTTAGAAAAGTTATTGTAGGTACTTTAAAAATAAATTCGGCCTGGAATCAAAACCAATTAAATACAACACTGTTCAACTACTACAAAAAAAAACTTTACAACAAATTTTAAAATGTAGAGATTCAGATATTCCGAATATAAGAAGATAGGCTTAATAATAAGTGGGTGATATTTACCTCCTCCGGAGGCTGCTGCTCCGATGTCGAACTGCGTGGTGTTCATGAGGTTAAAGGATCTACCGTAGGTTGGCATTCCGATCATGAGCTTCTCCTTGGGCGCTCCTTGCTTCACCCATTCGCGCGCTGAATAGTCCTGGAGAAGAGTACTTTTTGTTAGGTTTTAAACATTAAGAGTCTTTAGTATATCTCTTGAGCTGGTGGACGCTTTTTCTTGTAGTCCCAGGAATGTATTGTCGATATTATAGTGCAACTCATTTTTGGGATTATCATAGTCCAACTGAATTTTGAGGTTATCGTAATCCCACCGAGTTTTGAGGATATCATAGTCCCACTGAATTTTAAGGTTATCGTAATCCCACCGAGTTTTGAGGATATCATAGTCCCACTGAATTTTGAGGTTATCGTAATCCCACCGAGTTTTGAGGATATCATAGTCCCACTGAATTTTGAGGTTATCGTAATCCCACCGAGTTTTGAGGAAATCATAGTCCCACTGAATTTTAAGGATATCTACTGAGTTTTGGCAGCGAGACGATTGGCGAAATTTAATATATTTACGCAATGTATTTACACTTTTTCCTTTTATAAATAGGTACCAAAATCATGTATCAGACTACATTTCAAAAAATTTGGTAAAAACCTACCTAAGTACGATATTTAATTTCGGTTAACAAATTATTTTGTTGATCAACAGATCACACTTTGAACGTAGCTTTGATGTATTTATTGTGTCCACAAAACGAATAATAATATTACGGATTGTGTATAAATACCCACTCTTATATCTGAAATTATACAAGCCATTTATCAAATTTAAAAGTAATCACCACTTGTGAATTTGTTTAACATTCTTAGAATTGCCTTAACCTATTAGTTGCATGACAGTTAATTACCAATAAGTAGTTTCACTTTGGAATCAATACGCATTGGTCGGCTCGTTTTCTACGCACTTAATTGAACACAAATCTCAACAAGGTCTAAACAAAACACAATTCATATTCATTTCACATAATTGATCAATTGACAATGAACGTGAGTCCAAGTAAAATGAAGAAACTGTCATGATTGTTTTTTTAACATTGTCATTGATTCAACTTATATAAGACAAACTCAGATGTTTTAACTAAAATTTTATTATTACAGTTAAAATCATTCTTGATGAGTGGTTATATGAAGCAGATTCACCAAAAAGTAGGACACTTTCTGTAAGGCTTCACATTTATCCCCATCCCAGATCTATCTTTTGTTATGGAATTCAAATACACGGATAAAAATTAATATTGCTAATTTATTAAGAATCTCCTCAAATTATTAATAATCCGGTTAAAAACGGGATTGCAAGCTGCCGCCTGATAAATTTTCGGACGTGGTCATGCACCTACATTTGCCTTTATAATATGTAATGACAAAATGCAAAAAAATAACGATGAACATGTGTTCCGAAATTGTATATTCATATTTTACTAAAATTACATCACGAAACCTAATAATTCAGCCGAGAGAATATTATTGTTAATAAATTAGCAATACTCATTTTTCTCAGTGCAAAAAGGACAAACCTTCGAGCAACCGATGTCTCGAAAGTCTAGTTTCATTGCAAGTAAGCCAATTAACTTTCTCGTTGGAGCAGGACTGCAATATCTTTTTGATAATTCTATTTAAAAAACAGATATATTATATTTATAGGCTTGTTTATTCGTGACACATTGATAATATCTTGTGTGTTATATTTCAGTGGATACAATGTGAAAACAATGGATTTGTGAAAGTTTAATTATTTTAATGTCATTTGTATCAAGGCCCTTGGTTGGTGACTTTCTATAATTTTACGACTTTTAAAAATAAGATTCAAAGTTTAAACAATAAGAGTCTGTGAAGAACAATGAATAAAGGGAATTAATAATGATGTACGTAGAGTTTCGTAAGGAGTTTTCATTCTGGCATTTTAATGTAAGAAGTATTATGGGTAGGTAGGTTAATTTAAATTGGAAAGCTGATCTAAGAAAACGGTAAATGTTCGAGCTACTTATTAACGAGCTACGGCACTTGCGCTAGTAGTTACGGAGTTCTCCAAAGATGTCTCTAGTATATAGGTTCGCCCCTCCAGCTCAGAATGGAGGTGAGCCAGATGTTAGGTTTTTAGCGGAAAGGAGATTTTAAGATTAAAATGGAGAGGACGTTGGCCTCTAAGCTATTTTACACACTCGTTCCCAATTACAAGAGTTTTTGGTCTAAATAAAGGCAAAGTGTTTTGTTGTGAAGAAGGCGTTATCATTTAAGAACAACCATACATAGCAAAAACAATTATCTTAGAATCTACTTGAGCAATTTTTGGCAAATTTGAAAACACGTTTTGAGCAATCGCTTGTCGCAATATGCCAAATTTACGGAACCTAAAATAAATGGTATAAAACGACAAAATCTAAGTGGATTCATTCTCTTTTAACTGCAGTAAGGAGTTCATGCGTTTACATATTGGTATGTTGAGGAATGATATTAAATAAATAATAAAGTAAATGTATTTTTTTTATTTATTCTTAAATATATTATTATTATATACATAATATAGTAAATGTATATATGTATACATACATTTACTATATTATGTGTATGTGTATATTTACTATATTATATTTAACTTATTACAATCGCTCGAGTGTAACCAGTTTAGTCTAATAGAAAGGGTTGATACTTACAACGGTCAGTTTCTTCTGGTAGCTGGTGGCACTCTCCAGAGGGAACAGGGGGCTGTTATGTCCCACCTGCCTTTCCCATTGCCCGTGGAAATCGTAGGTCATCACGTTTATGAAGTCCTGGAGAGGAATTAAAAATTAATAAAATACTAGCGCAGACCCGTGAAAAATCACAAAATATTATAATTGTACGAGTGATGGTTGCGTGTTTGCTAAAAAGCGCAGATCCTTGAAAAATCAAGAAATCTGACTTTGCTTGTCAACATTTACCCAAAAAAATTAACCAAACGATTAAATTAACCAGGGTTAAGATCACTCGCTTGCAAATCCATAACCGTAATTAGTATGTTTGATGATAGTTTTAAAGAAGAGAGTTTGTCTTTTAAACAATAGAATTAACTAGTTCACAGAATTTAAACAATTCATCAAATTTCAAAGCTTAAATTCAAAATCTGTGAAAGTTCTGTTTTCATTTTAGTTCTGTGAAATAACTGTGCAGTAATAAAGTAATAACAAAACTTGAGTAGAACTTCTACAGAACTTGAAAATTTACGGTGAAATTGGACGAGTTGTTCAATTATATGAAACATCCCGTCCCAAGATATGTACACATCTCACCAACAGAAATTATTACATAAATTTTGCAAAATCCGTAAATTCTAATTTCCGAATATACTCAACAATATTTCTGAAAACACATTAGTCTTTAGTAATTTGGACACAATGAATGTTACTTGACTTGGTCTTTAAAATGTTGCCTAAATCACCGAGTTTTTCAAGAAAAGTGCGTAGTAAAAAATGTAATATCTCACCAAGTATTTGGAGATTTCCGGAACATCGTATCCAGCAGCTATAGCTTCAAATGAGGCAGGAACAGCTGCGGTCAGCATCAGACGGGGCTGGCCGGAGGATTTGGCTTCTCCCTCGAATGCAAGGCGCAGCTCTTTCAGGAGAGAGACAAAGGCGGCACGGTCATCAGCTCCCCTGGTAAATATTACAATTAAATTAGAGGTTAACCAGGAACTACAATAAACGAAATGTTAATCGCAAAATTAAATAATCAAATAAAGAATTGAAATTTTTTTAACAAGTCCATTTGTCGATCAGAAGTTTTTAAATATGATACCCACTGCTATTTTTTTGCAATATTTGAAATACGTTCAAGTTTTGCCTAGTGGTTGTTTTAATTGTTTTTTTTATATTTATTTTATTTCTTGGATTGCTTATTTTACCCCAATAACGAAGAAAAGTTAATTGATGCTTGATAAAGAGAAGTTTAATGCTTCATCACTATTTTAGATACATCTTAACCACGAATAGATTAACATTGTGAATACTCAAAACTACTATATTTTTTTCATTTGAAATGTATGAACGCGTATAATGAACAACTTAAAAAATACAATATTTAGGCTAAGATTATCTGTAAAAGTTTCCCTTGATTAATTTTTTTTCTTTCTTATAAAATTATTCACAAAATAGATAAAAACCACCTTTCCGCATGAATCAAGCGTTTCTAGATCCCGTTTGCCATGCAATTTTTATGGCTATTACCTATATTGGTAGCGATACAAGGCTGACTAATAATATACACATTTGGTTACACATTGGTTTCATGTTAAATAATAGATAAATATATGTGTTATGGAAAATGTATCATAAACAATGTCTGATTAGTAGGTTTTACGTTTGTTGAGCAGTCATTCTCAAAGTGGTCTACGAGGGTGGTCTGAAAAGTTTCCGACCTTTGTAGTAAATGATGGTGAAGAGTCCCCATAAACCGAGTCCAACTCATCTTTGATTTGCGTAGGCGTATTGCCTTTCAAAAACAAAAATTTAATAACAGCTCGATACTCAATTTTTTCAATTTTCACAAAAACACACACATCGACTCACTCAAACGACTATGCCAACTAAAAACTTGCTATGTATATCATACTTTGATTTACTTTACCATTTCAAGTACTATTGAGTAATTCGATATTAATTACGGCAAATTGTTATTTTGCCATTACTTTTTTTTTCTATAGATACAATAGACATTATTTTTTTTTCTGTTTTTAAACATTTGTTTTATAATATAAATCACTATATTATATATATTTATTTTGTATTTAGCTTACCAGTAAATTATTTTCCTGTTTTCAGTCGTACTGGTTTGCAACAAACGTGAATAATTATATGCATATACGAATGTACATACTTACTTTATATTTGAAACTTTGCTTTATTTACAATATTAGGTGTTATTATTTGGATTTGATGTTAATCTTAGTATTAGCATTTGATTTTTATTTTTTTTTGTATATATTTAGTTATGATATTATGCATGTATTATGTTACACTTACATACATAAATTGTCAATCTCCTCTGTAAAAGCCCGATTGTTCGTTAATAAATAATAATTAAAATAAAATATCTAAAATAAATACCCAGAGGTTTATATTGCCTTAGATAGCAGTTAATCAATATAATAAATGAATATCTCACCTCGGGTACTCCCAGTCGACGTCCAGTCCATTGAATTGGTAGTCCCGCAGGAAATCTATGGCCTCGTAGACAAATTGATTCATACGGAATACATTATTGGTCAGCTCTTTGAAGGGGGTCGAACCGAAAGCCCAGCCTCCGATGGCCAATAAAATCTGAAAAAATAATTTAATTTGGTTAATTTGAAACTATTTAAACCGTTTTTAAAAATCATCAAGAACAAGAATATTTCCAGGAGGTTACTTTTCTTGCATACTGCAATAGATAAACAAAGCATAGGCTACTTAATAAAAACATCCTATGGAATATTAATGAATAGTCGTCTAACTTAACTTATTCTTTACGCGTTAGTTTTACAAGTCCTAAAAAACATCTCAAAAAACAAAGGGCCCTTTATTACTTACACAACTCTCATTTAGACATTATTTCAACTTGAAATATATTTTATTTATTATACGCACAAAAATTTATTGTCTACTTCATTTTCTTAAGTTAGTTACGTATATTTTTTATAAATTTATATGCATAAAAATGTGAATGTTCGTTTGTTCAAAAACTTAAATCTCCGAAAGTTCTTTATCGGTTGCTTTGAAATTTTGACACTACGTTGCATTCAAAAACGGGTGTGTTTTACATACCTATATTATATAGATGTCACCTGTGACAGGCAAAAACACGTTTTTTTTCTCTATCTGTACAGACAAGCTGAACCACAACAACGTTTGTTGGGGTACAGCTAGTATATTTTATATTTTGATGGCATTCCACTATTAATAAAACGGGATCTCATTTTGTTTTGTTACACATGTTCTTATCTTCTACTAATCTTTGCTGTTTCACATGATCTTAAGGGCTCTTTATTACTAACGCAATTCGTTTTTTCTTATATCAAGACGTTGCTATGAATTATTGCAAAGATTTCTCTAGTTTATTAATAATCTTTTCAGTAAATTTCCAATAAGATTTACGAATCTCTAAGTTGAAAAGCAAGGACGGTGGTCCTAGATATTGTGTTCAAAGGTGTCCACATTTTAAGTTTTCCATCTATAATTTAATATTTAAATGGAGATTTAACATTGCTTTGACGATTATTACCTATATAAAATAAAAAAAAAGAGTTTGCTTGATCGTTTGTGAATGATTTACTCTAGCATTTTTTAAACCGTTGAATTGACCCCAACCTTTACGAATATCATAAGCAATGACAGAATCAAAGTAAAGCAATTTGAATAATGTTATTATTAAGTTCTGCAAGTATTTTAGTTTGTATTTTTGTGATTGCTGTTTCTGCGCCCAAGGACATCATCAAACTATGGTTGTGGCACATTGAGACGACTTATTTATACGATTTTATTTATCCCTTCCCTTTATTTATTTGCATGATGTTGGTTTACTTATCTATCGTGTGAGGCATTTATCGTTAAATTTTAGTTTTCCCCTTTTAAGAATAGCATATTTGTCTTAATTGTTTTATAATGACTTCCATTTTTAAGTCAACAACGTTCATTATTACGTTCGTTAGTACTAGGTTATGAAAATGAAGAAAACAGTGTATTCCGTATTTCCCCGAATCATTTTAAGACATCACCAAAAATGTTTAGGTTTCTTGAAAATGTTAACGAGTTGAGAATACACGGATTCAAACAAGTATTGCAGATTTATTAAAATCCGTTTAAAAATGGGGTTGCAGGCCGTTTTATGTTAAGCTTTTAGGACATTCCTAATACATCGTAACATATGTTCATGCATCTGCATTTGTTCTGATAACGTACAACAACGAAATGCGAAAATATTAGACTTTTTATAAACATGTGTTCAAGCATCGCGAAAGTTTATTAGGAAACCTACCAATTCATTCGTTAAATGCCTTCAATCCCGTTTTTAATCGGATTACGAGATTCTTAATATATTAGCATTATGTTTTATATTAGTAAGTTTCAGTCGGCTTGAAAATGTATATTATTAGTTAGAACGTATGGTTACATTTGGATCATTCTCCCTTTTCTAATCTCTGATATATCTACAAAGTATTTTTTTCTCCTTGTTTCCAAGATTATATGCCTCGTTGTTCGCTATTCGGAAATGTAATCGTTTATTTCAAGTATGGTTACCTTCAGATTAGGGTTCTTCTCCCTCAGCGCGATGACCTTATCGTACATATCAGCATCCTTGGCGTCCCCCTCAGCGAGCTTGTGGTCCTTGAGGGTTGCGAAGGCGTAGATCAGATGGGTGCAGAGGAACGGGTCGATGTTCTCCGGTAAGAACTTGCCAGAGCCGGGCCTCTTCTGGGACCAAGACGTCATGTAGCAGAATACTTGTGGGGGGCGTTCTACAAAAATAAATTAAAATTAGTAAATAAAGATATTTCTTCGTAAGGGCATCCACGACTTTTTCTACCATGAAATTGACATTGGTACTGTTAAAAAACTAGATTATGTTGACTTTTATGCGACTCGGCATCTCATTCCAATGCGAGATGGTGCAATAAGTCTTTCTCGAGCTTTTCCGTCTTTTTCTACCATTTTAACCACTATCTCAACACTTTTTGTACTAATATGAACAATCTTTTGAAATTTGTACACGAACACGTACGGGAAAAAAAACATTATTTTTTTTTTATATTTAGAAAAAAAAAAGAAATGAGACAATAAATAACAAGTAAGTTAGTGAAGATAACCACGAATGAGGCAATAACAAGTAAGCTAGAGAAGATAACCACGAATGAGGCAATAACAAGTAAGTTAGAAAATATAACCACGAATGAGGCAATAACAAGTAAGTTAGAGAAGATAACCACGAATGAGGCAATAGTAAGTAAGTTAGAGAAGATAACCACGAATTAGGCAATAACAAGTAAGTTAGTGAAGATTACCACGTATGAGGCAATAACCAGTAAATTAGTGAAGATTACCATGAATGAGGGAATAACAAGTAAGTGTGTGAATATTACCACAAATGAGGCAATAACAAGTAAATTAGTGAAGATAACCACGCATGAGGAAATAACAAGTAAGTTATTGAAGATAACCACGAATGAGGCAATAACAAGTAAGTTAGTGAAGATTACCACGAATGAGGCAATAACAAGTAAATTAGTGAAGATTACCACAAATGAGGCAATAACAAGTAAATTAGTGGAGATTACCACAAATGAGGCAATAACAAGTAATAATAATAATAATAATACTTGGATGACTTGTATAGCGCTGTTTTTGTGCAAAAACACCTCAAGGGCGCTGTACAAACTTATAATACATTTCTACAGTGATCTATAATAATAATAATAATATTTGGCTAATTTATATAGCGCCGTTTTCGTGAGAAATCACCTCAAGGGCGCTGTACAAATATATTTCTTAAATAGTTAATACTAGAACTACTGACTTATATCTATGTTATTACTTAACTATTTATGAAGAAAATATACAGTACAATACTTACCTGGTAGGTCACTTGAGATTAACACTTAATTAAAATTATCTCATTGTTTATTGGCGAAATTTAGATACAGGATTTAGGACTTAATTGAAAAATTGAATATAGCTGGACTTTCTCTTAGGATTGGTATATTTAATTTAAGGGTACGACAGCTTAAAAAGGTAAGTTTTTAGTTTAGACCTGAATTCTGTTGGACTTGTTATGGATCTTAGTTCCGGAGGGAGTTTATTCCAAGCCTTCGGTCCAGATACTCCGAAAGCGCGATCACCAAACTTAGTATTTGGCTTGCGCATAGGTTCTATCAGTCTGCCTACAGCTGCTGATGTTGCTGATCTAAGCGTTGACTGCCTCAGACCAGTGTTTTCCGGGAAGCATAGTTCAGAGATGTAGGGTGGGGCCATTTCATTGATGGATTTAAACACCATCCAGCACAGTTTGTACTGGATTCTTTCAGGGCACTTGAGCCAGTGAAGGTTACGAAGGTGTTCTGAAATGTGCGAATATTTTGAAACCCCGGTTATGAGCCGTGCTGCTGCATTAAACACTGATTGAAGTTTGTCAATTTGATATTTTGGAAGGCTGGCATAAATGCCGTTGCAGTAATCGAGACGTGAGACTACGTAAGAGTTGATAAGTAGTTTTGTTGCTTTTGAAGGAAGGTTTCTTCGGACAGACTTGAGTTGTCTTAGGTGAAAAAACCGGTGCTTACAGTCCTATTTATTTGACTTTTAAACGAAAAGTCTGAATCTAAATTGACACAGAGAAGTTTGACTGTTGTTTTTGGGATGATATCGCTGCCGGAAATAGTAATAGGTGAATTGTCTATGAAATGTTGACGTTTGTTTGTGGCTACCCAGAGAAACTCAGTCTTAGATGGATTGAGCTTCAGCTTGTTTGAAGACATCCAACGAGTTATTGCTTCTAGACATTCAGTTATACGGATTTTGAGACTATTGATTTTATTTGGAGCGCGAAATCGAAATTAGTGAAGATTACCATGAATGAGGCAATAACAAGTAAATTAGTGAAGATTACCATGAATAAGCCAAAAACAAGTAAATTAGTGAAGATTACGATGAATGATATCTTCTGTACTAAATCTTTCTAAAAAAACTGTTGTACTAAAAAGTTTTGTTAGGAGTTGACAATGCATATAGTAATATTTGAAGATTTCATAATAATAAGGTTGAAACGCAATGACAAAAATAAGAGCCGTTAACTGTGAGATTTCGTAACCCCTCTTAAAATTAAATGCAAGTTTTGGCTTTCTACGTCCGCTGTTGATCCTAGTATCTAGATAACACGGATCAAAAGATACGGCACGACAAAGCGTGTTAAATTGAATAATTTTATCTAATTTACACAAAAAAATATCAAGATGATACACGAAATAAACTGATGCAAGAAGAGAGAGTAGAAAACATAGATTTAATCGTGTTAACTTTTTCTCAGAGAAGTTATTTTTATTAGTGTTGTTTCTTTATAAAACCTACCCACGCGGGCTTAGTACCTACTCACATTAAAGCATTATTAAAAGGGCGTTTTTTAATGTAAATTATTGTTTTGTGGGTTTGGAGAGTGGGTGTATTCTTGATCAGATGGTATTTCAAAAATAACTAAGTAGGTACTGACAGTTTTTTTTATAATTCTATGAGCGTGGTTAATTATTTCGATAATATAAAAAAAACATTCAAGCTAAGTAGGCACCTGTTATTATTAATGGCAAGTTTTTAGTAACTTTGTGTGAAAACTAAAAACAACAAATAATATTTGTATATGTTAATTGTTCTACCGGCTTTGCACGAGATTAAAACACGATTTTTTCTAAATACTTTTGTATCATACAATTGAATTTTTTTTTACAAAAATAATTACTACTTTTTTCTTTTTTACACCGTAATCCGGGGTGACGTCGTTTAAAAAACGATGCTTTTTTCTTCATTTTCCCAATTGAATAGTAATTACAATAATAAAAATATTAAAAGAGTGAAATAAGTTATTGCAAAATTCATCTTCTGAATTAGGAACAAACATCACTAAAATATCGAATAATATAACAAAGTGATTTATTTTCGTTTAATTAAAAGTATGTCTATTTATTATCAACTAGCTGTACCGCGTCACGCGTTGCTTTGGCTCAGTCTTTCTGTGCAGATATACAAACAATGGCGCGTGTTGCTTTTACGTCCAACAGATGGCGCTATTGAAATAAATAATTTTTTTACTTGTCACAGGTGACATCTATATAAAAACACACGCATATTAGAATAAAACTTTGTGTCAAAATTTCAAAGCAATCGGTCAAGAACTTTCCGAGATTTAAGATTTTGCACAATCGAATATTAACATTTTTTTACGTAGGTAGTTTATTTTTGACAAAACCAAACTAAGGATATTGTGAAGAACACATCGACACAGGTAAAGCGTGTTGATAACTGGATAAGCTCATGTCCTAATAAATTGACCAATTGCTTGCAGAAAAACTCAGAAAAACTTAAAAATCTTTTATTGATCACGCGTGTTTTATTGGGTGTTTATCACGTAGTAAGAAAATTTTAAAGATACAAACTAATGATAAATTATATGACGTAGTGAGTTTCTAACAATTACTTTCTCCTAGATATTGCATATAGTTAAAGTTTATGACTCCAGAGCTCAACATTCAAGAGTTTTTGACGCTTCAGTAACCATTTAAACGAGTTTTAAATTGAGGATTAGTTACAAAACAACCACTAAGGAGAAGGGCTATTATCTATAATCTTTGCAATGAACCTGATTGCAAAAGGCTTTCCTTGAATAAAATATGCTTTAACCGAAAATCACTCGAAAGCAGGAGAAACTAAAAGCATTACAGATAAGAAGCAATTTAAAGATTGCATCGGTCTAGAAGTGCTATTAAAAGAGTTAAGAGGTAGAATAAATGTGATATATTTTTTGTGTAATTTCGTAAATCCCATTTTCCAGGTCGTGAACACGTTTTAATTAGAAGCAGAAGTATGGTTTTTCTAATCAACAACGCGGAAGCAAACAAAATAAGATTATTTGTAGATAAATATATATAATTATTATATATATCTACAACATTGTTCATAATGTCTATTTGTTTTGTTCTTCATTGATATTTGACGCGGTTTTCTGTTTTTTCGTCTTTGCAATTTTGAGTACCTAAATAAAAAGTAAAATAATTTTATATACTGCAGATACCTATTAATTTGAGATACTTACGTACAAATTGATTGTCAAGATACATATCATTAGATTCCAGGAAAAAAAAATAAATGAAAATTGATTATTATTAATTCTATTTAATAGACTTCCAGAACACATTGAGTCGTCAAATTACTTGTGCACTTTTAAAAAGAATGTTAAATTATTTGTGCTAACCAAAGATATTAGAAGAACGAGATGTGCTATGCGCAGTTCGTACTGAGTGGAATTGTTTTGCCCAGTGTCGCCGGTTTTGTTCACCAATACTTCTGCACACCTTCGCTTACGCTAAGGCATCGCTAAGGTATCCGCACTAATACATAGAACAAATTTCTGTGCGTACACGTCCCGATACCGTTCAAAGTACCCTAATTAGGTAGTACTCCGGCTACGGTCCGGCGGCCAACATAGCATATCTCATTCTTCTAATATCTTTGGTGCTAACCGAGGATTTCCAACATTGGTTTTCATCTTTGTCGTTTTAAATTATGGCATAATATGTTTTATATGTATATTTTTTCATCATTTTCCTTTTAAAATGTAATTTGTTCCTTCTCTCTTTTTTAAAATAATAGTTTATTATATTTTTTTGCAATCAAATATCAATGTAAATCCTGGTCATCCTACATGCTTACTACATTATATTGTAATGAATTGGCTGGAAATAGATTAATAGGTACCATGTAGGTACCTAATACGTATAAAAGTTAATGTAACAATATTGTTCTCTTAATATATAATCTTTGTGTTATTTTTGTTATTTTGTAAAATTATTAACCTCAACACAGGCTTGTCCTAGCGAGGTTAAAAATTCTTACGTAAAAAAATGATATAATGTAAATAAAAATAAACAATAAACAATAAAAAAATGTAATTATTGAAGACGGTACTAACGATTCTCTGTTGAAAATTTTAAACAGGAAAATTAGAAATTAATGAATTTCCTTGCCAAGGCGCTGCTTTACCAACTGAGCTAATCCGACACTATTTCCTTTGATCATATTTAATTGTATCATACTTATTATAAGAACTACCAACATTGTCTTAATTTTCTTAATGCATATTTTTATTGGATGCTATCTTTAAGTATGATCATAAGATTACACATAACATGCTGAAATATGACCGAAGGAAATAAGGTCAGATTAGCTCAGTTGGTAGAGCAGCGTCCCGGCAAGGCGAAGGTACTGGGTTCAATTCCTAGATGCGACCGTATCTTTTTCTGTTTTAAATTTTCCTTAATTAGAATCGCTAACGTTGTCTGCAATAATTAAAACAATTACAATTTACGTTTTTACTCATTAAATTCTTAAAAAATATATTTATATACATTTGGTTGTACTACAAAAAAACGAACAAAATCAACATATATGTATTGCTATTATGTGTACGTATGATGAACAGCAAAAATCTAGGCAATTTATGGCACTGAAAGAGAAGGTTTCAAGGGTGTAAAATGTTTTCAAAAATTAACCAGTTTTCTAAACTATTATTCGTTGTAATAAATGCCCTTTATCATATAGGAAGGAAAAAAGCGTGATTTGAAATTTTAAGTTTTAAAAATATTTGCACTTTGTCGGATGTAATAAAATACTGTTTGATAAATCACCTGTCAGACCAAAGGCATAGCAACATTACATCATTTCATAAAGGTAAGGAGAGGTAGGTTCTAGTTTTTTTCATAAAAATACTAGTTTGTGCATCGCCATGACAGTATTATAAACACATATCGAAAGGCCACATTGATCAGTCTAAGATATTTTAATTAAATAAGATAAAAAATATATCATGTGTAGGCACTTTGGAAGCTGGCGTTGGCTATGATAAAGCTAAAGGCTAATAATAAAAAGGCGTCCTTTTTCATACAATACTTACATTTGGATTTGACGGCAAAATACTTGAATTTTGAAAAATTAAATTGATTTTTTTATCAGAAGATATAGAAAATATCTAGTACGAAAATGTGCTACTATATTTCTTTGTGTTTCAAATTATAAAATACAGGCCATTAAGAGGAAGCTAAAAGCCAAAAATGTGTATATTCTTGGTATACCTTATATTGCAGGTAATAGGCATTAAAATCGCTTGACAAACGGAGTCTATAAAAGTTCGATTTCAAGCACAAAAATGGTATTTATTTATTTTGTAAATAATTTTATTAGAAAGCAAAAAAGTTAATCAAGTGAAACTGTCACAGATAATCTAAGCCATAATACTGTATTTTTTTAAAGTTGTTTCCTTTACGCGTTCATACATTTCTATTGAAAAAAATAAATTTTAGTAGTTTACATATATATTTTTTAATGAATAATTTATTTTTGTATTTGTATTTTACTCAAGCGAAACGAAAGGAAAACTTTCAATTTATCTAAAGTTATTTTTTTGTATTCATAATGTACACCAATTGGTTATAAAGTTTTAACAAAATAGTGATTTAGCATTAAGCATCGCCTTAAAGAATTCAATTTTCGGTATGATTTGAGATTTTCACCGCCAAAAGTATTATAGCGATTTTTTTGGGGTATTATGCCGTGTGGCGATACCTCCATCTTTAGCCAACGTTTTCGACAGCATTGCAGTGTCCATCATCATGGCAGATGTGTAGTCTGATTCGCTACCTCCTTCTTTAGCCAACGTTTCGGACAGCATTGCATCATCATCATCAGGGCAGATGTGTAATCTGATTACACATCTGCCCTGATGATGGACACTGCAATGTTGTCCAAATTGTTGGCCAAAGAAGGAGGTAGCGCAACATCGCATAATACCCAAAAACAAATCACTATAAATTCAATCTTCGTTATTTTAGAGACAACTTCTGTGAAATTATATGTAAGTTAATAATAATTATGAGAAAAATAATCTTGCGCAATCTGCTATCTTTAAATAATGAAATATATAATTTAAAATTCAAACGCCCTGAAAAAGGCAATTTTTGAGTCAACATTTCAATCAATGTTAGGTTTATCGAAGTCTTGGCGGTAGATCGGTTGAGGGATGGACTCACACGTCCGTTACTCCTAGACACAATGACCTTCAGATTCATACACACCACTAATACATTCTTTCATTCCAGAACTTCCTGCCTTTTAAGAGACTCCGAGGGAAATTATTTTCTTCAGACCCTCCTGTGGTAAAAAACACAACAAGATAAAAAATAAAACACTTACTGTTTTTATCATTAACCGCAGTCCTTGTCTTGGAGTTGATCCTCTTATTGGGCTTGCGCACTTTGTTCAGTACCTCCGCAACGCTGATCTTAATGGGTAGAGGCTTGACATCTTCCTCATCCTCTTCAATGTCCTCGATGGTTCCGGCAACCTTCTCCCAGTCCACGTCCTTGGCGTCCTTTCCTCGGGATATTCCACGCAGTTCCTCCCTGAAGAAAAAATAATATTAATTAATTCAATTATTATCGAATAACCGCTTAAATGCAAGGGGAAAGGCAGAGCGGCTCTTTTCAAATAAAACTTAATTTTGCATTCGAGACCATAATAAAAATATTTTTAAAAATAAATCAAAAATTAAAAATTATTCGAACTCCCGTTAAAAACGGACCTACAGGCCTTTAACGAATGAATTTCCAGATAACTGCATGAACACGGGTTACGATATATTCAGAATGGACTAATATATTATCAGGAAATGGATTTTTATCACGTTTTTAACAGGATTTAAATAAATCAGCCATACCCATTTTCCTCCGTGTATATTTTTTTAATTTTCACTATACGTTCATCTTGACGATGAAATCAATAATAGGTCGATTATTTTGATTGAGTAGTGGGGTGTGGAAAGTTATTTATTTTCATTAAATTGAAATGACGCTACAACGTGAATTTGAGAAAGTTGTCAGTTATATATTTTATGACTCACCTCATGGCGCTGATGAGTGGGTATTTGACGCCTCCACCACAGACGTCTCCCTTGAAGTCATCCATGTCCACGGTCCAGACCATAGCGCCACCGAAGCCGCCGTCCTTGATCCACTTCATCTTGTTCCTGATGGATCTCTCGTCGTCGAAGCCGACCCACTGGTCTCCGTGCACTGCGTAAGGAACTTTCATCTCGTCGTCCCAGACGTAGGAAGCACCGTTCAAGAGCATGTCGCAAATCTATGAAACGACAAAAAGCTTTAGAAAATCGTATATAACGGTTTTTATACATTTCGTAGTGAATTTATTAAACTTTTTAGTTTTTTCACAGAATTTGAACAATTTATTAATTTAATCTAAAAGTGTTCTAATTTTTTGAAAGTTGCATTCATGCGCCGACGTTTGGTGAAAAATTTATCAAACATTTCAGTTGTTTCACCGAACTTGAACAATTTATTCATTTATTTTGTTCTAATTCTTTGAAAGTTATATTCGTGTTATTTTTTATTTTATTTTATTTTGCGTCTGTTGTTTTAGAGCATTCGCAGAACTTTTAACTGTGAAATTTGATAAATTGTTTAATTTTAAATCTCTTTATCTATTCTATGAGAATCTATGGTCAATTTAAGGAATGAAAGTTGTTGATTCAACTTTGGGTTTCTATTCCATAGAAAGGCTCTCCTAACTGATCTATTTCAAAGGTTAGGCATAAAATAACTATGTGCAAAGTAGAGTAGGAATTTTTGAAATGCAATACACTAGTAAATAACTCTGGCATCATGCAATTTTCACCTGCTTTGCTCTTTTGTATTTCGAGAGCATTATGGCTACTTTCTGCTCGCAACGTCGTTTTCATAAATTTTTAAATAACTATTTAAAAGCAAATAAGAATGTTACAGACCGCCATGCTGTTTGTTTGACTAATATTTTACAATTGTTCAATAGAGAGAAAAAAACAGTTAGAGCTCGGTCAAAGCCGGGTAGTAACTTACTAAGGGTAATTCATAACATGTTTAATACCAGATGAACTAACAAACTGGTTAGGCCTTGAAGAAACGTAGCATACTCACTAGACACATTAATTACAATATTTACATGCAAGAAATTCAACATAATCTAAAAAGATTATTTTGATAGTATTATTATCTCAATGACTTAACAGCTTAGGATTATTGTGAACGGAAGTGGCACCCTCTGTTATTTAAAAAAAGAACCGTTAAAGTTTTCAAATTAATTACAGTGTTCGAACGCCAGAAATTCATCTTAATTTATTTTCTATTTAATTATACAGGGTCAACATTATATACATCCCTTAGTACTAAGAACTCACACAAGTATGTAATAACTTTATGTGCATAACTGAATTACTGGTTTTTATTTTAATAGCAACATGCTTTTTGATGCATGTACTTTAAATCCATACATAATATTCAAAGGACATGAATTCCAGCGATTATGACATTATGAACAAAACTTTGGAATGTGCAATGAGCTTGGTTGGTTGTATGAATACCGGTTATTTGGTTCATTGTATGCCCTTGAGAATAACGGAACTGGTCAGTTCAACTTAGTGATAACTACTACGAATGATATTAACCTGGGACAACCAACTTCAGCATAGATTATTATACCCTCTGGGTTTTGGAAACTTTATTAGTCAAGTATTACTGGAGCTCGGTTTTAACTGTGACTGCCATAAGCAAATGATTTGACATGTCTCTAATTATTTTAACATCTCATGTAAGTATTCTACATAAGTTCATATTTTAGGTGTATTTCGGCAATACAAAGACAAAATAGTAGGGAATGTTGAATTGTATATATGATTGTGGAAACAGCCATATTTTTTGTTTATTGTTGCATAGATTTATTTTTATTGGTATTACTGAATTTCTATTTGGGATATTACTGGCAAACAACAAAATGAAAAAAAATATAAATAAAACAACAATATTTATTACCATATTACTTTGCAGTAGAATAAAAACGCGGCCCACTGGCATTGGTCCCCATAAGTCTTATTTTAATAACTTCACACAAGTGGTGTTTGATATTTTGTTTTAAGTAGGAGTTACAAACTCGTCACACCAATCCCAGACTAATAATAATCTTGTCTCACACTTGGTGTGCAAAACTCGCGTTAGTCGAGTTATACAAGTATTGACTATAATGTGGGCATAATGTAAAACCATTATAATAGACTGAAACATAAAGTCGTGTCGTTTTAACTTTGAGGCGTGATAAATAAGATGTTTTTAAAACTTTTTCGAACCTTGCCAAACTCAATTTTAGCGCAAACATTTTGAATTTGAGAGTTTTTCAATTATTCCATTGACTAAGGACGGGTTGTTTCGGAGAATTTGAACAATTCATCAAATTTCAACGTTTATTTTCGGGTTCTGTGAAAGTCTTATTCAAATTCTGTTATTATATCATTGTAGGCTAATTGCTTGACAAAACTGAAATAAAAACAGAACTTGAAAAAATCTTTCACAGAACTTGTAAATGAACATTGAAATTTGATGAATTGTTCAAATTCTCCGAAACAACCCGTCCCTAACCTTGCAATTACATGTTCAAAAAAATGAACATCTGTAATAGAATTATTTGTCTCGTTTACGAGGAACGCCTAAAGTGGCTTTTACACAATGGGCAGGAAATCTTCCTTTCTATTAGAATTTTCAATCATCAGATTATCAAATTCTACGTTCTCTATTTAACCATCCTATTTTAAAAGGACCCTGCTTTACGAAATTGACATTTCATCTGTTTTTTCTTTTGGCGCGTAACTCAAACACTCTCAAAACGTTGAAATGAATGAGTTAATGTTAATTATTATTTTTTTGGTAAACTAATGTTTAAGACAAGATTTTTTATGCATAGCACAAAGGGTAACAATTATTTTACAAGCAATAATTATTCGCCTGAAACACTCATCCACATTGAAAAATCTCCTGATAAAAGATACATGACGCCAACGGGACTCGAACCCGTGTCCCTTCGTTTTCCGCTCGACAGCTCTGACTATATATAATTCAATATATACTAGTGTTTCATTCAACAATTAATTAAAAGATACATGAGTCCCGTTGGCGTCATGTATCTTTTATCAGGAAATTTTTCAATGTGGATGAGTGTTTCAGGCGAATAATTATTGCTTGTAAAATAAGAGTTAATGTTATTATATGACTTGTGCTACTCATTAAAAACACTACAATTTTACGCATCAAAACAATTCTAATCTGACTACGTATGTTAATAACTTAGAATCTTTGATTTTCTCGTGATACCCACCTTACAATCAACATTTCGACTGGTTTTTTTTAAGGAGCGATACTAGTAGTAATATCATATTGTGGGCAAAGCATTGCTAATTTAGCATCCTTGGTGTACTTGGAACACTTAAAGAACCCCACCTATCTTAAGTATAATTCGCACAACAATCGTAGGGTCAGAGTAGACTTACCTCGTAGTAGGCTAAGAAGCCAGCCTCCTTGGTATATTCGCCCGCCTTCCCGCCTCCGCTGGCCGGGGAGTTCACCTTGTACACGCTCGGGTTGGACAACGTGAAAGTCCTTCCGTATGTCGGCATTCCTGCAAGGCAATAGCAAATTATTATATTATAGTCTAGCCTGGCTTGTGGCACGCGTCATTGACTAGCAATCACAGTCAAGATAGGCAAATAAAACAGTCAACTTGTCTTATCAATGGAATTTTTTCAGTCTCATATTTTAATGTCTAAGAAATGTTTATTTGGTCATTTTCGTCGTGAAGAAAACGAAATAAAATTTCATTTGAAAATTATAAATCAAAACCAATATCAATCACTGTCTTCTAAGAAATTCTGAAACTTTCCATATTCATTTACAAAGAATCAACGTAACCTTCTCACAACCTATTGTGCGAATGTTTCGATGATCATAACATTCACTGTGGCAAGGTACCGGACAAATTATTTTTTTATCGATGGCCTCCGGAACTTAAAAAATTTTCTCTGATCCATTGTTTTTACTTGACTTCACTTGACCCAAAATTTATTGTCTCTTGTTTTGTTGTAGTTGTTGTTTTACATAGGTACCTATTGTTTTGTTCTTACAAAATATTATATTACCCCGTTTTTGGAAGGTTGGTATTTATTGTATATTTTGTGTTAACCCATAACTGTTGTACATTATAAGTAAAACTGAACCTTTACCTTCATATTTCATAGTGTTATTTACCTCAACTCAACTAATTTACGAACGAATTGCCACTAATGAGTTGGTTACTCTTTTCCAAGGTCCTGGAGTGGAGGATATTACATGCTGCTGGATCCTATCATTTATTTTATGAACTGGCATAGATTTTAAAATTTATAAAATGAACCTGTATTGGAGAATCGATCTCCTGAAGCTCAAACATGGATCCTTCAAAAACTTTGTAAAAAAAATGTCATCCCACAAAGAGGCATGTAAAGAATCATGCTAGGTATTGCCTTATGTTATAGAAATTCTAGTTAGTAAGTGAATAAGAGAAAAGTTCGGGCTTCCGGACTTCAAGGGCGCCAATAGACATTAGACAAAGTCGATAAAACCAATGCATGTTGCCCACTAGACGTGACTCATGTGGTCATGTAGAGAACGGGACTAATAGCATTATTTATTCAATCTATTATTTATGGTGCCATTGCAGATAGTAAAGTATGGCAATATTGAGTTTGATATTGACTGTGAATGTGATCAAAGGACCAGGAAATGTTTTTACAGTGACGCCATTTTTAATCGAGGTATCATACGATAGCAGTGATTATTACCATATTAAACTCGTTTATGTGATTTATTCGAGTGGGTTTATCTAATAATAGTTTAATTATAATTAAATTAACCATTTTTATGGAATTAGATGCTGTTGCCAGGAGGTACTACTATATTTAACTTGTTATATATTTTTTTAGGTTTAACATAGTCAATTTAAGCTTCGTAAATTCGTTACCAAATTAAGTTCTTTTATTTTAAATTTATTCAAACCTTTGCAGTCATTTAAATGGGCAGTTGTATATATTTTGATTTTGTTGCCTTAAGTGAAAAAAAATCACATTTTGGAAGATTTGTTTATTTACAATTTTTCTTACGGTCTATCAAATTGAATGATCAATATTACCATACTAGGGGTAGTAGCCCCCATGTAAGGAATTAAAAACACATGGGAGTAAATTTTCGAACGCAAATATTGAACACAAGCAACTGTGGCCATTTCTAGGGAAGTAAATATTCCCAAATAATTTATTTTCATCTGAACAAAAAATTCTGAACTTATTAATCCTTGTCCAGTAGAGTTGCCACAATTTTACCTTTTACGATTTTAGATATCGTGACATGTACATGTGTTAGTTATAAAATAAATATGGCAATTAAAAAAAATTCTTCATCCGTTCTCAAAATAAGGGACCGAGTTGTTCTTCACCCTTAATGGGTACAATTGTACCTTTGTGCATTTAGTAAGGAAATGATGCAAGAAAAAAAATTACAATTAATACATAACGATGTTGTCTTTGATAGTGAATATTGATCGTAAGTGGGTTGCATGCAAGCCACACAGCTTTTCCTAGTCTTACGTTATTTCCATTTTAGTCTCGGCAGACATATATATATATAAAATATATGTAGGCACGATCGTGCCTATGCCGCCGGCAAGTATTGTAAATTATGCCGCTGGATGAGTGATATTTGAAATCAAACCACACGTCTCACGTTTATGATCAATGTAGGTATAAATAGTAATAAGAAGGGTAATTAAATGAGTAATTAGTGTTGATGTGAACTGACCAATGATGAGTTTCTCCTTTGGTGCGCCCAGCTTAACCCAGAGGTTAGTGGCGTGGTCCACGGACAGCTGCTTTCTCCACTCTGAATCGGAAGAAGGAGAGTATAGAGGTGCGTTGTGGCCAGTCTCGCGCTCCCACTTGCCGTGGAAGTCATACGCCATCACGTTTATGAAGTCCAGATAACTGGGGAACAAATCACAAATGTTTTTGATTAAAAAAAAACTCTTTGGATGGCCTTGAAATAATACCAAAATAAAGTGGTTTGTATCAATAATGTAAAAATGTGAGATTAAAATCACATTTTCCAAAATTAATTATTTATAACACCGCATATGAGCTTTTTAACAAATCGATCGTCCAGTTCAGACAAATCCAAGAGCACCAAATTTAAGTTGATTTAAATATACATTTGTTTGTAAAATTTTACCCTATCTTGTTCAATACTCTACATTTTGAATTTTAATTTCTTTAACTTCCATTTGAACGCATTAGTTATTGCAATTCTATTGTGTTCAGTTGTTCAGGTTTCTATTTTTAGGAACTTTGTTCCATACAAATTTGTGATCACTAATACCAACTATGACTGTTTATATTAAGACACTATTCCATAATCATCTGTATATTTGTTTACTCTAATTTGCTGTATTTGTTTATTAGTTTGTCTATTTCCTATTTTTATAATTGTTTAACTACCCACAATTACCAGCTCTGTATATAACTAATCATTTGTTTATTTTTCAGCACTTGTTTGCTGTCTATTTCAAGTAACTGTAATTTTGTTAAAAAAAATGTAACTGGTTTTTTTGAATGGCAAAAATCACCCTTAATGTGTGAAAGTAAAAATAATAATTTTAAAAATAATATATATTTTAAAAATAATTATATCGATTACTTGTAAATACTTTTTTTATCCATAAATTTAGACGCTTGCAGAATAATATTTTTAAGTAAAAAAAAATAATAATACATACTTATACTTACAATAATATATTTATAGGTTTGCATTAAACACATCTGGCTTACGGTGACCATTAAAATATTGCTTTCATAATTTTCTCAAAACTTTGTATTTGGAGGTGTATGACTAATAAACTGAACGACTAAATGGTTATCTTATATCTTTGTTTCATTTTGATGTTGATATAAAACAAGGAGAACTATGTTACTTCGTTAAAATAAACATATTAGCTTGGTGAGATATTTGCGGAATTAAAATAAGATTTTCAGTAATCTCAACTTCAAATCTATACAAAAGGATTTGTTACCAAATCTAATCAATATCAGGATTTTGAATCTCATTAATATACATTTTAGGTGTGAAAGAAAGCTGAATGAAATTTTTTCAACCAACAAAATGTTGAATTCATTTGATGACTTTACCAAATATTTCATTCAATATTGTGTTTCTTTGACGTTTGAATTAATAAAACCCAATCAACTTTCAACCGATGAAAACCCACGTAAAATATTCATATTTATCTGTTCTTGTTCAGAATTCCTGATCAATAAAAGAGAGTTTTGTCCAGCCAAAGCGTGGGTAGTGACTGATGGCTGAGATAACGAGAAATTTCTTTATTACGCACTGTCATTTAACGCGATGAACGTGGGTATCAACGATTGTAAAGCTTAATATTGGCACATGGAAGTTTAATGTTGGACAAAAGATTGTTGCAAACAGTATTTTTTTATACTGAATACAAATTTGATTTTGTTTCATAAAAGCGACCGGTCAGTGAGTGGCTAAGTTGACATCGCGTTTGGGAAAGAAAGACAAACATTCCCAGGTTGAGAATAACCTGACAATATTTGAAAATCTCATACTGACACGACACTAGAAGGAAAATGTTGCTTGAGACAGCCACCCGAGGAATTGAACTGATGACATCTGGGTGAAACCCAAACTCGATGCCAACTCAGCCACTGACCGGTCATAAAATATACATCTTCGGTTCTATTCGGGATTTTCCAAAAATGAAAATTCAAAAAATTAATCTGACATACTTATAAAAAATATGAAATTTCGTTATTGGATACAATCTCATTCAACAATAATATGGAAAATTTAATATCGAATAGGGTTAAATTGGTACATTAAAGCGGTCAATTGAGACTGATTTCGGTTTTTACCTGGCAACGGCTGGTACGTCATATCCGCTCTTGACGTTATCGGGGCCCACGGGTACGGCGGCAGTCAGTAGCAGGCGAGGTCTCCTTACTTCCTGGGCCTCAGCTTCGAAGGCTTCGCGAAGTTCTGAAAAAAATATAAAAATTGTTGATTAATTATTTTGTACTGTGGGCGAATGAAAATTTGAATATTACACTCACGTATTCTAACATACTAATTTCAGTTGTATGTGCTGTGCTTTAGTCCTGAAATGCGTGAAATCTGGTTCAATAAACAGAGAGTGATTGTGTCACCAATAATATAATTTTTTTTTCTTCCTTTGCACATAAGGGTTAAAATCGCTTAAATTTTTTTATCGATTTTAGTATGGAGGACACCGGTGTCCCGTCCACAGTTGACAGTTTGATAAATATTTTGATTCGTCTTCGTTAGTATAATAAAAAGAATTATTATCATAATCAAATAGGTAATAGCAAAAAGGGCAGTATTTAAAAAAAGTTGGAATTTTTTACAAAATATTTAGCACTTTATGAAACTTCTTCTTAACTTAATAGTGAGTTACTAAAAACTTTACTAACCATTTATATTCGGGTACATCTTCTCAATTATCTATATTCTATTATCTGAAATAGTGAATAACTTTTTGAATAAATGTCATCTTAAGAAAATCAAGTGTAAATTCGATCTTGCTTTCGATTATTTGCGCTTCGTTGGGTTTCGACCTGTCACTTCTGGGACCCAGAACTTTAAGATGCAATTTTCTAGATTTTTCCGACGCAACGTTTTCTCATGTTTTTTTAACTGAAATTTTCTCGTATCGAAAACTAATACAGTCTGGATAATTGTTTGTCATGAAAAAAATAATTCCTAATTTTAAATAATGTAATGCTCTGAAAAATCACGAAAACAGTGACGTCATAATATGCAAGCATGCCTGTAGTATGTTTTATATTATATTTTATGTATATTAGATGCCTTAGAAAGTGACAATCACTAGCATAACTCCTGTCCTATAAAAACTCACGAGTAAGACAAGTAACGTTCCAGTTATTGCGCCATGAAAACAGCGAACTGTATCAGGACATTTATATTCATGCGCGTGTCCACACGGACCAACTTTATCTCCACCGATGACATCTCTAATGTGGCAACATTGGCCGATATGCCGCGGGTTTGGGCCATGTGAACCGGTTCTAGTACAAGCTGCTCCGACATTAACTGGTTTTCACGCCAAGTGGGAATACAACTTAATGTCTTTTGTCCAGAATGGTAATATAATGCATGTCACATAAGGAAGTATGATATTATGGAAGAAAACGAAAGGCAAACGTTGTACGCACAGTTGAGATCTAGGTGAAAATGGTACTACACATAAAACAGTGTGTAGGTAGGTATACATAAATTTAATTTGTAGAAGCAAAAAATATATAAATAATTCTTTCGAAATTCCATTGTTATTTTTTCTTGATAAAAATTTTTTTTTCAAAAAAATTAAGAATTCAACTTTGGTTAAACAACAACAAAAAATTGGTTGTAATTTCGATGTCTTGTCTTTTTTACTTGTACTATCATGTAGAATTTACTCACGAAGAAAGTACACTTTACCCCCGGACCCCTTGTAAATCATAAATTAAAAAAAACGCTGTTCGAAATTATTTTTTTATGTTACCCCACACAGGAGGCCCCGAGAAAAAGGTTTTTTTTTTCTCGTGACCCATGACATCTTTGGGGATACTGTGTGAAGGGTCTTTTCAATGAAATAAAGTAGAGGAAGATCTGGGAAGGAAACCGGTTTGAGAGGTGAGTAGAAATCTGGCGGTCAGTGTGTCAGTATATCGTTGTAAGCGACATATGAATCACTTTAACCGTGGATAGTTACCAAATCTGAATAATAGCCAGAAATATTCCCACTTTTATTCTCAGAAGGTGGAAATAGCAAGAAATATTTCCACTTTTAGCCTCAAAAAGTAGGAATAGCTAGAAATATTCCGACCTTAAGCCACAAAACATAACCCAATTGGGTTAAATCCTAATCGCACTGGTTCAGAGCATTTGGAACTATCGTGCGGTATTCACACAAAAAAATAATAGTGGTCAAATATCAGTTGTTACGCCTCAAAAGTATTTTTTTTTTTAATATGTTATTCAACATTTTTATTAGACAAGCACATTAGCTCCAATTGTACGTACACGAATATTTAATTGATTTTAATATTACATCAAGTTGTAGACATTTTTGATGTAAATACCAAAGCAAGCCTCAATAATACTGTACATAGAAATAAAACTATGAACCGTGAATCTAAACGCCCATCCAATTATATATCATAATAATGTTTGTAGGTCAGGTGTAATAAACAATGTTCATAATTAAAACTGGTTGCCCACAGATATATGGTCATTTTATCCATAAATCATAATCCATGCGTTAATTGGATCGAATACCATATCGTGAATTCGAGAATCTGGCTCACCGCAACCAGGCTAAATTTAATTGATAATTATTTTGAACAATGATGACATATGACAATGTTCAATTTTATTGGAATAACTTTTTGAAGGTTATACCCATCAATGTAATATATCATTGAAGAAGAAGATAATTACTAAAAAATCTCAAACGAAACATGAAACCGAACAAGACAAAGAAAAATAAAAAAGTTACGATCTCAACTGGGAATCGAACCCAGCATATTTGTTTTACCGGGACAACGCCTCAACCAAATCGGCCATTGGAACCTAATTATCTAACGTTATTTATCATAACCTTCAAAATTTTTGTTAAAAATGAAGTGATTTAAAATAAAACATGTGCTTATATTACAATAAGTTTGTTTAACTTTTGAGATTTTATTGCAAATATATTAAATAATATAATTATTCAATTTAAAAATAAAACTTTTTTTTTACATGTAACTTGATAGTTTGATAATGTATTCAGAAGGCAAAACAGCTGTCACGCGTAGTAATAAATACACAGCTGAACTTTTACAAAATTTAATTATAATATTATGGAATGGTGACTGGATAAATCACATTTTTTAAAAGTTATATAAAGTCAATCACATCTTTAAAAAGTTGTATAAAGTGATGAAATAAAAACTTTATTATCTGGGTTAAGTAGGTTAGGTTAGGTTAGGATAGGTTAGGTTAGGTTAAAAATCGTAGGGATTTTATAGGGTTCCATGATAACTCAACACAGTGACAATTCAACACACCTTTAAAAAGGGTGACCGGATAAATCATCACAATGATAATTCATCACATCTTTAAAAAGTTATATAAAGTCATGGAAAGTTATGAAACAAAAACTTTTTTAACTGGTTTAAGTAGGTAAGGTTAGGTTAGGTTAGGTTAAAACAAAAAAAAAATCATCGTTTCTAATGACTTTATATCACCTTTTTAAAGTGTCTTGATTTGTCACTGTGTTGAGTTATCATGGAACTTATGGAATATATAAAGGAAAAAAATTAAAATGAAAATGAAAATGGAGTTCCACAAATTAGACTTATAACTTTTTACGTTAAATAAAACTTATAACAAATTAAACTGATACCAACGAAAAACGAAAACAACAAATAATTGTTCAACCTTTATACTTTCATTTGTTAATATTTTAGATGCAGACGAGGTTTCGCTTGTGATGTTATATGTTGTATCCATGAGTAACCTACTTTGTATTTGAGTGTTACGTACGAATCGAGGTTTAACATTCAAATAATTTTATTTGTAGCGATAAATAAATTACAAAGGCGTGTTCTTAGTATAATCATTCAAAATAAGTATTGAATTCTGAGGAGCATTCAATAAATTTAACTTTCCAATTCACATGGATTACAAAAAGAAGTTACTGCTTAACTATCTCCAATTATAATTTAGTGGATTTACATTGTATACCTAGTACAGCCAGCACTATTATAAGAGATTGCATAACCATCTGATAAAGGAGCAATATGGGGCGGACTTACCAACGGACTCACTTTTTAAGAAAAACTTCGGACTCAAATCTTAACAAAAATAATTACTATTGTTTAGGAAAATTTGAACAATTCTTCAAATTTCAACGTTCATTTTCGGGTTCTGTGAAAGTCTCATTCAAGTTCTGTTAATTTTTGATTATAGGCTAGCTGCTTGACATAACTATAATAATAAGAGAACTTGAAAATTAACTCTGAAATTTGAAGAATTGTTCAAATTCTCCGAAACAACCCGTCCTAAGTAATTTTCTGAAATTTCACTGTAGATTATTATAAAAATTTTTGATATCAATATATAAACTCACCCATAGATGGCACTAAAATAGTCTATTAGGTTACCAATAGATGGCGTTAGCAATCGAGAATAATGGGAATAATAAATAAAATGAGAACTTGCTGCTGAAACACCTGCTGATTATTATTTTTTAATGATAAACTAATGTTTATAAGACAAGTTTTTTATGCATAGCACAAAGGATAATAAATTATTAAAAGCAGTAATTATTCGCCTGCAATATCAATACAAATTAAAAATATCTCCCGAGTTAAAATAAATGCCGCCGACGGGATTTGAACCCGCGCCTTCTGATGTCTGGTCAGACGCTCTGGACCACTGAGCCACGTGCAACCTGCTAATTAAGATATCAGAGCTATTGTCAATCTATCACAATAAAAAGTCCAAGTGTTTTGTTGAAGCCGGAGGATTATTGAATCAACTCTCTGACAGTGAGAAAAACCCCGGAGATGCAACAATTATTATTCTTGTGGTAACGTAAAACCAATTTTTCCAAATGAATGTGCATTAAGGCAATGGCGATAAGGTTTAAATTCCCGCTTAACACTGTTTTGATTTATGCAAGAAAAAAACATGGCCAAAAAGTGCGTTTTATTTTATTTTGTGGATGTTCAGGCATAAATATTTAATTTTTTTTCGATCATTTTATAAATAACATAATTTGCCACATTATATAATAAGATCACAACCGAAAATAGGTTCGTAAGTAGGAGATTTTGAACTTTAAAGCAGTTTTCATAGGCCTTTACATTATTTTTTTCTGGGCTTATTAAATGACTTATCTAAAAAATACTCGATTATTTCATAGGCCAAGATGTGTTCTACTCGCAGTATTTAATTAAAGCATCTGAAACATTTCTAGGCGACCAAATTTTCAAACCAAAAACACATGATTTTGCATTACTACGTATGGCACCGCCTTAAAGTTGTCTATTCCAAAGGAAATATGAAAACTTTTTGAGCTGTAAACTAACCGTTATAAAACATCAATTTATTTTCCAGTACATACAAAGTTCATCGCTTAATGCGATTTGAGATTTTCACGGCCAAAAGTATTATGGGGACGTATTTTTGCGGTATCATACCGTGTTTCTTTTGCAAACTTTTCTGATAACGTTTCAGTTTCCGACACAAGGGCATAAATATGTGTAATTATCACATATTATTATTGATGGTGGACTAAGTAATACTGTCCGAAAAGTAGCGAAACACGGAATAATACAGAAAAATATTTTAAAATACATAATTTTTTTGGTGTGACTGAGGATTAAACCTTACTCCCCAGGGACTGGCTCTTAAACTTACTTGGACTTACTTAGACTTGAGCTGGGACCTAAGCCAAAACCTGATAATACCGACATTTATTACGTAATTTTTTCAAATATAATTTCTTCATTTTTTTTTAAATGCATGTGTGCATGATCGCCACCAAAACTTGACAGAATGCATTGTCATCGACAATGAGACTATCTGTCGAGTTTCGGCTCGATTGGATGTCAGGAAGTAGGTCAATTTCAGTTTTCAAGATTGCATTTCATTCATTTATTCAATCAAGAAAACAAGAATTCATTTATATTTATTTATCTACATAAGATTGACGTTGGATCAATTACAAAATTCGTATTTAAAAAAAAATATTTGTAATTGACTTATTAAATATACAAAAAAAAATTGTATTGTAACAGTTCTTCGATGAAATATTGTTATTGTTGAAAATCGTTGAGTATAATATTTCCGTTTAGCCCAATGGATCAGTCCGCCCCTGATGCAATAATTCAAAAGTCGTTCATTAAATAATTCCGTTGCATTTAAATCACGTAACAGGGCTATATTCGTAGTGGATATATTCCACCGTGGCGCAATCCGAGCGGTTGTTGCAAACTGTGTTGTCTGACATCTATCGGTAGAATTCCGCATTACGCAATTGCACTTTTTTCATGCTGCAACAAGAATTGAACCCAGACATTATTGCTTTCCCAGATCAACTCCCTATCTACGTGGTTCTCAAAGGGTTACATTATAAAACAAAAAGTTTATATTTGAAACATGTATATAAGTTTAAAACGATATGGTGGAAGGAATGCTATTTTTTGGAATGTAGTTTTGATTCAGACTTTGATATAATTTTATCGATAATATCGGTAACTTGCCATCGTCCCTAATCGTGACTGCAGATCGCCAACGAACAAACAACATTTCACGTCGAATATATTATAAATACTAGTAGTGAACTGTTTTTTTTCTCATTTGCGATCTGCTGTATTGCTCGGGAAAATGACAAGTTACCGACATTATTGATAAAACCTATATTGATCGACCGTGCTAGATATCCAGAACAGTTTAACTGTAAAATGGGTTCAGGTTTCCTTTTCAGGAACCTAATTGTCGATGGGATGTCGAAGTTAGTAGAAATTACGCTTGGTATGCAAACCTCAGAAGTTGACGAAGAACTGATTTGGTATGCTAATTGTTCTTCCCTTTTTTGATTTATAGATGGTAACTGCGTACGATTTGTAATGGAATTTAAAAAATGAATATTGTAGTGAACGTAGTTACCTACTCATAAATAGATTTTAAAGAGTTTTCGAGTGAAATTATTACCTGCCTAAATTATTGGTTCATGGAATATATAATTTGTAATTTCACCGAACAGTTTGAGAACGGCACCATTTCTTCAGCGTATTGACTCCATTGTAATATCATGAAGAATTATATAGCTGATAACTTAATAAAATTAATTCTTACGAGAAAAAAGTGATGAGAGGCACCAACGCATAATTTACATAACTTCTTTTTTTTAATTAGTTCATGAAAAATGGAACTTCCTCTTCTTATTTATCGTGAAATCGACTCTCCACACAGCATTCACAGAGATGACATGATCCCTTAGAAAAATTATTTTCATAAGGGTCTCCTGTGTCGTCGTGTTAATTTAAAATGAAAAGTCTCAAAAGTGGAGAATTTTACACGGTCGATTTAAATCATTCTACTTTTTCAATAAATCTTTATAGATAAAATAATTAAAATTTAAGACAGGCTTATTCACAAACATATTTCCATTGTAATTTTTTGTCTTTGATCTTCTAAGCACCTCCTCTTTCCACCTCTCACCCCTCCCCTCCACCCCCCCCCCACACACTACTTCCTTTTCTACCCACACCTGTCTCTATATACTTGATAATTTAGTTTTTAGTTCATTAATTGTCCTGATTAAGAGAACATCGTTCTCGAAACATGTTGACTTTATATAAAAAATAAAGATAATCGTGGTGAAAACAAAGTGTTTTAATTATTTTATTTATAAAATGGTGCCACAAAGTGAATTTGCAAAATTTGAAGAAATCTTTATAGGTTATAGTTATACATAATTGTCCAATAAATGGATTATATATCTGAATAATCACTTAAATTTGCTAATATAAAATGGCTATACATTTTATTTGATAATAAATACTAATAAAAATAATATAGGTACCCAGAGAAAAAATTGTTAATTTATTAAGAATCTCTTAAAATTTTTCGTTATCCGGTTGAGAACGAGAATGCAGGCCCTTAATTAAAGAATTGATAGGTTTTTTGATAAACTATTAGTAAAATATCAATGAACACGTGTTCAGAAAACTCCAAAAATTTTCGTGTTTCCTCATTATATATTATTAGGACAAACGCAGGTCCTTGAACACGTGTTCCGATATTATTCCGAATTTACTGAAAGTTTATCAGGAAGCGGCCTGCAGTCCCGTTTGTAACCGGATAGCCAATAATTTGAAGAGATTATTATTTTTCACCGTGTAGTTACACCCAGCCACGTTGGCTGAAATGGAAGTTGTGTAATATCCCATTGGCTTAGAGTAATTATCAAAAAATCGCCTAATTGCTTTTAAGCATGTTGGCTAATATCCAGAATCCTAATTTTTTTTTAATTAATCGTGGACATTGTCGACAAACTAATCGCGTAATCAATGATTATTTTGCTTAATTAAGATAATTAACAATGGTTATTTATACATAATTAAAAATGCAACAAAATGATTCATACTTACAACTTGTGAAGATTACAATATAATGGGGCCATAAATCTTTCACCGCATTGGGAATACTTTTCATGAGTATTTTCTATTATGCTACCCATTCTATTCTTATCAAATTTGAAGGCAAATATTAGATGAAACAACCAATTACTTTGGTTATTATTATTAATGACTAGCTGACGTGTACCCAGCGTTGCTCGGCTTTTCTCTACTTTCAATATATATAATATACATGTATCTTAATTATAGTGAAAACTCTATCAAAATCCGTTGCATCGTTTAGAAGAACTAGGCGCACGAACAGAGAGACGTGGTTAGCGACTTTATTTTATACTATTTACAGATTAGAGATATATAACAAGAGGTTAGGCCTAAAATGAATCGAAAACATCGGCGTGGTGTAAGATAAGGACTATTGGACATACCTACCGAAGTGGATCTCTGAACCAACAAGGAAACCGAGGTATTAAATTTGAATAGTAAATTTCCGAGATGAATTCTTAGGTAAACACTACCTATCATCTCACATCGTCTTTTCCATCATTGTCTGTGGAGCGTTGAAATATACAGTTTGCTTTAAAAGGGTAAGACATAAAGACTTATTTTTTTATTAATAAAGTATAATAAAACCATTCTACCGGTATTTCAATGGAAAATGCTATAAGACATCGTTAATCACTTCGGCACCGGCGCATAGTCGAGAAACACGCCTACGCGTGCCCATTATTTTTGTAGAAGGTTGACATTTGTCACATGAGAACGGATCGTTCTCAGATCAACTGCTCGGTTGTGAAACGATTTTCATACCTCTGTGTTTCCTCCCTCCTACAACATGGGTCTCTTGAAAACACTTGTTCACTCCTTCCTTTCCTCAAAAAGACACTCCACACAGCATCCCCAAAGGTCAATTCAAAGCTGAATTCTCGGGAGATAGGTACGAGTATTAAAACTAGTTCAAATATAATAGGTCTTGTTTCTCGTTGATAAAACAGAAGATTTGTAAGAACATTGCATTTTCTTTGCATTCGTTTCAAAATGTTATTGCTGCCTTTACTGGCGCGCCCTTTTTAATGCAGCCATAATGCAATACAACTAAAGGTAATTGAAAATATTTTACAATAGACTTTGGAATATTCTAGAATGTGTCTTAAAAGCACAGCAATCCGAGTTTGGTCGGCCTTATCTCAATGGCTGGCGTAAAACTGAACATCAACGGTATTATTTGTGATTGAAACATGGTTATTATACGGTAAACAGAACCCTATAATAACGTTTCGCAAACTGCCGGCGCATCATTAGAGAGGCAAGTCACGAATCATGATCGTTTCGTTATTGCAATTTTTTAATAAGATCGAAATCCGTTTGAAAAAGCTTCGAAATGCGGCACAACGATCTCCTGCATTTGTTTGCGTTTAAGATGTTTCTCAGGGAACATTAAGTAAATGTCCAAAATAATGAGATGTAAGTCTCGGTGAATTGATTAAGGAGTTGGTGTTATCACTATTTATGAGCAGGATAGATACAAAGTTTGGCTTTGATTGACTATTAGCGCCATTTTGATCTTTTGAAATTAGAACGATATCCGTTTCCAGCCGATTCTCAGCCCGTTTTTAGCTTTTGATCAACTGGCATAATGTAGATGGGGTTCAAACGTTTCAACCTAAGAACTGAATCAATTTTGTGCTTCAAATGGATGAGAGTTTAACCTCTGCATTTAATAATAACATTTTTTTTTAAATGTTTTGTGCCTTATCAAAGTAAAAGTTACAGTTAGTACGAAAAATGTATCAATCTTCTTCTGACCACAATAAGTTTGTATTAAAATTATTTATTTGCAATGGCTTTATTCTTACATAAAATAAGACATTTCACGAAGACGTGGCACGATCAGGTTAAAACGTTGAACAGGCCATAGGGCCTACTCTGTATCTTTCGGGTTAAGAAACCAGTAAGTTCGTGGTATAACCTTTCCTTGCCGGTGCTGTCAATTGCGTGAACGTCGTCTCTAATTAATAAAATATCTCTGTAAATATACTAAACACGAAGTTCAAATTTTTGGTATTCCTCCGCAATACATTTATTTATTGCATTAAGTAATTACAATATACAAATATTTACCGAGTGTATAGCACCGGAGGACGAGGAATTTTTGTACACCATAAGGGAAGGGTTAATACGGGTTTGTGACGTGGCTAAACCGGCGGCAGGAAAGTTTCGAAAGGTACAGAGTAGGCCTCCGTGTCATTAAGGCGATGCTTAATGCCAAATCGCTATTTTAATTCATCTTTATAACGAATTGGTGTACATTATGAATACAAAAAAATATGCTTTATATAAATTGAAGGTTTTCCTTTCATTTCGCTTGAGTAGAATACAAATAAAAAAATAAATTCCTCAATAAAAAATATAAATGTAAAGTACTAAAAAATGTTTTTTTTTTTAAAAGAAATGTATGAACGCATAAAGGAAACAGCTTTTAAACAATGCAGCATTATACCTAAGATTTTCTGTGACAGTTTCACTTGATTAACTTTTTTGCTTTCTTATCAAATTATTTACAAAATAAATAAAAACCAGTTTTGTGCTTGAAATTGAATGTTTGTGGACTTCGTTTGTCAAGCGATTTTAATGCCTATTACCTACAATATAAGGAATACCAAGAATATACCTACTTTTGGCTTGTAGCTTCCTCTTAATCCGGATAGTAATAAAGTATGTAGCAGGAGATGAATAAATGTGGATAAAACAAAATAATGTATGTGGTTTTCAAATCTCTCTATTTTGCGTGAATATAAGATATTGTTTACATTGAAAATAATATAACATATGGCACTGGAATCAATATAGGTTTTTTTTTCAATGTAGACAAAAAATGAAACAGAAACCGCATTCTTTGTATCTTTATAACCAATAAGCGCTGTATTTTTTTTCGTTGAACTGATAAGTGAACGGTTGCAAACCAAATGGTTGAAGGACAAATCATGGAGCCCGCAATACGTGATAAGTTCATTAAACTATTTACTCCATAGCTTAGATTATTCAATGCTCAACACAGATATATGCACGAAGCATTCGTACTAGATTATATTGTGATGTACTGAACACTAGTGCATTGCAAAACTAAATAGTTTTAATAATGGTTTAATTTGTTGTTTACTTTAAAACTATAAAATTATGAACACACAAATAATTGTATGCATACGTTCATACTACATCTCGGGAATTATTATTTAAATGAAATAATATTCAAAGTATTATTAATTATACTAATTAATTTTATTATATGTAAGAACCTATGTGCTGTCGTGCTGTGTGTACTAATATACTACCATATTTTTTGTGTTACTGTAACTAATGGTTAAATACCATCTAAAAGTACATTAAGACGAATCACTAAGTAGTAATGCAAAATCGTTTGTTTTTGGTTTAAAAATTTGATCGCTTAGATTTAGATGCTTTTATTTAATACTGCTAGTATAACACATTTTGGCCTTTGAAACAATCCAATATTAAAAATAAAGTATTAGGTCTGTAAAAACTAATTTAAAAATAATTTAATTTAATTTAACCCCTTTTAGGTTATGATTTTATTATATAATGTGACAAATAAGAGTTTTTTAGGAAAAGATCGAAAAACATTCAAATATTTGTGCCTGAACTAAATAATAATAAAGGAATAAAATACTTGAATGTATTGAAAATTGGTAACTATGCTATCATCATTTTTACTAAGAGAGTTCTTTGAATAATTTATATTATTTTTGATAGAAGCAAGATCAAAATAAGACTTATGTGACCATTGATTGTCAAAAATATGACATGCCTTCTACTTTTTATTACACGCTATAAAACGATTTGAATGGTGATTGATATCCTCCGGAACAAAACAAAATTAATTCTGCTCTGTAGAAATTGATACACATCATATTGGCTAATTTCTGTCGTTGATGAAGTGAGTGATATTGAATAATATTTGTACAGTGACATTTGGCACAATCCTCAACGAAGAGTTTTATCATATTATTATCTGAGGTTAAATTTCAGATTGATGAAATTTAAGAAGATGGTTGGTCTGCCCACCCGTAGTAGTGTTTTGTTAATGATTGTATTATCGGATGCATTGGCGCCGTTGCCTAATGATTTCGGTCATCTGCCGGGGATACAACGTCCCTGACACACTTCTCGCTGAGGTGATTTGGACACACAAAGAGAGAGAGAGATAATTACCATCTAACTGCAGAATTTCATTGAATAACGAGTGTAGAATTTCGATGATTTTTTTCAAACCGGTATAACTATTACTGTTGTGACAATTACATAAATACATACCTATATATATATATATAAATTATAAAAATATGTACAGTAATTAACTAAATAACTAACCATCACGTAATTTGCCGCAGGGGTAGGCAGAGAGGGCGGATCGTCAAACAACTCGGCCTTGGCACATACTCCTTGCCTCATTTACATTAAGGGATCCTTTCATGAAAACTCTTTTGTTATTCTGACTACTCTGGCATGGTCCGACTCAAATATCTGATTCAATTGATCATGCCATGTCTTCCTCGAGAATTCTACCGTTAACATTTGCGTCATATATTTTCTTTACATTTCTTTCTTCGTTCATTCGCTCTGCATGCCTAAACTATCTGACCGTCCCTTTCTTAATTTACTCACTACGTTTAAATCAGCCTTGCATTCTTTGTTGATCTCCACGTTCTTCACACGATCATTCATGGTTTTACCACACATACGCCTCAAAGAGCTCATTTCCACAGCATTCAGTCTACTTTTATTCTTCTTCTGCCAGTGCCAATTTCAATTTTCATTTCCAATTTTAATCAGGGACCGTATAGGTACTATATGAGAAAAAAAACACAACATTTTACTTTATTTAGTCAGGTGACGCGGTTAATCTTAAATTTACAAACATTCATTTTTTACTCCTCATAAAGCGCAAGTCTAGTAACTTTTATAATTATTATGTACTGTGGCGCATGTTGGAGTTTTGCTTATCGCTTTTGAAACTATTTATTTATTGTGTCTCACTATACATAAATCACATTTTTTCTCATAAAAATCAACCTCTCTAAGACTCAGCCTATATCGAGGTTAACAATTTACATTTGAGTGAAGCAAACAGAGAGTAATCACAAAATATTTCAAAAAGATAGAAAAAAATTCTTATTTGTTGAGTTGGGTAAGATGGGTAATTTGACAGTATATTGTAACAATATTTGAACCATAACTATTTATTAATCATTATTCCCAAGAAGAAACAAGTAGACAATAAAGATGGCAAGGGTGGCATTTAGTTTTTAGCGAATGGGACTTATATAATATCTAATTATTTAAGAATGGACAAGGATGAAATTATCTTAAGAAAATCGTCTGTCAATACAAACCACTTTTTTAATTTAACTAAGGAATTGGTAGACTTATTTGGAAGAATATTAAATATAGTGGTGCCTGATATAAATAGTTTCTTTGACCAAAAGAAGTTTTAGTATGTACCGCCACAAAATTCAATGTAGCACCAATTTCAGTTGCACGCGTTAGTTGTGTTCTTTCAGCAAATTTAATATTGATAAAAAATTGACACACTATTTGCGTGATAAGTAGCTGTTTTATAGTTTATACAACCAATCACTAATTTTTTTAGACGCGAAGCGCATGAAACTCAAAATCAGTCCCGCGGATTAATTTCTTGTTTGTCTTATTTTTTAAATAAAACCCAGGGGAAAAAAAAGTATTTGGTAAACAAACAAAATTTAAACACAACCTGTCACCTCCTTATCGTGATATTTAACGATTTACTATTCTTGGTAAAAAGATTTTATTTCGTCAAATAATACAAACAATCTTGTAATTATAAAATATATTACATGATAATTTTTTTAACCTTTTTTTCGATGAGAGTAACGTTCCTGGCTTACGAATAAATTTTCAGATTAATCGTTCCCGCGTTACGATTAATCTGAAAATTTCCCGCTGTCGTCAAAGTTAACTGAAAATTTTACTTTATTTTAAATATTCTAACTTATGGCTAGTATCTAACAAAGCAATTTATATTTCTTACAAGAATATAAATCAAACGGTTTCCTCCTTTACAAATGCCATTTTACTTTCACTGTACACATTACAAGAACTGCATTCAAACAACCTTTTCAGGGGAAATTTAACACAATTATTTAAATTGTAAGCGTAAAGTATGCACTCATTTTGCAATTGGTTAACAGTGATTATTATCAACACGAGAATAAACGTTAAAGTTAAATATTAAATGCCAGAATGGTTGTTATTAAAGCAATTCAATGAAACTTAACACTGATGTATTTATTAAACACATTGTTTGTAAATTGTAAAGGCCATTTTTTGCACAGCAACTATTTAATACAACCAGCTTCATAAATAGCTCGACAAAAACAGTAAAATAAGATATGACGGTTTTTTGTGTTTTTGAAAATTCTTTTTAGTTTCCGTAAATGTTAAGTCTTTATATACAGAATTGGACTGAACGTAAAAATAGGTGTTGCAATTCAATTTATTATAATTTCGCTGTTGATACTATATAGAATAGGTAAGTAAAAATAAATTCCAATTTATCTTTCGTTTTAATCCCTGCATCGTATTGTAAATGAATTGCATGTGAATTTATATACTGATTTCCTTTTTAAAAAACCACGCCTATTCTGAAATCGATTTAACTGGCAAAATGTTTTTCTTTAATCACTTATACATTCTTTTTTGTACATAATGTATGTAAATTATACGGAATCTTATATCTAAAAATAAAATGTGTATATTAAACTGTCTGTATTGTATAAGAAAGAATGGATATATTTTATTTAAGACGGGTTGTTTCACAAAATTTCGACAATTCATAAAATTTAAAAGCTAATTTTCAAGTTATGCTATTTTATTACAATGGGTCAGTTCTAAAGTCAGAACTAAAATAAGAACAGAACTTTCACAAAAAATTACTTTGAAATTTGACGAATTGTTTAAATTCTGTGAAACAACTGACCCTTAGTCTTTATTCAGTTTGAAGGCTAATGTAAAGTTAACGATTATTTTTATTCATTATGAATATCGAAAATGTTTGGTCATGGGTTCATTGTCTACTGAGAATTTTTTGTAATTTTTTTCTGAAAAGCTATATGAAATATACAGATTAGTTACATATATGCCGGAATTTGGTTGTATTATCAATGCTTTTGTATTGGTTGTGCGCATTTAAGCACGTAGCAATTTATCCTTTCGTCGCTACTAGCTGTTTACATAGGTTAGTCCCTAAACTGTAACAAAAGTATTTATCCACCAAAATTTTTAAATCCTTTGGGTAAATTTCCGCATTATGCCCACACCTGTCAGTAATACCTATTCAGGGAAACATGTCTCAATTATAACTCTTTTATCACTTTAGATATGTTAAATAAGTGCTTGAATCATGAGGAAAATCTTACTTTATTTGTACTAGGTTATACGAAAGTAGTCATCGGGATTTGAATCTTCAAACATCTAAATCTGATGTAAGTACTATTAAAATACGCTATTAGGAGATAAAGGCAGTCACGATCGAATATCCTTACAGTAGTTGTTCATTTTTCACAAAAGTTCCAAAATTTTCTTAATTTTTTTTTTTTATCTTCAACCCAAATTAATTTCAGAAACAGTAGAATTTTTAGCAAGCCGTCGACTAAATACTGGTCTACGCTCACGTTCTGTGATAGGTTTCACGTTAGTTAGAAAATGTCGAAAAATTATAACTATTTTTACCATACAAAATGACAAAATTTACACGGAGAAAAATGAGCAATCCTGTTTCTAACAGGAATACAAATAATTTGCAGAGATTCTTAATATATGAGCATTTTTTTATCTGGAAGTTATCTCCGCTTAACATTTATAAAATTTTGCATAATCCTATTTATATTCAGCCAAAATTCATTCCAGACAACATAACAAGAGAAAAATACCTGCAGTTAAAAAAAAGTTTATTTGTGTTCTGAACTTCGTATCAGATGATATTTCTGCCAAAATCTCAAAATCAAATAGGAAAGTACTCTCCAGTGGAGAGACGCCACTCTTGGCCGCTCGCTGGAGCCGAGGGGGATATGTTGGTTGTATGAGAATAGATAGGTTTCTACAGCATCCAAAGTGTGTCAGCAGAGTTATGAGATTCTGTATGAGTTAGGAGCGCGGTATCTGTTTGTATTACGGGCCAAGTAGAATTATTATTGGCAGTCGAAAGGGAACGAGAAGACATTTTACTAAAGATGAAGAGTGGTTACATAATTTTGTGAACGTGTTTTTTATACAAGTGTCTACAAAAAGTACAGAGTATCTATCTTGAAATGATAGCTTTCTCGTTTTGGAAATGTTGTGAGTCAAAGAAAGTAAAGACGGAGATGTAGAACAGGAAGACGCAGGGGAAGTATCTGTCTTTTTAGATCTTGTCGCTTAATATTTATTATTATCGCTGTTATCCAACATGACGTCTTCGGATTTACCTACCAACATCCGGACACTCAAATCCGCCAGCAATCAATATGGCTGAGTTACGAATAATTTCACAATATTTGAAACTACAATCACAGTAAGCGGAAAATTTTGGTCGTGTTGTGATGGAGGACTTAACCAGTATAAAATTCAAAACGTCTAGGTGGGATCAAAACGCAATGCCAACACAGCTACTGACCGGTCCATAAATCATAATATGTCATTATTTTATTGTTATAATATTATTATTTTTTGTACATATAATGTTACAACCATGATATGCGCATTTGCCTATTTTGGGGTATTTTAATAATAAATAGCTCTAGAATATATAAAGTATGTTTCATTCTAAATTGTTCTATGTAGGTATATACTCGTATCTACCTTATATATCATATAAATATAGTATGGGTGTAGGTACCCGACAGAATTTATCCTGCGATTCTGGAATCGCTGGTTCAGGAAACTCGGGAGCTTGTTTGTAAGCTGTTGTTGACATTTTTTATCACACATCGCCATTGGATTCAACCTTACGCATAAAACGCGCCCCGTCTCGTTTGCACGGTGCGGCTGTCACGAGAAGTAGCAGCAGTACCGTACTGACGAGACGGAGAGCGTATCACGTGAAGCGCTAGGTTGTATAAAATGGTCACATGTGATGAAAATGTCACCGTACATTTTTTACTTCAAATAAGCTCAGAAATCGCTGGCCAAAGCCTGTCGGGTAAGTACGTCCTGATACAATCTGTATACTTTACGCAATTGACTTAATGACTTTATAGACCAAGACAGGTATTGAAAGCACAACCTTCAGGAGTAAGGAACATTATCATTCTGCCACATTGTTAATTTCAGTGTAAATCATTTTAAGTCAGATATTTTCGTATATTCAAATCGATTGAAAAAAATTTCTAGCGTCATTGGTGCACCTAATCTTAATGAGTACCATGTTTATCATGGAAGTTTGAAAAATAATATACATTGCTTTCATAAATATGTACACGAAATGCTTTGAAATAAAATTTAATAATAAATAATTCGATCTACTCTTCTGAATAACATTCAACAAAACAAGCGAAACAAGCGCCAAGTGAATTATAACGGAACTGTTTTCGGATGTTGAATTATTAAAATAAGTTTGGGCTTTTTGCGCCGAAAATTTATGTCTTGCACGTTTTTTCGTTTTTATTTTGGAGAGTTTCAGGATGTGACATTTGGCCAAGGCCGCGAATATAGTAGCTACGATTTCTGGGTCGACAATTTTATCATTTCGCTCGAGAAGAAACAGCTCGACATCTCGAAGTTTTAATGGCATTAACCATTTTTACATGAAAGGTATTTTTTACGTCAATCCTTGTTTTAGCTTTTCTTTTAAGCTATTTAGGATAATATTTTTTGAATATTAGGAATTCCTACAGTGACGGCAAAGGCAACGGTTTGTCATTTATTTAACATGAGTTGTGTGATAATGATTGTAATGGGTATTTTTCCTTTAGTGACATACGAACATCGTTTGTATCACTATTATGTACGTATGTCCGTAAAAGTATTAATAAATTTTATAGTAATTTTTTTTTTAAATAAATAAAAAAGACAAACAATCGTGATAACAATATAAAATATTAATAAATTTTATAAATATAGTAATATTTTTTTAAAATTTAAAAACAAAAAAAAGACAAACATAGTGATACATACGTACATCGTTTATATTATTTAGTATATGAGAAAGTGCTGCAATATTATTGGGAGAAAGAACGTAAGAGTGATGATTTTTAGTGCCGTTGCCGTTGGAAGTTTAAAAGCCTCGATTAATTATTAATAGTATCCTTTTCAGGGTTCAACGGTTTCCAAATAAATGTAAAATAATTATATCGTGTGATTGTAATTTCAAAAATCCAATTTTTTAAAACTAATATTATTTTCTAATAAAATATCATTTTATGAGTAGGTACCTACTTTATCATCTGTCCAAATTATTCCTCAAACAAGCAATTACAATTTTTAACATAACGCTTACATTCAAATCAAATTTGAGTTCATTGAACGTGCGCGATTTCACACACTGACAACAGAAATGATGATGATTAATAAAAAAACATTTTTATATCTTAATTATCATTAATCATTACTCATTAAAGCGATTCCGAGAGAAGTAATTTTTTGACCCTAAAATGAAGCATATTAGCCTACTAAAATGCGTTATCATTCAGTTTAAGAGCTCAAAATATGTTTTAAATCATCATTATATAAACACCCGCTAAACTGACAAATAAGTTTCTCAGCAGGTCGATTTCACAATAATAATTATAACACTAAACCACAAATAAAACGTTAAACCACAATATAGAAAATAGAGATAGAAGAATAACATTACAAGTACTTACGATACAAAGACATAAAATACACAAACAGATAGATATAACACAAGCAATGTTGGCATTCATAGGCATAAACACACTCAAAGACACACAACATACTCAAACACATTCATAGGTCATAGTCATACACACACTCAAAGGCACCAACATACTCAAACACACACATAGGCATATTTATTCGACATATTTTACTAACTTTTTTACCCGATTTCAACACATTTTTTTAACCAATGAAAATAATGAACAAACACTAATTTGGCTTCTAATTTTTTGACAGCTAAATTAATATTTCACAATTCCGTGCCTCAGGGGGAGAATTAAGCATAGTTGCTCTGATCTAGAAATCCGAGACAAAAATTACCGAATAAACTTTACGAGTATCCTGCAAATGTTCTTACGCCATTGACTATGTATTATTGTTGTAATTAAAATGTATTATATTTTATCTGTTTTAAATTAATAAATTGTGAATTATCAAAATAAAAAAAAGATTCCGTCAGAAAAAATCTTTTTGAGGGTTTTAGTGTGGAAGAAGACAAATTTTCTGCTTCGTTGCTGAGATAGAATAGTTTAAATTGATAAATTATACGTTTTATCTTTCAAGGCACCATTGATAAAACGTTTGTCGTCATATCGGAAGTAATTTCCTACCTTAAACCCTTGAGGCCGGTCACGAGTAAGCAATGCCTCATCTCCGCTTTCGAGGCGGGTGAGAATGCTCTACGACGTGGCTGAATTGGCGCTATAGATAATATATCATGCAGGTTTATAGGCACTACCTAGTTAAGCTCGGGTTAGAGCTTCCACTGTTAGTAAGCGAGAATGATTTATTAATGTCTGTGACTTCTTATTTGCCGCAATATCCCGGCAACAAAATTGAAAATGATTTGTTTTGTCGGCGGACCAACAAAATAATATTCTGTTGCTCGGCAAGATCGTACAAATTTTATGTAAACACGCTTTTAAAAAGGAAACGAATAATTAAAATATGAATATTTTACTAGCAGAGAGAATATACATATTATACAGCATATACTTTGTTGCGTCAATAAGTATACCTAAAATAGAAGTACTTTATATTCACAGTTCCGAGGTGGACTATAGGTTGTTGTTTTGGTTTTATTATAATACTTAATTTCCTTATCTTCATGTTCTCTTTCTGATAAACATGTTATTGTTTTTGCTACAGGCAGAGAAAACAAGAAGTTGTAAAGGTTTTTTTATAAAGCTTTCGTAATGAAAATTGAAAAAATGAAACAATCTAAACAAAGTATAATCCTTATTCCTAGCAATAAAGAATGCTAAACCGTTTGTTTGCCTATTTTTACAGAGCTTTATACGACTCTTAAAATGAAATATTCCTCGTAATAAATATACCGAGTCTCACTTAAGTATCTACTTCGGAGAAAAATGAAGATGAAGCTTAAATTATTGTGGTCCAGAACCGCAGCGGGAACTCAAGTGGAGGAAATTTCATCTGCAGAGAAACACAGTACCCTACCAGCCCCCTTTTCACCACCCACCCGTCTTCAGATAAGAAGATTCTGCTCTAAAACTAGCTTTAAATTTTCAATGTTTTTAGCATGGATACTTCGCAGCAGCATAGAGTGGATATGTGCTCGACTGCAGGTAATTGACAGTATTTTAAAAGACGATTAAAACATATATTTCATTACAATTATGTGGATCTGGGATAAATAAAAGTTGAAATAAATAATAGTTTCTCTTCTCGTTTTTTTACTTGATGCTTTTAATTTATGTGGACAGTTTCATATTGTACGAAATTAAAAAAATAATTTGCTTTTTAGTAAGGATTAGATTCGATATTGCAAATTGCACCATGATGACGCCCGCGCCATCACGTACTTACGAACTCTTCATTTTCTCTTGTAGAAAGGGTTATTTGTTAAATTTTTTGTTTAAATTTGTTTTGGTTTGTTTTTTTTTAAATAATATAAAACACTTGAGCAGACCCGTGAAAAAATACGGGATATTCTGAATTCTTGACATATTTGTTTCTATTTGAAAAATTACAATTAAAATAATTATCTTATCAAGTTATTTAATTTTGGGGTATTTTGACGTGTTCCTCTACTTCCTTCTTTAGCCAACGTTACGGACAGCATTACAGTATCGGGGAATATATGTGTCTGATATTGGACACTGTAACGCTGTCCGGAACGTTCGCTAAATAAGGAGGTAGTTCAACACGGTATAATACCCCAAAAATAAATCATTATAATACTTTTGACCATGAATATATCAAATAATAACAAAAAAAAATTCTGTTAAAATCTGATATCATATGTAGGTAGTATACAGATTTTATGATTTCTTGACACAGTCAGTTCCAATTTTGAAAATGACACTTATCGTATATTCTCCTTACACTCCTTTCTTCGCTCATTCGCTCTACATGCCCAAACCATCTAAGCGTCCCTTTCTTGATCTTACTCATTATGCTTACATCAGCCTTTCACTCTTTGCGGATATCCACATTCCTCACACGATCATACATGGTTTTACCACACATACGCCTCAGGGATCTCATTTCAACAGCATTCAATCTACTTTCATCCTTTCTTTGCCAGTTCCATGCCTCACTTCCATACATCAGGGTAGGTACCAGCACTCCATTGTGGACTGCTAACTTCGCTTCTTTGGACAATTTTTTGCTAGCGCCAACTGCGTTCAGTCCTCCATTAATTTGTAATATTTAATTAATGAAGACAATTTAGCAATTCCGGTAAGGCAATGGTCCTGGGTTCGAGTCCTTGATATGACGGTATCCTTTTCTGATTTTTCTATTTGAAATATTCGTTTGGGAATTGCTAAAATTTTCTTCAATAATTGAATATTACAATTATTAATTCAGTTAGATTATCAGGCTTTTATTACGTAAGTTAATTGTAAAATTAACTCACGCAAGAAGGGAGCTGTAAAAATGTTGCATACATATTACTATTCTGATCTATTACGAGTCTCATAAAACTAGATCTTTTTAATTGTCTTAACAATGCGGTTATTTATAGTTCTGAATTTAAGCGAAATATTGTATGAATATGGGATAACACAAAATATCAACCAAAACAGTTTATCTTAGCGCACGCTTAGTGCTTGCTTACATTCCAGAAAAGTTAGCTCGGCGTGCTTGAAGCTGTTCGGAACACACTTACAGATAAGTTTCAGTTTCAGAGACGCCGCTTGGGAAACTTACGGTACGCGATCCTTTACTGTTTCAAATTAAATACTAAGCCCGATAAATGTTTCAACTCGTAGAATCAATGTTTACTCTAGCTTTTATACAGAAAATCAACTTAATCAATAGCGGTCTATTTCTGAAAGCTGAAAACATGATTTAAAGTCTGCGATTACTAAACGTATATGCAGTTGATTTGCTTTAAACCACTTAGTATAATTTAACCTCTCAGGCCTCTGGCATATAGACCGTTATATTTCTTAAAGACGATATCACAAACAATCACAATAAAATTCAAATAAATGAAATGTTTCTGAATATATCCAAAAACTAAAAATTGTTTTAGAAAGATGATGAAATATGCTTTCAAATTCCATTATTATAATTAAAAATATAATTTTAATAATACTAACCATTCGAAGTCAAACCTAAAAAGTTATATAAATGGCTCACCTTCAGTTTATCACACCTAAACACTGAACTAAAAATACTGATAACGAAATAAATACATGTTTTACTAGAAAAATATATTTTAAACATTATTGCTACCTTATTTTTTTGTCGTTTCATATAAAAATAGTTAGCAAAAATTCTGAAATTCCATTATTTTTTCTCGAATCGCTGTCGGAACTTTAATTGTTATTATTGAAAATAAAAAAAATAATAATAATAATGCCATAATATGGTAAACTCTTATATATAAAACATGATGTTTTCTTTTTCTAACACTGTTTAGTTAAAATTTCACCATGAAAGTAAGGGAAATACAACGATTTATGTAATGCCATAATATGTTCTGTTCCTTAAAGCGAATAAATTGACTCTACTGCTATTTGTTCGCCAAACAAAACTATTTAGCCTTAATTATCCTCGAGTAATTTACGTTGTATCAACTGAAGAATGTTCAAGCCGTGTTATAGTAAGATACAAGAGTAGACGCGTGAAAAATCAATGGAGGAAATCAAAGGATTTCCATATTACATATATTGTTAAGACGTTAAAAGATTACTTCTAATAATGTACATGTCTTACGTTCTCCACCCCTATGCACTACCTGCAACTAGTAAATCTTCATTTATCTGAATATTGGACCAAAGATTCGATTAGCCGATATCCCGGAGTTCCCGTTTGTGGTCTGTATACTGTATACTAAGTCCATATTGTAGAGCAAATGGTACATGGCCCAGCATCAATTAAAGCAGCCCGCTGGAGCCGAACTGATCCAACAAACAACATTGGATACAGGGCCCCTAGACTAGGGGCTAGGGTTAGAGCATTATACCCCCGATACCTCCGTCAGTGATATAGATTTCTGTAGATAATCTCTACCCCCCATTACGACCCTAATAAATTAAAATTAAAACAAGAATCTATCTATGTTGCTTAAACCATATTGTCGTGATGTACAAACTAGTTTAAAATCAACATTAACATTGTTTTTGGTAAATATAATTTTGTATAAACCATTCTTCTCTGATTGTGCTAAAACAGCTAAAAATATATTATAAAAAAACTGTCTTAAAATGTTGGTTACTATTTTCAAAATTACAATTATTTTGGTTGGAAAGATATTTCTTTCGCGACAGTCTGATTGAAAAGCATATATTTATGCACATAGAATATTGAAATCATTTGAAAGAGTGTTTGAAGTATCTTATACAATTGGTTGAACATCGCTGAGGATGCTGTGTTGTTTTTTTTACAAAAAGTGAAACTTGAAAGCACCTAATTAAAGAGGAAATTCAAATGCCATCAGATGACAAGCCTTCGAACATAAAACTGTCGTTAAAACGAACACGCCGGAAATAATTACGCGTTTGTCGCATCACTCAACTACGCAATGGCTTAGAACATTTCTTAAATGATTATTCTTAATTTAAATACACGCAAAAACAGATACAATATTTTAACATCCTTTACTTTCAAAGATTTCGCTTCGTCCTTTGAAGTAAATAAATGAATCTAGTCTAATGAATAAGTTTGCCCGTTTTAGAGTCAATGGTAATTACTCGTACATGGGCTCTGGACCAAATGTAGCTACAAAACTCAACATTGAATAAATGAATACATCGGTCCCTCACACTCTTGATTCGAGAATTAGTAATATATTATTTGGCTTCTTGGTTGACTGCTCTCGGGACTTATAAGTAAATATGCATATACAGTTTACTTGTGGAGCAAAATCTATCTGTTTAGTAGCATAGTTCGTTGGATACGAGAAAGTTGGTGGGCTTTGCGATAAGACGTGAAGGTGAAGAAAATATCGAATATCAGCAGCACAACAGTTCATACTTAATTAAAATTTATTATTTTCTTTATCGTGGTTGATTTTTGGGGTATAACGAAAAGTTGCGCTTCCAACGCATTAGCCAACGTTACAGCGTCCATCGTCAGGAAAAATGTGTATATTTTACGTGTTGAAGTGATATCGAGTTGCATGCGTCAATCCTCAAGAGCCGGTATTTCAGTATAATATAATAATCAGTTAAATTATTGTGGTTTTTGGTTTTTAGTTTTGGTGTTACCATCCGGCTAAGCTTAACAGTTCTTGGCATCCACCAGGAAATGTTAAGCTTAGCCCAAATCCAAAGAATTAATAAATATTTTATTTTTATTTTATATATATATATATTTAAAATAAAAAATCCCATTGGAAACTATTCAAAAAATACTAATAAAAATCATCTTAAAAAAGCCATATTACTACCCAACTATAACTGTTTTTCAAGATTTCCCGGTTTCCCCACTTTTATTTACAAATTTATGACAAAATTGCACTTCTACAAATACATAAAGATTTCTTTAGTAAAAATAATTTACCACAATTGAATATTAGCAAAAGAATAATATCTGTTGGAGGACTAACCGTGCCACTAGCACGAACCACAACAGCACAACATCACTATATATTCAAGGGTGTAAAATTATTTAATACATTACCCCTTGATATACGATCGGAAGAACACTACGAAAAATATAAAAAAAAAATTAAATTAAAATACTCTTGTACCACCTCATAACTTTACTTATTGTTTAGAAATATGTTTTTGTCTTTTAAATTCTTTGAATCATTTATTAACTAACCTATATTTTTATTACTTTTATTGTTATTTTTTGTTTTATTACTAATATTTTTTGTTTAATTTAAACAAATGTAAAAATATTTTTGTTGTCCTCTCCTAAACACAAGGAGCTGCTTTATTAGGAGAGTGATTGAAATATTGGTGTTTATATTGTTAAAAAATTGTAACCTTGTTTATATGTTTCAATAAAAAAATAAAAAAATATATAAATTACAAACAATACAGAACAAAATGAACCTTTGTCTGTCCAACTGGGAAGGATTCCCGTTTCAGGACAGCCAAATTGTGTATTTAGTACATAATATTCTTACAATGGAATGGCGATGCTGTCAAAACAAATTTCGAGAACATTGTTGATTGCATTCGAAGTGACAAGATGGTTTCTTTATCCTTGAAAGAATCGCAAAGATGTAATTTATTACCAGGGTCAATTTGGATAATATTAGTAATTGCATTCAGAACAGATGAATGGTTTCTTTCGGGACATCACAAGTCTGAGATTCTTTCCAGGGCATTTTGGAGAACATTTACAATTGTATAGGTAGTTAGAATTTATACATCAGTATAAGACATGTGAATCCTATAGTACTATATTTTTAGAATTTCTTAGGTGATAGAAATTTCACATTACTAGACAAGAATATATACCGTATGAGATATGAATTTTCAATTTAAAAATTTCGAATCGTTATTTATTAAATGGCTAGTCATTATTATACAGTAATCGAAATAAAACCGCGCAAAAGATTCGCAAATTTAAATTTAAATAATGACAACAATGAAGATCAATTATTATTAAACTTGAAATAAAGACTTTAGATCCTTATCTCTCTTAAGTATAAAATAGCCTTTTGGAAGATAATAAATAAAATTTAACATAATAATATCAACGTTATTATATATTTTTTTCTATCTAAGTACTTATATTAAATATTCGATATTCCATTCAAAAATGAATCTACCTCTATAAAGATTATCGCTAAACTGATGGATAAAAGGAAGACAGAACTATAAAACATATTGCATCATTTATATTATATCATCATACATTATTATTATTACATATAGTTTTATCTTTAACTGAAGGGAGTAATAAATTATATTTATTCTATTGAGAGGCCATAAAATTATAGAGAAAGTGATGAGATGAAAGTTTCATAGTTAATTATGAAAGTGACATATATATATGTATACGACTAAAAAGGCTTTTACATAGAAGTGATACATGATGCAGTGTACATAGGACATAATGCCATCATAGTATATAACTATGGGATATACCCGCCAACTTTGGCACTAACTTCTTACCATTCATTAATATAGTATTTTTACTGTAGTATGTAAGTATAATTTAAATAGCTTTTTGCCAATTGTATGCTAAAAACGGCGAATCTTTATAATATATCCCATAAAAAAATATTGCAAATAAAAACTTTCACTTTGAAAGAGTATCGACCATTTTAAGAGGATTCATTAATACATTAGCGCAAAACTATTATCGTGTCATTGACATGTGTTTTTTTACCAATAAAATAATTTGTTGTTTATTAATTCTGCCTTGCAATAAATGCGCATGAAAAAATGAACACCACAGAATTTAAAACATTAATTTAAAAAAAAGCCTATCGATAAAATTGATTTATTTTAAGCTCCACGATAAGAAATCGCTGTTCCTCTATTTTTTTTTTTGTGAAACTGCACATGTCCCAATTGCTGCCAATCGCCTGGAGCCAGTGAGACTGTGGCATGTGTGGCTGAATGTATTGGGGAGGGAGAGGAGATGTGGAAGAGGAAGGTGAGGAATTACCTGGCTATTCAGATCTGTTCGCCAAACACGGCCAAAGCCATTTCAAGCAACGTTTCAATTCTGAATGGTGGTCTTCAATCAGGAACATTTTATTTTATTTCAATGTGTAATTTCTGAAATGACACAAATTAGATAAATACAATGTTCTTGCGCACGTCGGGATTTGAACCCAAAACCTCCAACCTACAATATTTGATGACGAAATTTCGAAAATATTCGGATTTTTGTGAACACGTGTTCCGGACATTGTGATAATATATTCGCGTTTTATTAATAGTTTATCAGGAAACCTATTAATTCACTCATTGACGCAATGCGATCCCTTTTTTTAGCGGATAACGAATAGTTTGAAGAGATTATTAATAAATTAGCAATTTTCAATATCGTATTTTTTTTCCGTGTGATGTCTTTTATGCAATCTTTTATAAACATTATGATTAGACAGTAGTAAGTATCATTTATTATCCTTTAATTTCTATTTTTCATTAATTTATAACGGATATACTGAATTGCATTGCTTTTCAGAAGACACCCAATAAGTTATTATTTTAACAAATTCTCCTATTGTTATTATAATCTTCCTCTATACCTTGATGGAACGATTCTATCAGACAGATAAGTATACCGGTATGTTATAATACTGCAGATAGATCTCTATCGATTAAAAACTGTATATAAAACATCTACATTTTTGTTACCACCCACCGCATTCCACTGCCAAATCAGCGTATTGCCGACACAATAACAGATCGTTTTGATTTCATTATTCCATACGCAACAAGGCAGATATAATTTCCGCCAAGCCAAGACGGCCAGACGTCTAGTGCAACAACTGCTGGTGAATTTCGGTTTCTGTAACGGAATCCAAACACAAAACGACCCGACACGATTTATCTCTGCTTTCCGTTTGACTGCGCGAATCACGAGCGAGATAAAGCCAAAACCCCTCAAGAAGCGAGTCGAGATCTCCCCGCTGATAACTTGCGAATTTAGAACGAAACGTCATTGTTCTAGCAATAAACACGACTAATAACAAAACAAATCATATTTCAGCCGTTTAAAAAAGATAACATAACGTAATGGTTGCTGATTTGAGAACGAGTTTCGAAGTGACCACGTAATCAAGCGTCCCGTCTATGAAAGATGTGTTGTTTCTACTTTTCGCACTGTCTAGCCATGGAAGTGTGGGCCTTCTAATTGCAGGCTTTTCAAAAGCCTTTTTGCTGTTCGAATATCATTCATCCTTGCTGATATCGTCCTTCATAATTTAACAATAACTATTCCTATATAAAAAGTTTTAAATACATCTATGTAGTTATATTTGATATCTTTTATATTTATCTCGTACCTTATATTTTTAAAAAGATATCAATGGATGTAAAAAGCGAATCAACTAGAATCACAGAACTAAAAAAAAAAAAATGTTTTTAAAATGTTAAAATTTTTTTGTAAGGATATTGTTTATATAATAATATATTCATTAGTATTCATTGATTTTCTGCATGTAATTGTATTAATATACCTCTTCTTCTTCTTTATGTGCCGTATCAGGTCCCCCCCGACGTTGGCGATCACTCTGGAAAATGTCTCTTTGTCTTGCGCTGCCCGGAATAGCTCCTCCACACTTCTAATGCCGGTCCACTCTCGTATATTTCGCAGCCAAGACATTTGTCTCCTACCAGGCCCTCTGCGACCCTCTATCTTGCCTTTCAATATTAACTGGAGCAAGTGATACTTCTCCCCTCGAAGTACATGACCCAGATATGAAATTTTCCTGATTTTTATTAAACTAAGCAGTTCTCTCTCTGCTCTAGCCCGCCTGAGAATTTCTGTAATATACCTCTGAGTGTGAGTGTGTTTAAATATTTTGTTTGCCTTTTAGTGTATCTATGCCTATGATTTAAGTATTACTGTATTATATCTTTCTATATATATTTTATGCCTTTGTACTGTAGTAATTTGAAATGTTATTTTTCTTTATCTATTTTCTTTATTGTGGTTTCTATTTTTATGTGTGCTTTATATCAATAATAATTATTGTAAAATTGACTTGCTGACTAACTGCTTTGGCAGTTAAGCGGTGCTTGTAATGAAGAATAATTTTTTTTTAAATGTTACAAAGTGGATTGACTGCTTTTTAAATGGCAGTAGAAGGATCAAATTTGTAAATTACCTAATCCTTCAATATGAAATTGGGGGTTGTTAAGGAATATAATTATATTATTCTACCTTTCAGTAGCAGCACGAAATTTTTCTTGTCATCTCCTCCCTTGGGGTATTCCCAATCGATATCGAGTCCGTCAAACTTCCTGTCCCTCAGGAAGGGAATAGCGGAGAAGATGAAGGTCTGGCGGGCGTAGCGGCTGGTAGACATGTCCTTGAACTTCTGGGTTCCAAAAGACCAACCACCTGAAAGACAAGTACAAATCAGTCACAGGGAAATACATAAACATATAAATATCGGAATATTATCTTGCTTAACAAATAATTATAAGCAATAATTAGTCGCCTGAAATATCAATACAAATTGAAAATATCTCCCGACTAAAAATAAACCCCGCCGACGGGAATCGAACCCGCACCTTCTGATGCCCGGTTAGATGCTCTGGATCACTAAGCCACGTCAGCTTATTTCCAACACGCCAAATAATTCAACATGTACTAAAACTTCAATCAACAATTACTGCTTATTATATTTTTTTCACCTGTCGTCATTGTATATTTTCAAAGCGAATAAAGGTACATGAACCCGTGTTCCGATAGATTATTAATTTACTAAAAGTTTATCAGGAAATCCCGTTTTTAACCGGATAACAAATAATTTGAAGAGATTCTTCATATATAGCCATACTCATGTTTCTCCGTTTAACTCGCCCAAGAGATGGTGCAACTAGGACGAAAATTGAAAAAATATATATTGCAGTAAAAAAATGGTTTTAATGGGTTGATTTATTAATTCTTGAAATGTTTTAAGAAAAATGTAAATTTTTAATATCGTATGTGATAAGTAAAATGCTTGTAAAACGTGACATGAAAGCAAAATTACAGTCCACGATCTAATGACTTAATCAACAAATGTGTCAAATCAGAGAAAAAATAATTAGCACAAAAATGTCGTAAATGTTTTTGCTAGAATCGTGATTTATTTTATTTTTCTCTCCGGATCGAATAATGATTGTGGGACTGAAGTAAACTATTTTGCATCGGAAGAATTGGAACATAGAAAGTGTGAGAATGGATTGACTGAATGTTTCCACATGCGTGTGAAATGTACCTAAGCCATTATCGAACAGAAAAACACAACAGGTGAAACTGTTGTCAAGTTGAGTAACTCTTGCAAAACATGTATTCAGGCTTCATTTTAGAATTATCTTTAAATATTGATTTACGATAACAGATAGATTTTTAAGAACATTATCCCTTCAAATCGCTGTATTATTTCCTTCATTTAAAACATGTTTAGGTAAAATATGTAGATCTAGATAGATTTTTAAGTCTGTATATGCGTTGAAATCATGATACAACACTTCATACAGATTTTAAGGCATCGCAGATTAATAATTTTAATATCTTAGAAAAAGGAAAAAAAAATAATATCAATTCAAAAATAATTAATGACAAAAACAAATCTTTTAAATTTTTTTCTATTAAATCAAATAAAAGACTTTGTTTATTAACCACGACTTTTTTATTATCACATCTACCGGTTTCGCTACGTTCGAGCTTCATCAGGATGTGAAATATAACTAAAAACTAAGACAGAGGTGATGCATATTTATAGGAAAACAGAGGGAGACAGAATATAATACATTATAAAAGTAGGAGGAGTCAAATATTACATAGTCATAGTGAATTGAAGATATATAATAACAAATTCCAAAAAAACACATTTTTACATGAATTATACATATAATAATACATTTTAAAGACATAAGAAAAAACATAAACCTATTATTAAGGAGTGGAATTGATTGTGGGAAACAAGTTAAATATAGGACTATAGAATGTGTTTTTTTGATTGGATAAATTAATTTGTGTATTTAATAAATGGTCTGATAAGTTACTGTTTATAGATTTCCTTATTTCTAATAATTCTAAATTGTCTAACCTAATGCCTATACTATTTTTATGTAAGAGACTAGTACCTGTTATTTTATCAAATCTATGGTCTGCTAAATATTTTTCCACTTAACCGGTCTTTCCTCTCTAATGACATTGTATATCCTAACTCTAATTAACTTTCCCTACTCGGTTATGTATGTTTAGTTTTTAACTTTAGTGGATAGAAAAATAAAGTGACGTAAACTAAGTTATTTGTCTTTTTAATAAAATAAATAATGCCACAAAGTGATTGAACCGGTCAGAAGAACTTTTTATCGTAAAATTGTTATTATTTCTTTGTAATAACCCTCTGTCCGCTGTGTACATTATAGATAAAAATAAAATAAAACTAAATCAGACGACTGCCAAAAGAGATCGAGATAGAAAAAGGTATAATTAAACTCACTAGGAGAAAACTTACTGATTTAAAGTACTGTTAATATTTCCTGTTAGAAACGGGGCTGCAGGCATTTAACAAAAGAATTGACACAGTTTCTAACAAATAATGAGTTAAAAGTAGTGGCGGCTTGTGACTTTTGGGTGTTCTAGAGTGCTAATATTACAAAAATGGTATTATTGATGTTGTTGTAGCTGAATTTTTTTTTTTTAGAAAATTTTGTATGAAGATTTTCAGGAAATTTCGGATTGGCCGTGCGCCGCACGGATTTACTGAAAATCTTCATACAATAAATTTTCGAAAAAAAAAAATGTTTTCAATAATATTACCATTCTAGTTCACCCAAAAGTCACGAGCCGCCACTAGTTAAAAGCGAATGTTTTATGAGGACGGCGGAGCACGTGTTCGTACAAATACTGATATTGTCGCATTCTGTCATGATATTGATTAGGAAAGAACACTTGCGCGAACACGTGTCTCATTATTTTCTGAATGACTAATATTTTTAAATGGCATGCTATCACTTTTTTAGCAGGATCATTTTTCTGGATGCAGATTGTTTCTAAAATATCATGTAGTTGATTATACTCACCAATAGCAAGGAGCACCTTCAGCTTAGGGTTAGCTTTCTTCAGAGCATTGATTCTGTCGTACAGTCCTGGTTTTCCGTCTTTGGTTTCATCATTGGACTCGAAGGAGCTGAGGCGTCCTTTCTTCAGCCAGCCGAAGGAAAAGATGATGTGGGTGCAGAGGTCGGGTTGAATGTCCTCGGGGATGAATTTACCCACCTTTACTCGGTACTGGGACCAATTGGTGTAATAGCAGACAATCTGGGAACAAATACGAAAAATAAATAATTGTTTTAACCTTTCCTCGCAATGAGAAAGCTTTGAAAAATCTTTAAAATGTGACATTAGACAATAAGATAAAAGCAGCAACCTAAACTTAATACATCCGCAATAAAATTGACGTACAATTTTTATATTTAATTTTTTACTCGAATACCGCACAAGAGTCTATACTGCTCCCAACCCTGAAGGTAATGGAGGGGAAGGAGATGGGAAAGAGAAATATTAGGAAGTACCTGGTTACTCAAAGCAACGTTTCAATTCTGAATTATGGCGTTACACAAGGGCGATACTGTGTGTATCTTCCACTCTGGTACGTGCAGCAAATATACTATATATTATTGTAAATTAATAATTTGTGTGGTAATAAATAATAAAATTAAATTTATTTGTAGTAATAAATAATAAAATTAAATTTATTTGCGCACTCTAGGATTTGAACCCGCGACCTCAGGCCTCAAAAGCCTTACCCCTCTACCTCGGAGGCAGTCATTACTACACTACTTCATTAAACTGCTTTACGCACGATGTCCAATAACTCGTATTACAGCGAAAAAAACTGATGAATCTACATCATATTTGTGGGGTCGATTTTGTGTTTTTTCGATTTGAGCTTTAGTTTTCGAATAAATCGAGTCTGAAGACGGAATTTGATTATGTCAAATATTAAATAAATCGTTAGCTATGGGGTGAATATATCGAAATGCTTAAATAAAGAAAACAAATTTGATTCAAAATTTTCTGCTTTTTTAGTTTTTGGACACCGTGTAAAGGTATAAGTAAGCAGCTACTAATTCTTCTAACGTCCCTCGCTTCGGAATATCTTTTGGTATCAATCACAATTACCTATTTATAATTTCTGTGGGAATTCTTGCTATAATGACATACGCGTAGTTACGATGTTTCACGCAAATAAATAAATGTTTCGTTCACATAGAATAGCAGCAAAAATGAAAGCGTGGCAATTAATTATCGAGAAAATGTTAAAATTGTACGATCATTATCGTAGTTGAAAGGTAATTATTTCCCGACTGTGATATTATCAAAAACATACTGACAATACATATTCATTGAATAAGCACCTGCTTACTTCTTTCACATTAAATGAATGAAAACAATGATTTAGTAAAAAAAATATATAAACATTAATACTGCCACAAAACAAATCATTTTTATCTGATTTTCAATACAAACATGATAGAAAAGTAAATCGATAAAAAATAATATAAGTACAACGTAGAATATCTCAAATAATTTTTAGTTGTTCAAATGCATCCTTATAATTGGCAGGTGAAATAAATTTCCCTGGTGAATCAGGCTCCTATTCTTGCTCCTGTCGTGGTCCTGCACTGCAACTAGTGAATCTGCATCACATAGATTATTGAAAATATTTGATTTGTTTTTTCGCTATGAGCATTTCGATTTTTTTCTGCAAATAAAGGTTTAATAATTTTTTAGTACCAGGTCTGCATTTTGCCGCACTTTCAAATACTCACATCTAATATTTACTCCCTAATACATTTTTTTTTTCAAATTTGATTCTAAATGTGATGTAGATTCAGAAATTTCTCGGAGTTTCCAGACACCGTGTATAGAGCCATGAATACCGATTTTCGGGACGCCTGTAATACAGTCAGTCTCCAATAATCTAAGGCATCAATGATTTTCCTCTGCATATTCTACCTTCTACTTTACCAGTGACTGATTTTCCACATTCAAGTTCTCAATTTAGCAAAAGACGACCCCCAAAGTATATTTCGCACCCCTAGTCTTAAATTATGACATGTCAAAAAATGGCATTCGATGATTGGATCTTTCTAGGAAAGAAGGTGCGTAGTATTTTCTGTCTTCAAATTTTTTACAGTTTGTTTAGAGATGTGATTGTTTTATAGCAGGTATTTAAGAATATTGTCAATATTTCTCCATTATTAACTGAGAAGTTTTAATTTTGAATTCTGAGATAGTTGAATTCAATGTTTCAATTCCGGGAAGCAAATAAAAGAATTTGTGTGGTGTTTCCAGTTTTTAAATTGTGCACAGTTTGTTTAGGGATGCGATAGTTTTTGAGCAGGTTTTGAAGAATGTTTTCAGTATGTTTGCATTTAACTTAAAAATGCAAATAAAATCTACAAATTTTATACAGTTCATTTAGAGATGTGATCATAGACATACACACTATAATGAATATAGATGTGATAGCTTTTGAGTAGGTATTTAAGAAGGTTTTCAATAATTCTTGATTGGCCATATAGCCGATTTTAAATTTATAATTTTAATTTCAATCCATAGCCACTTCTCACACTCGTCCTGTCCGTTTTTGTCACCAGACGACCTACAGAAACTAACAAGTTTTCAAATCCGCGTTGCGTACAAAGTAAAGCAATTCTCCGCGTAGTTTTTTGTGCTTTAGGGAGAACAAAGAGGATACCATCAACCAGGTAGGACTTTTCAATATTCTTGTGGCATGCTCACGCAGTGCCATTTCTGTCCCTTTTGTTCATTAATTTCGTAAATAAGAAACTCGCGGCAATAGCAAATTTCCAGGGGCTATCGAAACAGTGCTACTGTAACAATGATTACAGTGATAACTAAAAATGCTAAATTTTGACTTGTCATCATCTAAGACAAGGAAGCAAATTGTTTTTAGCTATGTTGTAATATTGTTTACCTTGTATCCGTCCTTATCCTTGGTATCCTTGGAGCTCCCTATGACCGCGTTGTCCAGGGCGGCGGCTGAGGACTTGCGGGATGCAGGGGGCCTACGGAATCTGCTGGAGGCCGGTTTGGGGGCGCTCCCCGCCGCTGCTTGGTCCCCCCGCCGGGCGAGCACCTTGGCCGGGGAGGAAGCAGCGCTGCTGCTGGTGGATACGGAGGTGGAAACCTTCAGGGGGCGACGGATGCGCCTTCTGGCAGCTAAAAAAAAAGTTTACGAGTTAATGGAGGCTAAAACATATTTTTATTTTATTTTTAATTTGTATTAACTTAATGAGTAAAACGTCAATTTGTAATATTTAATAATTGAAGATAATATTAGCGATTCTCAAACGACAATTTGAATCAGAAAAAGATACGTCACATCTAGAATTGTCCTCAATGATTAAATATTACAATTTAAGATTCTACGTCCTGGGTTCAATTCACTGATACGACGGTATCTTTTTCTGACTTATCTGATTCAAATGTTTGTCTGAGAATCCCTAATATTGTCCTCAATGATTAAAAAAATAATGGCGGCTAAAATGAGAATGTAAAAAGACAATGGCGGCTAAAATGAAAAAAATTATCGTTGATGGCGGTTAAAATGAAATTTTTAAAAAATTGGATGTTAAAAAGCTAAAACCTCTATTTAAAGACAACATAATCTCGAATAGGCAGTTTTGAGGTAGAAATTTTGAGATATAAGTAGATAACCCCTTTATGGGTTTAGAAACTTCTATCGCACTTCTGCGAATTATTATAATACTTTTTCTTTTCCTTCCTATATTGCATAATATATCTTCATAATGCCAACATAAAATTATTTTAGCAATTTTTTATCAATTTTACCAACTCTCTTTGGTACAATTTTAACCATTGTATAAGCTACCAATACAATCAGAAATTAACCCAACACTGGTCGTTTTACAGAATTTAAACAATTTATAAAAAGTTAATTTTCTAGTTCTGTGAAGGTTCTATTCAAGCTCTTTCACTATATCATTATTAGGCAGTTGTTTCACCAAACTAAAATATTGAAAGAATTTGAATAGAGCCTTCACAGAACTTTGAAAACCAACTTTGCAATTTGATGAATTGTTCAAATTCTGTGAAACAATCCGTCCGAAGGTTTTATTGTATTTGTGAGTTGTTCAAAATTGGGTCATTTATTAACGACATAAATAACCCAGCTGAGCTCAATACAATGCAATTCATCTTTTTCTACAATTACAGCGACGAATGGACAATGCTTCAGTCGGAATGCGCTAAAATTTAGTTAAACACAAACGTTTTAGGAAAACAAGGATAAAATAAGCAATAAAAAAATAAATACCTACTACACTAAAATTTTACCAAAAGATTAAACAGTTTTTCTTAGTTTCGGTAAGTTTGAAGTTAATAAATTTTAAAAACACTTCAGCAGCAGGTTCGGAACACAATTCAGAGACTGCACCGGATTTACCTAACAATTCATTATCTATCCACCCGCATTATATCTTTAAATCGTGTCTATTTCCTTACGTTTGTTCAATACTTTTCATAGGACTTGGGCTTTCTTTTTGGATCTCCTTCAAATATGACCAAACCTGGTTTTTCCATACATTAATACTGGTTTTGAAAAAATAATTGAAAGAGCAATTCAATTGGATTTTCATTGTAGATGGAGTGGTTGTAAGCAATCGTTAATCATTAACGCAAAGTAGAACGTGTTATTAATATTGTAAAGCATTGATTTTATGATCTTGCTGAAACCTTGAATCTTTGACGAATGACTGAAAGAGACGTCATTATTTAACTCTAAAGTCGTAAGCCAGAGCTCTATTTCATACCCAGGCATCGGCCTTTGAAATACATTTTTTTTTAAATTTTTAACAAATTCCTACCGTGAAAAATGTACTAGCAAAACATTTATCACTATTTGAAGAGCTTTGGGGGAAGTAGCGATTTGAAAGTTCACCCCTGTCGGTAATTGATGGGAACGGAAACGGATGGTGGCGGAAGCTCGTCCATATGGATTCATTTCCGCCGGATGCAGCGACACGTGACATCTGTCGGGAGAATCCTGAAACACTGCATCACTGAAGATTGATTGCATTATGGGCGGAATTCAAACGATTTACACATCACACGACTTGTGGATCTAAAACGGAAGCCGGAATTTTTAATTTGTATTAACGACAGACATTGACATATGAGTATTGTAGTAAAATAAAAAGTTGGTTCGTTTCAATTAAAAAAAAGAACCGGTAATGGGTGTTCTGTTATTAGCTCTTTTTTTACATTAACTTCACACAGGAGGCCCTAATGAAAATAATTTCCCTCGGGGCGCATGTCATCTTTGGGGGTGCTGTGTAGATGGCATTTTTGAGGAGAGATTTTGTATTAACATGAGTCTTGAAGAGACCCATGTCGCAGGAGGGCAGAGAGAGGAGTCTTGTTTGTCTTTTCTTTAGCTAGGCTGAGGACACGGATTAAAATCATTGTTTGTGTAAAAATAAAATATGTTTTTGCTCATGGAAGAGCAATAATATTTTGGAATTGGAAATGTCCATCTTCCACTTCCTCCTTTCCATTCATATCCCAACAACTTTAAGTCTGCCAATATTCCGAAAATGCAATTGCCAAAGTCCTGCTAGCTACATACATACTACCGTCCTTGTGAAGAAAGTGCCACCTCCACTTTTTTGCAAAACAAATTATATCCATTTGGTGTACGGTAATATAAAGGGTGGTATATTTTTGAGGATTTTGAGAAATAACAATTTAAATATGCTGTATCCCTACATTTCACCGTTAACTAATCCATAAAAAAGTGTCATCACATTATTACGTCAAAAAGTTACATATCCCTTGTCGTTGCCTTTTTTTAAATATTTGCATAAAACATGTGCATTTCTAAAAAGTATTAATGGATTTACCACCTTTTTAGTATGAATGCTCTCATATGTTTTAAGCTTATTCTAACTTGTCATTTAAGCCAAATAATCTGGGCATTAAAAGTGGCAAATCTTTAAATGTTATGTTTTAGCAATGAATCGGTTATTTTTAACATTAGATGTGTTTTTTTTAGCAAAAGAGTAAGAGTCATTTCTTAATCCGATATTTATATTTTGTATACAATCTAATAAATTGTAATATTTAACATAAGTATATAAAAAATATATCTATTTTACAAGGTTAGCACTGAATGATTTCTTTGTTTTGCCTTTTTGGAGAAACCACTCTCTTTTGCACGGCAGTGTATTATATGCTACCGTACCATACAATTATGCTACTGAAGTTATCAAAGTAGGTAAACCATAATAATAGTGACTGTACGTAAATCAAGGCGCAATATTATTATGGTCATTTGTATTAGGGTACCAATTGTTTATTATTTCCAAACGTAGTACAATACTAGAACAAAAGCTTGATTTGACTTGAAGATATCAAATTTTAATTAAGATTTATGACGTGTTCTTTCTGTAACAATAAACAATAAAACAATTATGTTTATTGTTCATTAAACTATAATATTCCATCATAACTAATGGGGCATGCCTACTACAAATTGTTACAATTAAAACATAAGATTAAAGAAAATATTTCACACTCAACAATGGAAGAAAACGAAAATCTTTGAACAATGGCTTGGAAACCTAATTTCAAGCATTAATATAAAGTTTTTCTTTTAGTCTAAGATTAAATTTGATTTGAATTTAGGCTAATCAAACAATAAACATTCATATTCCTGAGAAACAATTTAATTTTTTGCCTATTGATTTAACTAAAAATAATATTTGAAAGCAACCTAATTTCAAAATTGGATTTCCTATAAATGAAACTAATCGTGTGAATTCACGAAGCATACTCAACTTATTGAAATTATCTAAAAGACGACAAATATTTTATCTCCTTTAATGTATTTGTTAATTCTAGATTGGACTGCCCTGATGCTATTAATTTGTTGTCATTACATGCACCTCCGAAGCATACTAGATGGAATATATTGTGTCACAACAATAACTTTGTGTTGAATTCTCTAATGGAGAGGATTCACAGACTCAGCAATGAATTAATAGTAGAACCAAATTAATTCATCGTCTTTTAGTAAATCTCAAGAACGACGTATCATAAGCTTTGCAAATGCTTTATTCATAATATCTTTAAAAAACATATTTTTCTCCATTTCAAGAATTCGTCAGTTAGCGTGTTATTAACTTACCAAGCATATTTAATTTCATGCTTTATTTTTATATATAGAGTTTTCCAATAACGCATTGAAATTATTAAAATTCACTTGAGTGAATAAAATGCAAATCATCTTGAGTGATGAGGCTCATTTCCACCTCGGTGGCTTCGTCAACAAGCAAAATTGTCGCATCTGAGGCTCGGAAAACCCAATAATTTTGTGTTGAAAAGCCTCTCTATCCTCAACGTGTGGTTGTTTGCTGCGGTTTATGGTCCGGCGGAGTCATTAGACCTTACTTTTTCGAAAATGAGGCTGAAGCAACAGTTACGGTGAATGGATTGCGCTATCGAGAGATGATTAATTTGAGATGATTTTTTATGGCCGGAATTGGATGGTATTGACCTGGACAACGTTTACTTTCAACAAAACGGCGCTACGTGCCACACAAGCAACGAAACCATTGATCTTTTAAGATTGAATAGCAAAATAACACCTCTAATAGGAAAACCCTGTATTTAAAAAATAAATATTATTTTTGTTTTATTGTTGTTATGTTTAAATTATGTTAAGTTAAAAAAAGTATGTGAAGATAAGGTTAGGTTAATTTTGTTTTTAATTTAATTTAAAATATTATTGTTAAAAACCAATAGGGCGTAAATAAACAAATAATAGGCCCTGAAAATCTCAAATGAAATCTTCAAATTAATGTATAAAAACTAACAGTGGATAAGCGTATACATTCAACTTCTTGGTGTTCGTATAATCACGTATTACTGTCAGAAAAATATATTAAGAATTGTCTCCTTTAAACTGTCACTATAGATATGATATGTTTTATTCAGGCTGTTCTTTCCGGGTGATATACGACACTTTCGGGATACCGTGTACTACAGCCTGATCGCAGCTCTCAACGCTTCCAATCTAATGCTTCATACATTTATGAATGCAATTCTCTGTACCGGCCACAGGGGTATAGGATTCTCGGTTCATTTTATGGTGAATAGTTTTCATATCAGACATTGATTTATTCATGGACTGAATATAAATAATATATTCTGAATATCAGAGTAAAAATTTTTGTGGAAGAAACTGAACATCCGCATACAACACGCCTAATTCCTTAAGGATTTCTCATGTCACAAATTTTGACGACTTATGTGATACAGATTATACAAAATTATTCTATGAAACCCGGCAAGTGATTATTCGATTTTTTTTCCAAATATGATTGTTTAAAATAATTTAACAATAATATTTAATAATTAAATACAATATTATCTACTCTCAAACGAATCCGACCCTATTCCCTTCGGTCATATTTAACTGTATCATTATTCGACTAAGAACTACGAACATAATTTTCATTTTCTTAACGCATATTTTTATTTGGCTTCTATGTATGGTTTCTAGATTCTACCTGAACTAAATTCAATCTAGATAGTGTCTTGGATAAATATATCTAATTTTATTTTAATGTGCGACATCTATTAACTTTTCTTAATTCTTGGATAAATTTTTGAAATAACTTAATTTGTAAAACCTCAAATTTTTATAGGTATTTAATCATTGCTTTTGTCCAAGACACTATCTAGATTGTATTTAATTCGGGAATAATCTTGCAATCATACATAAAGATAAATAAAAAAAATTTTCAGTAATAATATAGTTTTTGTAATAATTGAATAGGAATAAGTCACAGGAAAAGGGTAACGGTCGCAAACGGGAATCAAACACTGGATTATTTCAACCCACTCGGTCAATGTAACCTAATTTTTTACGTCATTTTGGTTCTTCGTTTTGAATCTGTATATAATTTATATATTTTTTATTTTTATTAATTCTGAATTTGAAATATGAGATCGACAAAAATGACGTAAAAAAATTTAGTCACAATGGCGTTGTTTTGTTAATACAGACATCCTGGGTTCGATTCCGAGTTGCGACTATTACCTTTTTTTTATTTTCTGTGTCTAGTCTGTTTCATGTTTCGTTAAGATTTGTAAGTTTTATCCTTTTCTACAATAATAAAGTATTCAAATAAAAATGTTTTCAAAAAAGAAATTTAATGTGGAAGTTTAAATCAAGCGTTTTAATTTAAACAAAGAAAAATAATAGTACCTATTATTAAACGTATATCAGGGATGTAGGATTCAGATACATTTGCTTTGCCTGAATATTGATTCAATTTCGTGATACTGGTAGCACTTTTGTACAACGAATTTCTCTATTTTCTAAAAGAAAAGAAGAATATTTATTTGGTTATAGATCTGCAAAAATTTTGCTTGATTTTACTTTTATCGCTGACAGAAAACTTGTCAGAATAAGAGAGCCCACTCGGCGAGATAATATTGTAACTGTATATAGTATGAACTGAATGGGATGTCCCCTAATACTCCGGCTTCATGTCTGTAGTAGACTTGGCGGTTGATTTGTATAGCCGGGTATGGATGAGGGGAGGCGTGGGTGTCGGTGGATGGGGTGGTAAAGTTGGAAGTGGGTGAGTGGTGTGGGGTACACAGTATTACCTATTGGCGCAATACGGACCTCTGTGAGGACTGCAATGCCAAGCTTTTTGTACTTGTTTTAATACCTGCATTAACAGTTAAAAGCTAACTTAGGAAAGCTAATTGATTGAATTTGGAAAATTTAGAAAGATTTGGGGACTATCGACATTGCTTTTTCACTCAGATACTTTCATTAACGTTACCGTTTAAAACACAGTGAAATTAAAACAAAAAATGAATGAATAAAGTGACAATTATAAAATACGGAGCTTTTAACAAAGCACAAATTTGTGCATTACAAACATATCAATAACACTGCAGATCATAAGTGCGTACAAATTGAATTTTGTCCTAGTCACCAAACACATCTAAAGCCATTAAAATCAGCATTTTGAAAAGTTACATTTTTCATGGAATTTCACCAGGGTAACACTGATTTTATATTTCATAGTATTTCAGTGTGCAAACAGATTACATATTTCCATTCTGCTATGTAAATATATATAAATAAAACATTTTGGTTAAAATCGTAAATCTCCGAAAGTTTTCTTTCAAGTTATGACACAACGTTGCATTTGAACCTACATTATACAGATGTCTCCTGGAACAGATAAAACAGGTTTTTTTAAAAGGAAATAGCCGCATCTGTTGGACGTAAAAGCAACACGCCCTGTTTCTCTATCTACACAAACAGACTTAGCCACAGCAACGCTTAATAATATAAAAAATATATGTTTTCCCTGGGATTGGAACATGTGAATCTACCGCTCTGCAGCGAACGCCGTCGAGCTGTTACTATCAGATTTGTGAAGTCAGAAATATCTTTTATTAGAAATGTATTAAATATTTCAAATCCAAAGAATGCGTGCACGCCACTGTGCCCGCAGTACGTGACGCTGCCCACGGCCGCTTTGTACCTATTGTACCAAAGCATTCTTCGGGCAGGGCGCCTCGTGGCCTCGCAGCCGAACTCTGTATTATTAAACGCAATATAGCCCGACGATATTATAACACACAAATAGATGGATGTCAGCCAAAATACCGAACGATGCTCCGTTGACGTATTATCAAATAGGTACAACGTGATAAATGGCGGAGTACACTACAATATCTCTAATAATATTGAGCGCCCTCGATCGTGGGATTGGAATTTTATCGCGTATTTTACCCTATGCGAGGAATTTTGATTTAATATTTCAGTCATTCCAATTTCAATCAAGATTTTTGAAATGTTTTTGGAAAATATTTTCGATATTGCGAAACTTTTAAAATTGTTAAACAAATCAATTTTTAGGTAGTACCTTCATATATATGTTTCTAGTTTGTACCGAATACAATATACGACAAAGAGTATTATTTGCCGTTATAACATGCAGTTTGACAAAGTTTTTAACTAGTTGATATCACTGCTAAGATAATCAAACTTAAAGATGAAAATTTTAATTTATTAAGTAGGGCAAGCTTTCTAGTAGCTACAGATTTTGTTGCTTTAGCACCTTTTTACTAGCCCGACACCTATTTACATAACATAAAAAATAAGAAAAAAAATTGATGAGTTGAAAAAAATGATTTCCTAACTGGCGACGGTACTGGCGAATGCCTCCGCGCTTCTCGTACATTCCTAATGCTAGATTAGTGTTATTTATTTATTTGTCGCCCAGAGGGCTTCTTTATTCAGGGTGTAACATCACGTACCTGAAGGATTTAACCCAGTGATACCTGAGCATATTTGGAGTAAAATCGTAGATATCCTTTCGTTGCCGATGGCAACTTTTTTCATTATAAAAACTATTGCCTCACTACTGAGTAGTTCTGAGTAGGTTTCAGCCTAGCGGCTCACGTGATACACACTCCGTCTCGTTCCAGCAGCACGGTAATAGAAGGAGAGAGAATGCGTATCACGTGATCGCGAGGTGATAGCAGTTTAACCAGTGGCGACTTATGATAGAAAAATATCTTTTGTTTTTAATTGAAATATTGTTTATGCAGTACAACATTGGAAATAATTTTCAACATAAATATAGCAAAAACAAGTTTACAATAGAAAAAAATACAATAAAAATAAAATTGCAATAGAAAAAGTACAAAAAAAATACGGTGTTCAGATATATTAATAAAAAAGATAACAGACGTTTTACGAATATGTAACAAAACTCTATTAAATTGTCCTTATTTACGTATAATATTAGATACTAAAAAATACAATTACAGAATAGTGAATCTTTGACTGTCCAAACTGGGAAGGTTTCCCGTTTCAGGACAATCAAATTGATAGGTTTAATTCATACGAAGTAGGTAATGTAAAATGAATACATAGCAACTAATTCCATCATTGGAGAAATTACTTTTTACGTAACATTAAATTCATAGCATTACTTTCATGTTTACAAAATAAGAGATAATATTCAGTAAACATCTTAATTTTTTTCATGTAACTACTGTATGTTTTCAATAAAACTACTTCTTAAAGCAATTTGCGACAGTTCAACTATAAAATATATTTTTTTAAGTTCCCGGACAAAGTTCAGATAATAATAATTATTATTGACTCGATATAATTGTTTGTATTTAGGTTTAACACACACGTTTAAAAACAACATCATTTAAGATAGAAAAGACACTTACGATCTGAAGAATCGGTGGATTGTGTAAAAAGAGTCACGAGGAGCAAGATCACTAAGCTCCATTTCATCAGCCGGGGAGGATACTGGAACAAATAAACAAATTCATTATTAATATTTGGTCACAATATTGGCTATAAAAGCTGTAGACTGCTTTTGATTAAGTAAAAATTGTACACAGAATTAAAGGCAGAGATTATTTTAAAAAAGAAAATAAAATTTCCGTTACAACAATACCAACCATAAATTATTTCTTCTTGAAAATCGGAAAATTGGAAAAAGTCAGTGCACCGAGCTTCTATTTAATATTCTATGACCGAAGTCTCCGGCATTCGTTTAAATTCTCTCTCCCTGGCAATTTTTTTTTGCCTTTTGCGGAATACAATTTTCCCAATCATCTTTCTTTTTTTAAGAATTGGAAAATAATGGGTAGAACGAGAAGGTGGTCACATAAAATATGTGTAAAAGAAGATATATTAAGTCAAAATAACAAAACAAAAAACGTTAAGATTTTTTAAATTTTATATTATAATTCTACCGGCTGCGCCACTGTTATATAATTATTGTATGTGGTATGTTTTGGTAGTTTTATAAATGATTCTCCGAGATGGATTACTTCGTTTATTATTAGCCGAAAATTATATTTCATTTGATTAATTTGTGTTATTTCAATAATATAGTATATTTGTATATTTGCGGCACGTCCCAGAGTAGAAGAGACTCTCAGTATCGCCGTGGTGTAATACCACCATTTGGAATTGAAACGTTAATTGAAATGGCTTTAACCGTGTTTGGTGACAACATCTGAATAGCCAGGTACTTTCTCACTTTCTTCTTCCCCATCTCCTTCCCCTTCCCACTACCATCAGCCTCACAACATAACGCCATTGGGGATGCCAAAGTCTCATTGGCTCTAGACGGTTGGGATCAGTTGGGACTCTTATGCGATATTCACATTTAAAAAAAAAAAAGTCTACGGAAATGTGTTTACTAGCTAACAGGTGAGATGTGAAAGAGAGAGGGAGATTAACTTCAGCATCGCGTTGTATTTGTCTATGACCTATCTATCTCTCTCTATACTGACGAAGACAAACACACTACTTATTTGTCTCACAGAGTACAAAATTATTGTTGAAAAATAAATTTATCTACAATCTAAAAGATTTTGTATTTAATTTCTTATTCGGAACCATTTCATTACTTAACTAATTTATCCTGAATTCTCGCAGCTTAAAGTTTATTGCAGTTGGCTGAAGTTTTGATTCCTCAAAGTGCAGCAAGAAACTTTATTCCGTGAGTAGTTGATGAAATCATTATGGGTCCTACTCTAGCTCTGATCTCTATTCTGAAGTTCACCACTTCACCGCTGCAAGTTCCGGGCTCTGGCAAACAGTTCAACCAATTCATATCAAATATGAAAGCCGACTCTTGTTCCCGTATATCTGGCTAACTTTCTGTAATGGTGCGGAATAATGTCATATTATATTCAATTTATTCTATCGATCTAACTGTGGTAGTCAATTAGCCGTTTTAATTAAGATTCGAAGTTGGTTGAATTTAAATCAAACGAGCTAATTAATTCAGTTATTACGAAGGGTTTTTTTTATACTTTAGCATTAAGCCATCCTCCGCAGGGGTTGACTGAAATGATGAAGCTATGCTAATGTTTAAGTGAAATCGTTATCGGATGGTACCGACATTTTAAATTTTTATAATGTCATCAAATTTCAGAGAATTGCGTGTGTGTGCGCATGTGTGTGCATGAGTACCACCAAAAATTTATGGAATGCATTGTCATCGATAAAGATTCTATCTGCCAAGTTTCACCTCGATCGGATGTAGGGAAGTGGGTAAATTTCCATTTTCAAGTGTCCATTTCACTCATGCATTCATTAATTTATTAATTCTTTCATTTCAAGAAACCGAAATCGGAATTCAAATAAATGCATTTAAAAATATACGCCTTAATCCCTTACTTATAAACGCAGTGTAAATATAACGCGGTGCGTAAAGTCAGATCAGTTAAAAGCTTGACTTATTACCACGACGTTTGTATGGTTAAAACGGTTTTAAACCAGACGCAAGGCTGGCTTTACCACAGCATCGTTGAACCGGCTTATAAGAATCTAATTAGTAAGAAGGTTAGTCTTTATCATACTAATTCCACAAAAAATTGCATAATAAACATTCATAAAACAAACATGATTTACTTAACAAAAATAATTTTCTCGCTACTCAAATAATTCCTTGATTGCATTTACTTCAGCTGATTTCATCAAGCTATTACTCAAGTAATTCCCTAAGACTCACAGTACTTTGACAACCACCAAAGCACCTCATATTGTGGCAACGGCGTGTTTCATCGGGTACTTGGGTGGTGTTATACGAAACCACGTGCAGTTGGCAAATTAAGCAGTAGAGATTTCTAATTTGCAAGTCAAATCGAGGAGCCCCAAAGCAGTTCATAATTAAGTTGCGCCAGCGTAATTTTAGGCGAGGTATCACCAGGAATTACGATTGCATCTTGTAACAAACTGGGTTCTGTGTTCTTGATGTCTTGTGGTCGGTTTGCGAAACAAATTAAAGTTAATATTCATTTATTGACATTTTTTATGTTATTTTTTTAAGTGTTCGACTGCACGTTTTACAATGAAGAAGAACTTAATAATAAATTTGCTCTTTACACGGAGATAATGAGTAATGCTGATTTATTAAAAATCTTTAAATATTACCAATTTTTTAACTAAAATTTGAAGCAGAAAGATAATTTTGGAAGTTTTTATTCGAAGTAACCGTTCAATACGACCGAAGAAATTAAGGTCCTATTAGCGGAGTGGCTTTAATATTTAAATATTAAAAATTTGAGGATTTTCTCATTAAGTTATTCCAAAAATAAAATATTAAAGTTCTCTTCTAATTATTGGTAATCCTGTTAATAAAGTCGTAATAATATCGGAACACGTTTTCATATACCTAAGTTAGTCTTAAAAATATATCATGACTAAATGTAACAATGCTAATTTTTATGAACACGTGTTCGGACATCGTGACAAGAAAATTAATATTTTACTTAAAGTTTTTTAGGATACCTTTCAATCCATTTGTTTCGTCCATCGTTTTTTAAGATTCTTAATATATTGGCAATATTCTTTATCAGGAAGTTTTCTACGTGGTGGTTACGATCTTTGGTCACAAATCCGGAGGTCGCAAGTTGAAATCTTGACGTGTGAATGTAAATTTCAAATTTGTGATATTTCACAATTTATTGATAAAATATAATAATATATGGTATATTTTTACGGCACGTTCCAGAGTGGTAAATACTTGCAGTATTGCCATGGTAACAAACCACCATTCATAATCGAAACGTTGCGGTAAATGGCCTTAGCTGTGTTTGATGACCAGTTCTGAATAGCCAGGTACTTCCCCACAATCCCATTTCCATCTCCTTTCTCTCAAGCCTCACAAAATATCCTAATCGGGGTTGCCATAGTTTCTCTGGCTCCAGACGGTTGGGAGCAGTTGGGACTCTTGTGCGGTACTCACATAAAAGTATAAATTAAGGAAGAAAATTTCAATGAAACAAAGCTGCTAGTATAAATTCTAATTAGTCACGCGATGCAATAAAAACGCAACGAATGCTTTTCCTACTGTCATTCATGACTAATTTAATTAAAACTGTGGTATGTCTCTGTACGCCCTGAAATTTATATTACAGACCATTTTATCGAGCATTTGTTTATTCTGAAAAGGGAGTATTTTGTACACACTTTGAGATCGAAATCACGAATACGATCCGTCTGACACTAGCCTAGCGTCCTATAATTTCATGAAAAGTACAAGTGTATCCAATGTCACTTATAAGTTGTACCAGAGATAATTTTACAAGCATATTTCCCACTTAATTCTTCGATAACCAATAAAATAAGGCGTCTTATCTTCCTTTCCACTTATTAGTGACACGCACATTACTCGTCACAACCAGTACTCGAACTCAAGGTCTATGACTATTGACTAGATCCTGAATTGTTGAAAGGCAAAAAGAATAGTTAAACCGTAATACATATGTAACTATGCATTGTAATGTTGTTCTTAGAGGTGGACGTTGTCGACTTTTGTTTAGTTTCAAATCCTTTAACATTACAAAACCCACACAGTGTTGTAGAATATACACAAAAAAAGACCATGATTGTAATTTAGTCTTTGTATTAAAATGTAGCTTGGGGCAATATGGGTATTTTAAAATTGACAAAAAAAAATAAAATTATTTTTGAAATGTTGAACATAATATTTGTAGGTGTCCTTACACACATAGGTACAAAGTCTACGGTAAATCAGATCCCCGCACTTGAAATTGATTATAATTACAGTTGATCAGCAAAAGATGATATATTTTAATTAGCTGATAATAAGGAACTCTAGGCAGGCTTCATCGAAAAATTTAGAAATCGATCTTCTGGCAACATATCTTTGTACAGAGTCAAGCAGTTTTATCAATTATTTTGGCCCCATTCCGGAGTTGACTACCAAATTTAATTATCGAAAGTACTTGACATCTGTATAGGGTCGGCAGCTGGTCACTATTGAAGAACCTGCTAGCCCTATACCTACAGGCATAGTGCCCCATACGAGCACAGAACGCTCAGCTTTCAGAAGCCAGATTTGCTAGTTATTTTATAGATAACTGAGCCAACGTAACGGTCCGTGATGCATATTTAATTTTTTTGAATTTCACACCAAGCTGGGAATATTTAAATTAGAATAACGTTACAAAAATAAAATACTCAATGTAATATGCAATGTAAGATGATAAAATAATTGATTAGGAATAGTACAATAAATAATTTGAAACAGAGCAAGGCAATTTTTTCAATTAGATTTGTGTTCTGCTTGCCGATATAAATTCTGCTAAGATCTGTTTGTAGTTGGTGATCGATTCGTTAAATATGTCAACAATATCCTTATAACCATTACCAAATATTGAAAAATCAAATATCACGATCAAAAAAATATAAAAATGAGGTGGTTTTCGTAATTTTCGTTCATAGATGTGCAATGCAAAACATTGTAAAGTTGAATCATAATGATAAACCCGTGCAACTAGAATAGACTCTACATTAAACTTTGTGGCCGTACATACTAAAACTTATTTTGGTCAAAGAAACTATTTATATCACGCACTACTTATGTTTAATATTCTTCTAAATCATATTAAATCTACCACTTCCTTAATTAAATTTAAATAGTTAGTTAAAATGTTTTAATATATTTTCATCTTTGTCCTTTCTTAAATAATAAGATTTCACCCCAGCTGTCTTCATTATCTACTTTTTCTTCTTGGGAATAATGATTAATGACTAGTTTTGGTTCAAATATTGTTAAAATATTCTGTCAAATTACCCATCTGGTAACTCATCTAATACATATTTTTTCTTTCTTTTTGAAATATTTTGTGTTTATGGTAACTCGATGATTACTTCACTCAAATGTAAATTGTTAACCTTAATACAGGCTTTTTTTATATATATTACTCCACACATGAGGCCCTGAAGAAAATAATTTCCCTTAGGGCCTATGTCATCTTTGGGGATGCTGTGTGGAGGGTCTTTTTGTGGAGAGGAAGGAGTGAACATGGGTCTTGAAGAGTCCCATGTTGTAGGAGGGAGGAAACACAGAGGCCGGCAGCTCGTTCCACAGCCGAGCTGTTGAACTTAAGAACGAATCATAGAAGCGACCCGTTCTCATGTGACAAATGTCAACCGTGTACAAATGTTGGGCGCGCGTTTGGCGTGTATCCCGACTACGCACCGGTGCCGAAGGGATCAATGACGCTAGTTCCTCAGAGCATCTTCCATTGTAATACCGATAGCACAAGGACAGCGTACCTACCTGACGCCTGTGCTCTAAAGATTGCAGTCCGTTTGTTAAGATTGGGGAATCTATCAAACGGACCGCCCGTTTTTGCACAGAGTCAAGGGCTTAGTCCTAGTGAGGTTTATTTTTATGAGAAAAAACACCATTTATGTATAGTGAGATGCAAAAAATAAAATAAAATGCTAATAAGATTATGATATGCAAGACACCTTTCAAGCGATATTTTTTTTAATACCAATCAGATGAACTTAATGTTCTAACATGATTATAGTAGTTATAAAACCAGAAGCTTTTACCTTTTGTAAGTAATTGCTTCCGGAGAGTCTGGGATCCGAATTATTAAGATATAATAGTTATATACAAAATGCAATCATTTAATCAAAGTATTTATTTACATTACTCTCAGTGACCTCGTCTGAGAATCGTTAAACGTGTGAGTCTCCTTGAGTTCAAGCGTAATTATTTACAATTGTTTTCACTTTAATTACGCCAACAGATATGTGCGTTAGTCAACAAGTTCAGAAGGAAATAATCAAATCTTGCGATAATTAAAAAATATATTTTTTGACTAATCGGATAAGAAGTTTACATGTATCATAATTTGATCTCGGATTATAGGCATTAGCATATTTTGCAGAGTAAATATTGTAGACCTTTTTTACCATTAATGCATATTTCTGACAATTAATATTCGCTGCAAGAGCTGTTCAAATTAGAAATGGTCAACATTTTTAGTTATTCTATTTGGCAAATGTTTAAAAAAAACTGGATTTTAAAAGATATCTTCCTGTTTTTATCTTTTAGTTTAGGCACAGGTTTTTTGCCATCGTTGGTGCATATTTGGTCATTGTTAGTTAAATGTTTGCAATGATAGTACATATTTGCTTGCTTAATTTACCATTTTGATAGTGCATATAACTTCGTATTCATTTGCGGTTACTCTTTCTTTTACATTACTTAAGTACTTTTTAAAATTATGTATTCTTCATCAGTGTTAAATATGAGTTCATTAACTTGGCAAAATGAACAATTGGCTCGCTCTATGTTGGTATGTAATTATTATGGGAGGAATAATCCTACGCTGCTCTTAAAATGGTATAATTTATGGATTCTAATTAAAGTGATCGATAAAGTAGACGAGACAGATTATGTGGGAAGGATTGATGTACCTTAAATATTTTGTTTTCGTTCACGCCTCATGTGATATCCTCATCCTTATTAATTCTAGAATCTAGAACTTTTAAAGGATTGAACATTCGCTGGCTGATTATGTCATTCAACCTTGCAATAATTATTTAATTTTACTTATGCTGATAAGTAGTACTTCTCATATTTCCTTCCTCCCCATCTCCTTCTTCTCCCCAAAACCTCCAGCCTCATAATATACCCTTATTAAGGATAACATAGTCCCACTCTCTCTAGTCAGTTAGGAACATTTTGTGGTATCAATATAAATCGATAATAATCAGATTTTCAAAGAAAAACGTATTGATGGTAATTATTTTTAGCACAGCAGTAAAATGGATATGTTTTTTGTTTTTTTATCGGCTAGTATGGAAAAATGATGCAAAAGCTAATGATAAATACATACCCGTAAAATATATTTGTATGAGTTGAGAAACTGTAAGTAATATCAAGAGTACAATGTACACACCACATGTCTGGAAGTGAAGTGCCATAACTTCGATAGAATGCTACGTGATAGTAAAAATACCATTAACTTTTTAGAAATTAAAACGTTATGGCAGTTTTCAGGCAAAATAATTGATAAATATTTTGATACGAAAAAATCAAAGGAATTTCGATATTATTTCTTCCATAATGTGGAATCACCTCCCGAAGTTAGTGCACTTTACCCCCAGGCATCATGTAAAGAGGAAAGGCTTCTATTTTTAAGATTAGTAGTAACAAATAAAAATACAAGTCGGAAGGGTAAATTCAAAAAGTGATCGATCGTGACACTTGAAGAAGGTCAATTCCAAGGAAATAAATCAATGTTGTTTATTTAGTTGTACTAGTTATCGAACGGAGAGGTCAGCTTTAATTTATTTCGTATGTGAGCGCATATACTCTTTTGGACATATAAAACGCAATCAATATTCAAGTGTGCAGTGACCTCGTCCCATAATACACTTCAGTGGAAGAATCTAGATGCTAGATGTGACCGTTTTTTCAAAAGGTTGTTACCGTTAAATGTTTGAAGTTGACATTTCCATTACTCGTATCACTTCGTAACGATTTTTAAATAAGATATTTTCGAAGTCCAAAATAAAACTAAAAAGGTCACTATCGAAATGAAATATTTATTTATTTCAACTTTATTACTTTACGACATCCATAAACTATTATTTAATGTTAGATCCGTCAACAATACGAATAATGAAATTTAAAAAATAACATTATTTGGTATCTCTCGTTCCAGGCGGATATAATTTCTTAAGAAATTTTTAAAGAAAATATACCTAACTAACCATCACGCCGTTTCCCCCCAAGTGTAGGCAAAGAGCACGGACCGCCAAACAACTCGGTCTTGGCACACACTCCTTATCTTATTCAAATTCATATATCGTATAATACATACTCGTCTGTTATTCTGACTCTCTACATGGCCGGAGTTTTTGGTTTACTTTCGTGGCATATATTCCTCGGGAGTCCCCGAATTCATCTACCATTCTCATAATGCTTACATCAGCTTACATCGCTTACATTATTTGCCTATATCCGCATTTCTTACACTATACATGGTTTTACCACTCATACGCCTCAGTGATATCATTTCCGGAGTATTCAGTCTACTTTATCTGCCAATTCTATGCTTAACTGAGATACATTAGAGTGTTCCATTGTGGACTGCTAGCTTCGCTTAGAAAATATGACGGCACATACATTTGTTTTATGAAAGCAAAAATTCCCTGATTTATATTTTATAACATGGCACTGTTTTCATTCCTCCCAATATCATCGTTATACGAGGAAAATATTATTATTTTTTAATGATAAACTAATGTTTATAAGAAAAGGTTTTATGGTTGTATGCATAAAGGATAACAAATAATTATAAGCTATAATTAGTCGATTGAAATATCAATGCAAATTGAAAATATCTTTATCGTTTTAGCATAAAGAATAACAAATAATTATAAACAATAATTAGTCGCCTGAAATATCAATATAAATTAAAAAAATCTTTATTTTTAGTATAAAGAATAACAAATAATTATAAGCAATAATTAGTCGCCTGAAATATCAATATAAATTGAAAATATCATTATCGTTTTAGCATAAAGAATAACAAATAATTATAGGCAATAATTAGTCGCCTTAAATATCAATAAAAACTGAAAATATCTTTATCGTTTTAGCATAAAGGATAACAAATAATTATAAACAATAATTACTCGCCTGAAATATCAATATAAATTGAAAAAATCTTTATTTTTAGCATAAAGAATAACAAATAATTATAAGCAATAATTAGTCGCCTGAAATATCAATATAAATTGAAAATATCATTATCGTTTTAGCATAAAGAAAAACAAATAATTATAGGCAATAATTAGTCGCCTTAAATATCAATAAAAACTGAAAATATCTTTATCGTTTTAGCATAAAGAATAACAAATAATTATAAGCAATAATTAGTCGCCTGAAATATCAATACAAATTGAAAATATCTTATATTGAAGACTCATACTTAATTGAAAATATATTATATTGGAGATATTTTCAATTTGTATTGATATTTCAGGCGACTAATTATTGCTTACAATTATTTGAGAAAAATAATGCGTGTTCAATAATCAAAACAAAATGAACCTTTTTCTGTCCAACTGGGAAGGATTCCCGTTTCAGGAGAGCCAAATTGTGTATTTAGTACATAATATTCTTACATTGCTGTCAAAACAAATTTTGAGAACATTGTTGATTGAATTCAAAGTGACAGGATGGTTTCTTTATCCTTGAAAGAATTGCAATGATTTAATTTATTACCAGGGTCAATTTGAATAACATTAGTAATTGCATTCAGAACAGATGAATGGTTTCTTTCGGGACATCACAAGTCTGAGATATATAGCTGATATTGTGATAAAGCCCTTTATTGAACACAGGCAATATTGTACCTACCAAATTAGTGTATCAGTACAGGGTATCGATTCTCCTCTACAGGCCGCTCGAGATCGCCGTCGAAAGTTTTTTTTTTTTTTTTTTTTACAGTAATACCGCACAAGAGTCCCAACTGCTCCCGTATGGAGCCAGTGAGACTATGGCATCCCCAATTGGGGTATGTTGTGAGGCTGAGGGTATTGGGGAGGGGAGGGAGATGGGGAAGAGGAAGGTGGGGAAGTACCTGGCTATTCAGATCTGGTCACCAAACACGGCTAAAGCCATTTCAAGCAACGTTTCAATTCTGAATGGTGGTCTTACACCAGGGCGATACTGAGAGTATCTTCCACTCTGGAACGTGCCGCAAATATACTATATATTATTTTAAATTAATTAATTGTGAAATAACACAAATTAATCAAATAAAATTTATTTGCGCACGCCGGGTTCGAACCCGCGACCTTCGGATCTGTAGTCAAAAGCGTATACCACTAGACCACGCCGGCCGTATATTAAGTACGTACATTGGTCCACGTTCCTATTTGTGAGTCTCGTCAAAGGTACATACTTACATACGCCAAACGTCAAAATTCATTCCACTCGAACAGCGAGTGGGTCGAACCACTTCTTGCACTCGTTGTTCGAGTAGAATGACTTCGTCGTAAATCGAGGCCCTGGTGAAATATTTTTTTATTTTTTTATTAATTGTTTATGATCATATTTGTGTTCTACTTTGAACCCATTCTTGTTTGTCATTTATTTTTATAAATTTAGCACATTATTTTCTTTATTATTATCATTTTTACGAATTCTTTATATTAAAACATGTTTTACTCACTTAAATAAAATTAAAAACTAATAAAATTATGTTCAGAATTATAAGTTTCTGTATTCCAAAACAATACAGTTACAATAAAGATACCGACGAAGGTGAATGGTAAAGCTACCTCAATTCATTCCAGTTTAGGAATAGCAAATAATAATAATAACTCTTACTTATAAATAGTCTGTACCTAATTAAAACACAATTTACACTTTGACCGTTGAGTAAGGGTTCCCATTAATTTTCCCCGAATTGTAATAAACCGCCGTGAGGGGGATGTTTTGGGGCTGTAAATAACTTAATGTTGACAATAATTATACTCTTATTCGTGTGATTTTAGGAGGGTGTGCTTAGTTTCGTAATAAGAAGGGTAAGGGGCCAATAACCTGGTTTATGGGGTTCAAGTTGGGTTGGACAAGGGGAATTAGATTTTAGGAATGTGAAAAAATGAATGAATCAATTAACAAAAGAAATATATGTCTATTTTTAGTACGAGTTTAGGAATATAAGGTGTGAAAACACATTTTGACTGAGGCACCCTTTTATGTGAATACCGCACAAAAGCCTCAACTGCTCTCAACCATCTGGAACCAGTGAGATTAAGGCATTCCCAATTTGGTTATGTTGTGAGGCTAAAGGTGGAGAGGTGAATAAGATGGGGAAGAAGAAGGTGAGGAGTATATGCCTATTTAGATCTGGTCACCAAGCCATTTCAAGCAACGTTTCAAATCTGAATAGTGGTCTTACACAAGAGCGATACTTAGAGTATCATGCTGCAAATATACTATATATTATTTGTAAAATAACACCAAATAAAATTTACTTGTGAACGCAGGGATTTGAACTCACAACCTTCAAATTGCTAGTCGGGAGCCTTAATCAACCACTTACTTGACCACGGAGGCTGACAGAGACTTACTTAAACATAACGTATTGAATCATTTAAGAATTCAAGAAAATAAAAATAAATATTTATGTAGAACTTTGCAAGCACACCAAAATATCAAAGCTAAAAATATGAAAAATAATTGAAAAAAAAGTTGTTGATTCAAAAATGGAAGCTGGTGATTGATAAAAATCACGGGATGTAACTAGGTGGTAATAGCTCAATTGATACAGACGCCATTCCCGATAAAAGGATCTGAGTTCAAGACACGTGTGCTAACGTTATATTTGTATTTTCTGTGACTTTGTCTCTTTTTGTAGAATACTATCTTGTTCTATGATTAAATATTACAATCAGGTTTATAAGCTTAAAAAAGATGAACCAAATAAATTGAAATAAATAATTATTGGTTCCAATGTAAAATTTATATTATTTAATTTAATGAATTTAAATATGTATTATTTTACTTGAGAACATTTTGAAAAGACACAGAGACGCCTTTTATTTTCAAGACACATTTTTTAAGCTTGAGATTTTCGTTTTCTTTAGATTCTTCCAATAGTTCAAGAAAATGTGCAATAAAAGCGTAAAGCATCACACCTACCAACCAACGCTCTAAAATATATTTAACGTAATTACAAGCAGCCTTACTAAAAAACGTGGTGTAAATATTACGCGGCGCACAAGGTCAGAACAGTGAGAAACTTGACTTATTACCATGGCGTTCGTTTGGTTAAAACGTTCTTAAACCAGGCTCAAGGCCGGTTTTACCACACCAACGTTGTACGGGCGTGTAAGAATCTAATTAGTAATACGAAAGGTGAATAATGATTTTATTTTACGAAATTAAAAGATTTCAAAATTTGTTGACATAAGTACGGTAAAAAATAGCAATAGTGAATGTTATAAAGAACTTGACAATTTTTTTAAATTTTTTCTGCTTTATAAATTACATTTCATGGGGTAATTAATGTACACTACCAGTCTTAATAAAAAGCCACTGTTTATTTTTATTTTTAAATGATATTTGGCACTCACGATTAGTAAAGAAAGACATTAAAGAATTTCTCGTAACGTCTTCAGGTTCTATTAAGTAAACGCGTAAATAATGTGAAGAAAATATGGGTCTAAAGTGATATATTTTTCTGTTTTTTTTTCTTATTATATCAGCAGAGCTGAAGATTTTCATGAATAATAAAGGAAAACTTACGACTGAAAATAAGCACTTTGTGTGCTCGGGAGTGCGCGAGGAAAGCTTTAAAAATTCAATAAGACGTGATAACTGAAAAGAATGGAGTCAAAATATCCGGGTAATGTGGAAAATATGTATGTTTTTACTGAGCCATGCATGCAAAGCATTTTGTCGGTTAAATTTCATACTGTCTTGCCACCGACTTTATAAATGTTGCGGTGGTTTTATCTCTGAAATTCAAAGCTTAAAAGGTTAAAAGTTGAAACTTAAAAACCGTCTTTAACGAAACCCACAAAATCATAAATTTTCTAATATCTAATTATACTTATAATTAAAACTTGTGACATATAACATGGTTCACTTTTTAAAGAAATGAATAATTGAATAAATAATAGTAATATAGATATATATATATATAATAACGAAAGCTTTTTTAAATATTTATGTTGAGGGATCAGTAGGATTTATAGGCCCTGTTAGAAGCTCTACCGAGCCGAACCCTCTGATATGAAAATATCTGGAGTCGGTGAATTATTTTCCCATTTGATCTCTGGTGAGTTGACGTGTTGTTCTTGTATTGTTTTGTATTTATTTTGCTTATATAATGCACTTGCATAATGTTGATTGACTAGATAATCATTTGTGTGGAAGGGTTTAGTTTTTCCTATCGGGAAGATTTAAGCCGGACATAAAATCGGAAGCATTACAAAATAATAATATACACATTTGTTGAATACTAATGTTGATTATTCATGTATTTACAATCTGTAAAATGAAATATTTTCCTTGCATACCTGGAATAAAATATCAAGTGGTACGAATCGTTTTGCGAAAAGATACAGACCTTTTTTAGTGAAATATCACCATAAAGACCATAAATATCTTTATTACACTATGATAAAACAAATTGATAAGACGATTTGTATTAGCATTATTAATACTTGTGAATTTAATCCTAAAATACTTTGATTATTTTGTAGGATCAAAAACCTTTTTATTTCTATTATTCGTTGAAGACAAGATCGGGGAAAAACTACATATATTTGTAAAACTTTAGTTTTTTATCTGTTTCTGGAGCTAGGTGTTTCACTAATTTATTTGTTTATCTTACCAATACCTCCGGCTAAGAACTTTATTATTAACGAATTCGTCAGGCGCTGTAGGAAACGTCGGTAAATTATTGTTATTATTGTCAAATTCTTCCGTTAGTTGCGAAAGGGCTAACTGCTATGGAGGTTGAGCGATGGACTGACATTTGCATCTTATTACAGACATTTGTCTTGAAAGTTGTTGTTTCTTGAAGCAGATGGATTGAATTCCTTACAACAAGGAAACCCTAGAATTCACTCGTACAATCGTACGGAATTTGTAACGTAGCGTAGCGCGAAAATATCAGATGGTCTTAGCAACTTGGAAGTGTCCTATGTGACAAATAACAAGTGACTTCAGCGACGCGGTCAGTCGGTTTGACATTTTCGTGTGAAGTGGACGCGGCGGACAATTATTGTCTGTCGAGTAGTAAACCAGATATTAAGTATTCGAATGCTTTAATTCTTTTTAAATTAACAATCTTTTTAATAATTTCCTACCTCGAAGTCAGCATCAATCCTTCTTACACAGAAATAGGTCACTGATAATTGGGAGCGGGAGCGGGCGGTGGGTACTTAGGACAACGTTGCCGCTTGGTACTTCTTCGCTTTACATCGCTTCAAACCGTTTCGCAATCGCTTACGACTTCGCTTACGTAAGACGTAGTGTTAAATAAGTGACAACTGACTTTTTTATTAGCCTTGTCCGTTCGGTTGCCGTAAGCTTCTAATGGTACGTATACATTTGCGAACTTAAACGCGAACCGAGTCATGAATTACGGGAAAGGAACGAAGCAACTGCAAGCGGCGTTTCGTGATATTTGCTGTTGCTCCCTTTCTTTCCCATAAGTTGAGGTTCAGTTCAGCACTTCGGCTCGCGTATTTATACGTAGCATTACACTCGGGGAATATTGAGGGTGCTTTAAGCAAATCTGTTCGATGTACGCTGTTGGAAAACTGTCTAAAACAGAACAGGGTAAATCTAACATGACATAAAACATAACACATTATTATAATTTAGTATGATTGTGATAGAGACTAAGTCGTAAAATTAACTGTTATATTATTATGAGCGTGGATAATAACGTATTTTTATTCTTAATATTGATGCAACGCTGTTTTTTTCAACCGGTTTTTACTCCTTCTGGTGCATTGCAATACTAAACAAGTTATCAGAAACTTATTCAATTAACAGGTAAACTTTGCCGATGAAATGCCAGCGGCAGAGAGTCGCCAAGTGATTCGAAATATCAAGTGTTTGCTTTTGCCAAGGCCGCCGAGTGTTTCGAGGTGGTTTACTGTACCCTAGGATATTGTGTCGAGGGAGGGGGGTGACAGTTGATACTGTTCGAAAAGAACGTATGGAGTACGGTGAACCCAAGTGGTTGTACTTGTCATTGAAATCTTTGCTGGACTATTTTCCCTCTCTAAGGTCGTAAGCTGAGATACAATAGGACGGTAAATGTAGGGTTTGAAGTGGACATTTACTCTGGCATTGTGAGGTGAATATATTTAAGTATATACTGATTAATTGTGGTTGTAGCGTGAATGATATCATAGTCTGGTAATATTACTCCGAGTGATAGATACTCTCAGTATCGCCCTGGTGAAAGGCGTTTTTTTCAGAAACGAAATGTTGTTGCTTGAGTGACTTAAGCCTTGTTTGATGACCAAATCTGATTAGCCAGCCACGTACTTCCCAACCTTCTAACTATCATTACTCATCTCCTCTTCCTATTCACTCCCGTCACCTAGATCTAGTTCTAACTCTCGAGCAGTTGGTACCTAATATTATGATATAACCAATAAAGCGAAATTCATAAAAAAATAAGAAGTTTGAAAAACTACGACATTTCATAAATTTAGCTTTTGACTTTGTAAAACTTGAAATTACTAGATAATTTTGATTATTATAATCTAAAAAAGGTACTTTTTTAATACCTGTTTTTATTCCATTAATATTTTTTAATGATTTTTTAACGACCTTTTTGTTTATCATAAACTCATCTATATAAAATTTAACAACATCACTGTAGGGATCTCGTGGAATACTTGCAAATTGAATAATATATTAAAACTTGCACTATATTTTCAATAAGTCTATTTAATATCTAGTGTGTTTTTTTAAAATGAACAACAAATATAGCATATATAACAATCCACAAATATAGCCTGGCAACAACAATGTTGCCAGGCTATATTTGTGGATTGTTGCATTTATTGCCAGAAGTGTACACTATTAACCAGGTGTTGCCAGGCTCCCCGATTGAGGTAATCCCTTTCAATGAGGATTTGTCTGCATTTAAATGGATAATTTAATGTGTTTTACGTGAAAATGTCGATTGTTAAAATCGCCAAAGCGACACGAATACATTTCATTACAGATAGAAAATTCCTGCACCGCATTTAAATTTATTTTCTCAGGGGTGAATTTAATAAAGGAGTTTTAATAAAGATGGAAAGAGTAAAGTTATAAACCTTAATGTTTATAGCCTTTCTATCCCCCTACATACATAAAAAGTTTAATTTAGTTAATATTTACAAGAAAAAAGTTTCTATTTAAGTTCACTGTTTTCCATAACAATCTGGCTTTAATTGATATTTTTCATCCGAAAAGTTTTTCCGTTCTTTTTTATGGAATTTTACGAAGGTGTCCAGCATTTAATGTCACTAATGTGTTTCGTTTACATTCGCAACGATAACAATTTATTCCAGATTGCATGCAGGGATCGTGAACAGAAATACATTCAGAATTACGATATATTAAATAAGAAATTTGACAAAGTAACACTACGTACATGGAATAAAAACAGAAAAAAGTGAAAAATTTTAGATACGAAAATTTATTCAAATAGCCGTGATTATATGTATAATGGATATTTGACCGTCTATCGTCTCCAGAGTGCCATCCAGGGGACTCCATCCGGGCAACTATGGAAGTGATGATGGTATTCTTCGATTGGCGTAATTTGCGCAGTAAGCTTCCCATGCAGAGGCGGAGAAGTGCCCTGAAAACCTTCGTCCCCCCATGAGCATTTTCGTGGCGCTGCAGTATATCGGTAGGCGAAACAGTAAGCATTATTAATTGTAAGAGACTTTTAGCTTACATTGGGTCGCAGTGTAATCTATCTATACTTTTGGCATATACAGCCTACAGAATGCGTTGAATATTATTATTTTGACGTTTGTACAGCAAAAATGAAAACGCCTTGACAAGATACCTGCTCCAACGGATATCATTCTTATTTGTCTTTCCATATTATCCTCAATGTTTTTCAGGTTGTCCGTGATTATAAGATCTTATATCTCTTTATTTCCTTAAATACTGTAACGTTTTTTTGTACCAAATAGCTGACTACTAAATTAGAGGATTTTTTTAACTGTTGAGTTGAAAAATTTCAATGCAACAATACGTATAAAATCCAATAGAAGTTAGATTATGAACACAGTGGGTTATATCACATTATGAAGCCACTACCAAACGACTGGTTTTAAATATCATGTCTGGCATTTTTTGTTCCACTGCTTAGTTTTTTTTTCCAAATGGACCATGCTACATGATATTAGTATATCAGCATATTAACATACATATCATGCAGTTTATACGTAGCATGGTATGACAAGAACACATTATAAAATGCTTTGCCATTAGGTATTTTAATTTAATGTTTTTAATAGCATCATAACCGCCTTAGTAAGTAGTTACAGATTATTTCCTACCTACTCGCTTTGATTAACTTGGCTCTTGGTCTAGATTCTAAATAAAAGTGAACGTTCTGATGTTAAGATATGGCACATGTAATAAGTACTTACACTTTTTGTCAAGTGGAGTCTATTTTTGCATTATTTTTACGTTATGAAATAATCATAACTGATGTATTAAGAGCAGGTGGATTTAAATACTTGTGATGCAATCGTCTCAGCTACGGACGAATAATTTAGCGTGAAATATTTATTATCATTGTGATCTCATTTTACGATATAGAATATTCGTAAGACATCAGAAAAAGTAATCAAAAGCTCGTGATTAAGAAATATTTAAAATCGTATTAAGGGCAAATAGGAAATAATTGTGGCAGGAAGGATGATTGTTAAAAAGTCATTTAAGGTACTCGTTAAGCATGAAAAAGTTTTAATAAATCCTAATGAAAATCATTATTACATGTTATAAATATATCTAATTACTTTAAGTACGTTTATAGATAGAGACACCCATTCATATCTTTAATTTTTAATAAATATAACATTAATTATTGAAAAAATAGGTTTTATTGGTTTAATTTTGCATTTTCATAGCGTTTATAACTAAATAGGATAACGTAAAAGAATGGGAGTTGGCAAGAGGGGAAAAACAATCAAATTAGCAAAATCACTTGAAATATGTTTATTGTATTATTGATTGAAATTCAACATGGCACATGTTTCTACAGTAGAGTGTGTCATGTTCGTTCTACAATCTGTCAATACAGGATTAAAGCTACTAAAAAATCTTTTTTATTATCGTTAAAAACACCATTTATCGCTTTAATTTGCGAAAATATCGTTAATGCTATGAATGGGTATCTTTTTTTATAGATTATCTTATTCTGACTTTAATATTAAAATTATTATTTTGCGCCAATCCAATGTCTGCTTTTAAAATTCGCACGGCGACGGCACGGCAGCGGCACAAAAAGGCAATAAACGTTCGTCCATTATCACAATAATGTTTCATTTCTATCTTGTACACAAAATATTAGTGAGAAAACCAATGTACGTATGTCTGCCTACTCCAAAAGAAAAAAAAGTAGTATTAGATTTAGTATTTAACAATGCATTTCCTACAAAAAATTGGTTGTTTTGAGGTGAAAAAATCCAATAAGCAATAATTGTTAAATAAAATATTAGAATTTATTTAATTATTTAGTGGTTTAAAAATAAGCCGATGTAGCACACTAGCTTGTACACCTGACAGGTTTGCGGTCAAAGGCTGCGGGTTCGATTCCCGTCGGCGGCATTTATTTTTTCTCGGAAGGTTTTTTTTTAATATATAATAAAAAATGTTAGTTTATTTGAAATTCGTACGATGATTAAAGTTTTGTTAAAGTCACATTGATCACATTCGTATGAGAAAAAAATATGAATTCACTTTTCGCGTAACCAAAGTATTATGTTGTAACTTTCTTTCTTTATTATTAATTTGTGATACGGAGCTACTATATATACACGGTGTCCGGAAACTCGTAGTACAAGCGGGAAACTGGAGAATCTACACCACATGGGGAACCCAAATAAACATAAAGTTTTTTGATTTGAGCATTTTCACAAAAAAAAAACAAAAAAATATATTTTTCGGCTATTTTAGGGTTAAAGTTTTTTCTTGTGTTTAGGGTTGAACAACAGATGTTTTAAGACTGCAGAGCAGAAATATTTTATGATTACACCGGATTAAATGAAGGGTGATTTCAAAATAATGCTTCAAATCCGAGTTTCTTCGTTTGTTTTACTTTCAAATAGTTTTAATAAGTTGGGTACTTTGATCTTCAGTAATAATTTATAAGAATTTGATTGAAAAAAAAAAAAATAAAATCAACTTCTAACTCGATTTACTCGATAACGAAAGCTCAAATCAAAAAAAAATATACTACAAAATCGACTCCAAATGTGATGGAGATTCACCAGTTTCCCGCTTGTACTACGAGTTTCCGGATACCCTGCATAATAATAAAAATATTTTTTTTGACGTCAGCCTGGTGTGGAACCACAAACTTTGTTTTTGTTTGCATAAAATGGTAAAACGATTGTAATGGACGATGTGACTGCAAACGTGATTGCCTTGAGAAATGCAATAAAACAATTTGTACGTGATTTCAGGTTGCCTAAAAGTACCATTGGATGACTAAAAACACACGTTAACTAACATAATTTAAGGTTTTTTTTTGTTTCACACCCTCAACACAGCATCCTCAGCAACTATATATGCCTGAACAAAATGATTTGAACCCTCTGAGCCTTCTGCGTTGAGTGATTCTGAGATTTCCACACTCCCCATAAGTTACTTAAGAAATCTATACTTTTATTAAAAAAAATATATGAGTAGGTACTTGTGCAATGATTAACGAATCGATTGTTGTCATATTTCAGAATACTCCGAATGGCATGTTCTAGAAGTATCGATTTTCCTTTCTCGATTTTTATAATCCGTGCAAAACGTGTTTCGGCCACATCGCCAGTGCCTTATTCGGCTTTGAATCAAGGTTTATTATTGATTACCTCATTTTCGCCCAACTTTACGTTGCTTATTTTTCGAACCATGTAAATTTCAGTATACAATTAATTAGATACTAGAGCTGATATTTATATAAAATAAATTTATTTTTTATCGTTTTTGAAGATATTTGTTTTTTTAAATAATAATAATAATAAATGCATTAAAATCTCCGCAAGGTCGCTTATCAAACCCACAGTTTAGCACTGCAAGTTATAACCACTCAGGTACTGGTTAAGACAACTTTTTAAAAACTAATGTTCCTGCTACATTTTGCAACAACCGCTGAGCGAATAATTTAATTATTTAATCATGTTCTCCATCAAATGTTATGCACAATAAGATTACAAATTTGAGGTAAATGAAAGTATAAAAATTCATGAAGGCAGGCTTACTATTTAGTGACATACGTCAAAAGATAGTTGTAAACTGTCTGTAAATGACGTTAAAAAAATAGTTGTAAACTGTCTGTAAATGTCCTTAAAAAAATAGTTGTAAACTGTCTGTAAGTGACGTTAAAAGATAGTTGTAAACCGTCTATAAGTGACGTTAAAAGATAGTTGTAAAGTATCTGTAAGTGATGTTAAAAGATAGTTGTAAACTGTATGTAAGGGACGTTAAAAATGTCGATGGCCAATGCAGAACCGCTGATCAGTTCCACATCAGCCCACGAGTACACTTGTTAGACACATATAAGTTAACCTCTTCCAACATAAGTGGATTAAATATAGTTCAAGTGTATTTAATTATGGCTGAGGTTGTACCTGTATACCCCATGGTGCATTTTAAAACTAATGATATTAAAGAGATTTAAATTTTATTATTTTTTCGGTCAATTGTTTTGATAATACTATGTCGAAAATAATTCAAAACATAACGTCCAATACATGCGTAACGTGAACATAAATACAGCAACAAAAACAATCCATAATGAATAGAGGGTGAGAATGTTTGGATTGAACCGATAAAAAACATGGTGCAGGTATAATGGATTTGAACCGTTTGTATAACATTTATTTAGAATTATTTAGATACCTCCTCGTGGTCTGAAAATATATCTTGATTATTTTGTTTTTAAAATGGTTTAGTATATAAATAATATAATTTATTTCCAAGGTTAAGTTAGCGTTAAGGAAAGGGCAATGAGTGAAATTGAACATTTAAACATGGACACGTGGAAGGAGTTCCGAGAAAATCGATTGATTATACATAATCAATTTACTGAATCATGCATAAATGAATAAATTTTAATTTTTTGACAAAAATAAGTGTGAGAAATAAAAAAATTATAATTTTTTTCACTCCAGGGTATCATTGAATGCAAATAAGAAAAATAAGGTTTGTAGGTGTGTGAGTGAGTACCGCTTTCACAACATATATATGCATACTTATACAATTTTAATTATCAGATATTTTAACTGTTAATTATTATAAAATAGTGTATTTATTAGAATTTTGATTCAGTTTTCATGACTGAAAGAAAACAAATCTTGGAAGTGGAAATTAACCCACTTCTCGACATCCGATCGAGCTGAAACTCAGCAGGTAGACTCGTTATCGATGACAATGCATTCCATCTACTGTGACATTGGTGGCAAACACGAATTCACCCGTGGACACGCATTTCTTTAAAGTGTAATGTCAGCAGATAGACTGATTACAGCAGTTGATATGAGAAATATACGTCGATTTTTCCCATTCAGGATTTGGTTCAGTTGTCAGCGCGGTTGACCTAGTCCCTGGGGGGGAAGGTTGAATCCTCAGTCAAACCAAAGAAAAATGTATATACTTGTGTTTGAAATACATATATTTAAATAAAGATGTATGGCATATAACTTACGGGGATGATTTTTTATCAGTGAGACTCGATTTTTCTTAATAGCGAATTAGAGGTGTTATGACACATTGTATCATATTATATTACCTCCGGTAGTATATAGTTAGGAGTGTGATCTCTCACAGCATCGCAATCTCCGACGATTCCCAAACAGTTGTACATTTATATGTTTGAAAAGCGCTGGGGCTGTGAATTTTCAGCCAGAGCGCGCTGAAATCAAAGACGTGATGGGATTTACTGATATCATCTGCAATATGCCGACTATGCTGCATGCTTTCTAATACGAAACTATCTCTATTACTTCCGTTGAGCTGTAGAAAGGATGCTTTTAAATGTAAAACTTTCGAAATAAGATAAGACAAGCTAAATTGTAACTTCGTGTAAGTGATTCCAGGCTCATGATGCCCTAAGTTATGTATAAAGTATACTCTGAAGAAGAGGTACAAGTAAATAAATTGTAGTTACTTCTGGTAAACTGTTAAAAAAGCGAGTTTTTTAAAAATTATTCTTTTTTTAAATCGGTAGTCTTTCAGAATTGAATGATTTTACATTTTCATTTAGTATTTTGTATGTAAAAATAAAGTTGTTTCTTATGTATACACGGAGGAAAAGGAGTATCGCTAATTTATTAAGAATCTTTTTAAATGATTGGTTATACGGCTAAGAACGGGATTGAAAGCCGTTTCCTGATAAACTTTTAGTAAATTCCTAATATATCGAATCACATGTTTAAGCACTTGCATTTGTCCTAATATTATATAATGATGAAATCCGAAAATATTAGAATTTTCATGAAAACAAAGTCGTGTTTTACGGAAAGTTTACTACGAAATCTGTCAATTCATTCGTTGAAGGCCTCCAATCCCGTGTTTAACCGTATTACGAATAATTTTAAGAGATTTTTAATTAATTAACATTTTTTTATATCAGTAGGTTTTCTACATGTGAAATGTGTATGAATAGGCAAATTTCAATCGTTTATCGTGATTTATTGATCGTGTTGCGAAAACGGCATAATACCCCAACAATAGCGCAGCTACCTCCTTCTTTTCGACAACGCCAACGTTTCGGACAACATTATAGTGTCCATCATCAGGGCAGATGTGGTATTGAAGATTGTGGTCCTTATGTATGTATAGTTGTTTGATTACAGATATGCCTTGATTTTTACGTCGTGTTTAATATTTAAACAGTTATCTGAATATTCTACATCCCAATGTCTTATTAAAATCGTCATTTTCTTTTATACCTTTCTTTAAATAAGAGTCTTACCTCGGAAAACCGATTCGAATGTTATTCATTTGGTATTAACACACATGTCATTTGTTTATGAACGGAATTTTCGTTGTCATTGACATCGCATATTATTTCGCTGCTTGTATCAATAAGCTCATCATTAAATAGTGCAAATTTCATCCCCAACTTCAATGTTTTCGTGTGGTGAGTTTAAACATAGTCGAATTATGAAAAAATAAGTTTTACATCTACAAAATATAATCCTTTAAGTACATCCATAAAGTAATCCATTGAATTTTCAGGAAAACTCCAAAAGAAACCTTCATCATCACCACAGGTTAAGGCTTCCTTTCGTCTCTCCTCGTATTCCTTATGATAATAACACGATCGATTGCTCAATTTTTTAAAATTTAAATAAATCCATTTTAAATGCCAATCGGGCATCAAATATGGCATAATATATAATACTTTTGGCCGTGAAATTCTCAAATCATATCCAAATTTCCATTTGTTTAGAAAAATTCGATAGAGATTTAGTGAGTGCAGTCGGTTAAATAGAAAAGCATTTACTCACGACTTATATTAGGTAGTGAATGATTCTGAGTTTAAATTCAATCTGCACTTTTCGATATGCTAAAGTAATTTATTGCTACTCAATGGTATTTATTTTCTTTGCTTTTTAACTGCGTATCCACATGCAAATTACAATTCCCGCATCCAACCTTAATTACGTCTGTATTTACGTGGAAAAACTCTAGAAAGCCTTTTTCATCAGTGGATAGTGAAATGCTGATGTTGAGCAAAAATCCATTTACTAATCATGGTAATGTCTCTCGGTTAAATTAAATGGAACTGCAAAATTGTAAATGTAACTTTTAAAGCTTGTGACATTTCCGCTATGACAATTGTTACGAAAATTCTGAAACATAACCTTGACCCTTTAACCAAGCATCGATATATAATGACAATAGATTAGCCCTTGTATAACTAATTCCAATCTGAAAATAACACCACTTAGTTATTTCTACAATTCCCCTTAGAATTCCGATGCTTCGCTTCGAAAGCTTATATATCATTTCAAGTTCAGTACGATATAAAACATAACACAAAGTTATCGCTCAATCCCATGTTCTAATTTGTTTATTTAATCGGCCAATAGCAGATCTGAAAAGCATCGTGTCACAAGGTTTAGAGATGAATTTAACAACCCAACTTGATAAAATATTGTTGTTCAAGTTTCTAAAAACATACGCAAAACCAGCGAAGATTGTTCATTTTATGGCGAAAGTGTTGTCGTAATTTGTAGCATGACGTAGTCATTTCGCTAGAAAGAAATGTACCTAAGATTAGTTATCAATTGTTAATTTAATTAAGTCATCAATGAAGTATACATATATTTTTTAAATTTTTAAATATATTAATAAGAAAATCTGCGATAGCTTCTACCGAAAGCATTTCTAGCTGCGTCAAATTCATGTTTGAAAAATGTACTCATGACACTCACGAGATGAACTTGCTGGAAGACGAATTCTGTCCGTGACAGACCAATAAAGGGTTAAAACAATGCTTTTTCCTCTTTGGACTACTAGATAATGCACTTTTTTTTATGAATATTTTCTTGAACCAATATTTTTGGTTTCGGTGTTAATTTTAAGGTTGACACGACCCGTCTAGCTAATACTGTGTCGATGTAAGGTAGCAATATTTTTCTCCTTGTCTAGATACAACAACACGTGCCGCGACGGAAGCGGATGTCGCATATTCAATTCCGTAACATGGAGTCGGTGGGTGGTTGGGTTGGGTGGTGTACCCTTAGTTCGGCGTTCGGGTTCTAGTCCGGTAGCAGTGGGTATGCAAAAACCTCCCTCGCGGCGGGATGGAACCGGGATGCAACTGCGCCAACCGCACCTCTCTAGCCACTGCTCTAACCGTGTACGTGAGGGTGAAACCCAAAAGCGGTAGGGGATGAAGTTTCATAAACACGGGAAATGAATACGAGAGGACTTGTACTCTTATTAATATCATAAATACTCATTTCAGCTGTGGCATGTCTGTAAACGATTGTAACTCTAGTTCAATGATCTTGGATTTGTTTTTAAATTTAAGTGTAATAATTTTGAAAATTGGAAATGTTAGTGTCAAGAATTCATAAAGTACTTACCTCTAATATAATATATTAACATAAAATTATTTTAATTCTACAATAAAAATAAAAATAATTATAAAAATACATATTAATTATTCTATTAAAAACTATTAATGGTGATATTATTAACATTATTATTATTTTTTTTGTACCAGAGTCTCACTCTCGAGGACGTCATCACAATCTTCTATATAGTAGAGCAAGCCGCACTAATTTATTTATGAACTCACCTGTGGGGAGAGCTACATGCTTTTTGAATGCAGTAGATAAAAAAATAGATTTATTTTATGTGTCCTATAGCGCATTTGCGAGATTTTTGGCATTGCATATACACTGCATAAATGGTACAAATATAACGTCTTAGGCTATATTACCTGTAATTGTTATAAATAAATGTACAAATTATATATATAAATATAAATAAATAAATAATATGGACAGCACTGAAATTCTGTCAGAAATAAATTTATATGTTCCGAAACCGATACGAGGCAAAATGATACCTTTTTCTGTGACAATTCTAAACCAAATTATCAGATCACACTCCTATAAATCTGACTGCATAATTTTGGTACTAGATTTTGGAATGTCGTAGACATGTTTAAATGTTCGGTATTAGCGATGAAAAAAATCTTCATAATTACTTTTGTGAAATGTACGAGTTTACCACCCTGTAGTGAATATGCATTTCTCTGTGTTTCTTTAATTTTATATTTTTTCAATATAAATTTCATTCCATAAATTATTTTGTATTATGGTCTGCGCTTTTTCAGTTTTGTGAATTTTCGGTCGTAACTCTCATTTATCAACAACAAATAATATTTACGTTATGAATGAAAATTATTATATTTGTTTTGGACTACTGATTTGAGAGTAATATTATATAAATATTTTTCGCTTCTATATAATATCCCGTGATTTTTCAAGGGTCTACGCTAGCGCATAAGAATAAGGATTCTTACTTTACACTAGCAATAAATATCCACATTATGTTCTATAAAGTTACACACATTTTTATACTTATTTGCCGAATACCTACGAATTTGGTGTCATTTTACGATCAAACAAATTTAAAAAACTTTTTGTTTATATGTTTTTATTGTGGTTGGTATGTTGATATTTTTTGTCTAAAATTATTTAGAACCTTTGTTGTTTGTAAATCGGCGTTTACGCCCTTGGTGCACCCACCGCCCCGACAGCTGCAATATGGCGGGAAAACTTGTGCAAAACCGGAAATACCGCAGGACCGGAACTTCCGTCTTGTGTATTCGACAAGTGAAATGACGTAAATTATTACCCGCTTTCGTTAAACATCGTACAGAATTATTCTTGTCTTGGTTTCCCAAATCCTGTAAGGATATATGAATAATATGTAATATTATATTATCATTCATATAACCAAGCTCTTCATACTCTAAACGATATTTGTCTGAATTCAAACATTGACATTTTTTTCGGATTTACTGCCCAAATTCAAACGTGGCATCATGTCAATAATATAAACTGTTTCGATGCAAATACATACAGATACACATACACAAACACTCACAGATACATTGCAAATATACACCTATATACTACACACGTCACCTTGTAATTAAGGATTAAACATACCACTTAGCAGACATTCCAATGAAACATATAATAGGTACCCAACATGAAATATCTAATTCCGTTATATTGTTTAATCACTGTTTGTTTCTATAATTTAAAATAAAATTTAAAAAAAATCCACAATTATTCATAAATTATATTAATTTTGGTTATTAATATTCAGTCTAGTCAAGTGAAAAAAAAACAAGCCTTAAAGTTTTTTTACTATGATGAAGAAAAAAATGGATTGACTTAAGATTGTACATTCCCATTCGGAACTGGAGGCAACTCTCCCGTCCTGGGCATACCAAATGTTAACGGATAGAGCCGGTATTTATTTCGTATATTAACTACTTTAATATCATCCTATTTCAGAAAAATGCATATACGTCCGCGTGTGTGTACTTGACTGTCACTAAAAGTTGATAGAATGCATTGACTTATTATTAAAAAAAAAAAAAAACGTTGTGTCCATTGTAAAAAAACCCTCAGGTGTATGAGTCCATCTGCCAAGTTTCATCTTGATCAGATCTCAGAAAGTGGGTTATCGCACACAAAATAACTATTCAATTTTAAAAGAAATTCAATAGTTTACATAATCCCTCAAACAAGTTAGTAAAATCACAGTTTTTACTTAACACGGTAGAATATTTGTCAATGGTTCACATTATACTACTTGTTTTTACATAAAATGGATAACATTAAACAATACATTCTGAAGAAAGCAGAGTAGATTGTTTAAAAAAACTCTCCAATGTATCTTTTTATCCGTAGTATGTTTATGTAACGGTTAAGCTAGATAAATCTAAAAACTACTGCTATTTAAATACCTTTTGCTCTGCCATCTGGGTGGGTGCTAAAACAGTTTGTCAAATTCCAAAGCCGTGGTTTGTGTTTGTAATTCGTATGTCCAACCACAATGCATAGCGTGTGGGACATTTCACATTCTCCTGGAAGGTTCTATATCTACAAATAGATACCTACCTAGTATATTCTACTTACTAGGTACTGCATCTGCTTCGGGAATGGTATTTACGTGCTTTGCCAACGAAAATGTTTACTTAACTACCATGCATTATTTTATGCGCAAAATATCGACCGTGAAATGGTTGTCTCATTTATACATCTTCTATTTGATCAAAATAGATTACGTGGTGATGATTGTCACTTTGGACATAATAAGTAATAGGTACTCGTGTGGGTAGAGTTTGCTGATTATAATTTATGGTACGTGATTGTGTTACAATTCAGGAAAGTATAATAGTAAGAGGAGAAAACATAACAGTCATAAGCTTAATGTTATACCAACTATTTGTCTTATACATTTGGACATACGTTTTCTCGCAAAATATCAGTTTTTTTTAACTTTTGTTATGTAGATAAATGTTTGATTAACTTAACATTCCCACACAGAAATACAGATAAGTAAGAAAGTCTCTCAACACTGTGATAAACTGGTAAGACAAATAACACAAATCTCCTGTAAAATTATTATTTCTTTATAAAAACGTATTGTGTGAACGTTTTAGAAATATGAAAGGCTATTTATAAAAGAAGCGAGACAACAATTATTTATTCATGTTATCCATAAAACGGTAACGCATCAATATATTATGGAGAAGATCACAAATTTGAGGTAAATGTATAAAAGGCCATGGAGGGCAGTTTTACTATTTTGTGACATGTCAAAAGATAGTAGTTGAACTGTCTGTAAATTACGTTGAAAATATCGATAATTAATACAGATTCGTAAAGCAGTTGAGTCGTTTTGTTTATTGGCGCGTTCTGATATGCAGAAGTCTTAGCTTTTGGAGTAAGAAAAAAATACATGGGATCTTGCACGAGTATACTCGTTAGAGACAATATAAGTGGATTAAGTGTAGTTCCAGTAATTAGTTTAAAAATGTGTACACCTAAAAATATTGGCGTGCTTCTAAGGCGTTGAAATGGAGCATTCCTGTAAGAACACGAATGGATAATAGGTATATTCTTTCATATATAGATAACGATTAAACCTCTTTTGTACTTTTTCTGTACTGTTATCTGCTTTCAATCATATTTCAAATCGGATGCTTTGTGCACGGTATGTAATTATTATTTATCAATTAAGCTTTATATAAATGCTCAGACAGTAAAAAATTCATAAACAATCGGCTTTGTTGACATGCAAAAAAATGCAATGTTTCCTTTGTGTAAGAATGACAGATATCAGAAGACTACAATAAACAATAGTCACCATTGACTGCATATATTTATCGGAATCGGTTAGTGAGAAATTTTAAACCGTCTCTCATAGCTAGAATTATAATTTATGAATCCAGAAGAAGTATGCCTCTGTTAAATTTCACATCGGCTAGTGTGCATGGTTATAAATGATATAATTAATGATTTGGAAATCGGTGCTCATCAAATTAATCGTGTGTCGAGACTTATCTGATAATCGTGCGGAGAGACGTATCGAATAATTGCGGCCCAATTGAATTGCCGAACTAGATTTGCCACCTGACGCGTCACAGGCGCATTTTTTTAGATAAAAATGCATGTTTTTACATTATCACAAGCATATTGCAGGGAAGCCCGACAATGAACTGAAATATGTGTATTTCGAAACAATTTATTTTATTTTGAGACTATGGCATCCCCAATTCAGTTTTATTGTGAAGTTGAAGGTAGTGGAGACGAGAAAAGATGGTACAGAAGAAGGTGAGAAGTACCTGGCTATTCAGATCTGATCATCAAACACGGCTAAAACCATTTCAAGCAACGTTTCAATTGTGAATGGAGGTTTTACACCAGAGCGATACTGATAGCATCTTTCACTCTGGAACGTGCTGCTAATATATCTTATATTGTTTGTAATGCTTTAATCGTGAAATAACACAAATTTATCAATTTTTTTTTAAATTGTACCCGTGACTTCGGAACTGCCAATCCAGAGCCTTACTTTTCGACAACGGAGGACGTTTAAAGCATTTATTTAAAAGCTTAGATCTTCATTTCAAAGCAGACCACAAATATGTTAGAATATTTTTCATGTAAGCATTATTGCATTCAGTGTTTTCTTTTCTGACTTTTATGTGATGAGAAGACTAGGAAGGGCTTTTGATAATCAAATTGTCCTGATACCCTCAACTATGTAAAATACAAAAGCAAAATTAGTTAAACGTTTGTTTCAAAATGATAATTGATTTATCGTAGTGAATTACATATTGAAATACCGTTGTAATACACTTTGATTATCCTTGTAATGATTTACATATCGTAATACCGATTTATATGCTAGTATTATCACTGTGGTGAATAACATATTATAATACCCTTGTAATACACTTGTATTATCATCGTAGTTTATTATGTATTTTAATACCGTTGTAATACACTTATTGTAGTGAATTACATATCCTAATGCCGATTTATACACTAGTATTATCATCGTGGTGAATACACTGATATTATCATTGTCTTGTATTACATATTGTTATACCGTTATAATACACTTTTATTATCATTGTAGTAAATTACATTTTAAAATACCGTTGTAATACAATAGTATTATCATTGCAGTGAATTACATATTGTAACGTCTTTGTAATATACTTGTATTATCATTGTAGTATATTACATAATATAGTAATGCTATTGTAACACACTAGTATTATCATTGCAGTGAATTACATATTGTAACGTCATTGTAATAGACTTGTATTATCATTGTAGTGTATTACATAATGTTATTAAGGTGCAATACACTAGTATTGCGAATACTCATCGAACTAATCAAAACAATCGCCATTTATAAAAATCTGGTCTCGAGTGGTTAGAAGTTGAAGCCCTGTGAATGAGGGCTCTCAGGGGTTATCTCGAGACTTATACAATTATTCGTCCTTAGAATCTTGCTTTTTCTGTTGATATTGAGGATATCAATTTTATAACCGACTACTCTGATATGTCTCCTTAATATGTACACATACGTCTAGATTCTAGATGAATGTTTAGGTATCATGTAAATAAAAAAATTAAAAATATATATATACTCGTATATTTGTTTCAGAATATTATATTTGAGTACCGCTAGAATTTACGTCTTAATAAAACAACAGTGAAAACTCGGGCACGCGATTTTCGGAGAAGTGAAAAGGTACTTCGATACGCTTCAGGAAAAATGAGGAATTCTCACATTTCATATTATTCGAGCATTTCAATCACTTATCACCAGTCTAATCTGCAACTGAAAAATATTCTGCTTAGATTGACGTTGGTAATGCACTTTTACGTTGTGATTATTATAATTTAATTTGGCAATAACTGTTTCTATTTTTGTCTAAGCTGTTATGTGTTAAAAATGAAGGCCTGTAATTTACAATTTGCAAAACTTTGTTTTACTTTCTATTTAATAACATGAATCCATGGTAAATATTACAAAGTCAAATGAATGCTATTACGTTCTTGTAGCCAATTAATTACTGGTTTTAGTGATATTTAAAAACACTTGGAATTAAAATTTGATTGATTACTAACAAACAATAATGTTTATAAATTTCGAAAGCAAAAAGCTCGGAGAACAAATTGTTATTATACCGTTGTTTGCGAATTTACATAGATTTTTAACATCAAGCAGAGCTAAATAGAGTTACACTAGTATAGGGTATTTCAAATAACATAAAAAAAGACAAAAAGTGAAATGTTCAGGTACTCACTTACCCAAAGAAATTATTAGGTCTAACCAATGAGGATGTATTGCCGAGAAGTAATTATTTTGGTTTCTTACCTGGAACAAAACAAACAAAAAAGATTAGCATACACTCGATTGAAATTCATTATAAAATTGTCTTCAAGGTAACTAAAATGATAAAGGAACTAAATTGGCTAACAGTGAAACAGACGCTGACCTTGAACACGATGATATTTATACATAAAATAATAAGCAAACGATTACCAAAAGATGCAATATTATTAAAAAAAAATTATGTAAAGTAAGGACATTCACAAACATAATACAAGGACTTGCAACGAAATTAGGCTACCAAAAAAATGATAAATCCAATAGTTTGCTGTTCAAAGGAATATAATATTATATAATAATATATAAATTAATTAATAATAATATTCAATGCCCAGAGTTGCTAAATAATATTAAATTTAATGTGCCTGCACGTTTAACACGGTCTTCTATCCTGTTTAAAATCAATCAAAGCAAAACGAACTGTAGACAAAATTCTTGCCTGAACAGAATATGTAATAATTACAATAACATATTATTCAATATCGACATCTTCAATTGCGAATTTACTAAATATAAAATGACCTTAAAAGAGTATTTCACTGATGTTTCTTGAATTGATGTTTCTGATGTTTATGTTTCTAGTATTTATATATTTATAATCCTGTTATGGTATGATTTATATGCACAACATTGTCTTCTTATGGTTATGGTTATGATATGATTTATATGCACAATATTGTTTGTATTCTTATGGTTACCAATGTATCGAAAATCTTTTATTTTATATAAATTTTAGTTTTTTTTTTTCCCCTTTATTTTTGTTGTATTATTTTGTTCTATTATTTTATACAATTCTTTTATTTTATATTATTATAACTTCACATTTCTCATAAATATAATTATTTTTTCTAATGCTGTCTTACGTAAAGTCACAAGGAGGAAATCCGTAATTGGTTTTATTTTAGCTATTTTACTTATGTACAATCTGTAAAAATGTAACTGTTGATTTCCCAAAAATGAATAAATAAATAAATAAAATAAATAACTGAAAAGTTTGCACCACATAAAAGATTCAAGTAAATACATTTTAAGAAATATGCAAACACCCATTCCATATTTTCAATGTTACATGATGCACCATGTTATATTATCATAATGTCGGTCTAGTGCACACAATGTGTCTTAAGTGCAGTTTTATGTAAAAACAATTATGTGTTTTGTAAAGCACTTATCAAGATTACTAACTTTACAAATAGATGTTTCGTAGGAAATTCACCTAACTTATTTCATCTAGAATGGATATCATTATATAAAGCAGGTGTAGAGGTATTTACTCAACAACCGTATTTCTAGTTCGGATCACTTGGCTCCGCTTCTATTTGTTTCGTGGAAAGCACAATCTCGTTTAAATTGTAAACAAAGATGGCGGCTACTTCCGATTCAAAATGGAGGTCAGTATGTCATCGTCCGTTCTCACAATATGGTCTAGAAATATTGTGTAAAAAGAACACCGATCAAAATGGAGCAACGGAGTAAAAAGAAACTGCGCAGTTTCACGAGAACGCTGTACATGGTTTTGCCTACTTACAAATCAACCGACTCCAACCAAACCATCTGGAAAACAGAACTTTGTCAAAATTGCTGCCATGAAAATGAAGACACTGAATAAAACTGTGTGCTTTATTTATATGCAACATCTTTGATCACGAGCTTTCAGAGGCAGATTTGAGGTTTATATAAAAACCAGTTATATATAATCAAGATCGAACAAGGAAACACGAAACTATGTTTATTTTACGGTACGTTAAGGTTAGAAGTGTAGATATTCTTACTCGTGGGTTTGGAGAGGTGATATTTAATGAAGGAATATCAGATTTAACGGTGTCACCATCATCTTGAATTGCAAATATAATCGAAAGTCGGCGGAATGCTAATAATGATACGAGAGATCAGCCGTGAGTCACGATTTATTTGTTTGGTGGAAAATTTACAGAATCTTAAGTATAATTTGAACACATTTGTTTCTCTTTTATTATCGAGAAAAAAGTTAACTTTTAAAGTTAATGATTTGGGAGCAAAAAATTTGTATTTTGCAAAACCGACCTCCTAGCATCAATTTTTGTCGTCAACATTCTGAGGTTCAATAGAGTACCAATAATTACTTTGTTGCTTTGTCTCTGAGTTTGGAATTAAACTGACTTTCCCCAATTTCTACATATTTCACACATTTTTAATACCCACATACGTGTATTTTTCTCTAAAACAGGATTAGGTATCCTCTTCGCTGCTATTGATAATAACGAGAAACTTCTCGAAAAATTGAAATATTTGTTGGCATTTTGTTAGGATGGCGACCCGGCAAGAAACTTATTTTTTTGTTAAAGCCAACAAGTAGACGATACAATCTTTACCTAACCCAGAAGATATAATAAGGCAAAATGAATGAATAAGTGCTTCGTACTGTGTGTGGCCACGATTCTTCAATACTGCAAAAGCAGGTCTCCGGCCCCTCTAGGGGTTAAGGATTGTTTTTTTGCTCGTCATATTAAAATTCGATTCCTAGCTGTCCCTCTGTATATATTGTTATAAAGTGTGATCATACTTTAGATACATTGAATTGAATTTACAGACATTGAAAATTTGCGAAAAAGGTTTTTAATACAACTGATTCAAATTCGTTCGAAATGATTTTGAATCCGAAGCCAATGGATTTACGGTCCAATAATAAATCGTGCTTTTTATTTAGCTGCAACCTACACTGAAACTGTCGACATTATTAAATGTCACAAATTATAAATCTACCATCTATAATAGTCATAGAATTATTGATAATGTCGGCTGCCATCTTAAATAACTTAACATTTGATAGTCCCACGATTCTACCAATTAAAAATAAGGTAATTAATCACTCGGATGTGACACATCCTAAGCGATATGCCTTTGAGGCTGCAGTGCTAATAACCACTGTAATTTAACATCTTGATATAATCGATTGACTGGCCTTCTCATATATGTGACTGGTGGAAATATGAATCTGCATAAAAACCAAACAGAAATATAGGAGTGTATTTATATATCAGGTATGAACATTGAGATTTCTTTTCATTTAAAGTTTCAATATTTCATTACTAAATATTTGTTTTCAGTCATTTTATCATTGAAGAACGAAGCCGCGGTTAAATAATTCGTGGAATGAAACTGTCAAAATGTGAAGTTTCTTCCTGCTCGCGTTTTTATTAAAAATACCGATGGTAAACTACTCTACTACTTTTAAACTACTCTGTGTTAACACTTAACTTATTATGATATCTTATGAGATATAAACTACTCTATGTTCACACTAAACTTAGTATAATATCTTATGAGATATAAACTACTCTATGTTCACACAAATTTTACTATAATATCTTATTAGATATAAACTACTCAATGTTCACACTAAACTTATTATGATATCTTATGAGATATAAATTATGTCTAGTAACAGATTCACTAAGCAGTTGTCAGTTTGTCGCAGCGTTGGTTTGTCTGTATTTTAACACAACTTTAACTCCAACATTGATCAATGATCTATTATCACTCTGATAAAGTGTATCTAAGATTGATAACGATTTGACACATATTTGACAATTATAATATGCGCAAATAATGTATAATTTATATTATTTTGCATCAACTTTTAAGTTGTATTTTGAAGATCTACTGAAAACAAACTTTCAACAAAATATTTTATTTTTCTTCTTTTAATGCGCACCATTAAATTAATTAATGATTTTCTAAGTCGATTGCAATTGATGACAAGATTATAAGTGCCAATAAACATAAAAAATATGTAATTTTTATTGAATACAGTTTCTAATATTAGACATTTTATTTCGACAGCTGTAAAACCATGTTTATAAGAAACATGAAACTCTACAAACATCAGCACAGCACCTACCTTAGATTTGATAGAATTCATAAGAAATTAACCCATTCAATTTTTTTTCGTTTCAAATCTCGACTCCAAGACAAATGTACCATTTATCTAAAGATGAGGATTTGGCTTGATTTAAACCTACTGTCATTTTGTCATTGCAAGATGTTACGAATCAATATTGAATAACAGATTTATTTTTAAATCCGTAATGCATTGAATTATCAATTTTTATTTAACAAAGTTATTTGCTATAAAACAAATTTTCAAAGAGCGAGAGTTAATCTGGAATGAATTTAGAATCATATTTTTTTAAATTCCACTAATAGAAATTTTATTAAAAATATTCGACGCAGACGGTTCAAAAAATGGTTAGTTTCACAAATTTGAGAGGCATTGTTCAAATGCGAAATTTCTGAAGTCAGCGTTAATTGGCAATTAAGTTCAACGGTATTTCAAACCACTCAATTACTTCAACTAATACTTAAAAAACATGTTTACTAAATTTAGTAATTAATATTTTTAAACAAGCGCAATTTTTGATTCCTATTATGTAACGCTTAATCAGATTGCAACCGTTAATTATATAAACAAAATACATTTGATTTTATTGTCCATTGTGTTCAGATCTACTACGGAAGTGCTACTCTAACACTTTAATAATTATTGTTTACTTTACTTATCAATATTTTTTTTGGCGAAATTAAAACTAATTAGGTAAAAATGCAGTTAATTAAATTATTGAAATTGTTTTAAAACTTACAAAAAATTGTCTTAGAAAAGGTTCAGAAAACTGCCCATTTATACAAATAATTGATAAAAAAAAATATTTTTACGTAATATTGCACTGTTTCCGGATGTTCTTTTTGTTGGGTGTACATCTATTTGAATTTCCCTTTAATCTAAGGTGATGAATGAATGAATGAATGAATGCAAATCTTGGAAGCGGAGATCAACCCACTTCCCGACGTCTGACCGGGCTGAAACTCGGTCGTCGATGACAATGCATTCCACCAACTTTTGGTAGCAATCACGTACGCAAACATATACAAAATCAATGTCGGTCTTTCCTGATAGGTATTTGGTAGAGTTGTCGACTAAAATTTCTAGGTAGGAAGGTTCAACCAGTAAGGTAAATCATTTTTTTAAATTAGTTCAAAATGATATTTGAAAATAGATGTATTGTAGTAAATAAAACTTCGTTTCGACCACCATTCAGAATTGAAACGTTGCTTGAAATGGCTTTGGCCCTGTTTGGAGACCAGATCTGAATAGCCAGGTACTTCCCAACATTCCTCTTCCGCATCTTCTTCCCCTCTCCACTACTTTCAGCCTCACAACATTAAAATAACCCCAATTGTAGATGCCACAGTCTCACTGGCTGTGAGCTGTTAAGACTATTGTGCGGTATCATACAGTAAAATAAAAATAAAAATATTTTTTCTTATATCAATTTCTCGTGATATTAATTTTTTAAATTTACCTGCATCTCGAAATAAATGCATGCCTATTATTTTTTTATATTCTTCTATGTCATATTAACGTAATACATGCAAATAATTGTTTATCATTTCATTTTGTTCTATCATCAATTTTTTAAATCGATTTTCTTTAGATATTAAACCACGATTTGAACAAAACAATATAATAAAATATAGAAGACCCTTATTTAGATTACTACGTCCAATGCTAATAATGCTACTAATGCTCTACATTATGTGTAAAATTTACCAATTTGATATTTTATACTGGTAAATGATGAAATTCAAAAAAACTTTTGATTTCATTTTACTCTTTTGACCCGGTTTTTAAATAATATAACCAAGTTTTTTTATTCAAAATTTTCTATCAACGTGTTCTAAAAACCGAACACAATTCTATGAAATGGATTCACCAAAAATTGTGGTTTAGCCTTTTATGAAGACGACATCAAAACGAATATCACTGAACGTCAGCCAGATTATTCACGTGACATGTCAACATCAAACCGCAAAACCAAAATCAATCCGAAAATAGTCAATGTATTCAGTTACCCGCATATTTTCAATATTTTGAATGAATAATATCGTTACCACACAAAGTATTATGCTGACAATTTATTCTTGATTTCAAATTCAGTTATTCCTACCTGTTTTTTCAATTTTAAGAGGCAACGCGTTAGTATCTACGTATTTTGGAAATGCAAACCAATTTTTTTATATTTATTTTATTTTATTAATACAAGACTTAGAGGGTACATAAGGTTTTTGTGATATTTCACCCTCCATGCTAGGGATGACCCTGTGTTATGGCGGGTGAATTTTAAATTTGAACAGAATCTATACATTACTATAATATGAAAAAGAAAAATAAGAAAAATGATGTAAAGCTAGTTTGGGTTGCAAGAAGAGAATGGAGAAGTTAGAGAATTATAAGAAGATTATAAGATCTACTTACTAATAATTTGAGAAATTATTAGTAAATAGATCACACTAATTATTTATGTACATAATATATCGCTAAGTTAGGTAATAAGGATATATTATGTTTTGTCTGAAAGGTGATTAAATTGATAGAGTGTAGAATGAATGGGTATTGTAGTTGTAATGTATTCCGTGTGTAAGGAACCATTTCGTAATTTGTTTTTTAAAGGAATGGGGTTGACTCACGGTTTTTAGGTTTTCAGGGATAAGGTTAAAGATTTTAGGAGCTAGGAAGAAAAATTGTCTTTGAGCTGACGTGGTATGTAGTAAAGGTACTTTGTAGTGACCGTTGGTTATTGTTCTTGTGGTGTAGTTGTGTTGTAAAAGAGTTTTGTTTTTATATTTCAACAGGAAATTTATTAACGAAAATTTTAGGTGGAGTTGGATATCGTTTTATAACACTACTTGACTTTGCGCAACGTACGTTTCTTGTGTTTATTTCCTAGGGGCAATAAGCCATAAAAACAATATCGTATGTATGTCGCTCGCATTAGTCAACCAGTATTTGTTTCGCATCCTGTTGAAAAAATGACCGAAATTTGCCTTATGTAACGATGTTAGCAAACCGGCCTCTGGCTAAAGCAATTTAAATATTATTATGATAGCTTGTCGCGTCAAAATTCCATCATCAAATGATCATTTTACGATGTGCGAAATAATTTAAATAGGTTGATAATGATGACTTGCGTAGTTGGGTAGCTTTGACAGAAATGTATAGGAAAATTAGAGCATGTCGTGATATTTTTATGTGCAGACCACATCAGACTTCTAAATATCCTGAAGTAAAATTGTTGGTCTGTAGAGCCTTTGGTATTGGAAAATGTTGTAAGATGGAGTCAGTTGGATTAAGGGAAGAGATGTAATATAGATAGAGTTGTAGGAATAAACTGGCTTTAATAAGCTTATGAGCCAAATAACTGGCTTAGATGAGCTAATTCTCTCTTTACTAAATTAAACAAATAAGTGGTGTTCTTCTTATTACAGTAGAAGTGTTTTTTTAATAAAATAAAATCTTCTTTATGCTGTCATTTATTGGTGACTGCTCATTACACAAAAGTAGTTATCATGTGCATTTAATAATTCCTTTTGAAATAGAACAATTAAACCGATACAGGATGAAAATACTCCCAATATCGCACTAGTGAAAGACCACCATTCAGAATTGAAAGGTTGCTTTAAATGGCTGTAGCTGGGTTTGGTGACCGGATCTTAATAGCCAGGCAGTTCCCCACCTTCCTATTTTTCCTCTCCTTCCCTGCCCCATTACCTTCAGCCTCACACCATACCCCAATAGGGAGTGTCACGCCATAGTCTCAATGTTAGAAGCAGTTTGGACTCTCGTGAAGGATACACATAAATAAATATCTACTTACTTTTTTGATGACCCACGATAGCTAATATAAAACATATATGGAAGCTATGACGAAGTCTGATGTTCCTTTGATTTGATTGTACATTACGTCTTATTGATCTTTTGAATACAACATATTATGTTTTTAACATCTCAAACATGACTAAAACCCTGTCTTCATTTGCTTTTGTTTACGCCAACAACAAAAACAGCCCAACGATAGTATTTTTTGTTTCAAAATGAGAACACAACACAACTGTCAGATGTAATCAAAGTGCCGTCGATTGCGTTGTATAGAGTGTTATTCATTAAATATTCAAAGCTTGCTCTAACGAATCAATACATTGCCCTCATTACATGTCATTGGTATGCTAGGTTAGCCCTCCGCTACTAGATAGTTAAAAATAATAATTATCGAGTATTGAGTCCAATAAACCATAATTTGGAGTCATTTGAATAATATTAAATAAATAAGTCATGTGAATATTTGATTTTGAGGAAGTTTTGGGAAAATTGAAAGTTATTCAAATATGACTTATACAGGATTTTACAATAAGAGATGTTATTTTGAATAGCCCGCTATTTCGGTAGATGTTACTTTTGAAGCTGTCATTTTTTAACATTTGACAAGTAGAAACTACACCATTAATAAAAATGGAACGATACATGCTTCAAAAATGCATTGAAATTATTAAAATTCACTTGAGTGAATCAAATTCAAATCATCTTGAGTGATGACGCCCATTTAGACCTCGGTGGCTTCGTCAACAAGCAAAATTGTCGCATCTGGGGCTAGGAAAACCCAAGAGTTATTGTTGAAAAGCTTCTTTATCCTTAACGTGTGACTGATTGGTGCTGTTTATGGTCCGGCGGAGTAAATGGACCTTACTTTTTCGAAAATGAGGTTGGAGCAATAGTTACGGTGAATGGATTGCGCTATCGAGAGATGATTCATGATTTTTTATGGCCGGAATTGGATGATATTGATCTAAGCAACGTTTACTTTCAACAAAACGGCGCTACGTGCCACACAAGCAACGAAACCGTTGATCTTTTACGATTGAATATCAAAATAACACCTCTTATTGGAAAACCATGTATTTAATGTTAAGTGTATAAATTCCATGCAATAAAATCTGAATCGGCGCCATTAGAAAAATGTATGACAAAGAGGCTCTAATTAGTAGATGCATGTAAGTATACCTACCACTTAACTTTTCTTTTCTGTTAATAACATAATAACACATCGAATTTCTCTTTTGTTTACTGTAATGAATGTATGTTCTGTGGAATGTTTTGTTTACTGGAATGAATATATGTTCTATGGAATGTTATGTTTTTCTGGAATGAATGACTGAATGAAAAATGAATTAATGATTCATTAAATGTGATGTTTGAAGTAGAAGTTAACCTGCAACCCAACATCCGGCCGAGATGCAATTCGGCAGATAGATTTGTTCATTACTCTCACGCATTTACAGTTAAAACAACATACAGTTAAATAAACAGTTTAAAGCAGTTTCAGAGCCTCATACATCGTCAAACAAAAACAACATATTTATTATAGTAAAAAATATATATTTTTACAGTTTGATTTTTTATAACTTGAATATTTGATGCATCGAAATTGCCTGTACTAAAATTACACGCCACGTTGGTTGACATTTAAAATTTTAATTGAAAAATGATTAACGGTTTTGAAGAGATAATCAGAGAAGTCCAGTAGTAATAATTACGTGATAACAGTTGGAGAACGACGGAAGTTTGGGTTGTGTTTATTTTTGTGAATGCCAGTTAAGAGAACTGCCCGGATCCAGTGAAACTATGACATCCCTAATGATCTAAGTGACGCTGAGAGTATTTACCACTCTGATAATCTGTGAGGACCTATCTAATTTACTTCATGTCTGAGTTGGTCAGTCGTAATAAACAATATCGACAACGTTGTGCTAATAGAACTAACCACGTCCAATCTATTACCAATAATTTTCATAAATTGCAGACATGCGTCCAATGACAAACAACCAACAGGTAAGAAGCTAGGTAGGTACAGGTATTATTTAGTGTGTCGCCATAGCTTAGGTGATCCCGGGTCGGTCTACAAAATGTTATTATATCCGTGTTGCCCATAATTAAAATGCATATCTCGTCAAAGTTAAACGCGCGCTTCACTACCGTTTTGACAGAAGTGATTGCGTATCTTTTGCATTTTTGAATTTTGATTCATAGTTAATAATCAGCCAGCAAAATGAGTAATGCATGAGTGAATGAGTTTCGCGTAAGGCATTTCCAGAGAGAAAATAGGAAATTGACGTGAAGATTCATAAGTAAACTTCATTATAGTTGAAAACATGAATGCTAGGTAATTGTAGGTAAATGGAAACACCGAGAAATATTACATCAAAAAAGATTATAACATATTTAAATTGTTTTTGGTGTCTTCGAGAAGATCTAATGAATCTCAGGGTAACCGTGCATAGTTTTTAAAGAAGGAAGGGTTCTCTTGGCTTATTTTCATTTGAAAGTTCACCTATTTCAGTGTCTCTATGATTTCTGTGTTGACAGAAAAGAACTGACTGAAGTATAAACCTGGTTACATTCAACGCTTTCTCTACGCCATGTTTTTTGATAGAATAGGTCATTATAAAATCAGGCTTTTATTAATTGGATTATGGTCGTTAAATTCAAATTAATTTTTAAAAAATACAAAAGATTCATAAAAAAATACAAAAGATGGGCATAAATTCCAGCTTAAACTTTCTAGATCTTTCTTTGTCTATCGTTAAAAATAGAATTAACTTCAACATTTTTAGAAAACCTACATTTACTGACACCGTAATCCATAATACCTCCAATCACCCTATCTCACATAAACATTCCTCCTTTCACAGCATGATTCACCGGCTAGTCACCATCCCATTATCTAATAATTATTTTTCTAACGAACTCCATACAATAAAACAAATAGCTAATAACAACGGTTATCACTCTGATCTTATTGATAAAATCCTCTCAAAAAAACTTCGCCGAATCGCAACAAATAAATTTCTATATAATGCTCTACCAACTATTAATAATAATATTTTAACTACCCAATGGCGTAGAATTTTGTTCATAAGTAAATTCTCTTCCCTTTGCACATCTAAACTTCCACCAGAAATTAGGCCGGCCTTCTATACTAATAATAACTTAGCCAAATTTTTAAATAATTGTAAAGATAAAGAAGATACGTTTAGCCACTCTGGGATCTACAAACTTAATTGCAACGATTGCCCGGCAATATATATTGGTAAAACCGCGCGTAATGTAAATATTCGAGTAAAAGAACATGTCAGGTGTTTAACAAATACCGGTTTTTCAGAATTTGCCGAACACCTAATTAATACTAATCATACATTTAATAGAACGACAGGAGTTCAAATACTACATAAAAATAAAATAGGAATACGTCTCAATAATTTAGAATCATTGGAAATCTCAAAAGCAAATAAAAATAAAAATAATTGCCCAATTTTAAACAAACAGATAGAACTAACTAAAAGCCCTATTTTAAAGATGTTTCCTTTCTCCCTAGGTAATTCCCACCCCTCCCCGACCCCACTACCTACTCCGATGCCCTGATGCTCTCTCCCTCACATTTATATACTTTCTTTTTCTTTATTGCTTACTTAATAATCTTCCTCTGTATTATATTTTAGTTTATATTTGTACTGTCCTGATGAAGGATGAGTTCAACCGAAACCGGTCGACGTATATAAATTTAATAAAGTGGTTTAAAACAAAGATATTCTTTCATTTGAGTACAAAAGATTCATCCTAATTTTGTGGAATAGTCAATAGATGTCGGGCTTAAAAATAAAAATGGATATATTTATCCAAGACGCTACCTAGATTGTGTTTAGTTCGGAAAGAATCAAATTGCGATATAAATTTAGCATCCAATAAAAATATGCGTTAAGTAAATTAAGATAATGTTGATAGTTCTTAGTTGAAGTATAAATCAGTTAAATATGACCAAAGGGGATAGATAAGGTCAAATTCCTCCATCCAACTGAATCTTTTTCTGTTTTAATGTTTCAAATCTTCGTTTAAGAGTCGATAAAATTGTCTTTCAATAATCAAATTTTGCGATTTGAAGTTTTACTCGCAAAGAGATTCCGAAAGTTAAAAAAAATGTGAACCAGCTATCTTCGTTTAGAAACAATTAATTTTATTTTTATTTATTTATTGGATACTAAAAAATACAATTACAGAATAATGAAACTTTGATTGTTTAACTGGATTCCTTATTAACTAGCTGTTGGCCTGACTTATATCAAAAATAAAATAAAAATCATCAATCCTGATTTACCGATAAAATTGATTTGAAATTTTTGTTCACCTATTATTGTAATTTATTCAAGGTTACAAGGAATTGTTTTTATTTTATTCAACACGTCAATAATCAAATTTTTCATTAGTAGTAATTTTTTTTAAATGCCTAAATAGAAACATTTTTTTACCATTTTGTATTGTATACTATTGTGTCTCTGGTGTTTCTCAGAAACTTTCTTACTAAATTACTCTCCGGCTTCGACAAAACATTTTACTTTTAATGTGCTAGATTTACAATGAGCAGGCGGTTGGAATAATATTAACCCCGATCTTGAGGTTCCCCTTATTTATTATCCCCTCGGTCTCTACAATACTTGATAGCTAACGGTCAACTATGGGTAACCTAATAGACTACTACAAGTGCCATCTATGGATGAGCTCTTACATTAATATCAATAATATTAGACAAACGAAAAGTATTATATTAAATAGGCTTTCTCATTGGGGAATAAAAACGTTTGTATCATTATTAATAACAAAAATAAAGTGCTTTAAATATAGACAGGTTTTCTCAAATTCAACTTCCGAATGATCAAAAGACGTCGCAAAAGGATGTTCTTTTGTAACATAGTTCAGACCACGAAATTGCAGTAATGTATTGCAATTGCAGCAAAGCAATTCGTTTATTGTTATAAACAATATGGTATTTCTTGTGTCACTTAGCAGCGAGAAAGTCGAAACATTGTAATGATTCTTTACGCGTCATGAATATAAAGTGATTTTTTTCTCACAATACAAGTTAATGGTAGGCAAGTAGGCTTAGCCGGTCTGTAACAAGAGATTGGTTAGTTATATGGCTTTTTAAGTTACAAAATTTTACATGGCGATGTGTTATACAACGGAAACTGGACAATTTAAGGGTATATACCAAGATTTGTCGAAAAATTAAGCAATCAATTACATTTTTAAACATAAATAATCAATGTTACTAACAAGTTTATTGCTATTTTAGAAAACGGAGGATTTTATCATAAAATGGTCGAAAAATAGATAAACAAGTAACGTGATTTACTTACCTACAAATTCCTAGTTAAGATTTTAACACTGTACTATATAGGTGATGTTATTTTTTTTGTTATTTAAATATTTTGACAATTTAAAGTGAGCGATGTGAAGAAAGATGTTAATATATATTTTTTTAAATTATACTTGCTGAAGTTCCAGCGTTGCCGGGGCTTCACGCTGCCTCTTTCGAAATCTAATATAGACAGTGACCTTCCTCCCCCTTTTAAAATTAAGTATGCAAAATTTCATCAATCTTGGAATAAAAGTGTAGATTTGTATACAAATCAAATCCACGCCACTCGCCCGTTGTCTGCCACGCGGCAACACGCCCGCCCATCCACCACAGGTCACAGACACTCACTCTCCTTTACTCAAATATAAAATAGCTGATGTCCCCGGCGTTGCTCGGGTTTTCTATAGAGTTTTTTTAAAATCAGACTAGAACAGTGATTTTATCTTGTTTTGAAGTGTGCAAATAGTCATAAACATTGGAATAAAACAGTAGATTTGCAAAAAAAATCAAATCCATGCACTTCCGCTACAAACACACATACACCATCCTTTTCATAAATAGATAGATATAATATGCTACCTAACTAATAGATTTCGGAAGCGAAGCAGCAACTCATAATCTGTAGTGAATTACATAAGACCACAGACACGCAAAACATCAGCTAACGACACTAAAATAAATAAAATTTCATGCAAAGTGAGAAAATATTAACTTATCTTGATAGCGCTAAATATTCACACAATAACCGCACGGCAAACGTTGTGATATAAATGTAGTGTTTTGGAAAGTTTATTCGTTCATTAGCCAGTTACCGAAAACAATAAAAAATACCTTAAATATACAAAGATCAAATCATTTAACAGAATACGCATGTGTTTAACTGAAAAACAAAAAGGTAGACAAAAGTATATTATGTAGGTGTAAACTTTCAAATTTACGACGTGCTGCAAAGGTAAGATCTTATTTCATCCGCGTCTACCGCATGATTATTCTGTGGTTACTTTGGTTTAAAGAAACTATGTACTTACCTACATATTGGTAAATAAGAATTTATCCGTCTATTGAATTGATTCAGATGTATTGCAAGATAATTCATATTCCCTTAATGTTTTTTGCGGTGGTAATTTGGTAAATAACATCAGTAAATTGTTGTTAAGGAATTCTTATAACGCAGTTTAAGTAGCTTACGAATTACCTTTAGTTTTATGAAAATCTATCAGTAAGGGAAAAACAACTTACAAATATAAAAAAAATATTTCGTAATTTGATTAAAATAATTTAGGTATTCTACTAAATAACTTTGTTAATAGATTGTTGTGGTTTTGCAGTATTTGTAATCTGTAATATCATCTAAAGATAAAAAAGGTTTTAAATAACTGTTCGTTGACCAGGAATAATAAAAGAATTTACGTAGACATATATATTATGAGAACTGAGTTTAATTCTAATTTAGAAAAAATAAATTCATCGTGGAATTAAATTTTATTTCGATTTTTCAAATTAAATACCATTAAGTGTAAACCACACTATTATATATATGACCAGTTAGTGGCCGAGATGGCCTCGCGTTTGGGTCCCACCCAGGCGTAGTGTGTTCAATTCCTCAGCTGGCTAAGTCCTCCATCCCAACACAAATAACATTTTACGCTTACTGTGGTTGTAGTAGGAAATTTTCAAATATTGTCAGGTTATTTGTAAACCGGAAATGTTTGCCTTTCTTTAAAAAATATATACATATTACTAGCACAATAATCACGGGATAGTCGGAATTATTGACAAATCAGGTCCAATTTTGAAAATAACACAACTGTTATAATTTTCTGTTAAAATATTATACAATAGTTAGGTACTTTGCCGCTTGTCTGAATTCTTCATACGATCAGTTCCAATTTTGAAAATGAAACTTGTATTTAAAGCGAATTTGAGTCACGCAGAACGCATAAGTATCAAAAATAATTAGTAAGTTTGAAAATGATATAGTATAATATACCAAAAATAAGTGGCAAAGGTTGAAAATGTTAAAAAAAATAACTTCAGAACAGACTTTATTTGATAATAGATATAATATCTTGGAAAGGCATATTCATATTCCTGTTTTGCTTACAACGAAACAATTCATTATACATACATTTTCAAATAAGGTGTACCAAGAAATACATTGTCTATTATTATATATAACAATTATTACATGATTAAGCCGTTAAGGAGTATCTATTCATAAACCTGTCAACATTTATAAATTACCGGGTGATTAAAAAACATCTTCATTTAAAATATTCATTTCGATAGACCATAACGCATTCCGTAACGAATGGGGTTATATTTTCGTTTCCACTCCACTTTAAATCACGCTCGGTAAAAAATACCAAAACGGGTCAACTTCGTGCGTCCCTAATACTTATCTTGAATACAGATTGAGGCTGGTATTTCTCGGTCAAAATTGTTTATTACGTCTTTTTAAAATTCGTAACGTTACAGGCTTTGAGTGACATGTTTTTTGAAAATTAAATTCAATTGAAATTATTTTGACCGAAAAACCAGAATTTAAAAACAAAAGACTCTTAAATAATGCAATGTAATATTCCTGATTTATGATTTTTTATTATTAAGTAAGTAAGGTAATTATAAAATTATTTTGATGATTTGTATAGCACGGTTATTGTGATAAATCACCTCAAGGGCGCAGTAAGTAATGTAATATTAAAATTTTGTTTCTACGTGTTATGAGATTTGAATATTACTCTTCCATGGAAGCGTTGGGTTGCGATTGGAAGAGGAGGGTACAGTACATTGTTAGTTGTAGTTATTTATAAGTAATTAATAATGTAATAGATAAGTACCTAAATATATTTTGCACTGTAGTAAGTAGGTAAAATGCAGTGAGAAAGTAAACAAAATATTATATTACATATTGGTAAGCGTGATATACATTTAAGTAAATAAAACGTATCTAAAGTTATGTAATTAGCAATAAAACATGATAATATTATGTATACATAAGTTATTTTTAAGATCAATTCAAGTGGAAACAGTATTTTTAACAAGAATGTCTTTAAAATATTTTTTAGGTTGTTTAATGTTTAGATTTTGTCATTAATGTTTCTATTTTTTGCCAGAGGTTAATTGAAAAAAAAATTTGCTCAAACAAAGTATTATTTTTGTGCGTCGAAAAAATATTATGTTCTTTAACAGATTTATTTAACAACATTAAGACCAAGTTCTTTATTGTCTTTGACAACGCCCAAACAATAATTTATGGTTCTCAACTCTCAGATTTATTACGAAATTGCGTCTTCCTGTCGACTAACTTTCATCCTTACTACGTGCATTGCCCATCGGAGCTGTCTCAAATTTGAAAATCTTGTTATTTACTTCCTTCATATAATTCTGTGATCGGGAGACATAATGAGCTTACTTTAATAATACGATAAATAATTTACGTGTAAAGTAATTTGTGCTCTCGTGCAATAAATATGACTTCTCTACATGCTTTCTCGTTAGTTTAATATTCAAGCCATGTTTATGCTTTTGCAAATATTTTATTGATAGTAATTTATTTTTCCCACATGCCAAGAAATCTAGCAACGTTTTCGCAAGCCTCGATTGAACTATCAACTATTCTATTGATTTTGTACGCAAGCTAACACCCACAAATTTACCGAGTCGGCCATTGCGAACACAACTTACTCTTACTTTGAGTGATATTTTACTGCACATAAATGTCCGAACATTGCAATGTAACCAACAAATGCCACATTCCAGTCAGACGTTATTGTTTCTTAAGAATTATTTGCATATTGTTTGCACGGCCATCATGAACAATATGACTTATAAATATTCACGGTGATGAGGCGTGGTCAATTTAAACCTACTTTCTTTTAACTAAAACATGTTAGTATTCATTGAGTTTTATTCTTCTGGAAGTGAAACCATTTGGATCCGCTCTATTTCTTTTGCACGCTTGTAATGTTTCACCGCGGAGTTCGTGCAATTCTTAACAGCTTACAAATTCCTTATAATTCGAGTAAATTTCATTTTTTGTTCGCATCGTGTGATGCCGCTCTGTCACAGGTGCGGACTTTACGGAGTACATACAATCTGTGTTAGTAACACGAGAACTTGCAAGGGAAAAAAGTGTTTGAAAGTAAACTGGGTGCAGCGGATACACTTGTTTCCAGGAAGAATGAGAGTAGTTCAAGTAAGGATGATTTGTGGTGAAGTGACTGTCTTTAAACGAGGTCTGAATCTCAACCCATAACTTTTTTTTTAATATATAACTGTAAAGAAAAATATTTTTATAGGAACAAGGAAATTTTTTATGAAAAAATAGCGTTGCGTAATTTATGCGCATAACATGAGTATTTCTCATTTATTAACTTTAACGAATGAATTAAGAGATTATCTGTAAAATTTTTAAAGCGGAATGTATTAGCACGATGTCGGAGCACGTGTTCATAAAAATTATAATATTTAAGCATTTCGTCATTATATATTATAAAGGCAAATGCAAGTGCACGAACAAGTTTATCGGTAAACGGCCTGCAATCCCGTTTTTAAGCGGATTAAAAATACTTTTTTAAGAGATTTTAAATAAATCAGTAAAACTCATTTATCTCCGTGTTGGCAGGCACATATCGTATACCTATGAAAGATAAATATAATAAATGACGAAAAATAAAAAGACAATAAGGAAGTAGAAATAATTTTGAATACGTCCAAGATTTGCCCTTCAACTAAAGAACTAAAATAAAGCAAATAAGGAAAAATAAACACTTGAAAATAAATATTCAACACACGCGCAGAATTTCACATTAAACTACGCATCCTCGCGCTGAATAATTTTCCTCCCGACAGTTGCATGTCATAACACCAAATAAAGGCTCCAAACTCACATAACATCAAGAATTCATTTCGTAAAATTATCGCATTGGGTCCTTGGCCCATTTTTTAAAATTATAAAATTATTTTAAATAACAGCAGCGACTTAAGCATTTATCTTCATGTGACAATGTGTTGACGCAAATTAGATTATCTCACAGTCAAGATAATGTCGATGTTACGCAATGTTTTTAAATTGCGTAAAGTGTACGTGAAATGAACAAAGCCTCATAAACTTAACATAATTCTAACGTAAACGTAGGTTTCTCATTGTTTTCGTCCCAACTGAACATGATGTGGATGTCATATGCTGAATCTAAAGAAAAAAAACACACGTTAATAATAAATACAGACATTTATTTCAAAACAATAAAATGCTAATTTCGGAACACTGTAACTACAGAGTCTGAAACCTTTTGAAATAAAAAAAAATAATTCATTTCCATTTACCTATTTCAACCGAAAGTAAATAAAAAAATACATTACGATTGTAACAATACGGGAACGAACTAAACATTAATTGAAACTAAGGAAATTAATCGTTTTTATATTTTAAATTAACACATTATAGACGATTCTACGGCAATTAATAGAATTTTAACGTATTTGCCTTCTGAAGGCATTATCAAGCGTCTTTATGAATAATTTATTATTTATTCAATTGAATAATAATATTATTGAATATATTTTTTTTAAATGTACGAATAGATTTAATAAGGGCCAGTTTTTCCACGCAATTTTAGCGATTCATGTTCAAAGTTGATTTCCAAGTTCTGTGAAACAACTGATCTACAATGATATATAAATATATCACAAATTGAATAAAACTTTCACATTCACAGAACTTGAAAGTAACCTTTGAAATTTTATGAATTCTTCAACTTTTGTGAAACAGCTGGCCCTGAATTTTTATTATTAGATAATGTAACTTCGATTTTGATGTATATAACATTCTAAAATTCAACAATTGATAATGGTTAAAATCAGCATAAACCTATTATATAATAATGAATTATGCCGCTTCTCGTATAATAGTTGATTGCGTAATAAATGATTAACATTGTCTCCTTCCGAGCCGTTGATCGAGGTTCAATTCTCGGTCGTGGCAATTTTTTAATTTTTAGTTTTTGTAAATTATCCAAATTACACATTTTTCAAATAGTATGTCCCGTTATTTTTCACGGATCTGTGTTAGTATTAATTTAATTAACACAACTGTTTGCTATTGATGAAATGCTTAATTAATTTTTGAATTTCTCTTTCGTATATAATATTACTTTTAATGTAACAAGCACATTCAAATGCCGCATAAAATAACACGATTAAGCAAGGTATATAATTCTATTTAATAAAATATATTTTTTACTTAGCATATTGATAATTTCGATTGTCGTGTATTTGACCAAAATTCAATACATAAATTTTAACTCCATGTATATGCAACGCTTAAAAATGCACAAATAATCTTGAGCTGATTTTCAATACGTAAATTATTTAGAATTAATACGTCCTTGGCTATTGGAAATCCACGAGCGCGAGAAACTTATTTGAAATTATTTATAAAATAGCACTTATTTAACGCAGATATGTCTATTTGAGTAGTATTTTCCTCGTATCAGTTGAAAAGATAATTTGCACACCAAACAGATAAATTACGACTTCTTATGGTTCCATCTACCGATTTCAAATATTTTTTTTTTATTTAACCTTTCACAATATTTTAAAACGCATTTAATTTTTGCTATCTACGTTTTACTTGCTATTTTATCAAAACATTTTAATTTATTTATTTCCTTGATTGCAATATCTATCTAATAGTTTTTAAAAAGACGGCCTGCATGGTCGAGGGGTAAAACTCTCGAATAGCAAGCCGAAGGTCACGGGTTCAAATCCTGGCGTGCGCAAGTAAGTTTTATTTGACTATTTTCCGTTATTTCACAATTTCTTAATTTAAAATAATATATAGTATTTTTGCGGCACGTTCCGGAGTGGAGTTTATTTACATTACGGAATAGTTTGGTTTTATTCAAAACTCTTCATCATCCTAGTTTTCTAGTTACTATTTTTGGGTCAAACGACTAGTTACGCTTTGAAATCGCGTCAATTAACTATTTAATCTGTTATTTAATACATCACATAAACATACATTCTATTTCCATAACGTTAAATAAATTAAATATCAAAGTATTTATTTCATATAATAGAATTTTTGGCACGTTAATCGACGTGGTGTCAGATAGTAACGAATAATCTGGCCTTTGAAAAGATGGTACCTTGAAATGTTAGTATGTTTACACAGAGATTTGAATTTTATATTCACAAATACACATGTATCGAACTCTTTTGTTAAGAAATAATAATCTTTGTTTATACATCAACTTTTCTTATATTTATACAAAAAATTACCACGTATAGATAAATCTAGCATCTTAACGTCATACGTTTAAAGAGTTAACGTATTTATTGACATTTTTAACGATACCGGTAAGATTAAGTCTAAAATAAATAAATCATTTCATTATATAGCGTTGTGGCGACCTCTAACCCTAAGTCTTAAGCAACCTTCTTAAATTAAATTTGAATAGATATAATAAAACTGAAATAAATAAACTCAGTTAGCGAACAGTATTGGAGCACAATGAGGAACAATTATTGTATAAAAAACGTTTTTTAAATATCCGGGTTTTGTACGTCCGCGCGTTGATGTCTCCGTCTCACAAAACGCGTCGATAAGTTTTCAGTTCGTACATTATGTTGAGTTCTTATTATTGGTTTGTTTAACACGATTTCAATAATAGGTATTTGTGTTTCAGAGACTGGTGTTGCATGTAGCTGACTTGCCAAGTGAAAGTATTCGCAATAAATATCAATTGGCGTCCGTCGACCTTCGGTTGCCGGTATCTGTGCCGGTATCTGTGCCGGCCGTACTGTCGCTGTGAATAGGCTACATTGTCGATTATCTCTATTATTATAGCTATTAGATTTTGTCTACTTAACTATGCGTGCGTGATGAATATAACAGGCCACACAACAGTTTAAGAACAGATTGCATTATTTTTAATACGGGCACCATTTCTCATTTAAGGTAGTTACCTATCTAATACTTACTCATGAATGGAACATTCTGCAACCGTTAATATAATAGATTGTTGTTTTTCTTATACACGGGATACTATTAAACTGAAAGTTTACATTCGTTTTTCATCAACAATTATCTTGTTATTACAGACCCAAATAATTATTATTCAATTTTTTATTAACCTCAATGACTAAATGCATAATTATAGAGCATTTGATTTATATGACAACTTGCTTAATTCCTTAAGTCCCCGATTTTTCCCGGGCTTTAAGCAGAGTTTTTTAGAATCCGATGCAGACAATAATAATTTTTCTCTTATTTTGAAAGTAAAGTGTACAAAATTTCAACAATAATAACTGCTGTAAGGGGTGGGAAGAGATTAGAGTGATTTTTAAAAAATCTTATGTAGACTGCAACCATCATTATAGTGATTTTATCCTGCATTGCGGATGTTTATGGGATTTTTGGGATTTTATCCTGCATTGCGCTACCTCCTTCTATAGACGACGTTTTGGACAGCATTACAGTGTCCATCATCAGGACAGATGTATAATCGACCTTGTCAAATGTCAATCGTGTAGAGATGATATTTAATTCATATGTTAAGTGATGTAATATCATCCGATCCATTTGACATCATTTCCTGATTTTAATGACACTGCAATGCTGTTAGAAACGATTTCTATAGAAGGAGGTAGCGCAACATGGCATGATAACAATAAATCACAGTAATACTTTTGGCCGTGAAAATCTTATATCATATCCAAGTCACCATCCTGTTTTTTAAAGGCTGACTTTCCAAAATTTCATCAATCTTAGATGAAAATTGTAGATTTGTATAAAAAACAAGGCACGCCGTCGACACAGACAATCTTTTTTATATATATGTCCGGAGGTAAGGTGCGCTAACTTTGGGGGGTGATTCCATATGAACTCAAAATTCCAACGTTTTAAGGTAGTTTTAGGTTAAAAAATTTAATTGTTTATATGGGGAAATAAATATTCTTTTATGTAAAAATATTTTTACATTGAAAAATAAACAGTGAAATTCAAAAAAAAAGATATCTTTATTTTTTTACTTCTCCCATCATGTAGAATCACCTCCCGAAGTTAGCGCACTTTACCCCCAGACACTGTGTTTATAGATTAGTCAATTTTCGTTACAACTCTTCTATTTTACTTCATAAGATTGAACAAAATATTCAGGTAATTTTTTTGTAAATGGTTTGAGAATAAGCTGTGAACTAACGTGTACATAGTATATTATTGATAGGCTGAAGAAAAAAACCTTGAAAACAAGCATCGTACAATTAAATGTTTGCAAATGTTTTCAAATGACGGCCTCCGTGGTTGAGTGGTCACGATCCTCGACAACGAATCCGGAGGTCACGGGTTCAACTCCCGGCGTGCGAAAATAAATTATTTCGTGGCAGTCATAATAAATTCATTTACAATAATATAAACAACAACAACAAATACGTATATTATTTGAGTGTATGTTTGATTAAAGAGTTTTCAATTATTATTTTTTTGGTAAACTAATGTTTTTAGGACAAGATTTTTTATGCATAGCACAAAGGGTAACAATTATTTTACAATCTAGTGAGTTAACAATTATTTTACAATTTTACCATCTAGTGAGAGAGTTAGCACTTACAATGCCTTTCTCATATAAAATAAAGTTGGTTGTTTTCAGGTGAAAAATGTAACAAGCAGTAATTGTTGAATGAAACACTAGTAGATATTGAATAATTTCGCGGGTAGGAGATAAGCCGCCATAGCTCAGTGGTCAGAGCTGTCGACCGGAAATCGAAGGGACACGGGTTCGAGTCCCGTTGGCGTCATGTATCTTTTATCAGGAGATTTTTCAATGTGGATGAGTGTTTCAGGCGAACAATTATTGCTTGTAAAATAAAGAGTTTTCAATTACAAAATGTCGAATTTAGTAAACGTATTTTCTTAATTGATTTTATTTAATTAAAAGAGAGATTGAGTGAGTTTGTTTTGCTGGGGTCAAAAATAATTGACGGTAAACATTACATACACTTAGAGCTACTTTTCATTACGGTCTTAAAGAATAATTAAAAGAAAGTACAGAAGTCATTCGGGCCAGTGAAAATGTAAAAGCCTTTTATGTTGCTTTTAAGACGACTTAGTACTGGAGATCTTAAACTCAATGTCCGTGTAATGAAAGTGGTGAACACTTAAGCGCTGTTTAAGAACAGCCGTTTATTTTATATTACTTAACTTAAGTGTAGAAAGATTTTTAAGAAGCAAATCCAAACCGAAAAACAGTTTTAAACCAATGTGATACTACGCAAAAAACATTTTATTTACGCAACAACTAAAAACGGAAAATCAATCAATTAACTTCAGTAATTAAAAAAATATTTGGATGATTTTTATAGCGCCGTTTTTGTGCAAAATCACCTCAAGGGCGCTGTACAAGTATGTAATACATTTCTACTATGTTATTCCTAATTATGTATGGATATAATATACACTACAATACTTAACTGGTAGGTTGAGATTAACACTCATTTAACATTAACTAATTGTTTATTAGCGAAATTTAGATACAAGATTTAGGACATAATTGGATATTACTGGACTTTCTCTCAGGAATGGTATATTTAATTTAAGGGTATGACAGCTTAAAAAGGTAAGTTTTTAGTTTAGACCTGAATTCTGTTGGACTTGTTATGGGTCTTAGTTCTGAAGGGAGTTTATTCCAAGCCTTTGGCCCAGATACTCCGAAAGCGCGATCACCAAACTTAGTATTTGGCTTGCGCTTAGGTTCCATCAGTATGCCTACAGCTGATGATGTTGCTGATCTAAGAGTTAACTGCCTCAGACCGGTGTTTTCCGGGACGCATAGTTCAGAGATGTAGGGTGGGGCCATTTCATTGATGGATTTAAACACCGATTGACCGGTCGGTGGCCGAGTTGACATAGCGTTTGGATTCCACCCAAACGTAGTGTGTTCAATTCTTCAGCTGGCTAAGTCCTCCATCACAACACAAGCAACATTTTCCAGCACAATTTGTACTGGATTCTTTCAGGGCACTTGAGCCAGTGAAGGTTACGAAGGTGTTCTGAAATGTGCGAATATTTTGAAACCCCGGTTATGAGCCGCGCTGCTGCATTAGACACCGATTGAAGCTTGTCAATTTGATATTTTGGAAGGCTAACATAAATGCTGTTGCAAATACAACATTCGGGCAAAAAAAAATCTATACTATGGTACTAAACTCTCTAACAAATTCAACTCGCATTCAAAACTCACAAAAATATTTTAACATTTAAATCTCAAATAAAAAGATGGATACAAAGCATAGGGAGATCAGAAATAAATTATAGACACCAAATACAGTCTGAAACGGAACCCACTCAACTGAAAAAAAAAACTTACACTATTTCAGAAAAAAAACTATACATTAACATTTATCCATACTACTAAATTTTAATCATATGTAAATGAAAACCTCAGCACGGGAGATCCCCGTGAGGATATCATTATATCTATTTGTTACATAAACAGATAATAATATATATATTTATTATTATAATGTAGAACAACTAAAATACTTTAGATTTAGAGTTATCTAAACTTCAAATAATTCGTAATCTGCTTTTTCATAGATGGTGCTAATTTGAATTATTTTAGGAAAAAAAACTTTTTGCATGTGAAGTTTAAAAATGTTAACCTAAATTGTTTGTTTGCGCGTTTATATAAGAAATATAAGTAAATAGTTTTGTCCGCACAAAAACTCAACGTTTTCAAAAAGGCTGACAAATACAATATTCGATCGAATCACGGATCCAATATAGCAAATGTCTTTATTGGGAAAATTGAGTTTGTGTACGGACACAACTTTTTTATTCATATTCCGTAAATAAATGCGCAAATAAAAAATTTATGTTCATATTTTAAAGCTTAATTTCCAAAAAGTTTTTTTTCTTAAAATAATTAAAAATAGCGCCATCTATGAAAGAGAAAATTAAGGATTAAAATGAGTATAACCTTAAATAAATAAATGCATTAGTCTTCTTGGTTTAGTCTCGTGAAAAATAACATATTTTCCTTCCACAAGGTAAAGAAACGTTTCTACTTTAAAACTTGATTAAGTTATTCGTGATTTCGTGAAATCTTATGCAGGGTATTAATCTTAGATGTAAACATTCTCTTAGCCTTCGGCATCGAAATAGGCATTTAATTAGTAATGCTTCATTAAACAAAACACCGACCAAAGCATAATGAAGATGTTTTCCACTTCTACGATAAATGAATGATTATGTCTAGGATGTGACTCAATAGCAGCGGACATGATATATACGCCGTAAGTCAGCGACGAATCTTGCAAAGATTGAAAGTGGTTTGCTAACCAAGTAAGGCCGAATAGAAACCAGATAGCCTCAAAGATTCACTGTCACTTTCTTCAAGGAGGCTTCATTACTCCAGACAAAGTTGTATTATATAGGTTTTCAAATATCACATAGCAAAATAATATTTAATAAACGTTTAACAACATGTCCTTGGAATTATTATAGTGATGTTAAAATACTTTTAAGGAAGTTTATTAATCACGACAGAAAGTATAATTTTGAATAAACAAAATGTAATGTGGTAACTGGATAGCAAATTAAACCCATTATTATTTGTACGTTTGTTAGATCGTTGGTAATAGAAAAAAATAAATTATGTTACTTACAGGTAAAATTGACTAATAATAATTTTATGGGGTTACATACGATTTCGTATGATTATACAGGTTAAGGAGAGTAGGTAACATAAAACATATGTTTCCTAACAACAGGAGTAAAAATTGTAAATGAAAATTAGTTCTTCTCTTACTCTTTTAGAGTGTTTTTCAAACATAATAAAAAAGTCTTCAGCTAAGTAATATACATATTGATTTAAAAAAAAAATTATTTGACTGTAAACCTAAATTTCATTAGCATATTTTACTCCAAATAATGCAAGGAATCACTGATTAAAGTAATTCAAGTACATCTTTTAATACCCTTTAAATATATGAACACAACGTATACTGATGTACTTACTTGGCGAGTTAAATTATATCAAAAAACAGATAACAGAAAATAAAATACAAGATTTTTTTGAGATTATTCACCATTTAGGTTGCTTAATTCAATAAATCAGGCCCTTCAATTATTTTGTTTTTCAGATCGTTGATTAATCCCAAAAATGCAATGTTCTGTATCCAAAACATATATCGATTACAATTATTACGTAGCCAAACAATATCTCTTCTTTCCTGGTAATACTTGTTTAGACGCGATCCACTGAACACAAATGTTGAATATTGTCATAAGACGGAAATTTGAACATAATGAATACCATATTATGATTACTTTACTTCCTACTCGAAGACAAGTTGTTCTAACGAATGTTGAAGAATAAAATATGAATGTATATTTTAACGCGTTCGAATGCTTATTCAGTGAAAAGCACGCGTCAGAAACATGATACAGGCATTCTGTACATACTTGTCGCCCACAAGAAAATTAATTATTTATATTTATTTTACGCCCAGATGGGCTTTTACAAACATATGATAATATGTACATAATTATTTACTGGAACAGCAATCAAAAGAAAAATTTGCATTTAAAATTATGTAGAACCCATGCAGAAGAATATTATTATGCTCTCCTTATTTGTTATTATTAGTGAAGTATTTTATTATAGCCTTCTTGTAACTTTTTTTTGTATTTAAAAAAATATTGTGTGTAACCCTAATGCAAGTCCCAACTGCTCGCAACCGTCTGGAGCCAATGAGACTATGGCATCCCAAACTGGAGTATATTTGAGAGGCTGAAGGTGGTTGGGAGGGGAAGGAAATAGGGAAGAGTAAGGTGGAGAAGTATCTGACTATTCAGATCACCAAACATGATCAAAGCCATTTCAAGCAACGTTTGGTCTTACAACAGGGCGATACTGAGAGTATCTTACACTCTGTAATTTTATTTATTTGAAATCAGTAATTTGTGAAAAAACACAAATGAATCGAATAAAAATTACTTGCGCAAGCAGGGATTTGAACCCGCCACCTCTAGCTTGCTAGTTAAGAACCTTACCCTTATACCACAGAGGCAGTCAAACTATATTCCGTACAGTAAAGTATTGCCAGCTAGGTGCAATCTAGGTACAAGCGAGTATCTAAATGACTCGTCTTGATATTATTGTTACAATCAAATAGAATTTACGATCGAGTAGTTCTAGTTGGTATCTTGAAGGTGATTAAACTCAGTAAATCAGGACTGTCTATAATTCTAATAATAATTTAAAAAATAAACGTCAAGTCGGAACAAAGTCTTCTATCAGCGAGTTTTAATAATTTTATTTTTTCATCAAGTGGTTGTAATTTATAGTTTCTATTGGTAGACCGAGCATATTAATATGTAGTTAATATATCCATTAATATATTATGGAGTCAGATTTATCGAAACTCACGTTAGAATATTAAAAAAAATATTGACACTTTATTAAAAGACTTTATGTAAGACGTATTGATTTATTGTTATGAATTTGAGAAAACTCTGGATACTTAAGATAATCATGCACGAACGCCTGCCAAAGATGACGATTTTCATCAATGACAAATTATAATATAATGTTTTCTTAGCAATTCTATTACCGGCACAGTATGCGAGAGAAAGCGAAAACTGAATACAAACTACCTTTTTCATTTCAAAAGCAAACACAAAACGAACTTTCTTTTTAAATAAACAATTATTTTCAGCAGTGGTTTTTTGTAGGTATGTACTGCACGCTTGTCTACTTGGTAATTTGAGAAGAGATGAGCAAATTGGTTTTTTATTGATGTAATTAATTCTTCAGTTGTGATCTCGGACGTAATTCGACTATTTTATTTTTATTTATCTCGAGAGTGTGCGTATTTCTAATTATTGCGCAATGCAAATACTTTCAAAATTAAATGAGATAAATAAATATTAGTTGTACCACCGCAAATAGTAGTTATCTGAGAACTTTCGTAATTAAGTATTGAAAATAATTAATCAAGCACTGAAAAAACAGGACGTTACAAAAATGATTTTATTTTATGCAGAGTATTTAAGAGAGAATCACAGATGTGTTCATTTCATATTAGTAATGTTTATGAATTAGGTATAATCACAATGTCTTGTCTGATATATTTATGGAAGCGTAGCCTAGCAATAAATAAGGGATTAACCACGTGTGAAGCTTATAGCATTGATAAATGGCAAATTGTTCACTCCTATTGCCTGCGGTAAAATTATTTTTTTGTTTACCTTAATTCTATACATGAGGCCCTAATGACAATAATTTCCCTAAGGAATTGTGTCATCTTTGGGAGTGCAGTGTTGGTGATCTTTTTGAGGAGAGAAACGAGTTAATATGGATTTTTAAGAGACCCAGGTTGTAGGAAGGAGAAAAGACAAGTCGTTCCACATCCGAGCTGTTGAACTCATGGAAAGAGTCGTGGAAACGATCCGTTCTCATGTGAAAAATGTTAAACGCGCATTCGACGTTTTTCCCAACTAAATAATAATCATAAGTTTGTTATCTTTTTTTGAAACAAATGGATATAATCATATCCTCACTGGGATCTCCCGTGCTGTGGGTTTCATTAAAAAAATATGGTGCCAAAGAGATCAATGACGCTAATTCCTCAGAGCGTCTTCCATTGAAGCACCTGTAGAACAAGTGCAGAATTCCCAACTTGCGCCTGTTCTTCGTGTTCTAAAGATTGCCATGCGTTTGTTATTTTGGTAATTGCAATTAGTAAATTTTCTGATTGAATTCTGGGCAATAGAGAATAAATATTGTAGTTAGTCCTAGAATTTCTGCACCGAAATAAATCCCCACTTCTAATATTACGTTGTGGAATCCAAATAATATGTATAATATAATACACCTGTTTTACTTCTATCATACCTTTTAATGTACTTCTATCATACCTTTTTTTATACTTGTTACACATTACCTACCTTCGCATTAATATCTCATTATTAACATGCTTAAGTTTAATTCAAACCACTTTCATTCCAATTATCGTCAAATTATATATTTATGTCAGCGATGAGAAGCCTTAACCATCAAACACGTATCATGTAGGACACAAAGATGCAATTTTATCAGTTTCTCCGCTGGTGAAAAAAAAAACAATCGATGATTGGTACAGAGTGAGTGAATGGGCTATCATTACATACTGGTCTTGTACCCGTTATTGCTGAATACTGTATAAGAATCGCGCTCGCTATTGTCATATTCAGGATGGAAAGTTAATTATGATTGTACTCAGAACTGGCAAAAGTTGCCGGCCCCCAGCTATACTTAGCATTTGGCAAATGTTAAAAACATTATTCGCTTAATGCTTTGAATAACTGTTTATTACAGGCGGTGTTACGGTCCTCGTATTACGATTTGAAAGCATCAATAAATAATTTATATTACAACAAACTGCTTTGTAAAGATTTCATGAAAGGATTGAATGGGAACCCATTTTCTTTTTATAGTAAATTAGCTGACGTGTAACCGGCGTTGCTCGGAGACCTATGAATGGCTTGGGGTTGTGAATTCTAATAACTTGGTTCATTTTTACCGTGAAAATAATATTTTTATATTTGAATAAGTATTTGATTCTCTTGATCGTGTCGTGTCTTCCTCGGAAGTCCTGACTTCTTCTACCATCCAAACCACACTCTGAATGCTTCTAGTCGAGAACAAACTTCAAAATTTTCGTTGCAATCGGATGCATGGTACAGAAACGCGTACGGAATAACAATCTTAATCTTATTACATAAAAAACTCAGGTGTCACTGTGTTCGTAAACGCTAATCTCCGAAACCGCCCGACCGATTTAAATGATTTTTTTTATTGTGTATGGTTGGTTCCAGTTGAAAGATAGAATAGTTTTCAAGTAAAACGAGTTGTGCTGTTGCCGAGATCAAAAAAAAAATTTCACAATTTTTTTTTTTAGATTTTTCATCAAAAAATACAAACAACCACAAATTTTAACTTCGTTACATTAAAGTCGGTCTGTGGCAGGACAACGTCTTCCCGGGTCTACCAGTATAATATAGGTTTAAGAAGTATATTTCTATAATGTTTAATAAAATTGGGGGACTTATTTTGTATTACATTATATTTCAATATAAGATTCAACTTACACAATGTTGGTTTTGTGAACGCCTGGCAAAGTAAATAAATTTTCTGCTTACCTGAAAAAAAAACAAATGATCACAAAATTAATATAAAGCAATTGATTTGTTGGTAAGAACATGTTGTTTTTAATAGGTCCAACTACATAACAGTTCTTCGAAATACCATTATCTAGTCGGGACACACACACGGTGAAAACTGAGTATTGAGTAATTTATTAAGAATCTTTTCAAAGTTTTGGTAATCAAGTAAAATTGGATTGCAGATCTTAACGAATGAATTAACAGGTTTCCTGATAAATTTTTAGTTAATTAGGTATAAATTATCAAGATATTGGAACACGTCATGACGAAATGCGAAATTATTCAGTCTTCTAACACGTGTTTCAATATCGTGATAATGTATTCGTATTTTACTAAAAGTTTATCAGGAACATTGTCAATTCATTCGTTTAGGCCTGCGCTTCTGTATTTAACCGGATTACCAAAAATTTGAAGAGATTCCGAATAAATTTGCAATACACGTTTTTCTACGTGCAGAAAAGACCCAAAAAGAAGTTGTTTGAAGGTTCATCCTCTCTGCCTAGAATTTCGGTGAAACGTTGTATTTAAATTAAGAGGTGCTAATATAAATCACTAACAAGTACGTTAAAAGGAGATGTTTATATATTTGCAAAAGAATTCTGTTCCAAAATTGTTCTAGATGCATAAATCTCTGATCAAAATAACGCCATTTGTCGAATTAAATAACTGTTTCTATTGAACATTAACCAAGAGTATCTAGGAAGTAGTTTGTTGAATTATTGTTTGAATTATCAAGTCATGTATAGTAACACAAATCAAATACGATATTTGTTTATTTATTAAACTTTCAGGAAGTAATAACACAAAATGTCAACGTCAGTCACGATAGGAAGTTAACTGAAACTGTAAGCAAAGGTAACCTTTAGCGGTTCTGTGCAAATTGTATAATGGACTGTTTTTGATTCCGTTAAATTTTTCTCAAACTTTACTGTTTTCATTAATTATTATTATGGAAAGCTTCACATAAAATCATTATTTTACAATTACAAATAATTATTTAATAACTATTTGAAAAAAATTGCTGTGACCATTTTACATAACAAGACCTTTCACTTTTTATCAGTTGGGAAGCAGCTTACAAAACTAGCCTGACCCCATAGAAATTGTTCAAAAAGTCATAACAAAAATAATACTAAAAAATCCTCCAGACTTCTCCACTGAACGCGTATTCGAAGAATTCAAAGTTCCTACTTCTTATTTATGAAAAATCCAATTATTCAAATTATAAAAGAAAAAGATAAATACTCATTCATAGCTGAAAATTAACGAGACTTAAATATATATTTTCATGTCCTAAACTACACACTTCTTTTGCCCAGCACCATTATACCCACCAAGGAAAACATTTTTTTAATAAATAACCAGAAGAAATTAGAAGCATTAATGATAAAAAAACAAATATTGAACTGTATAAAAAATATTTTAAGGAAATCGTTAACAAAGAAACTGATTCCCCTAGTTTCACTTGAAAATCGCACAAATTATCCTACTATACTATACTCTATACTAGTTCCCAGACAGAGATACACAGACAATGAACATGATGTTCTAGTAAGAATTTCGAAATATGACAATATTGCGCAACGTTTAGTAAAGGAAGTACTCTCAGTATCACCGTGGTGTAAGACCAGCATACAGAATTGAAACGTTGTTTGAAATGCCTTTAGCCGTGTTTAGTAACCAGATATAGTAATAAAAAGGTACTCCCCCCACCTTCCTATTCCCCATCTCCTTCCCCTTCTAAAACCTTTAGCCTCAAAACATATCCCAATTGGGGATGCCATAGTTTCAATGGCTCCAGATGGTTGGGAGCATTTGAGACTTAGAGCACACGGACATACCCACAACACACTTCTGTCGGTTTTCCACTTCATCGTATTAGCAAATTATTTTCACTATAGCGTGACGGCTGGGAAGAGTTAGCGCATTTGGTGTAAGTAATAAATTTCACCATCTTTTAAGCTCACATTACCCATACTGTTTATTAATTACGGTCAGAGGTTAGCTACGCTACAAGCCTTGTGGATCAAAGTCGTGATGGTAGAAGTCAGATGCTATAGCACCACTTCCTCCTCAGATCAACCTCATTCCTCCCTCACGTCGCGCGTAATCCTCAAATGCCAAATAAAGAGAAAGTATTCAAATCTTATGACCACTTTTCTCCGCTTAAATACCATACGAACTACCAAAGACCTATATTTCTATTATAATAAAACGTAAAACTAATTTTTTTGTGGAGGCGATTCACTTCGGTGTGTAATATTCGGAATCAGATGAAATCAGGCACTCCCTACGCAGATCGCGATAAGGTTTAAATATTTTTTTTTTCTTTAAGATAAACTAATGTTAATAATGAGGATCCAATTTGCGTAGGTGGCATTTATTTTCAATTTGTATGAGTAATTCAGACAATTAATTATTGATTATTAAAATATTTATATTTTTGATACTGACTATTTGTGGCGAAATTCCGTAATAATGTTATATTGAAACAATTTTAATTTTTTTTCCACATCTTTATAATACAAATTTAAGTGTGAAAATTAAAAAAATTTCAATATATGGTAATGTTAAAAATTTGTTGAGGCTCTATGAGTGATAATCTTCATGTTGCAAGTTATCACAAAACGTGACAGTTCGTTCAGACTCCTTAATAATCACGTGATTATGTGAAAATGTCGTTAAGCAGTAATGAGGCTTACGCAAAGAAAGATACTATAATATTATTACGATGGAAAAGAAGATGTAAATTGGCTAGTACGTGTATTAAGTACCCGAGAAAATAGATAGTGGTTTTACCAAATATTACAAAACCGATTGCATAAGTGTTAAATAAAAAGAAATTTTCCGCATTGGTAATGTTGTTTTGACTTCTTAAAGCCATCACGATCTGCCTTAAGAAATTTGATTCAATAGTTTTACTATTTTTGGAAGTATTATTTCATATACAGGTTGAGTTTTATGTTCCAGTTCGATGTTTTTTATAATAAGTTTTAAATGGAATACAATTTTATAATTTATATTTTATTGATTGATTATATGGTGTTTAACAATATGTTTGGAATTTGATGTCAGTAAAGTAGTCGCCTCTGGCCGTGGTGAAAAGGCGAGCTCTTTTAAGAACATTTTCGCAGACTTCTGGCATTATTTTAGCAATTTCGTTTCGAATATTGTCCTTAAGTATCGAGGTTGTGGATGGTTCATTGACGTACATTTTATTTTGTGAAGTACATATATTTAAATGTTTTATCGTAATTTTCTAAAAAACTTAATTTTCCAAATTATACTGTAAAATTATAACAGAAAATTGGTTCGTAAGTAGGAGGTCTTGAACTTTAAAGGAGCTTTTATAAGCCTGATGTTTTAGTCATTTCTGTGCTTATAAAAATAGTTATCAAATAAATGCTCGACTTTTTCAAAAGCCAAGATGTTTCCTACTCGCAGTATTTAATGAAAGCTTCTAAAATATTTCCAAGCCTCAAATTTTTAAACCAAAAACACATGATTTTGCATTACTTTGTAGTGCTTCACCTTAACGAGAACTGAGAAATTAATATATTGCTGCTTTCAAGTCCTACTTTAAGATATTTTACTTTGCGGGTATTTAACCATTCTCTTTATAGCTTATTCATAGGATAAAGTAATATATATACTCAATTAAAGTTTTATTTATTTATTTAGTCAGAGTATACTATTGGTACTAAAAAACTATGAATAGTGGTTACATATTGGACATGTTAACCGAGGTTTCTACCTATTGCGCGTATATATTTGTTTATTGGTAATATTATGTTGTAGATTAGAGGATGGTGTAATACTTCCTTAATTTATCATAAGAGAAAAAAATATTAGGTCTGTTCGGTAAAAAATAATACTAACATAAGCTAATACACATAGACATATGAATATTAGTAGACCTGCCCTAAGTGATTAAAAGCGTATTATTCCCCACTCCCCATACCGGTTCCATTGGAGCCGGCTGTGCTCGCGTATGGCCTCAAGTGAATTTAGAAAACGTGACGTCATCATTCTTGTGCGAACTATGGTCGAGGCATCATCGGTTCATTTTAAGAAATAACACGGCAAAATGGTGACTTGTGCTATGAAAACTTGTAAAAATAGATGTGAAAAAGAGAATAAACCCAATTGTCGTATTACATTCCATATATAAGCATTATTTTACTTTATTTTAAGCATATTCACATCGTATAATATGGATCAGTTGTAGAAACTCACATCGATATACGTCTGGACGTGAAACACAAAGCTGGTTGGTTGCTGGGAAGTAAATTATGAACATTTATAAAAGTGTCTTAACTAAATACATAAACGAAATATTCGACTCTGAAAATAGAAGAAATTTATTTTGCCGAATTTGGACTTCGCAAATTTGTTCATAACGTGGCGAGTAATTTGCGCTCCCATGTAAAAATGTCTATTCATTCAAAAGCAGATTTTACTTTTAAGAACTAAATGGTGATATTATAAGGCGAGATGCCTATATACAATCAGATTGATTTATTGACGAATCACAGTCAGCTTTACCCTCTTCGTTCTTCAACAGTTGATTTTACCCCTCATCCTTAATTTCTAGTCTATTAATATTCATATGTCTGTGCTAATACATTAAAATTTCGATAAAATGTGTTTTTTATGAGTCTTACTAACTAGACGCCCAACCATCAACAGAATTATTTATACTCAAGATTAGTATACAAAGATAATGAAATGTTCCCGCCGAAAAATTGATAAAAAAGATAGGATACCGAATCAAATAAAACAGATTAAAAAAATAATGACATATAAATCAGGCAGTCCATTATCAGCATCTGTAACTACTGTGCCAATTCTTGAACAATGGGTGGAGTGACTCAATAATACCTCAAACTGGATTTTAGCTAAAACTTCTGATAGAAATAATACTATTCTAAATGACCTTGCTTTGTGAACGGGCCAAGAAAATATCACATATACTGCGTAACGCGAGATACAGAACATGTTTTCAAGTATCACATTGCGTCAGTTCGATCTAAAACAAATAATAATAATAATAAACGGCTTGTATAAACTCAAAAAGCTATTATAAAATTTTATACCAAATTTGATGGACATTGAAACTACGTTTAAGGTTCTTATGGCGGTGGATCCCATGAATATATTTCATGTATATGTTAATAAAATATATTTCACGTTTACGGGCTGTACGCTATTATTTTAATATATCGCACCTCCGTAGTTTTATTGTAAAAGTTAAAATATTACAAACTAGGTTAATGGACTGGATTTAAGCCCGGTATATATTCCATATCCCTGCTATGTACGACATTCCTCGCTCAAATTTAAGCTGGCTAAATCGGCCGCTTAATCCATGATAATAGTCCTTTTTTAAGACTCCGAGACGGCCTAGAACTACACTATCTCAAATCTTTACATTTCATCAAAATTTATGTGCATTTCTTCATTTTATCAGTATGAACTGTTCATCGACCAATGATGAATGTTTATGTTATTTACCCGGCGTGAGTGAGGTCGGGTATGTCATACCCGAGAAGTTCTTAAACGCAGATTATTTAATGTAATTTTTGCCGTGAAAATCCCATCGTCACAATAAGGGATTGGGGGGCGATGTACAGTGTTAAGTTTAGTGTCGCGCCGTCGTCGGGAGATACACATGCGCAAAGATGACTGGGGTACGTCACACCCGACCTCGTAGTCGGTGTTACTTTTTTATAGTATTCTTATAGTTATAGTTATTTATAGTATTTTTTTTTTCAAATTTGAAGATACTATATATATGTTGATTAACCAAAGAAGTTGTAATTTTGTAAGAATTTTATACAAAAAACTTTTAAATTACCAAAACTTGTACTTTTTCGTAGAAAATATAGACACTTTGTTATTTCAATAAAAATAAGCTTTTGAATATTAAACAAAGTATTTCATTTACTCATCTTATTGAATAGATACTATTATTAATTTCCCAAGAAAAAATAGTACCTACTTATTACACAATTATGGTATTAAAAATTCGGCATTAAAGATTCCGGTATCTCCTACCCATTCATACCGGGTTTGTTAGTATTAAAATAATGATTTTAAAAGTTACAAGTCTGGCGGTTTATTTGTTTAAAAAAAATAATAAAGTATAAGGTTAATTATATGGAGTTTGCATCTCCCGAAAATAACTACAATTTTATTTTTACCCACATTCTTGTGAGGCTGGTATCATTGTTAACCTGCGCGCGATACCTCACGGGGGTAAATAATATTATTCTTTCTCCAGTAGTCTTACCGTCGGGTTGACCCTAAGCCTCCTATAGCGTACGCGATTTATTTGTTCGTAAAATTATTATAAGTGAGTTTTGTTAAAATAAAAAACTTAATTAGAATTATCCAAATTCTCGTTATTTCACACAGAAGGTAATCACGCATCCTCGGATTCTGCTGATTTGGAGAACCGCAGAATCATTTAGCCAACAATCCATTCAAACTGACGATGATAAACCAATACTCCAAAAAAGGAAATTTAAATAATAGTTTCATGGAATTTTATGCAGTGTAACAATACTTACATAATGATAAGTTTTATGAAAATTACTCCTAAATACGCATCCGCCGCCAAGGCCTAGACAAACCTCACCCATGAACCCAGACACTCCTGCTAAGTTACCAAATTTAGCGAACCGCTTGGGGTGACCTATGGCAAAGGTGTTAGTTATCCAATAAATTGTTCCCGGGGCTGAGGTACCCACACCCGCCTCCCTAAAAAAGAATGGTTACCCTTAAGTATTGACAAAAAGCATAACCTTACACAAGAAACCTCATAGAACAGACCGGAGGTGACAAAGATCGCTTGTTTTAATGAAAACCATTAGATTCATTAAATAATAGGAAAAAATATTTCGAGAGTTCTGAAAGTAAGCACGGTATTTTAATGAGCTAAGTAAAACCAATAATTAATTTAATTCCTTGAATACCTAACACCAATTACGTTTTTTTAAATTCCATCGAGATAAGTGTTATGAAGGGCCGTAAGCCAAAAGAGATGTTATAAAAGCCTTTATTATTCAAAGACGATTATGGTCGTGTCCTCATCTCCTCATGTCAATGTGCCACTTAGATAAGTTAGTCTTAGAACCAAGCAGTTGGTCAGAGTTAGCTTACCTTGAACTTTGTATCGTATGCACCACATGGCCTTATCGACATGCCGTATGAGACATAACCGCTGGTATAATGAAATATAATCGAATCCATGATATATTCTGAATTCATATAAATAATATTTTATAACACTTTCAGCGCCGCATTGTTTCCACATATACCACTAATATTTATTTTTTTTATTTTTGAGTATATAATTTTTTGCTGACTAAAATCGATTTTTATTATTTTTAGGACCCAAGGGTTATTTTTTATTAGCAATGAAAAAACGCATCAATTGAAAAAATATTAATTTAAATTGAAACATGCATAAATATAAAGATAACTTAAAAACACAAAAATAATAATGGATCCCAGTCCAAGCAAAACAGCCGAAACGGGATCTGTCATTATATTTCCAGTATTTTTTTCTCTAGAATAAAGATTGCATACTAGCAGAAAAAACAGACGCCATGAAAAATATCCTTTACAAGTGATACGCAAAATACGGGGCGATTTGTTTCATTAAATCGAGAGAGATAATTTTTTTTTCACGTTCCTGAAGAAGTACTCTGGTATTGAATGGGTTAAATCAAATATTCAACGCTTTAACAAAAACATGCCTAAATTAATTTGTTATTGGGAATATTGATAAACCCTTTTAAACCTAATCAACATTGTGAGTGTGCCTAATTACTTAGGAAATTTATAAGAAAAAAACAACAATTTTTATCATTTTCAGAAAGTAAACAGCGTTGTTAAAGAATCTATATTCATTGAAATATTAAAATTCTTTCTGTGAATACTAGACCTGGCGTCCGAAAAAGGATGATTCTAATTTTCTATAATTCAATAAATCAAAATCAATTTACAGACAGACAAAATACAAAACAGGACTCGCTAGTCGAAAATGATGAATAATATCATTTAAATAACAATATACAATATTTTTTCCAATTTTAAATCAATAGTATTGAAATACTACAACCTGAAACCTTGTGGCTATGAAAAACACTTTATCTATTTTTACATTGGAAGGAACATGTTCACGTTCTGATGGAAATAATCAAAAGTATTGTCTGAATTCAGGAAGCTAGTGCTAATGACACAATTGTTTATATTTTTTAACAATAATAATACACGCACATGAATATTTAATTTCTTATTGTCTTGGTGGTGGCAACATTAGATTCCACTGCAAAGAGTTTATCCAATTTTCTTCCGCGTTTAATGATAACGGTTGCTTCCGGTACAGAGTGCTTTGATGATTTTTATTTAAAAAACTACCGCCACGCGTTGCTGTGGCTCAGTCTGTGCAGATAGAAAAATAGTAGCGCGTGTTGCTTTTACGTCCAATAGATGCCGCTGTTAAAAAAATATATATATATATATTTATGTAGAATAATGTTCTCGGTTTACCCGCGTAAAGTAGTCCTTAAAAGGACTTTTTAATTTCTGACGTTTCGGACAGATCTCACTGTCCATCTTCAGAGGCTTTATGTCCTGAATTAAATTCGTCTCAAACTGAACGCTTTCGCGTGTCTGTGCGGTCCGGAAGTCAAGATACAAGTGGGTGCTTATCAATTCTTATGTCTAGGACGAAGTATGTACTTCCGTTGGCATTTCGCACTTGGACGGGCCCCAGGCTAACATAAATACTGTGCTTTCAGAATTCGCCACAAGATGTCGCCACTTCCGTTGGCATTTCGCACTTGGACGGGCCCAGGCCACAAACAAATAAGCACAAACTCGACAATTAAAATTTACACATCTTCGGATTTACCGGATCTTTTTTTTTTATTTATTTATTTTTTTATAGTGAATACCTCACAAGAGTCCCAACTGCTCCCGTCTGGAGCCAGTGAGACTATGGCATCCCCAATTGGGGGATGTTGTGAGGCTGAAGGTAAGTGGGGAAGGGAAAGAGGAAGGTGGGGAAGTACCTGGCTATTCAGATCTAGTCACTAAACACCGCTAAAGCCATTTGGAGCAACGTTTCAATTGTGAATGGTGGTCTTACACCAGGGCGATACTGGTAGTATCTTCCACTCTGGAACGTGCCGCAAATATACTATATATTATTTTAATTAATTAATTGTGAAATAACACAAATCAATCAAATAAAATTTATTTGCGCACGCCGGGTTCGAACCCGCGACCTTCGGAATGGCAGTCCAATGCGTTACCACTGGACTATGCCGGTCGTCAAATGGATCTGCCCTGATGATGGACACTGCAACGCTGTCCGAAACGTCGGCTAAAGGAGTTAGCGCAACACGTCATAACACCCCAAAAACAAACAACAAAAATGCTTTTGGCCGTAAGAATCTAAAAACTTACGTTTTTATTATTCATTTACCTTTTTATTTGTATAGAAGTTAGATTATCACTTAATTTTAACTTTTGTTTAAACGTTTTTCTTTTCATTAAAATATTTTATAAAGAAACCACGTAAATAATATGTAGTAGGGCAGACCCGTGAAAAATCACGGAATATGAAAATTATAGGATTTGTAAAGCTGAAAGTTTATGTAAAAAACTCATCAGAACTGCAAAATGATCAACAATTTTTTTAAACCAAAATGTACTAATTTGTATCGCACCTCTGAATTTTTGACTCATCAGTTCAAATTTTGAAAATAACATTTTAATTAATTATCTATTAAAATATCAGAATTATAGGTAAATACTTTATCGCTCTTCTGAATTGTTGATACGATCAGGTTCAATTTTGAAAATGACGCTTCAGTCCAAAACAAAACCTAGTTCATGGAACCAGAATTAAAATCACCCACAGACAGACCGACAACCGAAATTACAATGTTTAATAACGGTAATATTAATATTTTTGTAAAATAAAATAGTAATTACAGACTTTGATATTTTATGTGAAATTAATTACACACATGCTTCGAGCATGACCATTGTTGCATAGCCACAAACCTATATGCTAAATGGGTGTAATAAAATACTGTTATTAATTCTACATTAATGTTTTACTTGACACACTAAAGAAAAAAAAACTAGTTTTCTAATAATGGTTAATGTAATATATATTTGTATACATATAAGTTTATATATATATATAAAATCAGCCTGCGTATGTTTATGCTCGCAAAACTCGAAAACTGGTGCTGTCGATGAAAATTTCAAAGTTTGTTCTAGTTAGTGCCAGAAGTGTTTTTGAATGGTAGAAGAAGTCGGAGACGTCCGAGGAATACTTAACGCAATATTTTTGCATCGTAATGAGATACTGAGTTGAATTAAAGTCGATGTAATGTAGTTTTTTAACAGTATCATTGCGATATACAGTAGTGAATGGTGTAAAAAGTCGGAGACGTCCTATAAAGGCATTAAAAATGCCGAAAAATATCATGGTCCACTAGTAATGTATAATAATCATATTGTAGAGCACAGTTTTTTTTTTTGGTTTATTGGTTTAATAGGTACAGTTATAATGTATACATATTACAAAGTTGTTTTTTTTAAATATCAGAAAGAGTAAAGTAATACACCTTTTCTTTGAGCAAACGCTCGTGTTAAAAAGGTGGGGAAACATAATTAATTACTATTTTAACATATTTTAAACAAATAATAATAAAATACAGTCTACAGACAATTGTTGTAAAAAAATAATAGAAAAAAGGAGGAGAGAAAAAAAGAAGAAAGCAGAAAAAACGATATCTAATATTATTTTCGAGAATTATGATATTATTTTCAAAGTGTAATAATTAAAGAAATACTGCTGAATTATATTTTAAATTGTGAATTTGAATTTCAACAATTTTTTTTGTAATCTTACATCTAGAGGTAATTCGTTAAACCATTTCACTCCATTATATTTATAAAATGTTTGGGCTGTGGTGGTTTTGCAGCACGGGGGGTTATAGAACCTTGCATATTTGGTATGTTGCTGTTTGAAAAAAGTATTTGGTTTTCGTTGTTGAAAGAATCTTTATGAAATTGTAAAAGTGATGTTTTTTTCTAAATGATTAGCAGAGAAGGGACTTTAAATTCTATAAATAATCTGATGGTGGGGTAATCACATGTCTTATTTAAAATTATTTTTATTAATATTCTCTGGATGATTTCTACAGGCAAGAGAGAGGTTTTGAATACACAACCTCAGCCAACAATTCCATATTGCAATACAGATTGAATCAGTGAAAAAAAATATATATACATGTATATATATATATATATATATATTTATTTTTTTTTATTTATTTTTTTTTTTATTATAAAACACATTTATTATAAGACACAGTGATTATAAGACACAGTTTCAAATAAAAATAATAAAAATTTACATGCTTTTCTTTACAAGATTCAAAAACACGTGTGTAAAGGGAAAAAATAAAAATTTTAATATAAATTATAAAAACATATCAAGTGAAGTGATTTTTGTTCTTTTAAATAATAATATATATAAAGTAATATAGTGAGATGTCATCGTCACTCTAATTCGCTAAATTATTTAAGGTAGTGAAGTTTATTTTATTTTGCATTAATGGAGTGCATAATGCATAAGCGACCTATAGTATTTTGCCTATTGCTCTCAACACGAACCATGGCATGGTGTGACTTCTTATACAGATCTTTGTGGATTTGAAGCAGCTTATTTTTTGTATATGTATTTTTTAGTGGTGGGACTTGAAAGTCTTTGAAAAGTTGTGAGGTTGGGTAGTCTGATGGTTTTTTATTAACAGCCTTTGAGTGATTTCCAGCGGTTAAAGTGATGATTTATAAGCTCCCCCTCACGCAACGATACCATACTGTATTATTGAATGGGCTAGAGCATAGTAAATATTTTTAAGAATTATTAAGTTAAGTATATTTCTTAGACTAATAAATATGTAAATGAGTTTTCTTAATCTATTTATGATATCGTTGATGTGAGTTTTCCACTTAAGGTTACTATCTATTGTTACACCTAAATATTTAATTTCATTTTTATTTGCTATGCATAAACAGTAATTATTTTGGCAAGTAAATTTTAGACGAAAATGTTTTGTAAAATAATTGTTTTATTGATACGGAATTAGAATATTTTCTGAAATGTAGTCTCCAATATTTAAACTGCCATCATGACTGCAAAAAATGCATAGTTAGTAGTACTCATTACACGAAGCAACAATTTTTTTAAAACCACTAATTTTTAAATCAAAATTTTCAAGCCACTTAACTCCAATAACTGCTGTAGTTTTAGGAATTATTTTAATTCATATGCATGATTTTTAATGTCAGCTTAGTCACGTCAAAATGTTGTAATATTAATGCATATGAAATTATCTTTAATGATCACGTGTTATTAAGTTTATATCATTTGCTAAATTGGACGACCATGAACTTAAAGTGAATGTAAGAGTTTATACACCGTCGCGCACGACGTACCAAGGTTTGGCAAAACTTGTCACATTGTTGTAACTAAACTAAATAGTTACAGTTGAGTTAAAAAACATTCTGCTATTTCAATTTACAAAGTTTTAAATGGGAAGGTACTTTTATCGATGGTTGTGGATATTATTATTATTTTGAAAGATTTTGTCTTCTATTGGAACTTCACAATTCAAGGCTTCATGTTTAAAACATTCAAGTATTTAGAAAATCTCTTAATAACACCTTGAAAACGGCGAGCTTTATGAAAATTTCACAGCTTTTTATGTCTGGTATGTCTACGTTACTGCACATTTTTAACTAACAACCACATTTGTATAATGGGTTAAAGCATTTGCAGGTTTAAAATTTAGAGTACTGTAATGTTTGTAAATATGTTTGTAATGTTTGTAAATATGTTTGTATATATACAGTATTTTTCAATTTAGCTAAATTATTCTGCTTTTAAAACCCCCCAGGAACAATTGAATCCTTCCAAATTCCATTGCAGTGCTGTTTTAAATAAAATATTTGTTCGTTTCGTTACTATCGTTAGTTCGCAGATCGAATATTATTTTGAAATATGGCATCCTTTTAAGTGCCAAACAAAATAATCCATTTTAATAGAGCTAGATGTCGTTAGAGTGTGAAGTTATCAAATAGCATATATATTTTTACTTTGACTCTGTAGGTACCAGGAGTACCATGGTAGATAACTGTCGGACGTTTGGGCCTAATACCCGAATGGTTACGAAGATAGCCGATGTTAGCCGATCTATATGCGAGCATCTTCAGTGACCATTTTTTTCGCTCCCGCTTTAGAATAACTTAGTAACCTATAGAACGGACGTCAATCCAGTTAAATATTGATTGTACGATAATAAATATACGCGTAATCTCTGAACAAACCGAAGTGTTATTCAAATCTCCCGATCATTTAAACTAATTAGAGAAAAGTAATAATACACAACAGACTATTAAGCAATGTTGCTATGATTTTAGAATATTCTTCATCTTTTCAAAAAAGAATACATTTACTTTTATATGCTTCCCTATTTTCACCCATTAAACAAATTGCCCTTCAGTAAAATATCGATTTATTAGTTAAGACATTATGCAAATCATAATCTGAAAATTGCATTTCTAAAGTTAAAATTATCTAAAACGGGTATTAAATAAACTTTCCTTGATAGAAACGTATATTCATAAATATCGCGTTACTGCTGAACAATTTAATTGACGCTGCCCGTAAACAGTAATTAGTGGCCAGTCCAAAAGAAACGTGTAATCACCGTAATTAAGCGGTAAATTGTCATCAAGCGAAATTTATAGATGCAAGTTTCTCAGTAAAGACTTACTGCTGATAGCTCCTTTGTAATGTATTTATTTATTTATACCGAGTTTTTACAGATGTTCCTATTTGCATCAGAACAACGCGGTTATAAAAACTCAGCTATTTTAAAAAATAAGTACATGAAATTACAAAAAAAACAGATCAGTTAAAGGATATTTAATATCGACATCTTGTTCAAATAACAAACACTTAACACAAAGAGGGGAAAGAGACACTAGAGACATAAGATAAAAAAAGATATAAAGAGAGACATAAGCGATACATATTATTTCCACATTTTTTTCTGAATCTGCGTATTTTATCAAAGAAAATGTCTACTTCAGCACACTAATCTTCTTGTATTATAGGAGACAAACTTGGGTCAGAAGACTACAATATTCTCTCCCTCTTTCTCATGTACTTCGCATGTTTCAGATGGTGAATGTATAACTCAACACAGTGACAATTCAACACACCTTTAAAATGTAATGAAACAAAAACTAGGTTAAATATTCTTATTTTGAATGATAAACTAATGTTTATAAGACAAGGTTTTTTATGCATAGTATTAAGGATAACAAATAATTATAAGCAAGAATTAGTCGCCTGAAATATCAATACAAATTGAAAATATCTTTCTCACAATAGATACATTAGTTAGTACATAATGAATTATTTGGCGGGTTGGAAATAAGCCGACATAGCTCAGTGGTTCAGAGCACCTGACCGGACATTAGAAGGTACGGGTTCAATTCCCGTTGGCGGCAGTTATTTTTACTGGGGAGATATTTTCAATTTGTATTTTCAGGCGACTAATTATTGATTATAATTATAGGTTAAATAGGTTACGTAGGTTAGGTTTATGTGTTTTTTCATCGCTTTTAATAACTTTATATACATTTTTAAAGATGTTGAGATATCGCGAAACTATTTCAGAAACCGGAGCTCTCAGCGGAAATATTTTCTTCGAAGTGGGTGTTTGATTATTAGAAGTAATGCAAGGAACTGCATGGAGTAGTGTAGTATTAATTATTGTGGTTTGATATTGTGTATGTGTGTGAGAAACGCACATGTATGTGAGAATGCGTGTGTGTGAAGGGAAAGTAGGCTATATGCTCAGGCGATCACGGAGAAATGAATGCACCTACTAACTACTGGATGCACTTAACTAATTGCACTTATTTACTTGTGTGAATCGTTGCAGATCCGCATGGAGATATTTTTAAATAGGCATGTAGCGCTGTAAAAGCTAGATGATAATCGTACGATTAACATTTAAAAGGCGAAAAAAGGCCATGTTTACATTTCGTAGTAAAGAATGTGACAATACCATTGTCCTGATTATACTATTCCCGATATGAGTTTAATGCTGGTCATCGGGGGTTTTTAACGGTTTAATTCAGACTTATTTTGTTTGCCAAAGAAGGTACGAAGTTTGCAACAGAAAATGTTAGTGATAATGGAATAAAATAATTTTCGACGATGTATTATAATATTATTATAAATATTTTTAGATAATTGAAGAAGAATATTTTACTTATAAATCTAAACGAAAAATGAAACATAACAAGATACAAACTAATAGAAAAGATAAAGGTCACAACTAGGAATCGAACCCAAGGTCACTTGGCTTACCGGGACAGGCGTATTAACTAACTTGACCGTTGTGACCTATTTTATTAAACGTCATATTTGTCGATCTCATATTTCAAATTGAGAATTAACAATATCGCCTTGCAATTAAAAATAAGTTAAAAAGAAGAATAAGTTGTTCCTGAATATTCATATAAACTTTTAAAAAGTCAAAGTATCCCATATGAATAAAAATCTGATGTTTATCCGAGACACTATCTATGTTACAAACCAATTTCATTAGAAACTTTGCTAAAGTTTCTAAAAAAAATAGTTGAGGTATTAAAGAATTGAAAAATTTAAAATATCCAAGCATAGTAAACGATAGTTAATTTTTTGTGAGTCAATATTATTTTTTTTAAATAACGGACAGTCGATTATTCCTGTTTATTTTTTTTTCATATTAAACAATATGAATTCTAGATTCCCTGACAAGACTTGAGACTCACATCACAAAGTAAGGTCTTCTTAAACCGTATCTACATAATATATGTAAAGTGTCAACAAGTGGGCAATGGAAGTGTATTCTCACAAAGCCAGCCATATATTCAATGAAAATGGAACATATCATTAGAGATTGAATAGGAAGTAACTTGAACCAAGTTCGCGCAACATCTAACAACCGTTATATTAGTTCTAGTCCAGACATCCGTGACAAAGTTAAACAATGTTACCTTAGGTCTAACTGCCTCACAACTGGTTTAACCAACTCTTTTAATGACGGGTTAAGCGTTTGATTAATTGCTTTTCAAATGACAACTAATGGTTTATGCACTAATTATACGAACGAAGGTAACAGGTTAATTTGATGGCACAAACAAGATTTCTTCGTGAATCATAAATTTAAATTAAATATTAGCTATTACTCCAATAAGGTCTATATTATAATGTATATTAATACTGACTAAGTAGGTAACATGTTTTGAAAAAGGTTCTATTTTAATATTTATACGCCTTGCTAGGCCAATATTCCAGAAGCATTAGCAACTATGCCCTGCATATTGCTTTCTGATCAGTTGTTATTTTGCTATAATAATACTAGTAAGTTAATTTATTTAGCGATCGTTTTCAAGAAAAATCACCTCAAAGGCGCTGGGGGTGCTATATTCGAATATACACTAATTTTACTCTGTCAATACTCATGACGACCTCCGTCGTCGAGGAGAAGGGCTTTCGACTAGCAATCCAGAGGTCGCACATACAAATCTCAGCGTGCGAAAGTTTTATTTGATAAATTTGTGCAATTTCACAAATGATTGATTTAAAATAATAAATACTATTTTTGCGGTACGTTCCAGAGTGGAAGATAATTTATATATCATCCTGGTGTAAGACCACCATTATTGTATTGAGACATCGCATGAAATGGCTATAGCCGTATTTGGTGACTAGATCTGAATAGCAAGGCACTTCCCCATCTTTCTTTTTCTCGATCTACTTACCCTCCACTCTACCTTTAGCCTCACAATATACCTCAATTAGGGATGCCATAGTCTTACTGGCGCCAGACGCTTAGGAGCAGTTGGGACTCTTGAGCGATATTCGCACTAAAAAAAATAGCTTTTTTAATCGTTTTTGGCTCACCCGCCTTTTTCCTGGAGAAATCTATGAAAAAAATATTATAAATAAACACTTATGAAATTTTTAATTTTATAACGTGTATGTTTAGTGCGTCGTTTACATTTAAGATAGTCAACATTGATTCTCCATTTATGTAAATATAAAGAAAGTAGACATCACTAAGGTAAATACCAGAAATCTTTCCAATTTTGTGCATATATTTTGTGCAAATTTTCAATTCGAAATAATACCCCTCCCGTGTGCATTGCGTCTTGAGTCTTGTACACTTACATTGAAATGGCCATCTAGAAGGTTTCTCGATGCGGCAAATTATGTTTAATTTTCATAATCGTATATAAAGGTCAACGTGTTTTATGAATGTGGCTGTTAAATCATTTCCAGATTTTATTGATAGAATGACCAATGACCATTCTCGTATTATTGTTTATAATAATTATGGTAAGACCAACAGCTGTTTTGTCTTTTAAACAAAAAAATCACAACCTACGCTCAATTAATTCATTTATTCCTCCCCATCTCAAGTTCTAGTATTGGTTTATTAGGTTGTTATGCATACCGGTCGATTAAATTACGCAAGAAGAGGCAGAAAATACAAGGAGGGACCAAAGAAGCCGAGAAGGGCCAAGAAGAGCCAAGAATAACAAATAAAAGACAAGACGAGATAAGAAGACACAAGAAGAGACAAGAAGAAGCAAGTAGAGCCAAAAAGAGCCAAAAATAGAAAATAAAATTTAAGAAGAGCTGAGAAAAGTCAACAAGAGACCAGAGAAACCGGGGAGGGCCAAGAAGAGCCAATAATAACCAAGAAAAGGCAAGAAGAGAAAATAAGACACAAGAAGAGACAAAAAGAAGCAAGAAGAGCCAAAAATGGACAAGAAGATTTAAGAAGACCCCAGAAGAAGCAAGAAGAAAGAAGACATGAAGAAAAAAAACAACGCTCAATCAATTCCTTTATTCTTGCCCATCCTAAATGGGCCATGTATACTGCTCGATTAAACTCCAACCTTCTTCCCATCCTCCGCGCACGTGTTCCATGTTGTACAATCTTATCCTATCGTATTATTGAGAAAGATTTCGCCTACATCCTAAATATTTCTCAGTGATGGATCTTTATTAATTATTTATTAACAAATACACGTAAGTCCTTTTAGCTAGCTAATTTAACTACCAATCATAGTCTGTATTTATTTGTTTTCGTTAGTAATTTTAATTACTTACTTGAATACGTTGGCATTTTTAAAACTTGATTTCAAATATGAATAAATTCAATGAATAGGAAGCCCAAAGTAAACATTTGATCAACTCTGAAAGGCTCCATAATTCGATTAAAATACTATAATTCTTAACAGATTAAATATATTTATAGAATTCATATTCATATCTCTATAAATAATTTATTTTATATATTATTTATTCTATTGTATTTGTGATATTTTGTCAACTTAAAGATCATACACAAAAAGGTTAAATACCTAATTTAAAACCGTTAAAGATTTATTTTTGAAACTTCTGTCAATTATGTATTATTTGTGAGTCTACAAAGTATATATTTTATTCGTTTTGTCAGAGATTTAGCTCCGCTCTTTTTGGCTCTTGCAAAATGAATAATTCTAATACGAAAAAACATCTGCGCTTTGTGGACTTAAAAATTAAAATATAAAAATTATATATTGGTTTCACCACTTGATTATAATACCACAAGATTCAAAAACATGACACGTTTTGACATTTATCTAATAAATACTTATATTTTTATTTTGTATGTGAATAGCGCATAGGAGTCGCAACTGTTCTCAACCGTCTGAAGCCAGTGAGACTATAGCATCCCAATTGGGGTATGTTGTGAGGGTGAAGGTAGCGTTTATCAAAAGAAGATGGGGATAAGAGAAGGTGGGGGGTACCTTACTATTTATATTAATAAATAATCCTATAAAATTTACTTCGGTTCATTTTCGGGGTATTGTGCCGTGTTGCGCTACCTCCTCCCAAAAATAAATCTCGTTAATAATTTTTGCCGTCAAAATCTCAAATCGTATAATTATTTTATATTTTGTACAATTTATTCAGTAGAAAGAGCTTTATAATTATTAATCGAAAAACTATTCAAAAACCTTGCATAAAGTATATTTTAATTAAAGCACTTGAGTTCATTGATTGTGAAATATTTTACGCAGGAATATTTCCATTCACGCATCGACAACCAAAATCAGTATTTATTTTTTTAAATGAATACGTTGGCAGGTATTATGGAGATGTCTGTGCAATAGGTTTTTATTAGTTTGTTTAAATGCATAACATTATGTTTTTGTCTGCTGGGGATTGGTTTGTACCGAATCTGTCAATCATTGAGCCATGAATGACGGACGCTATGCAAAGCATTATATAAACTTTAAGCACCGGTTGTTTCATGGAATTTGAACAATTTATCAAATTTCAAAGTTAATTTGCAAGCTCTGTGAAGGTTCTATTCAAGTTATATTATTATATCATTACTGGCCAGTTGATTTACAAAACTGAAATCACGGCAAAATTTTAATAGAACCTTCACAGAACTTGGAAATCATCTTTGAAATTTGACGAATTGTTCAAATTCTGTGAAACAACCTGTCCTAAGTTTTTTTCAATAAAAATTAACTGAGAAAAAATCAACCGTCCGTCAAATATTTATAAGTCATAATATAATAGATAGTTTAATTTTATACATTTATGCTTCAATTTGTGGAAAATAATTGATTTTTTTTATTAAAAATTTAAAAAATCTTAAATCAAATGAAGTTTAACGGAATGAACAAGTTTATTTATAGGTATATAATTTTTTTTCATGCAACTTGATAAATGCGAATGATGAAAATCATATGTCATTCTTATAATATCGATGTTTGATTGATGTAACGGCCATAATAGTTTCAAGGTAAGCCGATCAGCTTTGTTCCGAACTGTGATATTACCAAGTTGAACACCTGTTTTAATCAATCAACCTCTAAAACTTAAATACAGCACTAGTTTTTTCACCCATCTACTCGTATGGAAGGATATATTAGGACATAAATATGAATTCATCTGAACATTGGAAGCAGCTCCAACTTCGGACTAGATTTACTTGAAAACTAAAGCTCAAATAAAAAAAAGTTATACTTTAAAATCGACACCAAACGTGATGTAGATTCACTAGTTTATTGTAATACGATTTTACAGCAATCGTATCATAAAATATAATATGTCCGCTGGAGATGAAAGAAGTGAAAAAGATAAATATATTTTTTTAATTCCAATGTTTATTTTCTCATATAAAATATTTTTCCATAGAAAACAGCTCAACGTTTTAACCTAAAAACTAAATTAAATCATTGGAATTTCGAAACATGCAGAAAACATTATAATACCATGAAATAATAGCGTATTAATACGTTAATACGAAGAATCACTTGAATCATTTGTGAAGATTATTTACATTTAAACACTTGCATGTAATTTCTAGACCATGACAGATGAACAGAGAATCTGGTGTATTTTATGAATGCCTGGAGAAAGTGTAAGAAAATCTGTATTCGAGCTTAGTGTCATGTATACAAAGACATTGGAAAACAAATCTTTTGGATGTCAAGAAGAATGTATGCAAAGTGAAAGATTTTGTATTCAGGGTAAAAGAGAATGAAAAATGTAAACCAAGTAAGAACGTTTTTGTGTAAATTATTGTGAGAACATTTTTTTGTAAGGTGACGCTTTTGCAGAGTACTAATGGTTGCAGAATTCAATTATACTAATACAAGCTATTCAAATGGTTTTCTTTTAAACTTGTCACTTTCATGTTGAACAGAAAATCTCTACTTAACTCTATTCATATGTGAATGAAGGTACTGAGTAAACATTACATAATATATTAATATAGCAACAAATTTACCAATATTATACCTTATGAATACATAATCCGTTTTACTCATAACTCATAACAGATAATACTGCGGGGTTACTGAAAAAAAGATTCTCAAAATCACGCGTATATTGGCCGTAATACAACGGTATAAGTGTCAATCCCCGTACCACTGTCATAAACGTTGTTATCACCGTTTTTAGGGAGAAAAATGGTAACTTATTAAGAATCTCTTCAAATTATTGGTAATTCTGGTCAAAAGTGGAATTGCAGGCCGGTTTCCTGATTAAATTTTAGTAAATTACAAATATATTATCAGGATGAAAATCCGAATATTTTTGCATTACAAAAATCGTTAAATCGATAAAACATTCTTAAATTGGCGTTTTATAAAATAATAGATAAAATATTATTAAATCTTTCTCAGAAATAGTAATGCAATATGAATAGAGACTGTAGGTTCCTATGAAGGCCTCAGTGACCAGGAAGGATATTTTTAAAACCTAAAACCACTACAACATACTCGACGCAAAAATATTCTAGCTAAGAAGTGGGGCTTTATGAATGTTGGCAATGTACTGGCAAAGTGTTTAGTGTCTATAATAGTGAAGGTAATCGAGCAATTCAAGGATACAGCATTTGTTTATCACTCTCTGACAGTGTGCTTTAGTTTTTTGTGCTATTTTTTATAACATTTCAACTGTCGCTGCTACATTTTAGTAGCGGCCTAGTGGCTAATAGCCACGTGAACCCATATGTTTTATTAATCTCCCGCATTCCCATATTCCACCGATTTAAAACATATTTCTCTTTAACTCTTTAAGTTCCAAAAATTATATATATTATTTTTGAAGATAATATCTATACATTTGTAATGCCGAAACGGTTATTATGTGAAATTCTCTCGGTAGTAAAAAAACGCAAAGTAAGCTCCGAAAATTATTAAAAACACGTTTTGCTCTGTTATCTAATATGTTATAGGTATGAGAAAAAACATAGTATATTTTTAAAAGCGACTAAAGCATTTTTGAAGAGATTTTTTCTCTATTTTAAACGAGTCATATTTTATTAAATATTTTCACATTTTTCGCTTAAATGAGTCAAACCTCATATTGTATGTGACCATATCTTTTTCTGATTTTTCTGTTTCAAATTTTTGTTTTGTAATCGCTAATATTGTCTATAATTAATAAATATTGTTTATAAATATTTCATTAAATAAAATGACGAATTAATTACAAATTTATGATTAAAATAATTTTTATGAAGTCAGTTCAATCGAGCAGATGTCCGTTACGCACGATTAGAAGTCTGACTAATCGAGTTCGAATCTCACAGATGATACTGGGATTATTCATTTTTGTAACATTGCTAAGTGAAAAATAATCTTAGTTTAGAAATAGAGACTCAATAACTGCAATCGCTAGTAATTAAAGAAAGTAATTGCGAGTGTAAAGGTTGGAGATATAATATGAATATAATTAATCCAAGTGGAAAGGAAAGTGCATACTGGATTTGCCAATGACGTTTTCCTTCTGTGAGAAATTCCTTTGAAACTGGATTCTATATTTGGAAGCTGTTAGATATGATTTGAGATTTTCACGTCCAAAATTATTATAGTGATTTAATTTTGGAGTATAAGGGGTGATGTGCTGCCTTCTTTTTTAACCAAGAATTACAGTGTCCATCGTTAGGGAAGATGTGGACAGGTTCTGCATGCTGTCCGAAATGTTGGCTGAAGAAGAAGGTAGTGGTAATTATAATATGTTCAAAATTAAAAATCAAACTACTTACCCGAATAAGATTAATAGGGACGAGTTATCAAAAAATAGATAAAATTTATAATAATATTTTGAAAATTTTGATAATGTAGTTAAATTTTTCTCCAATAACAACTATTTTAGGACGACCACCTAGTTTAATTTCTTTAGAAAAATATTTGTTCTGTTTCTATTACTATTTTCGATTGAAAATGGCATTTTTTTTATTTTGATCGGTTTATTTTTACAAAAACCAAAATACTTCATGGATTGTCATTTATTTATTTTTAGAAAGATAAGCATTCTCGGATTACGAATAACCTGACAATATTTTGAAATCTTCTTCTACTACCACAGTAAACCGAAAATGTTGCTTGTTTCGTGATGGAAGTCTTCGCCGACCTTGGAATTAAATTCACTATATGTGGAAACTAGACGTGATGTCAAATCAGCCACTTACCGTATTAAAATTTGGTTTAAATATTCATACGATGTCATACGTCGAGGGAAAAGTAAATTCAATTTCGTTACCGCGATACAACATTATTCGTATTCGTTACCATGTTAATTTAACATAATACGTTTTCATTATGAATCTGGTCTACTTTTAATTGGTCGTTATTTTGCGCTTGGGTTGCTTGCAGCTATTCGAAAACGTAAGGTCCGAAAATCGTCTGTGACCCACATACTCGCTTTTAAAAGGAGAATGGAAGCGATTGAACTGTGTGTCAATTTGTTGACTGGTCGCTGCTCGTATATCACACGGACTCGATTTATTGTGCAAATAATAGAAGGAATGTGACACTTTAGGATTGCATTCGATGAATAAGATTAAATAGCTGTGCAAATGTAGCTGGCCTTTTCAACAAATGGTGTTAATATTTTTTATAAAAAGCTTCAATCCATTAATATTTTAATTAATTGGAATTTTCAACGATTCACGACAGTTTGGCAAAATAAATCTTCAGTGCGATCGGTGTTAACAAGTTGAAAAACTTTAATTATATTGAACAGACAACTGGATAAAAAAGATCTTTAATATCAAAGAAAATAAAATCAAGATTAACTTTGCCACGATAAATACCGTCAAACGTGAAAGCGAAAAGTTTCTTTTTTTAAATATTCACAAATATTGCTGTTTATTATTTGTGCAGAATTTGAGTAAAATGCAGACATAAAACATGGTCAAAAAAAAAACTTATTAGTTTGTACGATTTGCCATGTGGACGCAAATCCTGGATTACTTCAAGAAAGATACAAAATATCATTGTGATAATAGGTATCTCCAGAAAAAGAACTGCGAGCATTCATGATTCATGGTTAGATTGCATCGATCACACATAAAAGTGTGACCTAAATGATTTCCCTAAACTAATCCTGGATCTCCAGAAAACACCAGGAAGACAGCATAGAAACTGGAACAGCAGGAAAATAGAGAAGTCGAAGCATGCTGCAAATAACAACAAATAATTCAGATTGCAAGCCACCTGACTTCAAAACATGACAACTCGTTGATGGTAATTTTCTAAAGAAGCGTGTCGTGAGATTTAATCTGCCTGCTATCAAAGATCTCTAATTTCATTATGTAGATGAATTCTATGAAAACAACAGGTAGAGTGAAACAGGTGTTGAGTGCAAAGACACATAAATGTTTCCAGGTTATAAAATAATAACTTATGTTTTCTAATTGAATATTCACGCGCGAAGTCTGGCGAAACCAAAATATAATAACAACGTTATGATTTGTTGTGTTTCAAATGCGAAGCGAAATATTCGACTCACGTCCAGACTGTACGGTCGTCGAAAGCGAAAATTACCGTTGAAATCGAACAGATTTCACTCGATAATGTGTCTAAGGACACCTGCCATAAAAACTACAATATTGTGCCAGCAAGGTGTCGTATGAGTGGGTTTGTCATAACCAGCTCCCGCAAATTCAAACTCATGGTCAACTTGTTCATAATTTGAAGAATTCGTAACATATTCAAGTTGTGAAATAAAATTGTCTTTGCGTGATATTTTAAAAAATATCACACATAATTTATAAATAAAAAAATGTTTTTCAAATAAAAGTAAAAACAATAAAATTTTGAACTGGATCTGATACGAAAAGTACTGCGAAAGCTTTTTTTACGATAAGTCATAAATAAGTGTTGTAAAACAACTCGGAAAGAAACATGTTTTTAAAATTATCCTCAAAATTTATGAATTTTAAATTTTTAGGTTAATGTTTAAAATTTGTGTACGTAAGTGGGTTTAACTTTCATTTTTGCACGCTAAAACTGCTTGGCAGTATAAAAGTGAAAACGTTTATTCAACAGATAGAATCTAAAACCCAAGTTCTGCTGGGAAATAAATACAAACGTTTTAGCAAAAAATATACTTCCAGTCATATAAGGCATTCAGACGAAACGTGATAAAATTATCAATGCTTTAATATCTCCAGTTTTCTTACCATTTTCATGTGAAATTCCGCCTGCGGCACTGCTTAGAATAAATAACTTCCGACAACTTCACGAAATCAAATAATGTCAAGTCAATCACAAAAACACTCTCAAAGTCCGATACAAGCCAAATTCAATACGCTGACCAAAAAAACCTAAAAAAAAGAAACACAAAAATTTATTAAAAAAACCGCTTTGAAACCATTTAAAATGATTTTTTCACATTTCCCGAGAAGTGAACGCGAAAGATTATTTGAGAGTTTTAAAAAAGCGAGCACAATTTATTTATGGTAAACACAAATTTATTGAGTGTTGTAAAAACGGCACAAAAAATGATTTACTTGAATACGACGCGATACTGCGATTTCTCTACTCCGGAGTAGTCACTGTGCACTCTGCAGCGGTAGGCACATGCAGTGAGTGGTAACTCGAGGACAGTTGTTGGTTGGGTGCCGACTGCTTAGCAACTGACTGCTGGCCGTCGAAGTCTTAACTTTCTTAACCCAATCCTAGTGGTGGTGGTAGGTACTGGTATTGGCGATAGTGAGACCACGAACGGCAGCAAACACTCCGCTTACCACTGTCGAATTGAGGAAGGCCACTGATGTCTGTTCTCTGTTCACTGTTTCCACTTCTGCCTTCTCCAGTCAGGGCTATGGGAGGTGGAAAACCATCGGGGTGAACGCACCGAGTTTCCCTAAAGAGGAACTTGTAACTTAATACTTAATAATATACCGGTAACAAGCGATTTCTTTTATTAATTCATCTACAACAGGTGGAATGCATTTCTTTTCAATAAAAATGCAACCCGATTTGTCTGCGTTTTATCTTAACTGATTAAAGCTCTGTTCTGAAAAAATGTTCAGGTAAATACAATGAAAATAATTATAAAAAATAAATACTTTGTAGTCGTTAGATAATAATGAAAAGTAAGTATTTCAGTTTCCGGAAATGGAGATAATGCATTTTAAAAGGCATTTCATCAAAATTAAAATAGATTGTTAACTTGGCGGCCATTGATATTGATGTAAAAGTTTTAAGGTTAGTTTTTTTTCTCTTATTTAACCCAAAATATCATCTTAAAACAGGTTCTTAGTTAGGGTTGTTTAAAAAAAGGTTAATCAAATGAGAGAGAAGCTGAATTGGATTCCAATAAAAAAGAAACTGCATTATAATTTGTTCATTTTTATACATAAAATTATGAATAACCAAATGCGTAAATACTTAAAAAAAGGATGAAATAGTATTTATTAAAACTATTAATAATTACGATACCCGAAATTTTGATACATTTTTGCCGCATACGAGAAAAACAGAAATTCTTAATGTGTGAAGAATTTAAGATAAATGATGAAATATCTGAAAGTCGGAAGAATGAATGTATTTAAAAAAATTGTTATGTTATATGAACTAACTCATATAACGTTGGCATCGCGTTCATCGGAATGATATTCTGACCGTGTTCGCAAATATCGCTAACTGATTATAGATGACGGATTTAGTAATTCGTATTGACATAGGGCTTTACGATCTTCATAATATATTTATAACGAAATCGATATTTATATCATTAGTTCTCTACCTTAAATAAAAACGACTGATGTTTCTATATACAAATCTATGGTTAGTTAAATAGAGGTTACACAACATCATATATTAAAGATGCAGGCATAAAGTGTCCAGGCAATATTCACAACTTAGAGATAACATTATTTTCTTTTGTACCTGCATAAGTAGGTATTACATAAATTAGCCAAGAAAAGAGAATAAATTTGTGATATTGTGCATTTTGGTAGGTACTTATACCAGACATTATTTAATACGCAACATTTAATTACTACTCGATCAAAAGCCTTCTAAAAATAAACCATTATTACCACACGATCTTATTAGTTGCAACTTTTTTGACTAATTGCATAGCTTCGTCATGACTAAATTATTTATCAACAATCTCCATGACAACGCCAGGATTATTGTTTCAAAATTGGCTTTGATAAATTCTCTCTGACAATATAAATACCCTGAAAGGAAAAAAACGAGATTTTCACGGCCAAAAGTATTACTGTAAATAACTTTTGGATTATTATTCCGTGTTATGTGTGTGCCAGCGGATGTAGTGCAACAGGGCAGAGTAACCCAAAAAATCATCGCGATACCTGGGATTTTTGAGTCTTTCTCATAGTTTATTAGATACCTATTTATGGTGTTATAATCAATCGCGATGTAAGAAGAATTTTGCCTCGAAAAACCATTTTAAAAATCATGTTTTTTCTCAAGTAGGTAAAAGTGAAAATGCCTCAATTTGACGCATTTGATTTGTCCAAACCGTTTTAAATCATTATCAGTGTGAACAAATATATTCGCACGCGCTCTCTTTAAACTTATTGCCTGCACCCTCTCTTTAAAAATATTTCATATAGTTTTAAAACTGGAATTATAACGAAAGTTCCTTTTCCGTAGTTTGTAAATTAATAGGGGCTTATCTCTCTGTCCATTCAAATCTGATTTACTCGTTTTGAAAGGGCAGTAGAATCAGAATCAGATAAAATATAGTTTAATGGCTTCAATAAATAATATCGAGTTCTTTTTCAATATTACATCCGTGAAGCACAAACAGGCAAGCGTTGTCTTAATTGACTGGCCCAGAAATATATAACGCAACTCAGGTATGTCGCGCCATAACACATTTAGTTTTTTTGTGTTTGTTCCGAGGCAGTTCCTCATACCATAGATTGTCGGCGGCTCCACGAGAAAAAGACAACACGGTAGGTAATATATCGTATTCTAGCGGCAGAACAATATCATTATTAGAATATATTTAACCGACGACTTATGACTATGACTTGTGACGATTTGGTCGTGAGTGTGATATTAAGTGTATTTGGGCGGCGGACATATTGGATGTCAAACGCGCTTCCGGTATCAGGTGCATAGTGTTCTATGAACGGCTCGCGATTATAGCGAGACAAGTTGGTTGTACATAATAAGAACGGTACAAGTTTATTATATCAATAAATTGTGAATAGACCTTTTTTAATGTGAGTACCGCACAAGAGTCCCAACTGCTCTCATACGCCTGGAGCCAGTGAGACTAGGGCATCTGATAGCAAGAGTTTGTTGTGAGACTGAAGGTTGTAGTGAGGGGAAGGAGATGGGGTAGAGGAGGTTGGGGAATTACCTTTTTATTCAAATCTGGTCAACGAAAAACGGCTAAAGCCAATTTAAGAAATGTTTCATTTCTGAATGGTGTTTTTTCACCAGGGCGATGCTGAGAGTATCTACCACTCTAAATTATAAAATGATGCGAAATAATACATTTTATTTGTGCACGCTGGAATTTGAAATGCGACATCTAGATTCGTAGCCGATAATCGTAACCACTCAAGCACAGACGCCGCAGGAGTAGACTGCTTTCTATGCTGGACTGTTATGAGCTATATTGTGTTGGTCTGTGGACACTATGCTGTATAGTGGTATAACTAAATAAGTGATGCGAGATGAGAGTCTTGAAGAGGAAAAGGTAGGAAAGGAAGGATAAAAGACAATGGGGTGGTAGATTCTCTCAGTATCGCCCTGGTGAAGTACCACCATTCTGATTGAAACTTTGCTTGAAATTGCTTTAATCATGTTTGGTAACTATAACTAAATAGGCAGGTATTTTCCAATCTACCTCTTTCACATCTCATTTTCTCTCCCACTTCCTTCAGGCTAGGTAACATATCTTGGTTAGGGATGCCATAATCTCCCTGTCTCCGGACAGTTGGCTATGTTTCTCACCAGAGGAGTATTAAAAGTATGTTCTCTTCTAGAACGAGTCACGAAAAATACCTACAAAGTGTTATTTATTTAATTATGAAAATAATATTAGCGATTCCTTAAAGCAAATCTGAAACAGAAAAATCAGAAAAAGCAACGGTCACATCTAGGACTCGAACCCAGGACGCTTGCCTTGCCGGAGCACCGCTCTACCAACTGATCTAATGGGACCCAATCTCCTTCGGTGATATTTAACTGTATCATACTTCGAATAAGAACTACCAACATTGTCTTCATATCTCTCAGCGCACATTTTTATTGGCAACTATATTTATGTACATATGATCGCAAAATTCAACCCGAACTAAATGCAATCTAGACAGTGTCTTTAGATAAACATATCTTATTTTAATTTTAATGTGCGACATCAATTGACGTTGCTGCAAGTCTAGGATGAATGTTTATTTTTCGGAATAAGTTAGTGAGTAAAACCTCAAATTGTAATATTTAATTATTGAAGACAAATGTCTTCCAAAAATAAATATATTCTTATTGTTCGTCGCCATTGAAAACTCAAAGTATTATCCAAGCAAGAGGTCCACGACCCTTCAAAAAGATGTGTTAATCTTGACCAATGTAACATCTCCGCATTATTTGTCATATTAATGCCTAAAAATATTATTTTTAAATTTACCAAATTTGTTTTCCCAACTTTACCAGTTTATTGCAAAATGTTCACAGACCAAACTCGTAACTTTTCGTAATAATCTCTCAGCAACTCAGCTAATGGTCAGTTTACTAACTAACGCCTATGTTAATATATGAAAATATGCGATTCTCTAGAAAATCACTATCGTAAGTAGTTCAAACCAGTGGCGTAGCAACGAACTTCCGGGACCTAATAATTAATTTAGTTGCCTTCAGTATCTGCATCGCCTTCCTTAACAATAAGGATGGCGATTCGCGTTATGACAGAGACAGAGACACAAAAAAAGACAAATGCCTTTGTCTCTTGGAGTGTACTGTGCGCCAAGACCTAAACGCAAGACAAAGATATAGACCACTGTTGATAAATGTTGAAAGTAGGTAGAAACCAGAAGGATCGTTTGGGGGGTATTTTTGAAAAACAAACTTATTCCAATTTTTATTAAATTTGACCGGTGAATGCAATATTTTTCTAATTATATTTTTACACCATATTTTTGCAATACGATGTTACAAAAGCTACCCATTTCAACAGAAAAATATCTTAGAAATGCCTGTGAAGGGGTGTTCCGCAAGCGTCCGTTGAGTTCCACGAAAGTGCACCGGCACGCGGGGGATCAATTCTGCTAGTTGCTTAGAACAGGCTCCATTAAAATACCTGTAGAACAGACTCAGCATTCCTACATTGTGTCCGTGCATCAAAGATGGCAATTAGTTAACAACGGACTGTCATTAGGTTTAATGAGTATTCTGAGGCTCCAGCCCAGAGTTGATATCGGAAAGTAATGTGAAAGTAAATGCATCTACTGTCGTTGCAAACAAACAACATGAATAAGGAAATTTTCGGGGAACTTAACCTATAAAAAAAGGATTTATGATACGAGATTTTTTGAGTGACTAAGTAAGTACCCCAGCGTGGTCCTGGGCTTCTGTTCAGCCTGCACAGAAGTTCACTACGCCACTGGTTCGAACCCATCTAGAGATGTAAATGACTGTGAAATTCAGGTTAGAATAGAGCAAATCATGCCTAACATAATGCGGCTAACTAGGCTCTCAGCGGCCATACAAACCTAATACGATTATTTATTGTTTGAAAAGTATAATATATCTAGCTATAAATAAAGTTCGCTTTGAATAAATACGATACAAATATCGGCACAGTAGTCTCACATTGGACAACCTACACGGAGAATTAAAACTAAAACGGGAATGCAGGCCGTCTCCTGATAAATATTTAATAAATTGCTGTTATATCAGAACACGCAGAAATATTCGGATTTTTATGCATACGCGTTCCGACATCGTGATGTATTCGTATCTTACTAAAAGTTTGTTAGGAAACCTATCAATTCAATCATTAAAGGCCTATAGTCCCGATTTTAACAGGAAATTTTCAATACTAAATATCAGTAAGTTTTCTCCGTGTAGATGAAAAGCTGCAAATTTTAAAGAATTTTGAGCATTGTTGGCTCGAAAATAAGGAAGACAGGTAATCAATTTATTTGTCTTAATATGTCAAATAAACTTGTTTTAACTTGCAACGTCATTCCAGAAAATGGCAACGCGTTCTATGGGAATGAGCTTTGATTTAATTTAAGTTTTGATATTACCACAGACATATGAATATTAATAGACGAGAAGTTAAGGACGAGGGGTTAAAACAAGAGTAGCGGGACGCAGAGAGGAAAGCTGCCTGTGATTCGTCAATAAATCAATCTGACGGTAAATAGGCATCTCGCATTATAATATCACCATTTAGTTCTTAAAAGTAAAATCTGCTTTTGAATGAATAGACATTTTTACATGGGAGCGCAAATACTCGCCACGTTATGAACAAATTTGCGAAGTCCAAATTCGGCAAAATAAATTTCTTCTATTTTCAGAGTCGAATATTTCGTTTACGTATTTAGTTAAGACACTTTTATAAATGTTCATAATTTACTTCCCAGCAACCAACCAGCTTTGTGTTTCGCGTCCAGACGTATCTCGATGTGATAATATATGTTTCTACAACTGATCCATATTATACGATGTGAATATGCTTAAAATAAAGTAAAATAATGCTTATATATGGAATGTAATACGACAATTGGGTTTATTCTCTTTTTCAAATCTATTTTTACAAGTTTTCATAGCACAAGCCATCATTTTGCCGTGTTATTTCGTAAAATGAACCGATGATGCCTCGACCATAGTTCGCACAAGAATGATGACGTCACGTTTTCTAAATTCACTTGAGGCCATACGCGAGCACAGCCGGCTCCAATGGAACCGGTATGGGGAGTGGGGAATAATACGCTTTTAATCACTTAGGGCTGGTCTACTGATATTCATATGTCTATGGATATTACCTAATACTAATATCGTTTATCACGTGTTTTAATTATCAATCGAAATCTTTAGCGCACCGGGTGATAAATCAAGTATTTCATAAGTAATTTAGGACGGGATGTTTCACAGAATTTAAATAGGTCATCAAAATTCAAATTTATTACTCAAATTCTGTGAAAGTTCAAATTCCATTATTAAAGTACTATGATACAACCAGCCCATTATGGAATATTAACAGAAATTGAATAGAACATTCATAGAACTCGAATTTTAGGACGGGTTGTTTCACGAAATTTGAACAATTCATCAAATTTCAATGTTGATTTGCAAGCTCTGTAAAAGTTTTATTAAAGATCTTTTACAATATCATTATTGGTCAGTTGCTTCTCAAAACTAAAATCACAACAGAACTTGAATAGAATCTTCACAGAACTTGAAAATCAACATGAAATTTGATAAATTGTTCAAATTTTGAGAAACAACCCATCCTGTGTTGTGATGCGTTTTGTGAAAACGCTATTGTGCGTGTATACTGTACAGTTGCTGGCGCCGGTGGAAAACATCTCTATATATTGATAGAAATTGAATATTCAAATGCAATCTCAAGTAAGCAAATAGATTTAAATCACATGTCAAAAACAGATGAAAGTGAAGTAAATTCATTAAAAATTCTGCCTAACAGCATTTGATATGATAATGTTTAAAAAAGAAAACGTGAATATGCATACAAATACAAACGTGAACTTGTAAAAATAATTGCAGTGACATATGACGGCCTCTGCAGTAGAGAAGTAAGGCGCTCGACGTTCAAATCAAATAGTATTAATTTGTGAGGCGGGTTTGGGTATAACCGACACCTCCGCCATAGGTCACCCTAATTGGTTATGGTGAATGCGCCTGCCCTCCAGCTGCGTGGCGGGCCAGATCGTGAGAAACTGGTTTGGGAAGACCCTTCGAGCTCTCCAACTGGTTTCTTTCTACACATTGTCTTTAACTGCAGTGGGAGAGGTAGATTCATACGCCCATCACTCCTGGACATTCTGATCCCTAGATTCCCACCCACCCCTCATACTTTTTCCTTCCCATAACTTCATTTCCTTAAAAATACCTCTGTTTCGCCTTGGTATAAAACCACAAATCAGAATTGATCCGTAGCTTCAAATGGCTTTGCCGTGTTTGGTGACCAGAAAGCCCACCTTCCTCTTTCCCATATCCTTCTCCACCCCACTACCTTCAGCCTCACAACATATGCTAATTGGAGTTGTATATTTTCACTGGCTCCAAACGGTTGGGAGCAGTTGGGACCCTTGCTATACAAAATAAAAAAGTGGAATCCTAACATAAAATTTGAATAATTGTTGTGTGCTTTTTTGGCCAGATACTCTAGTAAGGAAAATTTTTAATCACAGTACCTACGTTATAATAAAAGAAACGGTGCGTGTTCTTTAATTGTTTACTTTCAGAATTAGTGTACTATCATTAATGATGGCCGCATTATGAAATAAAAAAAATGCATGAGAAATAATAACTCTCAAACTAGAGCAATCAATTATTTTTTAATGATAAACTAATATTTATAAAACCTTATCTTATAAACATTAGTTTATCATTAAAAAATAATAATATTTGACAAGTCAAAAATATTTCACCAACAAATGAAGATATAATATGTCTCGACGCCATCTAGTGAGAAATTTAGCACTAACAAAGCCTTTCCTACAAAAATAAAGTTGGCTGTTTACAGGTGGAAAAAATATAATAAGCAGTAATTGTTTATTGAAGTACTAGTACTTATTGAATTATTTGGCGGGTTGGAAATAAGCCGACATAGCTCAGTGGTCATCTAACGTTTAGAAATGTCAATTCAGAAGAGATCCACTAGTGTTGCCAGCGTTTATCGAATTCTGATTTATAGGGTTTTCAATATCGGTCTGGATATCAATAGTGTGATCTTGTTCGGGAAATCGGTAAAAAGTCTGCCAGACCCCCAGGAGTAGTTAAATTAAACAGTTCAAATTGCAGTGTAAAAAACATCTACAAAGTTTCCATTGAAAGGAGTAAAAAGAAGCAATCGACAGATAAACGGTTAATAAATCAATGAACACAGAACAACAGTGAACAGTAGAACGCTGGCTGAAGTAAATAGTAACACGTCTCGTGTATTTCAGTCGAGATCAACTTTCACTAGCCGACTGCGGCCGTACTTTAGTGCTTTAGCACAGCCTGTTCGGGCTAACAGCTCCCAGCTCACAGCTCTCAGCTCACAGCTCGCTGCCAGTCGGTGTTTGTTCCAGTTTGAGACTCGACCTCAATATTTCTCCGTTCGCTCACGTTCATACACTGGCGAACATCATGCAAACATGAGATGATTTTTAAACACCTCTCAGGGTGATTAGGCCTTTTTACTGATTATTCTTAATGATGGAGGTTATGATTATTTAGTTTTATAAAATAAGTTATTTCATTTGAATTCTATGCTTAAAAGAGTTATAGATAATAATATTTCCGTTAGTAAATGAAAGTACATACTTAACCAACATTGGTTAAACGATACGTTAGGTATGCATTTAAAAACATTTTATTGATAGATTTAATAAATATTATAATTTTGAATTTAACGCTATTGGCCGCTTTATTCTAGAAGTGCGTACATCTATTTTCGTTATGAATTAAAAGATGTAAAATCATTTATTGGAATAAATTTTGAGGGTCACCAATGCATAGAATAATGAAGAAGACTAGAAGAGGCAAATTTAAATGGGAACAAATGTTCCATTTTACCTAATAGCCCGATACTCTTTCTCACTTAACACTTACCTGACATCACAGATCTCCATCCCACATGAATTTCGGAAACACAGTTTTTATTGGAAATTTAAGCTCCGATTGGCAAATATTTGTAATAGGGGTTGTCCGTCTCATTAAGAGAGAGATCATGGATTCGATTTACAGTTGCGACTGAAAACTTTTTAATTTTTGTATCTTGTTATGCTTCATGTTTCGTTTAGATGTCTTCTTCTACAGTAATATATTTGTTTTAAACAGTTGTTTTTGTTATGAAGGATGATCGAAGGATATGATGAAACATAATCTAAGTTTATTATAATAAAACAAATAAAAATAATCTAAGTTGTAAATATGTTTCACCACATCCTTCGATCATCCTTCATTACAACAAACCACTGTTCAATAATTAAATAGTATATTTTTGTTGGACAGTGTTTAGTTGTAAAGAAGGATGTGATGAAACATAATTTAAGTTGTTAATATGTTTCATCACATCGATCATCCTTCATTACAACAAACCATTGTCCAATAATTAAATAATATATTTGTGCTGGACAGTGGTTTGTTGTAAAGAAAGATGTGATGAAACATAATTTGAGTGGTAAATATGTTTCATTACATCAATCATGCTTCATTACAAAAAACCATTGTCCAAAAATTAAATAATATATTTGTTCTGGACAGTGGTTTGTTGTAATGAAAGATGATCGAAGGATGTGATGAAACATAACTTGAGTTGTAAATAAAGTAGGGATGTGGACAATTATTTATTAGTGTCATATCATCAGCTTCTTAGTAAATTCAGCACTAGCCTTTCAATACTTTCAAAGAGAATTATTGGAAATCTTGTTTCATTTGAAAGCTTGCGTGTCCTTTCCAGTACTAACTTTCCAGGGCATTTGAAGTTCAACCACTATTCTTGGTACCTTATTACTTATTACTCATGAGAGTGGTTAATTTTCTATAACGTATAATGATTATTCGTCTAGCAAAATTATTAAAAACACATTTGTAAAATGTCATCAAAACACCTATAAATAGGTCAATTAAGAAATATTTACTTTCAACTATAGGTTTATTTATATGCCTAGATAGGCAGGGATACAAACAATGTATGAGCAATCCATTTGTTAATCCCTAAGCCACAAAATAAAAATAATTCAGAAGGTACCTAAAACCAATCGGAAAATTGACGCTCGAAATGTGTTTCCTCACCAAGCGCGCCCATTTCTATACAGTGTAAAGGCAAAGGAGTTATGTCGCCACCCTGTAGGGCAGCATTGTGAGGTGGTTTAAGGTAGGAGCTGTAGAGGCCCGGATTATATGAAGGAGGAAAAAAAAATTTCAATACGAGCCGACTTCCATGTACACAAAAACCAGTCGATGAAAAGACCCGTTCTCATGAAGCCAATATAATGAACAGACTCAGCACGTACACATTGCGTCTGTCGATCGATTTGTTACAACATAATACGTATATTTATTATATTTTAATACTAAGAATAGTGTTTGTTTAATTCTGCTAAACAGAGCGATGAGTGCAATACTCTGTCTGCCATTTAAAAAGCATACATATAAATTATAAATGAATTACATAACATTGGATATGGAATAAACCGCCACTGGGCGATGGCTTGGACGAGAGTGTTTTCGTATTTCCTGTAGCGCTGACTCATTATTCGATGCCGCATCAATGCAGCAAATCCATGCACCCTTCCCTCAGCGATGATCTGCGAGGCGCTGCATCACCAGGGAAGCCAAACAGCGCCCTGTATACTAATTAACAAGCTGCAAATAATAACAGTGATACCTACAAATCACTGTTATTGTTTTATACTCTTTCATAAAAATTACTTTTGATCATGGAGAAAAAACTGTATTAGCTCTCATACCTGACTAAAATCAGTTTCACAGGTGTATTATTTTGAGTCATGAAGTAGACGTTTTTTTTAAGGTTATACCCATCAATGTAATATATAATTGAAGAAGAAGATAATACTAATAAATATAAACGAAACATGGAACAGAACAAGACACTAATGAGATAAAAAGGTAACGGTCTCAGCTGGGAATCGAACCCAGGACCTTTGTCTTACTGGGGACAACGCCTCTTACCACTCTGCTATTGGGACCTTATTATTTTACGTCATTTCAAATCTGATTTTTATTTACTTATATTGTATCTATACTTCAAGGGAGTTACTAGACTATTCCTAGTTAAGACCGTTAAGACCGTCTTTTTTATTTTTCTGTGTCTTCTTCTGTTTCATGTTTCATTTTGAATGAATATTTTTATTTTCTTCATCAACGATAAAATATTATATTTTATTCTACTTGAAATTGATCTCATAGCATCGTGATAATTCTACTCTTGATATTTTGGTATTATTTTTCAATGTCATTTTAATGCAATTACAATGTTTTAAAATACCAAATTGCTAAACATTTAAATGAATTGCTACTCAACTAAGAAATATATTTTTAAATATTAAAAAATATCTTTCCTACATATTTTTATTTTCGGTCTACCTGTTAAAATATCTGATGCTGCTAGAACCAATCAATCAAGAATACCACAAGATTGCTAACATTACAGATAAATTACATAAATGTTTCTTGCGTTTTTAAACATGAGACTTTTATGGCGAATATTCCAAAAATAAATCACTATAAATATTAAATGTTGTTTAAAACTTATTATTAATATAAATGTGGTTTTTTTTTGGATTGGCAATATTAATTATAGGAATTGGTAGCTATATTATTATTGGCGTCCATTCACATTGTGAAGTATTTAAATGTAAGAAATAAACGTATTTTGTACTTGGATTATTCAAGCATTAATGCATGCTCAATGTTAACGCAAAAAATGTGTTTGTGTTTTTTTTAATACCCACCAATCCCACCATATGATTTAATAAAAAATACCATTGAACAGTGTTGCAATACTTAATGTAAATTTAATTTAAAAAAAAAAATTTATATGTTCTCAGAATTTATTGTCCACGCAAAAAAATTACAAGGGCAGTCACAGTTGTGTATATGAGAAGTGCTTATATTTTTATTAAACAGTTTGAATATTAACAACATCCACTTTAATATTCACTAATATGTACGTTCACTGGCACATTTCTAAAATGATCTACCGTTATTCAATCACCATCTCGTACTATCAAAAGGACAAAAAATTCCTCTGTTTTCCGAGAGAAAATCATTTTCATAAACTGAATTTGTACATATGAAATAACATATTTATGTACCTAGGTTGATGCCGATTCCATACACCACTAGCATACTCCAGCTTGCATCTTATAATGCACATTGAAATAGCACGACCGAATAAAACGGATACTTTAGGCTGTGGATACGCTTCCAACAAGGAATAATTCCAATTAGGAATAACAGAAGATTATTTGGTTACATGAGTTAATCAAGGAATAACAGAAGAGTATTTGGCAACATGAGTGAATCGTGGAATAACAGAGGAGTATTTGGTAACATGAGTTAATAAAGGAATAACAGAAGAGTATTTGGTTACATGAGTGAATCAAGGAATAACAGAAGAGTGTAAGAATTAAAATTAATTATTTATAGATAAATAAAAATTGATGGTATAATATATTAGGTGCAGTACAATCCAATGCATTCCATATTCCTTAATAATGAAAAATCAATTTGACAAAATAATAACAAATACATAATAGGTCCCTACATAGAGTAAAAACAGAAAAGAAGTGAAAAATATTAAATACAATAAATTATACAAATAGCCGTTTATGGAGGATATTTGAGCATCGCCCATCTCCAAATAGCCATCAGGTGGGACTCCATCCAGATAACCATGGAAATCTACATTGCATACCTACATTGAGCGCACTGCTCAGATAAAGTACCTCGGCCTCACCATTGATCCATACCTCAAATGGAATCTTCACACTCAAATAATTGCAAACAATATAAGAAAAACCATGCACTTCTTCAGAACGATACGAAACTTCCTCAACTCACAACACTTGAAAATGGTTTATTTTGCACTCTTTCAATCTATTATTGAGTATGGTATCATAGCGTGGGGAGGTGGAACTTCAACTGCACTAGACCCAATCATAAAGGCACAGAAAACTATTATAAAAATAATTCTTAGGCTTCCTCTAATTACTGACTCGAACTTAATCTTTAATATTATGAATGTGTTTGATGTTCGGCAGACATACGCAAAAACAATACTCACCCACCTATACACAAATATACATACATACTACGAAAAAAGATCTAATACTCGCTGTACTCGAAGCAATAACAAAGACTTACTTCAAATTCCTGTAACGCACACTACTTTTGGTCAACGAAACTTTAGATATCTTGCGACAAGACTTTACAACATTCTTCCTGATAAAATAAAAACATGTCATTCACAAAAAAATTTCAAAGATAGCGTAAAAATTTGGATCAATAGTAATGATAGGGCCTTTACCGGTGCACTCATCCAAATTCGCAGTTATTGATGCAACCTAATTAATGTATGTATTTTCATATAATTGTAGGTATATTATTAGGACTATAAACAAACTTGGTAAATGATGTATTGATATTGATGCTACCTAACTATTGAGTGTTCGTATTTTTATATAATTGTAGGTACGTTATAGTACTATAAATAAACTAGGTAGATAGCTGCCTCAACACAGGCTAAGCCTAGTGAGGCGGGCTATGATAAACCTTAACACATAACTACATTAACATTTCTATTATTTACATTTATTTTACCTACTGTTTAAATATTACTTTCCGTTGATAAAATTATATACGATGACGGCCGGCGTGGTCTAGTGGTATACGCTTTTGACTACAGATCCGAAGGTCGCGGGTTCGAACCCGGCGTGCGCAAATAAATTTTATTTGATTAATTTGTGTTATTTCACAATTAATTAATTTAAAATAATATATAGTATATTTGCGGCACGTTCCAGAGTGGAAGATACTCTCAGTATCGCCCTGGTGTAAGACCACCATTCAGAATTGAAACGTTGCTTGAAATGGCTTTAGCCGTGTTTGGTGACCAGATCTGAATAGCCAGGTACTTCCCCACCTTCCTCTTCCCCATCTCCCTCCCCTCCCCAACACCCTCAGCCTCACAACATACCCCAATTGGGGATGCCATAGTCTCACTGGCTCCAGACGGGAGCAGTTGGGACTCTTGTGCGGTATTACTGTAAAAAAAAAAATAAATATATATATACTCATCCAATTTATAAACCAATGTACACAAATCAGGCTTTCATGTATTTCTATAGTTATAGTTTGAAAATTTGTCACAATATAAGATATATTATTATTAATTATTAATCTTGGAATGATTTATTTCAATTTTAGAGGCGGGTATGGGTATCGCCGTCCCGGGAACTGATTATTGGATAACCAACACTCTGCCATATGTCACCCCGACTTTGGTAACATAGTAGGGGTGCCCGAGTTCATGTGCTGAGGTTTTTATAGTACTTGGTGGCGGATGCGTCTGCCCACCTACTGCATGGCAGGCCAGATAGAAGAGGGAAACTCTTTGACTTCTCCAATATGACCTTGTCAATCCATCGCCCTGCACTGCAGTGGGAAAAATGGATTCATACGTCCGTCACTTCTGGACACACTGACCCCCAGATTCCTACCCACCCACATACCTGTTTCCTTCCCGTAGCTACTTCTTCGTTATATCCTTAAAAATGACCCTCTTCACAGCATCCCCTAATACAACATAAGCCGTGACGGAAATTATTTTCCTCGTTGCTTCCTGTATGGAGCTAATGTAAAAAAAGTCTGCGCCTTAAGCTTCTCTTGGAACTACTGTAGTAATGTTATAACAGCCTCTGTGGTCGAGGGGTAAGGCTCTCGACTAACGAGTCGAAGGTCGCGGGTTCAAATTTTGGCGTGTAATTTTAATTATTTTTATTTTGTGTTATTTTTAAATCTTATACATTAAAAATAATACATCGTATATTTGTGGCACGTTTCAGAGTGGAAGATAATCTCAGTATCACCCTGGCGTAAGACAACCATTTAATTGAATTGAAACATTGCTTGAAATGGCATTAACCGTGTTTGGTGATCAGATAAGAATATCCATGTACTTCCTCACCTTCCTCCTCCCGATCTCCCACCCTTCTCCGTCACCTTCAGTCTTACAAATCCCCCAATTGGGGACGCCATAGTCTCACTGGCTCCAGATGTTTGGAAGCAGTTGGGACTCTTGTTTTTTTTTTTATTTTTTTTTTATATTAACTCCACACAGGAGGCCCTGAAGAAAATAATTTCCCTCAGGGCCTATGTCATCTTTGAGGATGCTGTGTGGAGGGTCTTTTTGTGGAGAGGAAGGAGTGAACATGGGTCTTGAAGAGTCCCATGTTGTAGGAGGGAGGAAACACAGAGGCCGGCAGTTCGTTCCACAGCCGAGCTGTTGAACGCTAGTTCCTCAGAGCATCTTCCATTGTAATACCGATAGAACAAGGACAGCATACCTACCTGACGCCTGTGCTCTAAAGATTGCAGTCCGTTTGTTAAGATTGGGGAATCTATCAAACGGACCGCCCGTTTTTGCACAGAGTCAAGGGTTTTTTTCAGGTATTTAGGGGCTCCGGACCAGAGATGGCTGCCAAATTCGACAGTAGGGCGCTCTTGTGCGGTAATCATATTTTTTTAAAGTTAAAAAGTAAATTGTGGCATTTGTACACTATTGCATTATATTATTTAGATTAATATAATATTATTTAAGTGACTTTAGGAGGGTTCTGAATTATGTTGAGTCTTTAATTCAAATTCAAATTCAAAAAAATATTTACTGCACAAAAATTCAGAGTAAAAAGGGTATGCTTATAGGTTACATCCTATTTCTTCCAATAATAATAATTCTTAAATCGTGTGTCAGTTTATACCAGACTTTAAACTCCGATAGAAGTCCCACTGAGTACCTATGTGGTGTGTGTTTTGATTCGTTCATATTTCTGACAGCTGAGGACGTCACTGATTTAACAGTTGAATTTCGTCAATTGGTATCTTCAGGAATGTACAGTTTCAAACAATAAGCCAGTGCCATTCCTACTGGACTTAAATATCATCCAGCAAAGCTTGAACCAGTGAAGATTTTCGAGATGCTCTGAAATATGGTATGTATACTTTGATACGCGTTTGATAATCTGTTAAATTGATAATTGGAAAGACTTGCACATTTATATTCCGTCTCCAGTATTCAAATAACACCTTCAAAGTGTTATAAATACAATAATTAAACACCGGTACAAATAATTTCTCACATACGAAACAAATTGAACGAAATAATCCCTCGTTTCCGGATAATCCCACAAAATACGGATGCGATGTAAGTGCCAATTTATGTAAACAACATATTTATTGTAATCGTACTGAAATTCATATTTCCGGTGCATCTTCACCAACAATGCATTTAGCAAAATTTAATTGAATCGTGTTTAGCAAATAAAGATACAATCAACTTCAAAAACATTTGATTGCATCAACGCTGAATAATATGAAAATAATATAATTTATTTTCGAGTTTTAAGTGCTTCTGTTGATAGCAATGAACTTAAATTAAAAAGAACATTGCTGGGATTTTTGATAATATTTTTTTTTAATTTTCGTAATATTCTTCATAAACCCTGAAGTATAAACATTTAAGAGATTATGAAGTTGTTTTGAAAAGAGGAAAAGTCATGTAAAAAAACATTCACCATTTCAATGCCACAGATGAGTCTGCACTGCCAGGAGATACTGGGAATATGGCATCTTTGATTTAGGTATGTTGTGAGGCTGAAGGGGGTGGAAATAGGTTGGTTGGAAAGTACCTGGTTATTCAGATCTGGTCACTTAACACGGCTAAAACAATTTCGTCGGAATTGTGGTCTTTCACTACTGCGACACGAGTACCTCTCTAGAAAAACTGCAAAATGTTGAATATTGCTCTTATCTTTGGCAGTAATATTATTACATGCGTGCAATCCATATGGGCACATATGCACTGCCTGCCCTACCTTACTAAAATAAAAATATTAAAAATTATAAAAATATTGCAAGAAATCATTTTCAAAAATACGAGCGATTCTTCAGTTACGAATAGCAACGCCCGTGTCGCGCGCCCCACGTCCGCAATACTATAATGTGTCAAAAGCAGGAACTAAATATGAAAAATGACACACATGGTCAAATTTAAAGTTTGACTGCATTCTACAAAGCAAAATGTAAGTACGTGCGCAGTGCGCATTTAATGGTAGACTCGTTTGTGTTTGTGGCGAAAAAGGCCACGCTTTTCAGTACAAATCATAAATGACATCTGTTTACACCTCTATTCATTGGTAAAAACTTTAATTACAACATAAAAAATCATGTTTTGTTTGCTTTTTTGATGCTATTGTGCCGTCGTAAAAGTTTAAACATTTTATATATCCTGTGGAGTGGAGAGTAAAGATAAGACCCTCTTCCCACGTTGGGCCATCCAAGAGGAGTGGTCTTCCTTCTTGGGACCTTCGGGAAATCAAAGAGGAGTGGAGAGGAATGGTGAGACCACAACCGTGAACTCCTCTCATGTGGGACCTACTAGGGAACCAAGGGGGAGTGGACTCTTCTGTCGTAGGACCTTCACGGAACCAAGAGGGGGTGGAGAGGAGTGATGAGACCTGGGAAGACACATTTCAAGAAGAAGACATAGCCACATATCCAAGGACAAACCTGGTGAACTTTATAAAAGGGACTGGGTGACTGTTAGAATGTGGTAAAATAGGAGATAGCGGACTGGCTCTATGGCCTAAGTGCTCATGGGAACTCTATGTAAACCGTCTGCGGCTTATAAATAAAATAAATTTTAAATATCTTCTAAATGGCTTGTCATATTTTGCATGAATGAAGGGAATGTGTGAATATTTTATGATTAATCCCAAAACTAACTTCAGCTAAATAACTTTAGCAATACTTAATACGAAAACTTTAAACGAAAATAGCGATTTTTAGCGAAAGTTTGGATAAGAAATTAATTTGCTGTTTTACCTGCTACCTATACTCAGATTAAAAACTCTACATCCACAGATTACTATAATATAGGAATACCTATATTCGTTTTACTTTCATTTTCACACATACGACGAAGAAAAAAATACTTTTTAATGATCATTTGATGGATCGCAAAGTGATTCAGTGTGGTAGACTTACCTGACGGCAATACAAATAAGCATTAGATTTCCTCAATATATAAGCATTTCGTATACTATAATCAACAACGAAGAAAATTATATTTTACGTGGAAATATAATCACAATCAGCCTGTCGGTTAGTAAAGTGGCATCTTGAAAATATACAGAAATAATGGATTTGAGGTAGTGCATAGGTATTGCTAGGAAATTGAATCTGTAAATATATAAATGATTTTGATGACAACAAATTGTCACTTGGTGTGATTGTATCTACAGTTATGCGTGTAATTCAAGTCTTTGTATCCGATTAACAATATTACATAGTTATTTAGAAATGCATTATAAAGTTACTTGCTGAGTTTGCAGTCGCTTAGATATTGTTCTTTTTATATAAATATTATGGAAGTTAAAACATTTTAACCTATTAATTTTTTTTTTTGTATACTAACTGCTCCACAAGGATAGAAATATTTTTGCGACAGGAATTATCGCATACTGCAACAAGATTTTCGTAATAGTTTTTTAAGAAAGCCTGAGTAAATGTATTAAGTATTATTTTTTTAACCCCACCTTATCCCTGAAGCCTTACGTAGGCCGTGGTCGAGGGGTAAGGCTCTCGACTAGTCGCAGGTTCGAATCAATTTTATTTGATTAATTTTTGCTATTTCACAAATTACTCGTTTGAAATAATTCCAGTTCCAGACTGGAAGATACTCTCAGTACCACCCTGGTGTATTCAGAATTGAAACTTTGCTTGAAATGGCTTTGGCTGTGTTTGTTGACCAGATCTAAAAAGCCAGGTATTTTCCAACCTTCCTCACAGCCTCACAACATACCCCAATTGGGGATGCCATAGTCTCACTGGCTCCAGACGGTTCGGAGCAGTTTGGCTCTTCGTTCAGTAATGCTTTTGAAAACGATACATCATATAAATATTTGAATTAAATCAACTGTACAGTAACTTTATAGGTTCTAGACAATTTTTTTAACGTTGATATTTTTGAAGAGACATAATTTTGGTTGATGATAGAACTACATTAAAAATAATAAGTGATTTATAAAAGTGAAGGGGAAATAAAAATGTCCCTTCACTTTTATACATATCCCCTTACAATTAAATAGTTATATAATTTAGCAAGTCATAAAAATTCTCAAATACAAAACTAAATAATAAAATAAATGATATCGAAATTATTGATAAGGTTAAGTACTGGTTACAAAGCTATATATCCCAAAGAGTTCCAAAAGTAAAATTAAATGACACACTAAGTGAAGATAAAATTTCGAACTTAGGAATTCCGCAAGGGACTGTCATTGGACCAATTTTATTTATAATTTACGTTAGTCAAATGTTTAAACTATCACTTCGTGGTAAACCCAAATCTATTGCTGATATCATGATATGAAATCAAGATATGAACGTTATCAAATTGGTTCGATAACAATCCATTACCACTCAAAACAGAAAAAAATGTATTATATTTTCTTCTCTCTAAAAGATGTGCCATAAAATGTAATTGACATAACCATAAATACAAAAAAATGTATAAATTATTACATTAAATACGGACTGCGCTAAACTAAATCATAAATTTAATGTTAAATATCTCAGAATCTTTATAGATAAAAATATTAAATGGAAAAACCATATCAACCGTATAGTGGAAAGAATAACAAAACCTATCCCTGAGCCCCGAGGTACTTAATTACGTACGTAATTTTTGACTCTGTGCAGAAACGGGCGGTCCGTTCGATAGATTACCCTATCTTAACAAACGGAGCACATGTGTCTGGTGGTAACGCTGACCTTGTTCTTTACCGATAATTCACAATACACATTAAAAAAATTTCATGTGAGAACGGATCGTTTCTACCACTGGTTCATGAGTTCAACAGCTCGGCTGTGGAACGATTTTTCACTCCTTTCTTTCCCCAAAAAGACCTACAAAACACAACATCCTCAAAGATGACCCTGAGGGAAATTATTTTCCTGAGGGCTTATCTTTGTAGTTAATGCAAAAACAACATTGACATTATATTATAAGAAACTTATTTCTGCAATTCTAAGAATAACCAGAAAGTAAATTCATATTTATTAACAGAATTTAAACTTTGCCCTAAGTTTCTCACATTTTGTCTAATGATTCATAATTACATTTCAATACAAGGTTTATATTTCATCATTCAAAATGCTGATTTATTAAATAGTTTATTTGAATTAGTACTGGCAGAAATGGGTGCGGAAGTATTTACATAAACCCGAACAATTATTAATAATGTGTTTCCGATTACCAATACATGTTTAAATCGACGGTCGATCAGTTTAAGAATAAATGAAATTAATGCCGGCAATCCAATCAGATATAATTAACCTCCTGATTTATTTCCAGACCGATTGAACAGAACAAATAAATATATCGGACGAAAAAAGTTAATTGCGTAAGAAGTATTGAGAAAGTAACGAAGCTACTAGAAGCAGCAGGTGTTTCACACGGAGTTTTGTGTGATGTCTTTGTTATATTCTTACTGTTTCTGTACTCTAATTGTCAAGAAGCCGCATAAATGGTAAGTGAAAGTTTAATGTAAATAGTGAAATTCTCACAGCTTGGAACATCTCAATTATGTGCTTTTATTATGTACTTCATTATTATTGTGAGATATTTCTCTACGATTTAATAGCAATAACGTTAGCGACGAATATACAGGATTGATTTTTTTTAAATAATCCCACATGAGATCCTCTTAGGAAAACCATTTCCCTAATGGCCAATGCCAAATTTAGGAATGCTGTGTATCTTGCTCTTCCCAGAACTTCCTTCACAGAACTTCTCTTCCCAGAACTTCCTCTCGTTCTCCTTTCCTTAAAAAGAAAGGAGATGAAGTTATAGGAATGGAAAAGATATGAGGGGTGGGTAGGAATCTAGGGATCAGTTTGTCGTGGAGTATTGGTGTTCGAAAGAGTTCTGCTGAAGAGGTCAAATAGTCTCCCTCAACCAGTCTCTCCCAATTCGGCCCGCCATACAGTAGATTGTAGATACATCCGCCATCACGACCATGAATCCAAGCACCCCTGCTAAATCACCAAACGAAGCGAAACACTTGGAGTGATCTTTGACAGAGGTGTCAGTTATCCAATAAATGCTTCCCGGGGCGTCAATAGACGTTTAAGGAAAATTAAATGCTACCTTGCCAATAATAGGTATAAGTATGAGAATCATTTCGCCACTCGGTTTGTCGACTGTATGAGGCGAGCTAAGGAAACGATATAAATGATTTTTTCAAGTGTGTCTTAAAACAGTTCACTCTCAGTTATTTCTGGTTAAAGGGACTAGTTATGCCATCAATTGTTTGGTCATCACAACACAATCAATATGTTGTAATTTAGTCGCTCTTGTGTTTGTGGAGAATGTTTAGTACCAGATTAAATTGTTATTTCGACGGGATTCAACAAATAATTAAAAATATATATGTTTCATTTTATTCGTCTTAAGTTTATTTTAATATATAAAGGAGGATGGAAAAGAAACAGACCAATTTTAAATGTTCACAGGTGGTTGAATTGGTAATATACAACTAAGTATTTAGTGAATGAAGACTAAAATATAAAAAGCAGGACTAAGTAACAAATATAAAAGCCGAACTAAGTTATAAGTATAAAAATGGAGTTAGAACAAATGTAATACACCTATATAATGCAATACAAGAATATGTGTTTATATGATCGTTCTTTTAGTGTAACAGGCCCTCTCATCTGGAATAGACTTTCCTCAGCTCTTACTAATCTCCAGAATTTGGCTGAATTTAAACGGGCTTTAAAAACAAAATTATTTAAAAAATCATAAATTTTAACTTCTTTTCAATATTTTATAATAAGCCATATTCTAAAACTTTCGGTAATTGTTTGGTTTCGGTTGCCTCCTTATTGTACCTTTTTAAAGTGTCTGTTCAGAAAATTCTCATTTCTGAGCATAAACTGCCTCCTGTTTTATATTATTTTTTAGTTTTAATATTCGTGTTTTGTCCTGTCCTGCTGTTATTGTTATTCTAAGTTTTGTCATCACTTTATATAAACAGTGTTTTTAATGTTATAATATTAGATCTGTATTTGGGTAAGGCACACTGTAGGAATAATTTTAAGAACCACTAATACTGAATTACCATTTTGTTTAAGTTTGTTATACGAGTAGTTAAGCGCACTTGAAGTGAAATGACACTAAACTGCGCTATACAAATGCCATGTTATTATTATTATTATTATAAGTATACAGGACGGATAGAGTGGGAAACAGGTTTTGGTGTTGTAGCGGGATGGGGGAGGAAAGGGATGAGGGAATGTTGCTGAGCAACTGAAATTAAAAAAATAATAAGTGCGCAATTTAAAGATGAAATAAGGAACAATTAATTTAACCATCATGATTTTGTGTAATAATAATAGCAGTGAATATGTCAACATGTATGTCTTTATTTGCAAGTTTTTTGTTGTACCAATTGCAGGTTCTTTTCAAAAATTCGTTTTGATTAGAGTTGGTGTTGCATTTTTCAATATAGAAAAGGGATATATATGTTTTGAAGCAGAAAAAAGGCTTATTGCCTAGTTCCAAGGATAATTCGTGGTAATTATTAATTAGCGTTTATAACCATTGTATGCTAGTGCTTTTTAACACTCTTAAATACTTTTGTAACTACTAAAAGTGACACAAGATTGAATTGATTAATAATTTTCATTTTGAAAGACTATTAAATTGGTCAAAAAATTATAAATTATAACACTTTCGATTTGCTCCACGCTACTGGGTGGTCGAGTAACGCTTTTCTTAATTATTAATTCGTCGAATTATCTCCGTGAGAGCTGCAGAACACAGCCAAACACACAGCAGATGGCGGCGCCTACGCTCAAACGATGTGCCAATTAAATCATTTATAAAAAATAACCAATCAGTTATCTGCCTATTGGATAACGGCTGGACGTAACTAACAACTGGTTGACTGGTAGGCCAATATATGGCGGTCCTAGCCCGGAGGCTTCTTTCGTAAACGGAACTTCCGGTAGATTATTTCCGTAGGTAGGTACCTTCCTTTTTCTTATACAAGGCGTTTAAAAAACTGTCAATGATCTACGGCCGCTGGGCTGGTGTTGGACTCGATCAATCTACTCGTACTTGTGTAACTGCGTTATTTCGTCTTTAAACTTTCGAAGTAAGATTTTTGATTTTAAACAATTTCATAGCTCTAACATGTGATGAGATATTTTCATAAATAACTTATTTATTTAATTTATCATCTATCTTTTTACGATAATCGGATAAATCAGCACAATGATAATTCATCACATCTTTAAAAAGTAATAAAAAGTCATGGAAAGTGAAGAAACAAAAACTTTATTAACTGGGTTATGTAGGTTAGGTTAGGTTAAAAAAAAAATTTTTTTCATCGTTTCTAATGACTTTATATCACTTTTTAAAAGTGTGTTGAATTGTCACTGTGTTGAGTTATCATGTAACCCTTTTTACAGATCTGATATTTGTGTAACTTTTCCTCATTTTACGGAACCTAACATCGTGGATTTTATTAATATGTAAATTAAATCCTCAGCACGGGAGATCCCAGTGAGGGTATCATTATATCCATTTCTTACAAAAACAAGAAGATAATAAAACACTTTTTATTTTATTATTATATAACGTACCTACATGTTTTGTCTTCTGCAAAATTTTATAAATTGCTAAAATATCAAAGTAGGTGCCATAAACTTAATTAATAATATAGCGAGTGATACAAAATAAGCTGGTTTACCCTTTGCATTAGTGAAAGTTGCACTTGAATAATGTTAGCGCTGTGCATATTTGGTATTAATAAAAATGGAAGAATGTTTGGCACGAACCGAAGACATGAGGAATTTGAACGCTAGCAACACCGGTTCACTTGTTGCAGACACTCCGGAAAAGAACTCTGAAGGTGATTAGGCTCGTACATGGTTAACTGGAGCTCAGGGTTGCCAGAAACAATCAAATCACACGCAGCTGTTGAGGTAGGTACTAATTATTAAATAAAATGATTAATCTTTACACGGAAATTTGTTTCTTTTAAAAGGAGCCGTGACTTAGTGACAGGAATTGTAGATGACGAATTTTTATAATACGAGTATACGAGGTCATCTTCAACGACGTAACTACCCTCATAATTTAGGATTTTGTATCTCAACGGCAATTTCGTGGTTGTGGTAAATTTTATTTGTGTTATTTCATGATTTATTAATTTAAAAAATATGTGTAATATCTTTATGTGCGGCACGTTTCAGTGTAGAAGATTCTCTCAACATCACCCGTCTACAACACCATCATTCAGAATTAAAAAGTGGCTTGAAATGGTTTTAGCCTTGTTTGGTGATCAGATATGAATAGCCAGATACTTTTCCACCTTCCTTTAACTCATCTCCTTCCCCTCTCCATTACTTTAGCCTCACAATATACCCCGATTGAGAAGACTGCTGTTAATTCCTCCGATTTCAGAGAAAATCTTATATGTCCGCGTGTGTGAACGCGATTGCCACCAAAATTAATGCCATCAACAACGAGTCTTTCTGCGGAGTTCCAGCGATGTCGCAAAGTGATTAAATTTCCGATTCCGAGTTAGCATTGATTCATTCATTCATCCTGAAAATTAAATTGAAATTCAAATTGAAGTATTTGAAAAAGTTCACAACCAAGCTCGGCAGAATCGACTCGTATATTTTAAAACTGAATGCACGTGGAACTAAGTAACTGCATTCGCCTTTCTTCATTCCTTATCAACCAGATGGTGATACAGTCCCAATAATATTCACTAGACTTCCGCTTTCCTATCTCTTTTTATTCCTAACGTAAGCCCCATAACACACCCCAATTTCGGGGTTGCAATCCCCACCTCCAGCCAGTCCCACTGGTTCTAGGCAGTTGGTAGTGGTTCCCGTAGCATATAGACCTTGCCGTAAATAAATTCATGTCAATGAACTCTCAGAATTTGTTCTCTTATTTAAGCTGTTTCAATCTGCCATTGTAAAGTGATATAAGTAAGGCCAGCCCTGAGTAGAGTTAGCGGAAGGTCGCTTTCAGCAGACATTCTGACAAAATGCCAGCGGCTATGTAACGTGCACTCAGCTCAGTTTTACCTGCTCTAAATATTTGACTTCTGTCATACCTCATACCAGCTAACTTGGTTATCGGATTTCGATCGTGTTGCTGTTACATCGTTTGCGAATTCTATCGGTAATATCTTATGCATGATAATGCTAAAGAAAGTACGACGAAAAGAGGTATCAAATAATTTAATTATTCATTTTACTAAATTATGTCAATGCAGAAAGTAATTTACTAATATACAAGCAGTATATTTCCATTTAGTATATTTCCTACATGGTAAATCAAATTTCTGCTCGGCACTCGACATTTTTCGACGTGGGGGAGTTTCCTAAAAGAAATGATCGCTACCTCGTTATTCTAATATATTATTAATATGTTTGGTTTTATTTCTTCTCTATTTTTTCATATTGAGGATTAGGGGAATGAAATAATAAATTGGAATTATTTTGTGGAATTTTTCTCTAAAATGACCTTAGTGAGTATTTCTTTATTTTACAGTATACGTATAGTTTCCATTTAGGTGCGTTCACTTAGGTATCGATACAATACGATTGTACAACCCCAGCCAGGAGCACTCTTGTCTCGGCGCGACCGGTACACCAGGGGGGACTGATTTATTAGGAATCGTAACACGTGCTCCTAGGACGGAAAGGGGGATGGAGTTTGATCGACCGGTATGCATGGCAACCTAATAAGTCAATATTAGAATTTAGTGCCGGCAGGAATAAAGGAATTATGGATTGTGCGTTGTTTTTCTTCTTTAAGTCTTCCTCCTTCTCGCCTCTTCTTACATCTCCTTGCCTTCCTTATTTTCTTCACGGTTCATCTTACGCTTCTTGCCTCTTTTTGTATCTTCTGGTCACTGTAAGTTTTTAAAGAAGGAGTTAGCGCAACACGGCATAACACCCCAAAAACAAACAAAAAACTTCTGGCCACTCTTTATTTCTTGCATTTTCTCACCCCTTCTTTGCTTGTTTTATCTTTTCTTGCATATTCCGACTTTTTAACGCCCCTTCTCATCTCTCCTAGTTTCTTCTTGGCTCTTCTTGTCTCTTTTTGTTTCTTCCCGTTTCTTTTGGCTTTTCTTGGCTCGCCTTAGCTATTTTTGCATTTTCTTACACCTTTTCGCACCTTCTTGACTCGTTTTTTTTTCTTCATGCATATTCCTTCTTCTTACCACCCCTTCTTGTCTCTCCTAGTTTCTTCTTGGCTTTTCTTTTCTTGGGTCTTCTTGGGTCTTCTTGGCTCTTCTTGCATCTTCTCGCCCCTTCTTGGCTCGCCTTATCGCTTTTTGGTTCTTATTAGGTGCATTCAGTTGGGTATCAAGAATAAATTAGAGACAAAAAATTATTCAATAGAACTTTGAAAGGAAGTAGAGATGAAGGGTAGAAGAACAAATAATTTCAACAGCGGTGATAAAATTTATTTCAAGAATTATTATATTAAATTGATTCGTCATTGCAACTTAGAAATTTATTGTATTAACCATGTTTGCATTAATTTGTTTGAAAGATTGTATATTTTGACCAAATTACAATCTGTATTTTTAATCGTTGAATCTGTTATTTTTGCTGACGTTATTTTACTTACATATCTCCGATAGAAACACTCAGTCTGACTAGCAAGTCAAATAAATGTCATCTCGTAAATCATGTAATCTGTTTACCTACAAAATATCGCAGCTAAATATTACGAAAGAAAAATAGGAGGAGATAACTTATTCGATTTCGAGACACGAAAGCAAACGCACTGTTAAAAATAATTACTAATTAATGTAAATTACCACGATGTAAGATGGTTGAAATACCGGTAGTGGTAGCGACACTATTATTATTGAATAGCTAGTAACATCGTAGAATCATGTTATTAAACTTTGACTATTTCAAATCATAATTTAGTTAGGAAATAAGCAATAATAACTTGTACAATTAGTTCTTACGTAGAAGGTACTTACTTCCGCCTTTATCAAATAATTTCATAATAATATAACATTATAATAGTATAACGATAGCCGTATTTTGTATTAACCCCTCAGGCTAATTTGTTTGGATTTAGGAACAAACACAAACTCTTACGAGTCAATTTGTTTGGATTCGTGAACAAAAAAAACTCTTAGAGTCAATTTGTTTGTATTTGGGAATAAACACAAACTCTTAGAGTCAATTTGTTTGGATTTGGGAACAAACACAAACCCGTAGAGTCAATTTGTTTGCCTATTGGGACCTCATATTGTCTCATAGAAATTGTTTTATTTCATTTTTTGTCACGGCGAGAAATATAATCTAAACGCTGTTAGAAAGAAAAAAATACTAGTTATAAATAAAAGAATTAAAATGTACACCTCTATGAAACCAGATTTCTTTACTAATTATTTTTTGTATGAAACAATAAAAAAGTGAGGTAATTTTTTTTTTCACTATCTGTAATTTTAAAAAACTTTAGGTAAAACATTTAAAAAAAGGTATTTATGTTTGCATTAAAAAAATATATTTTGAAAATTATATGTGTATTAAATTTGAAAGCGTGTATCCACCACATTTCAAAAATGGTGTTTAGTTTTGGGATACATAAAGAAATATTCCATTTATTCGGACTTTATTGCAACGCGGAATTACACACAAATTCTCCGAACTTCTGACAGCGTAATAATAAAGTGTTAAATATAAAACAGTTAAATATAACTGTCAATATGCCAGAGGCCTGCTTGGTCATAAATGTGTGTTACTATTAAATCACAAGTAATTTATCTCAGTTGTAAGTTATAAGTTACTCGCCACGTAAGCCTTCAATGTAAGTCGGTAGTTATAAGACTCAGTAGATAGTTGCTAGCTAAAAGTTTTCGTTGTAAGTCACTAGTAATAATTTTTAGTTATAAGTAGTTAATAGTTACAAGTTTAAGTGAACAATTATACGTGAGATAAATTAAATTGTAAAGCGCACTTGTGGTGATTTTCCCACGAAAACGGCGCTATATAAATTATTCAATCAACGGTTTTATTTTCTGTTTTTGTTTATGTATTTTGTTACAGATGACACACATACCCTTAGCCTCACAACATCCCCCAATTGGGGATGCCATAGTCTCACTGGCTCCAGACGGGAGCAGTTGGGACTCTTGTGAGGTATTCACTATAAAAAAAAAAAAAAAAAAAAAAAAAAAAAAAATACCCTTCACTTTGACTTTGGTTCAAGATTTTGCTTATGATAGCCTGCGATAAGCGAGCCCTAAAGGTCTGAGACAGAGGTGTGAAATCGTCGGATCACGACAATAGAAAGAATTGTAATTTTTTTTTTTGCTGGATTTTATTTAGGTATTGGAGCCAGGAAAGAGTCTAAAAGGGACGAGAGGATACACTAAGTGGCATGAATGGCTAGGAAGTGACTAGAGAGACTAAAATAGACTAGGATGAGGTGATTTTGCACAGCGGTGCTGCCAAGGTCTGTTATCTATGTGAGGATATTGTGTCAGCGCTCTTTATTAGCAGCAGACACATGTCAGCGCTATATTAGCAGCAGACACATACCTGAACGAATGACGAACCTCGTGCTGGCACTGTTGGTGGAAGCGGTGGTCTCTCTCGCTGCAGCAGCTGGTACAGTTCCTTCGCCACCTAGGTTTCTTGCAGCAGAGTCTCCCTTCGTCGAGCGTCATAGCGGTGCTGCCAAGGTCTGTTATCTATGTGAGGATATTGTGTCAGCGCTCTTTATTAGCAGCAGACACATGTCAGCGCTATATTAGCAGCAGACACATACCTGAACGAATGACGAACCTCGTGCTGGCACTGTTGGTGGAAGCGGTGGTCTCTCTCGCTGCAGCAGCTGGTACAGTTCCTTCGCCACCTAGGTTTCTTGCAGCAGAGTCTCCCTTCGTCGAGCGTCATAGCGGTGCTGCCAAGGTCTGTTATCTATGTGAGGATATTGTGTCAGCGCTCTGTATCGGCAGCAGACACATGTCAGCGCTATATTAGCAGCGGACACATACCTGAACGGATGACGAACCTTGTGCTGGCACATTTGGTGGACGGGGTAGTCTCTCTCGCTGCAGCAGCTGGTACAGTTCCTTCGCTACCTAGGATTCTTGCAGCAGAGTCTCCATCTTCTGTCTTCGTCGAACGTCACAGCGGTGCTGCTAAGGTTTGTTATCTATGTGAGGATGTTGTGTCAGCGCTCTTTATTGGCAGCAGACACATGTCAGCGCTATATTGGCGGCAGACACATACCTGAACGGATGACGAACCTCGTGTTGGCACAGTTGGTCTAAATAACAAATGTAGATCCTAGGAAATAAATTGTATGGCGCCCTTGAGGTGATTTTTCACAAAAACGGCGCTCTACAAATTATCCAATTATTATTTTTTTATGCTTCCGATTTTGTTGTCCGGGTTAAATCTTCCCCATAGGAAAAACTAAACCCTTCCACTCACTTTTCCACAAATGATCAGCTAGTCAATCAACACTATGCAAGTGCATTATATAAGTAAAATAAATACAAAACAATACAAGAACAACAACACGTCAACTCACCAGAGATCAAATGGGAAAAAAAATTCACCGACTCCAGATATTTTCATATCAGAGGGTTCGGCTCGGTAGAACTTCTAACAGGGCCTATGAATCCTACTGATCCCTCAACATAAATATTTAAAAAATCTTTCGTTATCCTACATGTATTCAAAATGACCGACTTTTGCATCTTTATATATAAATTTTTTGATAGATCTAATACGCCTAAATTTTTAATGAGAGAGCTGGGTATAATGCCAGTAGCCGAAATAACGAATGGTAATATTTTTATAGTCTGAGAATGCCAAATTCTTTTTATTTCGTTTCCTAAATCTGTGTATTTTCTTATTTTTTCATTAACAGATTTTTGAATGTTACAGGAATTTGGAATAGCGACATCAATGATATAAGTTATTTTTTTAATTTTGTCATGTAAAACTATATCGGGTCTATTATGACTAATCGTTCGGTCTGTTAGTATAGTTTTATCATAATATATTTTATAAAATTCGTTTTCTAAAAATGAATTTGGTTCGTATTCATAATATGGTACTATATTACGGCAGTCAATCAAGTTATGTTTTTTGATTATATGCTTTCTATAATTTTTAGTATTAATGACTCTATCCTGAATGGCAAGCATAAATCCTTCTATTTCTGCGCTCAACTCTCCAATACTCAACCATTTGTTTGACGAAAATTTGTCAACATACGTTTGGTTGAGATAATTGAAGTGTTTTGCGTGTAAAATTTTATTTGACCAGGAATCTAATAGTTCCTGGTTGGGATTTATAAAAATGTTGGCATTCTCATCGTATAAATTTAAAGGTGTAATATTTCTATCTGCCTTGCAAATTATTTTGTGCATTTCTGAGCTATGAGCTTTCCTATGGAAAAAAGTAATAATAATAATTACTTTTAATAATAGTAATAATAATTATTATTATTACTATTAATTTGTTTTTTAACAAAATAATCATTACTATGTTTATCATAAAAAAATGATTTATTATAGTGCTATTGGTGAACTTTTGATACCACAAGTTTTCATTATTTTTTTGTTTAATTCGTGCCTACAGTGTGATTAAATATGTTTAATAATTTTTTCCATAAGAGTATCAATAATTGAGTGAACTCATACGTGCCCAAAACTTAGTTTGTTATGTTTTTATCAATTTAATGTAAAAAAATCGATGACGAAAACGTTAATAAATGGGAAAAATATATTGTTTTATTTTATATTACATTAATTTATTAATTTACACGATGGACACAGAGTTAACCCTTCTCGTTTAATAATATTTTTTCAACGACAAGGTAAAATTTCATAGAATTTTGATTGCTCACAAGGTATCTGAAATGTGCTACATTTTTCTTATTTTTAAAGTTGTCGTAAAAATAATTTAAATGAACAAAAGGAACTTTTGTGTAGTAAATTGGTAATAAAACTGTAACTTCATGTTCTCTTCCATTTGTACAAAAAAAATAAAAATGATTTTTTTAACTTTATCAATAACTTTGTCAATAAAGAAATCTCGCCAATTTGTAACCATTCAATTTGACAATTTTTTTTGGATTTTATCCATGTAATCATGCACAAATATTTTAGTCAAACTGAAAATAATAATTATTTTTCTTTCCAAAGACAAAAAAATCACATATCTAAGCATTATAGAAAAAAAGGTAAAAATACTTATTATATATGGACTCCCCGGTCAGATCTGTTTTTCAGAGCCTCTAGAAGAGGAATATGATATGTTTGTGGCTAGTAATGTCTTTCCGAGACCTGAAGGGTTAACATAAAAAAGTACAAAGAATAGTTACCAATCCAATAACAGTGTACATCAACGTAAAACAATCAACAACAACAACAAAAACTACTACTATCAACGAAAAACGAAACAAAAAATAAGAAACAAAAAACAAGAAACATTTGAGTGGAGCACATGTTTGAGTCGAGCGAAATCAAATTAAAACAAAAGATTCAAGAAATTTTGTAAGGTTGGGTTAGGTGCTAAATGTGTGCGGAACCTTGCCACTAAAGTAGATAATATACAATGCTAAGCATAAACACAGCAAAATTTCCGCGAGCCGATTCACGGATTATGGAAAAGGAACGAAGCAACCGCAACCGGTTACGGACCCTAACGTGATGTAATTAAAAATATGCCTTTTTAAATACCACTTCATATGAGTTTAAAGCCAATTGTTATCCTTTTTTTTACGTGAATCCCGCACAGTCCCAACTGCTCTCAACTGTCTGGAGCCAGTGAGACTATAGCATCACCAATTGGGGTATGTGTGAGGCAGAAGGTAGTGTGGAGGGGAAATAGATGGTGAAGAGGAATGTGGGAAAAGGATGATGGGGATGTACCTATTCAGATCTGGTCACCAAACACGGCTAAAGTCATTTCAAGCAAAGTTTCAATTCTGGATGATGGTTTTACACAATAGCGATACTGAGAGTATCTTCCACTTAATTAATCGTGAAATAACAGAAATTGATAAAATAAAATTTACTTGGGCACGCCGGGATTTGAGCCTGCGACCTTCGGATTGCTAGTCAGAGCCTTACCCCTCGACCACGAGTCGTCCTAATAATCCCAAACTAGCAGTTAAAAACCCGCTCCGTGATACTAACAACGGTTAACCTATAATAACCCAACCTAACCTATCATTTTATTATACATATGAGTACATTTCAGATTAGAGATTTGTTGGCTAATTTTACAATCAACTAAGCGTTTCTAGCTTCCGATTTTTTTTTCATGTTTTTTATTGGGTTGGCAGTGCCTACACTTCCTACAAACAAACGCGTATTATGCGCGAACTTCATATCAGTGTTAGGTCAAAATGGTGCTAAATTATTATTTACGTAAATAATATGAAATATGATTATTTTTAAAAATCTTAAATGCAAAGAGTAGTTGTTTTTTGTCATTAAGTTGAATCAAATATTGGTTTTCTTTTTAAATGCGTATTAAAGCGGTAGTTTGGTAGTTTTAATAGATGAAATTGTACGTATTTGTTACGGATTATTTCAAATGAAATTATTCGCCACTATGCCGCATAAGGAAACTACTCCAGCGGCCGGTAAAGGAGGGATTGACATTTTCAAGGAACCCTAAAATGTGTGAAATTTTGCTATGGAGGCTATGCGGAATTTACCCGAAACATAAGATTTGAATTTGACCAATCAGAGGGCCGAAAACGTCCAGATGCTGGCGTAATAATACTATCAGATGCAATATCTATGGCTTTCTTCTAAAAGGGCCAAGGTCAGTTTTCAAATTTCAAGTGAGGCCTATGTAGAATTTTCTTTTTTTAGCAAGTTTTAATTTTAGTGTCGCATTGATTCCCGAAGGTGAAAAATCCTTTCTCAAAATAAAATCCGAAGGTACTTGCAGAATTCAGATGAATTTTGCTGCAAAATCGCAAAAAAAATATAGACAATAACAAAAAAAATTATACAGAAAATCGCAATAACAAGTATAAATGTATAACTGACATGGGCCCTTTTAAAAGCATTTCAAAAATATCTATATCGCGCAATTATACATATACGTTATCCCTTGCATAGTTTTCAACCTAAAAACCAAATTTTAACTCCAAACCATAGTGAAATTTTTTGCATTATTTCTGCATCTAAATTCACTCGTCGTGAGATATGATCAGATAATTTGCGTAAATTTCTTCGCATTTCTTACGTGATTACATCTCTTCCTTTCTCTGCCTAATTGGGCCTGGCTCACCTGCTCACCTGCTCACCTGACCGCGCATCGCACCGGGCGTGTTGAGGGGCAATAACGGAGAGTCGAAACTGTTCAGATCGCTATCATGAAGAATGCTTGCAGAAAGATATGTATTTGCCTGTGGCACAGTCAACGCTGACACATTGGACGTTTGTGAAATTGTCTGATTTGCGTCAATAAAATAACGATTCCGATAAAATTCTACATTCTATAATATATGAAAAGCAAATGAAATAATAATGTTCCAAGTTCTTCATCTTTTGTTTTGTGACTTTAATGAACTATTAGTAAGAGTGGGATGTTTTATTGTTTTCTTAGGTTCTAGTATTTGCGATAACATAGTGGAATATTCTTTTTATAATGATAAACTAATGTTTTTAAGACAAGTTTTTTTTCTTTTATGCATAGCACAAAAGATAACAAATTATTACAAGAAATAATTAGTCTCCAGAAATATCCATACAAATTGAAAATATCTCCTGAGTAAAAATAAATTCCGCCTACGGTAATTGAACCCGCAACTTCTGATGTCCGGTCAGGTGCTCTGGACCACTGAGCTATGCTGGCTTATTTCCAACACGCCAAATAATTCAAAATGTACTAGTATTTCAATGAACAATTACTGCTCATTACTTAATATATTTTTTCACCTATAAACAACCAACTTTATTTTTGTTTTAATTGGAATATATTAGATACAAGTTACTAGCCAAAACAATAAATCGACGAGTTGCTCTTTCAGTGGTTTCCACATCGGAAAAATGAATTATGTATTTATTACTTTATTATCGCCTTTTTTAGGGGCTTTTACATATGAATAATAAAAAATACAGTAATTATTCATTATACATAACTAAACTGTCTCAGTAACAATCTTTTGTATTTTTTAAGTGATAAACTAAAGATTTCCACTGACTCAATGTAATTATTTCTCTCCATAACTATTCAGGACAATGAGGAATACGTATGGTAGTTAGTGCCAGAATTTCTGCACTGAAATAAATCCCGACTTCTAGTAGTACGCAGTGGAATTCAAAAGCTTTTCAATGCAAGGAAATGATAACATATTGATGTGATAAATATTTAATATTTTTACTTTGCGTGGTGTTTCTAACAAGTCCTCAATATGTTTTAAAACTAGCAGAACTTAATAATTACCAAATACATATTAAATTATAAATTAAAAAATTAAATACGTGTTTCAAAGAATGTCAATATTTGCATCACCGGTCGGTCTTTTTATGTATTGGCTAGTTTTTTTACAAGAAAAATGGAAGACTAACAACTTTTAAATAATTATCAGAGCGTGAAATGACGTTTTCATACGTTATGGCGATTGTATGTGAGAAAACATACAATATTCGAAAAAATTTCAATTTTTTTTAATATTGCATGAAGTTTAAGAACACACATGTTTCATTTATTTACTGTCATGTCATATATATATTTGAATGAATTTAAGACGGTACAAGCATACATTTTTCCTTCGCAGATCTTCCTTTCTTTCTTTAAAAAAACTCCACACAGCATCCCCAAAGATGACATAGGCCCTGAAGGAAATAATTTTCCTCAGTTCCTCCTGTGGAAAGCTAGTGTAAAAGAGCATTTTTATGAAAATGACTTTGGGAGATGAAAGTAGTTACATCATCATACGAAATCTTGAAAAAAAAAACTGCAAAATTAAACACGGCTTCTTATGTAGATAAAAAATAAAAATTATTAAATACTTAAATTTTTCAAGGACTCTTCATTATATAATTTTTGTTACATAAAAAATATATGTTTTTTACGTTATTTATGTACTTTTTAAATGTATGTTACATACGTAGGTGCATTTATATAAATAGAATACAAAAATAGTAAAACAAGCCTTCTCTTCAATCAGTAAGAGAAAGAAACAAAATAAACATACAATGTAAATAAAGAAATTTAATAAAAAAAACTTTAACCAGTGATTCCTTTTATTATTAGGAGTAAAAAATGTTTATCAAATAACGGTCTCCGGTAACAATTTTTTTATTAAAAAAACAACTACCTACTACAAGTGGTGGATACTCTGTTGAGTGATCAGTGACGACAGATGAAAGAATATATTTAATATTGTTTTTGAATAATATTTCGTCTTTTTTTACTCCAAATAATGTTAGGAATCACTGGTTAAATAAAAAAAGTCAAGTACAACTGTAACTCCCTGAATACTAATAAACACAAATGTATGCAAATGGTTTTTATTTAAATGAACATTCATACATTATATTTGTTTCAAATTTAAGAAATAAAATAGGTGAAACGACAAAAAAGTGAGGTGAAAATGAAAAAGGTTTATATGAAACGACAAAAAAGTCAGGTGAAAATGAAAATAGTTTATATGAAACGACAAAAGAGTGAGGTGAAAATAGTTTATAAAAACGACAAAAGAGTGAGGTGAAAATGAAAAAGGTTTATATGAAATGACAAAAGAGTGAGGTGAAAATAGTTTATATGAAACGACAAAAGAGTGAGGTGAAAATGAAAAAGGGTTATATGAAACGACAAAAGAGTGAGGTGAAAATAGTTTATATGAAACTACAAAAGAGTGAGGTGAAAATGAAAAAGGTTTATATGAAACGACAATTTTTATTTCTAAAAATCAGATTTTATCTTTTTGATACGTTCAGAAATATTTAATTTATTTATTTTTTTATTGAGGAGCGGAAATACACAAGATTTCTCCAACTTTCTGATAGCATATTTAAGAAATATAACAGCAAATATGCCAGAAGCCTGAAGGGTTAAGAAAGAGACATATTGATTTAACCTGTGAAGCGAATGGATAGTGAAAGCAGTCATGCGTAGATAATAATATACGAGTAATATGATTCGCAAGTAATTAAGTATAAGATGTCGTGGATGATTCATCAAGACATAGCACGAAACTCTGAATCAAATACTCATCTTGGATTATATCAACGAAAGACTATATCGAAATAATAATTCATTGTTGGCTAAAGTTATAAACAAACTGTTTTTTTTTCATGCGTAACAATGTTTTTGTAAAGATTCTTTTTTAACAAAAGTTATAATTATTAACAAGCCCTTTATTTTTCCAGTTATGATTTTCTTGTCTGTGCCTGTGTGATGGCGTATTCACGCTACATTTAAAGACTAACGTGCGAACCAAAGTGCGAGCCGAGCCACGAATTATGGGAAAGGAACGAAGTAATCGCAAAAATATTAGAAGACAGCAAAATAATTACAATGTGATCAGTATGAAACTTCCTTTCTATCTAATAAATACATTGATTAGAATTATTTGTTATCCTTTGTGCTATGCATAAAACCTTGTCTTATAAACATTAGTTTATCATTCAAAATAAAAAAAATAATAATTCAAGTCAAAATATTTCACCAACAAATGAAGATATAATATGTCTCGACGCTATCTAGTGAAAAATTTAACACTAACAAAGTCTTTCCTACAAAAATTATGTTGGTTGTTTGCAGGTGGAAAAAATAAAATAAGCAGTAATTGTTGATTGAGGTACAAGTACATATTGAATTATTTGGCGGGTTGGAAATAAGCCGACATAGCTTAGTGGTTTCAGAGCACCTGACCGGACATCAGAAGGCACGGGTTTAATTCGCGTTGGCGGCATTTATTTTTTACTCGGGAGATATTTTCAATGTATATTTCAGGCGACTAATTATTGCTTATAATTATTTGTTATCCATATTTACAAGTAGATTTTCAGACAGGAAATCTCGCGTCGAAAAATGTACGTTTCCAATTTTTTTTTATATAATAAATCAAATCCTAAATTTTCTCTAAAATCGCAGGATGTGAAAATAAGTATTCAACTACGTACCTACTTAATTATAAAGTATGTAATATTTTATTAAGCGTGTTTTTTTTTTCAAATTATGAATTATATCATTTGTCCAATGAAACGTCTCAATCTCGATGACAATTCTCTACAAAACTTCCTATAATATTGAAGAGCTCAGTCAAAGTTAGCCATATAGTCCAAGTAAGGCTTCCTTGAATAATAAAGTGGATGCAACAGATTTCAGAAACCGGAAACGGAACGTACAAACAAATTTCCCAATATAAATATGAAATGCTCAGCAGTTGAGTTAACACAGAACGTTGCTTTCATATACACAATAAATAATGTATACACACGTTCCGTGTTCAAAACAAAAGACACAGTCGATATTCGTTAGTAAGCTAACACTTTTAACACATATAAAAATAACGTGTCTATATTTTTATAATACGATTTATTGTGATAAACTACTTTGCAACGGTGTATGTACAGAATAAATCTAAAGTCCGAGTATAATTAGTTTAAATTGATCTGCGACCAGGTGAAAGGGAAATTCGCCCAAGGTCAAACTGGCAGCGGAGGGGCGTCGTACACAATTTTCCATGAATTATTCTTGGTTCTTATGACCGTCAGATTTTATCGTCTTGGTTGTGTTTGTGTGTAAATTGTGGTTTGATTTACCGGATTAACACTTGCAAATTATTTTTGGTGTGTTTTTAAATACACATGCTGTTCTTTTATCCGTGAATACCTACGGTTTTGTGGATAATAATAAAAATAATTTATTCCAGAATGTATGCAGGGGTAGCGCAATTCAACACATTCCATATTTTAAATAATATACATAATTAGAGTTAGAACAATAATAATAAAACATGGGTGATTCACAAAAAAGCGAAATTTAAGTGAAAAAAGAAAAAAATATAAACACAAAAATTATTGTAAGCGGCCGTTTATGGAGGATATTTGCACATCTCCCGTCTCTAGAGGGCCATCAGAGGGGAATCCATCCAGGCAACCATGGCAGTGATGAGTTTGTTACTTGATTGGCGTAGTCTGCACCATAAGCTTCCCATGTGATGGCGGAGAAGCGCTCTGAAAGAGTGTACTCGTCCCTCCAGGAACATTTCCGTGGCGCTGCAGTATCTCGGTAGGCGGAATAGTTGGCGATAAGCATTATTGTAAGCGACTTTTAGCTTATGCCATTGGGATGCAGTGTAATCCACCGTATGACGTATACAGCGAAGTGCAAAATGCGTTAAAAAGTATCTTTTTCACGTTTGTACCGCAAAGGTGAAAACGACTTGACATCATACCTGCTCTAGCAGATATCGCTCCCCTTTGCCTTTCCATATCCTCGATGTCTTTCAGTTCGTCTGTGATAATATGTCCCAGGTATTTGACGCTACCACTAACATTAGTGCGCTAAGTGACGGTGTTAGAAGAACCATATCATCTGCATAATTAATATAAAGACATACTTAATTACAAATATTTTAAATGGCGATGACATGTCGTTGCCCATCCCATGAGATTTTAAAAAGTTTACAGGAGTGGTTATTTAAATAGGTTTACGTTATATATATTCGCACAGAACTCACGAATAGTCAAATCAGTTCAAATATTGAAAATAGCCATTTAAATAATTTTCTGTTAAAAATATTATATTATAGGTAGGTACTTTATCTTTAGTCTGAATTCTCAAAAAATGACACGTAAATTTAAACCAAATCCGAATTCTAGAATTCATTGAATCAGAGTTATAATAATAATAATAATATCTTTATTTGGGAAAGTTTACACATTACAACTATACATACATATTATGGTGTACATTGATTTGTAACTTTTATATTTAAGGTTATAAAATTAACAGAAAAATACAAACATAATATTGTGAAGGTAAAAAGAAAATAAAAGTACAGTTGAGGTTTCTCAAATACCGTCTCACTAGGCTAGCCTGTGTTGAGGCAGAATTTTTCAATAAAAGACAACGGTTTATTTATTCAACTTGCAGATGATTTATTCATTTTAATTATTAATTATTAAATTTTAAAAATTATTTATTAAAGTTTAAGAAATAGATATTTTTCACTTAATAACTAACTACATAAATAAAAGCTATACAATATTAACGCACATTTTTCATAATATAACAATAATAGATAATATCTTATCTTATTATCTACTTATTCTTTCTTTACTTATCTTCACTTTTACTTCACCAATTTAATTATTTACCTTACAAAAATTTTAATATTCTCGACCATGTTCTATCCGATAAAACCAATATTAATATTTCAGCGACATCTAACTTATCAAAAATCGATCACCATCATCCTTGTTTTGAAATAAATTTAAATTTAAAAAAAATGCAATACTTACAAGAAAATCACTTTCCCGTTAAATACAACTTCAAGAAAGGAAATTATGAAGGTTGTTGTCAGGAACTAAAAAATGTAAATTGGATCTCACTTTTCAGCAACTTTCATCTCAACAATAAGGTACAGTTATTCTACAATATACTATGGGACATTAAAGATAAACACATTAAAAAAAAACGCACATTAAAAATCACTATCCCAATTGGTTTAGCGAATCTCTAAAAATGCTCCTCAAAGAGAAAAATAAGGTTAGACTACGGGCAAAAAAACACAATAACCCAAGAGACCATGCCGAGTTTGCTACTCTAAATTAAAGAATGCTACACAACCTATATTAACCTAGTAGAGCAAGGGATAAAAGATAATGTAAAGACTTTCTGGTCGAATTCTAAATCATTGCGTTAAACAAATTCTATTCCAAAAACAATCCATATCACAGATCCATATGAATTCTTTGTTTGCAAATAATGGACAACAGATTGCCAACATGTTCTCAAATTATTTTGGATCAGTTTATACTCAGTCGAATCCCGCATCAAATACTTTTGGACTGAATGTTCCTCTATTCAACTAATTTAGTCTTAGTAAACTTAATTTAAGCATGGGATCTATCAAATCCTGTTTAGAAAGAATTGATGTGCATAAAGGCCCAGGACCAGATAAAATACCTCCCTTGTTTGTAAGGTGTTGCTCTAGCTTGTTGATTAAGCCACTTTTCATTATATTTAACGAATCATTATCAACAGGAACTTTTCCAGATTTATCAAAAAATGCACATATTGTTCCAATAAATAAATCTGGTGATCAATATTTTGTGAAAAATTATCGACCAATCAGTATTTTATCATGTTTTGCAAAAGTCTTCGAATCTATAATGTATAATTTCATATACACACACTTTAAACCACAATTATGCAATAATCAACATGGATTTGTTCCCAACAGATCTACTAATTCCAATCTTCTTGACTTTTGTGATTACGTTTACAATGCTTTTAATGAAAGAATTCAAGTAGATGCCGTTTACACAGATTTTATAAAGGCATTTGATAAAGTAAACCATTCTATTCTACTACAGAAGCTTGATCGTATAGGTATCCAAGGTGATCTATTAAGATGGCTTAAATTTTACTTGTAAAGCAGAACACAGCTAGTACTTATAAATGGGCATGAGTCACCTCCCATAATTCTCACCTCAGGTGTACCTCAGGGGTCCAATCTTGGCCCTCTGCTTTTTTTAATCTTTATTAATGACCTTGGCCCTATGTTACGCTGCGATTTTGTTTTATTTACTAATGATCTCAAGATTTACCTAAAATTTCCACTGATTCTGATCAAGTTATGCTTCAAGAAGATCTTTACACACTACATAGCTATGATCTCAAGATTTACCGTAAAATTTCCACTGATTCTGATCAAGTTATGCTTCAAGAAGATCTTTACGCACTACATAGCTGGTGTACTCAAAATGATATGTTTCTAAATATTGATAAATGTTACATTAAAACCTTCATTCGTAACAGAAGACGAAAGAATCGTGCATGTTTCATTAATGATGTTCAATTAAATGCAGTCACCACTATTAGAGATCTAGGAATCACACTTGATTCAAAATTTAAGTTTGGTGTACATATCAGTGATATCACGAGTAAATCCTTGAAAATAATTGGATATATACATAGAATATCGAAACCATTCAAAAGTTCCCAATCCATTATTACCTTGTACCCCTTATCGGTCAGAAGCAAATTGGATTATGGTAGTGTTATCTGGAACAAACACTACTTGAAATATTCAAATACTATTGATCTGTACAAAAAAAATATTCTAATATTGTTATCATTTACACTTGGACTAAGTGCCGTAAAGTAGGCTTACGAGAAACGACTCCAATTCTTTAACTTTACGACCCTGGATAAAAGAAGACAATTTGCTGACTTAATATATCTACACAAAATTATTCATGACAAGCTTGAAACAACTCATTGTCTGAGCAATATTCTTATTAAAGTTCCTAATAGACGTAATCTAAGGAGTCAGAATATATTCCATCTAGAATTATTTAAGAACAATATTGCATACTTAAATCCACTGTCTCGAATATGTCATCTGCACAATTTTATTGAGTGTAACTATATAGATATATATGCAAATGGTCTCCCTTATTTTAAAAAGTAAATTAGCAATAGTTTGTGAATGTTTGTTTGTTTTTTATTTACTCTATTTGTTTTCTGTTGCTTTTGTTTTTTGGATCATATATTGAGATGTAGGTTTATTTTTGATATCTCTTTTTTTTGCCTTTGCTCACGTTTTGCTGTTTATATTTTTTTGTTTAAACATAGTGTATAATGACACTTAAACTGTGCACGATGTGAACATTTTTAAGTGAACTGTTGACATATCCGTTTTTTGCAGCGCTTATCTAATGATTTTTTTTTCATTTTGATAGTCTGTAAATGTTCCTAAACAATAAATAAATCTTAAGATTGAAGAGTTTAAAGAATAAATTATTATATTAGATTCTCCATATTCAGGCTATCAGGAAGAAGATTGTAAATGTGTTTACCCTCATGGCCTATGCATATTTTACCATTCTCAGTCTTTATTGAATTAGTGTACAATTTATTATGTTGTTTTATATAATGTTCGAGTACTTGAGACGTTTTTAAAAATGTTGTGCTCATGCGTATAAGTCCATATTTTATTTTGTAGATAAAATAGGCATTTGTTATATTCATACAATTATCTAATTTTCATAAGATCAATTCTTAACAATTACATTTAGTTTACAGGACTTATTTATTTTAAATTTACTAAAAATTGGTTGACAAACTTACAACATTAGTATTCATTTGCATGAAAACCTTAAAAATATTTATAATTTGTAATCGTATGCATTACCTACCAGTAAAATATACATTGAAATGAAAAGCTTATCAGAAAAAATTTGAATTGATCAGCAAGACTATCTTACTAGCCCAGTCAATGAAGGGAAAAAAAGACCCAATGTCGGAACTAATTCCCCGGAAGCTGAATTTTTCACAGATGTTAGAAGACCTTTAGACATGTATTTTTACAAAAGTCCCCGACTTTCCCCCTTGTGCTTCCTTCCCCACCCCCTCTTGAATATATTTTTCAAAGCCTTTCGGAATACGCTAATATCTCCTTAATGGTTTTATAAAATCAGATTATGTATTTATCGTTTAGTTTTCAATTAGTTATTCTAAAAAATTGTATTCTCTCATTTTTGCGAGAAAAGCTATACAATCTCTACAATTTATTAGTAAAGGAAAAATATCAGTTTTTAAAATAGTATTTCAGAATATATTTGCACATAACTTTTTTCTGAGCCTGTTAACGAAAATAAATAAATCAACAAAACTTGTAGACAATATTTTTAGCTATAAAATAATGTATTAAATGATGGGTTTTAATTTATAATAAGGCACGTAAACTGTTAATAAGGAGCACGGCGCGCGGCGGCTCGAACGCGCACCGGTTCGCGGCGCAGCGAGAAATTACAAAAACCCAAGGAAAGTAATTTTATTTTATTTTTTATTTTATTTTTTTTAATTTTATTTTATTTGGGATACCAACAGTTTACATCAATAACAGCATAATAATAATTTAGTTTCAGTAAATAAACCATTTACAGGTTTCCACATAGGTATTATATACAAGTGTATCTGAGTGTGATTCCGAGATATTTACTAATGAAAATTACATTTCAAGAAACAAGTTATTTAGGGGGGAATAGGGAGGGGGTAGGATGAGGAGGGATCGGTTAGGTTGAGGTATGTATAAAGGAAGTTAATAAGGTGGTGGTTGTATTAGATGGTATCTGTAGTTATTGTTGTTGTAATGTATCGAGAGAGTGTCTGTGGGATTTTAAGGAGTGTGGTGCAGAGTTAAATATGTCAAATTGTGAATAGTGTGTGTTAAAAATGTTGGACGCACGATAGATGAAAAAATTCTGCTTAGAATTAGTGTTACATTGGGGGAGGCTAAAAATCATGTTTGATCTGGTTCGTCTGTTAGGAACTCGTATTTGAATTCGTTCTAGGAGTTCTGGGCAATCAACAACGGACCTGGCTATTTTTTGAAGAAAAAGTACATCGGCCGAGCTTCTTCGAACTTCTAATGATGGTATATTGAAGTACGCTGCTGAATCTTGGTGACTTAGATGTGGGCGGTAGCTGCGGAAATCCAAGTATCGTAGAAAACGATTTTGAATACGTTCTAGAATTTCCACATACGATATGTATTGCGGGTTCCAAACTTGTGACGCATATTCTAGTAAGCTGTGGACATAAGCAAAATATAGGATTTTCATTGTTCTAAGGTTATTGAATTTTTTACATGTCCTAAGAATGAATCCTAACATTTTAGAGGCTTTTGATGTCACTAAGTCTATTTGAATATCAAAAATTAGCTTAGAGTCCAATGTCACTCCCAAATCTTTGATTTCTTTTTTGTTGATTAATATTGAGCCGTTCAGATTATATTCATTGATAATGATATTTTTATTTCGTGTGAAATTCACAACGAAACACTTTTTAACATTAATTTTAAGGTTATGCTGTGTACAGTAAATATTAAGACGGTTTAGGTCCTCTTGCATTTTTTGACAGTCAGCAGTACATCTGATAGGATAAAAAACCTTCATATCATCTGCGTAAAGTAATGTTTTGGAGTATTTGAAGCATTGGCCTATATCATTGATGTAAATGTTAAATAGTAACGGTCCCAATAGAGATCCTTGAGGCACACCTGATGGGACGGTTACCCAGTCCGATTTAAAGCCACCCACAACTACGACTTGACTACGATTTGATACATTAGATGAGAGCCATCTGAGAAGATCACCGTGGACTCCGATTTGCATAAGCTTGCGTAATAGTATGTCGTGATTCACTAGGTCAAAAGCTTTGCTATAATCCGTGTATATTGCGTCTACTTGTACACGTTGATCCATATAATCTTGCAAGAATTCCGTGAATGCTATTAGATTGGTTGTTGTTGATTTTCCACTCATAAACCCATGTTGGTTAACATTGAGTGAGGATTTCAAAGCGGGAAACATCTGATCGTATATTATTTTTTCAAACACCTTGCTGAAGACACACAATTTTGAAATAGGACGATAGTTTTCAATGTCAGATTTTTGCCCAGTTTTGAAAATGGGTGTTATGAAGGCAGTTTTCCAAGTATTAGGTACCACACCCTCTTTTAAGGAACGATTGAATATAATGGATAACGGCTTAGAGAGACTGCTTGCGCATTTCAGGATGAAGAAGGGGGGAATTTGATCTGGGCCTGCGCCTTTATTTAGTTTTAAATTTTCCAGATTTGTCTGCACCAGACGTTCGTCAACTTCAATACAATGAATAGTGGAAGAATTATGAATGTTGTAGTTGTCTGGCATATTTTCAGAAGTTTGAATGTCGTTGGTGTAGACAGAACTGAAATATTTGGAGAATAAGTTAACAATCTCAGATCCGTTCTCAGCTTTTTCATTCCTTAGGAATACAGTGTTTGGCACACCCTGTGATTTGGAGTTTAATTTAACATAATTCCAAAGATTTTTTGGATCAGAGGATATTTTGTGTTCAACATTAATTAGGTATTGATTGTGACATTCTCGTTGTAGTTTTTTATGGCGTGATCTTAAGAGAGAGAAAATTGAGTAGTCAGATTGATTTTTGTAAATTTTGAACTTTTTGAAATAGTTGTATTTTTCCTTCGTTAACTTTATAAGAGCTGAGTTATACCATGGAGGATATTTTGAGTTTATACTCGATTTTTGCGGAATGTGAGCATCTATAAGTTGGTTTATTTGTGAGTAAAAATTTAGTAAAGCTAAATTTATATCACCAACTGAGAGAAGCTCGTGCCAGTTTACTTTATTAAGAAGAAAATTTATAAGTTCGTAATTACCACGTTTAAAGACGCGAACCTTTCGTATTTCCTCTCTTAATGCAACGGGTTCTGAGAATGCTACATCTATCGTTATGGATGCATGGTGAATATCTTCGACGATTAGTGAGTCATTACAGGCTGAAACCTTAACGCAATCGTTACAGAGGACGAGGTCTAGAAAATGGCCGTTGGAGTTTGAAAAGTTGGAGTTTAATGATTAATTCATGTGTTTTTTTTTATAACAAATTCGTCTAACGTTGAAGAATTTTATTGTTATTTACCAGTTTTAGTTCGGAGGGGAGGGGGGTAATATAAATATTTTCCCCTGCCCAATGAAGCGCTTTCATTATCCACCAAACGCCGTGCCCCGGTCTGGCTAAACAGTCAAATTATGTTGTATGATTGTTTGTAACATATTATTTAAATAAAGTTATGTGAAATAAGCCAAAAATACCTACAACAGCGTGGGACTACCCTTTCACAACATTAAAATATTGAAGACCTTATGTTATGGCGAAGTTCTAAAAAATCTTTTGTGGAAATTCTCACTTATTTTATTATGTGCACCTATCAACAATAAAATACCGAAACAACAAATCACTTAAAATTGTGCATGGATCTAAAATGGTTTACTTTAAAACAAGCTTCTTAAAATGTACCTCAAAAAATATTATAATGACAAAACGGTTTGTAAATTATATTATATACTTATCAATATTATCTATGACAAAATTAGGCAAATATTCAAATAATTTTCTAGTCAAGAGAGTCTTCCATTTCTTCGTCATACTGGGGTGCGTTCAGACATAATAATCCGTTACGGTTGTAGCACATGGCAGAGCAGGTAAATCCAGATTTTCTGCAGCCACAGTAATTTTCACATCCAGACTTGCAGGAACAGGACACCAGAGAAAGAAGGTCATCAGGAGCAAATGGTTTCAAAAATTTCTTCTTTCCACCATTTTCATTTACATTTTCGTACCTCCATCCCCAGTTTATAGGATTTAGTTTGTTTCCTAACCAAAACTGTACTTGCAAATAAACTCTCAACAAATGTTGATGACACGATTCTGAAGTAGGTGGTAGTTTTTCCAAGTCAAATTTAGATTTAAAAGCTGATTTTGTCGTTAGTCTGGTAAACTTATAGTATCGAGCTTCGTTTCAATTAGAGTAACTACCAAGACCATACATGGCGAGAGCGAATTTTTCTCCATTTTGCAACAAGTTCTCTTCAGTTGCATCTTTTTCCTGAAATGCATCATGTTTTTCATCATGTCAACAGCTTTTATCTTTCCTAACCTATATAAAGATGGGGTCGTATCACAACCCGTAATGGCATGGGTAAATAGCATGTGTTTTCGAATATCTTTGTGTAACATTATAGGTTTCTCTATGATGTAGAAAGTAAGGGGCCTTTCCACCAACATCTTTACAGAAAAAAAATAGATTTTCCTTCAGGAACAAGACTTACAAGTAATACCAAAAGATCACTATCCGTGCCAACAACAATCACTTTTGAGAAGATGTTGAGTTGTTCGATGCCGGTTAGTACAATGTCAATATCGGCATCACCTGCGGCCGTGACTGTTTTCAAACCAGATTCACTAAATTTATGACACAGTGCTTCAATCATTATTTTTGTTGTTTTTCTTGTTAGATAAGAAAGCTTCCTTCTTAGTCAAACAACGAGTAGTGGAGTTTAATTAAATATCGCAAGATGAGTTCTTAGCTGACCTTCGTCTTTGCTCTTCATATTTTACAGTTGGTTCTTCAGGGTATCCATCGAAAACGACAAGAGAATGTTTGCCAAATTTAGTGTCTCCAAAAATAGTTTCAGTTTGCCAAACAAAAGAGTGTAGGAGGTATCCCCCATCGATGACTATTGCAGCATTTTCCAAATCAACTTCGTCATGAATACTTTCGCTAAATACTTTCGCCATACATGATTTTGTTCCTTTACGAAGGGAGACTTCATCAAAAATAGAAGGGGTCTTGAAGCCAATTCATATCCAAGTAGGTTGAAAGCTTGCTAGGACTATCACTAATGCACAGTATTCTGTTAAATAGCTGCTGGGGGTTTACTGCAACTTGTCTCGTCCTAACAGTTGCTGATTTGAATCTTGCTGGGTAGTAATCATGTCTTTCCTTTTTAGTTGTATATCTCCAAAATTAAATCCTATCAATTTTTGCATAGCTGCCAGGCCCACCTCATAAGCGTTATCACAATTGACACTATTATCTGAAATAAACCCTGAAGATAAAGACACCAGGAGGGCGATTCTCGTTCTACTTAACGACACTAAAATCGTCCTTACATTCAAATTAACGATTTTTCTCAGTTTATTCGTATGAAGCGATTCCGGTTCTCTCGATGACAGATGGAATCCTTAGATTTTCGATTGCGCGCCAAAACTTTTAGCCTTACGCGAAGGGTACCCCTAGACCTGTCTTTCGGCGGCCGAACGCTAGCGTTCGCGGAGAATTTGCTTCATTTAATTGTGACGTTTTGACAATTAGCAATATTTGCGTAGTTTTAACAAGAGAAAACTTAATATTATCGTAAGTATTGACTGTAAACATGATTAGTGACTTGTTTGTGGCACAATGATGCTATTAAATGAATTGAATCAGGTAATTGCGATGTTTGTAAATTACGTAACATGTCGAAAGCCAGATAAGTGATTTAATTTACAATAAACTACACATACCATTGAGGATTTCTACATAAATAATAATTTAGTTTCAGATAAAATGGCTGCAGAATGGCTGGCGCTCGAAATTGTGGGTTTTGAAGTTAACCACAACGAAATAAGAATCCCTTTCATTCTTAAATCAACTTGGGTGATAGTTAGCGCCATTCGGCAGCGTTAGTTTGACAGCAAACGTCACTTTAGAAGTGGTGAATCTGTAACAAAGTCATTACTATCCAGCGAGGTAAGTACCTTTTCACAAAACGTAAATCTTCGATAAATGGCTTATTTATGTCATTCATAAATAAAATAAGCAGTTATTAAAATGCATTATAATACAAAGTATTTGTTTTTTTAAGTTTTAGTTAGAAACCTTGCGTCACTTAATTATATTTCACCAATTTGTGTTTTCAATAATCTCTTAACAATTTCGTAGATGCTCTTAACCACGCTTCTTTAGGATTTTTTACTAGGTCTCTCCAAAATCGAACTTGTAAGGCTATCAGAAGAACGAGAATCGCTTAATAGTTAAGAAAAGATGTTACAAGCGACGGACAGCTAGCTTTCGCAAACGATAACAGTCGTTGACGAATGCTATCATTTAGCTTAAGGCTAAAAGAACGAGAATCGCCCTCCAGCTCCCCCGAGAGCTTGGTGAACGGGCTGTGCTGTCTTAGCCATGATGTATATTTTCCTATATCTAGCTCATCCCTTTTCTTCCGTGATTCGCGCAGCTCAACATGCTGTTCAGTAAAATTAAATTCTATACCGATGAATTCTTCAATGCTCTCTTGCACTTTCACGTAGTAAGTGGTTCAAAGTTTCCACTTTGACAAAGCGCTGTCAGTGATTCCGCGCCCAAGTGTCAAACCTGCTACTGACTTCATTGGTCGCATGAGACACTGCTCGATGATCATGTCCGTCCACGTACCGGACCAATATCTGTCGCTTCTTCTTATTGTAAAGTACCCATTTTCAGTGAATAGTTTATATTCTTCTTTAGTTATTCTTGATTCGAGTTGCAGCATACTTTGAACGTACATATGTGATGATTTTGCGTATAGTAAATGTCCTGCCGGGTGGAAAAATGGAAGCAAATCAACAATAGTATTTAGGTGCATTTTCCGATTCCCGGACTTCTCTGCAAATATAAATCTAAGCATGAGGTCGATGCAATGTAGAAGGTAAAGCCACAACTTGGCAGTCCTACTCGATGATTCCTTAATCCTGTCTTCACTTGCTTCTACTGAGGAATTTAGATTGTCATCATTATTAACCTCCTCCATATCTTTTCTCCACGTAACTAAATATTGATACATATTTTCTATTTGTCTTAATTTCCCATCAATATCTCGGTATTCTTCTCTCATTACGTGGACAAGAGACGCTGCTGTTAAAGTGTAGGCTCTGTTTGCCCGAGAATATTCATGTCCATGGAGCATGTGGGTTACTGTTGAGGACGCGTAAACTGATTCCCATAAATTTCCCACATACCTTTCTTTAAATAATAAGTAACAAACAATCATACAACATAATATGACTGTTTAGCCAGACCGAGGCACGGCGGTTGGTGGATAATGAAAGCGCTTCATTGTGCAGGGGAAAATATTTATATTACCCCCCTCCCCACTGAACTAAAACTGGTAAATAACAATAAAACTCTTCAACGTTAGACGAATTTGTTATATAAAAAAAAAAACATGAATTAATCATCACTTTCCTTAGGCTTTTGTAATTTCTCGCTACGCCGCGATCCGCTGCGCGTTCGAGCCGCCGCGCGCCGTGCTCCTTATTAACAGCCTACGTGCCTTATTATAAATTAAAACCCATCATTTAATACATTATTTTATAGCTAAAAATATTGTCTACAAGTTTTGCTGATTTATTTATTTTCGTTAACAGGCTCAGAAAAAAGTTATGTGCAAATATATTCTGAAACACTATTTTAAAAACTGATATTGTTCCTTTACTAATAAATTGTAGAGATTGTATAGCTTTTCTCGCAAAAATGAGAGAATACAATTTTTTAGAATAACTAATTAAAAACTAAACGAAAAATAAATAATCTGATTTTATAAAACCATTAAGGAGATATTAGCGTATTCCGAAAGGCTTTGAAAAATATATTCAAGAGGGGGTGGGGAAGGAAGCACAAGGGGGAAAGTCGGGGACTTTTGTAAAAATACATGTCTAAAGGTCTTCTAACATCTGTGAAAAATTCAGCTTCCGGGGAATTAGTTCCGACACAAAACCTTCATTGACTGGGCTATACTGAGAAGGTGGCATATTTTTAACCAGACCCTTTATTTTCTAATCATGTATTCGTATCTAATTAAAATAATTGCGACAGCTGTAAGGCCATTTTTGTAAGGTTGATTGAACTTATCAACCAACGCCCAGACAGGTAACGAGTTTATACGAAATTCCTTGCAATTTCACAGTCGATGTATTAAAATTATCTAGGTAACTATTTGTCTCAACGCGAAAGCCTTTTTAGATCGAATCGATAATGATTTTAACTATCATAAAATTCTATATGAGATCTACCCTAATACCGTATTAATATGAGTAAGCACCGTATTGTAATTTAAAATGAAATATGGACATACAATACGCAATAAGCTCTTTGGCAGGACATGTCTGAAAAACTCATCCGACGAGCCACAGAACACAATTAACCGCTATCATTTTCTTCAAATATTAATTGACGGATCTTGTCTTATTTAGAATCTAGATATCATAGACAATAACACACATAATATTTTACTATCTATGAAAATTGTGCAAAGTGTACCTACCAAAAGGTCTAGCACGGACGGTCGATAAAGTCCTATGTGAATAAGATATTTACTATATTCGCTATCTACGGTCAATTAAATAAAAAAATTAGTGATTATTATTTTTATTTATTAACGATATTTGCGAGCACGGTCAACAATTGATAAGATATATTCCGACGGACGATAGACAAATTTTAGCGCGACCCCCACAAGATCAGATATGCTTCGGTTAACTGTCATTATACACAACTTTTTTTAATAACGTCGTTTGTTACGCAAAATAACAGGCTTATTAACGAACGGAGTTAAAATAACGAAGCTTTTAGAATTGAAAGAATTCATATATGCGGCAAGTTAAATCCGTTCAGTCCAATGACGCTACATTGGTTCGGGCTTGCTGAAACAAAAGTTGTGTTTTATTTTTTTATTTTTTTGTTTTAAATTGTAGAACTCCAATATTTTTTTTTAAATTTAATACAAATCAAAATTTAAAAAAAAATCTTCACATAGCGATTTGTGAAGACATAATCAACTACTTAACTCCATTTTTAGTGTCAAAAGTAAATGCGGACTGCCAATGCATATTTAGGGTAGTATTTTTATTCAACATTGCCAATTTATTAATATTTTTACGTAACTGTATCACGTTTGACGATTTGGAATGTCAGTGAATATCTCCAGTATTGCTAGCGCATGCCGATTTATGATTTATTGCGCTATCAATATCGGTCTGGCTATCAACAGCGCGAAAAAATCATCTGTATTTATGCCTATCGATCCACTGTGTTAGACTCCCAGGACGTACCTGAAAACTTTTACTATCGTTTCCTGGGCTTATTTGAAGTAAAAACTGCAGATTCAATTTTGGTCTCCGGTGACTTTTTTCTACTAAAATCATAAAAAACTCATTTGTTGCTTGGACGGTTACTTGGCAGAGTGGACTAGTGACGACATTTAAAAGAGTTTTTTTTCTTAATTTAAACAAAATAAAGATAGACAAACATTCCCAGGTTACTAATATCCTGACAATATTTAAAAAATCTCCTACTACCACAGTAAACGGAAAATTTTTCTCATGTCATTTTTTTATTTGTTTATTATTTGTGTTTTTTACAATAAAAATACAATGTTTACAAGTCACACTGTTTTAATTTATACTACACTTCCATTAAAAGCATTTGCTTGTGGATGGAAGAGGAGCGTAAATTTGGGTAAAAATAATATAACTAGGTCATAAAAAAATTAGGTTTTGTAAAAAAAATTACAAAATTAAAATCCGGGGATCATTCAATTTGGAAGGAAGAAAAAATATATATTATGGAGGATAAATAGAGTATAGTGGGATAATTTGTGAGATTTTCAAGTGAAACTTTGGGAATCAGTTTTTGTGTTAACGATTTCCCTAAAATATTTTTTTATATAGTTCAATATTTGTTTTTTATCATTAATCCTTCTAATTTCTTCTAGTAATTTATTAAAAAAATGTTTTCCTTGGTGGGTATAATGGTGCTGGGCAAAAGAAGTGTGTAGTTTAGGGCATGCAAATATATATTTAAGTCTGGTTCGATTTTCAGCTATGAATGAGTATTTATCTTTTTATTTTATAATTTGAATAATTTAATTTTTCATAAATAAGTATTTAAATGTAGGAACTTTGAATTCTTCGAATACGCGTTCAGTGAGGAAGTTTGGAGTTTTTTTAATATTATTTTTATTATGACTTTTTGAACAATTTCTATGGGGGTCAGGCTAGATTTCTAACTGCTCCCCAACTTATAATGGCATATTGCAGAACAGACTGTACTAATGCATAATGATAATGCAGGTCTTAGTCAGTTGAGGAATTAAACGTACGACGCCTGGGTGGGACCCAAACGTGATGCCAACTCAACCACTGACCGGTGATTTTTATTGACCATTTGAATCATATAAAAAAAAAATTTAAACCGAAGAAAAATTCACCTGAGACCAAAATGCAAAAAATATTTTTTACTCCAAATAAGCTCAAAAATCACTGATTTAAGTTCGTTCTTATACACTCTTTATGAAACTAATAAATATACATGTATTATTAGTATAACGCTTTCAGCATGATGTAATGCTCGCTTCCATTTTGTCTATTCTATGGTCTTTTTCATCTAACGATAGTTGAAGTCTTCACTTTCAATCGCATAGAAAACCTTTTCTCACTGATCTATTTGATGGATTCTATGAAACAGGTGGGATCCGACTTTGAACATAAAAATACACAGTTTTCACGGTTTTGAATATGGAATTGATACTCGTATCGTAAATACTAAGGGCGGTAGACGCAGACGGCAATTTTTCAGGCGGTATTACGTAAGCAGGTACCGGATAGTAGATAGCAGCCTGCTGGTGGCAGGTAACGTATAGTAGTTGTCTTTTAAAGCGGCGGCGGCCACAGGTGGTACTACAGGTAGGTACCACTGCAGTCTGGTGGGTACCTACTCCGCTACTTTCACTCTCCTCCGAGTCTGCGATCGCCCGGCCCCAACCAACAGGTGCAGGCAACCAAAACAACAGTCATATCATCCTAATATTATTTACGGATGTATCAAAACTTTTTGTTTGATATTCAAGTTGTATAAAATGTAACGTTTTTATTTGAGGCATTTAAGAGGAACGGTTGCGCGGCCTTTTTCACATAAAATTTAATTTTCAATTTGATGCCAAGCACTTAACAAAATTGATTTTTGACAGTACTAAAGTATAACAAGTATCTAGTACAAGAGTGACCTATTTGATAAATTTGTGTTTAAATATATTAAATTTAGGCCATGAAAGCATTCGATTTTTCATGATTTTCGAGTCATGGCAATGGCATGGAATTTTTTGTGATTATTATTATTTTTAAATATTGCCTAACCTATTGTGTTAATAGACTATCTATCCATATGTATTAACTAATTAATTTTTATAAAATAAATAAAATATTTGGCGGGCAGGCGGCGGCCGCATGGCGGACATGTTTTTTAAATAAATCTACAGTTTTATTCCGAGATTGATAAAATTTTGCAGACTCAACATTCAAAATAAGAGAAAAGTTACAATCTAAGTCTGATTTCAAAAACTCAGTGTATAGCCCGGGCAACGCCGGAGACTTCAGCTAGTGAAAAATAAATCATCGTCATTTAAGGGTTTTGTAGATCGAAATTTTAATTTAAATACAACAAGTTTTATTACCATCATAAATTGGTCATATGTATTTAAAATTTAAGCCGATCAAATTCTTTTTTTAATTTTATGTTGCATCTTTTTGACATAGTAGGTGGAGCAACATTATATATTTAAACTATTGTCACTAAACTATAAATAATTGCCAAAGTTACCTCTAAAATCACGAAACATCTAATTATTTAATGTATTTTTGGCCTGTATTGTATAATTTTAAACACAAATAAATAAAAATAGCTCACATCCGTACTAGATATTTTCATTACATTACTATTAATAAAAAAATCAGAGGTGTTGAGTATTTTGGCATCAAAATTAAGCTTTGCGTGAAAGAGGTCGCACAGCCTCTCCTCCTATTATCTACAAAAGTCTGCATCGTCTGAATATACATACAGAATCCAACTGGATAAAATTCTGCAAGCCGGGATACGATATACGGTTTGATCCACTAACCGGGCGAAGCCTTGCCACTAAGCTATTAAACTAACTATGCGACAGCTGTGAATACTCTGTCAAACTTTGTCGGTTAAGAGCTTCCCACTGCAATTGATAGATTTGAAAAGAGTAGATAATTTATACAATAACAAGAAGGCATTTAAGTTTTTAACAAAATCAAGATATTACTAATGGTTATCTCGTAAAATATATCGATACCTAATGTAATCAAAGGTTATTTAGTACCTAGACAGGATTAAAATATAAAGTGTATCGTAGTACCAACCTTTTAGTAGGAACAATCTTTATAGAACTTGCATACTGTGTTGCCTATTATTTTTTTAGTGGAACATTTTTAATAGAACTTGTGTTACCTATTATTTTTCAGTGGATTAATCTTTATAAAACTTGCATACTCTGTTGCCTATAATTTTCTTTAGTGAAACAATCTTCATAGAACTTGCATACTGCGTTGCCTATTATTTTTTTAGCGGAACAAACTTCATAGAACTTGCATACTGCGTTGCCTATTATTTTTTTTAGTCTAACAATCTTTATGGAACTTCCATACTGTGTTGCCTGTTATTTTTTCTATTGGAACAATCTTTTTAGAACTTGCATACTGTGTTGTCTGTTATTAATATATTTTTGAGTGGAACAATCTTTATAAAACTTGCATACTGTGTTGTCTGTTATTAATATATTTTTGAGTGGAACAATCTTTATAAAACTTGAATACTGTGTTGCTTATTATTATTATTATTATTAGAAACGTCAATTTCGACTTTGTTAAAATGTCAAAAATAATTGCACTCTTGATTTGAATCGCTCTGTCCAAGGCTGGCCGAAAAGGCCAGTTTTTAAACTAATTCGATTACCAAATCTGCGAGCGGGTGAATGACCACAAGGATAGCCCATTATTTTACAAAGTCATTTCAAATAACATATGTTGCTTCGAATCTATAGTCAAAGAGTGAAAGGGGTCAATCATAGGTGGAATATACTATTTTTTATCTAAAAATTCAATGTGAATTTGTATCTCCCCTATTTAAATGCAAGAATAAACTCTCGAACTCTTACGTCATGAATTTCATAAAGGTTTATTGTACAGCATATTGTTTGTTGATGTAACTACAATTGTCATGTCGTACGGCATATATTCTGGTCTAGTAATGTGTAATTTCTATCACCTAAGAAATTCTAAAAATATAGTACTATAGGATTCATATGTCTTATACTGATTTATAAATGTGGAAATTCTAACTATACAACTGTAAATGTTCTCCAAAATGCCCTGGAAAGAATCTCGGACTTGTGATGTCCCGAAGGAAAACAATCATCTGTTCTGAATGCAATTACTAATGTTATCCAAATTGACCCTGGTAATAAATTACATCTTTGCGATTCTTTCAAGGATAAAGAAACCACCCTGTCACTTCGAATGCAATCAACAATGTTCCCAAAATTTGTTTTGACAGCATCGCCATACCATTGTAAGAATATTAAGTACTAAATACACAATTTGGCTGTCCTGAAACGGGAATCCTTCCCAGTTGGACAGACAAAGGTTCATTTTGTTATGTATTGTTTGTAATATATATATGTATATATATTTACATAAAATAAATAAACTACTTTAATATCTTAAAGTCATTATTACCTATAAAAATGTATATGTCTGTCAAAACTTAACGTCACATGTGTTCCGAAATTCTATTCTAGGATTATGTTGAAAAAAATACAACACAAATTTTTAAGACATATTTATGAAATAAAAACTTAATACTATTGTTGAAAATATAATCTATAACTGTCTAATGAACAATCCAAAATTACTGTCCGACAGAAGATTGGTATTTGTTAACACTTTTCTTTTTAAAATCATGAATCCCTTTATTAACAATCATTTCATTTCATTAAAATGCAATTGATTTCATTTCATGTTCCTAATATACTCACACGAACTAAAAATATCTTTCATTGCAATAATAACGTCAATAACAATAATTAATTTATTAACTCATTTGTACACTTTCTTATACACAGCTTAGGTTACCAACATGCTGATATTTTTAATACCACTGATAAAATTAAAAAAAACTTAAAAATATTTTTTGAAAATAGTTATCAGTTAACATTTTTTTTCCTATAGCCTGATCGTAAATTTTATTTATACAATTTATTTATCATGTTACAATTGTTTACAACTATCGATTATAATTGTTTTGTAATCCGTTTTCTTGTAAAAAATGTTTTATTCCGTATTTAAAGGTAGATACTAGTACCGTAAATAAATAAATAAATTAATATTTCTGAAAACTTTTTTTACTTTTTATGTTTCACTTTAGATCCAGCAAATCCAGCTAAAAATATATACTGAATATTTTTTGTAGTTGAGTGTAATTATGTATACTAACACTAATACTGGAGGATCTACAGTCGTTCATAATCATTAATCGTAAGTAATAATAGTAATTAGAACCCTCCAATGCCCGTTTCAGTGCACGATCGAATTTTGAAGTCCAGCTAAACGATCATGGTGTTGAACGTACTGACAAAAGTTCAAAGTGATGCAGATCGTCGATTTGACTGTCAAAATTATTATATGTGTATCTTAATATATTACCTGATCGATGGATATTATGACTTAAAATTGTATACCTAAACCTATTGTCGGATTTTATATACAAAAAAATTAGATCACATGCACAACACAAGTTTTAGTCAAATTGAAGGTAGTCCATTCCAAAAATTGAAAAATAAATACGGGCAACGATTATTCATCTATCTTGTACCTCGCATATAAAATGCCAATACATATAAAAAAAGCCAACCAAATTGCACGACTGAACTCAAAAAAATATTTTAATTTTTTTTTAATAGATAGAGCTTTTTTTATATTGATATTAGTATCCATTGATTGTATGCATGTAATTGTATTAGTATGCCTTTAATTGATTTAGTATGTTGTATGTCTTTGAGTGTGTTGACCGTGGTATATATATTATTGTATTTCGTGCCTTTACTTTGTAATCATTAAAAATGATATTCTTGAGTACCTTTTTTATATATTGTCGCTTCTAGTTATATATCTGCTTTAGTGCTATAATTAATATTATGAAATTGACCTGCTGATAAACTGCTTTGGCAGTTTAGCCGGTGCTTATAATGAAGAGTAAAAAATAAAATGACACCGTTATGTCGGAGATTAAAAAAACCCGACCTTAGTCTATGTATAATCATGCTTATTAGGTTTTATGAATACCTATATCAACATGGTTAGTTTATGTCAATAAATTCACACTGGGTTAAGCACATACTGTTTTTTTCCCATTCGTTTGTAGTACCTACTTATATTACGAGCTGCCATAATCAAGTAAAATAATATTTGTTTAACATTTGAAGTTTGAATGATTTTTCATTGGGAATCTAATCGACCATGAACACTTGCCTACTGAGTTCTTGGACGGTCGAATTCCTAGAACAATGTTTGACACATAATCAAGCTAGTATTAATAACATACTGGGGACTGAAGTTACATGTCCTTGATGGAAACTGAGAGTATCCGTTGTCCTCAGGTAATGAAACTGGTTGGCCCCGGTAACCTTGCTACAGATTATATAAAGTTGCTCGTACGACGCCCATTTATTGAAGGCAACTGTGTTTAATCGATAAAATCATGCTTTGAGTAGGATTTATATTGATTAATAGTTTTAAAGATAAATTATGCCCATGAAAAATCACATCAAACACTTAGTACCCACTGAAATATAACATTTTAAAAATCGTTTATGAAGAAACATAAGTTTGTACAAAATTCAATTTACCTCGATATTAAATAATCAAAGATCGGAATCTCTTAATAGGTATAACAATGGGGTCGGTCTGTACGATAGGGATGCTTTATCTCGAATATACTATTTCAAAGTGTGATAGTTCGAGCTAAAATACATAGATGGCTCTAGTGTAGCTCTCAGAAGTAAAAGACTTATCCTACAGATGTCGGTAGTATAAAGGGTTGCCCCTCCACGGTGGATACAAACGTATAGAAAACCGTGAGGTTTAGAAGCGAGATTTTGAAAGCTAAAACAGAAGATATAAGCCTCCAAACCGTCCCACACACACTTTCCTGATTATCAGTATTTTTAGTCTAAATAAAGAGAGTCAGTGTTTTTTTTGTGAAAATGTTTTAGATTCTCAACACAAACCGATGATAGAAAGATGGTATAAATTTTAGTGGTGACAAAATCTCTCATACCTGAAATGATACAACATCCATCGTTTCTCTTAAAGAATGAAAGAAACTACATTTCAAGGAAAGGCGTAATATAAACAAATTGACAAAAAAATGCAAAACTAGGGGGGTTATCAGATAAAAAATATAAAACCTTCATGAAAACGATCTCTGATCCATGTTTTGAACGGTTTTTCTACAATATTTGAGAGGAGACTGCAAAACAGAGGTGTATGAAGAATTTGCATTACAAATCTAAAATGCAATTACAAAAATTCAAACATTAAAAGTACAAAGAAAAACAAAACGAGACTCGTTTGATCTCTGATCCTCCCTGTATTTTTGTGCGATGTGAATAAATGATGACCTTTCTGCAAAAGGAAGAGCATGGACGCACTCGAGATGATTTTTTGTCGAAGATTGCTCAGTAATGTTCAGGATTCTATGGAGATCGATGACTACTATCAATCTATCGATTCTAGAGGAATTATGCATTTTACAGTCGTGTACAGATTATTAGACTCAAACACAAATTCGCATTTTTTTCATCTTATAAGGTATCGCCTTTGTTTTTTTTTGAACATGGCAACCAAGTTTTTTTATATGACAACAGTATTTTTTATATGGCAACCATGTTTTTTTTAAATGGCAACCATGGATTTTTTATATGGCAAATATGTTTTTTTATATGAAAACCGTGTTTTTTTGTTTGGCAACCACGGTTTTCTAAAGAAGACGCCCTCGAGATGATTTTTTGTCGAAGATTGCTCAGTAATGTTCATGATTCTATGGAGATCGATGACTATCAATATGGCAACCATGGTTTTCAAATAGTGATATAACATATGTATACATGACAAGTCTCTCTGTCACAAATTCCAAGTTGTCCATAAATATTTTTTTTTTTAAATGTGAGAATGAATACCTGGAAACCTGCGAATATGTTTATAGGCCTGGAAAAAAAGTTACGTATGTAAACTATTTAACCTAATTTTTGTTTCATCACTTTTCATAACTTTATAACAGTTTTTTTATAGGTGTGTTGAATTGTCATTTTAACGATTTATCCGGTCACCATTTATTACTCAATATATTTATACATAGCATCCGGAAACTAGTGGTAGAAGCGGGAAACTGGTGAATCTACATCACATCCAAAAAACCTGACCCGAACATTTCGATTTTTTTACTTTTTCCTTTTTTTCGGCAACTAAAGAATTTAAAAAGTTAAGGAGTCGAGTCTGTGCTTCAACGAATTCAAACAAAAAATCAAGCAGATGAAATTAAATATTATCTTTGTAGCAACCGCCTTTTTTCAAATTTGACCTAAAAATATAAACTTCGAGCTTACTTAAAAATGAAAGTTAAAATAAAAAAAAATTTAACCTACCAGAAAAACAACTTCAAATGTGTTGTATATTTACCAGCTTCATTAGTTTTCAGACACCATGTACATTTATTTACATTCACACCATGTTGTAAACGCCAAATAAAAACATGGTTTTAAGAAAGTAAAAAATTCGATATTGTCCAATAATCAGCATACGTTTATAAATAAGCTGTCCACCGTGGTTGACTACAGCATATCCTGAGTTATTCAACACATCGAAAACTAAATTGAAAACTCAAATCTAAAAACTCTTATGGTTAAAGTAGAAAGCAGTAGAAGGCAGTGTAAGGAGAGAAAGTTCTGGAAAGGAAAAATGTACAAGGGGTGGATAGGAATCTGGGGGTCAGTATGTCCAAGAGTGAGGTTTGAATTCATCCCTCCGACTGCGAGTTCGGCTGGACGGTCAAACCGTCCTTTCCCGATCCATCGCATCATGCATCTGGTGGACAGAAGCATTCGCCACTAAGACTGAACAAATCTTGCCTCATGAACCCGGGAAGCCCTAATAGGAGACTAAACGTAGCGAAGCACTTGGATTGAGATGGACTCACATCTGATTTAATAGTAATAAGTTACCGTAGTTTATTAAAGAAACCATAAAATCGAAAAGAACACCGCCCATACGTCAGTGAAATGCACTGTTCCACTCGCATATCAGAGAATTGTTCGCGTTAACGTGTCTTAGAATCCACATACCTTTCTTTTAGACATGCAACCAATTGCTCCATGAAGCGGCTCGTAATCAATTAAATACAATTAATTGACAATTATATATTTTATTATGCTATTATTAACCAGATTGAAAATATAACTAAAATAGTGCGCCCACTGATTCACATATTTATTCAATTACGGGAAATTTAAATAAAGCATGACTAATAATACATATACTATGGGCCGTGTAACTCAATCATAACCTACGGGTGCATTGGGTGGGGAGGTACAGGAAGAACAAACCCATTATTGAAGGAACAGAAATCAATTTAATGTACTAGATGTCCGACAGTGTTATATAAAAAAAATAGTAATCCATATTCATAAAAATTAAAACATAATGAAAACAGCCGAACACAAACATGAAACAAATAAGGGAAGAAATGACCTTTCCGTTCCAATAAGCAACAGAGCGTCTTATAAAAAACTATTCTCATATCTCGGTCCTAAAATATATAACAAAATCCCCTCACAGCTGAAACTGTGTGAATTGTCATCCTTCGGTCCAAAAATAACAAAATGATTATTAGATCTAGGCAGAACTGATTCCGAAATATTACTAAAAAATGTAATCTGATAGTTATTTATCACGAACGCCTAGTTTGTATCTTCAATTTTACATACTTATTTTCTCTATTCTTAAATCCTGTATTCCTCTAAGATAATTTTAAACCTGTTAATTTAACTGTCATAAAATGGCAAACCTTCCTAATTTCCTAGGACAGTCAAAAGCTTCTTTGCATATAATGTAATGAATATTATAAAAAATAAATAATTTTACTACATTACACTAGTTTTCTATCATACAAATAATACGAAATTGCAACCTCGGTAAATTGACTCTACCAAACGTTTTTGAGTCATACCGAATATCCCAAAATGTTGTAATTATTGTACTCAAATATACATAACATTACAGTATTATTCAGAAACATCTTGCATTTTTGAGTAAAATTAATTTAAGCACTCAATAAAATCTGGTGTCTATAGAACAAATTATTTAAGACGGAGCGGCGGGTTTGACCGCGCCATCTTATTTGGTAAATCGTTAATGGTAGAGTTGGATATGATTTGATATCTTGACAACCAAAAGATTAATACAATCATGATTAATTTTTGAGTTACTATACCGTGTTGTGCTTCCTCCTTCGTAAGCCAAAGTTTCGGACAGCGTTACAGTGTTCATCATCGGGGCGGATGTGATGGCAGATGATGAACACAACAAGAGAGAACACAACAGAAGGAAGCATAACCCAAAAAATCATCGTTTCTTGGATAAATATTTAGGCCCAATTGTTTCGCAGAAATCCAAATGTAACATTGTCATCAAATAGTCATTCAACGTCATTTCGTTTTTTGGTTGTTGTAATCATTTAAAAGGTCCCAGTTAAATGCTGATTCTGTGTGCGTTCCAGAGTTTATTACATAAATTGTAATAAACTAACAAGCGTAACAATATGACAGTTGTCTTCTTCAGCTAATCATAATTTGTTTAAAAGCTGAAACGGGCTTATAATCGGTATTTAACGGAAACCTTTAATATTTAAAAAAGGCAAAGTTGAAAACTGTAAAAAAAAATGGAGTTGATTCAATGACATCGTCACACGTAAATTTTTGCGAAACAACTGGGCAGTAATCTGATCAAATTGACTTAGTCACATTAATCGTTACAAATTTTTGAGTAAAGCGTATTTTTTACCACTTCTCTGTAGTTAAAATGCTTCCGGATTCTTACTCAGAATTAGTCATGTGGCAGGTACCAGTGAGGTAAAACACATTACTTTTACGGGGTAATGCAAAGATTTCCGGAGTTATCTTTCAGAGGTGACGAATCATAGTACAGTTAGTTTAGCGAGTCACGTTCAAAATACCAAAATCATTAAATCAGCGGATATCATTTACTGAGAAATATTACGTGAACTAGCGCAGATCCGTGAAAATTTATGATCTGAAGTCTTGACAAATCAGTTTAAAATGATAATAAATCAAGTTTTAAAATGACACAATAATTTTCTTTTAAAATATCAGTATATAGGTAGATACTTTATCGCTCGTCTGAATTCTTCATAAAATCAGTTCCAATATTGAAAATAACACTTAAATTTAAAGCAAATTTAACCGCATTAAACAAGGGGTATGAATAATGCACAGTCAACCGAAATTAGTATTTTTGACTAAATAATTTGTACCTACTTTATCGCTTGTCTGAAATTTTCACACAATTACTTCCATTTTTGAAAATGACACTCAAATTCAAAGCAATTCAAAGTTCTAGCGTTCATTGAACCAGAGTTACAGACAAACACACAACCGATTTTGATATTTTTGTGATGATTCAGCACTTGCACACCCCGTAACACAATTTAATTCAACATTAAAATTCACGTAGACTATCTGTTGCAACAATATTGTAGGAAGTTTTTTTTTAGCACTGTCAATGTTTCTTCGTCAAATGTGACTAGTACTTCTTCGACAATGATTTTTGTCCATGAAATAAAGAATAACACAAGAAGTGTCTTGTGGACGAGTTTGGTGATCCAAATATTTGCCTAATCTAAGCATAAATCATTTTTTTGTTGTTGTGTGATTTCGCCCAACGCCCAACAGTCTAGAGCTAGTGACACTATGGCATCCCCAATTAGGGTATGCTGTGAGGCAGGTGAAGCTGAGTAAGTACCTTGCTATTCAGATCTGGTCAACTGATCCACAAAATATCTTTTTTCTTACATGCTTATCTTTTTATAAATTTTTCTAATAATGTTAAGGTAAGTTCTGCATAATACAAAATCTGGCGTCAAAAAGTTTCTAAATACTAACATGGTGAACAATAAACATTTCATATATATATATATATATATATATATATATATATATATATATATATTTTTTTTTTTATTAAAAGTATACAATACAGAATATAGTATATTAAATAAAGCATTTTACTCCCAGGAGTTAATAAACTCTTTGCGGGAATGATACGCATTACATGAAACATATAGCTGTATCTATTAAATGGACATATGATGGGACATACACAACATTATTATTTCAGATAGTCATTAATAAGATGAAGTTTGAGCATGTTAGTTTTGGTCTTTTTACATTGACTTGCACATTTGATCTCGTTGGGTAGTTGATTATATTTTGTGTGAGCTATGTATTCTAGGGATCTTAGTCCATATTTTGTTGATTTGATTTTTGGTATATGTAGTTTGTTGTTATTTCTTGTGTTGTGTAAGTGTACGTCGTAATTGTAATAGAGTGTAGTGTTGGAATGTGCCGAGTGTTGAATTACTTGTAATATAGTTTTCGTTATTTCAAAAGTGGGAATGGTATTAAAAGGAAGTATTTGGGTGTTTCTGTAGATGTCTTTGACATGTGTGTCCCAAGGTAAACTGAAAATATTTCGCAGGGCTCTATTTTGGACGACTTGGACTTCTGAAATCATTTTTTTTTTGTAGCAAATCAAATTTATTTATTTTAAATTTATTTATTATTTATTTCACTAACATCAACATTGTTATTAAATATTGTTCCGCTGCTACTTTCATAGTACCTTAAGTACATATCTCAAGAACAACTACTACTCGAATGCACAAATCTATTGTAACAACTAGTATTGTCCTATGCTATGTAATATACACATATTATTGTACTCCTTATCAGCTTACCTTAAATATTGTATACATGTAAAAGCCTTCATGGCGTGAATAAATGTATATTTAAATAAATAAATAAATTAATCAAAAAAATCAATATCATTGATATATTCATTTGCTAAAGTTCACTCTGGTACATAGTTTAACTATGTACCAGAGTTCGCTTCAGCATCGCAAGGCTTGATAATATAATTGTAATTGATATAGTGACGTTTCTGTGGACAAATTTTATAATTCCTAATTTAATAAAATATATATATGTTACGTATGGCTTAAATATGTATTTTTTATCCCTAAATTGTTCTTTGTTCACCAATTAGTCTAGGGGAGGGCAGCCACCCCATTGCCCTCCCCTGCCGACTTCAATGTAAATATTAACCATAAATTTCAAAATAATAGTATTATAAGTCATTTATTTATTTATTTAACGCCCAGAGGGCTTTTACATGGTTGGTAGTATAATTTTAATTTGACAGATACATTGAAACATAAAAAATAAGAATAAAATTACATTTGATAAAAGCTATGCAACAAGTCATACAAACACAAGAAACAAAAACAGAAAATTACAAATATTTGTAGGTTTACATGATGTGTTTAAGGGGTTCCATGATAAAACAGAACAGTTACTTAACAGAACCCTTTTGAAAAGTGATGAAATAATTGAATCTATCCTAATAAAGTTAACTTCTTATGTCTTTACTTTTCAAAAGTGTTATGCATGGGTATAATTACAGAAAAGAATATTGTTTGATTTGCAGGCATCAAACTGTAATCGTTGTTCATTAGAATAATAATGTCAAGAATTTCTTCAGCAAAGTTTATTTTATTGACACCATCTACCGACGAAGTATTCAACAAAAAGGTTAAAACTCAAGAAGTCCACTCATTGGAGGTATTGAGTGTCGCTTTCATTAGGTGTCCACAGAGTACGCTAGACGGTGCGCGCTGAATTGACGAGGTAAACTATGGTCGTTTTCAAAAATGTGATGTGATTTGCATACAATTTGGATTAGTGTATGGAGTTTGTGCCAGAACTAAGTACAGCTAAGTGGTATTAGTTAGTTCCTCATTTTGCAAGAGATATTCGTGCTGTCTCACTAACACTTGCAATTTATGCATAATACAGTAAAATAGTATAAACGCGTCTGTCTGTTTGTGCACTTAGTTCTTCTAAACTACGCAACCTATTCTGATAAGGATTTCACTATCATTTAGAGAATTTTTCCTGGAAGGTTTATATATTTTTAATACATGCAGACTATAATCATATAAAGTAGAGAAAAGTTGATGTTTTGTAATCGATAAAATATTTTCGGGCGCTTACATTGCTACCGCTGGCTAAACCTTGATAGATAAATCTAAATAATATAATACGGAATTGTATACCTTAAAAAGGTCTCGCAACCTCAAAACGTTACGCACAAAATGTATTGGTCCACGAGCAACTCCGGGTACACGTCATTTAGTACAGTATAATATAAAGATAGTAGATTGACCTAGCTCGTTTTTGACAAAGCCATCTAACTATACAGGGTGATTAGGGGTAAAGTGCACTATCTTTGGAGGGTGATGGTTTTATTAGTTTTATGTAAAAAAGTTGTTTTTGTATGGGAAAATAAATATTCTTCTGTCGAAATCTCAAGTGACCTACCAGGTAAGTATTGTACTGTATATTATCTCCATACATAGTTAAATAATAACATAGATCACTGTAGAAATGTATAATAAGTTTGTACAGCGCCCTTGAGGTGATTTTGCACAAAAACGGCGCTATACAATTCATCCAATTATTATTATTATTTTACACGCCGAGCTGTTGGCGGCAGTAGTTGACTTCACGGAGGGACGAATCGCGCGACAAATGGCGCGAAATTTGAACAATGAAATAAGAGAAGAGAAGCCGAAATTGGGTAGAAACAAAGATGCTATCTTACCGAGGAATATTCTGGATAAGGAAGGCAACATAATAAGAGTTTTAACGGTAATTAAAACTCCAATAATATAAATTTATAAATAAAATATATTTTCATTGTGATAGGTACAGTTTTTCAGCATTTATTTAGATCAGTGATGTTTTAATAACTAGTTGATGATGCAACAGTGTTCAAATATAAAACAACTACTAACATATACAGTGCTTTCATTTCACAAAGTTATGACGTCCGCCCGTTTAGGCGGGAAACTCGGACGCTTTGTTTTGTTCCAAGTTTGAATAGGCAGTCATAATAATGTGCTTTTGTTTTCAAGCTTTTTCACAAAGTTTTCTTTTGCCGTTCGAAAACAATATAATGTCCCGTGGCAGCAGTAAACAATGTAACAATAGGAAAAATGTCAGGTTTTATTGACACTAGATTACGTTCATGGTATCAATGATGGTGGTTTATTACGTAGGTAGCTACGAGGTTGAAATCGGGGGTTTTGAGTATCTATTCGCTTCTTCGTGCTTCTTGTAGGACTATCCTAAACTTTGATTCAAATAAATAAGCAAAAACTATTTTAGATTTAATTGTTATTTTATATTCAATTTAATATCTTTTTTTTTCTCTCCTGAAAACACCTATCCCAAAACTGAAACATTTTTAAGAGCAATATATTCTTTCAATTTGTGGTGTTTGTCTCTAATACGCTAACGTTTGAAATATAAAATCCCCCAAAAAGTGTGACTTAGAGCCCCGCATCGAAAGGGATCGAAAAAAATCCGTTACTTTATAATTTCGAAAAACATGAAATGTGAATATTTTAAACATGCGAATACTCAAAAACCGCTAAAAAAAGAACTTTCGAGTATCGGTGAGTGCGAATTAAAAAAAATAATCAAACATACTAATTTCGGTTGTCTGCCCTCTGCATTAGTCCGGCGTGAAATCTGATTTAATTGACTAAAATTTTCTTTGAATGTTAGTGTCATGTTCAAAATTGGAACTGCTTTTGTAAATATTTTAGACAAGCAATAGAGTAGGTAGGTACCTATCCATGATATAATATTTTTAAATAAATATATTTATTTCAAAATTGGAACCGATTTGTCAAGAAATCAAACTTTTCCGTGTTTTATTACAATATTTGGTATTGTCATACAACATACAAAAAATTGTACCTAATATATTGTGAGAGATAATTTATTTCATGACATCACACCGCAATTGAAGGCTTTTCTTTAGAAAACTTTTGCTGAATTAAAATGGGAAATAAGTAACTGAGACAACGTTCTTGGTTTCATCGAATTCGGTCCAGGGGACGAACTTGTGATTTACTGCGTTTAGTATTTCACATAAGTCCGTCGGTCAGACAAACTATCACGGGCTGCCACAAACTCCGTCGCTCTGGCCTCATTTTTTGTGGAAAATGCCTTCCTGTGCTTTCGAGATATACACAAATCACTGTCGAGCAAAAACCAAATATGATGGTGTTTCTTTCCATTCGCTTGTAATCAAAAATTACTTTATTATTTCAATTATTCAGAATGATTTTTGCAACCCGAATACGTTTGACGTCAAATAAAATAAAGTTAGACATAGAACGCAAAAACGCATAAGTGTATGCAGGACAACCTAGTGACAGTACGTACGTCGTATTTTACTACTCTGCTCGCTCGTTTGTTCATCGAGAAGTAGGGAGAAATCGGCCCATTGACGGGCAAGCAAGTTCGCGGCGAGCAGTCTGAGCATGACGGAAAAACACGAAGTCATGCTTGCTGCGGACATGCTCGCCTGTCAGTGGGCCCCTTAAGTTCGCAAGTGGTGTCGCGAGGAACGCGTACAGAAACAAGGGACATTCATAATAGTATGGCTACTTAACCCGTACACGTGTTCTTTAAATGGCTGTCTCTTTCTAATGCGTTATGTTCCATTTAACTATGAATGATGTTATTTTTAGCCATTTCATTCATTCGCATATATTCGTTGTGACTATTATTTTCTCGTGCCTTTCATTTTTCGATTTCAATCTAGAAATAAGAATGTGCTATATTTTTGGTTTAATTAGTATGTACGTAACGCGTTTTTGTATTTATGTCAATGTGTAACGTCATACTATAATTGAGAGTCTTGAAAACGAAGTTTTTTTAGTATGATATTTGATTCTCTGACATATTTTTGACCTGAATTAGAAAGTATTGGTGATGGGTGTGAATTTTTTTTTTCCTAATAGATTTTGAAAACATTGAATGATGTTGCTATAAACCTTATTTTTGCCCTGCTTTGTGACATTTTTTTACGAGAGTAACATTCTTATTTTTCCACGTCGACACCTTTGAACTTTACGGGTTGTAACTATAACTGGAACGTATCTTAAACTCTAAGCATAATATTATGTCACATATGGCGTTATATCGTATAGTTTACAAACTGTATGTACGCATACTTACGTTTATATTCTATTGCAATATGATGGGACTCGCGCATCCTCCCTCGACCGATGATGCAAAAATCGATGGAAAAAACTGGACCCCTGGGAGGTAAGCAATTTTCTAGCATTCCATTTGGTCCCATACAAGTAAGCATTCCATTATGGCCATACCAGGAAAATGGAAAATACGAGATACAAAATGTTGGTTCTTAGTAATGTTGCGATATTTTAAATCATTTAAAAAATAAGTAATGAAGGAAATACTAATAAATCTAAACGAAGAATAAAACAGAAGATGACAGGGCTGATGACGGATACTGTAATGCTGTCCGAAACGTTGGCCAAAGAAGGAGGTAGCGCAACTTCGCATAATACCCCAAAAATAAATCACTATAACATTGGAGGTGAAAATCAAAAAAAATATTATTTGTTTGACTCTTTCCACCTTGAGAAGGAACGTTTTTATAAGTAATCTGACTTACCGACCTCCACTTGACAAGTTTGAAGTTTTCTACTAATTTTTACCCCTAAACCTTCTTGAATACAATGAGTAAAACAACAACACAATTTTTTTGAGCCATTTTTAATCAATAAAATAAATTGTCACTGAAACCATGAAAAAAACTCCTTTCACAACTTTTAATTGCTTCGTTCAAGTCCCGTTTTTACATAATTTCCCTTGGCAATTCGTTATTTGCTTTTGTTAATAAGCAGCCGCCCAGGTGTTTGTTTTACAAGTGGTGTTTACAAATATATTATTATTTAAAGTAAGTATACACTTACAAAAAATGAAGCTAAATACAACGAAGGAGAAAAGAACATTTTAACGTAGTTATCATTAAGCCTTCATAAGTTCAAATGAAACCAAATACCACGACAGCCAGACAGAACATTTTAACGCAGTAATCATTTAAACTTCATAAGTTCAAATGAAGCTAAATACCACGAAGGCCAGACAGAACATTTAAGCATAGTAATCATTAAGTCTTCATAAGATCAAATGAAGCTTAATACCACGACGGCCAGACAGAACATTTTAGCGTGGTAATCATTAAGTCTTCATAGCCAGACAGAACATTTTAACGCAGTAATCATTAAGTCTTCATAGCCAGACAGAACATTTTAACGCAGTAATCATTAAGTCTTCATAAGTTCAAATGAAGCTACGTACCATGAAGGCCAGACAGAACATTTTAACATAGTAATCATTAAGTCTTCATAAGTTCAAATGAAGCTAAGTACTATGAAGGCCAGACAGAACATTTTAACATAGTAATCATTAAGTCTTCATAATTTTCTCACAGGGTTAGTTAGAGGGGATAAGGATAGAATGTTACACTATTCTGTTTTAAAATGCACTCCTTGAATCATTCACATTCATGCCGAGGTACTCGTTGATGATTCATATAACATTCAATTCATATTAAGAGTGGAACATACTCTCAGTATCGCCATGGTGTAAGACCAACATTTAGAATTGAAACGTTGCTTGAAATGGTTTTGGCCGTGTTTGGTGACCAGATCTGAATAGCCATGTACTTCCCCACCTTCCTCTTCCCTATTTACTTCCTCTCCTCCACTAACTTCAACCTCACAACATACCCCAATTGGGGATGCCATAGTCTCACTGACTCCAGACGGTGAACGGTTTCACATAAAAAAATGTATTTTCCATATATAAGGTTCTCTGTGTATCTGCTCTACAACCGCCGATGGAAATGGAACCCGCGCCTTCTGATGTCCGTTCAGACGCTCTGGACCACTGAGCCACGTTGACTTATTTCCAATCCTCCAAATAATTTAATATGTACTAGTATGTACTAGTATGTACTAGTATGTACTATATGTACTATATGTACTAGTACTAGCACCTAATTTACATATTCAAACGCATGAGCAATATCGTTAACATTAGAACCATGAGGCTTGTTTATGATGCATTGATACTTTCATCCATTTTCTACGGAATAATCGCCTGGGGAGGAACATACAATAACCATGTGAAACCTCTAGAAATTATTCAGTAGTTAATGCACCAGAAGACCAAGACATATCCCACCGATCAATTGTTTCAGGAAACTGACATTATGGAACTAAGACGGATCTACTGCGTCCAATGTCTTAAATTTATATAAATTCGTTCTTATAATTTCTGTAAAAATCCAAATCGTTCTAGCCAGAGACACAAAATATGCGTGTACATAGTGCCTCACTGCAAACTAGGCTAGCCCAAAGACACATTAATTATATTGGTCCAAAATTGTTTAATTCTTTGCCGAGTTCCATCAAGATGTGCCAAAACCTAAATTCGTATAAAAAGTATCTGGAAGTGAGAGATTTTTTCCAAAATTTATATAATTTAAAATATGCCATTTATATTTAAAATATGCCATTACCATCTACATTTAAAAAAAAAGTTAACTTCTTTTAAACTGTTTTTTATTAAATACGCAAAAACTCCAGTAAAATCTATATACCTACTATATACATTTTTTTTTTTTCTTTATTCATATTTCTTTTTTCATTTAAGCCATAGATAATGTAACCATCACTGTTTTGAATGCATAACTTATAATGCCCACGCACAGGCTTCGCCTTTGTGTCCCGTTGGCGTCATGTATTTTTTATCAGGAGATTTTTCAATGTGGGTGAGTGTTTCAGGCTAATAATTATTGCTTATAAAATAATTATATATGTACCTGTATGTATCAAAAAAATTGCCAGTAAAAAAAAATAAATAAATAAAAAACCAAAAATGTACTTCAATCAACAATTTCTGCTTATTATTTTTTTTACATACATATGGACCTACCTACAATAAGAGCTATTCTTGCTCTTTTATTTACAGATATTCTTGAATTTTATCCATGGTATTTTAAACGCCCATTTCATTGAAAAGTGGACATTTTCTAGAATGAAAAACAAACATATAAATTTATAGTAGTACTGTCGTAAATGTCATAAAATATTTTTACCTCACTTGCGCCTCAAGAACTACTGCGATCAGTTGATTTTAGTCAATACTCTACCAGTTGTCTCGCTGACATACAACTAATCGGCATCAAAACTCATACATAATTACAAAATGATAAGACTTTTTGCAAATACAGACAGATGATGGTTAATCCAATAAATTCGCTACTAATTTAAGTTGAAAATTCGCTCTCGATGTGTACGCAGACGGCGCGCGCTACGCATTTACTAACGCATTGTACCGAACACGTTTCCAATTAATTGTTTTAATTGCGATCTGTTTTATTGACAATGCCTCCATGTGTACTGTATAAAAAACCTTATAAGCAAACAAACCTATTTCACAATACAATAGCAAGAGCCCCAGCACGGATAAAGCACCCAGTAAGGCTCACATTACCAAATAATATTTTATAAAAAGAATATTCTAATGCATCAATAAAAAATAATATTAACAGGTTTTGTTCTTCAATTATTAGTCTTTTCATTTTCAGCATTTTTAAAATATGCATGTAATTAATTGTTTGGTGTTGTAAGATATTTGGTTTTGAAATTAAAATATACTTATTTAATTTATAGCTCCTATCGGGATGTCATTTATCCCTAACCATCACTTTACTGGAAAAGTATTTGAATTTGGAAAAACGGCAAGAACATAGTGCGAATTCGAGAGCATTTGTTTTGAAAACAGAAGATGAATTGGTGATATCTTGGAAGCAAGTTGTTGGTACTTTTCGTGTACATAATCTCATTGAAAACTAAAACGAAGGAAGTTGACTATCTTGAAAGTCTATAATATCATTTTAAGTAGTCATTCGTTTTGTTGTGGCAATAATTACGTCGAGGTATCGCAGTGGAACTCACTATATTGTGATTGTGTTGTGTGCTCTTTCGCAGGGATACATTGGGAGGTGATTGGTCAATCTGTTTTCCTTCCCTCCATACATTGTTTATTCCTTCGCATACTATCAACCGATTCCAGTAAATACCAATACATGTTGTATTGTTTAATTTATTTACAGTCCACATTCTTCCGAAACTATAATTCATAAGCAGTTTCGGGTGCAACATTAGATGAATAAAGACATCTGCAAACATAAACATTATACTATGGATTTTTCAATAAAAATTCGGTATAAATTTTTAACAGAACCCATACAAACGTAAAGCCCATATTTACAAAGTAACTTTAATTATAATCAACAATGTGGTGTTTTTATTCTTGTAAAAATTGCACTTGTAATAAAAATTTGATATTACCAATACGTTTGCTATGCTGATGCAATTCTTGTACGATATAAAATTATGCCAGTTGTTGTTTTGTGATGTTGACGTTGGTGATAAAAGGGAGTGGGATTGGTTTTTCCATTTCCCATCTAAACAATGACCTTTTTTTCTGTTTGAAGGTCCAGTGTATCAAGATTTCATAATTTTCGAAATAAAACTGTAGATTTGTTTTATAAACAAACCCACAAACCTATACAAACCTAAGCAACAGTCAAACTTGTAGTCAATTTGACTACAAGTGCAATATGTACAAGTGAAAAAAAAAATTGTTGATTATCAACTAAGTCACTTTCATAAAAACCTCATAGATCACAACAGGAGGTTTTGATTTCATACGCAACGGATTTTACTGTTAGAATTGGTACCATCAAAATTTTGAAAATAATTTAAGCTGAATAAATAAAATATATTTAATTGAACAATGCTTTCAGGCAACTTATGCAACTACCAGGGTTCTGCAGTGCCTCCACGATGTTCACATAAGGTGAACTCATTCCCCGCCTTACTTCTCCACCAACCAGCCAACTTCTGGATACGGAAATCAAACAACGACATTGTCGTGGCTGGATCCGAGTTGCTCAGCTCTCCACTCAATGAGCAATGGGTGCAGATGATACGGCAACCTTTCTGATGGACGATCCTTTAATTTTGATCTTATTCTCTGTTTAATTTTACTTTTTACCTAATGTAAATTAAACGAGGAAGGTTATTTTTTAAAAATTTTATGTTTTCTTAGGTACCTACTCATTATGTTTTTCATTTTATTATTTTTATCACTAGTCTTTATGGCTAATGTCTTTCTCTATCTTCTCCGACTTTTTTTGCCATTTACTCCTGTATACCACAATTTTACTGTTAAAAAACTACAATACATCGAATTTATTTTAATGTTCTTAAATGTTGCACACCTGATGTAAAAAAGAGAGGAAAATTTACTCTCAACATTTGATTTTTAAAAAGTCTGTATAAAGCCCGGGTAACGCTGGGGACATTCTATGTGAAGAGATACAGCATCTTAAGAGAATTGCCAACGGCGGATACTTCCGTCGCTTGCCGATACTTAGCTATTGTTCTCTGAGCGTCTGCCTGTTCTGTGTTCTATAGTCTGTACCTGCTACCTGCTACCAGCCTCTGCTACCTTGTATTGTCAAATCTTGACTATATTAACGGGGGCATTTCGTAAACATAAATTATATTATCATTGGAACCAGATGTGACAAACAAACATTAGAATTACCTATATCCCTTGTGATGTTACAGTTTTATATATATATATATAGACGGGTCAACAACGAGTTCTGGCGTGGTTAAATTTACACAGCTTTTTAATTGACGGCCTCCGTGGTCTCTGGCCGTAAGGCTCTCCACTAGCAATCCGGACGTAGCGGATTGAAAACGGATTAATTTGTGTTATTTAACAACCATTCATTTATTGAAAAACCACCATAAGTCACCCCAAGTGGTTTGCTACGTTTGGTGACTTAGCGGGGTGCCCGGGTTCATTGGGAGAGGTGTGTTCAGATCTTAGCACCAACTAAGGCCAGATCAGGAGAGGCTGGTTTGGAGAGACCCTTTGACCTCTTCAGCTTTTCTCTCTCGATCCATCGTTTTAACATACTGACCCCTAGAATCCTAACCACCATCATTCTTTTTTACTTCTCAGAACTTCCTCTCCTCATTTAAAAAGACTCTCCACACAGAATCCCCAAAGATAACATAGGCCTTGAGAAATACAATTTTTCTTAGGGCCTCCCTGTGTAGAGTTAATGTAAAAAAAGAGTCATCTTCACAATTACTGATTTTTGACAAAACCATTTTAAACTGTAGAAAAATACGGTATGTTTTGAAGTGCAAGGTTACGTCATGCGAAATACATTTAATTTTTAAAATTATTATTAAGATAACTTTTCAAATTCAATCTTCATCGTAATTTTAATCTGTTCTTGGCATTAAACTAATTCATTTATAAATCCTTTTTGATCAATTAACTTTTGAAGCTGATCAGATTATTTTTGAAACCTGCATGACTAGTAACTAACAACTGAATGCCTATACTTCCAGCGGGAATCGGGCTCGTTCCAATACGGAGTAATGTAAAGCCGGAGAAATTTGTATGACTTCTCTCCATTTATGAGCAGCCTTACAAATTAAAGCAATAACCTTACATGCTCTGTGCGGTGCAGAAAAACCTTCTGGTTTATATTACAAAATGAAAAAGCTAATCAAATAATATCGATAATATTCGCACGTACGTATTTTGTGTTGGAATAAAAATTTATGTAACGGATAATTTAAAAAATGAGAAAAGTAGTTGGAGAAGACTGGATTAAATAATGATCAGATATACACATAAATTACTACTAATATAGGTACAAATGAAATAAAATAGAAATGTTTGCCAGGGGTAAAGAACCATTGTAATTAAATTTTGTTTTGGTTTCAACGTAAGTGAAGAAGGCGTGTACACAAATATTCGGCGCGCGGTCAGGCGTATTGTAGGGACCTAGGGCCGAATTTGCTCTAGCAGGCCTAGAAAATTGATCTTTCCGGTTGGTTTATTTTAATTATTTCTGATAAACGTATTACTAAAATCTCTGATATTTCTATTTGAATCCCTCGGGAAGTTACTAATTCTTCACACAGAAAAAAAGGATTTTTTAGTATTAATATTTGAATGAAAAGGTACTGTTTTTATTAATCTTAGATATAAATAATATCCGTGGATATCGGTTCTAAGAAAAATATAAATTATAGTTACGAATTCGTTAGAATTAATTAAAATGTTAGCCTCAAGCAAGCCCTCATTATTAGAGTATTGTGTCGCTTTAATTTGAACTTATCTAAGTTTGTATGGAAGTGACATGCTACTCGTATAATACAGGGTTCTCCAATAAGAGGTGTTATTTTGATATTCAATCGTAAAAGATCAATGGTTTCGTTGCTTGTGTGGCACGTAGCGCCATCTTGTTGAAAGTAAACGTTGTCCAAATCAATTCCATCCAATTCTGGCCATAAAAAATCATTAATCATCTCTCGATAGCGCAATCCATTCACCGTAACTGTTGCTCCAGCCTCATTTTCGTAAAAGTAAGGTCCAATGACTCCGCCGGACCATAAACCGTACCAAACAGTCACACGTTGAGGATAGAGAGGTTTTTCAACAATAATTCTTGGGTTTTCCGAGCCCCAGATGCGACAATTTTGCTTGCTGACGAAGCCACCGAGGTGGAAATGGGCCTCATCACTCGAGATGATTTGCATTTGATTCACTCAAGTGAATTTTAATAATTTCAATGCGTTGTTGAAGCGTGTATCGTTCCATTTTTATTAATGGCGTAGTTTCTACTTGTCAAATATTAAAAAATGACAGCTTCAAAAGTAACATCTACGGAAATAGCGGGCTATTTAAAATAACACCTCTTATTGGAAAATTCTGTATATTATGATATACAAGCTGAAGTCCCCGGCGTTGCCCGGGTTTTACACAAAGTTTTTCGAAATCCAATGCAAGCAATATTTTTTCTTTTATTTTTTACGTAAAGTTTGCAAAATTTCATCAAGAAGTATCAAAATTTTACTTTATTACTTGCTAGTCGGTGGTTTTTCTAAATCCCACGTCAACATTCACCTTCCTCTTGTTTTGAAGGACAAGTGTGCAAAATTTCAACAATCTCAGAGTGAAACGGTATATTTTTATTAAAAAAAAAAACAAAGACACACCGCCAAAGATACTCTATTTTAAAATATATATATATAAACTATGCTTTTTAAATGTATCACGATTCATCTGCAAGTAAACATCATCTACTAAAATCTGTTAAATTTGTTGAATCTTTACTGTGTTATTATCGTATTAACTTTAAAGAAGACATTTCACCATTTTTTTTTAATTACTACACTAAATGGCGACTAGATGAAATTTATGACTGAATTAATTAAAATAGATTAATGAATCTCTATTAAATTATAAGTGCTAACAATTAATCATTTACGACAATTTTCTCAGGAATCAGTGTTGAGCTGAATAAATTATGTAATAAATTGCTTGAAATGGTTAAATTGCTTCACGACTTCTCCTACATAGTAGCTATTTTCATTTAGATATCAAATTGACCGCATGTTTAGATAATTTGTGGGTCGGCAATTAGTACATGGTGGGGAAAAAGTAATAACATAATGTGAATATGCCATAATTTTTGTAAATGGCATCAAATGTCATTCTGCTTTGATCTTTATGCTGTAGACAGATAGAGAATTAGTGACAACAAGTAATGGAGCGATTAACCGGAGGAACGCGGAATTATTGTTACTACTTATTTGACCAATTTCTGGTTTAAAACAAACCGCAAATAGAGCAAACGTAAAGTCACAATTTGAACTGGCTGCCATTCTGTTGGAATCAAAATGAAAATTAAACACACAAACATATTTTTTCAAGTTTCAACACTGTATTATCGACATTTTTAAACTTTAAAACTTCACTTCGTAACTTTAAACTTTAATCTTCGGTTTGAAAATAATCATTATAAAATTTATCATTATGTGACTTTACACAATAATATATTTTCACTTAACTTCATACTGTAACCTTTCACTTTGTAACTTTAAACTTTAAACGTCGCTTTGAAAATTAACACTTTACAACTTCACTTTAAAAAAATTCATCTTGTAACAGTATTCACATAAGTAGTTGAAATATTATAGTTCTCATTTCCTAATCAAAAGCATCTGCTTTATCGGGAGAATGCGTGAAATATAATATAAATCAATGTTATTATGTTGTAAAAAAATTTATGGAGAAATAAAAAAAAAATCTGTTTTGTTATTGACCGATATGGATCAAACATAATTTACACATTTTTGACACCTAGTCAAAATTTTATAGCTCGCGGTAGAAATGTGCCCGATTTCTGAAAATATTTGAGTCCACTTACAAATTTCCAAGTTTCATGACGCCAGAGCTCAGAAAACTTTTGCTGCCTAATTTGGAATAAGATAAAATTTTCAATCCGTTTGCACAGTTTGTTTTTTCTTGCTTATTAGCATGGTATTGAAAAAAATCGTGTTCAATACCAAGTAACTGATCATTTAAACGCCCTGTCATTATCAAGAAGATACCCTCCCATCGAGTAACCAAAACGAGCATGTTGGATATTTCATTTTCACCCCCTATTTTGATTTGTTACAGCTCCCCCTAATTTACGGCACATATTCTATTCAGGAAATAGTCGAGTTCACAACCAGCGAGAGTAATGGCCATTTCATTCGTGATCAAACTACATTTAAATGAAATTTATGGTATGTGTTTAAAAAACCTTATCTGCGTGGTACAATGTAGTTGATAAGTCGGTACTGATAATGGAAATAAGAATATCTATAAATTATTTCGTGTTTTGAAAACAGCCTTTACCAAAAAACTGAATTTGTTAACTTTTTACTTATAACTTTCCTGCAACCATAATTACGTAACGCTTGAAACCTTAATTGATTGAGAACACAAGTCATTGAACGATTTCTTTATCTAGCTAATTATTTGTTTTTTTCGATTCAGATCCTCGATTGAAAATGTCTTTACCTACATAGTTTTGACTAAAATATCAACTTCATCATACAATTACTATTGTCCACAAAAATATTTTGTTTTGTGAGATAGTTATTAGACTATATATTTACACTAAGTTTTAACAAATATTGTTTCATTATTTATGTCCATCAAAAATGAAGATAAATACTAAGCAATTGGGAATTTATATCTATGGCGAATAATTAAATAAAGTCGATATAAAAATCCGATGTAAGATGTACATATATGGTATATGTTTATTTTCGAATATTTTCAGTTGCCAAGACAATATAATTAATTGCATTTATTCCTTTCAAACAGTTAGATTCGGAAATTATTGTAAAATGACTGCCAATATTTTATTTCATCCTGAGTTTATTTAATAACAATATTGCCTATTTCAATCAACTGTCTCGAATGTGTAGATTGTATAATGTCGTAGAATGTGGCGATATAGACATCTTTATAAACAACCTCGTATATTTAAAAAAAATGTTCTGATTTTATTAGCTACTAGATTTACCCCGCCACGCGTTGCTGTGGCTCAGTCTATCTGTGCAGATAGAGAAACAATAGCGCGTGTTGTTTCGACGTCCAATAGATGGCGCTGTTTTTACTTTTCCCGTGTCAAAATTTCAAAGCAAACAAACTAACATTAACATTTTTATTTATGTTGATATATAAGCTAATATGATGTCATAAAAGTAATTTAACTAAAATTTTCATGGTAAATAGAAGTAATTGAACTAAAATTGTCATGGTAAATAGAAGTAATTGAACTAAAATTGTCATGGTAAATAGAAGTAATTCAACTAAAATTTGTAATTGCTTTATTATTTTTCTTTATTTCTTCTCTGTCTCTGTGCTATATGCTCACTACGTAATATATTTTGTAGTGCTTATTATTATATCTGTTATTTCACTAGTAGCATCTCCACCTAGTGAAAACTAAACTTTGAAATACGAATGCTGTGAACATTTTTAACTGGAGTTATAATATCTATATTATTAACACTTTTGACTAAAAATTGATGTAGATAAACATTATTATCATATGTCCTTTCTCTATGTTTCCAGTTGTGATGTCAACTTCACCCGACAAACTAAGCGATATAAAACGAAAAGATAAATATTGCGTTTAAAAATATATTTAATTTGATGTCTACCTGATAATGTTTACGTCCCCTGGCTCGGTGCATATGTACCGAGTGTCGACTAGCGACCACCTAATGTACCCCTTCCCTCGGGAAACAAACAGTCAACGGCTCAGTCTACCTTCAACATTCGACTACGTTGCATGACACTACTCTGCCAGTATTGATTGCACGAATAATCGAATGATATCTCCAAAACAAAATTATTCCAAAAAATAAAACTTCTAACTTTCCTCGAGGCGTGGCGCGTTTTCTGTGCAACAGTTTGCCGAATTCCGAATTTGAATCCGGCGCCGGAAACGACCGGAAAGACTCGAAGTGCCGAAGTAGTGTTCGGGTCGCGTGACGTACTTAAATTATTTAATTAAAATAGTGTAGGGCGGATCAAATTTAAAATAAAAGTTCCTTGATTACGATCTGAGGACGTCATCGTGTAAGTGAAACATTTGTAAGTACCTACCTACTTTAAAATGGGTAATTTTTAACTGTTTACATTTTTCTCTTCATTTTTTAGAGTAGTTATTTTAGGAATGTTATTATGTTTTAAGTTCTTTACTAGATATGTATAAATAATATATGCATAATATATCTTTTAAAATTAAACAATAACTTTGTAAACATCACTTATAGGTAATAAACCTAAATAAAAGCCCTATACTCAGTTTGTTCACTATTGACAAAGAGCACTCGCCTCTCAATCTCCCACCTATCCCTACCTCTTCCACTGTAGCTCAGACTGTCTACTTACCGTGATATCAACACATGTTAATTTATATTTTAGTGTTTAGTATTATACTGTCCTGATGAAGCTACGGTTGTAGCGAAACCCGGTCGGCATTAAGTATTTACCTATAAGTGATGTTTACAAAGTTATTGTTTAATTTTAAATTATAATGTCACATCACAAAGTAACCGCTTCATATGAAGACATAATATATCTGGTTAAGTAAGTTAGTAGGGGAATTTACCAAAATCCTCTAGTATTTTTTTTAATTGCCGGTAACCCGGACGTTTATTGAAATAACATATCATATACAAACAAGTAAGTAACCCGCCTCACTAGAAGATTTCTGTTCTGAGGCGGGTACTTATAATATGTTTACATATACATATACATACATACATAAGCATATATTTATATATCCGTATATAAACCTTTTAATCAAAATATACAACACATTCATACACATACACAATCAAATATGCATTTAATCATAAAAACATAAGTATACAAAGTTTAAATAAAATTATTGGTTAATTAATTATTGGTAAATGTTATAAGGTTGACATGAAGTGTACATAGTGTTATAAAACCAAAGATCTTGTGAGAATTATTGGTAGTTGCTAAGAGGTTATCATGGAATGTAAATATTGTCATAAAACCAAATATCTAAAAGAATAATTGGAGATTGTTACAAGGTTATCATTGAATGTACATAGTAATCATAAAACCAAAAATCTTAAAAGAATTATTGGAAGTTGTTAAAAGTATGGAAACAGGCTTTGCATGTATAGAGTAGAAAAATAGATATGTAATTAACTAACAGCAATTTTCTATGCTAGGGTAGGCAGAATGGATGGATCGCAAAACAATTCGGTGTTAACAGACACTCTTTGCTTCATTCACGTTTCATACACACCGTTCTGTTATTGACTCTTGACATGGTCCTACTCAAATATTTGGTTCACTTAATTGTGCAATGTCTTCTTAGAGTGTACCCACTTTCTTCTAACATCATAAGTATAAATGCTTTGGCCCATATTAGAAATAACAAATAAGTATTGAAAAATTTCAGGTTCTGACACAATTGATAATAATATATTCTTATATCTTAGCCCTGGTGAGAACCAACTTTCAAAATCAACTGCTAACTAATAAAATAATTAATAAATACAGAAGTAAGGAGATAAATAAACATTATACGACAATTAAAAAGAAAATAAATAAAATTATGGGTACATTAAATGAAACTTTAACTAACTGGTACTTGAAACATTTTCATCTAAATATAATATGTTAAGTTGGTGACCAGATCTAAATAACTGGGTACTTCCCAACCTTCCACTTTCCCTAATCTTTCACTTCCTTCACTTAAGCCCTACAACATTTCCCTTATTCACATTAACGCCACACAAGAGACCCCGAAGAAAATAAATTCCCTCAGGACCTGTGTCATCTTTAGGGATGCTGTGTGAAGAGTCATTCTAAGGAAAGGAAGGAGTGAACTTGGGTCTTGAAGAAACCCATGTTATAAGGGCGAGGAGACACAGAGACCGTTAAATAATTCCACATTCATCTGTTGAACTCAAGAACGAGTCGTAAAAACTACCCGTTATGGCGTGACAAATGTTTATTTATATTCTGTGTGTAAATATAAATGTTGGGCGCATTTTGGCGTGTTTCGTGACTGTGCACCAGTGCTGAATGGATCAATGAGACTAGTTCCTTATAGCGTGTTCCATTGAAATACCGATAGAACAAAGACGGAATTTCTGCCCGAAGCAAGTGCTCTAAATCGTTTATTACTATAGGAGAATCCATCGAACCTATCAAATCTACCAAAAAGATCAAGTACCTACCAGAGTCAACGGTTATTTTTAGGTGTTTTAGTGTTCTAAATTCAAATGTGGTCTAAAATGGCGACACCATGTTCCACTGGCCTAGCGCAATTTAAATACTTCAAATTCAGTGTTCAGATAAGTTTAGTGAAGGTGTCCGTACTTTGTGAAGGTATTTATGAAAGATATCCCTACGTTTTCATAGTTAACATTTAAAACCGATACAGCATTTCAATATACGATTTTCGGCAGAACGACCATAGTCAATAGGGTGGGCAGGAACTACCCTCAATAAGCGATGTTGGGTGCATCATGTGCAACCAATTTCACTAATTTAATCCCGTTACCAACTAGAGAGGTTACCTGCTACGTGGAACGTGCAAACTAATCTAGGCTAGCTCAGTTACCTACATTGTACATATATGAACGCTAATGTAGCCATAACGCGGATTTTACATCATATGTTACAAGTGAAACATACTGCGCAGGTACAGTGAGAATTTTTTGAACTTCGTTTTCAGTACCTAGCCATTGAACACTGAACAGAGATAATAATTAGAATTGTGATTTATTCTGATCTCAATGAAAACGTATATCACCAATTTACATAAGACATTTTAATTCTTAGGTAGTAGGCAGGTCAATGAAATCGATTTTCTGTATAAGAAAATAAATTAAATACATTTTTCTAATTAAAAAAAATTACTAGAAATGCGGAACAAAATGCTACCTTTTTCCAATACAATTTTAAAACCAACTTAATCGACTTAACGAATTGAAACGAACTTTTCTTACATGGTGAAAAATGATATTGCTGATTTATTAAACTACTGTTAAAAACGGGATTGCTGCCGTTTCCTAATAAACTTTTAGTATTTTCAAATACAGGGTTTTCCAATAAGAGGTGTTATTTTGATATTCCAGATTAATATCAACCAATTCCGGCCATAAAAAATCATTAATCATCTCTTCACCGTAACTGTTACTCCAGCCTCATTTTCGAAAAAGTAAGGTCCAATGACTCCGCCGGACCATAAACCGCACCAAACAGGGACACGTTGAGGATAGAGAGGCTTTTCAACAATAACTCATGGGTTTTCCGAGCCCCAGATGCGACAATTTTGCTTTTTGACGAAGCCACCGAGGTGGAAATGGGCCTCATCACTCAAGATGATTTGAATTTGATTAACTCAAGTGAATTTTAATAATTTTAATGCGTTGTTGAAGCGTGTATCGTTCCATTTTTATTAATGATGTAGTTTTTACTTGTCAAATGTCTAAAAATGACAGATTCAAAAGTAACATCTACCGAAATAGCGGGCTATTCAAAATAACACCTCTTATTAGAAAACCCTGTATATACATACATGTATAATATATATATATTTTTTTTTTTATATATTTACTCCACACAGGAGGCCCTGAAGAAAATAATTTCCCTCAGGGCCTATGTCATCTTTGGGGATGCTGTGTGGAGGGTCTTATTGTGGAGAGGAAGGAGTGAACATGGGTCTTGAAGAGTCCCATGTTGTAGGAGGGAGGAAACACAGAGGCCGGCAGTTCGTTCCACAGCCGAGCTGTTGAACTTAAGAACGAATCGTAGAAGCGACCCGTTCTCATGTGACAAGTGTCAACTGTGTACAAATGTTGGGCGCGCGTTTGGCGTGTATCCCGACTACGCACCGGCGCCGAAGGGATCAATGACGCTAGTTCCTCAGAGCATCTTCCATTGTAATACCGATAGAACAAGGACAGCATACCTATCCGACGTCTGTGCTCTAAAGATTGCAGTCCGTTTGTTAAGATTGGGGAATCTATCAAACGGACCGCCCGTTTCTGCACAGAGTCAAGGGTTTTTTTCAGGTATTTTGGGGCTCCAGACCAGAGATGGCTGCCAAATTCGACAGTAGGGCGCACTTGCGATTTGTACAGGGTGAGCAGTTGTGTACTATTAAAGTATCTGCGGGCCCTGTACAGTACGCCCAGCTTCTGAGAGGCCAACTTTACTCTGGCTTCGATGGAGCCCCCGTACCTGAGCTGGTCACTTATAGTTACACCAAGCATATCAATGGAAGGCCTGTTCGGAAGATTGCTTCCGTTGAAGGAGACTAGATTATCATTTGGATCCCTTTTAGACGTAATCAGACAGGATTGGGTCTATGAAACATTAAATTTAAAACATTAAATTTTATCTGCGTTTATACTAATAACATACGATGACGAAATGCGAAAATATTAGAATATTTTTGAACACGTTCCGACATCATAACACATTCGCGTTTTACTGGAAGTTTATTAGAAAACCTATCAATTCGTTCATTGAAGATTCTCGTAAAATATCAATAATTTATATCAGTAAACGTTATATATGTACTTCGCTAAAATATACGAGTTTGTCCCCATGGTGAATTTTCTCTGTATTTTCCTATTTTTATTTTTCTACTCATGTTTTATCTTATATTAGCTAAAGTCCCCAGCGTTAGTGGATTCAGTCTTTGCAAAGAGTTTTTTTCTAAATCTAATATAGGCATTAACTTTTCTCTTATTTTGTTTTGAAGATCGAGTATACAAAATTTAACGGAAAAAAAGTAGATTTTTATAAAAATCTTATTCACACCGCCCGCCCGCTACAGACATTCTTCTTTATAGAAATAGATTTTAGATTTTTTTCATATATATATATATTATATACTAATATTATTTTTTATTTTTAAAAGGCGTGTGATTTTCTTTGTGATTTCGCATATGTTTGACTCATGCATTATTTTTGCCTTTTTACTTATTGTATACATCAATTATCATTTTTTTTATTTAATCATATTATTTATTAAAAAGTGGCAGCACTGTTACTCCAACAAATAGTTAACACAACTCTAACATATTTATTGCAAGTAAGAACCCACTAAACCGTAAATAAATAATTATAATTTTAAAAAAATATATTGGTTTGAAAAGGTGTAATCAATTCCACGGACACGGACACGCCTACAATACACTTCTATTTATCTATTCAGTGGCAGTGATAGACAAGACAAAGACTGAGTGAGTTGATAGTGTGCGAACGTCGCAACATTGATGCATTAGTGTTGGTAAGTACAGGCACTTCGAGTTTTCTCGACCGAGTTCCATTTTGATAATGTAATTATAGATATATAATGTATTTTTTGCACAGGTATAACACCTCGTTTAGGCGTTAAATGTTCCATAGTAAATTGTAATTTATGGCTAGTCATTAGGTACTGTCAAATATTTGATAAACATAAACCAAACCAATCAGTCGGCCAATTAACAGTTTGTCAAGATATTAAATTCGCCCTGAAAGGAGAAAAATGAGTATTACTTATTTATTATACTTGAAACTGTACATTTTTTATACTTGCAAAGGTCACAAAAGGAGTAAGTGGTCCTCAATATAGTATTTCTGGTTCTGTTTGTTCAAGTTAAATGTCAAAGTCAAATAAATGACTGAAGGCCACACAAAAGTAAACTAAGTCCCTTAAAGTTCCCTAAGTTCGTTAAATCGGGAACTAAAGACGTCAACAAAACACAAAATACCTAACCTAACCTAAGATGTAAGGATTCATCAGCACGGGTAAGTGATAAGATAAAAAAAATCTTTTCAGTTCCGATAAACAACGTCGCATCACAAGGTTTCAAAATCAAAAGCACAGTAGCGGTTGACGCAACTATATGCTCTAACGTATTATTAAGAATTATAGACAGCCCTAATTTTTTGAGCCTAATTACCTTCAACAAACCAACTGGTACTACTCGATCGAAAATTATTTTTAATTACAACAATAATATTAGGACCGAGTCATTGAGGTACTCGCTTGTACCTAGATTACATACAGTTGGCAATAATCTAGTAATTTTATATGTGTTCAACGTATTATATTATTAACTAAGCCAAGCATAATACCTTCTGAATTGAATTTCTGTATACCTGATAGCAAACTCGATTACTGTTGCACTAAACTATAAAAACTACTAAAAGCCCGGGAGTAGAATATGTAAATAAATAAATATGTTCCTGCATTACCTCACCTAACCTTTTACCAATTATCTGTACTTGTCTGACAGTGTGAAGTACTTACTTCAGTAATATTTGCAACAATTTACTCATACATCTTCAATCTGAACATGTTATTTTAATGCATTTAATTCGAGTCTATTGTGGAGCTTATGCAGCGATAACCACATAGTTTCCCTCAAGCCTATGATATCGATCGAAAAGACCAAAAGTAAGTCAGAATCCTCTCTAATTTTAACTGTTAACAAAAACTAACCCAGTAGTTGTGTCAAATATTGATTATAGTCTACCAAAAAACCACAAACCTTTTCGCGTACAATATTGCGACTATAGCGCCCTTGGGGTGATATTGCACAAAAACGGCGCTATACAAGTCATCCAATTATTATTATTATTTTTAACATAAAATTTTTGGTTTTTGTTTTTACCCGGTCAAGCGCAGAGCGATTCAAATCATTCATCATTCTACTAGAAATATTTTCCTCTTATAATGATGGAAACAGGAAAAAAATCAATTATTATTGGGTTATTCGTAATCCAGAAATGTGTAATCCTTTTTTTAAATAAAAGAAAGTATGGATTATTGTCATTGTCATCCTTCGGTCCAAAAATAACAAAATGGTTATTAGATCTAGGCAGGACTGATTCCGAAATATTACTAAAAAATATAATCTGATAATTATTCATCATAAACGCCTAGTTGTATCTTCGCTTTTACATACTTATTTTCTCTCAAATTTTTAATTTTACCCAGTTTTTTATTTTTCTTATATTGCTTGTCATATTATTCAACAAGATAGTGTTACTATTATGTAATTGTGTTACTATATAATAAATATATCTTTTCAAAAAATAAATAAATAAAAATAAAATCTCGAGTAATTAATATCACTGTGGTGAAAATTCTGTTTTCTTTGATTTTTAAGCTCTACGCTTCGTGTTTTTTTCCGATAGTTTGTGTTGCCAGGTGAAACGTTTCCTAAGCCACGTCGATTGAATTACAACCCTTACGTTCAAAATCCAACAAAACTGCCTAAATTTCGTCCCGTTCGATAAACTTCTATGTGCAGGCGACGCGTCTTATAAAATAATAAATATCCCCTTAATATTGTTATCCCTCAGCGCAGTGAACAAAACTTGAGTAAGGAGCACCTACCAAGCCGGCACGACGGTCCTATACATCAAATACGGCACAGGAATGACATTTATTAAAGTGTTCTCGATCATTTCGTGTTTAATAATGAAAATGAAACCGAAAAGCCACGTAAGAGAACCGACGTTTAATCACGCGATCGTTTCGGCAGCCCTGTGGGACCCCCCGTTGGAATATACTGTCGTAATAACCACAAATGGGGTCAACTATATTTTAGTTCTATTTTGACACAACGATCATTTTGCCGTACCTAATTAAAATACAGACTTCCATTGGGAAAGCATTGCTTTTCTGACGGCATTTCGTTATTGGTGCTTCGAAAAACGAGCAACCCTTGTCATAGCTATTTTATTTGCATTAAACCCACTGAGGAGAATAATTTCCCTTGCGGCCTGTCATATTTGGGAATGCTGCGTGTTGGGTTTTTTTAAGGAAATGAAGGGGAGGAAGATCTGGAAAGGTAAAAGGTATGAGGGAGGGTTGGGTAGGAATCTAGGGATCAGTGTATCCAGGAATGACGGACATATAAACATATCCCTCCCATGGTGGAGAGACCAGTTGGAGAGATCAAAAGGTGTCCCAAAACCAGCCTCTCCCGATCCCGATGAACCCGGGCACCCCTGCTAAATTACCAAACGTAGTGAACCACTCGGGGTGATCTATAGCATAGGTGTGTAGGTTAACCAATAAATGATTTCCGGGGCGGCGGTACCAAAATCGGCATCCAAAATTAAACATTGAAATAACACAAGAAAATGATTCGTTTTTATAATCATTGTAGTCTCGTAGCCTAAATTCCTTCTAGAGAATCTTTTCTGTGGAGATATTATAAAACGTATTATCTGGTATAAACATATGGACCTTACATCTTACAATATCGTTACGAAAATTGTCATGGAAATTGTATTAATATTAAAAAAAAATCGTAGAATTATTAACAAATTGTGGATTTTATTTCTACCAAAAAATTATAGTTAAAAGATACTCTTTTGTGTTATTTCACCCGCCATGCTAGAAATGCCCCTGTATTATGGCGGTTGAAGTTTACAGATTAAAATTATTAATAATATTCATATAATAACTTTGTCATAAATATTTTATATGATAATATGATTTAAAAAAAAAACTAAAAGAAACCAACTGAAAACTAATTAAGATTTAAGAAAAACCCATTTTCGCTTAGTACGACAGTATCCACATTTGTTCAGACCTATTTAATGGATGTTACCACGTGGAATAAGTAACGCGATTATTTTTAATTATTAGTGTATTAGCGTGCTCATTAATAGCAGTTACATTGTGGCTTTTCATAATTAGATTAAATAAGCTCATAATACAGAAAGGTTTAGGATTTAGAGGCTGAGCTTATTAAGAAATGAGACAGCCTTTATAATATTTCTTAGCAGCGAAATATTTCCTTAAATAGTTACGTATGTTATTTTTGTATTTCTTTTCCTGGCGATGCGATCCATTCCGAGAGAGATTATTTTGAAATAGTTGATAGTTTGACCCTTCAGGTTTCTGGCATATTGACAGTTATATTTCTTAAAGATGCTGCCAGAACGTCATAGAATTTGTGTGTATTTCTGCTCCTCAATAAAAAAAATGGATATTTCTGAGCGTATCTGTAAACTAGAAAATCTTTTTGAACGATCATAAAACATGCTTCCTAAATTAATTATTAGGAATATAAATATAGTTTTTGAATAATTAAAATTTAAAAATCTAACCAAAAAATGTCACAGCTTAAGTCATTTCGTCTAAACATTGATCTAAAATTATTGATAACAAAAATAACACATATTTTATTAGAAAAATATATGATCAACATTAATGTCACCTTTTTTTATTGTTTCATATAAAAATAATTTGTAAAAAATTCACAAAATCTCTTAAATTTGGTGAAATTGCTGTCGGAATCTTTGGTTTCATAGAGGTGTATATTTCAAATATTCTTTGGTTATTACATTTGAATATAAAGTTTGGTGTTTTTTTCTTTCTAACACTGTTTAGTTCATATTTCTAATTATGACAGCCACAATAATTTCTATGAGATGTTCTGAAAAGCAAATAAATTGACTAGCTTTAGGAATTAAATAAATTTAGTCATTAAGAAGCATTTATTTATATAAATCAATATTTTAGGGTTGTTGGGTTGATTATCAGTTTTAAACATTCGTACACAAAACTATAAAGTTTTAACTTTGACCAATTTGTTTGTCTGTCCCGTTTGGTGACTTTTATGCTCTTTTATTGCAGCTCTCTCTTCGTTTGCCCTTTAAGACACTATTCAGAAGGGAGTACAATATTTGGCGCCGTGACTTTTATAGCGTGTCAGTTGGCGCTTCGCAATTTAAACCAAACGCTTTGTTCTTTTTGCTCAGTTTGACATTTAAGCATTGGGAATATGTATACATATTCGTACGACACTTCCTTTTATTAGAATTTACAGATTACTAATTAAGACCCAGTAGTAAACGTTCAAAGTTGGTTTGAAAGCGATATATGTAAATATGTATGTGAAGGAGCGCGCTAATATTAAAAAAAAATGATAATAATTATGCGAAAATGGTGAAAATATTTAATAAAACACCACTGGTTTTAAATAAAGCAAAAATTTCTCGACAAATGCTTTACTTGTATTTAAAGATATACTGTGCATGTTTTCATGCCTATAACATAAAATAACAGAAAAAAACGTGTTTTAAATATTTTTTCGAGTTTACTTTTCGATTTTTTCAATGGATGAAATTTCATATAATTAACGTTTTGACATAACGAATGTATAAACATTATCTTTATTTTTTATTTTTTTTATTTATTTTGGAAAATCAACAGATTATGTACATATATAAGAATAAACTAAATAATAAAGATAAAATCCAATAACAGATTTTCACTTAAAATTATAATAATAATAAAGAATATAAAAAAAAAACTAAGGGTTCTGTACCCGTGGCCTGAGAGATTTACAAAAAATACAATATTGTAAATAATAAATAATAGAAGATGTAAGAGCACAAATAAATAAAAATTTAAAGTTAACTGATATACTAATAACCAGCAAAATTTCAATAATTTTAAGTTAACTGATATACTAATAACTAATAATTTCATAAATTTAAAGTTAACTGGTATACTAATAACTATTTTTTTTTTTTTTTTTTTTTTTATATTTACTCCACACAGGAGGCCCTGAAGAAAATAATTTCCCTCAGGGCCTATGTCATCTTTGGGGATGCTGTGTGGAGGGTCTTTTTGTGGAGAGGAAGGAGTGAACATGGGTCTTGAAGAGTCCCATGTTGTAGGAGGGAGGAAACACAGAGGCCGGCAGTTCGTTCCACAGCCGAGCTGTTGAACTTAAGAACGAATCGTAGAAGCGACCCGTTCTCATGTGACAAGTGTCAACTGTGTACAAATGTTGGGCGCGCGTTTGGCGTGTATCCCGACTACGCACCGGCGCCGAAGGGATCAATGACGCTAGTTCCTCAGAGCATCTTCCATTGTAATACCGATAGAACAAGGACAGCATACCTACCCGACGTCTGTGCTCTAAAGATTGCAGTCCGTTTGTTAAGATTGGGGAATCTATCAAACGGACCGCCCGTTTCTGCACAGAGTCAAGGGTAACTAATAATAATCTTAAAAAATAACTCATGTTTTTTAAAACTTAAAAACTTAAAGATTTAACCAGAAACTTGTTATAAATCCGTATAAATTAGGTAAGTGGGGGCTTAAAGCTTTATTTCATTTTTGTTGAAGATAACAAAGAAAAAATATACACCTGTTGGCAGTCGTTGTAGTACAAGTTATCTATAACTATATAACATAGTTATTTCAGTTTTAAGTAGCTACCCTAGCAAAGATTCGTATTTCTGTACCTTTTAATATTCCTTTCACCAGTCTGCTAATGGCTACCCATATTTAGGTCTCTTCGCTCCCGACCTTGAGCGATTTTTGCCTAAAGTTAGGTAGATGTTTTTTTCGAATATATTTTTAAATTCAGATAAATTATAAAATCCTCAAATGTAAGATAAACGATGATATATAGGTGGATTCATTGGCTTCAAGCCACAGTAAGCATTGTGTATGTTTGAGTATTAATATGTAGCGTCGATATTAATCCATTGAATAATTAATAATAAACCGTTCGACCTACTTAGTATCTACTCCCGAATTATGTACTTGCATCGTTAAATCGTAAACAAAGTAATCTACGTACTTCAAGTACCTACCTGCCTATTGATGACAATAACACCGCAGTCCGTCTCGAATACTACGAGAACTCGCCAGAAGGTTCGAGCCTACGGCCTAGGCATAATTGCCAAGCCGTCGAAAGTTCGCGAATGATCCAGATCGAGCGAGTGTCTTCGATTTAGTTGCCATCCACCTACCTAATGCCGCCGTCGGCCGAGTAGTATAAATAAGCCCGACGCAGCGAGTCAGTCAGTCAGTCATAATTTTGCCGCCAGTCTGCAAGGCTCAACGAGTGATCACCCGCGTTCTTCTTACTAGCGCGAGGGACACGTACCCGGCTTCGCCCCTATCATCATGGACTCTATCGGGACATCATCATAGCGCCTCGGCCACGTCCGCGGCCAGCGCTACTCGGATTACAAGCGCCCTGGTTCCAGCGTCTCTGACCAGCGCTTCTTCCACGCTACCATGACCACCACGAGGACACGCAGCATCCTCACTGGTCACGTCGTTCCCGTTCAACCGCCCACAAGGTCTGTCGCACCTTCGGCCGTCTCGTCAGCACTGGAGTGCCTGAAGACCTACGTTCTTCGCCAGTGCCTGACCTCCATCGAGTCCCGGTCACCAGCGCCCGGCGTCGACTCACTGACCCGCGCTTGACCTGCCAACACATCACAGCAGCAACCGGAGTATTCCACATTTGTCCTTCATCATCTCCTTGTAACGGCTACTGACTCACCAATAAACACATGTGACCTTCACAACCTTCTTTCATTTCGTGCCTCACCATTGATCCCCAAAAATATAACAGAACCCAAAATCGTATGCCTGGAATTTATTTAACCTCATCACTCAAGTGGTTCAGTTCTGGCCTCGGACAGTTAGTAACCAAGTGTGGGGACACACTAATACGCCATTATAACCTTTAGATTTTTGAAGTAAAAAAAAAATAATTTGAAAAAAAAAGACCTTTATATATTTCGTCCTCTTCGCGAATTTCGCTTCTAGAATAAGTTAAAAATAAGTCAATTATTTATTAATAATCTTTTTAAAAACATCTATTTGAATACTGATTTTTTTCTTGGTAGAATGAATGAATTAATGAAGTAGAATCTTGAAAGCTGAAATTATCTTGCTTCGCCTTATCCGACTCGTTGTCGATGACAATGCATTCTTTAAAATTGTGTTGGCACACATGCACACACGCATTTTTCTAAAATTGGATGACATTATATTTAATAAATAAAAAAATCAGCAGTTAATATACAAATAAATGTGGGTACTATACAATCAGAATTTGGCTAAGGTATTAGCTTTTTTGACTCCAGTTCCTGGAGCGCAAGGTTCAATCCTCATTCAACAAAAAAACATTATTTTAAATACAATTGTCTATAAAAATAGATATACATAGGTTATTGAAAATTTTCATTTGCTCAGAACAGAACCGATCAAATTTTAGAATTTGATTAAAGATTATAATATAATTTTACGGAATATGTATGTACTTTCACCTTATAAGATTACCTTGTGTTCTTAAACCTAATTAGACACAATGTTATATATAGATAGATGCGGGTTGGCAAACGTATGAACAAGTACGTTTAGTTAAACTGCGTCATTAAATAGTAAAGCGCCACGTTTGTTCTGTACGATACATGTGCGGGATTTGTTTCATCGGCGTATCTACAAAATCTACATGTCACGCCTTTTCCCAATTCGCTCACTTCATAAATTATTTTGTAAAATGCCGAATCTTCATATTTATTTCGTTCTCTCATTTAATTTCTAATTATATTTTCAGCAGATTAACATTTTTATGCCGCCGTTCAAAATAGTTGACGGTGTTAAATAATGGTCGGCAAAATTCTTCTTTGGCACCTCTTTGACCTTCAGAGGTGACTCCTTCGCCTCTTTTTCTGAAAAAATAACAATTGATTTTGAAAACAATAAATTTGATAAAAAAAATTAGTAAATTTCTATATTGAACTTGAATGATTTATGGCATATTATGGCAAGTTTGCGTCGATTGCCATAACGTGCCAAAAATCATCAAACATTACTACATTACTTTTTTATACTCACTCAAATGATTTTCGGCATATTATGGCAAGCTTACATCTATTGCCATAATTTGCTCAAATCATCAAATATTATTAACTTTATTTAAAACCCACTCAAATGATTTTTGGCATGTTATGGCAAGCTTTCATCGCTTGCCATAATATGCTCAAATCATCGAACATTATTAACTTTATTTAAAACCCACTCAAATAATTTTTGGCATATTATTACCTTTTTTATACAAACATGAACGTTTTTTGGCATATTATGGCATGTTCCAAAATAAGCATAATGTGCCAAAAAGTATAAAATATTATTTACTATTTTTATCTCATACATACACATATACCTACATTGTTATCATTGTTTTAAATTAGCTGACGTGTGCCCGGGGTTGCTCGAAGACATAAATGGTTTGTGGTAAATTTTGAGATTGTAAATTCTTGAGTACTTCACAACCGGGTGCATTTATAAGGTCGAAATAATATTATTTTATTGTAATAAGTCTTTATTTCACTTGATCGCGCAATGTTTTCCTCTTCAACCATTTACTTGCAAGTCACACATTCTCATTAGACTTCTTTCTTCGTTCATCAGTTACATCTCATTTTTCCACAAATAATTATTTGATTCATGCCATTCGCATATTTAGTATCGCGAAAGCCATATCGTTACCGTTATTCAAACCACTTTTTTGAATAATGGCACTAACAAGATTAAACTTTGAAATTTTCAGCGACATCAGATAAACGGTATGGCAATGCCTACAGACCAAACAAAGAAACATTCTTTTAAACATATTAGTCTATCTATTTATATAAAAAAGAATTTCTGTGGAGAGTGGCGTGAATTTGATTTATATGCAAATCCACAGTTTTCTTCCGAGATTGATGAATTTTTGCACACAGAACACTGTCTACGTGAAATTTCAAAAACCCCCTTCATCCTCCTTTCTCACCCCAAAAAGAAGATTTTTTTATACTTCTTGGTGAAATTCGAAGTTCAAAATAAGATGAAAATTATTACTGTCTACAACCGAGGTCGAAAACTTCGAGGAACTTCTGCAGGTTCAATATAAAAACGGTTGTAACTTATTTTTCTGCTCGTCAACCGACACCTCTGTCCCTCTGTTCTTCGTCCCAACGCGCTGTATACATAACGTTACGTATACATTTGCGAACTAAAACGCGAACCGAGCCACGAACTACGGGAAAGGACCGAAGCAACTGCAATCGGCGTTTTGCGCCATTTGCGGTTGCTTCGTTCATTTCCCAAAAGTTGAGGTTCAGTTTCGCAGTTCGGCTCGCGTATGTATACGTAGCATAATATGTATGCCTAATAAGGTCTGTTTTATTTCAGACCCTTCATACATATTTAATGAAAGACTGTCACATGTTTAGAGGTTTCGGTGGTAAGTGGAAGGGAAAACCAACACTGGCAGAACTTTTGTATTTACTGCAATATATTCACGATACTTTTATGATAAAAAACAACAATTAAACATTATCAATATAGCATATAGAATGAGTAAATGATATAATTTCATTAAACTTATGCTAAGATCGACTGATTTGGAGCATTGTACCTACCTGGAGGTCGATAAATCCTAATTTCAATTATTGATGAAATCCGTCATCTATGGTCAGTTAGCGATATTTGCGAGCGCGGTCGGAATATAATTCCGACAGTAGGTAGACAAAAGTCACTACTTTTAGCGCGGCCCCCGAGGTGTCGGATAAGCTGTCACGATAGGCTGTTGTCGTTGGTTATGCAAAATAACAGGCTAACTAATGAATGGGGGGTGAACTTACTAAGCTCTTAGAACTGAAAGAAATCGTGTACACGATCCATAGACTTAATCAATTCATTCCGATCGACACGATCAATTGATTCTGTTCCAACTTGGAGAAACTATTTTTTTTAGTTATAACTAATGAAATCATGAACTGAATTAACTCCATTTTATTGTCAAAAAGTACATGCGGATTGCCAATGTATATTAAAGTTAATATTTCAATACGACATTGTAAATTTATTAGTATTTTTTTCTTTTACGTTTCCTTCTGACGTTTAGGAATGTCAGTTCAAAGACTGATGCACCAGTGTTGCCAGCGTATATTTTTTTTCCGATTTATCGCGTTATCAATATCGGTCTGGCTATAAACAGCGTGACCGTGCTTGAAAAATCGGTAAAAAATCATGGATAATATGGATCCCATATTGTAAAGTTATACAGACAGTGGGGGAACGATTCAGACAAGCGATAAACAAGCGTGCCAAAACTATTTTAATTTTTTCCTTTTTTTATTTTTGATTAATTTTTGACAGGTGTCAAAATTATCTTTATTCGAAAGTTAAATTTCTCATCGTCCATGATCCTGCGGAAAAAAAAATATTATTCAGTTTCACAAATATTAAAATTAAAATATCCCGTGATTTTTTACAGTCCGAAATATTTTTTTTCAAATTTTAAAACCATAGATAAAACCCTTAACTGTTATATTTAACATGTGTCAACAAATTTAAAAAATGCTTCCGAATGAAAATATCCACGATTTTAAATAACAGATAAGAATGTTTTGCCTACAGTACTTATTCTCAAAATAAATTTAGCAAAATTTTAAATATATTACTTTTCATTAATAAATAAGGACGAATTACTACCATAGAGTTTTCATCACGTAATAAATAATAATAAAACGTCACATCATATTACCCGAAAAAACTTTGTGAAGGATAAGCCATAGCACAGACATTATTCATGGTTAAAATCATTGCCGTCAGATGTATACGCCGCCAAAAAGTGTGACGTAAGCGTTTCACTTTAGTATTAATATTTTTTTGCAAAAAAATTGTTAATTCAAATACAATATACAAACATAATTGATACATATATTGTAATATTTAAATCTTATATTTATGTAATTTTGAATCTTTATTTTATTAAATGTATACACCGTAAATATAAACTGAATACTTTAATGCAATATAAATAAACAACAAAATAAAACATTCCCCATATACAAAATAACACATCCCCCATATATACAAGCCTGGATTTATTATGGTGGACATCTTATATACAATATTATGTGAAATGATTAACAATTACTACATTAACCCTTTCATCCCCAGGGTTAATTCAAATTAACATGAACTTTGTGATTTTTTTACCGTAACGGTAGCGATTTAGAAAGGCCATGTTTTTGTTTTCTTATAGCTAATGTAATCTTTTCTGTGGCGTCTATTTTTTCCGCTCGTTTGAAATTTTTATTCCCGGCACAAAAAAGAATAAATATTTTGACATCTGCTGATTGTGAGTTTCATCGAATTTCTGCCGTCATCGATGACTTAATTTAAGCTGATATATCAATATTTTCTACTCGAATTACAAATATTTTAACGCATAAAGATGTATTCTATAATAATAACACCAGTTCAATTCACTGTTCACGGTCATTTGCCAGAATATTGTAAATGAATTTTAATGTTCATTCAAATTAACACTTGGAGGGATGCACTTTTTTTTACTAAAATGGCGAATTTTCAAAGATTATTATCATAGATTTTAAATATTTTTATTTCGGAATGAATTTTAATTAAAATGTTATTTGTTTCAAACCTTAGAGATTATCAGTACATTGTAAATGTGCATTTTAGACATGAAACAGTTATTTGTATTATTTTTGTGTTTGACGTCCAATGTTAAGCCAAATTAACGTTGAATAAATTCTATAAAAAAAAATTCCGAAAAATCATTTTCAAAATCAAGCATTGTATATTTTATGTATGTGGAAACAATAATGCGGTGTGAAAGGGTTAAACATTTTTATAAAATATATATTAGAGGTATAGCTCAAACTTATATTGTTATCTTTATTAATTTCAATTTGAGGACTTGATTATGTTTTAGTAAAAAATATGTCTAAATTAAAATAATTAGAATTTCCATTACTTGTGTGGAAATTTACTCAATTCTTCCAATAACATTACAGTTTATTCTTGTTTCGTTATATCGGCATTGGAAACGTTGTTTCTATAGTCAAGATAGTACGCTATCCCCTAAGCGCCCACAATAATAAATAACTCTATCAATCTTCCACAGTCCACAGAGCTATTTTGTGTAGCATCATTTTCCTTTCATCTACCGTCTTCCTTTCATCTAAGTCACTTCCCATTGAGCTCAGACAGGATAGAAGTCCCGCGAGAGGGCAGTGCACTTCCCCTTCAAATTGCATCTGGTTTCACTCAAATGCATTCTGCTGAAAGAATGAGGTAATTTTTCAATGCCCCATATGAAAAGAACAAATTGAAAAAATAATTATTTCGTTATTCTGAACAAGTAGAAATGGTCCACTGTGCGACATGCATATCGAATTAAAATCAGTGCCCAGTTGCAGTTTAATGTATAATCACTGAAATCTGATCCGTATTTGCAAGGAATATATGCACACTTACGTATTTCGCATTGGTCCGCTGTAACATGATATGGTTTGGGTTACATGTTATGTACAGTTCCGCTGAGAAGTTCCCGGTTACAGTATGTTGTATGAAGATTACCCAGATGGTAGTTAACCTCCAACAAGGCAGAAAAAGGAGAAAACTTAGGTGTAAGAGTTCCAACTGTATAATATCATCTGTCAAGTGAATCACCACAGTAAGCAAATTAAAAAATAATAATTTCTGTTCCTTTTTAGGCTCTATAAGTTTTGTCAGCAGGTGAAGATTTTCTGGTCTACTCGCTTGTTGCAGTATAAAAAACTTTTTTTAATTTCAGATAGCATTGATTTATTCACTTGTGCATAATACTTTACAATCCTGATAGAAGTTTTAGAGGTATACTAAGGACGGGTTGTTTCGGAGAATCTGAACAATTCATCAAATTTCAACGTTCATTTTCAAGTTCTGTGAAAGATTTTTTCAAGTTTTGTTTTTATTTCAGTTTTGTCAAGCAACTAGCCTACAATGATATAAAAACAGAACTTGAATAAGTCTTTCACAGAACCCGAAAATGAACGTTGAAATTTGATGAATTATTCAAATTCTCCGAAACAACCCGTCCTTACTGAGTGTTGTTCTGAAGGAAGGTTGTTCATAAAATGTAACAGTGGGCAATATAGTTGTAAATGAGGAATACTTGGAGCAGGTTAATGAGTTTGTGTATTTAGTAAGAGATGGGAAGGCTGACAGAGATATTGAAAGAAGGGTAAATGCAGGTAACTCCATTAATTGAGGACTGAACGCAGTTGATGCTAACAAAAAAATTGTCCAAAGAAGCGAAGTTAGCAGTCCACAATGGAGTGCTGGTACCTACCCTGATGTATGGAAGTGAGGCATGGAACTGGCAAAGAAAGGATGAAAGTAGATTTAATGCTGTTGAAATGAGATCCCTGAGGTGAATGTGTGGTAAAACCATGTTTGATCGTGTGAGGAATGTGGAGATCTGCAAAGAGTGCAACGCTGATGTAAACGTAATGAATAAAATTAAGAAAGTGATGCTTAGATGGTTTGAGCATGTAGAGCGAATGAGCTAAGATAGGAGTGTAAGGAGGATATATGATACAAATGCAAATGGTAGCAGAAGTCGGGGACGCCCGAGGAAGACATGGCACGATCAAGTGAATCAGATACTCAAGTTGGGCCATGTCAAGAGTCAGAACAATAGAAGAGTATGTATGAGACGACGTATGAATGTAAATGAGGCAAGAAGTGTGTGCCAAGACCGAGTTGTTTGGCGGTCGGTCCTATCTGCCTACCCCTGCGGGGAAACGGCGTGATGGTTAGTTAGTTAGTTAGTTAACTCTTTCGGTGTACTAAAACGGAACAGCATGATTTGCTGAAATTAATCGTTAACATAAACAATGCAAAAATGTGCATAGCGTTCGTGTCGCTAATACAGTAAGTTACTTAAAATCCTGGGTAGAAATCTGTATCTTAGTGAAACTGTTATTTGTTTGCAACTTATCATTATTTAGGCGTATGGTTTTCTAAGAAGCTGCAGGGCCTAAAATGATCGGTATTAATACAGCTTTGATCATAGATATTGTAACAATGAAGGAGAAGTAGAAAATATATTGAAGACAATTATGAACAAATTAGAACGTCTGACAATTACATTTTTTATTCTGACCTCTATTGCATGTACAACCTAAAATAACAATGAAACGTTTAGTTGAAAATTTTGTGATATAACAGAATTCACGACATGTGTGGAATGGAAAAGAAGATACAGAAAAAGCTTCTGGAAAAATATATGAGATTAAAACGGAATCTCTTTGTTTAAAAATTTATAATATCTATAAAAATAACAATGTTAGTCTGCTATTTGTATAAGTAGATTTTTCTGTCTTATTTAAACATAAAACCTTATTCACACGTGTAGTCTTTTAGCGCTATCATTATCACCATTCTATTTATGTTTGAAATCTGACAAAATGTGTGCAACAGAGTTGTAAAAATCCGATTTTCCACATTGGATTTTCCTGAAACATGTTTCAAAATAATATCGTCAGCAAAAATGTATGTCTTAAGTTTGCTTCAGAAATATATTAACATCAGCTTCACCGACATCATTAAATGATAAACATATTTAATTGAATCATTAACACCACAAGGGTGGGATTCGGCCTTTTCCTTCAATGTTTTTTTTTCAGTTCCTAACAATTCGATTCCTGTTTACACTTCTTCGAACTGTGCTGTGATCTTGTTTTGCGAGATCAGTCCATCTCTTCATCGGTATTCTCCTGTGTAGATTACACTAAGGTTTTTTGAAGATGTTTGTAAAATTATGATCTTTTAATTAACTTTTCCCTTGATCAGGCATCCAATTTTAAAAAAGTAAGCATCGTGTGTGCTAAAAACTAAAACTTTAAACCGACGACGAAGCTTTTAGTAAAAAGGGAAAAACGTTTGTGTGTTTCCAAACGCCGCGTAGGTGAATGTACCTTTGAAAGTCTCAGCGCCGAACACTTCACTCTGGTCTGAATGGGGCTTAAGAGAAGGTTACCTACCTGTTCGTAGATTCTCAGCGTCCAATGGCTTAATTCTCGTAGCGGGAGGTCCCATACAATTATACTTATAAGCGGTGTAAATCCTCAAATACAGTGATTCCTAAACATGTTTTAATAAACACTTTATTATTTATTAAACCATTAGATAATCTCAGTATCACCCTGGTGACAGACCGCCAACAACGAAGACAACAAACAAATAAATTTGCTTTAGGTTTCCATAAAATATATATATATTTTTTTTTTATAAATATAAAAACACATTACAATAATTTACAAATGTAGATATTTCGAAGCTGATTGGGAAAAAATGTTTTTTTTTAACGAAACTGCCCAACTCAATTGACAATTTTTTTTTCGTGTTTGAGTTGGGAAACTTAATATATATTATTACAATGTCGCACACTTAAATAATTCGATGAAAAATCTCTGTATAATATTATCATCAAATATCGTAATTTCGGTAGAGTTATGTGATTCCCTTTCATCGAACTTTTAACTTTCAAAATTGTAACTGATTATGGGAACAATTTAGACAAGCGATGAAGTAAATTCCATGTTTTTATTTTTCTTTAATGAATTAATTTATAATTCTTTATTTCAAATGTGTTATTTATGTTTAATTAACCTGGCGTGCGCAATTAAAATTTATTTGATTAAATTATATTACCTATTTCACAAATTTTCTCATTTTTTTTTTTTTTTTTTACAGTAATACCGCACAAGAGTCCCAACTGCTCCCGTCTGGAGCCAGTGAGACTATGGCATCCCCAATTGGGGTATGTTGTGAGGCTGAGGGTATTGGGGAGGGGAGGGAGATGGGGAAGAGGAAGGTGGGGAAGTACCTGGCTATTCAGATCTGGTCACCAAACACGGCTAAAGCCATTTCAAGCAACGTTTCAATTCTGAATGGTGGTCTTACACCAGGGCGATACTGAGAGTATCTTCCACTCTGGAACGTGCCGCAAATATACTATATATTATTTTAAATTAATTAATTGTGAAATAACACAAATTAATCAAATAAAATTTATTTGCGCACGCCGGGTTCGAACCCGCGACCTTCGGATCTGTAGTCAAAAGCGTATACCACTAGACCACGCCGGCCGTCAGAATTTGAAATAATCACAGACTAAATTAGACTAGACACGGCATAATCATTTAAAAATAACCCCAACACAATTTTTTTTTGGTTCACGTGCACATTTATGAAAAGGCCCACGCATTGTGTCGCAATGCGAAATGGGCACTGTATATTGCATTTTACCTTTTGTTGGTCTATAGTAAGCTATTTTGCTTCTCAGTTATGCTGGGCAAGTTCATTTTTTCAATCATAAAAATAACCCAGTTCCAAATATTTAAATTTGAATTATGTCCATATTACAAAACCTCTGACAACAAATTCTCCGTGGTTTCGCTTACGAGTTTGAACGCTTGTACAAGGAATTTAAACAGAATTGGGTTGTTAAGTTCATCTCCATGTTTGTAACGTACGCTACGTGGCGTTATTTTTAAAATTAATTTAACTAGACAGGGCTAATCTACTATAATACATCAATGGAAATAATATATAGTATATTAGTGGCACGTGTCGAAGTGGAAAATTCTCTCAGAATCGCCCTGGTGTAAGAACACTATTTTAAGAACACTACGTTGCTTGAAATGGCTTTGGCCTTGTTTGGTGACCAAATCTGAATAGCCAGGTACTTCCCCACCTTCCTCCTCCACATTTGATTCCCCTCTTCCTACCTTGAGCATCACAACATACCCCAATCGGGGATACCATAGTCTTAAAATTTCAAAGTAAATATTTAAGGTCTGTGAAAGTTCTATTCAAGTTTTGTTATTTTGTAATATATTTATATTTACTAATTGTTCTGTGGCATTAATTGATAGTTCGCAACGCTCATGCAAACTCTGGTGGAGTAAAAAGGTACTATCCAACACGGCTACCATCGTGACAGAATTGAACGGACAAGGAACAACCAAAAAATTACATTAGTTAATAATTGATTTTAAAAAGACAGATATTATGTTTCTTCAATTTGTTTTTTTACTGTTTGAGCTGAAACTAGGCAGATAGACTCGTCGTTGATGACAATGCATTCTATCGTACACGTTCATATATATCGCGTTCATACTTATGAGCATTTCTCTGAAATTGTCTAATAAGATTTAGTTAATAACTAAGAGTTTTTCAGAAAATTGAATGTAAATGTATTCTAGTAAAAAAAAAACGTTGTTCTTTATTACGGGTTGATTTTTTATTTTTATTCACGCCTTTGAAATAATCTTTTATCAGCTAAAAACAGATGTTTTATGCTTCAAAAACTAAAAATGTCATTCATATTGTAAAGTACTGTGTATCTGCGTTGATTAGTCCTCCCCTATTTCCGCGCACTTTGTGGCACCAGGAGTTTGTTAACATTTTTTCTCGGTACTTACCTACACTGAAAGACAACAGTTCCTATCTTATTAAAATATCTAATAACATTAACAGCGGGGATACTTGTTACCTTGCATAGTATTTAAAGTATATATTTATTACAATTACAGATTAGATACATTTTCAACAAGATTGAGGGGTCAACTGACAGGATAAAGCGTACAACGAACACGTGTTAGTTTAGATTACCTATTTGAACAATGCTTTATTTTGAGTAAAACAAACAACAAGCAACCAAATCAAAAATAGAAAACAGTTTTGCTTGCAACTAATGTTAATATTTATCTATTCTGCCTAACCCTTATTTGATTTTTGATACTTGATTCCTTCCATTGGGTTAAGAATCGTCGAGAATTTTTACTGAAATCTTTCCTGATGAGGTGACCTTTTAAAACGCTCTAGAATTTTCTTCACGATGAGACAATGAATCAATATTCTTGTTGTCAGGTTCTCTAGGAGAATTAATCATATGGGATTTGCTGCATTTGTTTCTATCACTTCATTAGATCACCTCCTTCGCTCTTTGAGTATCTGTACAACAACTGTACGGCATGAGTCCTGACTGCACGCTGACAAATTGATATGCCACTGTTAGCTTCGTTGTAACTACTCATTCTTTAAGACAAACTACGCATATATCAGAAATAGATGTTCCAAGGAAATTCTCGTGATTAAAACTTATTACAATGGTTACCTAGTTAGTAAAGGGAAAGTTGCTTCCACTTCGCACCGTAAGAAAGCATAAAATAACCTACATTAACTCGTATCTGCACATGTTGTGGTGTACCTTTCAATTTAGCAATACACTTGAGATGATCGTGAGATTTCTTAGGTTCGTCTGAGATTACGGGTTTATTTATTATTGTGTCGTATTACAATGAAAATCTAACTGGACGATACTCGCCTGTAGATCGGCTAACATCGGCTATCTTCGTAACCATTCGGGTATTATTATCCCAAACGTCCGGCATTTATCTCTGTCGTGTATTACTACGACTTACACCTATGGAGACACCATAAAGCTACATAATCTAAATGTCCTAACTTGAAACTACACACTCAAACGACATCTGTTGAGCGGCATTGAAACTACTTATGTAACACTACAATGTGTGAAAATTATCACCCTGGAAAAGTGATTGCACTCAACGTATTACCAGTGCCTTGGATCATTTTCTGTATTAGTATTGTTTGGGATCGTATTATACTACCAAGCCACCTGCTACCAACATAAAATACGGGTATGGACCTTGTTACTTGTTACGAGAGTGTTTTGGTTCTCAAGTGTTCTCTCACAGAAGCAGTCGTGTGACCATGTTCATTCGGATGGAGAAATTCCTCCCACTGATAGAAATTGATATAAATCACCTAGCCCAGAAATAACTACCGTAGAGATGTATCAATTCCGTATGTTGAATAATTATCTACGCATACTATGCGTGGTGAATAGATAGTTATGTTAAGTTCATTAATGTTGCATTATTTTTTTTTAAATATAAGATACACAGCGCATTAAGAGATGTTACCTGACTTACTATCAGTAATTTGTGGTAAACCCTTTCAATACCAGACTTTTTCCAGCCAACGAAAAAAATGTTTGTCTACATTATTGAGTTCTGTGATTTTTTTCAATATTTTTACAAAAAAAAAATTTTTTTTTTTCCATACGGTTTTCGAAATATTTCATGTTCCTGAGGAAGAACATTGGGGCTTAGGGGGTGTAAGTCAAATAACGGGTAGTACAAGGATCATATACAATTTTAAAGTGTTTTTAATTGTTTAAATTGAAAATAAATACACAAAAATCAATACTATTAAAAACTATGAAGGCAAACATATTAAAATGCAATTTAATATTATGCTAAAATAATTTTAGTACAAAAGAAAAAATTAAATTATATTTTTTTTTTATATACGGACCATTACCCTAAATTAACGTAAGACAAACAAATACAATTTAAATAGAACCAAAAATATGAATGGTGAAATAAAACAAAACAATTTCTTTCTCTTTGGAGACACAGAGCTACACCACATTTCAAAAAAGTCTTCATTTGAATGCACAACCTGCATCTCTGCGGCTTATCCATGAATGTTGGTTCACGCCCAATACCATCATATCTGATATCAGCGATTGGACGTGGTACAGGCAGGGCACATCACGCTAGGTTCCGCTTCATTCACCCAAGAGCCAGGTCTACCCTTTCTTTTATGTTCGGAATAATTATCACCCGCAGACATTAGGACCTTGGCGATTTCAATTCAATCAACGTTTTGTGTTTCATACCTAATTGGTTTAAATGCCGTTAATGCAACAGCCATGCATTGACTCGTATCATTGGCCCAGTAAAGGTGGAATGCCGGATACGGATACCCATCATGATGTGCATTTCTAGAAATCGTTTCATTTCATTGACCGTGGTGTTCACGCTGCGCTGGTGCTATTCTCTTGAACTAAATACAAATTTGTCTGCTCAACAATATTTTTTTATAATATTTTCATCTATGAAATATAACAAATATTGTAGAGCAGACATATCCAGTGGTGGGTTTGAAAAAGTAACATCACAGTAGGAGTCACATGATCGACATCTTTCTTGATCCACCGTAGATCGGTTCTCCGTCCATGGGAAGCTGAGGCTTCACTGGGCTGTCCTTGCGGCATGGTGCAGGACTCTGGCTCGCCTTCCACTGGCTGCTGCCTCTCTTCCAAAGTCCATAATTAAAAAATATATACATTATGGTTTAATTTAAAACACAATTTTTTTCATACTTAAATCAACATCAAACGCAATAATCGCTGTAATATAACAATAAGAAATAATGACAAAAGTACTTACATGGACTTCCACATCCATTCCAAGAGCTTGGCTCAATGCCTCCACATTGGTTTCCTCTGCAGCATCCTGGAAATATTCAACTGACCAGCCCTCTTCATCTTCATCTTCCAACTCCAACTCCACGTCGGAAATATCTCCTTCCTGCATCACGGTGATCTCCTCATGTGTCAAACCACGATGCTCCATCTATAAAAATAAGTTAAAGTCTACCGGAAAATAATAAAATAAATTAATATATCTTGAAAGAATCAAATAAAAACAAGTAAAACAATACTAAAGGCCAAAGAAAGATTTCTATGAAAAACATCCACGAACAACCAAAGTGCCAGCTCAGGAACATGAATGTTATTACTGAAAACACAATGAAAAACCAATGTTTTTGAATGGAAATCATATTTACATATCAGATTAGACATGTATATACAATATAATAATTATTTTCAACAGAAATATGCGATATCTTACCTTTAAAATAATGTTGAAATCCGAGAAATGTCAAACCGTTAAAAGCTGCCAAACACGCGTTTTTAATTCGATATAACAGTAATATTATGTGGTGCCAGTACGAGATTTGTTCTATTCCTTATAAGCAATATCTTCCTCAAGCGATATGCAAAATACAGGGCTATTTGTTTCGTAAAATCAAGAGAAATTATTTTTTTTCCTTCGTGTTCCTCCAGAAGCACTCTGGTAAGGAAAGGGTTAAAAAAAATTCACCGTAACCAAAATGTTATCTACATTTTATATCTCCAAATAACCTAAGGAATGATTAAAGTATGTCAGGTATATCAGTATTTAGACTAAAAACGCCTTTGCCGACTACGGGCCTTACTAATAAATGTGTTTTAAATTTTACACAACTGATAAACAACCATTAATGTATCTTAAATAGTTGTTTAACAATTGTGTAAAATTTAAAAAACGTTTGGTAATAAAAGTGACTTAATCTAAGTTTACAGACGAAGCGTAATTATTCCAAACATTCTTTTTTTTCGTTTATCGAAAATTAAACTTTCTGTGTATACGATGATCTCTTTGGGAAAACAGTATCGGATAGTAGGGAGACATTTTTTAAATTTATTTATGACCTTTTTATGGGATTTTACATATTATGAATAGTAAAAATTATGCAGTATTTATTTTAAGTCGCTACTCTGCCTCAGTAACAATATTTTGTATTTTTTAAATGATACGTGTTAGGTGTCCACTGACTCGGTATAATTATTTCCCTTCTTAAGTGTTCTGAGAAATGAGGAATACATGTGGTAGTAAGTCCCGGAATTTCTGCACTGAAATAAATCACGACTTCTAGTATTACATTGTGAAATCTGTAAGCTCATCAACTCGAGCGATTGGTGTCATATATATACATTTTCCATATTATTTAATTAATACCATTTCTCAAAATATTAATAATGAAACATCTTAAACTGCTTACTATGGTTTAAAGCTAATGAATCCACCTAGATTTTGGCGTATATATCATATCTTTAAATTCTATAAATATGACACATTATGACATGCAATCGCTCAAAAAGTTTTGGCAAACTTGCATAATTTGCCACAAATAGCTCCAGTTATTGTGTTATTATTCATTTCACTTAAAAGAGTTTTGTAGTTCAACAAAATTTATTGCTGGAATACATTATTTAAAACACAATTAACGTAAGTACTTATTTTGAATAATGTCAATAGCTTGTACATAAATATTGTAATGTGGGTTTCAGAGAGGAGAATTCTACTCAAGTTGACTCCTATTGGTGCATATACATTTACTAACCGAAGCGCGAACCGAGCCACGACTTGTGGAAAAGGAACTGAGCAACTGCAAGCGCCGTTCCACGCCATTTACGGTTACTTCGTTCCTTTCCTATAATTTGAGGTTCAACATGGTTAGAATAACAATGGCAAAATATAACATTTTAATACACTTATTTCCGTTAAGACATGTGTAGTATCCATGTGACATTGCCAGATATACAATGACAACTCTGGTGAACTTTACTACATAAAAAAACATCACTTTTCTGACTTATTTTCGAACAACGCCAAGGAAGCCGTCAAAACAAACTACATACGCATATTGCCGATAAATAATTAATTACAAAACCCATCGAAATAATGACATCACAAAATGAAAGGCTGCCATGTCTCCGTCTCCATTTTTGTTTACCCATTATTTGTAATTATTACACCTTTTGTATTTCCACCGCTGGGAAAACATGTGACACGCGCTTCATTCAAAGCCCGAATACATTACTTATTATTTATGATAATAACACGAGCAAATTCAAAGGGGGCAGCGGACACGTGCAATGTGTACCTACTCTGGAGTGTCGGAGCTTCAAGTAGGCTGAAATCAAATGATTATGAAAGTACCTACGTAATATCGTAATGGAGAAATGGTAAACATATGTCATTCTTAACCCCTCCAGCGTTTTAGGGTCATATATGACCGGGCGACCATATTTTACAAATGTATTTTTTATCTTTTTTTCTATCATGTGGAAATACTTAATTTTTTGACTTTGGAAAGAGAAATAATATTTTTTTCCAGTTTGCCTCAAATATTTATACTGGATGCCATTAATAAAATATTAAAAATAGTTAAATAAAACTTTAAAAACGATTTTTAGTTTTTATATTATCGAAATAAAGGTGAAGTTACAGTTTTCTAGTTGATTCCATAAACAAAACGAATGCGTTTTCGAAATATCCAGTTCTTAATTTTTTTCTACGATTGGAGTAAAAAACTAATTACAAATGTGGTTAGCGTTTTTTACAACATTGTTCACTTTATATTTAAAAATTTTAACGTTTATTTTAAATGCGTACACCGGAAATGTAATTTTATCTAGTTTCTAAAACAGTATTTGTTTTTACGAAAAATTAAAAATAATAAGATAGCGCATTTCAAATACACAGAAAACATTGCAAACTGAACAAAGGTGATGAAAGTACTGAAGGGTTAAGATTTGAATAGATAACACATAGAACTTCAACCTCGCGTCCATAAAGCTTGTTTCTAAGTTATTTTTATTTAATAAACCAAAATCAAAATTTCCTCTGAAATCGTAATTCTTGTAAGTAGGTACTTAAATATAATCCACTCGATTATACTGATATAATCCATATATACAGGGTGTTAAGGGAAAAATGATTTATATTGTTTTTGAAAAAACCAAATCATTTAAATTCAATCAAAAAATTCATTTACATATTTTTAGTCCAAATAACATCAGGAATCACTGGATAAATTAAGTCAAGTACCCCCATTTGACGTAACATTTTGTCGTTCAAAGAAACGTATTTTATTTGTTAAAAGAAACTTCGCAATCTTAATGACAATCTTTTTCCAATTTTTTTTCAGGCTGCTATTTACCATTATACTGATTATTCTGATTTGACAAATCGTAGTCGGAAACACGATCAAGGGAACTCTAGTATAGTAGTATAGTAATGGAAGTATAGTAGTATAGTAGGAGTATAAAAAGGTATTATCCAATATGGACAAATTTACAGACAGATGAAATGCAAAACGTTAAAGTTACAGTTAAAAAAGGAATGATAATTTTTTTGCTCTTTTCCATCATACATATTTTTTTGTTTTCTTTTTTATTTTGTGTTGTACATTATTCACACTTCCAAAGGTTTTGTAAGATTTTTTAAATTACGTTAAATTTATTTGGTCAACAGCAGTATTCTATTTTATTATTTCATAAAATACAAACATTTACAATTGTTGAAATATTTTGTTTAAGTTGTTAGTTAAAATACATGATTGGGTTCGGTTTCGGTTTATAATCTTGCCCGGGGGCCTGAGAGTTCTCCACAACCCCACTGCCTGTCTACATAATGCTTACAATTATAAAATATGTTATCATTGTTAACTTTAAGTTAACAAAAGTTTTCACACGATCGTGAACACGCTTATTGCTGTGTAAGCGTGCTGGCAGACTCGCCGGTTTTCTTCGACCGGTGTTTTTTTGCATGGCAATAATACGCAAAGTATCACACTTATACAGGCCCCAGCCCGGAAGTGTCCTGGCAATATTACTCAAGCCGGGAGCATTATAGCCGGTTAGTAACGCTGGCGGGAAGATGTTGTAACTTTAAAAAATCAGCTGTCACGTGCTCATAAAATGGCAATTAATATGATAACAATAAATTGTATAAAATATTCAAAATAATGATGAAAGATATAATTTATAATTTTATATCAATAAACTTGTTAAAAAGATATGATAATAAATTAAAACCACTTTTTTATTGATATTTTTTTTTATTGCCAGATCAATCCCGATGAGTTACAAAACTCAATTTGGGACGAGTGGAACTTATAATACACATGTGGGAGTTGATAGGTACAAATTCAGAAATGAATTTTGATATCAAAGTTATCAATTTTCCATACAATAAGTACAAAAAAGTGAAAAAGGGAGGTTATGTAGAGCAAACAAGTTAAAACAAAAAAAGAAATAAGGATATACAATATACATACTATCTCAAATTCAAGGTAGGAAATTACAAAAAGGTACTAATCCACTAAGCCATTGGCAAAAATAAATTATGTATGATTACAATCGTATTCATATTCCGTAAGAGTGAACAATTAATGTTAGTAAAATTTGATCGCCTTTAAATATTAAAATTATTTTTATGGCTATTTTCTCAACAGGAAGGATCGATATTCTAAGGCACATGATTTTTTCTTTTCTTATTATTTATTATTCATCATAAACGGAGAACTTTAGGACATTAGAAAAAATTCAATATTATATTGCATGTGTTAAAATTTGAGTGCGAACGCATAATCGATTTCTACAATAGCCGCGGAAGCACGATATCTACGGTGACACCCGGCAGTTCATTGAAATAACAGGCTGGTTGCCGCTGGGCGGGCGAGTTGCAGGACTGGCGGGTCTGCCTGCACACTTATTTGTTTAAATCTCCCAAAGGACACTTGCAGCGTTATTTGAAAAATTCTCGTCTAATTATGAACCTACTGTTGCTAATTCCTGGCATTGTATTTTTTTACACTACTTATAGTAATTATTTACTCTTACGATGTTTTCCCTAGACATCGTAATAGCTGGTTTTTGTCAAACGTATTCACTTGGTAAGTTGGAATGTTTTGGATGCTAACAGAAAAGCTCGCTGCAAAAGGCCAAAAGTCAGCAGAAATTATTTTTTTAAATACTTTTTTTTAAAAGAAAGACAAACATTCCCGGGTTACGAGTAACCTGACAATATTTGAAAATCTCCTACTACCACTACAGTAAGCTGAAAATGTTGCTTGTGTTGTGATGGAGGACTTAGCCAGCCGATGAATTGAACACACTACGCCTTGGTGGGACCCAAACACGATGTCAACTCGGCCATACCTACTTAACTTTAAATAACGAAATATCTACCGGCACATTTTTTTACATTATCCACAAAAAAAAACATTTCACAAATCGAAAGCATTAATTTTTTTTGATCTTCAGAATTTGGTGAAATCATCAAACCGTGCAAAATCCAAAACACCATTTTCCATTCTCAGTATCAACTTTGCAGTCACATCTTACACTCTTTGGATGGTTTTGCACTAAAAAGGCGCTATACAAATCATCCAAATATTATTATTACATTATATAAAAATATGCAAATCACCGTTATCATAAACATTATAATGAAACTCCATAAAATGATTACTGTAAAATATATGCACATGGGGGGGGGGGGGTAATTATACATGAGTTCAGAAGTAAAAAAGATTAAAACTATTGTCAAAATTCCAATGTTTTAGGGTAGTTTTTAGGTAAAAAAAAATAAATTATTTGTATTGGAAAATAAACATTAAAATTTCGAATAGAGTTTTTTTTTTACTTCTACAATCATGTAGAATCATTTTCCGGAATTAGCGCACCTTACCCCCGGACACTCTGTAAACACAAAATAATGAATGTTCCCCTTTACAAAGTGCCAACCACTATTTAGCATTAAAATATAAACTGTGTAGTGTTAGTAACGCAGGCGACGCCCATTGACACTAAACAGGCAGATCGGGGTAAGGTCAAATGCATTGGCGCACGGGTAACATCCAACGTATATTAGTTTACGAATTACTACAACGTCTTCTGTATAAATTTACTACAGCATTGTTAGTTTACTGAATTATCTATTTGGATGTTAGTGCTGTCTCTGGGGGATTCGATAACATCCAACTACGAGTATTTAATTTGTCACTTATGGATTACCTGGTTAACTACCAATGTATTGATTTGTGAATGCGTGTGACAATGTAGTTAGCACCTTGTTCTATTTATGCAACGTGGAATAGAGATATATATGTTTTAATTTTATTATTTATAGACTTAGTTTACACAACATTTGAATATAAACAAGATAATATTTCATTTTGTAACTTCAAATATTTTTACAATAAACATAACATTTATTCTTCAGACTTTCGGGCATTTATCATACGTCTTTAGTCCTTTGTACATTAGGCAGTTCTGTGATTTTGATTTCTTCATATGTGGCAATCTAATTCTATTTACATTTCTGGTTTCGTAATTATGAACATCTCTATTAAAAACAATTTCATCCTTAAAATATTTTGGCATTTGGTTGTTCATGACTTTATGCACAAAAATTAACACATTAAATAACAATCTCTTTTTTATTGGAATCCAATTTAGCTGCTCTCTCATTTGATTAATGCTTGCGTATTTAACTTTTCCCAGTATACATCTCATAGCTCTATTCTGTATTACATCTAGTTTGTTCAAATTTCCATCATTGGCCAAATATAACATAGTAGAGCAATAATATAAATGTGGGGCAACTATAGTTTTATAAATGAGTTCTGTAGTGTTTCCATTTAGTTTATTTCTTAATTTTCTAAGAAAATTGACTTTTTTTGATACCTATTCAAAATTAATAATAATTGATAATCAACTTATTTTCAGTAGTTAGATACTTTATTAAATAAAATATTTAAACAATCGCTATGAAAATATAATAAAGACATTTCGAAAAAAAGTTTAATGTTACAAAAAACGAAATGAAAGGCAAGGCTCTTAACTAGCGATACGAAGGTCCCGGCGCGCGCAAGTAAATTTTATTTGATGAATTTGTGTTACTTCACAATTTTATTCACTAAAAATAATATATATATTACACTTGCGACACATTCCAGAGTGCAAGATGCTTTCAGTATCGCCCTGGTGTCAGACGACCATTCAGTATTGAAACGTTGCTTGAAATGCTTTTCGCCGTATTTTATGACCAGATTTGAATAGACAGATACTTTCCCACCTTCCTTCAACATCTCATTCCCATCCCCACTACTTTCAGCCTCACGTACACCAATTGGGGATGTCATAGTCCCATTGGCTCCAAAGGGTTGGAAGCAGTTGGGACCCTTGTGCGGTATTCACATTAAAAAAATATTTTATATATTTCAACGATTTCGACAATTTCACAAAGCTTTCAACTTCACGAGAACATAAAAAATATCGAACAATATATGTGTCGATGTAAAAGTCGTTAATTCCACAGACCACAAACATGAGATATTATATTTGATTTAATTGAATTCTGCATACGTTCATATTTTTCAAACCTCCAAATGTCTTTTTTTTATATTTGATATTTTTTCAAACAACGCGTCTTTGATTTGAATCAAATTCGAGAAAGTCTCTTTCAGCCAATCAGAGACATGAATTTTTCTTATCATGGCCGCCATTACTCCGTAGTGAAGACCGGCTGAGAAGTGTACTAGTGTCTCCTGGCGCAACAAAGTCCGACAGAATATAGAGTTTTTTTTTTTTTAGAAAAGAAAGACAAACATTCCCGGGTTACGAATAACCTGACAATATTTGAATTGCTCCTACTACCACCACGGTAAGCTGAAAATTTTGCTTGAGTTGTGATGGAGGACATAGCCAGCCGAAGAATTGAACACACTACGTCTGAGTGGGACCCAAGCGCGATGTCAACTCGGCCACCGACCGGTCAAATAACAGTCGTTTATCTAACTCAATGTACTTAATTTTGTCATTCTATGTACCTACTTAACGACATTTGAAACCCATCGGCACACATTGTGACGCGCGTTTTCAAAAGTTGTCCACAGGCACATGATATTTCGTCCAAGCAAAATCATGATTCTTAATCGTTATCGGGGTCTGAATTAACATTTTTATTAACTAAATTTAATTTTTCTCATCAAAATTTAATACTGCACTATGTATATGTAAAAATATAAAATAAAAATTTTGTATGTAAATGGCACTTACTGTGCCGTAAATTCTAAGTAAATAAAATTATAATTCGAGTAAATTTTGTTTATGTACAACGTTTAAGTGAATTACGAACCATCATGTTTTCGTAAAGGTATTAAATTTAGTTTCAGACTTAAAAATTGCATAATTTCAACAATTTCGTTTGTCAAAAAACATTGTTATTTTCACGAGACGCCCTTGCGTTAATTGTTCATTCTTTCGTCTCCAGAAGCATTTAATGGGCTAGCATCTACCGAATAGCTATCTATAGTCTGTACCTACAGTACGGGACAAGCAGCTCGTCTGCTGCTCTAATGACAGCAGTGCAGTCAAGTATAGGAGGAAACAATCTGGCGGGCCCCACTGTTTAGAGAACCGGGTGTACAGTGTAGTTCAAATCTTAGTGCAGGTCGGTTTGTGCGAGGAGAAAGATTGTTATACGCGTGTGTAATTAAAATGAAACTGAGTATTCTTTGCGTGGTGGGATAGTGCAAAAATGAATTTTTGAATTCCGATCATTCCATTCTATTTAAAAAAAAAAGTTTTTTGACAAAATAATCTCTTGAAGTTTTTTCATCATTTTAGTACTATTCAAGTATGACAGTTTTTTAAGTGATTTGATTGGTTTTGCAGAACTACAAAAAGAGTACGCAGGTAAGTTCTGATAAACGCCACTGTGTCTCTCTGTGCTCCGTGCAACTGTCGCAAATGTGATTCATTAGGTTTCAAGTTAATATCTCTGAAATTTTCACAACACTATTCTTCATTTCGCCTTTTTTTATGGATATCGCGAATTTATTATAATCGATGTGATAATATTAAGATTGTCGATTAGGTAATGAATTCATTGATCTGAAGATTTGTTTATTATCCTTGTCATTTTACTGCTTTTAAGCAGTTTGTCAACAAGAAAATGATTTCCTTTTTTACTATCTAATAGATATTTTAGTACGTAATTAACACATTAAATCACAAGAAAAACGTTGTCAATGATATTATATACATATTGACAATTTAAACATATTTTGAACTTAAAAATTGTAGTAAATTTTTAATAGTGTTAAATGCTCGATAAAAGTTTTTGGTATTTACAAATCATTTATCACATTGAACTGGAACGATTCTTTAGCACTGGAATTATATGCTTATCCTTAACAATTTTTGTTTTGTTGTTTTTTACATTAGCTCCCCACAGGAGGCCCTATCAGATGCTATGTAGAAGGTCTCTTTTAAAAAAGGAATCTGGGGGTCAGTCGGTCAGGAGAGTCCTGTTGGAGAGGTCAAGTAGTCTCCCTCAAACAGCCTCTGTCGATCCGGCGCGCCACGCAGTAAGTGGGCTGACGAATCCGCCGCCGAGACCTAGAGAAACTGGGCACCTCTGCTAAGTCATTAAACGTAGCGAACCACTTGGGGTAACCTATGAGAGAGAAGTTGGTTATCCAATAAATGGTTCATTATAGCTATACTCGTCTCCGAAATTGGCATTTTTAAGCCAGCGCTGTGTTCATATTGGTTACATATATCAACATACAGTATTTTAAAAGGTTAAATGAGTGTCACTTAGTTAGTCTAAGTAAAGTTTCGTAGAACAATATTTTTTCGGTTGCTGAAATCGACAAAGTAATTATGGCGCTGTCCATAGTCCATGACATCATCATTGATGTACAATTTATATTACATTTGCCCTACTGAATTCTGACCCGTATACAAATTACAAATTCGTCCCAATTTGCTACTCTTATTAGTGCAGTCGCCAGCTCAATTTTGATATTCTACTTGTTGATTTATTTAAGCGATATTCGACATCACTTGTATTTGAAAAATAAAAAGCTTCCATTATAATAAAACAAAATGTGTTTGTATTTATTTATTTTAGTTTGTGGATTTCATCTAGGTACATAGTTAGTAATTATTTCAAACCTGTTTAATAGTGCTTTTTATTTTTGGTGTATTATGACGTGTTGCGCTACCTTTTTAGCTAACGTTTTGGAAAGATTAACAATATCCATCATCAGGGCAAATTTGCAAATCAGAGTAGAGATTACACATCTTCCCTGATGATGGCACTGTAATGCTGTCCGAAACGTTGGCTAAAGAAGGGGGTAGCGCAACACGGCCAAATACCCCCAAAAATAAACCACTTTTAAACAGGTTTGAATTAATTACCTATTATGCACCTAGTTGAAATTCACAAACTAAAATATATATACATACTGCAGGGTTTTCCAATACGAGGTGTAATTTTGATATTCAATCGTAAAAGATCAATGGTTTCGTTGCTTGTGTGGCACGTAGCGCCGTCTTGTTGAAAGTAAACGTTGTCCAAATCAATACCATCCAATTCGGGCCATAAAAAATCATTAATCATCTCTCCATCCATTCACCGTAACTGTTGCTCCAGCCTCATTTTCGATAAAGTAAGGTCCAGTGACTCCGCCGGACCATAAACCGCACCAAACAGTCACACGTTGAGGATAGAGAGGCTTTTCAACAATAACTCTTGGGTTTTCCGAGCCCCAGATGCGACAATTTTGCTTGTTGACGAAGCCACCGAGGTGGAAATGGGTCTCATCACTCAAGATGATTTGCATTTGATTCACTTAAGTGAATTATAATAATTTTAATGCGTTGTTGAAGCGTGTATCGCATATTACTATTAATGGCGTAGTTTCTACTTGTCAAATGTCAAAAAATGACAGCTTCAAAAGTAACATCTACCGAAATGGCGGACTATTCAAAATAACACCTCTTATTGGAAAACTCTGTATAATACTTTTGGCCGTGAAAAATATCCAAAATTGTTTTATTTTGTCGACAAATGTTTTTTACCGTTGTAAATTATTTTTCATTGTCTGAGCATACAAGGAGAAAAATGAGTTTTACTAATTTATTAAAAATCTATTAAAATTATTGGTACTCAGGTTAATAACGGGATTGCAGACCTTTGACGAAGTAATTAACAGATTTCCTTATAAACTTTATAAATTACGAACAGGTGTACCGACATAATGATAATATATTCGCAGTTTACTCAAGTTTATCAGTAAACCTGTTAATTAATTCGTTAATATTGAAGACATTTTAATAAATTATTTGTTACGTTCCGGTTCAAGATGGTTTCCAATTTTAGGATAGTTGTGGTACGAGCTGTCGTGTGGGCATAATCAATATTACGGTACGTACCGGCCTGAAGAAAGTTTGAAAAAACAATTATCATTAAGATGGTGACGTTCAAGATTCATAAAATTATTGTGAGAAACTTGGGTAATATTTCTTTTGACAAATAGTATAATTCGTTATTTGAATTTTAAAAAAAAACACGTATGCATAGACATTTGGGTTTTAATATTGAGTACCTTAATTTATGTACCTACTTAAAAATCTTTTGATTTCATAGAAAATTTTGGCTTTGATTTATAAATAAGAAAATTATAAATATACTATTTTAGAAGCGAGAACTACAAGTATAATTAATTTTTATTAACGTTGTATTTTTTTTCCTTTTAAATTTCGGTAAACAACTATCCTGAAGATGCTAAACGTATTTTGTTCGGAACAATAAATTTTGTCGTTTTATTGGTTAATTTTCCCTTTTAAAATGAACACATAACAGTTTCAATTAGCTATTAAATCAATTACCTACCAATAAATTATCTTTTCCGTTGTTTTATTTATGATTTTTCTTTACCATGGTGGACAAACTTGTCAAATAACACAATTATTTTACATGTAGGTTAGATAATCAATTAAAATAATGAACATCTTCCCGTAAGATAGGATTTTATTTAGCTATTTAGTTGCAATTACGTACAGTTTTAGAAATATCTACAATAATTTATTGCGAATGACGGGCTGAAATTCAGTTTTCAGGATTTACCCGATTCCCGAAGCTTTCACCAAAGAAACCTGTTTTACCGATTTGTGAGAGTTAACTTTTGTTTGGTGTTCCACCGCTAGATGTCACCCCTACAGAAAATAGTGAGAATAAAAATCAAATGAACCATTAAATTGTTTGAAGGTGAAAAACATGTAATTAAAAATAATATTCTTAGACTTGTGATACGAATGATATAATTATAGCAATATATTGTTTGGCGTTCGTTAACATACGTTAAATGAGAAAAATCCTTTATTTACGATTGTCTTGTATGACAATTGATTCTCCGTTTCAATGAAAATTTCATACCTCAAAATTTTGAAAGTCAAAGTTGAAAGTTTTGTTTATATTTATATTTTAAATTTAAACAGTAACTTCATAATATCATTAGAACCGTAAATTTAAGCTGATTTGTTATTCGTTACACTATACATCTTTGTTTTACATTTTTGTAAGTTGACGGGTAGTTCATAGATAAATAATGTCATCACATTAATTAAAAATATAAGTTTGTTCAAATAAATATTATTTGTTGTTTAATACAAGATATTTTGGGGATAAGAACAGGATAATAATCAAGTTTTAGAACCTCATTAAGTCCTGAAAATATACTGTTGATACATACATTTATTATTATTACCTTTTTATATTCCATAACCACTCAAAAATATAATCCTGTTGGTAACAGAAAGCTTATTTTAATATAATATAATTAAATATTATAGTACCTAATGTAATGCAATAATATAAAAGATTATGGTATTGTAATAATACAATAAAATAAAATATTATAGTACCTAATGTAATGCAATAAAATAAAAGATTATGGTATTGTAATAATACAATATAATAAAATATGATTGTAATTTTACACTCGTTTTATTGGTTTAATTTTTCTTTTTAAATAAAAGATGGTTATAGAAAAACATTATAGAAATGTAATACAATATAGTAATGTAATCCTATTTTTTTTGACATATTAAAGAACGTTCATATCCGAATTACACTTTAAACAAAACCTCTGTTATGCCGAGTTCACACAAGGACAATAGAGAAGACAATACAATATTGTCTTGTCCCAGCTCCGTGAATTGCCCCGACCGTACAGATTGGAACGTAGGACAATACAACAATTCGACCGTAGTTCAAACGCGGGAAGCTGCGAAATAAAATACACGACAAAGGGCATTACGAGTTAATTCACGAAAAACATTAGGTCTTATATACCAAGATGTATTGCATTGTTCCATTTACGAGACATTTTTAAGCCGAGAGAGCCAGAACGCCGAGAGCTGAGATGCGTTCGCATGGAGCGACTGGCTATTATCCTACTGTCTTGTCCAAGCGCGTTTACACGCGGACAATGCTGCCGGGCGCGGTGGGATGGTAAGACATTGTCCTACGGAGATAGCTTTGCATGTCTATCTCTAGGACAATATCATAGTTCATTGCCTTGCCCTACAACCTTTAGGACAAGTATTGGTACGTCGCGTCGTAATATTCAAGCAATTTCATGGCCATATGAAGTTCAGATTTGTTCTTATAATTGGAAGCACATTTTTTAAAACTACAGTTATATCGAATAAATAAACTTATTTAATTAAAAAAATACTGCAGAAAAAATGAGAAAAATAATCACGACAGTTCTTTTGGTCGCGAAAATCTCGCGAAAATAGTAGATAGTAGAAAGTTTTAGGGCCTTACAAATAAACGTGTTTTAAACGACTAGGCATCGTGAATTCAATTTATAAGTCCTTCATCACGACACAATTACGCAACTGATTAACTACCATTAATTTACGTTTAATAGTAAGGGAGGAAGCGTAGTGGATACTCTGTACCATAACCTGACCGGATATCTTATCAAAATAACAATTCACCACACCTACAAAAAGTGATATAAATTCAAGAAAAGTGACGAAACAAAAACTAGGTTAAATAGGTTATATAGGTAACTATCAAAACTAGTTTTTGTTTCATCACTTTTAATGATTCTATATCACTTTTTGTAGGTGTGTTGAATTTTAATTTTGATGAAATATCATGGAACCTAAATAAACTCAACTAATTTTAGCCAAAAAATGACTAGTGCAATAATTCGTAATGTGTTCGCAATAATTATTGTCACACTACTTTAGTTCGCCCGGCCGCGCCGAGTTAATCGTTCTTCGCTCGTTAAACACGAGGAGTGAAGTCCTGACTCCTGACAACTTCTTGTAAATGACGTGAGACAGAGATGGTGCCATCTGCCCTGTTCTGTTTAAAGTGCAATTAGTCGAGTACCTACTCGGTACACACTCGTTAATTACTCATTTCGCTGCCAACTTAACGCGGAGTGTGAGAAGTCTGACCTAGTGGTTATTGCATTTATCGGGGTACAACGCTTTTAGTTCAATCCTGTCGGAAGGTAATTTTTTTTTCATTTTCTATACGAATTTGGAAAAATGTACTTGTAGAAGTATCTAGAATTTTACACGAATTTTATTCAAACTTTTCATGGTAATTTTATATGATCATTTTGAAAAAAATTACTCTTTGGTAATTAAATTAATGAAATGGCAGATTAACAAAAATTAAATAAACTGGATCGACATTAATTTGTATTTTTTTAAATTAACATAACTTCATTACATAAAATCTGAAATAGTTACATCTCCGCTTAACCAGTGGAATTATTATCGTGATTATTTTTGGGGTATTATGCCGTATTTCAGCCAACGTTTCGTTAATAATTAGGGCAGATTTGGACCAAGGCTTATTATTACTTTTGCCCATTAAAATCACATCAAGTGGAATTTTGCATAATATTTAGCGCAGACCCGTAAAAATCACGGGAAATGTTATTATATTATTAAGGTAGTTATTTTCATGTTAGCTAAAAAGCGGAGACTGTTGAAAAATCACAAAATCTGACTTTCTTCGTCAACATCAACACTAAGAAATTTAAACAAAATAAATAAGCACTTCAAAAAGAGAATTAAAATAATTTTCTGGAAAAAAATATCTCTTATCGATATTATATACAGGTACTTCATGGCTTATCTAAATTCTTAACACATCAGTTCCAATGTTGAAAACGACTAATGAACCAGAAATCACAAACGATTTGAAGTTTCATATTGATTGTAAATCATATAAAAGAATTGAAGATTTCTACATATTGACGAAAAGATTTCTACATATTGATTGTAAATCATGTAAACGATTTGAAACTGCATTTTGATTGTAAATCACGTAAGCGATTTGAAGCTATATATTGATTGTAAATCACAGAAACGATTTGAAGCTACATATTGATTGTAAATCACATAAACGATTTGATCAAGCGACATATTGATTGTAATTCACATAAACGATTTGAAGCTATATTTTGATTTCAAATAACAAAAACGATTTGAAGCTATATTTTGATTGTAAATAACAAAAACGATTTAAAGCTATATTTTGATTGTAAAAAACATTAAAAAAATGTTTAAATCGTATAAATGTATTCTTAAACCAAGAAAGGGTTATCAATAGTTCAATAGTTTATTAGCGTAGAACGTCTAAACGTCAAGTAAATCAATCAAATAAATATCAGTGCGTTTAAATTAATTAATAAAAAATAATTAAAAATTAAACACACTGAAAGTATTGAGACGCTCTAAAAGTAATCTGTTCCATTCTAATGACAACCCTCCCACTTAGGGGTGGTTTTATTTATTGATGTATGGACAGTTGGGTGAAGGGGAAGGGAGGGTGGCTGGGGCAGAGGGTTGATGCCCCCATTTAACACGCCTATGCTATGGTACTGTTACCCACTGTTTCACCCCTTGACAAAAGCACAGAGGGGTGACGTATTGCGGAGGTAGAGTAACAAGAATAAGCTTGAACATGTTACAAATTAGAATTTAAATACTGAAAAATTTAGGTATATTTCAGATTCATGTATTACTGTATCAAATATAATCTCTTCGTATTTTCATACTATCTGTCTGTATGTCTCAGTGATTGTAACTCTAGTTCAAAGAACTTGGAATTCTTTTGAATTTAAGTACCTTAAAAATTGGAACTGACTATATACAAAATTCAGACAAGCGATAAAGTATTAAAAGGTCAAGAATTCAGGTTATTCTCGTGATTTTTTAAGGGGTTTGCGCTAGTTAAAATAATTACTATACGATTTTGTTTGTAAACGAATTTTTCGTTTGTGCTCGTTTATCTTATCACATTAATAGTAGCATGTATTATTTATATTTGTTTTAAGGCTGTTTTTTTGTAATCATTACATATTATAAGTAATTTCTGAATTTTCAAATCTGAAAGTTTATGTAAAGAACATATCAAAACAAGGACAATTGTTGCAGAATGACCTAAAAAAATCTTCACGAAATGTACATCAGTTCCAATTTAGCTAATCTAACGATACTATTTACTGTAGTATTATTTACATTGTACTTGTCGTATTTATTATACTTCATTGTAAGCTTATCCAATATCTATATTTATACAGTATTTGGCCTTAAAATTAAATTATAATTTTTCAATATCAATTAAATAAATTTTGATGATGACAATGAATAATTTTGTGTTGAAATATTAAATTAGTAGGTAGGTACTTTATTATATGTCTGAATTATTGGCACAATTAGTTCCAATTTTGATAATGACAATACTAATTTTCTGTTGAAATATTAAATTACTAGGTAGGTACTTCATCACTTGTCTGAATTACTCGCACAATTCGTTCCAATTTTAAAAATAACACATTAATTCAGAATTCATTGAACCATAGCAAACCATAGTTACACGAGATAGATACTCAACCGAAAAAAAATGTTTATAAGAACCTGCATTTCCAAATAAGAGAAAAATAATAAGTTATCCTAACGTAACGAAGAACTTATAATAAAAATATATCATTCTGACGTAAAACATGGGTACAGATCCTTCATCAATCCATGGTAGAGAATTAATTTACCTTTCATAATGCCTCCACGAAGACTGATCGAGTTACTAAGCCCTTTGCTTACTATTTAAATTGTATATATTCAACTTATAAAAATGATTTTCGTTTTTTTTTAATTAGTTTGCTTTTGGGAAGTGCTCATATTTTCTCATAGAAAGCATTGCGTCTTCCTTACTATCACGGATAGAAATATGATGTAATCGGTGTTAGAAAGAGAAATTTATGAAATTTCTTGAATTTTTTATAAATATTTTTTATATGAAATGAAAAAGTGAGGGGAAAATGATATTTATAGTACATTTTTCTAAAAAAAATTGTGTTTTTTCCTTATCAGTAATTTTAGTGTTTAGACTAAAAAAACTTTTTTGACGTTTGCATTCAAAATTATAATATTTAAAAAATTTATTTATTTGGTTATTTCGAATAATACAATTTGAAAGCGTATTTTAACTCCTTTCAAAAACAGGTTTTGATTCTTGAATAAGTTCAGATTTATTCAATTTTTTAGGTTTTATTGCAAAGTAGAAATTTTCTGACCCCGGACAGAATATGCCTACAAAGCTTCAGTAAAAAAATGTCCATTTGATTGAGCGTAATATTATGTAATAATAATAATGAAAAGAAAGCTAGAATGCCCAAGAAAGACATGGCACGACCAGGTGAATAAAATTCTCGGGTGGGGTTGTGTCAAGACTCAAAAAAACGGGAAAGCTTGTATGAGATGAAGCAAGGAGCGTGTATACAGACAGAGATTTGTGGCGGACCTTCCTTGATGCCTAACCCTCCTGGGAAACGGCTTGATAGTCAATTAGTTAGTTATGTGTTTTCAATATTCCAAATTAACTATTTATTACTCTTATATGATACACATTATGTCATGTCATATAAGATTTAACTAGGGGATGTAACCGTTTAGTACCGACGATTGGCACTTGAAATGGACATATGTAAATACCGCACAACTGCTCCGAAACTGCTCAAAACCGTCTGGAGCTAGTGAGACTATAGCATCTCCAATTAGCGTACTTTATGAGGCTGAATGTATTAGGGAGGAGAAGGAGATAGGAAAAAGGATAGTGGGGGAGTATGTCCTAGGAGTGAGGAAAAGGATGGTATTTAGCTGTTGTTGTTTGTTGTTTCCTTTGGAATTCTGCTGGTTTATGGAAGATTCCCTAGTCACTTATAGTTCACAGATGTTCATCTTATAAGCACTGTCAATGTTAGAGATTTCTACAATACAAACTCTTTTACAATCACCACACGACACTATTTAATGTATTTTAATTGGGGATGATAATTTGCACCATTTTACGTACTTTTCACGAGATTAATAATTACGAGAAGAAAAATAATATGCAACTACTGCTACGATGAAAATTCGAAAATAAAACAAAATAACGTTTTTTCAAATCTTTTTCTTACTTTTTTCCAAGTTAAGACTTATAGGAATGGGAACAAAAACAAGGGAAAGGGCAATTTGAGTGGGAACTGGGATTTGGAATAATCACAAAACTGTTTCAATATTAAATATTAACAAAATAATATCCACGCTTACCGTGACTTGGCCATGAACCCTTAAAGAAATTGACTTTTCCACTGTTTACTTGATATCCCATCGCGAAACCTACCTTCATTTTGACCCGGTTATATAATATTTACCACCTTTCCTGTCATGATCGATGATTCAATATCCATGGATCACATATAATAAATTTGTATATTTTAGCACGATACATTATTCATACACTGGAGGTTATCTTGACACCCATTCATTCCGCTAATGCCTCCAATATAAAATCATACCGTTGATAATCGATTAGATGGCATAAATTTCTCACAACATATGAAATGAATACATGTACCATGGTACCAATGGTAAAGCAAACACTAGATGTAAATTGAAACATCACACATTTATTTAATGCGTTACTAATGTTGTGTCAACACTAGTTATTGCTTTGCGCCAACCTTTTTTTCGGTTGTCAAGCAATGCTATCATTTCACTTATTAATTGATCTACATTGCTTTCTTCGTAACTTGTAACTGAGAGTTGGGATCAGAGTCGGAACGAGGTATTTAGAAGATATAGGATTTAGGAGCAGTCAATCAAACAAACACTGTTAACGTTATGGGATTATTGAGTGAGTGATATGATTTATTTGTTCCCCCTCATCACTGTGCAAACATGGTGAGTCCAATAATGGCCATTCGAGGACACCGACCACTTTCCCCAACCGTTTTAAGGATTTGCATTCTTCTATCGGTTCTCCTGTCAGACTCTACTTTTTTTCTTTTAAACGAATCTACTCGATTATAAAAGCCTCCAACTCTCCCTACCACTCTATAGATAGTAGAGAGACAACATTTATACATACAACAAAGGAAAATAGAAACGAAAAACTAAATCCTTCACATAGAAAGTACAACACTAGAATATTTGTTAATTTTATTTTATCTGTCAATTGATGGAGACTTTATGCAGTTCCTCTGTATTTCTTTGTATAATAAACTATTTTGTGTATTGGCTTTGTCTGTTTTGGTAGCCTAGTTTTATTCTCTGTTCTGTCTGTGAATGTCCGTAATGTATTTAATTTTCTTTTAAGAATATTGTTGTAATAGGTTTTTTATTATATTATGTATAAATATCATCGCGTTCAAGATCAGCATCTGTTTCACTATCTACAACTTCTGACAAGCCACAAGCAGTCCTTACGAAAGGCAGTAAGCAGTGGTACAGGAAGGTGATCCAATGAAGGCCGAAAATAACCAAATATAAAGTAACTTTATATTTTTTGTGTTCTGGATTTATATTTATGCAAGAAAAACTTTCTAAATTATAAAGCAGAAATCAGATTACACGAGGCAAGCAGTAAATACTTCATAAATAAAACTCTGATTTCATCAAGGTTTTTCTGACTAAAGTTCTATGTCAACGCAAAATCGCGAATTTTTCATATTCTATTGAAGTACCCATTTCTGAAGTGTCCATAAAAAGAAAAGACAATTGTTTTTTTTTTAACATAAATTTACCAATAAGAGAAAAAAACCAGGTAGAGACTATCAACTAGTAAGAAAAAAGGTAATAATATTTATTTTTTCGTTTAAATTTTTGGTATTTGGTAAGTTTAGTAATCCGTTGTCATAGTTATATTTTTTTCTGGTTTAAATGTTTATCACTTAAAACAGAAGAAGTAATTTTGGTTGTTTGATTGAAATAGTTATCTGGAGTAAAAATCAATATTAATAAGGTATAGTAAATAAACTAATTATTTTTTTTTTTACCAAATAGTGAAAAAACACAGAATAAATAAATAAAATTTACTTGCGCACGGCAGGATTTGAACCCACGACATCTGGATTGCTTGTTGAGAGCCTTAGCGCTCGACAAATTAATTTTGGAGGTTGCAGTAGTACAAGTAATAGTATATTTTATAGTTAAAGAAGTTATCCGTGGTAATCTTAGTAGTAATTATTCGTAGTTAAAATAATTGAAATGGTAATTATTTTGTAAATTGAAAACAATAACTTTGTAAACATCACTTTTATTTTTATACCTATTGCCGACCAAAAAACACAGGAAAATAAAAGTAGTGTGTACAATGTTAGTGTTTTCTATAAATTATAATGTGACATCACAAAGTATCTGCTTCACGTGAAAATACGTATATTTTATTTGTATCTTTTTTTGGCAGAATAGCGCTTGGGACCAGTACCCAAGTTGCACCATCCTTTTTTCGGCTCTGATTGTTTTAATCATCTTTAGTTCCCTCGTCAAGTTGAAGAACGAGCTTCTAATTAGTTATATGACTTTACATTTCCAAGTTATGAGCTTCTGTTATCATCTTATTAATATAAGGAAAACATAGACGGTATCTTTATTTTATGAGAAGGTATGTAGCCGAAGAGCCCATCATACATAGTCTATATCAAGGTATCAGTTTGTTGCTGGTACTTGATAGATCGCTCGAACGCAGTCCTTAATGTTACATATTTTCCCGCCGTTTCTGGCGACGGTGGCCATTTTTTTAATGGCGTCATTTTCCTCACTCTCACATCCGCCGCCAGAGGCGCTGCCATCGCATTTGAACAATGCAAGAAGAAAATTTATGGAGAAATAAATTACCACTACTGAACTGAACTGCTGCAGAGAAGTTTCAGCTGAAATTAACGCTGAAATGTTTTCAGATTTTGAAACAGTCATTACTTCTTTAATGATTAGTTATATAAATTCTGTGATTTAAGAAAAATTTGTACAACTTTATTACAAACGTAGAGATCAAGAAATTACACGTCTGGTAATGTAAATATGATGAACAGGATTACTCTCTATGGGATGTGTGGGATTGCACTCACCTCCCCACATCCTGGAATTTTTCATATTTTCCGACTTTATGTCCGGGTTAAATCTTCCCCATAGGAAAAACTAAACCCTTCCACACACTTTTCCACAAATGATCATCTAGTCATTCCACATTATGCAAGTCCACTATTTAAGCAAAATAAATACAAGAACAACACGTCAAATCACCAGAGATCAAATGGGAAAATAATTCACCGACTCCAGATATTTTCATATCAGAGGGTTCAGCTCGGTAGAACTCCTAACAGGGCCTATAAATCCCACTGATCCCTCAACATAAATATTTAAAAAATCTTTCGTAATCCTACATGTATTTAAAATGAATGATTTTTGCATTTTATATATAATTTGTTGATAGATCTAATACGCCTTAATTTTTAATGAGAGAGCTAGGTATAATGCCAGTAGCCGAAATAACAAATGGTAATATTTTTATAGTCTGAAAATGCCAAATTCTTTTTATCTCATTTCCTAAATCTGTGTATTTTTTCATTAACAAATTTTTGAATATTACAGGAATTTGGAAGAGCGACATATATATAAAGATTATTATTGTTATTATTATTATTATTAAGAAAGGGACGCTTAAATAGTTGACGCACGCTTAGTGGATTGGAGAGAGGGGAGTCAATTCGGCGTGGATGTACATACTCTTAGTATCGCTCTGGTACCGTTCACACTTGAAAAGTTCCATGAAATGGTATTAGTGTCACGAGGTGTGAACAGCTAGGTACCGTGAATAGAATGGGTAAATAACTTGGGATGCCCTAGGAAAACGTGGAATCATAACAATAAAATACTCACCAGTACAAATGAGGCAATATATTAGTTTTATTGGAAGAAAGAATGTTAAAACTAATTAGTAAGGGTTTTCATCATTTCTGAAAACTCCCGAAAAATATCTAAATAAATAGTCTTTTGGAGTCCTAAAAATTCAAAATATCTATACCAAGAATGAAAAAAAACATGAAGAGAACACAGTTTTGTAACATGAGGTAACCAGAATGATACATATTTATATATACATGTTCTTTATAAAAAATATTATGCACCAATATATAACGGAGAAAATTACAAATGACACAGGTAATCTTAAGGTACACGTGAGAATAAAAATTCATGGATCCAGTTTTAATATGTTGTGAAAAATATAGTTGCTGAACTGTCTGTAAGTGAAGTTTAGAATATCGATGGTCAATGCAGAATCGTTAAGCAGTTGAGTCTGATAATCGCTCTGTTGATTGGCGCGTTCTGAGAGGCAAAAGTCCTCGCTTTCGAAGTATAAAAAAGTGAATATACTTAAATTTTAAACTCCTTTCGGATGAAGTAACTACATATAAGTGAGCTCCATAATTAATTTCCATCAACAATAAACACAACGTACAATGCAAACGATTATAAAAAAACAACTCAACACCTAGAAAAGAAATCAAAGATGAGGAATTTATGCAACATTTTGAAAAAAATATCGTAGGATTTGAAACAAACAGTATTTAAGGCCACGTAGTAAGGGTTCAAAGATGGTTTGAAAGGTAAATTTATAAATACGAATGTTAGAGAAAGCGCTATAACATTAGAAAAAAATGATAATAATTAAGCAAAAATGGTGAAAATATTTAATAAAACACAACTCATTCTCTGTTTTAAATAATTTTCGGTGCTTACTTCTCGATTTTTTTTTCTGTCGAGGGAATTTCGTATAATTAAAGTTTCGGCAAAACAAATGTATAGATATTATCTTCAAAAATTACTTTTTTTTTGGAACTCAAAAACTTAAAGAGAAACTTGTTATAAGTCGGTAGAAATTGGGTATGCGAAGCCTTACGCAAAACCTGGTCCGCCTCAGCACAGGAACCTCTAGTGAAGAGGTTTATGAAAAATTATATGATTTATTTGCATAATTAAAAAAATATTTTTTTATTTTATTTTATTTTATTTGGGATACCAACAGTTTACATTAATAACAGACATTGAGTTACAATAAATAAACCATTTACAGGTTTCCACATAGGTGTTGTATACAAGTGTAGTGATTCCGAGATTTACTAATGAAAATTACATTTCAAGAGACAAGTTATTTAGGGAGGAATAGTGAGGGGGTAGGATGGGGAGGGATCGGTTAGGTTGAGGTATAGTAATAAAAATTAATAGAGTTAAAAGAGTGGTGGTTGTATTAGATAATATCTGTAGTTATTGTTATTGTAATGTATCGAGAGAGTGTCTGTGGGATTTTAAGGAGTGTGGTGCAGAGTTAAATATGTCAAATTGTGAATAGTGTGTGTTAAAAGTGTTGGACGCACGATAGATGAAAGAATTCTGCTTAGAATTAGTGTTGCATCGAGGGAGGCTAAAAATCATGTTTGATCTGGTTCGTCTGTAAGGAACTCGTATCTGTATTCGTTCTAGGAGTTCTGGGCAATCAACAACGGACCTGGCTATTTTTTGAAGAAGGAGTACATCGGCCGAGCTTCTTCGAACTTCTAATGATAGTATATTAAAGTACGTTGCTGAATCTTGGTGACTTAGATGTGGACGGTAGCTGCGGAAATCCAAGTATCGTAGAAAATGATTTTGAACACGTTATTATGAACTTAAATTAAATTTAAAAAATTTAAAATAAGATAGTTAGATGTTGAGTGGTTTAAATGATTTAAAACGTATATCTACTTTCATTGTCTAGCACAGCCATCTTCTGCGTATTTTATTATTTTTTTATGTCCCAAACTGCTCCCAAACTTCTGGAGCCAGTGAGACAATGGCATCCCCAATTGGGGTATGTTGTGAGGTTGAAGGTAGTGGGGAGGCAAAGGAGATGGAGAATAATATGTATTTCCTCCAAGTATATTACCATAGCTATGGGAAATTTGTACCAGTTTCACGACCTTCGTAGTCAAGGGGTAAGGCTCTCAACTATTAATCAGGTCGTGGGTTTAAATCTTGGCGTGCGCCAATAAAATTTATATAATTTATTTTCGTTATTTCAAATAACCGTTCTTCGGCCGTGTTATACCTATGTCCAAATATACAATACATATCAATACATTAAATACATTTACAAACATAATGCAGAAACACATCAATAATATTCACAACTAATTTATATTGGCTATAGCCGTGTTTGGTGACCAGATCTGAATAGCCAGGTACTTCCCCATCACCCTCTTCCCTATCTCCTCCCCGCTACTTTCAGGTTCACAACATGCCTCGATTAGGGATGTCGTAGTCTCACTGGCTCCAGACTGTTGGGAGCAGATAGGACTCTTATGCGGTTTCACATAAAAATTAAAAAAAAAACATCTTTGTTCTTTATTAATATATCCTATATAATACTGATATTCTCATTTGTAGAATGTATACTTACGATTTCATTGCCTGAGAGTGGCTAAGTTGGCATCGCGTTCGGGTCCCACCAAGGCGTGTTCAATTCCTCGGATGACTAAGTCCTCCATCACAACACAAGCAACAATTTCCGCTTACTGTGAAGGTAGTAAGAGATTTACAAATATTGTCATGTTATTCGTAACACAGGATTGTATGTCTTACTTTAAAAAAAATTTATCACGCTTATAAAGGCCTTTTATGGCGTAAAATAAATAAATACAAAGATTACGTTTTTGTATTCAAAACACGATTTTCATAGCTTTACATAAATAATAGGATTGAATTTTTTTTTAAAAACAAAGGAATGATGTCAAACGACGCACAAAATCTAAAATTCAAATTTTCGTTCAATTTTTAAAAGTTGCGCCTGAATATTTGAATATCGAGTGTCGAGTGCGCCGGCAATAATTTCAGATGAAAAAAATGCATTGCGTTCCGCATCCTGCCATCTGAATGGGAGTTTTCTCTTGCAGGGATTACGCAGGGAGCCCCCGTCCGCCGGCCGCCCACCGCCCACCGCCCCCGCAGACCCCGCGCCCCGCGGCCCTCCCCGCGCACGCGCACCGCCGCCCCGGGCCTGCGCCATGGACGCCAGTACCTTAGCAGCCATGGATAAAGACGCACTGAAAAAACAGATCGAGAATATGAAGTACCAAGCCTCGATGGAGCGCTGGCCACTCTCCAAGTCCATAGCAGCGTGAGTACCAACCCACATTCCCTTACTATTATATATTATCCATCAAATACGACTAATTCATCAGACTTTTCTAATAAAGAGGAAAAAATTTCCACGTTTCCTCGATCGATTGTCTCACCCGCCGCGCGAGCGTCAACAATTTCCTTTTTGACGTTTTTGAGGTTAGAAAACAAAACTCACAAAAAATCTTTAAAACTTGTATGAAAACCTTGCAAATCTCTGTTTTTTTTGTGTTACGTTTCGTGCTTTATTGTGAAGAAAACTGTGCTGAGTTTGTCGTGTTTTTGTGTCAAGTAGAAAATTGGATTTCCTCGTTCGTGTGTTTCGCTGCGAATCGTTTTTATGCATACGGGTAACTTCATTAAAATAACGACGGGAACGAATCGCTTTTATCGTTGTTATTTTAAATTTTATCGGATTTACGCTTTATTTCACATTACTGTTAAATGTGTCGCTTTTTTCTGTTCGTGAATTATTTAGTATTAATTTATTAAGTGATTCGTCCAAAGATTTAAAAATGTACTAGACAACATATTTAATATAAAAAATATTTTCCAAAGTGTAACTAAATTGTAATAATAATATCATATTTACATATGCCGAGACATCTTATTAGATTTGACAAAATTTTTAGAAAATGATAAGTGTTTTAATCTGAAATAATTACATTTATTTTTTCACAGCTTTAATAATCGCAAATTTACTCTGTGAAGTTCTTTTAAGTAATGAAAAAAACCTTGTAAACACCAATATATAATCAAAATAATCGACATGTTTCGAACCCAATTATTTCTTCCTCAGGATAAACGTATAATGTATTCATTACTTTTGAAACATGTCGATTATTTTTTATTAAATAATAATGTATACCAAAGCTATTTATTTTTACTAAACACATATTTTAATATGAGAATTATTGTTATCTTTAAGTTATTTTAATATACGAAATGTTATGGTTATCTTTGCCATTTGACTTATTTAGCGTATCTAATATTTACGGCTACTTGATCATAATAAGTTAAGCTCAAAAATAATCTATTTGATACGTACTCGATTGTCACTAGCTGCGTGTATATTATTTACCCATGTATGTTACTGATAGATAAATGATATTAATCCACAAATCATCCTTTCCTACCATCGACCAAAAAAATCTTGAAATAATCATAATAATCAACGGTTTTTTATCTGAATAAATGTGACGCCTCAGTTTGGTGCCATTTTTCCACTACTTTATTTGTTTTGATTTTTAATTAAAAAATAGTTACTTGTGTTTATAGCAAAATACATAAAGTATAAATAATTATACATCGAAACATATTAGGTTTGAATGATTTCTATACATCGAAACATTTTAGGTTTGAATGATTTCTATACATCGAAACATATTAGGTTTGAATGATTTCTATACATCGAAACATATTAGGTTTGAATGATTTCTATACATCGAAACATTTTAGGTTTGAATGATTTCTATACATCGAAACATATTAGGTTTGAATGATTTCTATACATCGAAACATATTAGATTTGAATAATTTCACTAATCTGTCGTAATTTCAGAAAAAAAACATTAATATTTTAAATTTATATTATTCATCAAAATAATTACATACAGCCGGCTTTTTCTATTGAAAAATATTACATGGTGAAAGGTGTCAATAAATTATTAGATATATAACATTATTTAACTCGGAATGCATCAGCAAAAAAATGCCTATATTTTTCAGTTACTAAAAATAATAATGCATAAAAATGATTATTGCTAATTTATTGAGAATCTTTTCAAATTATTGTTAATTGCGGTTAAAAACGGGATTGCAGAACTCACAAATGAATTAAAAGTTTTCCTGATAAACTTTTATTAACTTATATATGATCGTGGGTTCATGAAAATTCGAATATTTTTGAATTTTAACGTAATTTTTTTTATATCGTCATGATATACGAGTATTATCAATGCTAATCGATAAAACATTATTAAATTGATTTTGTATTAATAAAGCCTGTTCATTAATTGTGAAGGCAAAAATCAATTTCACTCCGTATAGGGACGAATACACCAAACATTCTTTAAAAAATATTAATAATGAAGTGTGTTTTTGTCAAAATTAATTTATTGTTAACGGTTTTGTTTTCATTGCTAAAAAAGTAATGCAATTTTAAAGTCATTAAATTATTATTATTGCAAACAATTTTCCTGTTGATTCCATTAAGGCGGGTTCCAGAATAAAACGCAGTGACAACATTGTACACGCGTTAAATGTTAATAATATTATGATATTGGATAAATATTTGCACTGCACGCAGAATTCACGAATACTAGTTTGTTTACCTTTGCATATGGATACATTTAAAATACGCACACTGGAAACAATGGTACCGTTATGATACAGGTAACTACTTGTTAGCCTGCACCAGTTAATTAAGAATTAACTTGAATGCAAATTTGGTTACGACTTGTAAATTGTATTACACTTTCTTTTATTAAAATGTCTGAAATTGTCGCTCATGTTTTTTAATGTGATACGTTATTATAATACTAAAGGGATATATATATATATATATATATATATATATATATATATAACTAATATTTAAGATTGTAAGTTGCCATTCATATTTCTGCAGGGTGTAGGGGGTAGAGGACACGTCAAAAAATTCAATGTGTTATATTCACTGATAAGAAATCATTTTCATAAGTGCTTCATAATATTTAGGAAATAAAATAACTTAGAGCAATTTATTATTTTTATTTATTATCATAGTAATAAATAAAGAATAACTGCGTTTTGTAAAAAAATCGCTTAGGCAAACGGGGGGTAAATAATAATTAATTTTACTTGTGCCAAAAATTCAATATTGTGGGCATTTGCAATTTTTCAGTTCTTTTTATGTGCATAATGAATTGATTCTGAAAATTTCTTCTGAAAAAAAAAGCATTTTCATTTGTCTGCATAAAATTTTATTATATGGAAGTTTGGCAGGTGTACGTTGAAATTAACATCTCTAACAAATTATTTTACAACCTTTTTACAGACTACTTTGAGTTCCTACCCAATTACTGCAGGGTCGTAACGGTCAATACAATCGAATAGATCTTTCACAGCCTTCCACTTTTTCCTTTTTATTTTACCTACTTCACCAAATATATCCAATTATTTTATTTAGGTTGATTTGATTGTTGATGACTTTACCATTAATGTTTTGGGCTTTCCATAACTCTAGTGCCTCCAAATAATCTAGCCTGTTCCCTTTATTCCGTTTTTATAAAGTAACCTTATTATTATTGTATTCAGATTTCATGAAATTTTTTTATTATAGGGTATAATAAAGCTCAATAACTCAAAGTCAAATATACGTAAAAGACACACCTAGTTTGAGATTTCATAAACTTTAACTTAATTGCCAAGATAATCAAGAAATGACAAATTGAAAAGTTAAAACGATCGTGTTTCGCAAAAATGATTCTCTGCTATTATAATACTCATATCACGACTTTTCCTTGCTTCAAAATCGAACAAATAAGCTTTTTTTCTACGGTAAAGATATATATTGGGATACTTTCAAAATAAATACAATCGCGATTACTGCCCGCGTAAATACACGCAGACTGCACGAACGAATACATGCCATAATATTCCTGCGGCAAATATGGAAAAATATTAATTTATGAATATATTTTCCGTGTCACGCATGGCCATGTCTCCACCCCTACGCAGTTCCTACCCTGTATCCCAAGACTCGGTGAAGACCGCTCACAGACTCGGGAGTCGGGTGTCCACCTCTCACTGCCGGTGCTTGGTGCTCGCCGGTCATGAGTAGTTGAGCTTGTAAAGGCCCCAAACAAAGAAAAATCAATAGCGCGTGGGGTCGTGTCCCGCTCATGTCGCCTTCTTGGCCGTAATCTGTCGCTTTAAATATTGCGGAATTAAATCAATTACACGCTTGCTCCCATACGTGTTGAAATTATGAATATGGAGAAAGAAACAGTTAGCACGTATGAAATTTTTTCTCGATACTTTTCAGTTCACAAGTTATTTTCCTGGGAGTTCTTAAATATATCAATGAAAATATCCCAAAAATATGTCGATGATGATTTTAGAAAAAATTAAGTCAAGATTTGAAAAAAAATCTTTTGATTTTGCTGATCTGTTGAAATTTTTTTTCAAATTATTCGTAATCCTGTTAAAAACGGGATTTCAGGCCGTTTCCTGTTAAACTTTTAGTACATTCCTAATACATCGGAAAACGTGTTCATGCACCTGTACAATGCCTTGAAAATATATAATGACGGAATCCAATCCAATCCAAAAATATTATGTTTTTTTTATGAACACATGTTGCGACATCGCGGTGCTACTTCCCTCTTTTACTAAAAATTTAACAGGAAATCTATAAATTCATTTGTTAAGGGCCTGCAGTCCTGTTTTTAACTAGACAACGAATAATTTGAAGAGATTCTTAAAAAATTAGCAATATTTTATGTCAGTAAGTTTTCTCCGTGCCAGAGAGTCTAAAATATATTTTCATTATTTTTATTGTCGACGAAATAAGATATACATTTATTATAATGAAACCAGGCAGCGTATTATGGGTAGGCTTTGAGTAGAGATAAATAACAAGCTGATTACGTTATTTTATATTAGTCCCGAGAGTCGCCAGTTTTTTGGTCCATATATATTTTGTTCAATTGTTTCGACTTCTGATGTCAACTTCTGCCCCCCATAGCTCGAGATTAATGATAGTCATCCACGACTTCATTTATCATTCGCATTCGCCGCCCATATCTGTATGATATATTCCTGCGTAGATACTCTATCTCAACCCCAGGAGGGTTGATGTGTGAATATTTCTGCGATTTAACAACCCCCAGTGTCTTCCTTATAAATTTTCTCAGGATCGTCCGAATCATTAATTTCAATCGTACTTAAGGGTTGTATAATGCCACAGAACAGATAATCTCAAGGAGTGTGATCTATTCCTGTTAGAAAGAATCCGGATGTCACCGATTTACTCTATTTGAAGCTCCGACAAGTCAATGAACTATTTTTTTTTTTCAATTAAATAATTTGAAAACTTGAAAGTATTTGAGCATTTTTTTATTCGGGTACACGGACACGCCCACAACACTCTTCTATTTTAATGTTAATTTTCCCATTCAAAGATATTTTTCCTTAAAATCAACCTTAAAACATTGGAATTTCTATAAAAGTTATTTATCTTTTTTCACTTCTAAAATCATGTTGAATCATCTCCCAAAGTTAGTGCACTTTACCCCCGGACGCCCTGTATAATACAATTTTTTCTAATGCTAGATTGTATACAGACTACAAAACATTTTTACAGCTATTGTTGAAATTCTTTTTGTTTGGTTTCCGATTATGTGCTCTAATAATAAAAGTTTACAAAAATGTTAATGTTGAGATGAGTTTCATAATTTAATACCAGAATTATGAGTTCAAAAGGGCTAAAAATTTTAATTTATAATTTTCGAATGTTCTTTGCACTTTTTTGCTGGCTTAATTAAACATTTTGATAAGTACAATAAATTACTAAGACGAGTTGTAAAATAAAAACCTAATGTGGGTATGAAAAGCATAGCTATCCTAAAATATTAAATTAATTTGAAATACTAGCTGTACCCCACCACGCGTTGCTTTGGCTAAGTCTTTTAGTGCAGATAGAGGAATAATAGCGGGTGTTTGCTTTTACGTCGAACAGAAGACGCTGTTTTTCAATAAAAGCATGTGTGTCCAACAGATTGAGCTGTTAAAAAAAAATCATTTTTTTACCTGTCATAGGTGATATCTCTATAATATATATGTATACACAAAACACACTCGTATTCGAATGCAACGTTTTGTCAAAATTTCAAAGGATTCGGTGAAGAACTTTCGGAGATGTAAGATTTTGAACAAACGAACATTTTTATTGAAACAGATTTATCTTCTTTTTTTTAATTAGATTCATCGGTTCCATTTTATGCTCACTTTTCTTAATTTTAGGTGAATTAATTTCTTGTATTTTAATATTGAAATTGTCTATTTTACAAGCAAAATAATTCAGGAGCATTTTCACAGAAAAAAACATCTACCCAAAACGGTTTATTTTTGTCAACGGTGAGTGTTATATTTTAAATCTTTTAAAAAAAGTGAAATTGGGTTCTTTGAAAGATAAAGCAAACACACTAATGTTTTTATTAAAAACAGTTATTTATTGTAGAACTAAAATGTTGATCTTTCGCTTAGCGAAACCTTTTTTTACAAATACATAGATATTTTTCTCTTGTCGAAATTCGCAATTTTCGTGTTCTTTTTATATAAAAATGGCTTTTTATAAATTAGTTGAGCTTAACAGAAAATTTTAATCCCGAAAGATTATTCACTTAAAATAGTCTCATAAAAAAGAAAACTATTCGTAGATATCTCTCTTTGTGAAAACGCTTCTCAATCAAAAAAATTACTCCTCTAGTTCACTTAGTTTTCGATAAAGAACAGTCAATACACGTTTAATTAATATCTTAATGGAATAATCTTGTTGTTTTTACGATGATCAATCAATTTGGCACTCTGTTGCAATAATTTCACACTAGTTCTGTTTACTGTCCCAAATATAGTTCGTGGGTAATAAGTCATTAGGAACTAAAGTTATTTATATTCATCCATTCTGATAACTGGTAGTATAAATTCAGCTGTTACGTCATCATATTATGTTTATATTAGCGTAGTAAATACTTAACATGAAACCAACATAATATGTGCGAGTATGAAGTAAAATATAGACGGATAAAAATTAGAAGTGTCAATATGTACCGACGGATTTGAAAGAAAACTGAAGCCGACAATTTAAATGAGGCTCATAAATACTTGGAGAAGGAAATGAAATTATTTTTCTTTTATAACACCAAAGTTTTTCGAAATTTAAAATTTTTTCGTCAATTTCATTGAAAGTAACGAAAAATTGATCTATCTTCGGGCACATAGACACGCCCACAACGAACTTCCATTATTTTATCTCTTCAGTGTATTAAATCAAGATACGTAAGTCTTGGAGGAATGTGAATCGAAAGTAAGGTCAAGATAAAATTAAAAAAATGACATTAAAAAAAAATTATATCTGGAATGTCATGCTGGAAAATCTAGTCGGTACATAATGCTTTCTTGAAAATGACCATTGAAATCACCCTGAAAAATATAAACCAAATAAATACACTTTTGAAATTCCGAATTAAAATAATTTTATTGCAATAAAAAATTATATTACAGGTAGGTACTTATTCGCTTTTTTAATTCTTGAAATATCGGTTCCAATTTTGAAATAAACAATTCAAATTATTTTTATGTTAAAAATCATATAATGGCTTGTTGAATTTCTTGACACAATCTGTAACAATTTTCAAAATGACACTTAAGTTCACAACAAATTCAAGTTAATTGAACCAGAGTTTTAATCACTCACAGACAGACCCACCGTTTGATGGTGAGTGATTGATTGATGATCGTAATTTGAGTCCATTAAAATTTATTATCTCCCCATTCATGAGTGCGAATTATTTTGTGGAACTTAAAAAAGTGTTTTTTGAGTAAAGCAAGTAGTTAACACAGTTAACTACTTGCAGACTAATATCTCCGTTTTGAGGTCAATGGGATAGTGGATTTTCTTTATAAACATATACTCTCCTATTAAAATGCGGAAAGAATAATATTTACACGAGAAATTTAAAGAATATTTGTAAAACGGTTTAATGTGTTTATGTTTGAAGTTATTTACTATCATCTTGGTAGTGCGTATTCGGTTGTGCAATTCATAAATTCCAAACATTTCTCTGTTTTGTTATGAAGATCATGGCGAACGGTAGAACATTATATGTATTGAGAGAAATAATAGTAAACTGACTTAAATACAAACCATGTAAATGAGAAGATATCGTCAACAACGCAAAGTTTTATTTAAAATCTTCCTGTTTAATTTCTGTCACGGATCATCAGCAGTTGTTAGTGAGAAGAGTAAATGTAAAAATGGTTTATTTTTAAATTTAATATAAATGAAATTCAATAATGTTGAGTTCTGCAAGTATTTTAGTGTTTTATTATTGTGACAGCTGTTTCGGCATTCAGGACAATTATCAATATGTGATTTAGCCACACTATGACGAATTATTTACATAATTTTATTGGCCTCTATTCATTTTATTTTGAGAGATTTTTAAGTGATTTATTAATTTTCAAAGAATCACTGAAAATCAAAGAAAATATTCTAAATCACTAGAAACATATAAATATTAATAAGGTAGGGTTGAATGAAATTATTTAAAAAATGTGTGTCTCAATGTGGCATAACCACATTTTGTTAATGACCTTGAACACCAAAACAGCTGTCTAATAAAAAACTAAAATACTCACAGAACTTTGTAATACTAAACATGTTTAAATACGATTTACTTCCAATTTTCTAAAAAATACACGAATTTCGACGAAATAAACAGAATAGCAATAAAATAAAAATTCTAACGAATTTTCTTTTAAAAATCACGAAGACGTAAAAAAAAATCACTCTAGTTGTGACGTCATTACAGAGAAATGTGTTTTAATAAATTTTTTCCATTAAATCGAGTGATTTTTTAAAACCAATATTCTTTAAATTATTATTAATTTCATTCTCTCATGTGAAAGCCAATATAAAATAATATGGAGGAATGCAAAAAAAGTCCCTCAAATTCTACTATTTAACATTAAAAAATACATTGTAGGAAGGCGACACTTTTCCCGCCCCTATCAAGATGGGGGAGGGGGTAGAAAAGTTCGGGGAGCAGTCACTCAGTGACCAACCGCGGAACGAACAACACCTCAAGCACATTTTACCTCAAGTTTTACAAGAACAACTTAATATGATTTAACTGAAATACGCGATACACTCATGTAAGTACGCTGCCGCATTAATTAGGTAACTAATTAATAGTACACGTTACTTAGCCACCGCTGATTAGATTATTTTATTTATTTTATGTGAATGGGAACTCTTTGCCGAGATATTGGTTTCCCATAATATATACGTGCCGCCAATAGGACTAAATGAATACGTTATCACCGCCTTGTAACACATGAAGTAATAACATCGCTTTCATTTATAATCTATGATTAACATTGTGAGGTTTGTGTCAGAAACCCCATAATCCTGAGATTTAGTCAGAAACTTTTACCTGGAGACCTTCGTCAAAGACGTCGAAAATGCACGAAGCTTTAAGCTCCGCACTTCACAGTACAAAGCTTTGAAGCCGCCCAACACGGTTGTTGTGGGAAGGCTCTGGCGGTGTTTTCGGAATCGCCATTCTGGAATCCGGATGAAAGAGCTTCCAACTTTTCATGGAAAAACGACAAAGCTGTCAAAGCAAATATTCCCGTCATAAAGAGTGTTTGTGAAGTGATAAAAGTGAAAATAATAACGTGTTTTTTTTTTCATTTTACACTAGTTTACTCAGATTATTTTTTTAGGCTTTTCTTTTCTTTATCAAATTAACTTTGCTTTTAACTTTGACCTTTGTGCGAAGTAAAATATTATTTATTTTGTAATTTTTGGCTAATGGCTTCCACAGTAAAACCGCTTAGAAATACAGCGCAAAAATACAGTTTAAAAGTAATTCAAATGGGAATAACAAAAGTTTACTTTAAGTGATTTGAAGATGACACAAAGTAAAATTAAATAAATGATCAAAACAAAAAATTGTAATATTTGTTGCTCACAAATTATAAATTAATGAATCTTAATTCCGTTAATAAATACCGTTTATGTGGTAGTATTTATACAAATATTTCTAGGAATATAATGTAAAAAGTTTCTATGAGAAATAAGAGCGCTAAACAAACCAAAACCTTTACTGTGTATTTATAACAAACGTTTGATAAAACAACACTGTTCTTAATTTTCATTGTGTCATGCGACTAAGAAATGTTTTAATATGTAATTGATTGTTCGCCACAGGGTTTGGTTCAAGTCTCATGTACAAAGACAAGAGGTATTCATTTTATTAGTCCTTTTCTCCAACAAAGGAGAACCACAAAAATATTTCGGTTACCTGAAAATAAAGTCCCCTATGGCTTATCTAAAGGTTTCTTTCGAAAACAAAACACCGAGGGTTCTGCTGTTGTCAGCCAACATATTTTCTTTTATCTTCACACAAGCTTTCTGAGTAAGAAAGGAACTTCAAATTATATATTATTATGTTCCAAGTATTGAGAAATTAAATACTTTTAATTGAATTTTTACTTCGTTCAAATGATTTCTTTATTTTTCTTGTACTCTTACGCATCTTTGGTGAAATGTTACAGAATCAGTAAAATCCAAAAAAATACATAGACCTATTTTGATCTTCGACATGTTTTAACACTGTTTGTCTGGATATGGTAATAGCATTTTCCTATTTATAAAAACTACGTTTTTTTGTAAGATAAAAAAATCATAATTTCAAACTTTTTTAATTTTTGGGGTATTATGCCTTTTGGGGTATTATGTTGCGCTACCTCCTTCTAAAACAAAACAACATTTTCATTTTTCAATTCTTCTCTTTGCGTATATTTGTCGAAGTTATAAAATATTAATCAAGTTGTGTTATATATGTTATGTTATATTAGCATGATCGGTAATCAATTATTTTTTTCTAATAAACTTATTACACCTTTTTAAAAAATATATATCTCAGGCATCGTGTTGACAATACGTTATTTTTAGTATAACACGTGGACTCCAGAAATGACCCAGTGTTTTCAAAAACAATAATTACAACATATGCATTTTATTGAGGCTGATTTCCTTTAGTGTAATTTTTTTACTAAATATGTATGCAAAATTTGAGATTAAAATTAATATAATCTGACGTTTTGTGTGAGTGATAAGTGAAATTGTATATAAAAACACGCGAAAATGACCACCACCGCTAGTTAAATTTACACACACGCCGAAACAGTGTCTCGCTCGTTCTAACACAACAAGAATTATTTTATCTCCACTGCTTGTGATTTGTTTAGACCCAACGGAGTCGACGTTATAAACGTTTTTTACTTTACAGACACTTTAATAAGTTGAATGACAACTTATTTAATTTGTGTAACACACAATCAAACCACGACGACACTCATAATATAAAATAAAACCAGAAAGAGAAATCTTTTTTATTTACGTTTGTGACATGTCAGGAAAACGGTGACCAGATAAAACATCACAATGATAATTCATCACATCTTTAAAAAGTTATATAAAGTCATGGAAAGTGATGAAACAAACACTTTATTAACTGGGTTAAGTAGGTTAGCTTAGGTTAGGTTAGGATAGGTTAAAAAAAAATTCATCGTTTCTAATGACTTTATATCACTTTTTAAAAGTGTTTTGAATTGTCACTGAGTTGAGTTATCATGGAACCCAGGAAAACAATTGACAATTTTTAAAAAATTATAAAAAAATCCTCTAGTTAGAATCATAATTTCCGGTCAACTTAAAAACTTTCACTTGTGATAACGATCTGGTCTTGTGCTGTTTTAAGGCGAAGCTTAATGCTTAATCAATCATTATGATTACCAAAAAATTTAGTTTAGATAAATTGAAGTTTTTCTTATCGTTTCGCTTGAGTAGAATACAAATAAAAAAATAAATTACTCAATAAAAAATATAAATGTAAGCTTCTAAAAAATTTTTTTTTCAATAGAAATGTATGAACGCACAAGGGAAACAACTTAAAAAAATATATATATAATTGCTAAGATTATTTGTGACAGTTTCATTTAGTTAAATTTGTTTGCTTTCTTATAAAATTATTTACAAAATAAATAAAAACCAGTTTTGTGCTTGAAATCGAACGTTTCTAGACTCCGTTTGTCAAGCGATTTTAATGCTCATTACCTACAAGTTATACCAAGAATGTACACATTTTTGGCTTGTAGCTTCCTCTTAAAACAAACTAAAGTGGGCGTTGCCGTCTTAGCTAACTTCAATTCCATCCCAAAAATAATTATAATGCAGAATCAGTTCCTTGGTTTCGATACAAGAATAAATCCATTGTACAATAGAAGTAAGCAACAGTCTTGAATCAGAGATTTATTACTTTGTATGTTGGGAATAATAATTGATGTTGGCAGAACTTCCTTAAGGATAAACGCTAATGTAACTAGCTTAACTTGAGTGGATTTGGAAATATATAGAGCAACGTAACAACAGCTAAGTTTTGGGAGCGAAACCTTATTACGATGAGGTAACATGAGGACACATTAATACTTTTCGTACTTCTTGTTAATTTAGAAATGGTAAACGAAATATTAATATATTATTATAAACTCTTATTGCTGTACCTACTATTTGAGTTACTTCTTCTAACTATTATGATTCCTTGTCACATATATTGCTACCAGTACTTGGGCAATGCGCTGGCCTAACGTGTACAGAACCACTTAGCGTATATTGACTTTGGCACGCGTTGGCCGACAACGTTGGCCGGCCATCTCGATTACTGGCGGTTTTTCATGCACACATCAAATGATCTTAGCGCCAACTCGGTAACAGCGTTCACACGTTGGCGGGTTGGCACCCAACGTGTACTAGGGACTTCAGAAACATTCCTATAGTTTCTTATGCTCTAGGAAGCAGTGTTGGCTTTCACTCCTTCAAGCCACCAAAACACCGTTCTGTGGGCATTTTATGTAAATACCGCATAAGAGTCCCAACTGCTCCCAAGCGTCTGGAGCCAGTGAGACCAATCGGGGTATGTTTTGAGGCTGAAGGTAGTGGGGAGGGGAAGTACCTGGCTATTCAAATCTGGTCATCAAACATGGCAAAAGCCAAATCAAGCAATGTTTCAATTCCGAATGGTGGTCTTACACCAGGGCAAAAATAATAGTGTCTTCGACTCTGGAACGCGCCGCAAATATACTATATATTATTTTTAATTAATAAACTGTATAATAATGCAAATTATTTAAATAAAATTTACTTGCGCACGCCAGGACTTTAATCCACGATCTTCGGTTTGCTGATCGAGAGCCTTACACCCCGACTACGGAGGCCATAGAGAGAAGAAGAGTTTTAATAAAAGAAGCCTCTTTCCTATTCAGGTATGTGTTCCACACACCCTGCGTTTTTAGCCCATTGGAGCCAACACAGTTCAACGAATCTTGCCATTATTGACTTTTCATACGTTTCTTAAGGCTGGTCTATCGGTCATTAAACCTTTTTTTTCATCCTAGACGTAAAAAAAATAAAACAAAACGTAAACAGTTGTCACACGTTAAAAGAAATAAAATCTTTTAGTCACACATAAAGCTACCAGCCAATAAGTATGCGTTATGCAAATGAAAATAATGTTGATAGCTCTCAGTCAAAGTATAATACAGTTAAAAAAGGACATAAGTTTATATGATCGAAATAGCTCAGTGGTCAGAGCACTTCCTCGACAAGGAAGAGGTCCTGGATTAAATTCCTAGATGCACGGAGAAAACTTACTTATAAAAATTGCTAATTTATTAAGAATTTCTTCAAATAAATCTGATTAAAAACGAGATTGCAAGCCTTTAACGAAACGAATTGATCCTAATATACTTTTAGTAAAACAACAATGTGTTATCTCGATGTCGAAACACGCGTTCATAAAAATAATATTTTTTTACATTTTTTCATTTCATATTATCAGGACAAATAGAGGTGTATGAACACATTTTCCGATTTATTAGGAATGTACTCAAATTTGTACAATGCAATCCCATTTTCAACCGGATGTTAATGTGAATCTTATTTCGAAAAAAGTTTAACATTTTTTTGAGATCGTATATTCTTCAATGATTTGATATAACATTGTCTTTTTCATATTTGATGTGACAAAAATCACTTCATATTATTTGAAAACTAAGCCAATTCATCACAAGATTGACATCGTCCTAGTCTATGAATCAAAATTAACCCAAATGGATGGAACTTTTTGACGCCCTTTTTACACCGTCCACAAAGGCAATTAATTCTCTGACTACCATTCATGTCACAATGAGTCCGATCCTCACAAGGCTTGTCACTTTTTTCTCAGACCCCCGTCACCCCGTCAGAGGGACACTCGGAGTAGGACGCTGAAAGGGTTAGGGCGGGGTCTAACAGGCCAAAATTGTGTTAAAAATCTATTGGTCCTTTACGGGAAACTTTATCTCTCTATTGAGAAAAAAAAATCATTAAATTATGCGGGTTTTATGGGTTCACGAGAAGGCTGCAAAACCTCGTGATTTATCGAGAATATTTTATTTTTATAATTTTTTTTTATATTTAATTATTTGAATATTACATTTAATTACAATAATGACGTATTTCCCATCTCACTAGGTGTGTAACGCCTGTGTTGAGATTGATTGGCAAAATTCATTATGATTTAAATCTAACACATCCTAAAAAATTCTACAAAAAAAGAAAGCATAGCAAGGTGTTTTCTATTGGCATTTTCAACCAACATATTTTTACGAAACGTTTCCCTCTCGCATTGTGCAGGTAAACAAAGCATCATAAATGGTTTAATATTTGCAGAAAACATCCCTCAGACAGATTTAAATCTCTTCCGAAAGAGATTCTGAATTCTGAAATACTTAACTGAAAACAACACTTACAAAATTTACTTTTATGTCATTTTTTTATATAATATTATGTGACAAATAGGAACCTATCCTAAAACGGGAGTTTCCTAGTTGGATAGTCGAAGTTTTAAATGTACTGTAAAATAATATTTTAATATGACTTTTTGCATTTTTTTTTTACATTAACCATACACAGGAAATGATTTTCCTCAGGGCCTATGACATCTTTGGATGTGCTATGTAGAGGGTGTTTTTAAAAAAATGAAGTAAAGAAAGTTCGAGCTAGGAAAAGAGTATAAGGGGTGTTGTAGGAATCTAGGGATCAGTGTGTTCAGGAGTGAAGGAGATATGTCTCATATAATATATCCCTCACACTGCGGTGCAAGGCAATGAATGAGTCGAGAGACCAGTTGGAGAGATCAAAAGGTCTCCTCTGCAAAATCATCAAACATAGCGAACCACTTGAGGTGACTTATAGCAGATTTGTTGGTTATCCAATAAATGGTTCCCGGGGCGGCGGTAACCAAACCCGCCTCCCAAAATTTTCGATGCTGATATCAATACATTTTTTTCTTTCTTCTTTATATTTGTTATACTTACGAGTTGATTCATTTTGTTCCTATATTATTTATTTATATTATGGTGTTAGCTGTTGTGCTAATGCGGATAAATTAAATTGCATATCGCATTCCTGTAGCTGGAAATAAAAACATTATCATTTCAATAATTGTCATGTTAATTTCATTGCACTTATGTAATGTATTTAGACTTGTTTATGTAAAAGCCCTCAATGAGTTAATAAATAATTAAATATATATAAAAATTTTGCCTGCTTGCGTTTGTGCTCGCAAAACTCGAAAAGTATTCGACCCATATCGCTGAAAATTTCAAACGTTACTATTATTAGTTCCAGGAGTACTTAGAGTGTGGTTTAAATGGTAGAAGAAGTCGAGAACGCCCGAGGAATAGTTAACGCAATATCTCTGAACCGGAATGATGTAAAGTGTTTTTAACAATAACATTGTGGTTTACAGTTGTAAATAGCGTGAGAGACGCCCGAGAAAGATATTAACAATAGCTACACTAGTTTTTAAAAAAAGTCTGTGTACCCACTGCACATGCACTCAAAATAACCCATTTTTAATTTAACCGCTTTGCACAGCAAAATCAGATAAGCGCCCCCAAAAAATTTATATTCATCTTGCTTCCATTGGTATTTCATTCATTTCTATGTCATTTATTTTAACAGAACTTGCGCCTCAGAGATGTTTAATGCAATGCAACAGTCTACTTCATTCTATTTCTGACGACTCTTTCAAATACAAGATTTTTTTTAATACTCTTTTATTCCGTACTTCACACATATTGAAAAAAAACCGCAGAGTGCGCTATTACTTTGTTGCGCGAAGTTCGCTTGTTGGTGCTTTAACCCCCCAAGCTCTGAGATCGTAGGCAATAGTGCTCACCGCTCTCCACTGAGCCACTTGGGCACGTTTCCCAGGTGATTGTTTGCAAGTAGCACGATAACTAGGTCACGTGTTCGATGCCCGTATAGTGTAATAATGGTTCCATGACAACTCAGAAAAATGATAAAAAACACAAACTTTTGAAAGTTAAAATCATTAAAAGTGATAAAAAAAACAGCCTATAAACCTAACCTAACTTAACTTAAACTAACCCAACCTAACCTACCGGAAGCCGAGATTTCTTATATTGAGAAATACTGACCATCAAATTTAGCAGAATCATCGGGACTAGCAGTTAAAAACCCGCTCCGCGGGTTTTTTTCTGCTAGGCCCTGCGGGCGGCACTTAGTTGGGCTTCGCCCAGTTTAAGTGATACTAACAACAGTTACATTTAATAGGTAGATATTAGGTCATACACAGAGAGAGGGTGAGTATATATTGTTAAAAAACGGAACAGGAAGGCGTTTAGGCATAATAATAATGACAGTTGTTCAGGTAAAACTTTACCTTTCCCGAATAATTGCCTAAATGGCTAAAGGTAAATTAATATAGGTAAATATTCGGAATCGCTGGACACGGAAAATAGGAAATATTTTTAAATAATACCTTCTGATTTACCTTAATTACTATAAAAGGAATCGAACACCATTTGGGAAAATTTTAATTTTAGCTTTTTAATTTTTAATTACGTAAAATGAAAATTCGCTTTCGCTGTATGGGATGACAGCCTGAATAATTTCTGTTGATAACATTTTCTTTTGTCGGTATTCCTGAAATGAGCGGCTAGAGACAATTGAAAAACGTAAATTAAAAAAATATAATGTAATACAATATTCCGGCAAAATAGTGCCTACTTAGCACAAATGATTTATTTAACTATTATTTTATTTAACCTCACCTATAATAACCGAACATAACCTATAATAATCCAGCCTAACCTATAATAATCCAACCTAACCTATGTCCTAACCTAACCTAAAATAATCCAACCTAACCTATAATAATCTAACCTTACCTAAGCTTACCTCACCTATAATAATCCAACCTAACCTAACCTATATCCTAACCTAACCTATAATAATCCAATCTAGCCTAACCTAACCTAACCGAACCAATCCTAACCTAACCTATCCTAACCTAACCTAACCTATACAAATCCAACCTAACCTATAATAACCCAACCTAACCTAACCCATAATAACCCAAGCTAACGTTACCTAACCTAACATAACCTGACTTATCCTAAGCCATAATAATCCAACTTAATCTAACCTTACCTATAAACTAACTTGAACTATACTAATCCAACCTAATCTAACCTAATCTAGCATAACCCAACCTAACCTATCCTAACCTATAATAACTTTTTTTTAAATATTTCCTTACTTGTAAAAGAAACCAAAATACCAAAATAATATTTGTATAGAGTAAATTATGGTAAAAATTCTAGACACTCATATCAGGAATACCAAAAAAAGAAAATGTCATCAATAGAAATTATTCCGGCTGTCATCCAATACAACGAAAGCAAATTTTAATTTTACGTGATTAATCACGTAAAAAAAATAAAAAATAATTAATTAATTAATTAATAATTAATAATTAATTAATTCACGTAATTAAAATGCTAAAATTAAAAAATTCCCGAATGCATTCAGATTCCTTCTATATTAATTAAGGTAAATCCGAAGGTTTTACTTAAAAATATTTCGTATTATCCTTGTCCAGCGTTTCCGAATAATACCTTAATATATATTATATAAATATTTATACCTGGCAAAATGATTGTTTTATTATACATTTAAGTACATGTCAGATTAGAGATTTGTTGGCTAATTTTACAATCAACGAAGCGTTTCTATCTTCCGATTGTCTTTCATGTTACTTTATTGGGTTGGCAGTGCCTATACTTTCGCGTATATCATATCGGTGTTCTGTCAAAATAATGCGAAATTATTATTTACGTAAATAATATTAAATATCAATATTTTTCAAAATCGTACATGCAAAGAGTTGTTGTTTATTGTCATTAAGTTGAATCAAATGTTTGTTTTAGAAACGATGCCATTGCAAAGTTTAAATAAACTTCCAGAAGAAATCTTTTTATTTTGCATATTTAAATATTCGCGCCAGCCCCTCGGTTCGTTCTTTCACCGCCAGAGGAGCGCTCTCTCGGCTATCATCTATTGACGCGGTGCGTATCGGCCATGTTGAATGAACGCGTGCTTTTTTCGTCAAACGTCAAACGTAATCACGTAATTGTGGATAATTTTCACTGTAATGTAATTAATCCAATGGATCATGAACTTTCTAAAACATATTTTCTTCGATATTATCCAAAAATTGTATGAGCAGAAACGATATTTTTGAATAAATATCGTATTACATGTGGCGATTCTATTTCAGTATGAAATCGTGTCTTAATCTTTAAAGTCTTATTTATACACAATTTGAATTTGACCAATCACAGGGCCTACACCGTCCAGACGCTGGAGTATTAATAATATCAGATACATTTGAGCTGTGCTCAAACTATTATAGATCCTTATAGTGATTTTTTGGGTGTTATGCCGTGTTTGGATACATCCTTCTCTAGCCAACATTTCGGACAGCATAACAATGCCCATCATCAGAGCAGACGTGTAATCGAAGGCGTGTAATCAGTAATCATGTAATCGCATCTTCATACATCAGCACGCACTTCAATCTCGTGCCAATTACTCTTAGTGTTGGTAGCATAATACACCGAAAATAAATCACTACAATACTTTTGACAGTGAAAATCGCAAATCATATCTAACCTTAATTAACCTTACCTATTTAACCTGTTTTTTTCATAACTAATCGTGAATTTATATCACTTTCCAAAAGTTTGTTGAATGGTCACTGTTCTGCGTTGTTTGGTTACCTGTAACAATATTTGTAGTTTTTTTATAAGTTTGCTGTTCCTTGATTTGCTCGTGTTTACATGCGTGTTTTGAAATATTTTTTTAAATTGCTTTATTAATCTTAATATGATACAAATAAAAGATAAAGATAAAATTTCTTTGTACAATAATACGTTGAGTTACAGCCATTTTTGATAGCAACGCTCGTCCCAAAAAAACGAAGAAACGAAAGGAAAATAATGTTTTAATATAAAGTTTTCAAAAACTTTTCAGGTAGAGAAAGAGAGTACAAAACATAACAAAGAGTAGAAAATAATGGATTATACCGAGAAAAGAATAAAAAACTGCACTGGGTATTATAAAAAATATATTATATTTTATTAAAAAGTACTTGTACGAGTATATTGAGAAATATCATGGAAAAAGTTTTTTTAACTGTACTTTCGAATTTCGAATAACTATTGGTCGCTGTTAACTGGTAATTGGTTAAACCATTTAACTCTAAGATATTTATAAGATTATTGGGCTATGATAGTGTTACAGTAAGGGATAGTAACAGTTATATAGACGTAAATATAGATGCTACACCTGATAATTATATACCGTGCTGAAACACCACCATAGCCCAATAATCCGATAAATATATTGGAATTAAATAGATTTATAAGAATATTGGGCTATGGTAGTGTTACATCGGGGGATAGTAATAGTTATATAGATGCTACACCTGGTACTAATAACTCTGTTTCACGGAAAATAACATTTGAATCCTTGAAAATTACTCTTATTCAACATTACGTCTAAATTATTTTTTTACGGAAGCTGCATAGTTCATGTCAAAAATAAGATTAGTAACTAAAGATAGTTATAGAAAGTGTAAATTCTAGTCAAAAACGTGGAAAATGCATGCTAACAGACGTCACTGTTCGTGCGGTTTTAAAGAGATATACAATAGATTAGCATTATAAGTTACACAGATAACAGATTAACAAATATAAGTAGAATATATTGTTCAATTAAATATAATACAAGGAATCGAAAATATAATATTTCTTTTCAAATTTTAAGCAACAGTTAAAATGGATAGTAACTTGTTCATTGTAACAGTAAATAATTTGATAAACGGAGGTAAGATGGAAATAGTTTCCTGTGATCTAAGGAATCTACACTATTCCCCGGTATGAACAATAGTTTCTAGTGATACTATTTGAAATGTAAATGAACTTTCCAACAACCCAACACACGCCTGAGTAAGGGTTGGTCGGACTCTTGTTTGTTTGAAGGGTTGTGGAAATATCACCGCAGAATAGCCCTCCGTACCTCCATACGAGGAGCTGGAGGGCTGAGGGTGGAGGGAGAGGGTGGTATGGAGGGTAGAGGAATGGGGGTGGGGTGTGAACTCGCACCCGCCACATCCACACCCCTCAGGAGAAGCACGTGCGCTACCCTTGCAACTCTAGAATAGTTGTTATATAAATCAGCTACCACTTCTTTAGCCTCGTTCCGTTTATTGTTTATAAGAAACGATCAAATATTATATTTTGAAACGTCACTATGACGTTACTCATAAATCTGATTTTTTAAATTCTTGCACAAAACATATGATGCACAATGATGGGTTTTAAAATAAATATGAAAAGAAGTGACGAGAAAAGTGAAAATCAAATACTTGAATCAGGCGATATCTTATGTTGAAATAACAGAAGAGAATGGAATGCATGCATGTATGAATTCATTGAATTATCGAGATAATGTGCTTTTCAATACGAAATTATCCCCGCTTTTTTTCATTCAGTGGTGTGGAAAACGATAAAGAAACGTCGTGACGGGCTATGTAGTATAATTTTCACAAAAAAAATATTCTAATTTTTTTAAAGGACCTTTTAAGGATTCTGACTTACAAACTAAAAAAAAATATCGTAGAAGAATGGCCACTCCCGTCAGTTTTCTGCAGGCGATCTGAGCATAATAAGTGAGTCGTTTTACCGTCGACTTTCCGAGTGAGGAACCTCATATCAAATTGTGACTCCACCATACTGCTTACTAATTAACTAACTAACCATCACGCCGTTTTTTTTTACTCTTGACCTGGCCTGACTCAAGTATTAGATTCACTTGATGCTGCCATATATTTTCGGGCGTCCCTGACTTCTTCTCCCATTCATTGACATTCGTTCATTCTTACACTTCTTTCATTCGTTCAACATGCACAATCCATCTACGTGAATATTTATAAATCTTAATTATAACGTTTACATCAGCCTTTTATTGCTTACACAATCACAAATGATTTTCAGGGATTTCATTTCTAGAGCACTTAGTCTTCTACATCAGGTTTTCTATCTAATACATCAGGGTTGATTACATAACTTTTGACTAATTGTGGATGTCCTTTGAAATGGGGGATTTTCTTTGAGAGTCTAATCATATAACATCTGAAGAATTCGTTGTCCATTCAGTCCAGTTACTTCAGCTTCGAATTGTCTGAATATAACTCCAGAGCTCGGACATAATATTTCATCTTTGGGGTGGCTGCTTCCTTGAAGTCCTTCCCATTCTCAGAATATCTAATTCAATTATTATACTGTTGGAGTATGTATTCCGGTTTAAGATGAGTTTCACGCGAAGTGGGCTGAAATTATTTATTCAAATTGGTATTAATCTCCGTGCTAACCTCGTTACCAATAATTCGATATCAATTGTAGGCTAAGAGTTAAAGTTGTCGACTACACTTACCATCAATTTTAATTTTATTTTGTATCGGACATGTGTATTAATTTTGATCATGTAAAAATTGAAAAATATAAGTGTTCATTGGATGTTATATAATTAATTTTAAACTAACGTAGACCCATAGAAAATAACTTCGCGTAATCGTTATTGTATTTCATTGTTAAACAATGTGTTTTTAGAAATAAAAAATTCTAATCGATAATTCTCACGCAGCGAAAAGAAGCCCGATCAACTGCTTGGAATGCAACAATGTTGACCATTAGCCACCAAAGACTATTATTAGAACGGCGAAATAAATTAATTTTATAATATGCTGAAAATATGTTACGTGCGTATTATTTCGTACGCACATCCGAAATTGTGTTGTTTGATATTTTATTATTATTTTGTTATATGGAAGTTGTGATGTCGTGTCCGCATTAAGTGATTCTATTTTGCAGTGAATTTCGATACGATTTTGCATCAATAATTTAAAAAGAAGGCTATAAATGAGACAGGTTCTGTTTTATTGATAAATTTAAATTACATAGTACAGAATGTGTGCATTCTACGTGGTTAAGTAAGTTAAATGTTGGAAATAACCCATATCTTCATTTAAAACTAAAAATTTTCCCAACATATGTGTTAGAGTGTTATTTTAGTACTGAAGTGATATATAATTATTGTGTATGCTGAACTTTGGAAAATTTGTGGAAACCTGCTGCTTAAAACATTTTTAAATTTAAAAAGTTTGCACGAAATCACTCCAATTGCTTTGTATTGGAGAGGGCGGACTACGTCCGTCACTCCTTGACAGACTCACCCCAGTTCCTACACACCTGTCATTCATATTTCCTTCCCAGAACGTCCTCTCCTCTTTACATTAAAAAAATACAACAAACAATGGAGTAAAGTAAAATATCCCCAAAATGTACTGAAGGAAATTATTTTTATGTAACAAAAAAATAATAATTTTGATCCGATTTCAAACCTCGGTAGAGGACAAAAGATTGCATTATAATATTTATGGCCATCATGCGCAACTTTTTATATCCCTGATAGAAGGGTAGATAAAAAAAACACACACATTCATACATTGACGGATCACTCTAATGTACCCTTACAAAAAAAATATATAGCAAAGGCCAAGAAACGTTCTACTTGCAGCATTTAATAGTTAGAGCATATTAGAATAATATTTCTAAGCGAAGTCAAAACACAAACACATTATTATGCATTACTTAACACTGAATCCCCTTAGGGGTTCAAGCAATTTTTGTGTATTATTTAATAATGCACCAGGGATTATTCGAAATTTCTCCATTTTCCTAAATTTGAGCACATCGTTGAGACTTATTTTCCTATTTTTAAACGATCTCAATTTGCGAATCTGCACACCGATCCACCGATCCTTTACGCGTATCCAGGCAATAAAAATAAAACTTTGTAAAAGCCCGAGATAAACACGTTCCGTTCGCTGTATATTGCCGAGAGTAAATAATTGTACCATATAAATTCTGAGAGGAGTTTCATTGGTAATTTCGGAGCTAACCGAAGAACGATCCATTCATTGCTGGAATTTGTAAATATTTTCACGAAAGCTCAAAGAAACATTCCTATGAATGGTGCTAATGGGTAATGGGGGCGGGAGGGAACCAACGACAAGATAAAAACACTTACGTTCGTCTGTTCCTAACTGAATTATAACTCAAAAAAGTTTTTTTGTTAACAAGAGTGCTTTTTTGTACGAATCATAACAAAAAGTATAAATTGAAGCGACATTATTAACTCTTTCATATCTATTCAATTTTCAGAACAATGATGTCACTGATCTTGTTTAATAGTTATACTTGGTCGTTTTTTGATTTTCAAAATTGTATTTCGATTTTTCCCATTAACTTCCAGATGCTGATGCTCATGGTGAAGTTAATCAAGGTGCACAGGTGATGTTGAATTTAGTTGACAAGTATAACTATATCGACTAAACAGTATAGTGCAATAACTTATTTACAACACTCGGCCGAAATTCTGATGGTGAACTTGTCAATATGTTGTATATTATTTATTCATACACACTAGTTGCACACCTGCCTTTATCTAAAACTAGTTTGGCAGCTCATTTCTGGTATATGGCCTGGCCAGGCCACATTTCCCCTCCAAAGGGGTAGAAAATCATTTTTCATCAGAGATCAAACTAATTCATGTTTTTTTATACTACTATAATATCTCCCTCTCGCTCTACACTGACGGAGTCAAACACCTGACATTATTGTAACAAATTGTCAATAAATAATGCTTTATTAAAACAATTTAAGTTTTTTTATATTTTAAAGTTGCCTGTTTCAGCTTATCACGGCGATCTTCAGATTGGTACTAAGTAACTGGTAACTAAGTACTGGTACCAAATAACTAAATAGTCTGAAGATATCCGTGACTGACTGAAACCGGTAACGGTAAAAAACGTGTAATTGTTTAAAAATTTTCGTATAATATCATAATTAAAAATGTTCGTATAATATCATTGTAATGGAATTCCTCCACAGAACAATATCAAAAATATAAATTCACATAGCCCAAAAACGGCGCTATACAAATTATCTAATTATTATTATATGTTACTCTTAAACGTTAGAATTAAACTGTTTTTTTTTAAGTTAAGCGAGATCCTCTCTGAAACCCGGGAAACCTTTTTATCCAGAATTATTCTGTAAGCCAACTATCATCCCTTAAAATTATTCCTTGAAAAGGTTTCCTCCACTCCCCCCCCCCACAACCCTCTTATGTGGCACTTTATAGTAACAACTATGAATAAACCATATTTTCTTATAAAACTAATGCTCCTTTAACATTTTCGTTATTTCAAATTCTATTAAGGTGAAAATTTTTATGATTAATTCCAAGTTGCTTTTCTAAAGTTTTATAACGCTTCGACAACTTGAATTTTTTCATATATTTTCCTTGTAGCGATTTCAATTTTTTTAAATATTGATTTAGTGCCCTTAAGGTAATTTTTCTCAAAAAAACGGCACATATTGAGATAGTATTCAAGTTTGTTTAGAAAAGGCCGAGCATTCGTTCCTTTTAAAATGTCTTACATTCATGTAGAATAAATAAAATTGAGACATTATTTCTAATTTATAAAAAATACACATTTTATTTGCTGATATATCCTATAAAAAAACAAGTATATTTTTTATGACAGATATATACAGTGTCATTAAACATACGAACCATTCAGCGAATTTCAGAAGCACTGAAATGAATAACAAGTTTACGGTGTCGTAAAACTATAGGTGCGTTTGGAACTCGCATTAAATTATATGAAAACGTGGGAAGTTTGATAAACTTAAGTTCTTTTTTTAAAGTTTTTCAGGAAAAAAAATAACTTTCAGAACTTTGAATAACTTACAGAATGCAAAAGTTTTTGAGTGTCGAGTAAAGCTTTTGAGTGAATTTCAAAATAGTGTATTTTATGCTTCACTTATTTAAAAGGAAAAATTTGGAAAATTACACTTATTATTGTTGTTTTAAAAACACATTTATTTTTATGAAATAAATTGTGTTTTTTGTTTAATTTCTTGTTTTATCGAATATTATATATATAACTTATTTTTAATATCAACGGTATAAAATATACCATATACAGAATATATATTATATTTATTAAATAGCGAATTTAACTTGAAATGAAAATATTTCCCACGGAGTCCGCAATTTGAGAGTTCGTTTAGAAAAACTTTTCAAAATATAGAGTCTCTAGGAGTAAAATTTACTATTTAAAATAGTTGATACATTGTAAAAGCAATCGCTTCGTGGTTGGATATATTATTAAATGAAATAAACACATTGTTTTAAATCACTAATTTAAAATAATGGTTTTGAACAAAGTGTTTGTTTCATTCAACTTAAATTATGATTTTCGTGTTTAATTTTTAGAACTCTTAATTCGCAGAACTTATATTTTAATAAATAATATAATATACTAAATGGTTTTAGCAAAACTCTCCCAAATTTTCGGCTTAGCGTTTAATCTTCTTTACTTTTCGCCACGTCCAGTAACGGGTAAACGTAGCAATTTTTCAAATGAAGTAATATTAGCAAAGCCCTAAAAGCATTATCACGTCCACCAAATCAGCCAATGTTCTCGTACTAATTGACAGCTATAAATATTTCTGCTGGATCAACACTATACTTTGTTTATTTGGCATCAGCAGCCCGAAAAATGTGTTCGATTCCTAATATACTTTTTAAAAATATTGTTTATTTATACATAAGCTGGGCTGGGGCGAGTTATTAATTTTGTTTATTTGTAGTTTAATTTATTTATTTATTTATTTATTTTATTTAAACGCCCATAGGGCTTTTACATACAATGCTATTATGTTTTTTTAAATACAATAACAATAAAGAGTTTACATAATATATAAGAATATACAGATTACATAAAATATAAGATTGAACAATGCATAGGTTAACAAAATATAGGTAACATGAAACAAGAGTTTACGAAACGTAGGTAACATGAAATTTAAGTAAATAAAATAAAAATATATGATCTGCCAATATCCTCCAAAACAATTGAATAAAAAAGGATGAAATTGTTGTTCACATTAGCCTATAAACTATGTAACTCTAATTAACAATCTCTATTACGCAAGATTAGGATAAGAAACGACAAAAAGTCTGATAGAAAAACATTTAGTTAAGTATTATAATATAAACCAAGTATCACAATATTAAGTCAAGTACCACAATATTAAACCAAGTATTATAATATTAAATTAAGTATTACAATATTCAGTCAAGTATTATAATATTAAACAAAGTACCATAATATTAAGTTATATACTAAGTATTATAATATTTTTTTATTTAAACGTAATTTGTAGAGTAGTGGAAATAGTTCGCACATACTCCGTTTAATGTTTGCAAAGTTCATATTTGACATACAGATTTAATAATAATGTGTTTATAGGCTGATAGACATTTAATGAAACACCTGATAAATAATTCGCGGTTAAAACTCTTAGATTGAAGTATAATTTGTGTTAATCAAGGAGTCATTCACTATCTCTTCAAGGTGACTTACCTATTATCTCATCTCATATTTTTCACCTTATTTGGGTAGGTGACCCATCGTTTCGATAAGGCCCCTCCAGACTTCCATGTCCTCGGTTTCTTCGACTGCAGGTCAGCCTCACTTCACACAGACTTATCGAATGAGATTACCATCTTTGATAACTATATCGTTAGGTAATTAAGGTCAACACTGGATTGGTTACGGACTTAAAAAGGATAATTAATAAAGATCATTTTTCAATATGTGCGAGTAGTACATTTCACATTTATTTCATTTCATTTTAAATTTATTAACAACTAACTGAAGCCCCCAGCGTTGCCCCGAGCTTTTCAAAGAGTTTTTAGAAATTAAATTTAGACGGTAATTTTTCTCTTATTTTGTGAAGTATCAAAATTGTGCTCTAAATCCTTAGGTTAATTTGTTCGCTTTTGGGAACAGCTCGTATAGGAATCGTTATGTCTCACTTACTGTTATGGTGAGAAATATGACTTAAACGGTGTTATAAAGTGAAAACCCAATGCTTTATATTCAAATCTAGAAGATAACTACGGAAAATTCAAATAAACACCTCTATGAAAACAAAGGTTAAGACCGCAATTTGGGAAAAAATTATGAAATTCCTTGAATTTGATATCAATTATTTTTGTAAGAAATAACTTTAAGATCTACAAAATTATGTGATGTTTTTTTCCTTACCAGTAATTTTTGTTCAATATTTGATAAAAAACACTTTAGGTGAACAATTTTTAAAACTTTTCTATGCTTGCTTTCAACAGTAAATATTTTTAAAAGTTTGCATATATTTCTGATAATAAAATTTGAAAGCATATTTCATCACGTTTCTAAAACAGTTTTTTGTTTTTGTATATGTTGAGAAATATTCCAATTGTTTGGATTTTATTGCAAAGCGGAAAAACAAACAAATTCTCATTGAATATAAACTATTAAAACTATTTTTATTTATCTTAAATACAAACCCACACCTGGACACACTGTTTTATATATTAATACATTATTTTTTTACAGTATTAGGAATTAAATTAACGACATTAAAAATGAGACCAAATTTAAAAAAAAAAGAAAGATACATAACCATATAATAATATAAGCAGTTCTGATAAAGTGTACTTAAAAAAAAGTAGGTGTTTTTTTAAAATATTTTCTAGGTTTACATTTAAACATGGAGTAGGTATCAATAATGAGAGAAAGTGATGTTATTCAATTAAAACCTCTGTTATTCTGCTATTCAAACTGGAATCTGAACAGGAAAAAAGAAATAATTGGAATGTTATTTATTTAAAAATGTTATGAATTTAGTGAGGTTCGCGATTACAATATAAATAACTAACCAATATATAAAATCAATACAAAATACTGTATTATTTTTTAAATGTTGGAAAATCCCGTGAAATGGCTGGGTTGACATAAAAGCGTTTCGGGTTAGTTCAATTCCTCGGCTGGCTAAGTCCTCCATCACAACACAACATTTTCCGCTTATTTTGGTGGTAGTAAAAGATTTTCAAATATTTTCATGTTATTCTTAACCAGTTTGTTTGTATTTCTTATAAAAAAAAATATATATATATTATGTGTGTGTACGTGTTACGGCAAATGTACCGATGCACAGTGGTCCCTCGGTAGGTCATAGCCATAAAATATTGATGACCTCATCATAAGGTTTTTATTTTACGTAAGTCTTGCCTAATTATCAAACTAACTGCATGTATAAATACAATCCCGGTTTACCAAAGAATTTATTAGTATTTCGGCTTCGAAAGTGATCTGATTGCTGGAAGTGCTAAATTAATATTATCAGAGCCCTTATTAGTCACCGTGTTTACCGTTGCTAATTTGCTGTAATTTTTTATTTGTGAGTGTTGTTTTACAATAGAATTTCAAGTTGAAGGTATGATAAATTATTTTTATAATTTTTTAAATTTATAAATAGATAGGCTTTTGAATTGTACGCTTGCTACGCGCGTATAAATTTCTTGGTTATATTTAAATTTGTATTTGTGTTTAAATAAACTTTTAAATACTTTACCACACGATTCCACTAGTGTTATTTAATGATAAATGTTCTTTAGAATTAGCAGTTTATGAGATACTTTTTTTTTACTGCACATTCATGCTCTGTTCTTAATTATGGGTCATCTACGCCGTTCGTAAACCGTCGTAGAAGTTACGGTCTACGAAAAAACATACGTATGGTTGGTAATCGGTTTATGGACGCGTCATCCAAGCGCCGCGCGCCGGTTTACGACGTTCTACGTAAAAATCATATGTAGGTTCATATAGTTTTGAATTTAAAATAAACGATTAGAATTTAAAGCAAAATCTCTTAATTTTATCAATTATTTTATCATTACCAAATTAAACATCTCTATTGCTATAAATTCCTGCACAATTGCAATAAACACTCCATGAATAGTACTAGAAAATTATTTGAGTAATTAGTTATTAGTTTACGTACTGAATAATTCCAAAAATATCAATAAACCATTACTTGAGAAATTAGACAATAAGTATCTCTACTGCATTGGCAAATACCACATTCATTATTAATATAAATTAATACCTGGATAATAACATTAAGCAACAATGTTAATTATTAAGAGAATAACACAATATACTAATAATATGGGTTATTCTCAATAGTAATTAGTAAAATAAATCGAAATTTTAACGAGTCATTGAAAACAGATAATAATGCTAGTACCAAACAATTTGAAATTTAAGTCCTCAAGCAATTAAGGTGAAAACCACCTTTAGAAAAACAGCTATCTAGCAGTTTGACGAGATTTTATTGTGATTATGCATTAGATTTAAATAAAAAGTCCTAAAATATACACATAATTATATTATTAGCATTCACCAACCATTCAAAATATATAAACTCTTTATAAAATCAACCACAATCAATTTTACACACATTTTATAGTTTTAAATAATTAATAAAGCCATATATGTATATATAGTTAACAATACTAATTGTTTTTATTAAGTATTTATTAACAAAACGCATTTTAATACAATAGCATATGATTTCAATGTTTATCACAACGTCAACATGCTATAACCGCCCTCCCTTGAGCGCTGGCCCACTGTGCGATGTTACAAATAAATTCTAATCCTTTTTTTATCCAAATCCATTATTAATAGTTTTCAGAATAATTAAACGGATAAAGTGGTGCTCGAATAATAATAATCCCTACCACCGGCAGTAAATTACACGAGGTGTTTTTTTAGGGGAGTTTTTGATAAATAATTAGATTTGATCACATTTTCATTAACCTCGAGACGAGTTTATTGCATGGCCGGTCTCATTATTTACCCAGTAAACTGGCCGACGGTTTTCGATGAGTGCAGTTAATATTCCAGGGGTTTTATGGGAGATCATGATTCATAACGGGAAGGTGTTGGTTATGGGCGCTGGGGGATAATTAACGTTTAAATATTAATCATGGTTAATAGTTTTTTTTTTAACGAAAGTTATAATTAATAGCTAGCATGGGGTTTTCTGATATTAAAACGTGCTATTTTATACCCTACTAACACTATGTGAAAATGGTTACTTATATCGTAGATACATCGTTTAAGTGCACGCTGTAAAATAAGAATAGAAAAGATTTTTAAGTGAATACCGCACAAAAGTCTCAACTGCTCCCAACCGTCTGGAGCGAGTGAGACTATGGCATCCCCAATCGGGGTATGTTGTGAGGATGAAAATAGTGGGGAGGGGAAGGAGATGGAGAAGAGGAAGGTGGGGAACTATCTGGTTATTCAGATCTGGTCACCAAACAAGGCTAAAGCCATTTCAAGCAACGTTTCAATTTTGAATGGTGGTCTTATACCGGAGCGATTCTGAGATTATCTTCGCTCTGGAACGTGCCGCAAGTACGCCATATATTATGTTACATGAATAAATTTAGAAATAACACAAATCATCAAATCAAATTTACTTGCGCACGCCGGTATTTGAACCCGCGACATTCGAATTGCTAGTCGAAAGCCTTACCCCTCGACCACAGAGGCCGAATCAAAGTAATCTAAGTATTTTGTCAGTCATTACGTAAGTATTCAAACTATTTTGTCAGTCATTACGCAAGTAATCCGAGTATTTTGTCAGTGATTACGCAAGTAATCCAAGTATTTTGTCGGTCATTACGCACGTATTCCAATTATTTTGTCAGTCACTACGCAAGTATTCCAATTATTTTGTCAGTCATTACGCAAGTAAGCCAAGTATTTTGTATTGTTGTGGCAGAAGTCGAAATATCCATGATGTCTGTTCCTGCCTTAACTTGACTTGACATTCTCTTGATTTTTGTGCGCTTTTTTGTCAAAGCTGTATTTTTTTGTTTATCCTATATTGTATCATTTCTCCTTGTATTACACGGAAAAAATAAATAAAGATGGTTTATTAAAATTGCAAGCCATTTGCTAATAAAATATTAGTACCTACATTCAGAATATATATGGCACGTGTTCATGGAACTGCGATTTTCCTAATAACCATAACAACGAAATGAGACAGTATTAGAATTTTTATGATCACGTGTTCCGACATCTTCATTACACATCCGTGTTTTAGTGAGATTTTGTTAGGAAATCTGTCAATTCATTCTTTAAAGACATTCAGTCTTATTACAAGAAAACGGATGATTCGACCAGATTTTAAATAAATTTGTAATATGTATTGTGTTGTAATATAGTCCGTTAATAAATGAATAAACTAGTTATTAAATAAATATTATAAAGTGTTAAAAAGAACGAACCATAAAGACAAAAGTGTTAACTAGACTTGAAAATCCAAAACCTCTAAAAATTTTTCTCTACTAAAATGGAATTCACCATGACTTAACTGTTTCTAATTAGAAATAACACTAATCTACTGGGAATCACATTGGGGATAAAAACTTTATTACGTTTATTATAGAATACAGATTTTGCAGAATTGCTATGAAACAAGGTTTGAAACTTCATCGGCATCAAATCTAATACATAGATATGGTCTTGCGTACGTTCTACGTTGGAGCTGAGTTCGGTCATTAACCAAAACATATTGTAAACTTCGAAAATTTGCACTGATTTATCGCTTTTGAAATAAAATGTCACGTGGCCCTGCTATTACCCTTTCAGTTTTATAGTATCGATAAATATTTTATGGACTTGACAAGGCAATATTTAAATTGAAATACCGTGTAAAAGCGTGTTAATAGCCATTTGATTACCACTACATTATAATTAGAGAGGGGGCGATAAGCTCGAAAATAATAGTGTTTTTGATGAAGTACTCTGTCTTATTATTACGTAATGCTTGAAAAATGGACTAGATAATGTGCTCATTTCATAAAATAAAGGATTTTAAGACAGCAAAAAGGCCGTTACAAAACACTTTTTGAAATAAACTTATGAAAATATTCTAGATTTTTTAAATTAACACGTTGGCACTCAACGTGTACAAACAATTCTATAATTTCCTATGCTCTAGGAAGTAGCGATGGCATTTACTCCTTCAAGCCACCAAAACATCGTTATGGTGACGTAATATTCTGTTGTAAAATTAAAAATTATCTGTAGAATATGTTGTATTTATAAATGAATGACTGATTACGAGTAGATTCAAGTAAATAATTACTGATTAGTGGCAGAATATTTCTACGAAGATGAGTTTCATTAGTCCTGTTCTATAATATTATCTCCGCTTCAGCACGTTCCAGCTTACTGGGTGACACCCAATGTTGGCCCAAGGTAAACAATAACCATTAGCCTAGTTTTGATGCTATTTTCATTTTCTCATAAATTATGTTATGACGAAAACTGTAGATATTTATTGCATCTCCCATTTCATCGTTTGTATAAATTATGAAATAGTTTAATAAAAATCGGTTTGTCGGACTTAAGAGAATAATTATAAGCTCCAATGATACTTGAATGAAATTTAAGAATATTTCCATCAAACAATTTTTTAGTTAGGTAATTGGTAATTTTAATTCATTATATTTTTAGGAGAATCCATGTTCGAACACGTGTTCCGACGTCATTATAATATATTCAAAGTTTATCAGGAACCTGTTGGTTCAATCGTTAAAGGCCTGCAATCCCGTTGAAAACCGGATTACCAACAATTTGAGAGATTCTTAATAAATTAGCTGATTAATTTCCATCCTAACGTCTGTCTGGAGCCAGTGAGACTCTGCCATCCCTGATTGGAGTGTGTTGTGAGGCTGAAGGTAGGCGTGATGGGAAGATGATGGGGAAGAGGAAAGTAAAGTACCTGGCTATTCAGATCTGATCACCAAAGACGACTAAAGCCATTTCAAGCAACTTTTTAATTATGAATGATAGTCCTACACCAGTGCGATACTGTAGGCATCTTCAACTCCGGAACGTGTCACAAATAAACTATTATTTTAAATAGATAAGTTGTAAAATGATACTAATTAACCTTTTCGTCCCGGAGAGAAAAAAATCACATAAGATCCGAAGGGGGGTCACTAGGGACCCCAATTTGTTTTGCTTATTAAAGGATGTTAATGGCATAATCTTGCGTAATTTGTTTTAGTAATAATTAGGGGGGAGTATATTCAACGTGTTTCAGAAGTCATTATCTAAATAATTTCATAAATAAAGTCGTAGTTAATATTCTAATGAATTTAGATAATAATGCGCCTTTTTCCATACAAAACAGGGAAGGCGGGCCGATAACGAGCATAACTCCTCGATTCTGAATCTCGACTGGCGATTGGCGATTACAGCGTAGTTAATTTGTTGCACAGGGTGGTCCGTAAATGATGGATATATTTATAAATATATATTTTTTTTATGTTTTAAAAACCTACCAATACTAAACCAGGTATGGATGTTATTTCGAATATTATGGAATGTTTAGACGTATGTGAAGGTTATAATTCCTAATTTATGATTTTATATTGTACATTTACATTTAGGGTTAAATCATAGTGTTTGCGTTACCATAAATAATGGGTTCGTTTATATGTCAAGGGTTTCGAAATAAAATTTTTTTTTGGAAAATAGTGAAAAAAACAAGGTATTTTAGAAAACTTAAACGTGGAGTAAATTATTTTTTATTGTAACCTCAGATATTCCTGTTTTTGATTTTCCTATGTAAATACACCACAACAGTCCCAACTGCTCCTAATCATCTGGAACCAGTGCGACTGTGGCATTCCCAAATGGGGGATGTTGGAGTGACGGCTCGTAAGTTTAAGGTGTACTAGAGTGATAATATTACAATTAATAGTAGACCAAAAGTCACGAGCCGCTACTGGTATGTTGTTAGGCTAAAGGTAGTGGGGAGGGTAAGGAGATGGGGAAGAGGAAGGTGGGGAAATACATGGCTATTCAGATCTGGTCACCAAACAAGGTAAAAGTCATTTCAAGCAACATTCGAAATGAATTCTGGTCAGTAAATTGTGAAATATCACAAAGATTAAAATTTACTTGCGCACACCGGGATTTGAACCCGCGACCTCCGGTTTACTAGTCTAGAGCCTTACCCCTCGACAACGGATGCTGTAATATTTATGAAAGAAAAAATATATATAATATCAAGTTGCAGGGCGGTAGATGCTTTCAGTATCGCCCTAGTGAAAGACCACCATGTAGAATCCAAACGTTGTTTGAAATGACTTAAGCCTATATGGTAACTAGATTTGAATATGCACGTACTTCCACCTTTGTCTTACCCATATCCTCCCCTTCCCATCCCCACTATCTTCAGCCTCACAAAATACCCCAATTGGAGATGCCATAGTTCCACTGGCTAGGACTGTTGGGGCTCTTGTGCGGTTTTCACACAAATTAATTAAAACCATAGAATTTTCTGATATAATTTAAAACATTGGTAAATATGCCGTAATAAATTGCAATAAATACATGCCGACTGATTACATAAATTCTAATATTTTAAGTACAGAATAAATATTTTACAACCCTGAAATAGATATTAATTTATAAACACAATTTCATAAGTATAAATGAACTACTTACCAGTCTGAAGATGCCCATAGCAGGGTGAAACTAGTCCGGTTTTGCAAAAATATATTTACTACGTAAATTTAGAAAGTTAGCAACTAAAACCCAATATCCAATTTAACACACGTTTGCGATAGACCTTTTAACCATATAGTACTCTGTATTTATTCAAGTTCCTTCAAATTACTTAAAAATGTAAACAAAATATGTTTCTCTTTCTGACCCATTTCTTTTCCATGTGAGAAACAGAGACAGACATAATTTTAATGTTGTCTCTAAACATGAAAAATTTACCGGATACATCCCAGACAGGCCGATCTTCGTCCGGCAAGTGAACATTTTAGCATCGCAAAAGGAAATACCAGTTGTGCAGTGTACGCCACCGAGAGTTAGCCCTTTCCATAAAATGCAACTTTTACGGTCCAGTTCGCAGCTCGCTGGATCGTCTCGGTGAATAGCGGGGAGTGGGGATAGAGACGGGGGAATTTTAACCGATGCTACTAAGCTGAGGTGCGGGGCAGGGGACAGGAATTTTGCCGGAATTTTGTACAAATTATTTATTATCTAAGAAACTAGAAATAAAATATAAATTTTTTAAATGCAGATCGATGACCAAATGGTTTTTTTAGGATTACCTAAATTACAGAGTATGTGGTGTAAAAAATAACTTAGATATAGCATAAAACTCTCGTTAGTGTAAGTGTGTTCCCCCCGTCCGGTGCGGGAGTGTTAAACAAATAAAAATTTATTATAATTTTTTTTGGTAAACTAATGTTTAAGACAATATTTTGTATGCATAGCACAAAGGGTAACAATTATTTTTATAAGCAATAATTATTAGCCTGAAACACTCATCCACATTGAAAAATCTCCTGATAAAAGATACATGACGCCAACGGGAATTATTTCGCGGATAAGAGATAAGCCGCCATAGCTCGGTGGTTAGAGCTGTCGACCGGAAATCGAAAAGACACGGGTTCACGTCCTTTTTTCAGGACTTTCTTTGTTCCATCTTTTATCAGGAGATTCAATGTGGATGAGTGTTTCAGGCTAATAATTATTGCTTATAAAAATAATTGTTACCCTTTGTGCTATGCATAAAAAATCTTGTCTTAAACATTAGTTTACAAAAAAAAAAAAAATTAATATTTGACAATTTCTAGTATCTTCACCAAAAAATATAGACAATTTGTCTCGACGCCATCTAGTGAGAGAGTTAGCACTTACAATGCCTTTCTCATATAAAATAAAGTTGGTTGTTTCAGGTGAAAAAATGTAAAGCAGTAATTATTGAATGAAACACTAGTATATATTGAATTATTTCGCGGATAAGAGATAAGCCGCCATAGCTCAGTGGTTAGAGCTGTCGACCGGAAATCGAAAGGACACGGGTTCATGTCCCGTTGGCGTCATGTATCTTTTATCAGGAGATTTTTCAATGTGGATGAGTGTTTCAGGCTAATAATTATTGCTTATAAAAATAAATAAAATTTAGTTGCGCACGCCGGGATTTTAACTCCCGGCTTCCGGATTGCTAGACGAGACCTTACCATCGACCATGGAGGCCGTCCATTCTGCTCCTCTTTACTATTAACACGTGGCGTGTTTGTGTCGTAAGAAATAATTATTTTTTGGGAGACATATTGTTTGTCAAGTTCACACTGTAAAACGAGTTTTAAAATAGCTTCTAGCAATGAACAATTTCTTGCAATAATAATCTTGATTAGTTATCAGAGTTTGCGGATTATATCCTATCACCGGGTTTATTATTTTGTCAAAGAGAATATTATGAAGCAAAGGGGGACTTACCCAAAAAGCTTTGCTCAATATTATTATGACCACCTTCTGGCTTTTCACGGTCGATATCAACTGAACTTAAAGATTTCGCTCCGTTAGCCTAATTTGCATACTTAAACTATACCGAGCTTGAAATCCTTTCGGTTATTAAATCTTATAGCATGAAAGGTTACATTGACCACGAATACTTATACAATGATATACGCTTTCCACGCAGTTGACATCTACTTAATAGCTTCATCCCTACTTTGACTATCATGGAAAATACTAGAATATCCCATCTCTAAAGCAGAAGGACTAATATTTTAGCCATGTCTATATCATATATTATTCGTATTTCAGAAAAGGCACATCTAAACCAAGCTGTAAATTACCATATCTAGGATCTAACGTTGAGTATTAAGATGTCAAATTATGGCATTGATTTAAAAATTAAAGGCTTTTAACAAGAAGTAGAAGGCAGCACTATTTGAATCATGCATGATAACATTGATAACTAACTCCTTAACCATTACAGCGTTTCTCAACATGATTAGGCAGAGAGGATGGAGTTCATACTTATTGCTTAAATTATTCAGAATCACACAACCCCCACATGTAAATACTCATCCCATAAACACGAGCTCCTGAACTTATGGAGTTGTAGAATAATTATTAAAATATCTATTTATTTTGCATACTGTTAAAATTAGAAATTTTGTATTATTTTTAGTATAAAGAATATACAAAGCTGCTCTAATATTACTCTGATTCTTGGAATCGAATATTCGTTTTTTTTGTTCGTGATGCGTACTTCGTTCTTCTTCCATGGCTTTGTGACCAGATCTGAAAAGCCGGGTATTTTTATAATTTCCTCTTTCTCATTTGCTTTCCCTTCCACTCCCGTTTCACAACGTGGCTTCCGATTAGGGATACCTCTTTATCTGCTGTATATATATGCAAATCATATTAGCAAACTTTTCTTAATATTCATTACTGTATTAGTGCATTGGATGAATAGGCAGACCGACTGAAGCACAGCCTTGAATTTAAACAACATTACATTACAATGTCACGCATTCATAGTTTTACTTACATTCCTCGGTGATCTAATTTCTTCTACATTCGGTTATCGTGGATGATAAATATGGAACGAATTAGATTTGCGTCGGTTGCTCTCCCATCAAACCAACAATTTCTGGAAATGGTTTTAGTGAAGGTTGGAATATGAGATGCAAATTAATGAACAAAGCCAGGTAATGCTTGAGATAACTTACCAACACCTGTAAACCGATTCAAGTTAATCTTCTTGTAAATTTATCAACAGAAGTTACTTTGTTTCCCGAATACCAATAAATAAGCTTATACTCTTTTATTATTGTGGAATTTTTCGGTTTACACAGTTTGATCTCGTCTAAAAATGTTAGTACGCTGAACAGAATTGAAAGTATAGGGCTAGGCTTAAATTAGTGCATGCTAGATTATGTTATCGTGCTTGTAAATAAAGAGTAGTTTATTAACATTGCTCTTATGGCCCCGACTAGTTCAAAAGTTTGAAAGACTTATTTTTCTCACTTCCCAAATGAGCAACCATCTCTTAACCTTCGTATATTTTCTTGAGGTCACATATTATACAACATGACGCTTATCATCGAAGTGTGCCAAAAGAGTAACTATTTTTGAACTCCATAGGTTTTAATCTACAAAATCTACGCTAGCTGGAGAGCTAAGGGTACCGACTGCATATTTAAGTCAATCTGTACAATGCATATTTCGTGCATTATGGCAGGAGAGTTGTAAAAATGTTGTTACCTTTTAAATGCGGCCGGCAAGGGACCGAAGACAGAAGTGTATCACGGGGGTATACAGTGAAATCTATAACTTTGCAATATCGGATCGACAGGCGTAACTACTAATTTTCCGAGCACGGTTGCGCTGTTGATAGACAAACCGATATTGATAATGCAAATCGATATACGCTTACTACACTAGTCTTTCTATGAATTTACAATCTTGAACGTTAGACAGCTACGTAAAAGTTAAAAATACTAATAAATTATTGTTTTTAACAACTTTTGTTTTTTCAAGTTGAAACGGAATTTGTTAATTCTGTAGATCGTGTTTATGATTTTTTTCAATTCTAAGGGCTTAGGTAGTTCACCTACATAAGCCAGTTATTTTCCATAACGAACGATATTATCCAGAAAGTTGTGCATTTCGACATCATATCTGATATCTTGAGACCGCGCTAAAAGCAGCGGCTTTTGACTACTGACTATTGGAATCATATTCTGACCGTGTTCGCAAATATCGCTAACTACGCATAGATTACAGACATAGGGCTTTATCGATTGTTCGTGGTGAACTTATTGGCACTGCAGTTGCAGAAAATATACTATCTGCACCAATTCAGACTTTCCATGATTTATGAAGAAAGTAGACTATGAAGACAAAAGCTCCGCGAAATAATGTCCCAGAAACATTTCTCCAATGCTACACGGGAAGTAATACAAGCTTCAAGTGGTGCCGCGGCACGGTACTGGTGGAGCCTTCCTTATGGCTGTAGGTATTCGGGGACTACTTTGCCCTAATGGAAAACTAAGCAATTCCTTTAACGACGCACATATTTAGCAACCACTTCGCAAGCAACCCATTGCAGCTCCGGGAATCCCGGGCTGGAATATCTGCAAGCTTTTTATTTGTGGCTGTAAAATCTAAAGGCGTTTTATAAACATTGAGACAGGATCTTGACTTTTTAATGTCGATTGATGCAAATTGTATGAAAAAAGAGAACTTAGAATTATATTTAAGTGTTTTTAACAGTATTCATTCTATAAAAAATGCGACATTGTAATCTAGAAGTACTTACGAGTACAAAAGTTAAAAACTCATTTTTAATTTTTAAGCTCTTCCGAAAAACTGTTTTTTTTTTCAATTTAAATACAGCACAATAGTCCTAACTAATGGAACCATTGGTACTATGGCTTCCCCGATAGAGGTTTGTTAAGTAGAATGAAATTTGGTAGGGATTTGAGAAAGAGTATTGTTGGGAAGTTCCTGGGTATTCAGATTGATTCACTACATTTGATTAAAGTAATTTCAAGTAATGTTTCGATACTGAATGGTAGTGTTTCACTAGACCGATACTCTCAGTAACTGTGAACGTGCCACAGAAACACTAAATGTTATTTTTAAATAAGCTATCAACGGGTTATTAGTCAAAAGTTTAAGAAACGCTTATCGAATTAAATAATTCATATTTCGAGTACATAAAGTCACTTCTCGAGACTTTGTCAAATGATCTTAAATTAATATTCCAAGAAGACAAGACAGATATATTTCATCCCGAATTGGCAAAGGGGTAGAGTATCTATATGTAGACAGCCGATGGGTGGAGTAGCAATCCATTCCACGCTTTTTGCCTAACTACCCTTAAATTTCTTACACAAATTACTCCGGTCGGTTTTCAATGTAAACGACATTAAAATATACCATAGGTTGGTATAAGTAACATTAATAACTTGTAACATCGTAACACACTAGCCTTACAGGCAAAAAGTCAATGTATGAGCTTAACTAGCAATTCCAAACATGGGTCCAACACGGAGTTCCATATTCTCTTTGTTTCAAGTTTTTCTGTGAAGTTCTAAATTGTACCACAGCTATCGTGTAAGTACTGTAATAAAAAATAATTATTTAACATTGTTGTATAATTTTAAGCTGCTAATTAATAAGTTCTCATATTGAGGACAAATTTCTTTTATTTTGATTAGCACAACATTAAGTTCTGCAAGGTAAAAGGTATGAGGGTATTATTAGTTTTTCCACTGTCCAGGAGTGACGAACATATGAATATATCACTTCCACTGCGGCGGAAGGCGATGGGTCGAGAGACCAGTTGGAGAGGTCAAAGGGTCTCCCCAAACCAGCCTTTGCGTTTGCTTTTATAATATATAATGAAGAAATGCGAAAATGTTATGATTTTTACGAACACGTGTTCCGACATATTTTACTAAGTTTTTTCAGGAAACCTATCAATTCATTCGTTAAGGGCCTGTAATCCCGTTTTTAACCATATTATAACTGATTTTTTGACGCAATTATATTAGTAACGTTTCTGTACAGTATTTATTGAGTTTAGTGTCTATATAATGATTCAGAGAGGTTTATTTGGATTTCCGGAAAACGCGCTGTGTTTAATGTCACTTGTCAAACAGCTTTTAGATAAATTAATAACCCGAATAACGTTATATATTCATGTACAAAATGTCTGTCTATTCAGATAATATTCGACACGAAATAATTTAAATCGTCATTTACATCTTAAAATTAACGTCTTGTGTTATGATGGTACCTACTTATGGTCCAGATTGTGAAAATCATTCAAATAAAAAAAAATTCAGTAAACAAGCTGAAAAAACCAAAATATTAATAACTTATCAATCGTTATTAGAATTCCAAAATGATACATATTAAATCTTCTGTATTTTTTTATGAAACTGCTTATCAAAATTTAGAATTACAAAACATTTATTTAAAAGATATATTTTTTGTTCTTATGCACCGTTATGAAAAAGAATAATAACAGAAACGATTTATTATATATTTGAATAAAATATATCATTCTCTTTTATTATCAAAAAAATGCTTCTGAAAAAAAAAACAATAATTTCGGGTTTTAAGAGTATGTCTGTAACTCCGGTTCAATGAACACTAGGATTTTCTTTGATTTTTAAAAGTGGAATTGCTTGTACTCAACAACATTCAAATAAGCGATCAAGTAGTAGCCAAAATCGCTTTACTTCAATTAGTTATTCTATGTTTAAAGTATTTGTGTTCTTTTTTAACATATGTCGTATTTTTTTAACTTTACTAAATGTGTTTATTGTAAATTAAATTATCGTCTCTGAAATTCACAATGTTTGTTTTTGAAAGGCAATCCTTAGGAAAATATTTTTTTGTAAATTCTTTCAGTTTCATAAATCTAAAAATATTTTATAATACTCCATGATACTTCACGGGTAAGCATTAGTTAGTAATATAATAGAAAAATATAAATCTTAACGGATTTTATAAAAAAAATCAGTACCATCTCCGTAATTTGTTTTAGTGAAAGTTTACTAAAAAAACCTGTCAATTTATTCGTTAAAGGCCTGCAATCCTGAAAAAAATTAAGAGGTTCTAAATATATTAGCAATATTTTAAAATAGTAAATTTTTTCCTAGTGGATTTATATCATTAAGATACAAAAATTATATTACAGGGTTTTCCAATAAGAGGTGTTATTTTGATATTCAATAGTAAAAGATCAATGGTTTCGTTGCTTGTGTGGCACGCAGCGTCCTTTTTTGAAAGTAAACGTTGTCCAAATCAATACCATCCAATTTTGGCTATAAAAAATTATTAATCATGTCAAAATCTCTCGATAGCGATCCATTCACCGTAACTGTTGCTCCAGCCTCATTTTCGAAAAATTAAGATCCAATGACTCTGCCGGACCATAAACCGCACCAAACAGTCATACGTTGAAGATAGAGAGGCTTTTCAACAATAACTTATGGGTTTTCTGAGCCCCAGATGCAACAATTTTGCTTGTTGACGAAGCCACCGAGGTGGAAATGGGCCTCATCACTCAAGATGATTTGCATTTGATTCACTCAAGTGAATTTTAATAATTTCAATGCGTTGTTATCGTTTCATTTTTATTAATAACGTAGTTTCTACTTGTCAAATGTCAAAAAATGACAGTTTCAAAAGTAACGTCTACCGAAATAACGGGCTATTCAAAATAACACCTCTTATTGGAAAACCCTGTATTTATTAGAATAACATTTGAAGATTATACACATCAATATATATTATTATAAATATTATTTAATCACTGAAGAAGTTAATATTAATTAATTTATAATAAATATGAAACAGAACAAGGCACAGAAAATAAAAAAAGGTAACGGTCCCAACTGGGAATCGAACCCAGAACCTCTGTTTTACCGGGACAACACTTTAGCCCCCTATTGGGTCCTGAATGTGAGACCTTTTTACAGTTGCGTTCGTTACGTATTTAATTTATTTGCCTTGTTCTATTTGTTAAGTGTATCGTTTACATTTACAAAGATACATCTTCAAAACGGCATGTTATGTGAGGAGTATAGTTTATACAATGGAATAGATTATGGATATAATGGTATAGATTATGGATAATCGAGAGCTCGAAAACTAGGATCCTGAAATAAGATTAATATAACAGTAGAGATGGCCAGAGAAGCTCTTATCAAGATGCACTCCTTGTTGTGTCTTTTGGTTCCCTCGGGTGGTGAACAGTCCGATGTCACTTTGTTCCGTATTCGAAAATTTTCTGTGTATTTTCAAGACTTAGATGTGGAAAGAAAGCTTACTGAACAAGATTGAAGTTACCCTGGAGATTGCCAATGTATCATGGACACTATGAACGGTACCAACAACAAATGCTAAAGTACTAAAGAGATTTTACAAGACAAGAAAGCTTCTGAAAAATATACAGAAACTCAAAAAGGCACACCACGGATAAATATACACTATGAAGCAACAAGTGTTACATACCAAAATACCATGAAAGAAGTAGTGGAAAACTGAAAGTAATGGAGGGCGTATATTATTTTCTTGACCTATGAACATTCGTCAGTGGAATAAAACCTTCAGGTGATCGCGTCTTTTAGAAAATCGCTAGCGCTCGCGCAATGGTGTTTACACAGTGCAATTTGACTGAATTTTGTACGAATATTTAAACTTTTGGGCAAATTATGGAACTCAATAAAACATACTTCATAAAGGCATTTTAAACTCATAATACTGTTATAAACCCATAAAATAACTTTAAAATACTCTATTGACAAATAAACTTGAGATAATAAAAAAGCAAAAATATTTAAACCTAGAAACCTTAAGATAGAAACTACTAAAATTGATGACAGTAAAACAGTTATAAGAACTGTACTTCTTTGCCTTCATTAATTTAGCGATTGGATTGTTGCAATTTTCGAAACTTATGATTTAAAAAACTCGATGACTGCCACTTCGTGTTCAATTGGAGAGAAAGTACTATGCACAATGTACTTAGCAAATCAATGTATAACTTACGAATAGCAGGGGGAATAATTTTGATAAAAATTTCTGAAAGATTCTTATATATTTTTGATTTTAAGTGTTTGCCAAGCGCCAGCAGGTTAAGGTGTAGATGAGCTTATCTGGTTCGCTGGGGTCTGAGAGGGGGTTGAAAGAATGATATCCAATATTATTTTAATGCAGCAGTCCGAAGCAGAGGTGATTTAATTCCTTAAGGTTTTGCAGCGCAGCCTTGTGGGCCTTTTTTACGCAGTGTCTTCGGTTTATGACGACGGGACGACCTGCTTACAATGCTGGGACATTTTATAAAATACTTTAGGGCTGGATAAATAAGTCCCAAGTGTATGAAAGCATCAAGAGTGATGTATCATGTGTTGTTAATATTATACAACCTTTGTTAGGAATCGAACGTCTAGAATATGTGATTGATTTTACTAGCGAACCAAGCTAACACACTGATCACTAACGACCGTTGTTCCCAATTCTACTGATCAACTGTTGACAATGCTCAAACGCACAACTACGCTCTTTCCAACGGAAAGGTGACGACTGAGCCAGCAACCAATTTAAGGAAGCTATACTACTGTATTAAGCTTGCCTCGTTAAATGACTAGTTATAAAAAGTGTCGACAGAGTGAAAAATATTCGCGAAGCCAAGACACGGTGGCATTAAAGTCAATCTATTACTTTATTTTCTAAATAAAAACATATCACATATTTTGTTTGAAAAAATGTAAAATGTCGGTTTATGAATTACAGTATAAATACAATAATTGAATTCCGTAAGTCTAAACTTAAACTTTAGGGTGCACAGTTTAGACCCGCGCTGTGCAAGCGGATTCCTACAGAGCATCGGACCATCCCATTCGTCAATATTAATTTTGAATTTAATTAGTTTTTACGTTTATATGATTTTATTGTCTATGAAAGTATTACTGTAAAGATGATTGGAAACAAGCAGATCGAACGTTACTGAACAAATCACTCAGCTGATCGGAGACTGAGATTGATCGTTTGAAGTGTCTACATTTTTTCCTTAACTGCTAGTACTTACTTTATCTCTTTCAAGGTCAATTAATAGACCTTGTTTTATTGTATTTACCATACGAAAGCTCTCAATGTACTACAACAGTGTTATAAAATATCAAAATAATGACATAGTTAAAAAGTCATTACGACTATTACAGTCTTTAAATTAATACATTACAGCTAATGACAAAATTTTCGAATTCATTACTCTCGAAAGCGCGGAGAGGAATCTCGCTTTACTATCCACTTTAAATACCGGAAACATTAACTTTTGCGAAGCCTCCATACGATTTTTTGTACTACAGAGGCCACGCTTTTAAATGATTGATATGACAATCTTTCTAAAATACTGACTTTTTAAGTGGTTTCTTTGTCGTGCTAGGTTTATACATTTAAAATCTATTTTTGCTACAATTTCGGACCGAATATCTTCCCTTTGACAAAGCTTCGTTGTCAGTTAGATTAATGTCCCTACCTTTGCTCTTATATTATACTATGCCCAATACATTAAAGGTAAAGGAACCTTCAATGCTTATAATACATCACACACCTGATCAACATAGTAATATATCTTTTCTTTCAAGAAGTAAAATGGGCAATTTATTTTCGAAATTGAAGTCGCGGAGAATTTACTTCTACCGTGCTTTATTGCCCATGTCAAGAACTTTACTACTTTTTTTTCACTTAGGTACAACAAAAGTTTTAAAAATTCTGATAAGTTACTGAAGAGTTCAAGGTCCTTGTACTTTTTGCAGAAGATGAAGTGAACAATACGAGTACACTGTAAGTAGAGTAGTCGTAATAATAATCATGTATATGATTATTATATAGGTATAACCAATAGGTTATACATTTTTTAAAAATTATTTTTAACAAAGGCGAGTTCAAGAAATCATTAAAAATATTATGTTTTAAATTCATGTTTTGTGGGAGATGAACAGAACATTTTTTCGAATTGCATTTAAAAAATATAAATTCTATTTTCTAATACGAAAGTCTCGTAGAGAATGTGTATACACGTATGTTATTAAAATCAGTGCCTTTTTTACACTGCCTTGAGGGTCTAGCAAAGTGAAATCGATAACTGTACAATATCGGATTTACTGGCGTAACTACCAATGATTTTTTACTGATTTCCCAAGCACGTTCGCGCTGTTGATAGCCAGACCACATTGAAGACGCTAAATTGACATACCCTGGCAACACTGGCACATCTGTCTATGCGTTGACATTCCTAAGCGTCAGACGGCAATGTAAAAGTTAAGAATACTAATAAATTGACAATGTCGAATTGAAATATGAACTTTAATATACACTAGCAGACGAAAAGGGGAGTAAATTAGTTCATGAAGACATTAGTCATAACCAAAAACTTTTGATTCGCCAAGTTGGAACGGAATCAAATGATCGCGTCTGAGATGAATTACGTCTACGGATCGTGTATAAATGACGGATTTCGTCAATATCGTATTGTCACATGGCTTCATCGATCGTCCTTGTCTCTTGATGTAATGTCCGCGGTCACACGTTAGATTTTAAAATGTCTGAATATGTCGCATGGAATGGATGGCCTTCGTCGAATTGTTCTATCTTACACATTGACAGTGGTTATTAGTTTCTATGGGTATGAGCTTTAGTTGAACAAGCCGTTTGTTCAAAACACCTTCGTGATGAATTGGCAGTTGCTGACCTGTTGTAAAATATAATTTTTAAAACATGCATAATTACTTTCAGTATAGTAGTGTGCTTAATTTTTATACCTTGCATCCTTCGCCATCATGTGAACCATTTCGAGGGTTCAATGTTGAATACTCATTTCTAACGTAAATATTAGGTATAATTCTTTTCTCTCTTTGAGATCGTGACAATCCTAAATTCTCAGATTCTTGTTATTGTTCTCAAATGAATGGAGAGTATAAAAGCAACCCACTTAGTCTTATGATGTCGTGGGTATTACGATATTACGATATCTTTAACCAACATCCCCAGCCTCATGTTTTTTTGGCAAAAAAATATCAAATTGACTTGAAATTAACACAATAAAAAAATATATCTCTAACTATAACCAGTCAAACAACAGTTTATCTGCAAATTTTTACATAATTATAACTTTATTTAGGTATTTTTTTTCCTTTCTACAGTAATTTGTTTATTTTATTTAGGTACATTCAATAGGCGGTATTTTTGCTGTGTTATTTATTTATTTTATCTGTGATATTCTTCATGATAATAATTACCAATATTTAGTATGTGCCTTATCTTTATCGTATGTTGGTTACATATATTATCTGTTTTTATCATTGCAATTTTCTAATTGCAGACCTCGTATTTTATTTGTTATTTAAACATATTATAATCTTCTATTTTCCATACTTTGTATTTTAAACGTGTATTACTTATGCAATTCTCATTTCGACATCTTCATGTGAAATATTTTTTACATATTATATTCCTACCCTCCGATAACTATTTACTATTTACCTTATTTTCATTGTAAGTTAGTTATACATATTAATTGTTTTATCATTTCAATTGTATTACTTACACGATATCGTTGTTAGCTTTATTATTTACACACATTCCTTATATTGTGAACTGTTTATTACAAACGCAATTCTCATTTTACATATTACAGTATTTGTCTTATTTTACTATAAGTTATACTGTGTAAAAGCCGAAATGCGTTAATCTATATAAATAAAAATTTAAATATATTTTTTAATTTTATTTTAGTAATTTGTACATTTAGGTTTACAAATGACTAATTATTTTTTACATATTAATATTCTTTGTTTTTTTATTCTATGTTTGTTTGTCCAAAGTCTTAAATCCCCAAAAGTTCTTCACCGATTGCTTTGAAATTTTGATACAACGTTGCATTCGAATACGCACGTGTTTTTACATATTATACAGATGTCACCTGTGACAAGGTAAAAACATGTTTTTTTGAAAAAAAAACTATGCCATCTGTTGAACTTAAAGCAACACGCGCTATTGTTTTTTGATCTGCACAGAAAGACTAAGCCACAGCAACGCGTAGCGAAGTACAGCGAGTTAAACAAACAAATAAATAATCATGGTTTAAAAATAACCTTCAATTGCCTAGCACAAAACGAACGGCAAATGCAAAACGGTTTTAATTTTCGCTAAAAATAAAGCTCCTCTGAAGTGGAATGAGAAGCAGTCGGGGTTGATTATTAGAAAACTTAACGAGTTGCAAGTGCCGCTCGGGGCGAGGGGGAGGGGCTGGCGACTGGGGGTGGTACCGGTGGAGAAGGGGGAGGGTGTGGTGTTGGCGGCAGACAAAGGACCCTCCAAGCCGCGCTGGAATAATGGAGTATAATGCTCCGTGTGTTCCCATCGGCGGACAAATATTACGGGAAATGAGAAAATAATAATTATTGCCTTATGATATCTCATCATAAATTCTATATAAATCTCTAGATAAATTATCCTTAATAAATTACCATTATTACAGATTACGTTTTGTTCATTTTATAACCATGTATTGGGTTATTGTTATAATTTATAAGTATTAAGCTGAAGTTTAATAATCCAAAAAATATTCAAACACCACGTATCTAAAACTAACGCAAAAAATGTGTTGCCGGGAATCAAAATTAATTTATTGAAGAAGAGGATAATACTAATAAATCTAAACAAAACATAAAACCGAAAAAAAATGTATCGGTCTCAACTGAGAATCGAACACGCGATCTTTGCCTTACCGAGGCAATGAGTTAACCAAAAAAATTCAATTAAATTAAATGGTAAAGTAAGCTCTTTCTATACACGTAATGCCGCCCATACAATGCACGCATCACTTAATCTGCAATGATACATGACCTTTTTATTGGAAGCTTCAAGTAAGTATTTCTATACACCATAATGCCGCCCATACATGTCACGTATCACTTAATCTACAATCATACATGACCTTTTTATTGATAGTTTAAAGTAAGCTGTTTTTATACACCATAATGCCGCCCATACAAGTCACGCATCACTTAATCTACAATCATACATGACCTTTTTATTGATAGTTTTAAGTAAGCTGTTTTTATACACCATAATGCCGCCCATACAAGTCACGTATCACTTAATCTACAATCATACATGACCTTTTTATTGATAGTTTAAAGTAAGCTGTTTTTAAACACCATAATGCCGCCCATATAAGTCACGCATCACTTAATCTACAATCATACATGACCTTTTTATTGAAAGTTTTTATAACATTGAAGCAGTTATGAAATACATGTAGGTATTATGAAATGTTAATACAAACAAATTGTAAGCAAAAAAATCAAACAAAAAGCAAAATCTGTGCGTGGGTATTATAATATTTTTTGAATATATTTCTGTGATTCAAAATTTTTGAGTTTAATTTATAATTTTATAAAATATTAAATTAGGTAAATAACTATAAAAAAATGCATTTATTTGAATTTCGATTTTGTTTTATTGTTTATTTATTGTTTAGGAACATTTACAGACTATTAACATGAAAAAAAATCATTAGATAAGCGCTGCAAAAAAAAAACGTATATGTCAACAGTCCACTTAAAAATGTTCACATCATGCACAGATTAAGTGTCATTATACACTATGTATTAACAAAAAAATATATAAACAGCAAAACGTGAGCAAAGGCAAAAAAAAGAGATATCAGAAACAAAACATACAGATAAATATATGATCCAAAAAAACAAGAGAAACAAAAATAAAACAGAAAACAAATAGAGTAAATAAAAAAAAAAAAACAACAAACATTCACAATCTATTGCTAATTTGCTTTTTAAAATAAGTGAGACTATTTGCATATATATCTATGTAGTTACACTCAATAGAATTGTACAGACTTAGTTAGTGAATGAATAAATGCAAATCTTGGAAATTAAAATTAACCTACTCCCCGACATCCTATAGAGCTGAAACTCAGTTGATAGACTCGTTGACAATATATATGCCTTTTTCTAAAAAAATTTAACTTATTTATAAAAAAATACACTTTTTGTATCTATTATAAACCTTTACTAACTACCATGACACTACTATGACATTTAGGCACACTTTTAAAGTCCATCTAAAACTTATTCTTTATAGCATTTTAGGAATAACCCACGAATAGCCGCAAGGCTCTTAGTTCCTTCAACATCTGTCGGTAGTTCATTGAAAATCTTAAAACCTTTAAAATAGAAATTATTTTGGGTTCCCGAAAAATTTGTTTTCGGAAGTCTAAAATCTCCACAGTTACCGTGTATTTCGAAATTAAAATTTACATTATTATACATGTATTTCGGGAGCATCTTATTTTTGAGCTTAAATAAAAATAAAAAGATATTCTAAATTATACGCTGTCTCACACTTAACATAGCTAGTTTCTTCTGAATAATAATTATCTTAGAATACCTACTATAATTCAATACTGCTATCGTGCTTCTATTTTGAATTGTTTGCAATTTCTTTATGTGTGTTCAATAGCACAAAAAAGTGACAATAGAGCAGTTACTTAAACTAAATGCTACTATACTATTATAAACCAATTCTCATCTAATAAACTATAAATTAATTCCTTATTCTTATTTAAGGCGAAGCTTAGTGCTAAATCACTATTTTGATTAATCTTTATAACGAATTGGTGTACATTATGAATACCAAAAAGTATGCTTAAGATAAATTGAAGGTTTTCCTATCGCTTCGCTTGAGTAGAATACAAATAAAAATATAAATTACTTAATAAAAAATATAAATGCAAACTACTAAAAAATATTTTTTTGTGGAATGTTTTTACCTATTATGGTAATAGGCATGTACTTTTTGTTACTTTTAATTATTTTATCTTTAACCTCATATATATTTGATCCAAGTCGTATAGTATTTTGAGCATAACTTATTAAAAAAAAATCCTGTTATATATACATGAGTGTCATCTGTAAACAATTTGATTAAACAGTATTTTAATCACTGCACTACATCGTTGATATATAATATAAATAGTAACTATGTTATAATATTTCTGCTGCCATTCATACACACACGCGCGGACATTCAGACATTTCTCTGAATTTGGAGACATTACTGCAGTTAATGGTTCCATGATAACTCAACACAGTGAAAATTCAACACACTTTTAAAGAGAGATATAAAGTCATTAGAAACGATGAAAAAAAATTTAACCTAACCTAATCTAACCTAACCTAACCTAACCTAACCTAACCTAACCTAACCTAACCTAACCTAACTTAACCTAACCTAACCTAACCTAACCTAACCTAACCTAACCTAACCTAACCAAACCTAACCTAACCTAACCTACTTAACCCAGATAATAAAGATTTTGTTTCATCACTTTCCATGACTTTATATAACTTTTTAAAGATGTGATGATTTATCCGCTCACCATTCATTTTATATGAAAAATTATATACTTCCTCGGTATCATTACTCTTCCCATTTGCCACCTCAAGTATTTGGTCCAATTGATCCTCGGCATCTTTCTCAGAAGGAGTCTTATTAATTTCGATTATTCCTTGGAAGCAGACTATTGAAAAATAATAACTATTGCAAAGGAATTTTTATGCAATACCCGTTATGAATATAAGCAATAGCTTTTTTTGTTCTGTCTATATAATATATCTTATTAAATACAAACACAATCTGCACAACAACTTTAATCATACTATCCGCCTAATCAGAACATTTTTTTAAAGAAAGACAAACATTCAGGTTACGAATAACATGGCAATATTTGAAAATTTCCTACTACCATCACAAAATGCGGAAAATTTTGCTTGTGTTTTGATGGAGGACTTGAACACACTACGCCTAGGTGGGACCCAAACGCGAAGTCAACTAAGCCACCGACCGGTCAATTAATGACTTAATCTACGAATATTGTGGTAGGTAAAACTTAAAAGCACCACTTAGATACCTAAAGTAAATCCCGGAACACATGTTTCATTCAAACTTGAAATAGAAAAATAGAAAAAGATACAGTGACATCTGGGAATTGAAACTAGGACCTAAGCTATGTCGGTGTTCTGCTCTACCACTGAGCTAAACCGACCATATTTCCTTCGGACATATTTAACTGTATCATACTTCGAGTAAGAATTACCAACATTATCTTCTTTTTCTTAAAGCATATTTTACTGCCTTATTTTTATGCATGATGGCAAGATTCTTCCGGAACTAAATGCAATCTAGAGGGTCTTTGATAAATATATATGTTTTTATTTTATTTTAATGTGCGACATCTATTGATTTTTTTGCAAATCAGGGTTTCCTCATTTTATTTTATTTTTACAGGAAGTGAGATTTTTTTGGTTTGGTTTGGTTTTTCACACAAACATTCTAAACTCCAGGAGTAAAACCTCGTTTTATAAATATAAAGAAAATTCTCGTCAGTAATAATAATAAAAAAGTAAAGAATTTACTCCAGAATGTATGCAGGGTTAGTGCAATGCAATACATTCCATATTTAAGTTATATACATAATTAGAGTAAGAAAATTAATAATAATACATAGGTGATTCCGACAGGCACAAAAAACGGAATTTAAGTGAAAAAAGGCAGAATATAAACACAAAAATGAGTGTAAGCAGCTGTTTATGGAGGATATTTCGACATCTCCCGTCTCCAGAGAGCCATCAGAGGGGACTCCATCCATGTAACCATGGCAGTGATGATTTTGTTACTTGATTGGCATAGTCTGCGACATAAACTTTCCTTGTGATGGCGAAGAAGCGCTCTGAAAGAGTGTACTCGTCTCTCCGGGAACATTTCCGTGGCGCTGCAGTATCTCGGTAGGCGGAATAGTTGGTGATAAGCATTATTGAAAGCGACTTTTAGCTTATGCCATTGGGATGCAGCAGTAATAATAGCTGATTGTTTCAGCTAAGCTTATACAATTAACAAAAACATTTTACATGCGTTATACATTGTTCGTAACATTCCTAATAGTGGTAGTCTACCAAGGTGATAATAGAATCATCTTTCGCTTCAAACAAACGACGTTTATACTATTGAATAAAAGCTTTCACAAATTATTGGTATATTCCAAAGTTATTCTTTCGATTCCGCCCAGTACTAAAAGCAAACACGACCTGCCAATCGTTACATAGAAATTTATACGCACATTGAAGGTTCTGTGGATGAGCACATCTTGAGTGTGCCCCCCCCCCCCCCCCCCCCCTACCCTATCTCCTCCGTCCCCCATCCATCCCACCCGCTTACAAAGTGTCGATACCAAAGAACAACTCGACACTTGAGCGTGAAAGCTAACGCCTTTTCTTATGTCACCGCCATCAAGCTTCAAGTCTGGAATGGCTTGGCCCTGTGAAATAGAATTAGCTAGATACACTTACCTATGTGGAATGCAACAATGTCACTTTATCGATCGTTTCGCATGAGTGAAAAAATTCTACTTTGTTATTCGTCGGTTAACGAAGACTCTTTAAAAAACCTTATTTACGTTTTATATTACGTAATACGTTGATTGAAAGCCGTTGGATTTCAAGAACACTTGTTTCGACATCGTGATAATATATTCGTAATTTACTAAAACTTTATCTGGAATTCCTGCAATCCCATTTTTAATCAGATTACCAATAATTTTAAGAGATTCTTTATAAACTAGCATTACTCATTTTTCTCCTTGTACCGGGTAATTCAATTTACATAATTTGGGATGGTGTCTTAATTTTACATATATTTTTTTATATAGTTAGAAAGGTGTCATAGTTCAATTAAACAACTAATTAATTATAGTAAGTACTCCCGAGAGAGTTATCATAGACTTTCCTCAGGTGCATGGTGCCACCATGTGATGCCTCATATTTCGAATCCTAATTGAAAATATTTCGAATATTTTATTGAAAACACATCCAAAATAAAAGAAAATGGTCTTATTTACGTTTGAAATATTCTCCTGACGAAGGAAGGAATCTTCCGAAACCGGTAGAGTGAAAATAAAACTATAGTGGTGAAAAAAAAATGTATGTGTTTTTATTATAAATTTTAATTTTATTTATTTCGTAAAACAACATGCGTGAAAATCTTTCATAATCGAATGAACCCTGTTCATTCACGTTGAATGGTGTAAAAGAGGCAATGTTTGACATCGAACAAAAAATTCTGAATATATTTTAATGGTTTTGTACATTCTTATTCATCTCACACTAGTAAACACACACTATAAAAAATAGTGATGCTCTTATGCGGAAAGATGGTGGTTGCTTGGAATTGCAGAATGCGGCTGCCCATCTGGTATGGTTTTTTTCAATGGTTTGTGCATTGTGATTTTCCGGAAGTTTCCATTGCTCCACCGAAAGATTTATAGTATAAATCATATTTTAAGGTTGCGATTTTCAGATTTCTGAAACATGAGTGGTATTTTAACATTTAGAAACTCGATGAATCGGAAAGCGTCTACATGGAACGCGTTACTAAAAATAACACGTTTTAAACCATATTGAGAGGAAATTTTATTTCCCGAGGGTTGGAGATCGTGACCATTAATAATGAATAAACCTGATTTATATGGGTGTAACCTGAGAAAAAAGAAAAAACAATTAATGCCGTAAAATTATTTTTGTCAGAAAAAAAATCAATCATTTCTTAACCCCTCTTGTTAATTCGTTCGTTTTATGGAACCGTTCATATGGCCTCATAGAAATGTCTCCCTTACTGTCGTGGTTAGAAATATCACGCTTTATATTCATATCTAGAAGTTAACCACAGAATAATTAAAATTTTAAAGGCTCCGAACACAATTTCAGAAAAATGTATATTTCTTTGTGATTTTTATGTGAAACGATGAAAAAGTGAGATGAAAATAAGGTTTTTAATGCATTTGTCTACTAAAATGTGTGAGGTATTTTTTTCCTTAAGGGTAGGCATTTTGAAATTTTTTTTACGTTTGCATGAAAATATTTATTTTTAATAATAAAAGTTGAAAACATACTTCACCTTTCTTAAACAATTTTTAGTTTTAGAATAAGTTCAGAAATATTCTATTTTTTTCATTTTATTGCAAACCAAAAATACTCATAGAATTTGCCAGAGTCCTGAAGGGTTAACATTATATTTTGTTCAGAATTTAAAATTAGATGAATAAATGCTTTATTATAAAAAATCAAACGTTTAAATATAATGAGCTCATTTCGTTGTCAAACGACTTATTCCATTTTGAACCATTTCAGTTTTTTTAAAGATTTTTTTTTTTTTCATTAAGAATTTTAAAACACAGTATAATATATTCACTCATAACACGTTATATAGCACCATTACTTGTAAGATAATGCATTCACAGTCAACATTATTAATTAAGTTTTCCTTCCTCTCTTCTGTTTGTATAAATACACACCCCTTCAATGCGGGAAAACTCGCGAATGCAATAATTAACGTTGTCTCCGCTTCGACGTCTTCATAGCATCCTACGCAATTAAATTTTTCAGGCTAATGGATGTGTTTAAATTATAATAAAATAATTACAAGGGGTTGATACAAAAACTAAGATGTTATTTCGTCGTAACGATCTCTAGCTGTTTTCAGTGTCTTGCTTCGGGCAACATTGACTCATTGTTTAATTCCTTCTAAGTTTTGAATTGAAATGTTTTAGTACTTTGAGTGTATAAATTTAGATATTTTGTTTCCAAGTAAACTCACGTTGACATTATTCAAGTATTTCCTTTCAACTTGTGAGTTCTAGTTAGGTTAAGTTAAGTTGAGCACAAGTTGAACTCATCAACGCGGTGGAAACTAACATGTGTTTAAAGTTTTCACTAACAAGTTCTGAAGCCTTAATTCAATGAAAAAGTAAAGGAGAACTGAAAGCCACTAACATGAAGTAATTCGATTATCATATTCATGAGATTTATGTCCGAAAAAATATTTTTGAACCACGTCCAGTCTGAATGAGTGATCACCTCTTTTCAAGTCAAACAAATAAAATAAACATCATTTATAATGCTCACGTCCCATCATGATGGAGATATTGTAGACATTCATAACAATCATTTCCTTGTAATATTGGACCGCTTCAAAAAGATTCCGTCGGCCACATTTTTTTTTTCGGAATTTTTTTATTATTTGTATTTATATGTGTGTTTCAGGCTTATAATTATTGCTTATAATATTTTTTTCTCCTTTGTGCTCTAAATAAAATATTTAAATTAAATAATATCAAAAATTAGTGTTTTTAAATTAAAATTAAGCAAATCAGTAGGTTTGTTCACGTACATTTCGATTAGAAATTATCTACAAGTTTATTGTTACTTCACATTGAATTATTGTTTGCATTTATACATACATAAAATAATAAAAATTCATTGCTACTTTGTTGTTTCATACAAAGGTAGTAAAAGATCAAACAGAGAAAACTTTTTTTTTTTCTTTAATATGTACATCTTTTTGTAATTTTCGACCTGGTTGCGCCACCTCTTGGGTCGGCTAGATATATCTAGGAAAAAAATTGGTTTGACGGAGGATTGAATCTTCCTCCCAAGCGACTGTGGTGAACCACGCTAACAACTGGACCAAATCCTGATTGAGTAGAACCGACAATTATTTCGTATGTTAACTGCTGTAATGTCATCCAATTTAAGAGGTATACATTTATAAATATTTGTCCGCGTGTGCCCTGATGATTGCCACCAAAATTTGATAAAATGCATGGTCACTGACAACGACTATTTCTGCCGAGTTTCAGTTCTATCGGATGTCAGGAAATGGATTAATTTTCACGCCCAAGATTCCATTTCATTTATTCATTCGCGAAAATAAAATAGATTGATTAAATGTAAATATGTAAATATTGGATTTTTTGGGGTATTTTGTAATCTATTTTTCAAACCTTTACTATCTACACAGAACAGAAAATTTGTTGTCACAAATACTTTCTCATAATATATAATAGAATCATATAAAAAAGTTGTGTCAACGTGACCTAACTACAGTTTGAAAATAAAAAAATAAATTATTAAAAATTATTAAATAAACTTAATAAAAAATTTTTTTTTTATAAAAACTTATTTCTATTTTAAAAATACTTTTTTTTTGGAACAACTAGTTTCCAGCTTAGATCTATCTGCGAGATATACACGTTCTCTTTGCTATATTTGAATCATTTCTACTTATAACTCCCAAATGTCAAAAACTAATTGAAATCTTCTTCGAGGAATGAAACGAATGAAAAGACGTTTATGGGAATTTCTTTGGTTAGCTCTGATGTTTGATGAAAACGCAGATTATTTTATCGATTCCATAAATGAACAAGGACACATAATCTTATATAATACTATTTTATGTTGCCTGATACGAAATAACCTAAATCACAATAATAAACCTAAGGCCCGATTGTTTCGAAGAAATTCAAATGTAACATTATCATCAAATGGCCAAAAATTTTTTTTCAATGTGAATACCGCGCCAGAGTCTCAGCTGCCTGGATCAAGTGAGACTTTGGCATCCTCATTCGAGGTATGGTGTGAGGCTGGAGGTAGTAGGGAGGGGAAGGAGACGGGGAAGAGGAAGATAAGGGAGATATTCAGGTCAACAAACATAACTTTTGACGGCCGGCATAGTCCAGTGGTAACGCATTGGACTGCCATTCCGAAGGTCGCGGGTTCGAACCCGGCGTGCGCAAATAAATTTTATTTGATTGATTTGTGTTATTTTACAATTAATTAATTAAAAATAATATATAGTATATAGTACGTTCCAGAGTGGAAGATACTACCAGTATCGCCCTGGTGTAAGACCACCATTCAGAATTGAAACGTTGCTCCAAATGGCTTTAGCCGTGTTTAGTGACTAGATCTGAATAGCCAGGTACTTCCCCACCTACCTCTTCCCCTTCCCCACTTACCTTCAGCCTCACAACATCCCCCAATTGGAGATGCCATAGTCTCACTGGCTCCAGACGGGAGCAGTTGGGACTCTTGTGAGGTATTCACTATAAAAAAAAATAAAAATAACTTAAGCTATTTCAAGCAACGTTTCAATTGCAAACATAAATTCATCAAATCAAATTTATTTGCGCATGCCGGCATTAGATTCTGCGACCTTCGAATTGCTAGTCGAGAGCCTTAACCCGTGACCACAGAGGCCGTCAGGTGCGTTTCTGTTGTCCATTGAATTGTAAAAATTTGACAAGCTTAACAACAAGATTTGTATCCTCTTCTGATGGTCACAATTTCTTCCGAAGCTGAAACCGACATATGATCGGCATTTTGCGGGAAACTTTAATCTGTCTAAAAAACATAATGGCGCTGAATTGCCATTTAAGACAAGACTATACCCTAAAATAAAGCGAATATCTTAACGATCGATCGATCGATTTTTCAGGCCTGAAAAATCGATCTTTCCGTGGGGTTAATTTAAATTATTTCTGTTGAACATATTACTAAAATCTCTAAGGTTTCTAGAGGGATGCTTCAGGAACTTACTAATTCATCGTCTTAAAAAATAAAGTCTGGTGCTTACCGCTAATTGCATAGTTGAAAAGCATTTTATAAAATTTTCAAACCGTTTACATAAAATATTTGAATGGTAAGGTCACTTTTTTTTAACCTTCAATATAACTAACTTAAATCCGTAGTGATCGCTCTAGAAACATTTGAGATTTTAGTAATACGTACATCAGAAATAATTTAAATATGAGCGTCGAGCAAACCCCCGTTATTAGAGTCTTATGTTGCCTTAATGACAGAGTTACATATGAATCTCTGCGAAACAACTGGCCCCAAGTGTTCTTACAATAAATTGATAGTGTGTGTAACTCGTTAAAGCTATAATTATTTGCGTTGTATATTATTACCTATTAAAATAATAAATAAGGCGAGTTTCTTTTCATTATTTTTTAAGACATGAAAGCACGAATTTTCACCGTTAAAAAAACGACGCTTTAGAGTGACTAGTGACTACTTTGGCCGGGTTTGTATGTTAGCTTATTTTTTAAAGATTAAAAAATAAAGATTTTTAAATTTCGGTTGTTTGTGATGTGCGTTAGTTATTCCCATTCACGTTTAACGAACTGATTGTGTGAAGAATAATTCAGACAAGCAATAATTTAGGTATCTACCTGTAATTTAATATAATGACGAAAAAATATTTAAATGTCTTTAAAAAAAAGGAATCATAAAATCCTGTAAATTTTCACGGAACTACGTTCTTAAAATAAATAAAAAATTAAATAAATACACATTAAAATAAACACATTTTTTATTTTATTATATTTTTACCCACTTAAATGAAAAAGGCAAAAAAAGTCCCGATAAACTGCTTTTTAACAGTATGTCTTGGGTTCTTTACATTATAAATCTTAGTATAGTGAATTTACAGTTACATTTTTACAATTATTAAATTTAAATTATTAATTTTAATTTAAAAACCCTTGACTCTGTGCAGAAACGGGCGGTCCGTTTGATAGATTCCCCAATCTTAACAAACGGACTGCAATCTTTAGAGCACAGACGTCGGGTAGGTATGCTGTCCTTGTTCTATCGGTATTACAATGGAAGATGCTCTGAGGAACTAGCGTCATTGATCCCTTCGGCGCCGGTGCGTAGTCGGGATACACGCCAAACGCGCGCCCAACATTTGTACACAGTTGACACTTGTCACATGAGAACGGGTCGCTTCTACGATTCGTTCTTAAGTTCAACAGCTCGGCTGTGGAACGAACTGCCGGCCTCTGTGTTTCCTCCCTCCTACAACATGGGACTCTTCAAGACCCATGTTCACTCCTTCCTCTCCACAAAAAGACCCTCCACACAGCATCCCCAAAGATGACATAGGCCCTGAGGGAAATTATTTTCTTCAGGGCCTCCTGTGTGGAGTAAATATAAAAAAAAAAAAAAAAAAAAAATTATATGTATTAAAAAAAAAATTAAAAAATTTACATAAATATAGAAAAAGAAAATTATGAAAAACATAAATAATAATTTGAAAAGTCTTTAGAATAATATATCATTGTAAGCTAATACAAATTAATTCTTTCAGTAAGCCAAGTCTTCAGTAAGTTAGCTAATAGTTTGTTTGGAGCACAGTTCTTAATTTCAGCAGGTAACATATTAAAACAACTGGGAATCATATAGTTTAACGTTCTTTGTCCATATTTAATCGTATGCTTAGGTACAACAAGTCCTTCATTAAAGTTAAAACGAGTATTATGATTGTGTTCTAGCCTGTTTATATATAAGGAGTTATTTATGTGCTGAAATATAATTTTGTACCACAGAATTGCTCTCACTGAAAAAATTTTGAGACTCTGATAGAAGTATGGAATATTATGCCTTTCTTTGTATAATTTTTTTCAGCTAATAATTTAACCGGAGAATTATGCACGGATTGAAAATAAATACAAATTAAAAACTGTTATAACGGGACGAAAATGTATTGTTATTCTCATTCCTATACTTGAAACAGCGTCAAGAAGAATTATTATTAAAATATGCATAGAGATTACAATTTTGGAGGCGGTTATAGGTGCCGCAGGGGAAGAATTTATTTGATAATAACAACTCTGCCATAGGTCACATCAAGTGGTTCGCTACATTTTAGGACTTAGCAGGGGTGCCCGGGTTTATGGGGAGAAGTTTGTCTAGCTCTCTATCTACTGCATGACTAGCCGGATCGGGAGACACTGGTTGAGGGAGACCCATTGACTTCTCCAGCAAAACTTCATCGAAACTTCGCCTTGCACCGCAGTGGGAGAAATGGATTGATACATCCGTCATTCCTGGACACAATATCCCCAGATTACTACCTGCTTCCTTCCCAGGACTTATTCTCCTTTGCTTTATTTATTTTTTTCTAAAGAAAGACAAACATTCCCGGGTTACGAATAACCTGACAATATTTGAAAATCTCTTACTACCACCACAGTAAGCTAAAAATGTTGTTTGGGTTGTGATGTAGGACTTAGCCAGCCGAGGAATTGAACAATCTACGTTGTGTGGGACCCAAAAGCGATGTCAACTCGGCCACCGACATTATAAAGACCATCCACACATCATCCCCAAAGATGACCATAAGGGAAATTATTTTCCACAGTTCTCCTGTGTGGAATGTTAAAAACGAAGAAAATCAAAAAAGGTTGCCTCAAAAGGACCTTCATTTGACTTATCAAGTGGGTATTTTGGAGTCATAAAATGAAAATGTCAACAATAAATATGAATAATTCTTGACAAAATCGTAAACTTCAATTATAATTGTCGTGTCACCGTTAAAGTAGCGCATCGTCAACGCTAATTATCGGGTTTGTCAACCGCCGAGGAAACGGGCGTTAAATAAAATAATAATACTGAAAGATTTCCCCTTAATGCGGGCTGGGCGGGGTTGTAGGGCGGAGAGGAGGGGGCGGCTGAGCCACTTAGACCCCCTTTCATTCCGCGCTGCATAACATATTTAACGTCGTAACTATTTAATGTCTAAGGTATTTACATAGTATTACGAGTTAATTACAGTAGATAGGTAAAATATTGTGTTATCATCAATTTAGTTACAGCGTCCTAGCTTTTTTTTGCTGTGTGGAGGGTCTTTTTTAAGGAAAGGAAAGATAGTTAGTTTTGGAATGGTAAAAGGTTTGAGGGTTAAGTAGGAATCTAGGGATCAGTGCGTCCAGAAGTGACGGACATAAGAATATATCCGTCCCACTGCTTCGCAAGGCGATGAGTCTATAGACCAGTTAGAGAGGTCAAAGGGTCTCTCGAAACCAGCCTCTCCCTATCTGGCACGCAGCTGGTGGACAGGCGCATTCTGAACCCGGGCTCTCCTGCTTAGTCACAAAACGTAGCGAACCACTTGGGATAACATATGACAGAGGTCTATAATAGTTTGAGTACAGCTCAAATGTATCCCTATGTTTCCACTCAATTCGATGGACAGTATTCCTCAATATAATAAATATTGGCTTCCGGAACAAAAGACAAACCCAGATTGGAACAAAGATAAGATAAGAAAAATATTATTGAAAAAACAAAAGAAAAAAATTAGATTATAATAAGGTTACTTACCACCTTGAAAACGTTTAGCACATATGTGTAAGAAATTTCTTCAAATAAGTTATCTCGTATCCCGTGTGGTACGCACTAACGAATTGTTGCCACAGGAAACGAGGGAATATAACGATAAGTCCACATCCCTAACGCCTTGCAAAGTATGTACATCTCTTGACTAGAGTTGAATCCATAAAAAAATTGTTTGAACACCACAGTGGTAAATTACAAGAATAAATTTATACTTCTCATTTCTTTCAGTAAAAAAAAACATTCAACATAAGTTTATATAATTTTATTTTACAAGCAATAATTATTCGCCTGAAACACTCATCCACATTGAAAAATCTCCTGATAAAAGATACATGACGCCAACGGGACTCGAACCCGTGTCCCTTCGATTTCCGGTCGACAGCTCTGACCACTGAGCTATGGCGGCTTATCTCTTATCCGCGAAATAATTCAATATATACTAGTGTTTCATTCAACAATTACTGCTTGTTACATTTTTTCACCTGAAAACAACCAACTTTATTTTATATGAGAAAGGCATTGTAAGTGCTAACTCTCTCACTAGATGGCGTCGAGACAAATTGTCTACATTTTTAGGTGGAATACTTGAACTTGTCAAATATTAATTATTATTTTTTTGGTAAACTAACGTTTAAGACAAGATTTTTTATGCATAGCACAAAGTGTAACAATTATTTTACAAGCAATAATTATTCGCCTGAAACACTCATCCACATTGAAAAATCTCCTGATAAAAGATACATGACGCCAACGGGACTCGAACCCGTGTCCCTTCGATTTCCGGTCGACAGCTCTGACCACTGAGCTATGGCGGCTTATCTCTTATCCGCGAAATAATTCAATATATACTAGTGTTTCATTCAACAATTACTGCTTGTTACATTTTTTCACCTGAAAACAACCAACTTTATTTTATATGAGAAAGGCATTGTAAGTGCTAACTCTCTCACTAGATGGCGTCGAGACAAATTGTCTACATTTTTAGGTGGAATACTTGAACTTGTCAAATATTAATTATTATTTTTTTGGTAAACTAACGTTTAAGACAAGATTTTTTATGCATAGCACAAAGTGTAACAATTATTTTACAAGCAATAATTATTCGCCTGAAACACTCATCCACATTGAAAAATCTCCTGATAAAAGATACATGACGCCAACGGGACTCGAACCCGTGTCCCTTCGATTTCCGGTCGACAGCTCTGACCACTGAGCTATGGCGGCTTATCTCTTATCCGCGAAATAATTCAATATATACTAGTGTTTCATTCAACAATTACTGCTTGTTACATTTTTTCACCTGAAAACAACCAACTTTATTTTATATGAGAAAGGCATTGTAAGTGCTAACTCTCTCACTAGATGGCGTCGAGACAAATTGTCTACATTTTTAGGTGGAATACTTGAACTTGTCAAATATTAATTATTATTTTTTTGGTAAACTAACGTTTAAGACAAGATTTTTTATGCATAGCACAAAGTGTAACAATTATTTTACAAGCAATAATTATTCGCCTGAAACACTCATCCACATTGAAAAATCTCCTGATAAAAGATACATGACGCCAACGGGACTCGAACCCGTGTCCCTTCGATTTCCGGTCGACAGCTCTGACCACTGAGCTATGGCGGCTTATCTCTTATCCGCGAAATAATTCAATATATACTAGTGTTTCATTCAACAATTACTGCTTGTTACATTTTTTCACCTGAAAACAACCAACTTTATTTTATATGAGAAAGGCATTGTAAGTGCTAACTCTCTCACTAGATGGCGTCGAGACAAATTGTCTACATTTTTAGGTGGAATACTTGAACTTGTCAAATATTAATTATTATTTTTTTGGTAAACTAACGTTTAAGACAAGATTTTTTATGCATAGCACAAAGTGTAACAATTATTTGCTGTCGACCGGAAATCGAAGGGACACGGGTTCGAGTCCCGTTGGCGTCATGTATCTTTTATCAGGAGATTTTTCAATGTGGATGAGTGTTTCAGGCGAATAATTATTGCTTGTAAAATAATTGTTACACTTTGTGCTATGCATAAAAAATCTTGTCTTAAACGTTAGTTTACCAAAAAAATAATAATTAATATTTGACAAGTTCAAGTATTCCACCTAAAAATGTAGACAATTTGTCTCGACGCCATCTAGTGAGAGAGTTAGCACTTACAATGCCTTTCTCATATAAAATAAAGTTGGTTGTTTTCAGGTGAAAAAATGTAACAAGCAGTAATTGTTGAATGAAACACTAGTATATATTGAATTATTTCGCGGATAAGAGATAAGCCGCCATAGCTCAGTGGTCAGAGCTGTCGACCGGAAATCGAAGGGACACGGGTTCGAGTCCCGTTGGCGTCATGTATCTTTTATCAGGAGATTTTTCAATGTGGATGAGTGTTTCAGGCGAATAATTATTGCTTGTAAAATAATTGTTACACTTTGTGCTATGCATAAAAAATCTTGTCTTAAACGTTAGTTTACCAAAAAAATAATAATTATATAATTTTATTTCATTGTTATTCTACGACTTGTCGTGTTTTACTCAACTCCAACTCATCTCAACTCAACTCAACTCCAAGGAACTGTGTTCGAGAATTACAATTCATTAGATAATAAAACCTCTCAGTAGAGAGGAATTTCAATATTCTATAAACAATTATTAAGTAAACAGAAAATTTCATCAAGGATGGTCGTTTATGTAGGATTCTCATAGGTTACCAAAACAAAATAAAAAATGTATTATGGTCAACAGTTGTGCAAGAAATTTAACTTATCAATATTTTAAGTAATTATAATAATAATAATGACGCACACTGGAGAAAAATACTAGCGCCTAATATATTCACGGCTCCCTAAAGGCTTCAACTTTCTACTATTTTTATCATTTTATTCTATTTTATGTTCAATTCATATTATTTTTTTTCTTTTTTTTCTGTTCTATTTTTTGTTTTTGATCAAATTTTTTGTATCTCTATATGGAATGTGTGGGACTGCACTAACCTCCCCACGTACCGGAATAAACATTTATTTATTTATTTAAAAACAATAATTTTAAAACATGATTTCAAGGCCTTCGTGGTCGAGTGGTAACACTCTCGACTAGCAAGCTGGAGATCGCGGGTTCAAAGTAAATTTTATTTGAAAAATTTGTGTTACTTATTTCATTTCATTGAGGTACCCTCCAGGTATAATACCACAATTCAGAATTGAAACGTTGCTTGAAATGGCTTTGGCCATGTTTGGTGACTAGATCTGAATAGCCAGGTACTTCCCCGCCTACCTCTTTCCCGTCTCCTTCCCCTCCACAGTACCTGCAGGCTCACAATATACCCCAATCAGGGCTGCCATAATCTAACTGGCTCCAGACGATTGGGAGCAGTGGGGACTAAAATAAAATTAAAATAAATAAAATTAAAATTTGTAAACTCTTGATGTAACCGTACCTAATCGGAAACGAAATTCCAAACCGAAAAAGCTATTCAACTTTCTCGACGTCAGATCTCACAAAATCTATTTGACTCTAGAAGGTTTATTACTCGGACCCTGGCCTCAATGAAAAAATCAGATTTCTTACTTTCCGAAAATGCTTTCAAGATCCTGAATTTACTCCCATTTAGCATTATTTATGGGAGGAAATAATTTTAAAATATCCAATATTAATGAACAACAATGTATCCCGCTTGCGACGGAAATATTCCTACTGAAGAATAGGTAGGAGATTAAGGAACGCTAAGCTAAATTTATATAGCAGTTCGCTGCATAATCCCTGCATGCATCTACTAGTCTTAGTACGTGCTCCCTTTGGACCTGTATTAATATTATAAAAGCTGATACAGTGTAAGTTTCTCGAATTTTCAACCTGTTTATTACGGGGAGATTATAAAATTTGATATAAGATGATGATCCATTGAAGATAATTACAAAGAAAAACAACTAGTAGCGAAAAGTTTATACTAAATTTAAATAATCTCTTTATTAGATCAATACTAAACTAGGCTGAGCTGGTACTAAACGGTGGAAAAATTAAACTGGTGACATTCTTTAAGCTTTTTCAAAATATGTAGGTTGTTTGGTGTTTGAAATGAGAATATGCTTTGTCCCTACCGGGATATCATATATCCAGTTCTTACCTATCCGTTACCATCGCCTTGCTGGAATAGTATTTGAATTTTGGAACAATGGCAAGAAAAATAGTGCAAATTCGAGTGCATTTGTTTTGAAAAGAGACAAGGGATTGGGACTAAATTGGAAGCATGCCGTTTGTGTTTTTCGGGCAAATAATCACGTTGAATAGTAATAAGAAGGCAATAAACTATCTTGGAAGTGCTTAAGATCGTTTTAAGTACTCGTTCGTTTTGTTTTGGCCATAATTACCACGAGGAACTGCGGTGGAATTCACTATATTGTGATTGTGTTGTGTGCTCCTTCGCGGAGATATCCAGTTTTCTCTTCTTCCATACCTTGTTCATTCCTACACATACTAGCACCCAATTCCAACAACACCATTTCTTTTCGTCTCGTTTAAATTATTTACAGTCCACTTTCATGTCCATCTGTAATTCGTAAGCAGTTTTGGACGCAAAAGAGATCCTCTTTATAAAATGAACATTCAGGGCTATATCCTGAAAAAGCAACTACCCTGAAAACACTGCATCGAATCAAAAATCATTAGAGCTTAACTGATATAATATTTTCTCAAAAACATTCAATTTTGATCATGATCTCGATGAAAAGTTTTTCGGTTTTTACATGTTGGCTTACAAGGTTTGCATTTAAATTTATTTCAAACGTTTTGTATTATATTTTATAATATGGTAACATCCAGCCCCTACACTCCCGACTGACTACTGACTACATCGCTTGTGTTCGCAAGTACCGCGGATGAAAAAATGTGAATAACGTATTAAATCAGAGTTCTTGTCTCGAAATTTCCGGACTTGTTTGTAGGGGCGGATGTCCCGTGACCGATATACGTTGTACTGTCTGCGTTCTTCGCACATCCTACGGGAAGCAGAGCAGGAGATAGTTGAAAACTTTCAGAGCAGAAACACCCTGGGAGCGATTGTGAAATTCTCTCAAATAAAACAAGTGAAATTCTACAAGGAGAGTATCGCCGTTTGACTGGAACAATTCTTCATTAAAAGTTAAATTGGATTTTAGTCAATTACCATAAATTCGTTTGGTGGAAGAACTCTCTAAGCGGGGAATAATTATTTCATCTATTAAAAACAAGGCTTTTTTGCCTTACAGTCATAACGGTACATTTTATTGCTGAGCTAAAAAATCTTAGTTATTTTTTCGAAATGCAAGCAATTCTGGGCTATCAACATAATCATTTAGATTTTTTATGCAGAAATACCAAGTCAATGAATAACATTGTATCGGACAATTTAAGCATTTTTGATTTGCTGGAATACCCATTTTAAAACGTGTAATATTGTTTTTTTTTCAATTGCTTGTACATGAATATTATATTATGGGTTTTAGACGGGAGAATTGTATTCAAGTTGACTTCTAACAAAGTTAAGTAATACGATAAAATTTTCAATCTTACTTTTTTCGTTAAAAATGAGGCGTGACGGCAATCGTTTTCTCAGTGAATTTGAAAACCGAATAAAAACACGAATACGGTATTCACGTGAAAAACGATTGAAATATCCCAGCAATGCTTGTTATTGCTCAGATATTCTCCGAACACAGCCATTGTATTAGTGATATCAAATTGAATAATTCCCCGAAACAGGCTCGTTCCACCGCCGAACGATGGCTGCACTCTACATGTGTGTGGTAAACTAGATTACCAATTGCAAACAAATCTGCTGTACCTTTTATTTATGAGATCCGAATCAAATCTATTCTTGAATTATTTCAAAAAGGAGGCAACCGCGATTTCGTACATGGTTGGACGTTCTCACGTATTCTTTATATTCTATGGTATTTTTTATTTTGATAACTTTATACCCAACTCCGCACAACTGCCTGAAACCAGTGAGACTATGGCATCCCCAATAGGGTATTTTAAAAGTTTTCTTATCCTCGAAAAAAAGAGAAAAAATACTTTATTTAATTTAAATAAAATAATTTTTTTTAAACTATGTATAATGTGCCATTTTCTATAACTATATAAAAAGTGCCATTTTCAATAACTGTGTAAAATTTGCCACTTTCCACAACTATGTATAATGTGCCATTTTCTATAACTATGTAAAATGTGCCATTTTTTATTTGCCGCCAAAACGACATTTTCGTTATCATTCGTGAATTCGGTGGCGTTCACCACTGTCTCACCAGCAGCGACGGTTTCTACGTCATAATGACGATATAGCCAGTTGGAATCGTTTCGAAATGTGCGATTTTTTAATTCAATAATAATGAATGAAAATTTTAAAATTACGCATTTTTTATTCAATGATCAGAATCAGAAAAAAAAACTTGAAATCTTCCACACATTTTTAACAGTATGAAAATACCCCATTAGGGTACGTTATAAGGCTGAAGGTAGCGGGAACAGGAGGGTAATAGGGGGTAGGATGGTGGCAAGTAATTGGCTATTCTTATCTGGTGACAAAACATGACTAAAGCCATTTAAAGTTTCAATTGTGAATGGTGGTCTTTCATCGATTCGATACTGAAAGTATCTTCCATTCAGGAGTTTCTCTTTCATTTCCATGTTACTATACTTTTCTGATATTATTTTTAATGAATCGTTTGTGAAAAAACACAAATTAATTAAATGAAATGAACTTGCGCACGCTGGGGTTTGAACCTAAAACTCCGGATTGCTAGTTGAGAGCCTTGCCCCTCAGGCTCATTATTATGGCTTTACAAGGTGAAATTCACACTCAAACCAAGACGTCAAAATGCGTTCTGAAGTTCTGTACGTTTTTATTTCGTCCTCTCTAAATTTACCTATCAAGCCAATCATTCCAATTTCATTAAAATAATACTTTTGTTCACCCTCACGACTGACAAATGATTGTCCAAGAATTTCCGCCAGTAATCTATCTATCTTCTTCTTCTTCCTCCAATATATTAAGGAGAGTGTCTGTTTGTGACAGGGTAGCGGGCTGGCGGGCTGGCGGGCTGGCGGGCTGGCGGGCTGGCGGGCTGGCGGGCGGGAAGCGTGAATTTGATTTGTATGCAATTCTACAACAACTTACAGTTTACCATCTGTTGAATCAAACGGATACGTTTATTCTAAATCAATCTCCCCTAAAACAGTTGTTCGATCATAACAAAACACAACATCACACCCGAACAGCATTTACAATAGACTATAAAGACGAAATCATAATGTCAATATTGTTTTTAAGTGCTTTGCGGCAAGAATCGAAACTGCAACTTCCCAATTCAAAGTTAAAGACGCGACACTCTGTAAAAGCTTAGTCGTATGGTATATTTATTCAATGAGTATGCTAAACGATAAACTTAAATAATCTATCTAAGTATATACATTTAAAAAAAATACAGTGTGTGGCAAGCCTACGCACGACGGAAGTCAAACTTTTATTATTCTTCTCTCTCTCTTTTCATTTCTTTCTCTCTTTTTTTGTCTATTGACATATTTATAAGTAGCATATGATAAAAAAAATTAAAAGTTATAAAAATATGGGATTCGAACCCGGGTCTTGCATAAAGAGTGTCGAACGCTCTGCCTCTAGACCCCAAGGAAAGATATTTCGCGCGATGCGGCGTTATCGGCCTTGATTAGTAATTTTAATGTTTCAAAATAAAAATAATTAATCAAAATACCGAGCGACTCTACCGGCTCGATTTGTAAGCTATATTTCGACCAAAATATCATATAGGTATCGTAAATTAAAGTAAAATTAAATTAACATTTTTTTTTTAATTTTTTAATAGGTACATTATTGCAAATCTTTGATAAATAAAAATAATTAATCAAAATACCGAGCGACTCTACCGGCTCGATTTGTAAGCTATATTTCGACCAAAATATCATATAGGTACCGTAAAGTAAATTAAATTTAAATTAACAAATTTATCTAATTTTATACTACATTATTACAAATCGTTGATAAAAAAAAATTAAAAGTTATAAAAATATGGGATTCGAACCCGGGTCCTGCATAACGAGTGTCAAACGCTCTGCCTCTAGACCGCGGTTATTACGTATTCGACCAAAATATCATACAGTCAAAATATCTAAAAGTCGCAGCACGAGAGCATTTTATCACTTTTAAAAAAATTATTATTAAAAAAATCACAAAAAGAAAAAAAAAATAGTTAAAGCAGGGATAGAACCTCGGTTCTTCACGACGACAATCGGGCTCTCTGCCTCTAGACCGCGAAGCTGAGTTTGGAGAGTGACCTAAAGTAGGTATATAATATTGGCTAGGCTCGTACAGCGAAATAATCACGGTTTTTCATGACGGTCATGAGTTGGTTTTACTCCTGTCCTCGAAATTGCATAACGCGCGTAAAGAAGTTTCACTTCAAAATGTAAATGTTCGTTTGTTCATCATCTTAATTCTCCGAAAGTTCTTCACCGACTGCTTTGAAATGTTGACACAACGTTGCATTCGAATATGCGTATGTTTTAATATACGTATTTTATATAGATGTCACCTGTGACAGGTAATAACATGATTTTTTAAGCAGTGCCCTCTGTTGGGCGTAAAAGAAACACTCGCTATTGTTTCTCTATCTGAACAGATAGACTGAACCACACCAACGTGTTGCGGGATACAGCTAGTCGTAAATAAATAAATGAAATTAAATTAAAATACTTTGTTAACATTAGGATCGTCATATTTTATGTTATTTAAATTTATATGAAGACCTCAATGGGCGAGAGATAAGGCTCTCGACTAGCAATTCGAAGGTCGCGGGTTTAAATCTAATTTAATTTTTTTCACTCTTACAAGAAAGATAAACATTGTAGGATTACGAATAACCTGACAATATTTTAAATTCTCCTACTACCACCACAGTAAGCGGAAAATGTTGCTTGTTTTATGATGGAGGACTTAGCCAGTCAACGATCGAACACACAACGCCTGGGTGGAACCCAAACGCGAAATCAACTCAGCCACTGATCGGTTAACATTTTACGTAATAGACATGTTTTATGCCACTCACAGACAGGGCAGCAACTATCTTTTGACCTATGTCACAAAAGTAAAACTGCCTCCATGACCTTTTATACTTAAATATACCTCAAATTTGTAATCTTCTCCGTAATATATTGGTACATAACCGTCTTATGGACAACATGAACAAATAAATAAATTTCCCGTTATTTCTGACGGGTCTGTGCTTTTGCTTTGAAAACTTCGAAAGTTATTTTTTAAAACAACAGAGTGCGTCACTTCCGTTTACAACAATCCTAAACTGCACAGTCATTAAGATAATAATACTATCAGATAAATAAAATGATTTCAAAAACACCTACTAATCCTAGCTACTTATAAAATGGGAAGTAAGCAATTCAAAAGCACATAAGTGGTTTTATGTATTTAAATTCAATAAAGCATATTTATACTTGTGTGCTCAGCTCAACAAACGGCTCCAGGCGAAAAGTCAACAAAACCCTTTTTGTTTGTTTTCCCACTAAAGTGGGAATGAAAAATTATCCAACGCCCAGGGCTTGTTAAAACATATTCAGTCCGTTCTCCACACTCTACGCAAGTTCCAAGCAGGGAATTCCGCCTCAGAACAATGAAAGTTGAAATAACGTTTTTGCTTTACATTTCTGAAAAATTAAAAAAGGTTTATGTGGTAATTGCCACTAAAAGTGAGATGGGAATGTTTTTTATCTTTTGCTTTTTTTCTGGAGGGCAATTAATTTTATACTTAAGGAAAATATTTTCATGTTTTTTTTTTTTATTTAAATATGTGTAACAAAAGTTTGCTTTAGCAAAATCAACATATTTTTGAGAAAATTTTCTTTACCCAACCGTAAAATCTGTATGCGATACAGAGAAAATTTGATTAAAAAAATATATAATTAAATAATGATCTTTGTCTCAAAATAGGTATTCATTTCGCGTTGCCTTACAAAACGCTTCCAAAGTTTAGACTAAAGCTGTATTTGAACCGTCAAATTATTATAATGTCTGCTTACCGGATTTCAGAAAACTCTTAACTTAATTATTTCACTAATTTACTACTTTCATTCCTCGAGATTTTCTTAGATTGTTAAATTAATAAATTAAACGTCTTTAAATTTACAACACTCTGGCGATCAATCACGATTATTTTCGTAAAATTTTCACAAATCCCTTTATAGGGCAAATCATTTTTTTTTAATATTCATGTGTCCAGGTGGAGAAATCTGTTCCCATTTACCGTTCAGGAACGTTATGGCTGGTATCATAATTGTGTCAGAAAAGACATTGGGCCAAAAATTGTATGGATTTATTAACTTTAAATACATTATTTTTTCAACTTAGTGCTGCATGGATTTTAAAATTAATAAACGTGACTCTTAAACACATACTGAAAAGTTCATATGTCATTATTCTTAACATCCACATGGCACATACGTCCCCATAACCGTTTAGGGAAGTTATCGCTGGTATTATAACTGTGCAAAAAAAGACATTGGGCAGTGGGTTATATAGATATTCAAATTAAATTCAAACCTTGACGTAAACAGCTCGATGGACCTTTATGGACTTAAGCCATTAAAAACTACAAGAGACTCCGCAGATATAATATATCTCCATAAAATTATCAATGGCTTTATTGATTGTTCTCCCCTTCTGTCTGAAATTAATTTTAGAGTCCCGAGCGTTAGAACTAGAGAAAAATCACTTTTTCATCTCCATAAATGTTCTACTAATATCAGACAAAATGCGTTTATATTCAGAGCCTGTAGTATATTTAATAAGAATTTTAATGATATGGACATATTCACAAGTAATTTAGGAACCTTTAAAAGATATGTAATAACTAACATTAAATAATTTTAAATATTCTACTGGAAGTTATCATGTTATTGCTCTGAATCCTTTCCAGTTACTTACCTTCCAATTTATACTCATGTGTTCAATTTAGTTGTAGGTATACATTTATTATATTGTTATTATTGCTATTGTGTAGTGCTTTTATTGATTGCTGCTGTGTTGAAATTTTACAATACATTATGTTTTGAATTTTAGCTGGTTATTAGTATATCAGTTAAATTTAAATTTTTGAAATTTAGCTGGTTATTAGTTTATTAGTATATCAGTTAACTTTAAATTTTAATTTATTTGTGTTCCTAGATCTGTTATTATTTTTATTTATTATTTACAATATTGTATTTTTTGTAAATCTCTCAGGCCACGGGTACAGAACCCTTAGTTTTTTGTTTTAATATTCTTTATTATTATTATAATTTTAAGTGAAAATCTGTTATTGGATTTTATCTTTATTATTTAGTTTATTCTTATATATGTAAATAATCTGTTGATTTTCCCAAATAAATAAAATAAAAATAAAAAGATATAATATCTTCAATACATAATTTTTTTAACTTAACTGTTCATAGATTTTTAATTAAGTGAGATGAATCAAGAGCACGTACTGAAAAAATCGAATGTCATGATCCTTAACCTCCAAATAGCACATACGTCCCTACATAACACTGACATGTTTCTTGTACAAACATATTCCTTCGATGTCAGCTCCAACTTCGCACGTCTATGCTGTTTGCGCATTTATAGGTAAAGTATTAAACATAATATAAGGATCATGTTTCCGAGCATCTTTCATGAAATATAACCATTATTGTAGGTGGTATCCGTTTTTATGATTACCCCGTAAAGAACTACTATTACTAGAACATAGCTATTTCACTTTAAAACCACTATGCAAGTTTTCAGGAAATTTGAATAATACTTCATTGCTTGCTTTGGCACGAATACCAAAATAGGTTCTCATATTTCAAGAGTTTTTTCTCTATAATCATGTTTATTGTAACACGAGTTGGAATCGACAAGGCACTAATGTATTGAATTTATCGAGAAAGAAAACAAAATAATCTCGTGTTGCTGGAATCTAATAGAAAGCACATGAATCTGAATTTACTGTCGCAGTCGGCGGGCACAAATAAAATATCTCTGGTTTTCGCCATTAATCGTTTCTCGCCAGAAAATTGTTTTGGGAGAAAATAAATTCAAAGTTGGTCTTTGGCAATGGTGACGGTCCAATGCGATAATATACCTTATTTACTAACGATTCGCACTTATCTCTACATAGCTTTGCATCTTTAGAAGTAAATAATTTGGCCAGTACTTCGTTACACAGTGGATGATTTTTTTTTTACTGTACAAACACATTACAATCATTTACAAAATACAGATATTTCGAAGTAAATCTCGGAAAACGGATATTTTTTTAATAAACTACACAACTCAATTAAATTAAATAAGATAAATTTAAATAACGTAGTATGTTGTTAACTAATCTGTATAAAAACAGAATAAAAATATAATAAATTAAAAACAATTAACATCGGTGGATTACGTTATAGTAATATCAGTGCCAAACAGAAAGATAATTAATTACAAACATAAATTTTTAAAATACTTAAATAATTAACTTAATACAAATATCATTAGTAGAAAGATAATTACAAACTTAAAAAGTAGAAAAAATCTAACTTAAATTATGTAATAGTTATTAAACTTGGAAAAGATAAGATATAAAAATAAATGTACTTATGAGGTAGGTAATGGTAGAAGATAGGTCCCGGTAAACAATATTTATTTTCTACGTGACAAGTTTGCAGTTTATACCTCGGAATTTGATACGTTTGTTTTGTCAATGTCACGTAAATAAATGAAACTAATGATATGGTTCAAGGTTATGTAAAGAAATTGAGATAGGGTTATTTCTTAGTAGATGTCTCTTTATGAAACTGACGTTTGCGTAGCAAGCGTGGCAAGACGGAACGACGCTCTTGCATGGAACGTCGTATCATTCAATCAGTCTCGTCATAAGTCTGTACGAGGAAGACCGAATCTTATATGGTGTGACGGAACGACGGTTCGTTCTTCATTCGAAATAACGGAAGATACAACTTAACCACATTGTATAAACTTATTTATTTTTAACCAGCTGTACCCCGCTACGCGTTGCTGTGGCTCATTCTGTCTGTGCCGATTGATAGCGAAACAATAGCGTGGGTTGCTTTTATGTCTAACAGATAAATAGATGTCACAGGTGATATCTATATAATTATATGTAGGTATAAAAAACACACGCTTATTCGAATGCAACGTTGTGTCAATATTTTAAAGGAAACGGTGAAAAACTTTCGGATATTTAAGATTTTAATAATTCTAATTAATTTGTATATTTTAATAAGGATAAAAGAAATGTTTTAGTATCGAAAAATATTAATTATTAAATAATTGATTTGTTTACTTTCATTTTCAGTTCCTTCAATAAAAATCAATTTTGATGTTTCACTTGTGCCAGGCGTCTCTTTGCTGCTATATTTTATTAAATATTAATTGGAGGGTATCTTCTTGTTTTGTAAATTAGTTACAAAAATTTCTGATTTTTAAACAGAAAATTTTTACCAAACGGTCAGAGTTAAGTGTGTTCTATCGGCGCTACAATATACTAGTGGTGGTAAATAGATGGGTAAATAGAATCCTAATTTTGGATGCTTTTCGTTTGATGTTGGAACAGATGAATTCCGCTCTTTGTGAATACTTGGCACTTATTATCAGATCATGATTGCTTTAACACTTCCGGCACTTCAAATATATTACAATCATTGACGAAGATAATATCAACAACTTTCAATGAAAATATGAAACAGACACAGTCTTCACAGATCCCTTAGTCTTGAGACGACCCAATATCTTAAAATAAAGTTGGAATCGTAACGTCGTAAGTGAAGAAGGCGTGTACAAAAATATGTGACGCACGGCCACGGTGTATTGGACGGACCAACGAATTTGCCCGAGCAAATAATCTAAAATAAACTGAGAACCTTAACGACGTAAGTGAAGAAGTCGTGTAAAAAGGTATTCGATTCACGGTACCTACGCGACCTACGGTCGAATTCGCTCTAGCTGGCCCTGAAAATTGATCTTTCCGCGGGGTTTATTTTAATTAATCCTGATAAACGTATTACTAAAATCTCAATTTTTCTTACTGAATACCTCGGTAAGTTACTAATTCATCGTCTCGAAAAATAAAATCTAATGCTTACTGCTAATTTTATTGTTGAATAATGTTTTATAAAATTTTCAATTGTCGAGCAAACCCCCGTTATTCGTCTTAGTCGCCGTATTTCCGTGTAAATGATATAACGCTTTTAATGTGAAATCTGTAAAAAGGGGCTAGTTGTTACGAAATTGGGGGAAAAATGTGACACACGACAATGTGCAGGATTAGATCCGATATACAAAGTGCAAGTGCTCAAATTTTCAAACCGCTTAATAGAAAATATTTCAATGTCAAGGTACTGATTTTATTAATCCCAAATATAAATAACTTACATCCGTGGGTATCGGTCTGAAAAAAAAAGTTTTAAAATTATAGAATTAATTAAAATGTGAGCCCCGAGCAAATCCCCGGTAATAGAGTCTGGAGTCTTGTCGCTTTAATGAGGTCTTTATAGGTTTCGATAAGTTATCCGTAGTAAAATTGACGTTTAAATATTTTAAGCATGTGGAAGAACCGCATAAAAATTTGACATTTTTAATCCGCCATTTTTTATTCGGTCATGTTTAATCCACCTAAAGATTAAACATGTTTTAAATCGTTGAATATATTCCGTGGTACTTTATTTATTGTCTCCAGACGGGCCACACAGTGCACGTGCGCCGCTCCCATCTAGCTATCAAATAATTAAGCTGTCAAAAGTGCAAATTAAAGTGTAATTAATTGTGATTATAATAGTTTATTTGGGCCTTCACGAGTATTAATTGACACTAGTAGATAAAAACCCATTCTCGCTGTTTGAAAACTTCAACGGTTCTTTTTGAAAATAACAGAGGGCGCCACTTCCGTTTAGAATAATCCTAAACTGAACAGTCAGTAAGATAATAATTATATCAGTTGCTTTATACTTGTAAGCGGCTTACGTGCTAACGAAACCAATTTATTTCCTACATAATACGTAAAGTATTTCACCATACATGAAATGCCGTATTTTATTTTGAATAATATGCGCTTTTTGGCTGAATGGTAAAGATTTTTGCGTTTATATTTTTGTGAAAAGCGGATTTTGATGAAAATTTTTTTTCAAAATGTAACTTGTTTTGATTTAGATGGATTTCGCCATTTTTTTAATGAATTAATGTTGAATTTTAGAGTTTATATTCAGTGTGGTAAAATAAAACAGGATTATTTAACGTTATAGACGTGATGTTTTTTACTAAACGGCGCTATGAAAATTGTTGTGCATGAAAGATCGTTAAAATACCGTTTACCTTTCCACGAAGCAAAATTCAGATCCCAACCAGCATCTCGTGTAAGCCCCCATCAGTACGTGTACATCTGTGTACACCTGTCCCGTAGAAGGCAGACATCCAACGTAGCTAGAAGTCTTATATACTGTACTAGGTAGTCCTTGTATCTTATACAACAGGTAAAATAATAATAGGAACCGTCTTCTCGGAGCTGCGGGTCGTCGTCCGTAACGTATGCTGCTTTATGTCCTTCCGTCTACATTCTGGCACGGGATGCGAATAAAATGGATGCTGTACCGCGATAGATGGAAACTTTTACTAGTCATTCACCCTTAAGAGTAAGAGAGAAAAGAAACTCTCTTTTTTAATATCGTAGCAAAATCGTGCATATTCGACATTTTTTTAAATGTATTCCATTTAAAAAGTGTACATAGAAGGAGATGTTCTTGCCAAACAAAATATTTTAATTTTTGATGCTGACAATAATTGGAGGTGGAATTCCATAAAATGGTTTTTTTCTAAAACAATTTAAAACATTTATTTTTGTCCGTTATTATTTTCAGCATATCACGGCCATCTTAAAACTGGTACAACGTTTCCTTAAACTATAGTTTATCTACAATTGTTACGATATCAGGATAGATGAACAATGATTGAACTTTGAACTTTTTTGAAGAAGAAAATAATATTAACAAATCTAAAGGAAACATAAAACATAACAAGACACAAAAAAAAAAAAAAATAGATAACGGTCTCAACTAAGAATCGAACCTAGGTTTCTGTTTTCTCGGGATAACGTCTTTATTCACTCGACCATTATTACACGTCATATATGGGACCTTATTATTATACGTCATATATGTGTCTATTTGTTAGAAGTATCTTTTTATTCAATGATATATTACATTGATGGGATACCCTTCAAAAATTAAAGAAAAATTGTTCCAATAAAAATATTAATTCGTATTTAGTATCTACATATTAATATATCTTGATTTTACATATTGTATGGTTTTAAAATTATTAAAGTCGAATTACATTGTGTGTTTTATCAAGATGATTTTGTGATGCTTTTATATAATGAATTCAGCATTTATTATAAGTTTACTGTTACGTTTTCTGATCTTTGTTGCTTTATCGTGTTTCTCAACTGACTTAAGAATAGTTTTATTATTACCAGCAGTGATAGGCTGAAACAGGTAAAATGTATAAAAGCTTCAAATTATTTAAGATCAAAATATTTAGTTGAATAATTAGTAAAAATTAGGGAAAAGGTTGTGAATTTCATTCATTGTTGATTTTGTGACGGTACACAGATCATATTTGGAAAAAAACTAACGAACACAAAGAAAACACCCCGTAAACGAGGGATAAGGCACTCGACTAGCAATCTGGAGTTCTCAGGTTCAAATATTTTTTAATGATTTGTGTCATTTACCAACTAAAGTTATTTTCATACAGACACATATATAAAACAATGAGTGAAGGAGATAGAAATTAAATAACAGACACGAGTGAAAGAGATAATAAGCCCTGACGAAGCTTGAGCTAAGCGAAACCTGGTTGGCTGTTAATATTAATTCATTATAAAAGTGGTGTTTTACAAAGTGTATTTTTTCATTTAATATATAATGTCGTATCACAAAGTATTTGCTTCCTTCGATAAAAAAATAAAATGGTTTATTTGTGGCACATTACAGATCGGAAGATACTCTAAGTATCTCAATAGCTTGAAATGGCTTTAGCCATGTTTGGTGACTAGATCTGAAGAGCCATGCACTTTCATTACCACTACCTTCAGCCTCATAACATTCCCCCCAAATTGGGGACGCCGTGGTCTTATTGTCTCCTGGCGGTTGGAAGCAGTAGGGATATTTGTGCGATATTCACTTTAAGATTAAATATGGTGCATTTATGGCACATTACAGAGCTGAAGGTACTTTCAGTATCTCAATAGCTTGAAATGGATTAAGCCGTGTTTGGTGACCAGATATGAATACCCATGCACTGCCTTCAGCCTCATAACATATCCCATATTGGGAATGCCGTGGTCTCACTGTCACCTGGCGGTTGGAAACAGTTGAGACTCTTATGCGATATTCACATAAAAAATTTAAAAAACAATTCTACCCTTTCAAAAACATACTTGGTATTTTCCATTACTGGAGGGTGAAATCAATACAGGGTGTTAAGGGACGTACTTGACATACCTTAACCAGTGATTCCTGGCATTATTTGGTGTAAAAAATGTAAATGTAATTTTGGTCTAGAGTGACTTTATTTATGTTTTTTTTCTACAAAAACATAGAAAATCAGTAGAAATTGGACAGTTATGGTGGATGTGAGAGGTTGAGCGGTTAATCAACTGAGTGACCAGTATCGACATGTGGATTTTTTTTAAATGGTTTTTGAAAAAATAACATCAAATAAGTTGCCGGAGACCAAAATTTAATTTTTACTGACAATAATGGCAGGAATCACTGTTTAAAGTAAAACAAGTACGTCTTTTAACGCCTTGTAGTACCTATTGTAGTACCCTTGTAGTACTCTTAGCTAGCACGGTCGGATAATCATTTTTATTTCCCTAAAATATTACTCCAATCATCATCAAGGTAACCTTAAGGATTTGTGTTTTCTTGGAAATTATACATATTGTTATTGAAGGATACCCATCTTTTTATGACTTAGAATTTATACATTTATGTTACGTAATTTAAAATCTAATAAATCACCTTTTCTTTGTTTCAGGTAAGTGTCCCAATATTTTCATTAGTACGAATTCCAATGTAACCTCCCTCACATGGGAAAGACGGAGAAGTCACAATGTAGCTGTCTGCGGTAAGCTTTTAGTTTCCAACATCTGTTATAGAACTACTCTGCTCAACTCAATGGTAAGTCAACTTACATTTAATGGTATGTGTAAAACATCAAAATAATTGTCGACGTACATGGAAATGTTTTCTTGAATAGTGTATTTTCTTGCTAACTTGTTAAATTAGGTGAAATTGTTTTATAACTTTAAATAAACATCTCAACAAACTTTCTTATGAGCTGTACACTTGAATATTTAAGAAACTTTTAAGAACAATAGAAACATATGTAAATTAACCTATCACGGTGAATTTATTAACGCGTTAAACAATTAACAAAAAAATCAATTCATAACTTAATGAATTATGGGTAAGCGTAACGTAATAAAAATGGATTGAATCGCCGATACAGTATTGTTTTTTACGCCTTCCTTCAAAGAATTTAGTTTTTTTACCGACTAAAGTATTTATTTATATTGCAAATGTACGGGCGTAAACAAATAATTCGTCTTAACATTTTAAAGCATAACTTACAAAAGGTGTATTATCACAAAATAATTCAATTTTCTGTTATCTGTATACTTTTATACACGTTTACCCTTAACTAATTCCAGGCAGAAATTGAATGCACATCATCGACGATCGTCCTAAAAGCCGTAAAAAATCGGAGGTTTGATTTTTACACGTCTTGTATGAAAACTAAAAAGACAGAAGATTCTAGAATGCGGAATATGTTTAATTATATTCCAATAGACATTCCGCGATCCTATATTTCTGTCGAATTGAATGAATTATTATGGTATTATATAAAGGTCGCATCAAATGAAGTAAACATTAATTACGTGCTGATTCCTTAATAATTTTACAAAAAACACAATATTTTATAAAGTTATGTAGATAAGTTCTTGAGGAATCAAACTATTTTATGAATGTACTAAAATTTTATTAGGAAACGGCATGCTTTCCCGTTTATAACAGGATTTTTTCTACATTTTTTTTAAATTTAATTTACTAACCATATGACGAATGTTCCATTAGAATAGTGCAGGCAATGAGGCATTTCTCCTAACGAGTCCCGATAATTGAACTAGTGCACGCAATGCGGCATGTCTCCTAAAGAGTCCCTATCATAAGAAGAGTGCAGGCAATGCGGCATGTCTCCTAAAGAGTCCCGATCATAAGAAAAGTGTAGGCAATGAGTCATTTCTCCTAACGAGTCCCGATCATTAGACTAGTGCAGGCAATGAGGCATTTCTCCTAACGAGTCCCGATCATTAGACTAGTCCAGGCAACGAGGCATTTCTCCTAACGAGTCCCGATCATTAGACTAGTGCAGGCAATGAGGCATTTCTCCTAACGAGTCCCGATCATTAGACTAGTCCAGGCAATGAGGCATTTCTCCTAATGAGACCCGATCATTAAAAGAGTGCAGGCAATGAGATATTTCTCCCAACGAGTCCCGATCATTAGAAGAGTGAAGGCAATGAGGCATTTCTCCTAACGAGTCTCGATCATTAGACTAGTGCAGGCAATGAGGCATCTAGCCTAACGAGTCCCGATCATTAGACTAATGGAGGCAATTAGGCATTTCTCCTAACGAGTCTCGATCATTAGACTAGTGCAAGCAGTGAGGCATTTCTCCTAACGAGTCCCGCAAAGCAGCCGCCTCCAGACTTGCCTGTCCGGTGGCGCATCCGGTTCTTTGGCGGGAAAAATACCATTTCCCGGAAATACCTTCCGCCTGAATATTTATTTAGCACCGGCCGCTCCGATATTATTTATGGAAAGAGAATATTCTGTGGGGAGAGATCCTTTTGAATTGAATAAGAGAACTGTGTTTGATTTTTCTCTGCTTGAAACAATGACTTAGCACTTTGGGATTTTTCTTTTGCTGAACTTCGATAGCGTTACCTTTTTTACCCGCCAATCAATCAATCAATAAAAATTTATATATTTGAGACAAAAAAATATTCTGCTATGTTTAGTTTGGGTAGATGTGAATTTTAAGTATTTAAGCCTATACGTATGTAAAGCGCCCTTTGGCTGATATTTTTCCAAAAATAGTTCTACGTAAATGATCGAAAAAGTGTATTTCTTATTAAATTTTTCTTTTTATAAATCTCTTTTATTTTAGTTATGAGGATCTCCTGAATTTTATTAAATACAGTACTAACTGTCTAACACATATGTAAAAAATAGTGTCCAACATACAAGTAAAAAATACTGTCTAACATACAAATAAAAAAGAGTTGGTACTTAAGTGTTATTGTAAAATTATATGATTATATAACTTTATTGAATATAAATTTAATTTTAGAATATTTTTTTTATTTAGAAACGCAATGGAGTCTCAACTGTTACCAATTGTTTGGTGCCAGTGAGACTATGGCATCCCCATTTGGGGTATGTTCTGAGGCAAAAGGTAGCGGGAAGGGAAAGAAGATGGGGAAGAGTAAGGCTGGCTATTCAGATATGGTCACCAAACACGGCCAAAGCCATTTCAAGCAAGGTTTCAATTCTGAATGGTGGTCTTACAACACGGCGATACTGAGAGTATCTTTCACTCTAGAACGTGCTGCAAATAGACTATTGTATTATTTTAAATGAGTAAATTGTGATATAACACAAATTGATTAGTTGTGGACGCCGAGATTTGAACCCGCAACCTCCGGCTCGTACGAGAGCATCTAATTAAGTTTCTTATTATTTATTCAAATGATGACGAGAAACACTAGAGCTTTGTCTCTAGATCATGAGGAAAGGTAAATATATTTTTTTCTTTATCAAAGATTTGTAAAAAAATCTTCATTTATCGTAAAAAATACAAATATTAAACAATAAAAAATACATAAATTTACTTGATATATTAACCATAATATAAGTAAAACATTATTATTAATTAATTTAAATAGATTTTTTTTGTGCTTTAAAATCATCAAGTCAAGATTATTTTCCCAGAAAATGTATCCTACGATTTACGCAACGGTGAAGACGCCAATAATATTCTGTACCTAGGTTTTACCGTCTAGGAGTTATTTGGAGCCTCTATCCTTCTCCCTTTCCTTTCTTCTCTCCTGGCATTCTCCTGCTCGCTGCTCGCCTCCTTGCATTCCCCGTACGCCTTTAGAGTCCAATCACGTGCAGGTGACCAGGTATTTACGTCAGGTGGGACGCAATCTTCGTTCCTGATTGCCAGAAAAGTTTGACTCAATTCTGTCGAACTTAAGTTGTTCATCAGTTTTACGAACCTACCATCTTTATAAAATCTTTATCAGTGATATAAAGAAATCAAGATTATGTTAAGTGCCCTAACTAACGGATGTGATTCTACGTGATTTTAGAGGTAAAAAAAAATAAATTAGTTAGTATTACCAACATTTTTATGTAAAAAAATTGAACATTCTTCTATGGAAATATATTTTAGTTGGGAAAAAAAGTTGGAATTTCGAAATTTTTTTTTTTTTTTTTTACTTAACTATCATATAGAATCACCTCCCGAAGTTAGTGCACTTCCCCGGACACCCTGTGTTTAGATATTTCACACCTACAAAGTAAAGTTAACCACCATTATGATAATTTGCAAATATCAATTATTTGAAATACGTATAATTACGGCACAAATTATCAATCACGAATACAAATTAATGTATTAAAATAATAATATATAAGATGCGTTTACTACCCGATTTCGCTGGAGATTCATTTCGTTACATAGTCCAAACAAGTCCCACACCAAATTTGTGACGTATTCTTCAACTTTCCTTCAGTATTTATACTTATTTCGATTCTCCTTTTTATCGATTCTTAAAAAAAAAATTAATAATAAATAGTAAGCAACATGGCGTCTTATCTTATTTTCGAGGGCAAAATGGAATTTTTATAATTCATAGAAATCATTCTGACTCTGATTAGATATTCCAGACATTAAGAGTTGTGCAACTTTCTCGACGTCTCCTCACCATTTAATAGTTTTTTTTTATTGTATCAGCAGTCACCACACATAATATTCTGCGTTGTAGTTCAAATAAAACATTAAGTACGGCTACCAATATCTGCAATTGAAATAATATTAATACTAATAACGACAGTCGTTTTATGATGGTTCGGTTTGGATGTTCATCCATTGTATTTACATTTCCTAAATGTACCAAAAACTTGACTCCGATACATTTAAAAAGGTTATGGCCTTATCCTGACTACCAAAGACGTTTTTTACGACGCTTTTAACAATAAAATGCTTATTTTACGCTTTCCGTCGGAAAAAGTTATCTTTTTCGAATGAAATGTCTCGATTACTTTCGTGCTTATTATTCTGAATTCTGTATTTTTATTCCAAATTTAGTCGGATCCGATTTTAAAGTTTTTTTAGGTATAGACACATAAAAAAGCAAGTTACGGCCAAATGAAATGAAATTTTATGATAAAGTTTCTGAATTATTTCTTCATTCTGTCGGGAATATTAACGATTAATAAAAACCTAAGTAAGTTCTTGTTTTAAGATTGCTTTGAGTTCTGGGTGAGACAGGTTCAAGGTTGTATGGGCAATTTACCCGTATTCCACATTGGCAGCTTAGTAAAAGTTTGTGTTAGAAATGTTTTGAGCAGATTTTGCGTACCTTTATGCATTGGTTTATATAGATAGAGCAAACATTGGCGTTCGAAGTATGGGCACAGGTCTCCAGCAATAACTTCAAAATTCCGACATGTACAATCGAGGGTACGCACCCCTTTCCCGAACCGTTTTAAGGACCAGATGGGTACCTCTATCGGTTCTCACGTCCGGACATTACTTTTGTTTAAATGAAGCCACTATTAAATGATTCTAAAAGCCCCAAATGTCCAATGACAAGTAGAACTGAAAAATATAGAAAACCTTGGTAAATAAGGTGTTAGCATAATCAGTAGTCGTGTAATTTGTATTTTTAAATGGCCCATGGCGCGGCGGGGGGTCATTGGCGACTCCGTTTGTTGAGTTCGGTCCCTGTCGGAAGATTTGGACAACATCGACAGCCGCCGCATCTCCCCTCCTACTTCCCGCGTGTATAGACGATATATATGACTCAATGTCTGTTTGTGATATTTATTCAAATTTGACTGACATGCTGACATATTTGTTGAAAGCGTTAGGAGAAATAAAGGCGTCTAGTTACCATTTTATTTTATTTAAACTCCAGAACATTGTAGGTACTAAGAAATGGATCTTTAGACAATCTCAGCATGTACAATTGATTTAGTTACTTAGGTCGATGAGGGAGAAGGGCCAATAAAATTCTCAGAACTCAGCAGAAAGGGGGCTGCGAAGCTGCAGGTAGCTGGTGCGAAGATATGTCCGAGGCGAAGGCGACCCAATGGAAAAGAGACTTTAAAATTAAAAATAGCTGCTTTTTATTAAAATTGCGACTCTACAACGGCACATAAAAAAGGGTCGGCCAAGGTCCGGCGGCCCGTTTATAGCTTCTCATTGGTCGGATTTCCATTGCCGTTGGAGCGTACGAGTCTGCCTCGGACTACCCACACTTTCTACCCGCTGCCCGCGGTCATTTATTTATTGTTTATTTTTTACAAGTTATTTTCAGGAATGTGTCAATCTTATAGCTAGGTACATAATGCAGGGTTCCGTGAATGTGGACAATTTCAAATAGTTTATTAACGTCACATCCGCGGATTAAAATTATACACAAAAACAATATTTGTTTAATTCTACAAATATAACACAGTAGCGTCAGATACAAACAAAAACAATATAAAATTTATTATTAAAATATAACGCACAAGCGTCCGATATAATTGGCATTTCGAAAAAAAGTTATTTTCTTTTTTTACTTTTAAAATCGTGTAGAATCACCTGCCGAAGTTAGCGCACTTTACCCCCCGGATACCCTGTATGACTCGGAAGTAAATGAAGAAGTAGAACGAGTTGAAGACGCTTTGTTGAATAAAAATAAGAAGGCTGCGGGTTCAATTCCCGTCGGCAGCATTTATTGTTTTTCGTAAAAAAAATTGTTATGTTTCAGGCTAATAATTTGTTATCCTTTGTGTTTGCTCTTCATAAAAAAAACCTGGTCACAAAAAATACGAAATAAAAATGTTTCAAAAGCTATGAATGATTTGAAGACCTTTTCACAAAGAATAACTAACTTGTTCGGAAATGGACGGATGAACAAACTTCCTACCCGCCGGACTATCGATCAGCTCGTAATTCATATAACGCGAAAGTAAATGGTAGACTGAATAGAAGACACCCCGAGAAGATTGGCATTACTGAACTGTTCAATTCCTTAAAAAGTGGGACACATCAAGAATTCTGTTTAATTTCAGTGCCGGCAACTCGGGCATTTAATTTATTATGATTGTTTTATCACATTAGTTTTCTATAAAGAAAAACAAAATTTTGGCAGTGGAAGTGAGTACCTTTCTACCTAAAATATAATATTTTAATAGAAAGATAGTTCCATGATATTTCATCAAAATTAAAATTTAACACACCTTTAAAAAGTGATTTAGAGTCATTAAAAGTGATAAAACAAAAACTAGGTTTTATAGTTGCCTATTTTAACACAGTTTTTGTTTCATCACTTTTCATGACTTTATATCACTCTTTGTAGGTACGTTGAAATGTCATTTTGATGACATACCCGTTCACCAACAGTTACAATTTTATATTGATATCCAAATTATGAGTTTCACATACGAAACAGTACAAAAATAGAAAAATATCATAAAGTGTCACATGCAAAACAGAATACAAATAGAAAAAGGAAGGTTAAGTAGAAGAAACAAAAAGAAACAAAAAAAAAACAGACAGGGATATACACATCTGTACAGATCCAAGGTAGGAATTTAGAAGAAGGTACTTTACCCACTAATACATTTGTAAAAATAGATTATACTCAATTACAAATACAGGGGATAGAAAAGGAGAGAGAAAGAAACACAACAAAGTACAACTCGACAAGAATTACGTATTTTCGTTTTTTTATGTTCTTAAAAAAATTTCTTTTAAACCCTAAAAGTTGAATTTTTTGGATTATGCTGTCTGTTTTAATACATATCTGGTGGAGAGTTACAGAATGTGTAGGCAATATAGTTCAGAAATTTTATTCCATATTTCGGAGTGTGTCCATATTGAGGAATGAGGATTTTATTGTTATTCCAAGTATTGTGGGTGTGGATGTCTTGATTGTAAATTAGCTTGATGTTAGTGTGGGTTGATTGTTGGGTAATTTGTAGGATGGTGGTCGTGATTTCATGTTTGGGAAGAACAGTGATTATTTATGTATTTTTTTTATTTAACGCCCAGAGGGCTTTTACATGGTTGGCAGTATAATTTTAATTTGACAGATACTTTGAAACATAAAAAATAAGAATAAAATTACATTTGATAAAAGCTATGCAACAAGTCATACAAACACAAGAAACAAAAACAGAAAATTACAGCTATTTGTAAGTTTACATGATGTGTTTAGGAGTATTGTTGAAATAAATGTTTTAAATTATCCACAAAACTTGCCATGTTGGTATTGAATATGTCAACATCACCCAAGTAATGATTTCCCATGGTGTGAAGTCGTTGTATCGGAGTGTGGGCAATGTAGTTACGCTTATGTGTGCTGCTGTAGAATATTGTATTTTGTCGTGTTGTTACTGTGGGTTTATGAATGTTAATAAGTTGCAGGAGTTCACAACAGTCGAATTTAGAGTTAAGTATTTTGAATAAGAACGTTAAATCGTTTATTTTACGTCTATCCTCTAATGTATGTATTTTGAGAGTATTTAATAAGAAATCGTATTTTAAGTCTTCGACAGGGATATTAAATTTAAAATTTATAAAACATAGAATTTTTTTTTGTATTCGCTCAATGTTGTTAATGTGAATTTTGTAAGATGGAGACCAAACTACTGAGTTATATTCAATTAGACTTCTTACCAGAGATGCGTATAATAGTTTAATGGCTTGTAAAGAATTAAAGATTTTAGTTGTTCTTAATACGAAGCCTAGTGTTTTCATACCTTTGTTCACAATTTGATGGATATGATTGGTGTTAGTGTTTCGTCCATCATAATTCCAAGATCTCTCATTTCCGTGACTCTTTCTAAAGCTATGTTATTGATGGAATATTCGAATAAAACAGGATTTTTGTTCCTGAAGAAAGTCAAAGTTTTGCACTTCACTACATTTAAAAATAAATTATTTTGAACGCACCAATCTCTAAACTTACTAATATTTGACTGTAGTATATGGCAATGATTTATATCAGTTATTTTCTTGTATAGTTTGATGTCATCTGCAAAGAGCAATACCTCGACATCGTTGAAGCAATTGGTTATATCATTGATGAAAATGATACACAAAACCGGGCCAAGGTGACTACCTTGCGGTAGGCCACTGGTAGCCCGGAAAGCTTTCGACATCCAAGATTTTATTTTAACTAACAGTTTACGGTTTGACAAATAGCTACTAAACCATTTTAGCATATTATTATCCCTTATTCCTAGAGCGAATAGTTTTTGGATTAGTAGTTTATGGGATACTTTTTCGAATGCCTCCGAAAAGTCTGTATATACAGTCGATTTGTTTATTTTCTGCAAATGATTGTATAATGAAGTTTTGAAATACCGTTAAGTTAGTTGCGGTGGATTTTCCTTTGATAAAACCGTGCTGTTTTTGATTAATTAATTTTATTAATTTGGGAAAGATTTCATCAAGGACCAATGATTCAAAAACTTTGGCAGTACTGACTGTATACAAATGGGGCGATAATTAGCTATGTCAGTATCATAAGCTAGATTTCCAGCGTTCTGGAAAATGTCCAAGGGACAAGAGACGGTTAAATAGTAATGTGAGTGGTTTAGATAATGTATTAGAGCATTTTTTGAGGAATATTGGTGGAATGTTGTCTGGGCCAGCGGATTTGTCAGTGTCTAAGGAAAGTAATTTTTGTTCGCAACACTTTTGTGTGATTTGGCAGTTTGTTAAGTTTGTGGTCATATTAAATTTGTATTCGGGTATTTTATCATCTGGAGTGTCTTCATCATATTCATTTTTGAAGAAGTCCGAAAAAAGGTTTACAATATCCTGTGTAGGTATTGTTTGCACTGATTCCATTCATTTGCATTATTGGCGGGTAGTCTGTGTTTTTCAATAAATATTTCCACCGTAAAATCACCACGATTAATATGTTTCTTTAGATTCTATATGAAATCGAAAGCTGCGCATTTAATGTTAGACCATCTTCTGAAACCGTATTGTTTTGACGTGAGAATTTTGTTGTGTTCGAGATATTTCCATAGTCTTTCTTTGATGACACATTCAAAAATTTAGAGATGGCTGGAAATATAGAGATTGGACGATAATTTTGGACATGTTTTAACATTGGTCTATATGTATGGGAATAATTTTCGCAATTTTTAGTTTGTCTGGAAAAATTTCTTTTTGGCATAAAGATATTTATTAAGAACACAAGGTCATCCAACAGTTCGTGTTTGCAATTTTTGAGTAGGAGGGAGGTTACACCATCGAAACCAGCTGCCGCTTTAGTCTTAAGATTAGATATGACCAGTAAAATTTTCTTTCTATTTGTCCTGATCATGTTAAAAGATTGTATTGTTTTAGGTTCCGTGAAAATCAGTTTTAGACGTTTTTATGACTGATACTAAGTTTTCCTAAAACTACAAAAGTGTTGAAGAGAAATATGTTATAAATCAATAGAAATTTGAAATACAGGGGCTTAAGGCTGTACGCAATATAAGGACGTTAAGTTGATGCAACTCTTTTAAAAATAGTTTTTCTTACGTTGTGTGCAGAAACACAAAAGGATTTATCCTGACGTCAAAAAAGAATCCCTGAATATAAAATATCCCCTTTAGTATTTTTTGTTGTAATTAGGATATTAAAAAAACTTATAATGAACAAAATTGTGTTTATAAATTTCATTATTTAACATTTTGAGAAGTTACCCTTTAGGATCCCAGTACAAAATTTCAAAAATAAACTCTGACGTACAGTTGACACGGGTTACTGTTATCTTGTATTGATAATATTTCGTAGATGACTGTTTAGAACCAAATCTTAAAAAACTGAGGAGTACGCTTATCTAAAATTCCTCATACAAGCTTGGTACACCGTAGACTGAACATATATTATTTTGTTAAGGGTTACATCTTTACGTGATAACAAATTCTGGAAAATTTTAATGCCATTTCCGAACATATGTATTTTTTTCTGAAATATTTACGTGGTCACCACTCATGCATCATCCTGCAGGAGCCATCTCCAGAGAACAATTGTCCATTGTCCCCGGAGGGTGGCCAGAAAGACGGGGGCGGCCCGGGGGGGCGGAGGTAGCTGGTGCTGTTATTATTACTTCACCCGCCGCGTCACATTGTCTCCTGGCACAATTATCACTGGAGCAGTCGGGGACAGAGATGTGAATATTTACAGGGTGAAGAGAACTGTCGAACAAAAGCAAAAAACATGGAATAATATATGTGACTCTTACAGAAGGTACAGACACGTAAAATGTTTACACCTAAAAGCAATTAAGTTGAGTTCAAATTATTTGCTAGAAATGATAAGGGCAAATATACAAGTGCACCTCCAGGCATAATATAAGGCATATCGACTTAAAAAAAAGTTCAGTACAAAAGTATTTGTTTCCGAGTTAAAGAATTTTATTTTTTTTACTGTAGAAAGTTTAAATTTAATACGATTTATTGTATTCTGCCAGTCTAGAGAGTAAATTACTTAATTATACTGCTTTATCAAACAAAAATGTTAAATTTCTGATTTCTTTGCCAGTATGCGTACGATTTAATTAAGACCTGCGATGCAGAGTCTGTCCGGATTTTCTATAATTTTTTCCCTTGTTTTAGGTTGGGTAATCTTGGAATTTTGTGTTCCTTAAGGTACAGCACCCAAAAATGGCTCTGAACAATGAACATCACTTTCTTGGCTACTATCTGTTTAATCTATAAAATCTACACGGGTAGTTATGAAAATGCCAAGGGGTCCAGTGACAACAATCCTCAAACTGTAATTGAAGTGAAACTTCTTTACGCGCGTTATACAATTTCGAGGACCGGAGTAAAACCAACTCATGACCGTCATGAAAATCCGTGATCATTTCGCTATAGGAGTCTAGCCAATATTATATACCTACTTTAGGTTACTCTCCAAACTCAACTTCGCGGTCTAGAGGCAGAGCGCTCGATTGTCGTGGTGAAGAACCGAGGTTCGATCCCCGCTTTAACAATTTTTTTTTTCTTTTTGTGTTTTTTTTAATAATATTTTTTTTAAAAGTGATAAAATGCTCTCGTGCTGCGACTTTTAGATATTTTGAATAAATGATATTTTGGTCGAATACGTAATAACCGCGGTCTAGAGGCAGAGCGTTCGACACTCGTTATGCAGGACCCGGGTTCGAATCCCATATTTTTATAACTTTTATTTTTTTTTTATCAACGATTTGTCATAATGTAGTAAAAAATTACATAAATTTGTTAATTTAAATTTAATTTACTTTACGGTACCTATATGATATTTTGGTCGAAATATAGCTTACAAATCGAGCCGGTAGAGTCGCTCGGTATTTTGATTAATTATTTTTATTTTGAATCATTAAAATCTCCTCGCGGTCTAGAGGCAGAGCGTTTGACACTCGTTATGCAGGACCCGGGTTCGAATCCCATATTTTTATAACTTTTAATTTTTTTTTATCATATGTTACTTATAAATATGTCAATAGACAGAAAAAAAGAGAGAATGAAATGAAAAGAGAGAGAGAAGAATAATAAAAGTTTCACTTCCGTTGTGCGTAGGCTTGCGACACACTGTATTTTTTTTAAATGCTACGAAATACTTACTAAAATGTCTTTAAATACATAGTTTTATAAACGAAGTATACGTATTTTTGAACGTTTTAACTAATATTCCAGTTATTTCATATGTATAAACCTTAAAAGCTTGTAACTTATATTATGTTCACTCCGGTAATGTACACAATAAGTACAGTTTAAAACGTTTTATCCTAGATACACCAAATATCATTTCGTTAAAGCGTGGAAAATTTTCAAAACAAACAATTCAACTTTGTTTTTAAAGCTTTTTTAGATTATTTATTTATTTATATAAAGATACAGATTGTCTGCAGCGTTTTGACGGTTCTTATACAAATATATAGTTTTATTCCCCGATTAATGAATTTTTGCAAACTTGCCTTTAAAACAGAAGGTATGTCTGATTTTGAACAACTCCATGTAAAGCCCGGCCAATTACGGAGACTTCTAGTATTATTTATAAATAAATATTCCTAGAACTGATGAAACAAGTTTGTGAAAAAAATCATCGCTAATAATAGGCTTACGCTGGAAAGAATCATAAATATCAAAAAAAAATTAAATTTGAAAACGCACTTAGCTTTTAGAAATTAACTTTGCTTGTGAACTCAAGGGAATTATTATATTTGAAATTTTATATGATCAATAATAGTTGAATACCTTCAAGAAGACGCTGATTTCATTTATATTGTAAGAGTTTTTTTTTTCAAACCTAACCTTGCAGCACTTCTCTGAAAGGAAAAGATCTCTCTTTTCACCGTCTAACCACCCTGTAAAGGTCTCTACAGTGTGGTTAGGTGGTGAAAACTTCTTTCAGGTTGTTACAAAGTGACTGCACTTTGTGACACTTTTATTTTATTTATCCGTGCCCAACTCTGGCGTTAATTAATGAACACTCCAAATTAATTTAAAGTAATGTCACCCGTTCGTGTTCTCCGAATAATGAACCAAATATTTTAGTTTCATTTAAAGAATGTTTTGCGCACCAATCTACCATTATTTTAAGTCTATAAGAAAGGAATATCAATTTTTTTGCCTCCTTAAATTATCTTTGTTGAGATATTGAATACGATTACTGTCCATATCGTTTTTCAATCATTTTTTCGATAATGTTATGTATTTCTACGTAAAATTCGTAATTTCACAGTGGGATGATAGTCCACGCCGAATCACCACTGGCATAAAACCTCGATGATAGAGCAGTAAGGGTGCTGCTTTATGTGCACGCCAAGTGACAGTTGCCAGACACGTCACAAGACCGAAAGTTTTACCTCAAGGGTGCTGCTTTATGTTCACGCCAAGTGACAGTTTCTAGACACGTCTCAAGTGCGAAAGTTTTACCTCAAGAGTGCTGCTTTATGTGCACGCCAAGTGACAGTTGCCAGACACGTCACAAGACCGAAAGTTTTACCTCAAGGGTGCTGCTTTATGTTCACGCCAAGTGACAGTTTCTAGACACGTCTCAAGTGCGAAAGTTTTACCTCAAGAGTGCTGCTTTATGTGCACGCCAAGTGACAGTTTCCAGACACGTCTCAAGTCCGAAAGTTTTACCTCGAGGGTGCTGCTTTATGTGCACGCCAAGTGACCGTTGCCAGACACGACATAAGTCCGAAAGTCTTACTTTTTTCAAAATAAATTTATTAGGAATAACTTATTAAAGCTAATAAACCTCATTTTTATAAAAATTATAATTGATAAATTTTTATTTTTTATTAGAACGATAAAGTGTGGAGAAGTTTTACATTTACAATTTTACCCTATTACTCTTTTTATATATATATTACATTTATTAGAATTTTAGTGGCAAAAGTAGAGTTGATATTTCAATCATGCTAGGTATAAAGAGAATAAGTGAAAAAAGTGAAGGCTCGGAGAATTTCTTCACATGGTATAAAATAGAAAATTCTCCAAATTTACTTCCCTAAAAATGGGCATTTGTTACATAATCACCCGATAGAAGTTATCACAGCTTATAAAATTGAAATCGCTCTCTTGAAAAGTTTTTATTTTTGACTTGTACTCTTTATTCTTAGAGTAATGTCCTTTAATTACAACTCTTACTTAGTATTCTTTTGTGTAGGTAATCGCTTGCGTCTTCAATAATATAAACGTGGTTCATCGAGATTACATGTTGCTTCATTTACGATAAGATATACAATAGTACTGTTATAAGGACTGACGTTCTATTCTTGGCAAGTGGCGGTCCGTAGCCACGATCAGCTTGGTCCGGACAGGTTCGGAACCATTTTAAGCTGCGCGCGCCACACTCGCGTGTTGCCAGTAGCTATCAATTTATAAATAAATGAAAATACTAACTTAACTGGTACTACACTTAGCATGATAGATTTTTTTTAAAGACTGGTGAATTAGGACTCTTCAGGACTGGAGAATTTAAATGAAGTTAGCTTAGTAAAGCTTGTAAATTTAATCCTTGAAAATGATAATATATCATGAATACATATATTCTAAACTTTTGGTTTGAGCTTTTCAGTTATGTTCTATTATTAATTATATCTAGATATGATCCAATGTTAAAATTAGTATTTTTTTTTTTTTTTTTTTTTTTTATTAAATATCAAAATAATATACAAAAATCAAAAAGTCCCAATAAACTACTTTAAAGTAGTTTGTCATTGGGTGCTTTTAACTTAAAACAGATTATATCAAATGTATACATTCATATCATGAGAGGTGTAATACAATAAAAATAAAAACAAAAAACAATTAAAGCGTATGCAGTTAGAAATAGTTTGTATTAGAGTCTAGTACAAACTATTTCTTTCAGCTAGCCAATTTTTCAACAAAAAATTTCTTTTTATATTTGTACATTTTTTGATTTCTGCAGGTAACATATTTAAACAATTTGGTATCATATAGTCTAGCGTTCTTTGTCCATATTTGTTTACATGCTTTGGTACGATTAGTCCTTCATTTAATGTAAAACGAGTATTGTAAGTGTGTTCAAGTCTATTTATGTACATAGGGCTATTTATGTGCTGAAAAATTATTTTATACCACATAATTGCTCTTACCGAGAGGATTTTCAGATTTTGATAAAGGTATGGAACATTATGCCTTTGTTCATATAAACTTTTATGAGCTAATAATTTAACAAGAGAATTTTGAACTGATTGAACATGATTTATATTTGTTTTAGAGGAAAATCCCCAAGCTGTAATTCCATACCTTATGATAGATTCAGCTAGTGATAAATAAATTATTCGAAGTGTGCATATTGGAACATAAAATTTTAATTTATATAATCTACTAGTAATAGATCTCAGTCGTTCACAGACTTTATTTATCTGTAAATCCCATTTGAAAAAACAATCAATAATAACACTTAAATAAACATATTTTTTAACCAGTTCAATATTTTCACATGTACACAGCGCAGGGATACCAACATGTAGGCAATCTGAATTGTGTGTTTTAATTTCGGGTATAATAGTATTTACCTTGGCATTTGGTGATCTAATGTGTATCAATTTAGTTTTTTTTGCATTTATGATTAGGCCAGAGTCGTGAGACCATTTTAAAAGTTCAATGTAATCTTTTTGTAAAAGTTCAATACATAATTGCAAATTACTGCAAGAAAACACCAATGCAGTATCATCCGCGTACACAAAGTGTTTTACATGTTTAAAAATAAATTTAATAAAAGATACATAAATTATATATAAAATAGGACCTAATATGGAACCTTGAGGTACACCTGCTAAGATTTTTCTTTTTTTACTTAATGTGTTCAAAAGCTTTATTTGCATGCACCTGTTGTTCAAATAATTTTCAAATAGTTTTAGAAGTTTCCCTCTTATTCCTATGATTTCTAGTATTTTCAACAATTTTTTATGGTTAATAGTGTCAAATGCCTTGGAATAATCTATAAATAAGACTAATACATGATGTTTATTATTTAAATTATTATTTATCAAGCTAGCAAACTTTTGAAGTAGCACTTCAGTGCCCTTTTTTTTTGGAATCCATATTGGTTAGTATCAATAATAGAAAAATCTTCCAAATATTTTATTAATTTAATTTGAATGTATTTTTCAAGAATTTTTTCGAGTGATGGCAAAATACTGATTGGTCTATAATTACCCAAAATGGTGTGATCACCTCCTTTATAAATGGGTCTGATAATACTACATTTTAAATCATCTGGAATTTTTGCTTCAAATAAGATTCTGTTTACAAAATGGGTTATAATTGGACCTAATGTTAATATATGTTTTTTAATATCGCTCATTCTGATATTATCGATTCCAGGAGAAGAGCTTTTAAGTTGTTTCACAATGTTTTCTATATCAGCAATTTTAGCCCTAGGTAGGTACATGCTTTGAGGCATCTCCTCTGGTTCAAACCCAGTTGTCCTGTGATTACATTTATGTAACATATTGCAAACATTGTCAGAGAAATAATCAACAAAGTCATTTGTTACGCTTTCTTCGGTCCGATCTTTCATCAAATATTTGGATACAACTTGGTCACAATCATTTTTACATTTCTTTCCTAAAATTTGATTACATTCGTCCCATGTTTTTTTTGAGTCTTGAAATATATTTTTGAATTTATCATTATAGTATGAGGTTTTTAATTTTATTAACAATTTATTTAAAATATTTCGAAAACACTTATATTCTTTTTCATAGTATTTGTTCGTTGGAGCATTTCTCCAACGTTTGTATAAAAAATCTCTTTTTTTAATTTTATAAAGTGCATCAGTAGATATCCATTCATTTATGGCATGCGGTCGGTTTTTTGATTTTTTGCTTATTTCAATTGTGCTTTTTTTATACAAGTCATCAAAATAATTTTTAATTTTCAAATAAATAACAGAACATTCGGTTTCATTTAGAAGCGATTTCCAATCATAATTACAAATATGTTTATCAACCAGTTTTTGCGAAAGAATTTTAACTTTATTATAATCATTTGAGTTTAAATTATCTACCGAGTTATAGCGTATACTTATAGCTGTTGTGTTGTGATCGGCAATGTTATAGTCACATACACATGCGAAGATTGTACTGGTTAATCCAGCGGGCAGTTTATCGCTTATTCGCACGTAGAAATGATCGATACATGAACTATTTATTTTCTGTTTAACAATTACTTCCCTAGTGACGCCATCTATACATTTTTTCAAATAGTTATTTGTAAGAATATTTTCATAATTTATTATGATAGGATCATTTTTGTTTAATAAATTTAAATTTATGTCGCCGAAAAATATTACACTTTCATTTGATTTAATATTATTTATTAATCTGTATTTAAATGGTAATCCGAAACAAAGTACCTATTTAATTCCCAGCCGAGTAACATTATTTATTTGCGTCTTATGTTCCAAGAGACGGCTGGGGTTGGTTGTCAATATAGAATGTTCCTTAATCTTGTGGGCGGGATGTAAACAGTGGTCTTTTATCCACATAATAGGGAAATAAATCCTACTTAGTCAATTTACCCTAATTCTATTTAATTTCCGTCAAGTAAACTAAGGTTACTTTAAATCAGTTTTATAATTTATCATGTTTCAATGATATAAAATAAACTGGTTTAAGCACGAACGAATAATTGCTGTCTTGTAATATAAGTTATTTAGATTAATGCTCTAAATAGGTATTATACAATAAATGTATCACTTTTTAAAATGTCAGTTTTGATGATCATATGTGAGAAGAATTAAAATGAATTATGATTCCATTCCATGAAATAAAAGAAAAATAATTTTTTTTCACCAAAATTGGTAAATAAAATTCTTAAAAATATCTTTGAAGGTACGCTACGTAAAATCTAAACTTACTTACATTACTGACAAAAGCAATACATTTTCAAGAAAAACAAAACGTTGTTAGAAATTCCGTTAGAATACTTTATGGGAATTTTAAGTGAATATTTTAGTGTAATTTACATTTTATCTGGTGAAAGCAGGTACTATAAAGATCAATTGCATTTCCAGATAGGTGCAGATTTTGAAATTGAGTTATTTAAATCAGTCACACTCAATATTTGCACACGGTTAGCATTTTGTCAGACGAGAACGGATCTTTTCTACCACTAGTTCGTGAGTTAAACAGCTCGGCAGTGGAATGATTTGCCGATCTATGTGTTTCCTACCACCTGCTACAAGGGTCTTTGCAATACCCGATTCTCTCCTTCCTTCCCTTAAAATGACAGCATTCCCAAAGATGACAAAGACCCTGAGCGAAATTGTTTTTCTCCGAGCCCCTTGTATGGAGTCAATATAAAAAAAAAATATAAAAATAGTATTGCTATGTCACGTCCAAATTCGCCAAAAAAATAAAAATTCCAGAAGCCATATTGAGTAGAACACTGAAAATTCTTCAATTTGCGTGTATAAAGTTTAGCCTGAAAATAACTTGAAAATGTTCTGAAAATTTAGTTAATATATTATATACCCGGATCGGAACACGATAGACAAACTTTTCAATGGTATCTTTCAGAATCAAAGCTCTTATTCAACTTGAATCTTTCAAAACACGACCGTTTCCACACACTTTGCGAATAAACTTTAGCTTCTACAAATACTTCCGAGAAATTCCTCCAAGTCATGTCCAATTTATTCCGCTGAAGATTTGATTTGATCCCCGAAGGTTCAGTTTTGTAGGTATACATTATCAAGTCCTGACTAATCCTTGTAGTGACATTGCTAAGTTCGTGTGACGTCGGAATACTATGGAGACCAAACTTTACGCAGAGCAATTTTGCAAAGGATAAAATAACATATTGTCGGTGAATTCTTAATGCGAATACCATATAGAGTTTCTAAGGAAAGTGTCAAATGTTATTAATTGTAACTAGGGTACTTAGATTAGTTGGTAAAATTTCATCAGAACGTTTTGTTAAGTAATGTGGCGTATTTAATGCCACATTATAAAATTTTCCAATTTGAAAGAGAATGTTTATGTACGTGTGTTCAATTTTTTTACTGGGTGTTTTTTGATTTAACTTTTGTTTGCGGGAATGAATTAATGCAAATCTTGGAAGCTTTGCTCTGCGAAACTCGGCAGATAGATTAGTTGACGATGACAACGAATCAATCTGCGAACTTATATGCATTATGATTTACATGACTTATGCATTTATCTGAAATTGGATGACATTGCAGAAGTTAATGTGCGAAATAAATGTCGATCCTATCCGATTGGAATTTTGGCAAGGTTGGTAGAGATGTCGATTACTATAGCTCATGGGTAGGAAGGTTCAATTTTCAACCAAACTAAAATAAATATTAACAATAAGTCGTTTGAAAATAGATGCATTCAAGGAAACAAAACTTTTCGAGATTTTGTATCGAAATAAAGTGATGTAAACTAAGTTATTTGTGTTTTAATAAAAAAAAAAAAAAAAAAAAAAAAAAAAAAAAAAAAAAAAAAAAAAACTTTGTCTTTTACGGGTTGATCCTTTAGAGAGAATTTTTCGTAATACGGTAATTACAAAAAATATACATATATATTGTATAAAATTAGTTAAGTAGAAAAAACCTTTAACAGATTCTCGAACAAAGTTCAGACATTACAGCACGACAAATTACATTATTGATTGTTACGGTATTTGACAATTTTATACTACCATGTCAGAGAATAAATATATCGAATTAATAAATTCTAATCGCCCACACAATAAATATAATTGATGAGGTCACCTTTGCAGAGGGTATATGAGTATGTTTTCTGGACCATGATATCCTAATCATTTATGTATTTCAAAGAAGTTGAATTTCATGCCGTCAGATATTCACAAATTTAAATAATGTTTACGTTTCCCATCCATTTCTTATACATTTTATTGATCATCCCTAAATACTCGTTAAGTAAGTACATTACATTTTAAATTAAAGTTGTTACCTCCGAATACCCAGAGTAGGGCTTCGTCATCAATGTTATTATTAATCAACAAATTAATCGTAATGTTTCTTACGTTGCTCATTACGTAACAGCACAAAAAATGGCCGAAACAACCCGAGCATGTCGAATATTGCCAGTAATCGGCACGCACATCGCGTATATTTCAACTCTGGGTATTACTTAAATTACTTTTAGGGAGTTTGGTATAATTTGTTGGAACCTTTTACCCTTTCCGTGCGTTTTTACAATTTTACCAAATAAAGTTGGTTTTTACCTTGTGACAAAATATCAAACTTCACTACTAATAATACCTTATTCAAAATGTTCTAATTTGGCTTCGATCAACAAACTAATTCAAATCCAGAAGTCAATTTGTGTTTTAAAAAGACAAATCTTAAAAAATCCTTACCAGTATTCCCCAAGAGTCAAAGCTTGGTCCTATGTTATTCCTCATACTTATATGCGACATCCAGGTTTGTGTAGATAAGGCTAATAATCTCTTACCAACACTGCTTACAAACACAATCTTACCTTGATACCGTAGCAGAAATGTCAGAAAAAATATGTGAGCAGTAAAAACGCAATAGCATTGCACGATGATGCCGCTTAAAGTCCCGAAAATCCTTCTGGATGGAAGGAGAGAAACTCCACCGATTAACTCTGACTCAAAAGATGAAAACTTGAGCGGCAATCAATAGGTTAAAGTCCTCCTAGATCTGTTCCTATATGATGCACAGGTGGGACTTTAAGAGTCTTAAAGGGACTTTAAATAGTGCAGCTCCAAGGTCAACGAATGCCCGCTGCATTCATTCCCCGTCGTAATTGCTGAAGCTCACAAGGGTGATGCCAGACTGGCTCAATGACCTAGATGTTCCCCTCTGACCCCCCACCATACGGAAGAAGAAGAACTAGAAAGCAAAAATGATCACACGTAAAACAAAAATTCACCTTTTGTTAGTGTCGGTACCTCCGTTCAATTATTAGCAACTAGCGACAGAACCAATTGTTTTGCGACTTGACTTAACAATGTGACCAATTTTATATAATTTCTTTCAGATCTGTAAAAGTCACACTTCTTTGAATAATACGTACGCAAAGTACTACTTAAATTGTTTTAATCTTTATGAAAATAAACAGACATTAAATTTAGCCTTCCAAAGTTAATGGAATGAATGTTAATTACCGCAATCGTGCATAATATAGCAATTACCACTACCATACTTAATTCCTAAAGCAATTAAATGCATTATGAAACTACTATAATTATGTACTTAATGTATTATTGGCCAAGTGAGCGAAAGAAGTTAAAATGAATGTTAGTACGACTAGAAGCTTCAAAAATCTGTACAGTTTTCTCATCACATTTCTAAAGTTCTGTTGACGCAATTATTCTTCATTCTCCCACACAACTTGTTACCCAATTACCTGTCCCTGTCTGACAGTGTGGAGTACCTACATCAGTGACATTTGCATCAATTTATTTATACCTAATCAGTATGTTAAGGAAACCTGTGCAGTGTACACGTTAAGTGATCCTGGGTGTGTTTAATTCGAATTTGTAACGGAAAATTTTGCAGCGATGACCACTCAGAATCCGTCAAATTCATATTATAGATTGAGAAGACCAAGGGTAATTAACCACAGCTACACCAAAAGTTGTAGCAAACATTGATTACAGCCACCATAAAAATACAAACAGACTTTCAGTTATTTGATTGATTTTTTTGGGCATTACAAAAATATATTCTACGTATTGTTATTGCCTAAACCTCAACATTTGGACAGGAGTAATTTATAATGTGAATGATTAATTCATAATACCGTCAGTACGACAAAGTTTTAGATTAATGAATTATTTAATATTATAAGCGCGATTCAATTAAAGTTTTCAAAAACGACATGGAATCGTTCTCCCGTGAAATTAAGACCTAATAAATAAACCATTAATCACTATGCGGAAATTGTTACCGGGATTTAATTAATGAAACAACGAAAAGCAGTCAGTTTGGCTTATCCTTACTAGGGTATAAAGTTTAGCATCCTTTACAATCTATATTATAATATATAAAGCCCCTGTGTTCCTGCTACAAAACTGAAAGGATATTGTAAATATGGAAAGGCTTTGAAAGAAAACTTTGGTTCACTGTTGATTGTTTTGATTACTACAAGAAAATTTTCCATGATTGAAAAATGTGTCAAGGTTTAATTATGTTTTTATACTAGCTGTACTCATCCAAACGTTGCTATGGCTCAGTCTATCTATGCAGATGGAGAAAAAACATCGCGTTTTTCTTTTACGTCCAACAAATGGCGCTGTTTTTAAAAAAACATATGTTTTTACCTGTCACATGTGACATATATATAATATAGGTATATAAAAACACACGCGTATTCGATTGCAACATTGTGTCAAAATTTCTAAGTAATCGGTGAAGATTTTTATTTACATAGAGAGTATTTAGATTGTAGTTTACTAGAGACACAAACAGTACACCTGTTTTTTTATGTAATTACATATCACATAGTTACATGAACAAGTCAATTTTCCGCATAAAACTCATATTATTTACAAAAAAAAATAATAATGAGCAACATAGAGTGGAGTTGTCAGGAAAAGGGAAAAAAAACACAGATATAAAGTTTAAATATACCTACCTAGATAATGTAAACTGATTACTATATAAGAAAAATGCATACTTACATCATAAAATAATGTTCAAAGATAAACAAAATAAAGAAAGAAAGGCAACAGAACAGAATTGAAGAAATAATTTAAATATCTTACAAACAGCTGGGATAATTTATATTATTGATAAATTGACAATTTAATGTAATTTTTTTCAATATACATTTTGTAAGTGCCTGGAAAATATCAGCGTCTGAAAAGATGTAATTGTATTTTGTGCATGTCCTTCTGAAAAATAAATGTGTGTAGCTAGTTTTTTAGATGTGGAATAGTTTGATGTGGTTTAATCGTGTGCTTCCAACTAGGCAGTGGAAATGAAGGTTTTCCATAAGGTTGTGAACAGCGCAGTGAATGATTTTGAATTATTAACATCTTACGTAAAATAATCAACCATAAAAAAATGAAAACCAATATGGTTACTTCAAGAAAAAACCATCAACCGATATGTTCAACCTGGAATAATCCTGTGAAATATGAATGTCTGCAAAAGCAGCAAAAACTCTTGATTGGTGAGTTCTCACTTGAAGAAAATTTTATGGGTTGGCACAGTTTTTTTATCTGAAATATCTGATCACATTTTTTTCTGTTAAAAATTTACTTTCTATGTTGTGTATTCAAGGTGGCAATTAAATTATCATATAAAAAAACTCTATGTTGTATGTGTTCAAAATTAAGCACTATGCTGTATAAATGTTCAAATCTGGGTATCAAGTACATAAAACACTTGTATATATCCACATTTGAAGATTTAACAATCTTCAAAGTACAACATGGTATAGTAATTTTATTTATGTTGACATTTTATTATGTTATTTCTAGAAAACCGTAGATGAAATAGGTCTTACAAATAATTAAAAACAAATAATCACTATCATTAAATTTTGTTTGAATTTAATAACTATAAAGTTTATACTCATTAATAACAAGAAAGGTAAGACAGAGATCCTGGGTTCGATTCCTAGCTGAGACCGTAACCTTTTATCTTTCCTTGTCTTGTTCCGTTAAATGTTTCATTTAGATTTATACGTACTTTCTTATTCTTCGGTGATATATTACATTGATGGGTATAACCTTCAAAAGTTATTCCAATAAAATTGAATATTCATTTAAACTTTTAGAAAGAGTTCACAGGTGTCCCATATAAATAAAATTCGGATCTGTTTATCCGAGACACTATCTAGGTTACAAATAAGTTCTTTAGAATTTTGTAATCATTCAAAAAGACAGCAGCCAAAAATATGGGCAAAAATAATAGTTTATTAGGTACCAATGGCCGAGAGGTTAGAGGCGTCCTACCGGTAAGACAAAAATCCTGGGTTCGATTCCCAATTGAGACCATGACCTTTTTTTATTTTTCTGCGTCTTGTTCGGTTTCATATTTTGTTTAGATTAATTAGTATTGTGTTCTTCAATGCGTAAATATTCGTTGTTTATCACCGTTGCTATGATATAAATAAAACACCCTATGTTGTAAGTTTTTTATTTTTTTATTCTTTATATTGGCTTTCACCCATTAAGAGTGATCTTGGCCATACATTACAACATTTTTCTTATTAATAAATACAACAAATTGGGATAAAATTGATTACACAACATGACATAACATAACATAACATAACATAACATAACATAACATAACATAACATAACATAACATAACATAACATAACATAACATAACATAACATAACATAACATAACATAACATAACATAACATAACATAACATAACATAACATAACATAACATAACATAACATAACATAACATAACATAACATAACATAACATAACAAAACATAAACGGTACAGAGCTGGTAACAGTAGATTATCACAAAATTATAAAAATAGGAACCTGTGTACAATATAAGTGGGCGCTTTTCGTTATTTATCCAAAGATTTTTCTAAAATTAGTAGCGTTTTTTTTTTAAACAGAATTATGAAATTGGCAATCTTATAAACAAACACAGCATATGGGAGTAAACAAATGTGATTATAAAACATAAAGATAAACATAACCCAAACATACCATGAACATGTTGTAAGTTCTTAAATTAATTTTTGGAGGTACTTGTTACGTAAATATATTAAAAGCCTGAATTTCGCATTAAAACGAAGCCAATAGATAAATAATTGCACACGTTAAATTATGGATTACCTTTCCATTGGCACGAAAAATTTATTACTTATACAATTTTTATGCCTGAACTCGACTGATTCTGAAATCGCATCACGTGCTTCCAAACGGCAAACGGAAATACCAAATACATAATTTAATTTTTGTGCGTTAAAAAAAATGAAAATATCTCCGAAATCATTTCACTTGACTGCGACATCTGGGCAATGAAAATGGAAAAAAATTAATTCAAGGATTTTCGTTGCTATTTCACTCAGGTTTTTGTGAACCCCATTTATGCAAACAACCTAATTATCGTTTCTCAGTTTTGTTCCAGTACATTGGATATATTATTCGAATTATATTTTGCTAGAGTGGAATGAAAAAAAAATTGGTTCTTTATCCATTCAATTTCTCGAACGGTGTATTTTTATCTTTTGTTCAAGATTATCAGCTATTTTCACTATCGTAAGAAGCAGCTTCTTGAGAAAACTTTAGACTACCTCTTACAACAATACTTATGTTCTTTATTATAAAGCATACACACTGGAATTAGTACTTTGAAATAGTCAAAAGCCTTTTTTTAATTCCTTGGAAAATTAATTTTGGAAATTTCTTGTGGAATCATTAACACGATTTTTTGTTTATAGACATGTCATTTATTAAAAACATGGTCAATTTTCGCAGAATACATGTATTTTTCATTATTATTGCTGGTCAATCAGAAGGCTGCGGGTTCAATTCCCGTCGGCGGCATTTATTCTTTCTCGGGAGATTTTTTTAATTTGTATTGGTATTTCATTGAATAATTATTGCTTTTAATAATTTGTTATACTTAGTGTTATGCATAAAAACTTTGTATCATAAACATTAGTTTATCATTGAAAAATAATATATTTTTGTTTTAAATGCGTAGAAAACTTACTAATATAAAATATTTCTATTAAAGAAAGATTGCTCATTAAGAATCTGTTCAAATTATTTGTAATTCAGTTTAAAACAGGAGTGCAGGCTTTTAGCGAATAAATTGATGAGTTTCCTGATAAACCTTCAGTAAAACACGAATATATTATCGTGATATCGGAAAGGGTGTTGATAAAAATTCCACTATTTTCGCATTGTACATAAACACGTTTTCTGAAATATTTAGAATATATTCAAATTTTAATAGAAAACCGCCTGCAATCTTGCTTTTAGCCGGATTTCAATAAATCAGCAATACTCATTTTTCTTTGTGTAACTCTTCAAAGTAGTTAGTTAGTTGGCTATGCCCAAGAATTTATGTTATTAGTTTAAAATCTGTTCAAGTTTTTGATCATTTTTGGAACAAAAAACGTTGAACTATAAAAATTTTCTTGTAATTTTTAACACGAAATTTATATTTTGAAGCTAAATATGATTGAAAATCATGTAATACTTTTTGATTCCTGCGCCCCAAGAAAGAATTTCTATATTTGAAAACATTTGATCAATTTCACCCGAATTGATAAAAAATTACCTCAATTTGGACACAAAGTACACTCGGTTTTCTCTTCGGTGCTTCAGAAATAACAGGTTATTTTTTTATGTGAATACCGCACAAGAGCCCCAACTGCTCCCAACCGTCTGGAGTCAGTGAGACTACGGCATCCCCAATTGGGGTATGTTGTGAGGCTGAAGGTAGTACGGAGAGTGGAATGTGATGGGGAAGAGGAATGTGGGGTAGTACCTGGCTGTTCTGATCTGGTAACCATACATGGCTAAAGCCATTTCAAGCAAATTTTCAATTCTAAATGGAGGTGTTATTACTCCAAGGTGATACTGAGATTGTCTTCCACTAAGGAACGTTCCACAAGTATACTATATACTATTTTAAATGAATAAATTTTAAAATAACACAAATTAATCAAATAAAATTTACTTGCGTACGCCAGGATTTGAACCCGCGACCTTCGGCTTGTTAGTAAAGTGCCTTACCCCTCGACCACGGAGGCCGTCAAATAATCCGGAGAGAACCTTAATTACTGGATATTTCAAGTTAAACTAACCTAATTATCATATTTGAGTGTATAGCCAACGTCTGGAAAATTTCTATAAACTGCCTTACAATATCTCTGACTGGTTATAGAGATCACATAGTGAAACCAACAGCGTTACGTTAATTTGGAGCACCTTTATAACGTGGTTTGATAAGGCTGATATTTAATAATAACGTAATAATCAATCAGTGAAAATTCATTATTACGTGCCCATTGATTATGGTCGATATTAGGTTTAATGAAATCTAGATAAAATAATAATGATAGGATTATTTGTGTAGCGCTGTTTTCGTGGAAAAATCACCTCAAGGGTGCTGCATAATGCAAAGTCATTCTATTAAAAACAATCCGTTTATTTTTTGTACATTCACAGTACATTTAACTACAAGTTATAAGGTACTAAATATTATATTATGCATAGTTAATTGATTTGTTACGTGTGTCCTTAAAATGTCTCGTTAATTTCGTCTGCACGGAGAAAAATGAGTATTGCTATTTAAGTAATTAGTAATCCGGATTGTAGGCCGTTTCTTAATAAACTTTTAGTAAATTCTTAATATATCGGAGCACGTGTTCGCTTGCACCTGCTTTTTCTTTGATAATATGTAATGACGAAATGCGAAAATGGTTTTTTAAGAACACGTGTTCCTATATTGTGATATTATATTAGTATTTTACTAAAATTTTAACAGGAAACTTAAATGCATTTGTTAATGACCTGATTCCCGTTTTAACCGGATTACCAAGAGATTCTTAATAAATTAACAATAGTAATTTTTTTTCGAGGTGGGATGAAATTTATTGTTCTTAATTATGATTTAGTATGAGTAATTATATCAATACATACTTAATAAGAATAACATTTGTGCAGGAATATAGAGAAAAATTTTAAATCCGTAAGAATTTGTGTGGTGAAATGAATAGAAAAAAATAAATCAAGAAGAACACGAAACTCACAAATTCTAATCGACTATTATTAAAAAAAAATTATTACTATTGTGATTCCTTAAGAATTACATATACCAATGGCATGTATAATGTTAGTTAATTCCCGAAATAAATAAATAAAAACATTTCTTCATCGTCATCATCATTAGCGTTCTGCCGTCAAGCTTTGCACATAAGCCTGTACTGTGGTCGATTCTGGGCGGCTCTCTCCCGGTCAAAGCCGACAGTTTTCTTTTAAGACAACCACCTCATTTGCACCGTAAAATATAACCAACCAGTGAGAAAAATATTCTCAGCGAAAAGAGTGGAACTTTCTTGTTGGTGTCGGTGGTATGAGAACGAGTCGTGACTCCGACACATTCCTGTAGAACTGTGCACATGTGAATAGAAATACCGGCATTTAATCCAGACCTGAAGGTCTAGCACGAACGATCGATAAAGTCTTATGTCAATACTATATTGATTGAATTCGCGATCTGTGTTCAGTTAGCAATATTTGCGAACACGGTCAACGATGGTAGACAAAAAAGCCCCCGGACGCAGTTCCCTGGCTTTCAAGTAAATCGCAACTTTTGTTATAATTACGTTCTTTATTCAAAATTACTGTTTTATTAATGAACGGAATGAAGTGGTACATATTTAAGTTTACAAAATATTCTAATAGAATTACTGGCTAATAAATTGAAAGAATTCAAATACGCGGCGAGTTCGTTCGGGCCAATGACCCTATGGGCATATTATGACCGTTCGGGCTTAGAAACGATTTTTTTTTCACCTAAAAAGTTGCGAATAAAGACCACATTAATTAATTAACTCATTTATTAGAGCTAAACAGTAAATACGGACTGCCAATGCATATTTAGGATAGTATTTTTATGCGATATTCCCAATTTATTAAGATTTTTATGTAACTACATATAGTTAACGTCAAATTCCTCGAGTGTTGCCAGTATGCATAAATAACTTTGCAATATTGGATCGATCGGCGGAACTACCGACAATTTTTTATCAATCGCCTTAGCATAGTCGTACTATTGATAAGACCGGTATTGGTAATGGAAATCGACATACGCTGGCAATACTGGCGCGTCTGTCTGTGAATTTACATGAGACAGCTATGTAAAAGTAAAAAAATACTAATAAATTGATAAATATCGAATTTAAATAGTACCTTCAATAATAACTTTAATAAAAGGGAGTTAATTAGTTTATGTAGTCTTTAATTGTGACTAACAACTTTTGTTCCTCCAAGTTGGAATAGAATCAATTGATCGCGTCTCGACCGTCCATGGATCGTATATACAATATTTTTCAATCCTAATAGCTTGGTTAGTTAATGTTCATTAATTAATTAGCCAGTTATTTTGAATAACGACCGGCATTATCTAAAAAGTCGTATATATTGTCAGCTTATCCGACACCTTGGAGGTCTCGCCAAAAGCAGCGGCTTTTGTCTACCGACTGTCTTAATCATATTTTACATTGCAAACTGACCAAAGATTACGGCTTTTGTCAATATCGTATTCTAAATTCTAATCGGTAGTTCTAAAGTGATGGATTTCTCTGTTTCAATAACAACTTTTTTAACTTTTTTATTTAATTTGTATCACTTTATGTTTCTCACAACTATACACTTAATATTACATTAAACAATTATACTTCACTATTGTAAACACTTTTTATACAAACCGCTTAGTCAAATTGTAATCTTTTTTTTGTTTTATATGCCCACAGTTTGTTTCTTTGTAGGTACAATAACATAATGTATTTAACTATATTACCCCCGCACAGGCTGCACCTTAGTGGGTTCCCATTATTTTTATTGATTTTTATAATATTTGTATGTACTTAATGTAAAAATTGGGAAAAATAAAGGGATTAAAAAAAAATACCACATCAACATATTACTTTCCAAAATCCATTTCCAACCGCTTGTCAACGTCCCTCAACTTAGCGGCGATATACGATTACATTGCACGTACACTATTAGAGTATTTAGTAAGGAGAGCCATTTGAAACAACATTTATTATAATCTCGAATTAACCATGAGCAGCTATATACACTCAATCTAACCCATACTATATTGATATCACAATACAATTAACGACCTCTCATCAGGCAGTAGCTTAATTTCATAAAAAATGTTATGTAAATAAATGTTTTCCAAGTACGGGTCGTTAAAAAAATGTTGCGTATTCACTCTTTACAGGTGCCAAAACTTTTGTCATCTTCCTGGGATATAAAATGAACAGTTTAAGTGAAATGTAGTTAATTATGTATCTGAACGTTGAAGAGTACTCACACGATTAATTAGCGCTAGAAAACAGCTCCTTAAAATGAACACCACTGTTGACGAAGCCGCTGAAGTGGTGGCACTACTGCAATCAGGGATGCGACATTGCTCGATTGCTCGGCAACTAAACTTAGCCGTTCGACGGATTTTCCAACGGTTTTATGAGACTGGTGGCTTCATCCGGAGGCGTGGATCAGGGCGACGACGCTGCTTATCCGAAAGAAACAGATTTTACAATAGGTGCGATTTTTATGACGCCGAGTATAATATTTTAATAAAATGAACGTAGCTCTCTTATGCTATTTAACTCGACCATTTCCTATGATTCAAACTTGTTTGTACATTCCGTTTCCGTTTCAAGATAGTGGCATTTTTAATAGTTCAGTTAAGATTATTTTTCAAATGTGAAATTTTTGTGTTTATTTGGACTTTTTATTTTATTTTATTTTATTTTTATTTAGGAAGCAAACAGTCGTACAGTAAAAAAATATAACAATAAACATTCATATGTTCTAGACCAATTAAGTTCCATTGAGTTTAATGTTGATTTAGTATTTTTTACCTACACAACATATTAAATGGCAAAAAAATAAATTTGAAAAAAAAATAAAAATTATTTGCATTATTTCAAAATTATGGGTACCTACATGCCGGAAGAATTTTTTTAATATGATAATTAATTAATAGTCTAGTCTACTATTTACAGAACTAGTACTATTAATTTATCTTACTTGTATCTGTTGATTGTGAACATACACAACATTTAATGCGCTTTACCTCAGGGTGAAAATTTAATCACGTTAATTTGTAAGCCCTTTACATAAAAAATAAAGCCTTCATGTTTTGAATTAATTTAAAATTGTAGATCACCGTGTTTATTAGCCTCTCCACAGTTAAGTTAGCTGCGAAATAATCCCCAGAGACGGAGATTAAAGTTAGACCAAACAATGTAAGAAAACTTTTACTCTAAAGAGGCCAGCATATTAAACAGGAAACAATGAATTAGTTCCCTTTTGAAGAAAAGAGAACTGTAAACAACGTAAAGACTTCTGTAATGGTAAATTAAAACAAAGAGCTAAAAGAAATGCAGTGTTTTTTTCTGTAGGCTAATTAGTGCAACGCTGTTGTTTGTTTTGTTTATTTGAAAGTTCTAAAGCTTTTTTAGCTATTTGATCAAAGCTTTCTCGAATAGTAAGAACACATTTTTGGTATTATCTTTGTACGGGTACTAAGAATTACCAATTTATCATGTAGGTAGTTACTGAAAATATCCAAAAGTTTTGTTTTTTCTACGTTTTATTTCTTTCTAACGCCTTGAAGGCTTTTATATGTATTCATTGTAATATGTAAGTTGTTCAGGAGTACAATAATAACAGTCTTACTAATTAGATTCTTACATGATCGTTCAACGTTCGCATAGTAAAGCCGGCATCGAGCCTATTTTAACTTTAACCAAACAAGCGCAATGGTAATAAGTCAAGTTTTTCACTGCTCTGTATATATTGAGTAAAAACGATTTTAGCAAAAACAATGTGAGATTTTGTTGCACAAAGGGGCTCGATAATCTTATCTAATATTATATACAAAAATTCAGTCTGCGTATGTTTCCGATCGCAAAATTCGAAAAGTAGTCCATCGATATCGCTGAAAAATTCAATATTTGTTCTTATTAGTACTAGAAGTGTTAAGAAATTGGTTTGAATGGTAGAAGAAGTCAGGGATGCCCGATGAATACTTAACGCTATATATCTGCACCGAAATGAGATGCAGACTCGAATTTAACTCGATGTAATGTAGTGTTTTAACAGGAACATTATGATATACAGTAGTGGTCCACAAATTGTATATAATTGTATAAGAGTACAAAATAAGTACCTAAGCTACTAAGAAAGCAGTTACAGATCAATGTGTAGTAACTTTGTTGATATTTATAAAAATAAACATGTTAATAAACAGATGGTTATAAAGCATGTTTGTATTTAGCAAATCCTTATTACGCCAAACTGGGTGCTTAGAACAGAACTAAATTAATACAGCGATAAAAGGTGCACATAAAGATATCATGATAATATATCGATAATTGTACAATGAAGTTGTATAAGTTTATAATAGTGATTATTAAACCATAATAACGATCCATATCTCGAAATCGAAAATGTGGTTTTAATTAATCTTAATGTCCTGTCTTAATTACATAAAGCGTATTTATCCACTTTCGGGGCAATTTCTTCAAAGTCATCTTAAGACGAACCAAAGAACCACCTGTTCAAGTGATTATTCGCCTCAGAATTCGTTTTAAGTTAAGTTTTCTTTGATGAAGATACGTAGGCACAAAATAGCGTAAAGTGGGCTTTGTTTTGGATATTTTAGATCTTAGCTGTTTATAATCTTTATTCGCCCAAATCAACGATAAAAAAAGTTTTTGATTTTTCGAATAATATAATGAGTAAACCGCAAATTGAAATATGTAAATATTACAATTTGAGGTTTTTGCTAAATAAGTTTTACCAAGAGTAAAATTAATCATCCTAGGCTTGTAGAAGAGTCAAAAGATGTTGCACATTTTAATGAATAAATTTATCCAAAAGAATCTTACAATCATACATAAAGATAGCAGCCAATAAAATATGCACTAATAAATTGAAGATAATATTGGTATTTCTTAGTCGAAGGATGCGGCAGATAAATATGATCTAAGGGGATTAGCTGAATTCCTGAGTTCATTTCCTAGCTGCAACCGAATCTTATTCTGATTTTTCTGTTTCAAATTTTCGATCCATTAGTCGCTAATATTGTCTTCAATTATTAAAGTGTTTTTGCTTTTCGGGTATATTAATAATTGTAACCTTATTTTGACTAATAAATATTCCATTCACTGTAATTCGTTCGGTAATTTATTTAGTCGTAAACTTTTTTTAAATCCTTAATTATTCATTAAAATAATAATAAACACTTTTTTATCGCCATTTTGTAAAATATCGACGCACTTGCGAAGTATTATAAAATGTCTTTAAATTTCCAAACAACGAAATTATTCGCTGGTAAGCTGGTAAATAAATACATACAGATGCACCGAGGATGGAAGGTGGTAAATAACTCAATTTTTCACAATAACGCATTAAGAAAATGTTATTTGTAGGATTCAGATAACGGAGGATAGTTGCTGAAAAAATTTATCATAATATGTTTTCTTCTTCCGACAATGTAATGCCCTCAGAATGGTCACTGACCTTGACATTTCCCAAACCTTTTCTTTTATTTCAGATTTACGTCTACGTTATTCTTCTATTCCATCACATGTTAATCCATTCTATTTTGATCTGCTCTGAGAAAGTATTTTACCCTCGTACAATACGCGATGTGCGTGTTGGGTGCGTGTCAGGTGTGTGAGGTGTTATGTTATTTAAGTAAGGTATAGGGCACCTCGGCTACTCTGGGATTTGCCTTCTCCCTTAATATATCTATATGTCCTCGTATCTCAATCGGTTAAACATAAATTTCTAAAAAAGGTACGCGTATTCTATTTCCTTCTCTATGAATACCTAAAACATTCTACATCATCACTTCCAAGGTTAAATGCAAATAGAATTAGCAAAAGGACTGTAGCGTCGATATTAATCCATTGAATAATTAATAATAAACCGTTCGACCTACGTAGTATCTACTCCCGAATTATGTACTTGCATCGTTAAATCGTAAACAAAGTAATCTACGTACTTCAAGTACCTACCTGCCTATTGATGACAATAACACCGCAGTCCGTCTCGAATACTACGAGAACTCGCCAGAAGGTTCGAGCCTACGGCCTAGGCATAATTGCCAAGCCGTCGAAAGTTCGCGAATAATCCAGATCGAGCGAGTGTCTTCGATTTAGTTGCCATCCACCTACCTACTGCCGCCGTCGGCCGAGTAGTATAAATAAGCCCGACGCAGCGAGTCAGTCAGTCATCAGTTATCAATCTGCCGCCAGTGGATAAATCTCACGAGTGACGATCGGCGCGTCCCGCGCCCCGCGAAGGACACGTACCCGGCTTCGCCCCTATCATCATGGACTCTATCGGGACATCATCTTAGCGCCTCGGCCGTGTCCATGGCCAGCGCTAAAACGGATTACAAGCGCCCTGGTTCCAGCGTCTCTGACCAGCGCTTCTTCCACGCAACCATGACCACCACGAGGACACGCAGCATCCTCACTGGTCACGCCGTTCCCGTTCAACTGCCCACAAGGTCCGCCGCACCTTCGGCCGTCTCGTCAGCACTGGAGTGCCTGAAGACCTACGTTCTTCGCCAGTGCCTGACCTACATCGAGTCCCGGTCACCAGCGCCCGGCGTCGACTCACTGACCCGCGCTTGACCAGCACATCATCAGCCAGCATCCGGAATATTCTACATCTGTCCAGCGTCAACTCTCGTTACGGCTATACTGACTCACCAATAAACACATGTGACCTTCACAACCTTCTTTCATTTCGTGCCTCACCATCGATCCCCAAAGGACTAATAATATATTTTACACCCCCCAAACCAAAATCAAATGATTGCACATTAACACTTAGCAGTTTTAACTGTCCTGGTACATTACTTAATCTCCTACCAAAACAAATTAAAATGATTAATAATATTACACTACGAAAAAGAATTAAAACAATTACAGCTTAAATTTCGAAACACTATTCCTAAGTTTTTGTTAAATCTTAATGTTTCTCTTTCTGCTACAATATTACATATAAGATGTTTTACCACAATTTCAAAATGTACATCATATACTTGCTTGTTATTGTATTTAAAAATAAATTAAATAAAGAAACTTTTATATTCCAATCTTTCAATACACACGAGTACATAATAATAAACAGTTACTTAAAATGTATGTTAAGTTTTTTACTAGTGGGCCCGGGCGGACGTTATCCTGCCACAGACCGCCTTCTATGTAGGGAAGTTAAAATTTGTGGTTTTATATATATTTTTGGGTGAGAAATATGAAAAAAAAAAATTTGATCTCTTCAACAGCGGTTCCTATCGGGTCCAAAACTATCCTGTTTCCAGCTGGAACCAACCGTATACATTCACAAAATTCATTAAAATCGGTTGGGCATTTTCAGAAATTAGCATATACGAACACAGTGACACGTGATTTTTATATATTAATTATCCACGGCCATCTTAATACCTCATTACGTCTTAGCAATATTGAAATAAATGTCCCCAATTCCCATTGTTTAAGACACCATAGCATTTTTCACCTGAATATTTTCAAAAATAATATCGCCTATTTTAGCCCTCTGACCCAAATGTGTCTACTGTACCTATAATAAGATTGAGTGTGCTGAAGTAGATATTTTCGTCGATAATTTATATGGATTCAGAAAAAAAATTCTGCCATTGTTAAAAAATATTTTGCACTGATTATATTATGTATTACTTGCGTCTCTTACTTTTCTGTAATATTGGTGTTTCACATAGATTATTAATTTTGAATTTTTATTTTTTTTTGTTTTATATTTTAATCTTTATTTAGGTATATGAAAATTAATGTGTCCTACGGCTTAGTAGATTTTGGTAATTTTTGTACCTATTTGTATATTAACTGAGTTTTTATAACTGGATTGTTCTGACGTAAGTGAGATCGTCTATAAAAACCCAGTATAAATAAATAGATAAATACTTGCTTGTTGTTATACAATAGTATATTATTGTATTTAAAAAATAATTCTACGTATTATGTAAAAAAAAATATGAATTCTAGTCATCATGTATTTATAAATGAACGTAATTTTCTATTTTAACCTGATCCTATATTATGATTATTTTTGGCTATATTACTCACACACAGACAGTGCCTTTGGATATACCATTTACTAAATAACATTTACACAACATATATATACAGACAAGACCGCTGTACTTAAGATACTGATATGGTATTGTTGTATTTTTCCGTAATTTGCAAAATACCTTGTCTCCTGCCTTCCTTCTCAGTTCACCTCTCACCACAAGTTCAGTACTTTCGCTGTTTTCTTACACGTGTCTAATACGTAAACTCGCCCATGACCTTTCCGCGAACAAACTATCGTCTAATAAGTTTGCCGACCGCTTTTTATGAGTGCCTCGCGTCAAAATACATTGGTGAGAACTTTTTCCTTTGCACACTTATCTACTTTATGCAGTCCTTCAATTACACACATAGTTTACAGGTGAGATTCAGATGAGGTTTCGATTACATATATAGTTTACAGATGAGATTCAGACGAGGTTTCGATTAAATATATAATTTACAGATGAGGTTCAAATGAGGTTTCGATTACATACATAATTTACAGATGAGCCTTATTAGTGAGTTCGCATTGATTACTTTTGTTTTTATTTATTTATTTTATTTTGTAAGAAACAAACGGCTTTTACATAATATACAATGATAGATATAAATATACAAGTTAACTGAAGTCAAGCCACAGAAGTTTCTAATGCTAAAGTTCATTGGAAATGAAGTTTTAATATCTTAAAATTAATTTGGTGTTAAAGGAAGGAGAGAGGAAGAGGAAAATAGGAAGAGGATAGGAGATGCTCCCGATACATTCCATACTCTCATATTAATAATCGATCGTACGCATTACTTCATATCGATATTTCTTTAGGTTATTATATAATAATATACATATTAATATATATTAATATATATTATTATATATTATTATATTTATTCAGAATAATAATATGCAAAAAATTTATATGTTTGCATACTTTTTCTCTCTTTTAAATAAAAAAAAATACAAAGACCTTCGTGGAGACGTATAACTAACTGTCAAATGAACATACGCCAGGTAGGTACTGTGTACAATAATCTATGAATAATATTATAGAATTCTAGACTCCTTTTCTTTTTCCTCGTCATTTAATACAACTCTTCTTTAAAGTTGCAGTCCATTAGTCTCAGTTCTTCAACAGAGTCTAAGGTACCTAATGTGTGTCATTCAATAATGCTGCAACAATTCATATTAATGGCGCTGATGGAAAAGTTCTGTAATAGTTTGGTGGAAGTTTTGCTTGTTTGATGGATGAACAGGGCGGAGAAAGTGGTCCAAATATATTATTTAATGATGTTGGCATTAGGAAGTTACGATGATTCAATGAGTTATAATTGGAATAAAGGCAACAAAGTTTTTTTCTCCTATGTGATATTCTTAATATTTGAGACCCTGCGCCCATTGATATTTGATCGCCGGCTATACATTTCATGCATTTCAGATTTTTTTAAATGTGAAACCGCGCAAAAGTCCCAACTGCTCCCGACCATCTAGATCCAGTGAGACTATGGCATCCCGAATGATGTGAAAGTACCTGGCTATTTAGATCTGGTCACCAAACAAAGCTAAATAAGTAATCTTACACCAGATCGATACTGATAGTATGTTTCACTCTAGAAGGTGCCGCAAATATACTATATATTATTTTCAATGAGTAATATGTGTAAAATACAAATTAATCAAAATTTTACTTGCGCGCGACGGGATTTAAACCAGCGAACTCCTGCAAAATTTCTTATGAACAAAATTTTAAACAGCAATCGAATGGTAGAAATAGCAGGTAATAACTATTAAAAAATCGAGTTCAAGCATTTATTTCATTGCTAAAATATTTTTCAAAATAATTAGACATAAAAGTACTCGAACAAAAAAATAAATATACACTATTTACACAGTCTCCAATCCCCTGGTACCGCATAGTGTAGAAGTTTTACGATTGCGCCAAGAGATTCCTTCCTGCAGCAATAACTATAAACATGCGTATCTTAAAATGGCCACCTCTTTATGAAACCGAATTGGGTTGCCGATGAAAGTGCCACATCCCTTTAAATTATTTCCCAATTCGGGTGGTGAAAGTGGAAGCGAAGTTGAAAGAATGGAAATTCTCATATTTTTAGCCAGAGGGCGACGACGCGTCGCGTGATTCCCCGTGAACAGTGAACACAGCGAACAGTGAACAGTGAACAGTGAGCTATTTCGACTCGAGTGACGTGGCGGAAGACCTGGAAACAGGGCCGCACAATGTATTTTAACGCCCTATTCAAAAACACGCCCCCTAATAAGGTCTTTGTATTATTGTCTCTGTTCTTATTAGCACTTTCAAAAAAGGTAATAAAGGTACTTTTAAATTTTCAGCCGTTAATTTAATTTTTGTATCGTGCAATCTTAGGTAGTCATCCCACTTGTCAGTAAGGAATCGACAAAAACCAATTCAGGAAATAGTGGGAGCATTTGCTGTAAAGACGAGAAAAATGTTGCGTGATGTGTGTTGCACGATCTTGTTGTAGCTTGAACTTTAGAAAACCGTCAGTATTGCAGATTTCTGTTTTCACTATTTACCGCCTTTACGCAGAATGTCATTATCTTAACATCTTCAAATTCACTCACGGATACTATATTTATTATAAGAATAATATTGTAACAGGTAATGTAATATATTAATATCACTAGTAAATTGACAAGAGATTTAAGAGACGGCCGAATTGCATGTAAACAAGTAAACAATAATAAACTATTGTGAATCGAGTCAGTTACCGAGTGACGACGATCTTGTGGATTGTGTGAAATTATTATGAGCCAAAATATTTTTTTTTTAGTTTATTTTCAAATCATTCTTAAACAAAATAAATGTTATGGGTTAAAATGGTAATTAGAATTTTATAAATATCGAGCGCCCACTGAAACCTGGTATCGCTAGCTGTATACGGGAAGTATACCCCATCGCACCCACTCGCTCCCCGACATGTTTGCACTGTTTGCAGGCCCCAATACAAATATGTGGATCGGTGAGATTTCGGTACACCGCACTTGATTTTGTCGATCCCTTACCGACCCGTGGGATGAGACTCATAATCTTAACCATTTTTACAAATCTTTTGACGTTCACATTAGGCAGTTCTCATTAAGTAATCAAACCATCCATTCTTATATTTGAGATTAACTTGTAATAACCCAAAGAAACAATATAATTTTAAGGAACTTCAACAATCATCTATTGCAGTGCTGCTAGTTCACCACAGCTGTTAAATAATTTCATCCCCTTCTTATTATAATACCAATCTAAAGCCAACATTCAAACTTTGCAGCAGCAAAAACTTTTCGCAATAATCTAATTAATAAAAAATTCAATAGGTGTTTTTATATCTGAAAAATTTGTTCTAAAAATCCATTTTCATATGAAAATAACAGAAAAAAAAATCATAGCCTTCCTGGAAAAATAAACTACATTCAGATCAAATAGTCACTTCGCAGCCCCAAGACAATAAATGCATATTCAGATTTTTTTACACTAAGCAGTAGTCAAATCCGAAATCTCTCAACACTAGAACATGAGTACCTACTAGGATAATCATGTATCAATCAAAACAAGGTATTATCTGAACAAGGCTCAGTATGGGTTTGCAATACGCTACCATATATTTCAAACAAATATAAAAACCTTCAGTAACTCATTTTCCTTATTTCTTATGGTGGGTGGATATACTGTATTTTGCGCCTGAGGCTTGTTCCCCGATCTCCCCACCCTTGCCCCGGGCCTGGTGTGGGCCGAAGACTTACAAGCACAAGTGGAGATTGAAGGCAAGATGGTACATTGAATTCAATGAAATTGCGGTCACCCAGAGAATACGCAAGTGGGAAACGCGACGCGTCGTCGGGGAAATATAAAGAGAGAATACATGATCAGATTAAGAATGGGGCGTTTTGATGGGTCAGTTAGGGTAGGGACGAAGAGAGTCGGATGAAAGGTTTATGAAGGGCCTTTAATAATAATACAACGGAAAAAATAAGACGCTCAGAAGTCGGGAAATTAGGATATGTTATTATATGAATAATTTTTTTTGTGACACATCGCAAGAGCGCCCCTGACTGTACAGTAAAAAGGCAGAGGATCTATATCGCCACCCGGTTTAACAGCGTTGTGAAGCGAATTAAGATACCTCCCTCCTAATAAATCCCTCCCTACAGCCCCTGCTGTAGGGAGCTTGAAGAAGCCCGAATTATATGAAGGAAGAAAAACAGAAAATAACATAAAAAGCAAACATAAAAATATAATAATATACAAATTGTGATAAGTCAGTTTTACAAAAATACCCCTCACATAGCAATAAGTTACAGCGTGTTTCACTAGTCAAGTCATTCTAAAATCCGGCGATTGATTGATTGGCATAATCATCGTAGTATTTTATTAAGAGTAAATTAAGGACATGAGCCTATAAGTCATTCGTATATGAACAAAAGTAATATTTACGTTTTTTTTTAATAAATCTAATTGAATTTTAATTTTGTTTTCAAGAATGAACAAATGCAAATCTTGGAAGTGGAAACCAACCCACTTTCTAACTTCTTTTTTCAGGTTACGAATAACTTGGGAATATTTGAAAATCTCCTACTACCACCACAGTAAGCGGAAAATGATGCTTGTGTTGTGATGGAGGACTTAGCCAGCCGAGGAACCCAAAAGTGATTCCAACTCAGCCACCTACCGGTCAAAAACATATAAGCATTATTCTTAAATTGGTTTACATTACACCGGTTAATATATGAAATAATTTTTGGGTCCTACGCAATCGGGACTTGGTTCAGTTATTAGCGTTGTTAACCCCAGCCCCTTGGGAGGAAGGTTCAATCCTCTATCAAACAAAAAAAATTATTTATGAAAATAGATGTTTAATAGTAAATAATCATTTTTTTATGTGTGATGTCATCAACCGGCGAAGGTGTTGATTTATTAAAAAATCATTATTGGTAGAGAAACAAAAATTACAACCTCCCCTCACAACAAACTTGCAAATCGCAAACTAAAGTGTAGAACCGTCTTTCAAAGCGTCACTCTGTCACCAAGTTGACTATAACAGATATCTGCCATCATGTAGAGACACAAACGAAGATTGATGTAATCCACTTTTAAAATAATAATTTACTTTTAATAAAATCCCTGTCAAAGACAAAACAACTTACATTCAAAATTGTCTTATTTACTCAGCACAGAATTTAACACTTTTATTAAGAGAGTCTTGCAGGTAATGCAAACTATTTTTTGATGTCAAAGAAAATCAAATGAAAAATTCATAAAATCATTTACCATAGTGGTGAGAAAATGCATCCAAAGTATGATGATAATAAATATACAAGAAATTACAACTATATTGGAAATACTAAGCCTCAGGGTCAAAACATATCCAACAATCAACTAAATATACAACATTTGAGCAAAAAAGCTTCCTACTCTATGGTACTGAACTCTACAACGAAATTCCACTCTCATTCAAAACTAGGAACATTATTATCATCACCGCTTATTTTGATCTCTAAAAGGATAAGGATAACAATACCTTTTAAAAGATAAAATGCACGCTTGACTAGTCACATTTTGTAAACAAAAACATTCATTTTGATGATTGACAGTACTGTTAGACAAATTGACAAGTTATTGGCATCAACGTATAAAAAATATTATAACTAGTCTTCAAGGGTTAAAAATATTCATCTCTTCTGCAAGAGTCAATAACCCAACTCACTTCGGTAACCTAGGTTCATTGCTGGCCTAATATCTCATCACAAAGCCTTTACAACTTGACCTAGAGTGACCAACTGGTCATTCTACAGTGAGCCCATTACCAAATTGAAAATATTATTACAACAACTTTTTTTACAGCAAACAACGGAGAACCTTTTAACCCGACTGCACACCTCTGCCCAGTTTATTAACCAACTTTGTCTATGCTAGTAGCCGTACAAAACGCGGAACTCCAGCAAATGCCAGTAGGGAGCCGTGTAATTGACGTGTTCCTGGTTGGACAATACACCCCTGACCCTTTCAATGTTTTGAACAAATAAAATCCTCAACACGAATGATCCCAGTGAGGATATCATTATCTCAGTTTGTTTCAAAATAGGAAGATAATAAAAATTATATTCTTATAACGGATTAATCCACGGTTGAAAGTCAATTATTATTAGTTATTCGTAACCTGACAATATTTTGCAAAAAAACGCCTACAACCATCATACTAAGTGGCAACGTTGCTTATGTCACTATGGAAAACTTAGCTAAAAACAATATACGACATTACTCTATTAGGTCCTTTCTTCTTAAGAAAAACGGCTGCGTGGTCTTTTACATACAAATTTTAAATGTGAATTTGAGGCCAAAAAAATCCAAACTGAAAAAGATATATATATATATCAAATGATATACAAAATATCTAATACAGATAGGTTTGCTTTATTTATTTGCGTTTTAGATTATGATAATATATAGGCATTAAAGAATTCTATTTTTCATGATTTTTAGAGTCAACTTTAGAGTCATTTTTTTTGTGATTATGACATTAAATTATTTAAAAAATAATCTTGCCCGACATACTACCTTAACATAATGAAATATAAAATGAAAAAATAAGTATTATTAAAAAAAGCATTTTGATGGGTTTAAATTTTAATTACAAACTACCGATTTACGTTGGAACACGAATTTGTCGTTTATACATTTTCGTATATAAATTTTAAATTTCTACCAAAAGTCGCTTTTTATGTTTTTTATACACACATTTTATACAAGATTTTTTTAGTAATTAATAGAAGAATATTTACCACTATCTCACAAAAAACTTTTATAATTGCCTATAAAATCATGAAAATTGAATTTTTAATGACCTATATTTTTATTTAAATTTCAATACTCAAATAAATAAAGTAGCACATATCCATACTATTTGCTATGCCTTTTGATTTAAAAAAGAACTATTCAGTTTGATTAAGAGCTTTGGCCTCAAATTTAAATTAAAGTTTAGTATGAAAAGTGGCGCGCAGCCGTCAGCTCCTCTACTCCTCGCGATTCTGCACTGCTTGGAGAGCCAAGCACACAAGTGATATAAAAAAAGTCAATTCAATCAAAGCTTCAGGTATCAAATGAACCACCTGTTTATTTTGTCCAACTTTACAACTCGTGAATTCTCATCTCGTGTTTACCATGTAACCGTAGCAACACGAAACGTCCGCTGAAGTTAGTATCTCCTCCCGGGAGATTGAAAGATCCGCCGCTGGCTACTATAGATGTTTCCATCGCAGCCTCTTGTTTCGTTGGAATTATTATAATTTTACCACAAAATTTTGTGAGTGAGCACAACATTTTACTTCATGCATTATGCATGTCAACACGTAATTGGATTTTGCAATTTGAACAATATTTCTTCGGATAATTTAACGGCGAAGTTTAAATTAGAATCTATAATATTATCTGATTTAGGAGACCTTAAAACTTCCCATATTTTAATACCAAATATCACAAATACATAGACTTCTTATGGATCATTCTGCAAAGAGGAACGTAAAATAAAACTTTCCTTTGATAATATTTTCATTTTATTACATGCCTCGTGTTATTTTGGCTTGTTTATCATTTCTCTTTTTCAAAAATGTATTATTTTTTTAGTTCGCGCAAAGAATATTTACTAAACATTTGTAATCTTTAAAAAAAAAACAATTTTTGGCTTTATTTTAGAAGTAGGATGACTAATATGGTTTATTTAATATGAGCTTGGCCAAGAAAAAGAAAGTACCCACTCTGCATTAATAAAATAAGCCTTGTCCAAATTAATGTTTTCAACAACTAAATATAAATTACAACAATTTAGAATATAAATTATTTTCTTTATTTTTAGTACACAATTTTGAATAGCGCAAAATTTTGTAATTACTATTAAATTTGTAAAATAATTATTTCAATAACTGTAGAAAAAAATATTAAAACAATGTGTTCCTTGCATTATACAAACCCAAGTGAGTTTTTTTTCATATTGTTTCTGCGGAATGATACCGGAAATAATTTTATTTCGTGTGATAAAAATTGAGATTTTTTTCTAACATTCAAATCTGAATAAATTGTATTTTTACCCTTCAAATACTCCATTCTCTCCGAAGTAAAAATAATACAATATTTATAACATGTTTCGTTACCACGCAAGAAACACTTTCCGTTTCCTTTTGGGTTCCCTCTCACAAACGAATATACACTTTTTATTGTTTCCTAGAAGAGCGCCTTCGCAGTTGAAATGTTTAACAAAATATGAAATGAAAATACGATTCGTTTATAAATTCAATTTTAAAAGTAATTACTACGCTACGGGATAATGATATCCTTTTCGCGATATTTGATCAATTCTCAAGTATGATTATTCTTTGATTGCAACTCCTTGCGAATCAAATTGAAGAGGAAGACAATTCTAATAAATCTAAGCGAAACTTAAAAAAGAACAAGACATAGTAAAATAAAAAAAGTAACGGTATCAACTGGAAAGGAAATCGAACCCTGTAATGATGTGCCCTTTCTACTTCAAACTTTTTCCTTCTCTTCTTTCTACGATAAATTTTCTTTCAGTCCCATAGGTAACTTTTCCATAAGGCTTTGGTTATGTATATATCCGGGGTAGGAAGGTTCTCCCTGCCGTCTTTCAAGCCCTTGCCTCTCTCTTTATTACACACCCCTTCAAGTGTGTACATCCTAGTTTGTCTACGTGACGTACGACCTTGAACGTACTCATTTCACGTGACGGTTCAGTATAAAAAGGCTTCACCGAACGTTGTGTTGGTTTTTTGTTTCTCGGTTTAGAAACCTAGTTATCTATGTATGTGTGGTATCCCTCGGTTCTTTTGAGATAGAGTGAGTTGAATCCATTACCGCTGTGTTTTAAAATCATTTCATAAACCTTATCTTCTAAGTCGCCTGCTCCCCAACTAACTACGTGATTCTACCTGTCATATGGTTATGTGAGTATAATAAAGTGTTAGATTTTATGTGTGTGATAAACATACGATAAATTTATGGTGTTAGTTGTCGGCGCCATCCATGTATATATTTTAGGAGGGGAAGGAGAGGAAAGAAAATGAATTTGATCAAGCTAAGATTGACTCCTCCTCTTTACCAAACAAAACCGATGGATGATAATTTGAGCAAGGCGATCGATATCTGCGTGTCTGGATATCGCAACCGGCCGGGTCTCCCCTTGTTCCAAATCGGCAACCGTCACGCCAGAATAAAGAAAACCAGGTCTCATCACCAATTTCAGAATTGCCCCAATCTCATACACCTCCAGGAAAACTACTTTACTGAGTGTAGAAGGGGAAAACCATGACATCCCTTGTCACGAATCTAGTCGCGAAAATGTGACACGTAAGGTCCTAAGTTACGTGCCACCTCTAGAAAACGTTGTAACTCCCTCGTCGTCGGGGATTTACATCCCTTTCTAGGTCAATAACATATATAACACACGACGATCTTGTCGACATTTAGCCAGCTTATTAACGATAGGTTGTGTGCCTACCCATTCAGCCAATTATCATGTGAGATATATGTAAGGTCTACTCGAAATGCCAAATTTAGGATGAGGACTGTCTGTACTTTAATATTTGGTTCCAGTATTTATTTTATGAGGTTACTAGCACCCTCGTGTATTAGGTATGGGTAACTTCTATTGAATACCTATCCTCTCAGGTAGGTATAAACGGATAATTGGTTTGATTTTTGCATTTAATTTAAAGAGGCTGCCTACCTCTCGAAAGGTACCTGTTGAGAAAAGTTGTTCGGTTGGTAGTTTTATTTCGGAGATTACCATCTCCCTCTTTTGCCTCTAGATTTGTTTTTGTGCATCCCAATTCGTAACTTAGAAAGTCAAACAATAAATGAAAAGTATTAAATTAGAAAGTCAAATAACAGAAGAAAAATATTCATTTTGTTTTGTCTGGTTGCATCCGAACGCTTTCTATTCGGGCGGTCATACGCTAGCAAAACTTCCCCTTTGACTGACTGTACACCGCGCCTCTCGGCCTCATAGTGTTCGCTGTTTCAATTTTACGCCAGTGTTGTGGTACGTACCCTGTAGATAGGTATTTTTATACTGCAAATTTATATTGGTTGGCCAAATTGTAATGGGTATTTTATATTTCGTCGGCGATTCAATACCTACAGCAGGGACAACGTCATGATTTGATTCGTAATGTTTTAAAAGAATAACAGATCGGCAGGTAGATTAATTCTCGATATTATGACCCTCGGTCCAAGGCATTCCCCTAAAACAAAAGTTATCGGCCTACATATGAAAAGGTCGTTGACTCGTCTCTCGCTCACAGCTGATTGACAGTTCGCCTAGCACATCCCTTTTAATGATAACATTATTTGGGCGGCAGGTGTCGTAAACTTAATTCCTGTACCTCGGTTGTATCCGTCTTTTAAAAGGGTCCTCTGAAATTTAATAAATAATATAAAAACTCACCCAGTTAGTCACCTCTCCTTCTCAGCGTGAAGCTTACCTGGTTACACTCTACATAGCTAAATCAGTTTAGTTTTTCGGTCCCCTCCCTACCGGCTTCTTTCATCATTTTAGCGAAACCCTTGCAATCTGTTCAATTTTGTTCCCCTCCCTACGACTTTAAAAGGGTAATTAAATATTCCTGTAAATAAAATTGTACCTCCCTAATCTGTCAGGATTCGAACCCACAGTTAATGATATATTTGTTTCTCTGGTTTTCGGTCTCCGTGGATAAAATGCCATCTCGCCAAATCAATAACCTAGCCCGATTAAACACTTCCCGCCTTTAAATACGTTCACTTCACTTTACAACGCAATCATTATTATTATTACTTTCATGTTCTTAAAACAAGTAATTTAGTTTGAACCACATATTTACGAAATCACGTTTAATTTAACACATTTCATATTATAATCGCGATCGCTCAACCCTTAGCGCCCCTGGGGTGATTTTTCACAAAACGGCGCTCTACAAATTATCCAATTATTATTATTATTATTATTTTCACTGAGTCCAATCACTTTTTCACTTTAATTCAATATTCAGGAAAGCTTTCTAACACCGTCTGAATTCTCTAATTAACTGTAATACACAACACTTCTGATTTGTATCGATTTCCCGGAGCTGTCAACGTACACAAGTTCAAAACCCGACTGCCATGCGATCTCTTTCTTCCTTCCCGTGGGACATATGCACTTCAAGCCCGCCTGTCATAAATCTTATCTGTTAGCTGCCATAAAAAAATTTTTTGGAGCACGTTCGTTTATTTATGTGGATATTCAAAACATCACAACCCTTGGTTCTTTGTGTTACCGTAGCAACGCCCTTAACCACTCGGCCATTGGGATCTAATTATGTTTATGTAATTTTTATCGATCTCATATTTCAAATACTGAATTAACAATATTATCAGCAACTAATTTTTGGCTGCTATGTTTTTGATTGATACAAAGTTCTAAAGATTTTTTTTTATTTTTTTACCTAGATAGTGTGTCGGATAAACATTTATTTTTCTGTCTGGTCCTGTATCATGTTTCGTATAGATTTATTAGTATTATTTTCTTGTTCTATGATATATAACATTGATGGTTATAACCTTTAAAAGTTAAAAGAAAAGTGATTAAAATATAAAAAGAAAATTAGTTATTTGCAGTCTTAGTTCTTGTGTTACCGGTTCTATTTTTTTAAATAGGATTTCTTTTAAAAATAAATATGTTGTATATCATTAACAAAATATTAACATATTTCTCGAGACAGACTTGAAACAACTAAATTTGGCCAACTCAAACTTTTAATTGAGGCTTATCCCAAGCAAACTGTCCAACGAACCAAAAAAAAAACTAAAAATAACAATACACATTTTGAAGGAAAATTATTATTTGGATCGCATACGGAATGAAAATAAAATTAATCACTTATTTTAACTTTACAAGATAAATTTTAACGTTTACATGATACAATGAAAATAAACAGTAAAAAATAAATCATGAATAGTGAACAATAAACAATAAACATTAAACAATTAACTATAAACAATAAAAAATAAAATAAACAATAAACAGTTAACAGTTAACAGTGAACAATGAAGAGTGAGCAATAAACATTAAACAATAAACCATAAAAAATAAACAAAAAAAACAATACACAATAAACCATAAACCATGAACAATAACAATAACAATAACAATTAACAATTAACAATGAATAATGAATCATGAACAATGAAGAGTAAATTTATTTATTTATATATACGCCTAAAAAGGCTTTTACATAGAAGTGATACATGATGCAGTGTACATAGGAGAATATCTGTATTATACAGGAGATACTGACAGTAAATAGATGTAATCCATTGTAAAGAATTTAAAAAATACACAATTGTAAAATTGTGATTACAAGTATAGTAAGAAAATATTAAGAAATAATTTTAAAATAAACTAAATAAAAAATAAAACTAAATATGAAGCAATATTAGAAAAACGTAAGAGTAACATAAAGTAAAAAAGAAATTACAACAACACTACATATAAGACAAACCGTTAAAACTAATTTACCAACGCTACTCTAATTTGTAGGATTCGACAAAGTGTTGGTATAATAAACAATAAACAATAAACAATAAACAATAAACAATAAACAATAAACAATAAACAATAAACAATAAACAATAAACAATAAACAATAAACAATAAACAATAAACAATAAACAATAAACAATAAACAATAAACAATAAACAATAAACAATAAACAATAAACAATAAACAATAAACAATAAACAATAAACAATAAACAATAAACAATAAACAATAAACAATAAACAATAAACAATAAACAATAAACAATAAACAATAAACAATAAACAATAAACAATAAACAATAAACAATAAACAATAAACAATAAACAATAAACAATAAACAATAAACAATAAACAATAAACAATAAACAATAAACAATAAACAATAAACAATAAACAATAAACATTAAACATTAAACATTAAACAATAAACAATAAACAATAAACAATAAACAATAAACAATAAACAATAAACAATAAACAATAAACAATAAACAATAAACCATGAACATTGAACAATGAACAATGAACAATGAACAATGAAAAATTAACAATAAACAATAAAACAAACAATGAACAATCATCTATTTTAAAAGAGGCAGCGGATAAAACGATTTCAAACCATACTGAACATAAAAATCGATAAACAAGCATGTTAACGTAAAAACCTTTCCATTGTCAAAAGTGTTTAAACTCGTCAAAACCAAGGGGAAAATATTGTATGCGAAGTTTTTTTTTCTTTTGATGAAATGATTATTTTGACGAATGTTCTCACATTTGTTTGTTGATTTATTATGACAATCAAATCCCCATAATATATCTAACGCTGAAATTTAAATAACGTCGACTTCAAGCGTTGATATATTTTTTACAGATTCTGGCTTTTTAAATTTCCATTATTAAGTTTCCAGTCTATCAACCCCAGAAAAAAGACTTTTCCGAAATTTAATCAAGTTGCGCCACTGAACTAATAAAATGCTGAAAAATTATTAAAAGATAAAGATTCTTTGTACTGATCAATACCTATCTATTCACTGCACACGAAAAGAAATGAGTATTACCAATTTATTAAGAATCTCTTCAAATTATTGGTAATCCGGTGAAAAACTAGATTGCAGAGCGTTTCCTGGTAACCTTTTATTAAATTCCTTGTTTATCGGAAGACGTGTTCATGAACCTGCTTTTGTCTCGATAATATTTTTTTTTTCCTCCGCTGTTCATCTCAGTATCTCACTAGGAAATTCCTGTGTCGAGATGAGCAGTTTTACAATTATATTCAATCAAATAAGTAAATCACATAACACATGCACAGATCACATCGAAAATGGGGCTCCTGACAGAAGCCACGAAATGGGCAATCCAAAATCACCACTGTCAGCCAGTATGGTATTTTTTACCGTTTTCTTGAATAGATTCAACGAACCAATAGTTTTTATATTTTCACCGAACATATTATAAATCAGAGCTTTATAAAAAAAACTCCATTTGTAATGACAAAATGCTAAAATGTAGGAACACGTGTTCCTACATATATTGGTGTGTTATTAAAATTTTATGAGAAAACCTACCAATTCATTCAATGGGCCTACAATCCAGTTTTTAACCGGATTACGAATAATTTGATGATTTAATACAATCGTTCGTTAATAGAACCCTCGAATAACTCATACTTCTTGGAATATTCAAATACCTACACACTCTATAACACAAAATACATGCATTTTTTGAATTATTCTGTTTTCGTGTTACTTTTTCATTTCGTATAAATGGCACCACTGGGGGTGCTAACTTATATAAAACAAGGGAAGTTGAGTTCACATAACCTCCCATTATTCTTGAATAGTTTAACTAGTGGTGGTAGGAAATCTGGTCTTTCACATTAAATAATGTTTTACTGGCAATTCTCGGGCAGAACATCCTCTCGTTGGTAGGAATATCAAATTTCAGGGAATATAACATATGAGAGGAGTAAAATTATTCTTCTCGTGATTTTTTTCATATCCTTGATTTAAATCTCGAATGTAATCTTCTTCTATATATATTGTTGTTTCTTTGTTTCTACCTTATATATTCCAAAACTACTGGACCGATTTTGCTGGAATTTTCAAAGTTTGTTTTTATTAGTGCCAGGAGTGTTTAAAGAGTAGTATGAATGGAAGAAGATGTTGAGGATGCCCAAGTAAGACTACTAAAGCATCATCTCTGCACGAATTAGATACAGCGTCGAATATAATGTTGTTTTTCTAAAGTAATGTGGTACACAAAAATGAATTGACAAGAAAGAAACAAATTAAATAATTATTTTTGGTAAAATTAGGCGTACGTCATGAACAAAGAAAGACGTTTAAGAAGAATGTATGATCTGGGAGAAAATGGTAGAAGAAGTCGGGGATCGAGTGAAACAAATACTTATGTACAGTAAAATGGGTCATGCCTAAATACGATAAAGAAGAAGTTTTAGATGTATTGTAAAGTGTCGTACATGTAATAGAAATATGTTAAAAAGGTTTATACTAACAATTATTTATAAGCAATAATTATTAGCCTGAAACACTCATCCACATTAAAAAATCTCCTGATAAAAGATACATGACGCCAACGGGACTTGAACCCGTATCCTTTCGATTTCCGGTCGACAGCTCTGACCACTGAGCTATGGCGGCTTAACTCTTATCCGCGAAATAATTCAATATATACTAGTGTTTCATTCAACAATTACTGCTTGTTACATTTTTTCACCTGAAACAACCAACTTTATTTTATATAAGAAAGGCATTGTAAGTGCTAACTCTCTCACTAGATGGCGTCGAGACAAATTGTCTACATTTTTTAATTTAGATTTTTCAATGTGGATGAGTGTTTCAGGCTAATAATTATTGCTTATAAATAATTGTTACTCTTTGTGCTATGCATAAAAAACCTTGTCTTAAACATTAGTTAAACAAAAAAAAATAATAATTAAGTTTTATACTAGATATAAAAATGTAATTTTATAACTAAATAAAAAACATACAAAAAATGCTTATGTTTGCTCCGAGCAACGTCGTGTATGTGTTAACTAGTAGAATATAATAATAATTAGTATCAAAACAATCTAAATATATTATTCAAAAATGAACATATTTCCCCCAACCTTTTTATTTGTAAAAACTATCTTCGTACAAAAAAGGAGTATTCCCTGATAGTATGTACAATATCGTTCTAAAATACAAGCAGTGAAAGAAAACAAAGGTCTCAAAAAATTGTCGAATACAATTTGAAACAATATAGATACTAGTATTAAGAGAGATAAAACAAAAATGATCAACTGAACTGAATCTGGCTGGAAATTCAGGTGAATACCAAAACTTTAAAAATACTGAATAATATTCAATTCTCTATATTTAGAAATATAATTACGACGTCGTTATTATTTGTCGTACGAGTTTAATATTGTCAATGTACGAGTAATATCAAATATTTAACATGTTTAACTAGGGAATAATATGATTCCGTTTATCATTTATTGTTACATTACACTTCTGAATAACGATCTAATATCATTTCATTCTCGTTAGTTTAGATGTGGTTAATAATAATATCTAAAGCTTTCATATCTTAGTTTAATAGTTCTAACTAAACTATAATTTGAAAATATATACCTGTTACATATAAAAAATTTTTTGGGCTTTAATGGGCATCTACATTCGCAGTCATTAACTTGTCTTTGTTGCTTTTGTGCACTGGTATCCCGATGTTTGTTTATGATTTGGACAGAGTATTCTTTAACAAAACACAAGACGACAAAGGAGCTCTCGCCTTGTGTGTTCATAATTTCACGAATTTATAAACGTGCGATATTTTATTTTAAAAGTGGTTGACAATCCTAATCCGAATTAATCGGAGTTTCTTACAGCCCGGCGAGGCGAATTCTACCCGGAATGATTGGATAATCATAAATCTACAAAGGACGTACTTTCAGTTCCTTTCCAAGATTTTGTGAAATCGAGATTTGATAATGCCCATGCTGCTCTGGACTTGCAGCATTCCTGTGAAAAGGTTCTGGCCTGAACCAAGGCCAATTCACTGCTTAGATCTTGGAAAGAGGATCACCAAGATCATTTATCCAAACCTGCAATAATGACTGTTGCACATCTAGCACAGAACCCGAAGTATCTACCCTGTTTGTTGTTTTGTGTTCGTAAATTAAACCCCGGTATAGCCATTTTCAGTATAGGTTGTAGATTGTTTATTATATGTTTTTATAACTTTTTCGCAGTGTATCTGTTTGCTGATAGAAAGATTTCCTTTTAATATGATACCTAAGATGCAGTACCATTATCAATAAGTTATCTACTAATAGGTACACGACCTGAGGTAAGATTTCTCAAAGGTTATTTAGTTTCCTTTTCTTTAAAAAAGGGATGGCGCCTACTACCCGTTATTTTAAAACTGACTATAGTTACACTCACAACCTTGCTTTTTTCTATTTAAACATTGATTTAAATATATGTACATTGGTGCTTCAGCTTCCCAGTTGATAGCACAACAAACTATATTTACTGCTTTCAAAAGATCATTAAAAAAGTTCTAGGTAGCACTTGTTGGTCCGAAGATATTCGCATCATATAAATAATTAAATTCTTTGGTAGAAATCACATGGATTAAAAATAAAATTTGTATCACGTTTTTCATCTTGACTTTCGAATAAATTGAATTTCTTCCCTTTTAAGGATTAGGAGAGGTCGTTAAAAATAACAACGTCTTAATCCTTGAATAAAGATCTCCTCACCTTCCATACAACACAAAGCGATGCATTAGAGGTTCGAGAGGAACTACTTGTGTGTTTGTATGTATTATAAATCTTGAACAGAAAACATAATATTATCTCGGAATACTCAGAATAAAGAAAATTCTGTCTTCCCGAGAAATGTATTTTACTGTCATGTATCTGTTAAAACATTTAGATAAGTTCAACGCGTATTATCTGTGTGAGTAAATATTTCATTTCGCTTTTCTAATTCTTCCCCGAGTCACTTTCCAGTTTCGTAGTTTTCATTTTAGTTCATTGAAATGTCACATTCTTTCCCGTGACCCCGTTTCCCTGCACTCAGCACCTCCGCCTTTATTTGACGGGTGGAAACTGTACTGTCTAGTAATACTCCTTACATTTAATTCATTTTCATTCTTCCTTTAAGACTCTGACTCTGTCTTTCCCTGTCTTACCGAGTTTATCTTTCCTTCATCCGTCTAATCCTCCACGCTTACTTTACACGACACAAAATTACATTCGCTTTAACAGTTTTTACGGCGTCATAACTTACACTTAGCAATTCGTTCTTTGTTCCTCTGGCAGCGTTCCTTTTAAAGCTCGTGGGCCATTTTCATTAGTGCCATCTCCACGTCATCTGCCGCTATCTTCGTACTCTTCTTATTCTGCCTATGGGAAGTTTCTTTCATGTTGTTCTGCGCAAATCCTGAATTTATTTATTTAGAAAAAAATTGTTCTTTCATAATCACTTCATATGGTCTATTTTGATAGCTAGTACGTTCTGTCGAATGTTGAACAGATCAAATTCTTTCATCCACCAGTCAGAGATAAGTTTTAACTTATATATTAGTGTTTTTCTCCCACCGCAGACTTCAAAAAATGCCTGCGTAAATTGGCTATAAATTTGGAATTAGACTTCAGCCCTCTTCAGAAGTAATTGGAACACTTTAATTCAATGATTTGCAAACCAAGACAAAGGGCTGACGTTTTTCTGCTAGGAAACCTTTTAATTACCCACCGCTGCGATACGAGAGACGTGGATTCCACATTCTAGGTTCTAGGCTAACGTGCAGATGTTTGTTTTAAAATAGAAGTTGTGGTAAATTGTAGAAAACCTTAACGCGGGTGGCCGGATACCCGGATTTCAGAAACAAAGGGGGTCTTAGAGTAATTAATTTACACGTCAGCACCCTAACGGAATGGCTACCCTTACAGGAATGGATGCTAGCGCTCTGGTCTACGTGTTTAACTGAAACCATTGGCGAATTTCATCCCTTTCCCATGTAAATAATAACCATCATTTTATCTACCCATTTCACGCATGAAGACGGTAAAGAGTCGGTTAAAATAATAATAGATAAATAAAGTTGAGGACAATTGAAAAAATACCTTTTCGGTAAATATTCAAATGGTTTTATGATAAAATACAAATTATATAACCACAAAAATGTTATTTTTCAGATTCTCCTATGTTTCCTCTTTCGTAAAATTTGACTGCCTATCAAATCAAAGATTAGCGCAATATTAATTTATTCACGCCATTTTTTATTCGTTTCAGGTTTTGATGTAATCATACGTCAAGTATTAAAGCGTAGCCATGATACTTGACCGCGGATTTTATCAAATTACCAAACGGGCCGAGTAACGACGTTTAACAGGGACTGTTCAGTTGTCAAAAAATCTAAATTGCGTTAGATCTATTAGGCTAATTAGGTTTTTATCATTAATCAAATGTGACGGAGATTAAAAAAACCTAACCTAACTAGAATAACTCTAATTCATACACTCAAGGTACTAATACCTAACAAACGAGTGAAACTTTGTATTTTTTGATTTACGATAATAAATTTAGTTGAAGTGTCAAAAGGTTCTCTTGAGATTTCTTGTTCTTTTTACCAAGCACAGAAATTTTAAATTGCGTACGGGAAAATGTTGTTTACTTAATTTAATTGATCAATTCGGTCCTGTGTGTTGCAAAGCTCCCTTGAGCTGTTGCAGCATTATTCTGGCAGCGGTACTGCCGTTCGTTTCGGTGTTAATGTCCCGTGTAATGCCGGGAATGGGATGAACAAGTACCCGTGTACGTGACACGCCGGCTCTCTCCCTCTCGCATCAGGAGAGATATAGATGTCTCGGTGCCGCCACATCTTAGACTTATACGGATTTAGATTTGCGGAGGCGAAATAAGTCTGCACTTATCTGCGGTAAGATATTGCAGAGAGATGAGTTTGCGGGAGATAATTTCCTCCTTTTCAAATGTGTTATGTTGTGTCACTGTAGAGATAAAGTGACAGTAGTATGACTTGGGTGTGTCTGTGTGCCCAAAGCAATTTCTCTTTACTTCCGGAGAAATTGATATAAAATCATATGTGTAAATTTTTTCTTGAACCATTAACAAATTTTTTTAACCTTTCTGAGGCCTGAGTGTCGGTCATGTTTAAATTGTCGATAACAGTTTTCTTTCAATTCAGCATTGATCACATTTCTTAGATTTGCCTGTTCAGTACGTGATATATATAGAAAATGGTATGTAAAATCGAAGGGTGATACATATCAGGGGGAAACGTGTCATCGCAAAGCCAATAAAGAACTTGACGTAAACTGTCAGACTAACTGACTAACTTACCATCACTTTATGTCCCCGGAGAGGTTGGCAGAGCGGTTGGAACACCAATAAACTCTTTTCTGACAAGAACTCTTCGCTTTATATGCATTCATACGATATATATGTTTCAATATATTTTTTAGAACGCCAGGCTCAAGTATTTAATATATTTATGAGGTTATGAGGTTCATTCACATGCGATTGAAAGAATCAAAAATAAATTTTTAAGATATGTAAATTTTAAAATGGGCATTCCTAGAGAAACCCTAAATTACGATAACGTACTTTGTTCATTAAATTTAATAAAATTATCTGATCGTAGAATTATTTCCGGTTTAAACTGTTTGTATAAAATCATTAATTCAATGTTTGATACCCCTGATTTATTATATGTAATCTCTTTTCATACTCCAAGCAGGTCGGTTACAAGACAGTACCTACCATATTATTGTAGCAATTCTATATCAACGTCCCAATATCAAACTCCTATGCGACGGATTCAACAGCTAGGAAACAAATACTACGATGTTGTTGATATATTTAGTACATCAATTTCAATATATAAGCATACCCTATTGAAGTTTTTTTCATCAAGTAGTGGAATATTTTAATAAAGGTATTTAATTTGACTAACACATAATAATTTTGTCAACTGAAACAGATTTTTTTTTAATGTTTTGTGCCTACATACTGTGTGGATCAAGTTCAGTGTTATTTTGACTTTATATTTATTTTTCTGCAATTTTTTTAAATAGTCGTTTCCTGCACTATTTTCGTCTATAATTTCGTAAATATTTTTCATATATATCCCAGTATGTACGCGACCTTTTCATCCATCCATTTGCTAGGATGTAGCGGACTTCTTGAAACCGTTTGCTCATATTATAAAATGTCTTCATAATTAAACCTTTTTTATTTCCGAAAACATGTATTTTTGTACAATTTGGGATGCAGGTATGGATACCGCCGCCCTGGGAACCATTTATTGGATAAACAACACCTCTGCCACAGGTTGATCCAAGTGATTCGCTACGTTTGATGACTTAGCAGGGGTGCCGTATTAATGAGGTGGGTTTTTTCTAGGCGAAGAATGCGTCTGCCCACTTACTGCGTGGTGGACCGGATCGGGAGAAACTTGTTGAGGGAGACAGTATGACTTCTCCAGCATAATTCCCATATTACTGACCACCCGTCATATATTTTCCTTACCTGAACTACCTCTCCTACTTCTCCTTGAAAAGACCCACTACACAGCATCCCCAAAGATGGCCTCTGTCATGAGAGAAATTATTTACCTCAGAGTCTTCTATGTGGAACTACTGTAAAAAATGTATCAAATAGCAGAAGCTGGAGTGGTGAAAATGTAAAATTTATAACGGCAGCAAAAACAGAGAGTTTTTTATAAGTACCCATTGATACAAAGTTTGTACGACACCGCTACGAGAAGAATGTCCTAAACCATTTGCAGGTACTAATAGTAAGAACATTATATGTGATACAGGTATAAAAATTTGAAGCGCTTGTGCTTATAACGCAGGGAAAGATTTGCTTGAAAAGTAATGATTGCGGAAAGCAAACCTCTTGACTGAGAACTTATTGGACCTCTAGCCTCAATTGATATTCATTACTTTGCGGCTTATGTTCTTCTTTAAAACTTTTCAAAGTAGAATCCTACGGTAAATAGTAGTTTAATTATCTAGAAATAAAATAATGGTTCTGTAACAAGGTTATTGGCTATTATTATTATTATATTCTGAGTTTATTCGTACAATGATACTCCAAGATTGTTTACTTAGTTTATTGTTAACTAAGTTCACAGATTACGGATCTAGTTGCGGGCTGGGATGTGAGAGAGAAATTAAACTAATACACGGGTTTTTATACTACTATAATATATCTGTCTCGCTTTACACTGAGTCAAATATCTTACTTTCTTGTCCCACAGATTTCAATGGCAAAACTCGGGACAGTTGAAAATAGATATTGCATTGAAAGTAATGAAAACAAACATCTGACTTTATTGTCTCACAGGTTCAATGGCAACTCGGGCAGTTGAAAATAAATATAAAGTCATTAAAAGTGATAAAAATAAAAATCCGTAAACCTATCGTAACGTATTTAATCGTTTTTTTCATGACTTTATATCACTTTTCAAAAATGTGAAGACGTGTGTTGAATTGACACTGCCCCGAGTTGTCCGGTTACCAAAATAAAAACCGCTTACGTCAAAAGGGTTGATGATGACTTCGTGATTTTTTTTTAATAAATATTGCGTTGTTACGTAGTGCCCATAGCGTGTATTGATTTAATCTCGCCTCGATTTGTCCTTTATTTAGCTAAACGTCCACTGACGCATCCAGCCAAGAATACCAGATGTGTATTCCCAACACAAATAAATCACACAGAACAATGGCTTTTACAAAAAGATCACGTTTCACTGAAAACGTAATTAAAAATTACTCAAATTGAACCGTTCTCTTTTTACAAAGTGATATTGTTTTAATTGCAAAGCCTTCCTGCTCATTCACAGTCCGGAGTCATGGGGATTGTGGGGGTGCTTTCATGAAATTGAGAAGGAAAAGGTGGGGGGTGGGGTGGATAGGAAATACCTGACTATTCAGAACTGTTAATAACTTAACATTTGCAAAGCCACCTCGATTCTAAATGGTTGTCTCACCAGGGCTTCAGGGTGAGAATGAGAAATTTTTCGACAAGCTGAAAAATCCATCGTTACCCGGACTTTACGCACAGTGAAAAGGCTTTTTAACTCTCAGGTAGACAGTAATTATTTTCCTCTTATTTTAAACGTCAAGTGTGCAAAATTTCATCAAGAAGTTTCAAAATTCTGCTAATTCTGAAAAGGGGATCGGGGTGGTTTCTCTAAATCTCACACTCTACACAGTGAACTTTTCCTCGTTTTGAAGGTTAAGTGTGCATATTTTCAAACAATCCTAAAATAAAACTGTAGATTTGTATTAAAAAAACAAACACGCAGACACTCTTATTATTTATATAAATAAATGGTGCACAGGGTAAAGTGCTCTAACTTCAAGATGTGACTACAAATAAAAAAGTTACAACTTTTTAACAATTGGAAAAAACGACATAATTTCGAATAAAAATATTGATACATTAATTTTGGGGAAGTACCTGGCTGTTCAGATCTGATCACCAAACACGGCCAAAAACATTTCAATTCTGAATGGTGGTCTTACAGCAGGGCAATACTGAGAGTATCTTACACTCTGGAAAGTGCCGCAAATACTATCAAATAATTAATCAAATAAAATTTACTTGCGCACTCCAGGATTTGAACCCGCGACCTCCGGCTCCGACTTTCGCCAAACTACAAATAATGTAATCTGCTGAATAAAACAAACTAATTTCGGTTGTCTGTGATGAACGTTAACCCTACCTGCAATCTGGTTTAGTGAACTCAAAACCGCCAAGAAATTAAGTAACATTTTAAAAATTGTATGTGTGTGTTTGGAGAATTCAGACAATTGATAAATACCCACTTCAAATATTAAATTTTTGTCATAAAATGATTATTATTTTTTTTAAGAAAGACAAACTTTCCCGGTTTACGAATAACCTCAAAATATTTTAAAATCTCCTACTACCACCACAGCAATCGGAAAATGTTGCTTATGTTGTAATGGAGGAGTTAGCCAGCATAGAATTGAACACACTACGCCTGGGTGGGACCCAAACGCGATGTCAACTCAGCCACCGACCGGTCAACCTTAACTATACTATTATATATACTATTTAAACCCTCAACTCCTGTACCACGGTTGGGGCGTTTCAACCTCCGCCAAATTTGATTGATGATAAAATCGACAATCATCGCCATTTTGCTTGACAACTGATCAAACGCTGATCAACAAAAAACATCAAACGGTCTCAGAAACGTTTAATGGGGATAAATCAATAGTCAAAGATACAAACTAGCACTGATCGTGAACACCCGAGCTAATTCACAGTGATAATATTATTTACTGTGATAATTGCGCTTGATCATGGAATGTAGAGCGTTTAACAATTCCCTCTGAACGTGCCTTCTGCTCCGTTATAACTACAGCTCGATAGCTACCCCCCGAGTGGTAGCAGACATTTCTAGTTGGTTGAACGAATAGATTTAATGGTATTTCGAGTCGTAGCGCTGGAAATAGACTCGTCAGTTGCATTTATGATATTCGAACTGTACTAACGTGATATGTACAACTGAGTGAAATTTTATAAATTATTTGCACAAACCCACGAAAAACTACGAAAAAAATAAAATTATAAATATAAATGTTATTTCCATTATGTGTATTTTTCACAACGACTCTCACTAAGCAATAAATGTTTATAAAAATAACCAAATGGAAATAAATACCCATGGAGGAAATACCCAATCATATTTTTGTACTCCTGGTATTTTGTCCCTTTCGGCTAATTCACGTTTTAACGTTTATTATTATTTTGTACTAATAAATATAAATTGTGACATTAGCGCCACTGCGTAAATTAATCTCTTGACATTTCTGTTCTCCTGGTATTTTGTTCTTGTCACGCTATCACGTTTTGACGTTTATTTAATTTATAAAATGTCAAGCGCATGTCCGTGAAAAATTAAGGATAGTCTGAATTCGCGACAAATCAGTTCCAATTATAAAAATGGTGAATAAAATAATTATCTGAAAATAAAAATATATATAGGTAGGTACTGCTTAAATTCAAAGCAGTTTTGAGTTCATTGAACCAGATTTCAACCGAAATTAACATTTTTAATGTTTGCTACGCGAAGCACACAAATCAACATAATTTTTAGTTTTGAGATTCATCTCATTCCTAAGTACCAGAGGCGGCCCATGACTGAAATTGCCAGCAGTGCATTTCACTTTTAAAATGTACCTCGTGTGCAATGTAGGTGGAGCAAATTAATGAATGGGGGTTACTACTGCAATTCATTATATCTACTAAGTTTTATTTGTAAGCTAATTGATTAAATAATACCTACTGCCATTTCCGCAATCATCTTGGGAGTAAAGGACAAGCAATTCATCGTTGAAAATATAGATAAACCGTTTGAATTCACCCTCGCACGAGTTTTAATGTGTGAATGTTGTAGCGCTAACGTTGTACTTTAGTATTTCTAAGCAAATAATACTTTATCGGGCGTTCTTCTGATTGTCAATACGTTTTAAACGGACCGATTGCTTGCACAGGCGCAATGCAGTTCTGCTGAGTCTGTTCTACAGGTATTTTAATGGAGCCTGCTGTAAGGAGATAGCTTACCTAAGAATATATATTTAAATATTTAAAAGAATATATTTTTACAAAAGTAGTAGCATTTTTTTAAAAAGAATTATGAAATAGACAAATACAACAAAAATGAGTTCATACTATCGCTTGTCTATTATTTATAGAATTATTTTTAATTTTGAAAACGACTCTTCAATTGAAAACGATTTCAAGTTCATTGAACCAGAGTTATAATCACTTACGGAAAAACACACAACGAAATTAGTACGTTTGATAATTACTCTAGTTAATTAATTAGTATATTTGTATTTTTAAACACATCTACTTTCTTTTCACTTTTGTTTTCGTGAATAATATAATGGAAATTTTGAAGTGGAAATTTACCCACTTACCGACATTAGATCCAGCTGAAACTCAGGAAGTAGACTCATTGTCGATGAAGATGCACTTTATCAACTTTTGATGAAATTCACGCATACAAACGCGAACATATACGCATTTCTCTGAAATCGGATGATATTACAGCAGTTAATATACAAAATAAATGTCGGTGCTATCCAATCGGGATTTGGTGCAGTTTCTAGCGCAGTTGACTCCAGTCTCATGGAAGGAATGTCGAATCCTCAGTTAAAACCTTTTTTTTTAAGTTTTAAAAACATTTTAATAGTTCATGGCAGTTTAAAAGCCAATCCCAAGGGTGGAAGGTTCAACCCTCAGTCAAATAAAAAAAATTGACTACTAGCTTGCCCAAGAAGTAATTATTTTACTGGTTGATTTTTATTTTTAAATTATGATATATGTTTCTTTTCTATGTGATTATTTTCAGATCTTTTTTTTCCAACCAAGAACATATAAGTCACTCAAAGTTACGTGTAACAAAATTATTGTGATGCAAATATTTAATTCAAAGAATGTACAAAATATCAGCCTCATAGAAATGTGTCATTTTTATCTCCCGCAATATTTGATACGCAAGCCAATAATATTATTTGGTAAATATCCGACATTTTGTAAGAAGATTGATAAAATAGGGGAGGCCCTGGCTTTGATGCCAGCCAATATTTTTACAAACGGAGTCGCTACAAAACTCCCCTTTTTTCCTTGAAAGAGACTTCTGAAAGCGGTTATTTTTCTTTGAAAGCATTTCATGCGGAAGTAATAAGTGCCGGGACATTTGGTAGCTTCAATTAACTTCCTCTTTAAGCTTATTACTGCACTCTTTCTTGTATCCTTTGCCCACTAAATTAGATTCTAAATGTCCAAAGAACTTAAATAACATTTCTTCTTTCGCTAAGTGACCTTAATGGCTTTTTTTCATTGAATTATTTAGTAAATTACCTTACACATTGTGCAAATTCTTTGAGATAAAAATGCTTTGTAAGTTTAAGAATTTAGATTGTCACCAATTAATTTTTGTAATATTTTTCTTTCAGTATTAGTTATATGTTTAATATGTATATCTTTATATTTACCTTCGAAACATGCTAGATGGAATATATTATTTCACAACAAAAACTTCGGGTTCAATTCTGTTATGGAGAGAATACATAGACTGGGTAATAAACAACATGTTGCTAAAATTTTCTGTTTATATGTTGACACATTCAAAGCCAAATTAGTTCAGCACTTCTTAGTTAATGTAAACAATTCACAATATCTTTCATTTTTTATTACTAGTATATTAATGTGAAGGGTTTTTTAAAGTTTATGTAATAATAAATTAAAAAGTATTGAAGTATTGTATTTTATGCTCTGTTTTTTTTTTTAAATCTTATTACTAGAAGATGTTTACCCGGCGTTACTGTGGGTTATCCTTAGGAGATAGACATATACAATACTACATTTTTCTGTAGATCTTTTTAAGATGTACAATTCCGTAGTACATTACTTTGATGCATCTCATAAGGTTTAGCCAGCGTTAGCAATGTAAGCGCCCGAAAATATTTTTTTTACTACTTGATTACAAAACATCAACTTTTCTCAATGAATATAATAATATGCCTGTATTATATAAACATTCCAGAAAAATAATCTCTAGACGACAAACCCTATCAAAATCCGTTGCGTAGTTTAGAAGAACTAAGCGCACAAACAGACAGACGCGGATGGTGACTTTATTTTATATTATTTAGAGATGAGAGATACTCTTGTTGTTAATTTAATATATAATCTTTATGTAAAAGCCAAATAGGGCGTTTATAAAAATAAAATAAAAACTATTTGTGTAAGACCAGAAAGGAGGTACCGAGTACTGAATAAAATTATAACAAAACAGTGATAGTAGTAATCTGATATAAATTTCGTGGTAAAATAATTAAACGAAATACGTGTAGCTTGGATTATATAACTAGCTGCCCGAGATTTACTCAGAGTTTTTAGAAATGTAGAAGGTCACCTTTCTTTAGTTTTGAAGGTCATATATGTTAAATATCGTCAGGTTTGTATTAAAATTGTAGATTTGTATATAAGTCAAATGTACGCCGCCGGCCACAGACACTCTTCTTTATATATAAATACATTACAACAAACACTTTTTGTATGGGGCAGCGAAACTTTTTTTTAATACAAATCTATAGTTTTTTTACGAGATTGATGAAATTTCGCATACTTGACTTTTAAAAAAACAGGAAGGTCACTGTCAAAACACACTATCTGCCTTTCCCGCCCCAGCATAATTTTGATACTTTTTGATATTTTGCGCACTGCTTACCTGAGAGTTTGAAAAAATACCACTATCCCCTTAACGCCTCCAGCGTTTTAGGGTCATATATGACCGGGCGCCCATATTTTGTAAAAGTATTTTCATATATTTTTTGACGTTAGAAAGATAAATAATAATTCTTTCCAGTTTGCCTCAAATATGTATACTGGATACCATTAATAAAACCCTAAAAATTGCCTAAATGGATTATTCCCATTTAGCGCCGCTATCGTAATAATCGTTTTAATTTTTTCTTATTTTTTATTGTGAGAACGAGATAAAAGTGAAGTTACAGTATTTTCGAAATATCGAGGTCTCTTAATTTTTCTACGATTGGAGTAAAAAATAAGTTAAAACGTGATTAGCGTTTTTGACAACATTTTCACGTTTGATGTTCAAATTTTATTATTTAGAAATAGTAATGTTTATTTTAAATGCATACACCGGAAAAGATAATTTTATCTAGTTTTAAAACAGTATTTGTTTTTATGGAAAATTAAAAAAAATGATGCAAATAGCTCATTTGAAATACTGCAGAAAATATTGCAAATTGAACGAATCTGTTGAAAGTACCGAAGGGTGAAATGAAGCCTCCTCACTCTGCGTAAAGCCCGGGCAACGATGGGTGCTCCAGCTAGTAAAAATATTAATGAGTTTTAACCCATTTACGCCCAAGACTAAAGTAATCGTAGAAAAAACAATAAATCCATTTTATGTAGTAGGGGAAATATAGTTTTTTAACAAAAATCAAAAAAATATATTTAATTTTTTTTATTTACTAGAAAAAAAAGTGCCGTGCTCAAATGGGGACACTGGGCTCATTCAGTATGGTATTTTTCGTAGCATGGTTTTTCAATACACAAAGTTTTTTTGCATTTTTTGCACTCCCAACGTGCCTTACTATGGCAAATAGTGCATCGCAACTGTTTTGTCAACTTCTCCGGAAAGTGGCCAAAACCATCAAACTGTAAATTGAGCACTACAGAGGCTGATGGGTGAAATTGTAGCTGGTCCATCTTCACGTCGTTACTAAGTATGTGTAGACACCAGGCATTGCTAATGCATAGATCGAACATGTATGTAAATAACACCCACCACCACTTCTTGCCTCGTATTGAAGTTCGATATGTTGAAATCGACTGATCGGCTTGATCGACACCGCCCATGCCTCTGTTGTAATTCACAAATACTTTAGGAATATTTACATCGGTTTTCTTCTTTGCGATTGAGCTCCAGCGCTTTACTTTGCCCAACGGAAGAACATTATCGTAGTTTGTTCCCATTGTACAAACGCTGTTATCCAGCCAGCGAACAAACAATATTTTATTGACCTGTCAAACCGGTAGTCAAAGTCAGCACGACTTTTCTTTTTCATCTCCTTGACGGGTGTGAGAGGACATTTGCCGGTCCTACCCTCACGTACAGTTCCTGTAGCGCGATAGCCAGATTTCCATAAATCCCGCAGCAATGCATAGCTAGTGAAAAAATTATCGAAGAACAAAACATGGTCTCTAGGATCTGTGTTTAGCTTGTTCAACAGGTTTTTCACAACTCGTGTACTCAACGGCTCATTGGTGGGTACTTGCGACTTGCCGCAATAAATATCAAAATTGTAGCAGTAGCCATCAGCACTAGCGAGCATCCAATTTTTATAACCGAAGCGTACAGGCTTACCTCGAATAAATTGTTTCGATGGATGACGTCCAAAATATTTCACCATTTTGTGTGAAACACTCCCCATTGCATAAATTTCTTCATGAGAACCTCAGCAAGGGTTCGCACCTTGAACATTTTATCTGATGTTTCAGCAGCTACAGTATTATCACAGAAATGTAGGTACTTTTTGATATCTAAAAATCTGTTTCTCGTCATTGGCTTAGAAACAACAGGTACATTACAGTCCTCGTCTAAAGACCAAAATAGACGTTCGCGAGGCAAAGTGTGATAACCAAATAGAGATAGAATGCCCAAAAATGTTTTCAACTCACCAACGGTAATATTGATATCATGTTTATTGTTTTGTGATGCATACAAATCAGAATATTGAAGAATCATATCGATTACTTCCTGATCAAAAATCTTCTCAAAAATTAAAACAGGATTTTTACCTTTGAGATCAGTAATTAGATTTTCGCATCGTTGTTGTACATTATTCTCATCAAAAGGCATGTGATCGTAGCTAGGCTCACATTTACGCCAACGGGGCCCAACATTGCATCGTTGCCTCCTAGCGGAATTTGACAAAGGCTCTTCGTCAGAACTGTCCCAATCTTCTTAGTTTCTGTTTACAAAAACTTCGATATTTCCAGGAATATCCCTTGGCATGTCATTGGTAACAATATTGTCTTCATCGCCTTCTTCTTAATCAGTGAGGATACTTGGTTCTGGGGGAAGAGCAACGATATCAAATTCAACATCTGAGTCCTCTTATGCCATAATAGCATCAAGGGCCTCCTGGAGTCCATGATAGTTATCGCTTACTTCAAATTGCCGTTTTGACATATTTATGTGCAGTCAAAACTCTGTAAAAAAAATAATATTTTACTCTTTATGTGCCCACTGTCCCTATTTGGGGACACCAACAAAAAAGTAGTTCACAGTTCAGTAAATAATATATTTTACCTTATCAAATTTTTATTCCAAAGTAAACAAAGTTTTCAATAAGATTATGTAGAACAATTAAGAATTTACGAACGTAAACATATAAAAAAAATACTTACATTTGGTAATCACTGCAACTCTGAGATTCACTTTATTTATGACACTAAAATACTTCTTATAAATGGTGTTATCCAAAATGTTTGATATAAAATGTAAAACACATCAATCACTTCGACAATAATGCACTGTTAGCAAAACTTACCACATTAATAACAAAATGGTGGGTAGATTTGAAGGGGTCCTCGTTTGGGGACGGCAGGCGTAAATGGGTTAATTGTAAAAACTATGTTTCTCTAATGACTCCGGGGTTTTCTAATATACCTCTGATTAAATAAAAGTCCAGCTTCAACAATTGAATTTAATAGATTGATAATGGACTCGGATATCTCAATTTGCAAGCGGTTATAATAATATCAACACTGACCTTGAGGTTCTCATCTTATTTATTATCCCCTTGGTCTCTTCAATACTCGACAGCTAATAAAATCTATGGCTAATCTAATAGACTAATCTAGTGCCATCTATGGGTGAGCTCATACACCAAGAATATCACAGTTTCCGCTTTAATTTGGGTGGAATAATTTCTGTAATTTCTAAAAACTCTGCGTAGTAAAAAGTTAAAACTGATCCGAGTGTCAAAAGTTTGTTAGAAGTTATTTTGTCAGTGTGATATTCCGCCCTTACGCACGGATATCAAATTTGGTCGGTTAACGAGAGAGCACGTTCGAGGGTCGAGGCTTAGTTCGAAACTTTACCATTCGCTAACAGCTTGGCAACAGACCGCTTGAAAAATCTCTAATGAACTGACATTTGCAGGTGCTCAGAAAACTGTCGAAATCGAAATTACTACCATAACAAATTCCGTTAGCAATTACAGTTAATTTTTCCATTAAAAGCTTGGAAAAACACAAAACCCATACAAATAAAGATTGGAAATTGGACATGCAGTGAACCTACCACTGACTGCGAACAATTGTCCAATGACAGTGTCTTGTTAAAATGATAGTTACTTCACTGAAATTCGATGACAAGTTTTGCTGTGAAAGCAATATTTCCACAAACTTTTTTATTTATTTTTTTTTACTTTTTACGGTTATCAAAATTACTATTTGTTTTGTACGACACATTAATAATTATTATCCATTTACAGTTCAAGATTTATATTTTCAACATTTTGGAAGATGTGCAAAAAAGTACAAAAAAGTTTTAATTTTATTTAAATACATCTTCTGTTTAAGTAATTTAATAGAATAACACCATTACTCTTGTCATGTACATTGTACTAGAACATCTGTTCTGCCGTGTGATATTTTAGTTAGTATGACTTTTACGACATAACAAAATAATTAGAAAAAACGAAGCAAAATATAACCCCTCATAACTATTTTCTTTCTAAATAGCCCTCTCCTTTCTTTCCTTAAAACCTCTCCACAAAGCATCCCCTAAGATGACATAGATCCTGAGGGAAATTATTACACCACTCAGGGCCTCCTGTGTGGAGCCAATGTAAAAATATAGAAATATTGCATCAGTTATCTGGAAAACTGTACTGCCTGTGATTTTGTGAGTGGATATATTTACAGTAAAGATCATATATGTAGATAGTTAGTAGTTGCCGATAATAAATTACCATCTTGCATTTTCAACAATAAATATTTAAACGATATAACTTGTTTAGTAGCAGTCTTTCTTTGTAATGGATTAGTTCATAATATCATAGTGAACAATGCATAATATTAGTTTCCGTGTTGTAGTTCGCTCAACTACCGCCGTGTGGCGCCCTTATGCAAAACAACCTAATCTTCCCTTCTGTATTTCATAATATTATCTTCCGTTTCTGCTGAATTCCGTGGGATGCTGTATAAATTACAATAGTAATCTGAATTTATGCATGAAAATACGACGTGCAGGTAAACGAAGATTCTTCGGAGAATAAATTTTTAAAGATATTTTCAAGCGTCAGCTTCCGGTTAATTCTATGTTTTTATACTGATAAAACGGTTGTTCAATTTGTGATAATAATAAATCTGATTTGAAATTGGAAGTTGCACATTGATAAATACTGTACAGTTTCTGTTCCGAACTTTTTAAAAAATTCATATGTCTTTAACTGGCTGCAAAAGAGCTGGCAACGTTTCATTTTTTTATTTTTTTATTTATTCTTAAATATATTTGTATTACAAAGGTATAGTATATTGTCCTACACGCTAGGAGTTCACCTGTGTTGTGAAGGACTTATCGGAGTGACATGTAAGGATAACTGTTACCGTGTGAGTTCAACAAGAATTCCATGAAAGTGATGTTTTTTAATTACATAAATGCCTTATGCATGTGTAGGTTAATATAAATTATCAACTTTTATATTGTGCTAACAATGAATCCGAAATGCAATTATTTGGTTTTTCTGTGAAAATTAATATTTTATTATTTATTGTATAAACGAGATAAAAGGTGAGGGTTTTCAAAATTTCGTATTCTCCACAAATTTTCGAGGCTTGGGTAAAAATATGTGTGTTTTTTTTTCAACTTTTTTCATGATTGATATAAAAATATTCCAATTTATTAATGCGTAGTATATTTCAAATACAAAAATTAAAAAGATAATTGTACCTTTTTTTCTAAAAATGGAACTTATTTTTACAAAATCTTCAAAAAGACGACATATACAGCGCATTTAATAAACCTTAGAAATATCCCGAAATTCAATGAGAATTTTAAATTTTATTCGTAGAATAAACTACCCTAATCCGCTGTATGAACAATTTGTATTACTTTTCTGGTTGCTAAATAACAGTTCAGATTAATTTTAGTAAGGTTTTCACATACGCGATTATTTATCGATTGTATACAATTAAAACAACGTTTATTAGTAAGACCGTTAATTTGGAATCAAAGAATATAGAAACGTTTTGAGTCTCCTAAATTTATTGGTAAACATATACACACAATAATTATTGATATAATAGTATTTATTCTCTTAAATATAATTTTTTTGTCTTACGCATGAAAATTCCATCGGAAGACGAAACAGCTGGCATATTTAAATTAAATTTTCTGTTGAGGATACATTAGGGCATGTATACCTAAACAAAATTCTGTAAATATCTGTGTGAAATGCCGTCTATTTAATATTATTTAAAACTTTGTTATTTCAAACGACGGCAAAGACTAATTTTCTGATGTTACTGAATGCTTCTTCCTATGTGCTAATACTGTGTTTTTCTTTGTTGCAGGTAAGTGCAATTTCATTTCCTGACGTGCAGTTAGTGGTGCAACGAAAAGGTCCGAAATACTATTTTATCAAATCGCCTTGTTATCGTTGTATGTAGTATGTACAGATATTACGTGAAACTATCTGAAATAACGTTAGGTGCAAAATCTATTTTGCTGGAAATTGTTAGATACCTTCGGGATTTTCAAAAGACCTTCACCCTCTTGGATATGTTAACTACTGCGCTCGTACTATTTTAGAGAATAGAACAAAAAATTGTCTATTTGGTATAATGTACCAGTTGATAAACATAGGCGCATCATATAAAAATATTGCTTGGAAATTAGGGTTACAGATGTAGATGATTACTTGTATGATGAAATTGGAAAATGTTTGATTTTTTTTTTATATAAAAATTATTAACTGTATTATTGACTTACGTTATTTGTTGCAATTTAATATCTTCCTGTAAACTGTAAAATACTTAATTTACTCATTAACTCTTCACAAATTGTGGAAACCTTTATTTATTATCTGGAGCATTTAGACTTGTCAACTCAAGAAGGCTTAATTTTTTTGGTGTAAGCCTAATTGATTTTTAACTCCACCCAAGCCTTTTTCAGGTTATGACTTAATTATGTTTCCTAATGTACACTTTTGATTTGTTATTTATAATTTCTGTAATGATTTCTACCAAATATACTGTACTGCTCCATACGTTATCATGTTTTACATTGTACAATGAAGGTTACAAAATTACAAAACGTGAAATATTGAAACAAAACCACAAGTATGAGGATTCGGGCAGAAACGAGGTGTATAAGAGATTGGTAGATTGTATTCCCAAACATAACTTAAACAATTAAATTTAACGAGAAAATTAATCTCTACGCCACCATCGTTTGTTTTGATTATTTTATAACACGTTTTCACTTAAAATAAGTGTGTTTTCCAGGGGTAAATAATGGTGGGTGGTAATTTATCATCGTTATGTCGCTTCCACACTCACGTGAGTTTACTCTGCGTCTCTTGTCTTAAACACGTGTTACCTATATTCAGGGGTAGTCAACGTTTGAAACGGGCGATCACTAATATCTTGAATATCTTGAAGAGAAAAACATTCTTTCAGGAAATCAATATGGCTTCCGCAAAGGTCTTAGTGCCCCAGATGCAATTGCAAATTTTACAAAAGTAGTCTCTGATAACCTTATAAAAGTAGTCTCTGATAAATGCCGCAAGCCCCTTCCTGTTTTCTTGGATCTAGCCAAAGCCTTTGATACTGTCTCTCACCGCATACTTTTGAAGAAACTCCTTCAGGTAGGAATAAAAGGTACGCCCCTTAAATGGTTTGAGAACTATTTAACAAATAGATCGCAATCGTCTCTTATAAATTCTGCTAAAGAATATAAAAGTACAAGTTTATCAATCACGTACGGTGTGCCTCAAGGCAGTGTATTAGGCCCACTTCTCTTTCTAATATATATAAACACTTTATGTAACTTGGCGATTGATGGAACTATAATTTCTTTTGCTGATGATACGGTAATCATCTTTGAATCTGATAATTAGAACTCAACTATGGAAAAAGCAAATAAGGGCCTAAATAAAGTAAAACATTTGTTAGACGACAACTTTCTGACTCTTAATATTGACAAAACAAAATACCCACTTTTTCCTCCATACGCAAAGTCACTACTCCTCAAAACTGTCCTAATCTTATCATTCACTCATGCCCACAAAACCATATTACCCCTTACGCCTCTCCTCAATAATTGCTCATGCACCAACCTAAAAAAATCCGACCAAATTAAATATCTAGGGGTTGTTATAGATGATCAACTACGTTGGGAGGATCATTTCAATTTCACAACAAAAAGACTCCGCAAATTGTGCTATATATTTCTCTCTCTCAGATCAATCCTGAACCTTCAAACAATGAGATGCATATATTTTGCACTTTTCCAATCAATAGCTACATACGGTATCGTGGGATGGGGAAGCTGTGCAGCTTTAATTATTTATCCCATGATCTTAATTCAAAAACTGCTACTAAGGATTAGGGTAGACCGAGGCTATTCGGATCATTTTTTATGTTTTCTTGAAAAAAATTAAGACTAATACATTTTCGAAAAAAAAAATTATTTAATATTAAGCATTTGTCATTTTTATATGTTTTAACTTTAATGATCATAACATAAAGTAACTTTAAAAAAACATATGACTATTACTGTAGACCTCTCCACCGATCCGAATCACCCCATATATATGTGGTGATTTGGATCAGTGGTGGGGCTACTCGGATCAAACCCGAAAAAATAGTTAAGTATGAAAAAAAAACAAAAACCAAAAATAGGTTTTAGAACCCATAACTTATATGAAAGTATTATGACACTTATTACACTCTTATTGACTTACACACCGCACAAATAAAAACTTTATTAAACACTTTCTTGTCGTAACATTTTTTGTGGCACCATTCTTCACAAGAAGAACATTGAATCCAATCTTCCTTTGGAGGATGTACAAAAGCTTCATTGCAATAAATGCAAAACCACTTTCTTGAAGCCGATGAAGAAGCTGTTATGGAAATTTTTTTAACTTTAAGTCCCGGGCTACCTTTTCCTTTGAACTGTAATTTTGGGCGGTTTTTGATGGCATTCCAATCATAAATTCATCCTTTTTACGTTTACCCTTATACAGGACAAATGGAGGTATGAATGATCCAACTGCATTCATATAAGACAAAACAGTTACATTTTGACCTCGCTCGATACTTGTCATTGATACAGGACGATTATTTAGGGGCATGCCGGTTTCGTCCATATTATAAATGCATTCTGGCCTTCCTTGTAATTGACAGTCTCTTATTACCTTTTCCAGTGTGTCATAAAAATTTGAAATTTAATCTGGATCCATTCCGTTAATCTTTGCTCGAGATAGTCCTTCTGGTTTTCTTATGTAGAGGTATGGATGACGCGTAACGATGAAACCAATCTTGACCTGCCATTCCAACTTCTGAATTAAATCTTCGTTGAGCTTGATTAACAAGACGATTACAATAATCAAAAGCGTATTTCCTGACCATTTTTGGAGTAATGCCGAATCCACGTTTAGATAAATAAACTAACCTTTCCGCAAACTGTTTTTCAGATTCAATATCTATTGCAGGTCTTGCTCCTGGATTAGAGATGATCCCGGTGATTGAAGTTGTATGTCTTTGTAATGTCATGTATGGGATTCCGTAGCTCACAGCAGCACTGCGTAATCCCATTTCACCGGATTTTACTTTCCTAACGTCTTCATCCATTGCAATTTTCGACCATGATTGATTAGTTGTCTTTTTCACATAATTGCGCACCATCTGTTTCAAATAAAAATATAAATTAATTAACGCATCGAATTTTAAAAGCATTAAAATATGATCCAAATAGCCCCCCCACCGTCGGTCCGTTTAACCTCACATTTATAAATATATGATATTTACTCAAAGTAAAATACAAAATCATACAAAATGCAATTTATTGCGCTTTAATTCTGTTTACTGTGCATTTGATTTATAAATATATAATAAATGAACATGACTAAATAGCTTACCTTTTCAGAAAAAACACTAAGAACACAGAGAACAATATTACATCAGGCATTTATTTGAGACGTAACTTGTACGATCTTCACACATATAGATTTTTAGCAGTCAACCCACGCAATCTGTAATATCGGTCATTTTACTATTATGGCATCCAGTAGATGGGGAAGGTATGTCTAAATTCTTTCATTGTCATTTGGTAACAATAGCTGAGATATATCCATATTGCTTAGCTTGATCCGAATAACTTACCTGATCCGAATAGCCTCGGTCTACCCTATAATAAAATGTCACCCATCTCTCACTTCAGACCCACTTTTTAAAAAATTCGCAATCCTAGACATTAGACAATTATACGTTAAGACAAATCTTATACACATAAGGAAAAATGATTTAACACTCAAAACTCAACACAATATTTGCACCCGCTACTCATCACACCAAAAATGTAAAATTCCTCCAACAAAAACAGCCTTCGCCCAACGACAATTCTCTTATATAGCGCCTAAAATGTAATAACTTACTGAGTATTGATATTAAGACATCGAAAACTGATGATCTTTATGCCATTGGTGTACAGAACTGGTTATTTGCTCAGGGAAGGAAATATTATAAATAATGCCTTACAACTTAAAACTGTTCTTATTTTTTCATATTTCTCGAGTAAAAATTTTATCTCTAAATTAACTTTCAACAAAAACTTTTTATTACGCTGATGCGATTATTCTTATTTCTATTTCTATTATCCCTAGCATTATCTATTATTTTTATTTGTATCCTACCTTATTTTTATTTTTATCTTTATGTTTACAAGATTCACCTACTCCAATTCCTTTCCTGTATGTGATCATGTACATAATATTATATATTCAGAATTGGTTATTTATGAAGGGAAAGAACTATTTTAAAGAATATCTGACATGATTAAATTAAGTTCATTTGCTTTATTATTCTTTTTTTTCATTTCAATTCTGTTTAAAATTTCTTTTTAAAATAATTAATTAATTTATCTTTATTTTCATCTCTTTCTTATTTTCAGTTAAACCTATTTAACCTATACCTATTTTACAACTGAATGAATCATGTATTACATTTATATAATTATACACAAATTTCGACTACCATAATACGGACATGTGTCTAGTGTGGTAGTCGAAAAACATGTAAAAAACCTGTATCCAAATATATTTTATGAATAAAGAAAAAAAAATATATATATATTTACGTTTACGAGTGCGAAAAACCAATGTTTTACAATATAAACACATGCATTTCTTATAAATCACTTTATTTATAAGTGTATAAACCACTTCATGTTGTTATAATTTATGTCACAAAGTAGATGTTTTTTCAAATTGGTAATTTTTTTTTTTTTTTCGTTTTAAAATTTTTATCTTTCGTGCTATTCTGGTTTGAACAATTGGAAAGAAACAAATTATATGACGTTCTGTTTTCTTTCTTGGAATTAAATTAATGTTTCATAGCTCTTGAACTAAACGGATTACCAGACGGAAACAACTGTAAAATATTGTCTTTCATAATGCCAGAGATCACCGATTGGGATTTTTTTTTTGTTTCTGTCTCATGATCGCAGATAAAATTTCTCTCGGATTATTAAATATAAGTGGAGCCTAGAATGCATCGCGCGTAAATTCTCGAGCATCTCCGTAAATTCTCGAGCATCTCCGTAAATTCTCGAGCATCTCCGTAAATTCTCGAGCATCTCCGTAAATTCTCGAGCGTCTCCGACTTCTTCCTCCATTCCTTACTATAAACGATAATTTTACTGTTAAATCTACAATTAAAACTACATTACATCTTAAAAACTACATTAAATCTACTTTAATTTTACTCATTCCGGTGCAGAGATCTTGCGTTTAGTATTCCTCGGACTTTCCAGACTTCCTACTTACTCTATAAACACTTATGGGACTATTAAAAAAAACTTTAAAATTTTCAACGATATCGGTCGACTACTTTTCGAGTTTTGCCAGCACAAACATACCCAGGCTGAATTTTTTATAGATATCCGGCGCTCGCCACCGTTGGTTATCGATCACTGAATATAGGCCTTGACTAGTTAGATGTGTAAACGCAAATTGTGTACGACACATCTGATGGTTACCTACTCCTGGGGGAAATCAAGCCTTCGACTGCCCTTGACAGCACCCCTGACCCCTTCACACTTCCAATAGGGGTTGCTTTATTGTTCATGATATGGGTGTGAGTACACATATAATATTACATAATCATTCAGTATTGGATTATGGTGGCGGATTGACAGCGCCGATATCAAGATATGGGTAAATACTACCTGTAAATTATGGTGTATTCAATTAGACGAATAATAGATACGCGTATGTGACAATGTTTGTTTATAAATTATCGGATTGGGATGTATTTAAATATAAATATATTTTTTATTTTGTACAATATTTTTTACATTTAAAAGTTTTCCAGTAATGTTGGCCTCAATGGGTGGCTTGCCCGTGCTGAGGCCTTCATTTTATAATATGAAAAAATAATCTACATAATACATTTAAAGAGAAAATAATACTTGAAAATAAAATGTAACAAGCGGTAATTGTTGAATGAAACACTAGTATATATTGAATTATTTCGCGGATAAGAAGGGACGTGTCTCAAGTATAATATATATTATTTTAAATTAATAAATTATGAAATAACACAAATTCATCAAATAAAAATTACTTGCCCACGCCGGGAATTGAACTCGCAACCTTCGGATTGCTAGTCGAGCCTTACCCTTAGTGTTATTTCACTTCAAGAGCGCTTTACTATAGTAAATTTATAACGATTTAGTAACCCCATTCAGTGGACCCGTTCTTTAAACTTTTCCTGCAGTGATGTAGATTAAAAACGATGTAACAATTTGGTTTTTAAGACCCGCTGGAACTCTGATAAATGTTGGATCATTTAAGCTTATTCCAGATTATCGGGACGGATATACGAAAAGCCCGATCGTAGAAGATGGGTTTATTTGAACAAATGGGTTCAACCTATCGGTTAGCAGCAAGAAATGCTGACCTCAAGGTAAGCTATCTATCACTTGGGTCTTGTCAGACACTTAGTTCCAATGCATAAGCTGGTGCCAAACCCTGGTTTTTAAGTCGGTTAGCAGCAATAAGATATGCTGACCTCAAGGTAAGCTGACTATCACTTGGTCTTGTCAGACTCATAGTTCCGATAGATAAGCTGGTGCCATTCCTTGCTTTTTAAGTCGGTTAGCAGCATTAAGATATCCTGATTTCAAGGTAAGCTGACTATCACTTAGGTTTTGTCAGACACTTATTTCCAATGTATAGGCAGGTGCCATTCCCTGATACTCTATACTCCAATTTTAAGGAAACAGTGTTTTTTCTTTTATCATCTTTAGAATCTTTAGCACTTACTCATGTTCTAATATATTAACTCTCAATTTGTAGTGATAAACTTTGACAGAATGCCGTAAAAATAAAATCGCTTACGTATGTGTATCAAAATTACTGAATAGAGAGAACACAAAAAAATCGGTTTTTTGTTATTTGTTTTTGGGGTGTTATGCCGTGTTGCGCTAACTCCTTCTTTAGCCAACGTTTCGGACAGCATTGCAGTGTCCATCATCAGGGCAGATGTGTTATTTGAGGTTGTGTTAAAATGTGAGCTTATGTATGAGGTTGTGATACCGTGTTGCCAGCTCCAACCCTCTGAGCTAACATTAACGTATCATTTTATATTTAAAGTGGTTTTCTTCGTTTAGCTCTGGTGTATCCGTCAATTACCGGATACCAAGAACTATTGAGCTTAGCTCCATCGTCTCTATTAATGTTTACGGGATTTTTATGAATTTCAATGGCTTCCGTAATCAGCCGTGCTCTATGAGTTTTGGGTCTCCCCAGGATTTCAGGAACAAATCCAAAGTAATGCCCGGTGTCAATCAAATGCTCGGCAATTGCCGATTTGTCAGGGTGGCCGAGTTTACAAGCTTTGAAGTGTTCTGAAATCCTTTTGGAGATAGTCCGCTCTGTCTGGCCTACATAGACCTTGTCACATCCGGAACAGCTGAGTTTATACACTCCATCTGTTTCTAGAGGAAACTTAGTCTTTGCAGACCTCAGTAAGTCCTGTATCTTTGTTGTTGTTCCGAAGACAGTCTTGATATTTTCCTTTCTCAATAGCCTGGCAATTCTGTCTGTCACATTGTGCACATAAGGCAGGAAGGCACAGCCTTTCGACTCTTGTTCAATTCTGTCTTTTTTTGGTGCAGATTTGGCTCTTATGATTTGCCTTGTCTGACTTGCTGGGTAACCGCTCCAGTGCATCGGTCAGCTTCGTAAGTTCCGCTCCGATTTTATGTTCTTCACATATTCTGGTCGCTCGGGTCACCAATGTACGGATAAGTCCTCTATTCTGCGCTGGGTGGTGGTGCGAATCAGCGTGTAAGTACCGATTCGTATGGGTTGGTTTCCTATAAACAGTGTGCCCTAGGCTACCATCGTGTTTACGCATCACCTCCACATCTAGAAAAGGCAGGATTTTATCTTCGTTTTCCAGTTCCATTGTGAACTTAATTTTACTGTGGAGAGAATTAAGATGGTCCAGGAATTCGTTTAGTTTCTCCGTTCCATGAGGCCAAATGGCGAAGACATCGTCGACGTAGCGCCACCATACTTTAGGGACAGCCGAAGCTGTGTCGAGTGCCACTTCTTCAAACTTCTCCATAAAAAAGTTGGCTAGTACTGGCGATATCGGACTGCCCATCGCAAAAAAATCGTGTTTCGTCTTCTAAAGGCTGACTGACCATTATTTACTCGAATACCTAATGCAATAATATGTTTACGACCAAATGGAATGGCGATGTATACGATGTCAGGCAGTGTAAGAGGGACAGAGCGTGTATGCTAAATGGGCTAGAACCAAAGTGTGGTAAGTATTGGCTTCATTAAAAAAAAATTAAATGATTTGGAAGGCACGTCTAGCCGTAGATGTACAATTTAAGGCGTTACTGCTTAGTAATATCTAGTTGAAACGTGTTCCATTATTAGCACGCGAGAACCGCTGCGTAGGAACCGGATTAGTGATCGGTCGCTAGGGGGGTTAATATCAGCTGTTTAGTGTATTTTAAAATGAAAAAAAACTCTCTGGTTTCCGAAAAAATAATAAAAAATAAAATTAAATGCTCTTTCCCGATTACAGTATGAGTTTCCAAACACCGTGCATTGATTACAATCATACTCATTTTTCCCTGTACCTTTTACTCCTGACTTATTAATTCCTTTAAATTCAACTACGCCGCTATACCGCCACCGTACTGCCTACACCGCACCGCACCGCTCAGTTATACTGCCTCAATTCCATTACCTCCCAGGGCCGGGGCTTCGCTGGGATTTCCCGTTCTCCAAAGGGGTAAACCGATTCCATTCCCATTTCCGCACTGCGAGCTCAATGGAGGTATTTTATGCCCGCTTTCCCAAAGGAATTAGACGAGAATTCGGTACAAAAGGTTCAAAAGCATTACGTGTATATTTTCGTCGTGAAAATGTTAGGTCATAAATTTATTAACCTAAGCACTAATGGCAATGCTTAATAGCGTTATCCGCCTAACCTGCCAAATCATATATTTTAATCAATATTATTACTTCAAAGAAACATTGATTGTAGAGGTAAGTGCTATTTATAAATATATATATTAGAAATTTATATTAGAAACATTGGATCTCAGGGTCAAACACATATAGAACAAGCAACTACAAATACATCATTTTGGGGAAAAAAGCTTCCTATACCATAGTACAAATTTTAATGGCCGGTCTGTGGCTGATTTGACATCGGGTTTGGGTCCCACCCAGGCGTCGCGTGTTCAATTCTTTGGCTGGCTAAGTCCTCCATCACAACACAAGCAACATTTTGCGATTAATGAGGAGTTAGTCAGAGATTTTTATTGTATTGTCTAGTTATTCTTAACCCAGGAATGTTTGACTTTTATCAGAAACCCTAAATCAGGGTCAAAAATCTTAAACAACTACAAACACACATTTGGGCAAAAAACCTTCCTATACTATGGTACTCTCATTCAAAATTCATAACAATATTGTAACATTTAAATCTCAACATATATTAAATCGTATGTTATAAATACTAGATCATAGGGTCAAAAACATATCCAACAAACAACAAGAAATACAAATTTGTGCAGAAAAGCTTCCTATACTATGTTATTAATTCTACAACAACTTCCCACTCTCACTCAAAACTCACCACAATATTATACCATTTAAATATCAATGGAAAAGCTGGATGTATAACATAGGGAGCTTGCGCTTAGGTTCTATCAATCTGCCTACAGCTGATGATGTTGCTGATCTAAGAGTTGACTGCCTCAGACCAGTGTTTTCAGGGACGCATAGTTCAGAGATGTAGGGTGGGGACATTTCATTGATGGATTTAAACACCATCCAGCACAGTTTGTACTCGATTCTTTCAAGGCACTTGAGCCAGTGAAGGTTACGAAGGTGTTCTGAAATGTGCGAATATTTTGAAACCCCGGTTATGAGCCGTGCTGCTGCATTAAACACTGATTGAAGTTTGTCAATTTGAGATTTTTGGCATAAATGCCGTTGCAGTAATCGATATATCGCTTATATTATGTATTACTTGAGACTCTATCTATCTCATTTTTCTCTTGCCTTTCTTTCTACTAATTATCATTTGAGTGGGAGTTAAAATAATTTTGTATTTTTGTTTGTTTTTGAATCTTTATTTAGATTTATGCAAATTAATGAATTCTATATCTTAGTAGATTTTATAATTTTACCTACCTATTTATGTAAGCAATCTCCCCCCAAGAGTACCAGGTAACTATCACTCAGTCTTTTCAAGGAAAGGTAAATTGGTGACGAAGCTACAGGTATTTTGAGTATACGTTGTTTACGTACCTATATAATATACATGTAGATGAATTCCATTAATTCTGTCCTTCGATATTTTTGAGATTAAATTAAAAAATTTGTATATAACATTCGTAAAACTCTAACGGAATTGTAGAAAGTGTGACTGACACCGATCACCGAATAAATAATAAATAAACCACTCAGCTGTGCGCTTTGCTTTCGGTGGTTGGGAGATCTTGTGATCTGCGTTCACTCTAACATGGTAAAAATAATAAATTGTTAAACAACTCTTTGATCCTGTTATTGCCACAGGTCACATATTAATATGGAAAATACACAAACTAAAATTGAATGCAAAGTGATCTTTTAAACATCAAATGTATTACACCATGGCGATAAGAGAGTATCTTCTAATCTGGAATGTGCCGCAAGTAAACTAAATATTATTTTGAAATTAATAAATTTTGAAATAAAATAAAATTTGCTTGCGCACGCCAGGATTTAAACCTGCGACATTAGGATTGCTGGTCTTGAGCCTAACTATATTTAGGTTCCATGATAACTCAACACAGTGACAATTCAACACACTTTTAAAAAGTGATATAAAGTCATTAGAAACGATGAAAAAAAAAAATTAAACCTAACCTAACCTAACCTAACCTACTTAACCCAGTTAATAAAGTTTTTGTTTCATTACTTTCCATGACTTTATATAACTTTTTAAAGATGTGATCATTGTGATGATTTATCCGGTCACCTATATTTAAACTGTCTTACTAAGTAGATTCTTAAGCGTTCGTTCAACGTTAGTGGTAAAGCCGGTCTCGACCTTGGTTTAAGACCATTTTAACCAAACAAACGCTATAGTAACGTCAACTATATCCTCGTTCTGACCTTACGCGCTGCGTAATATTTAAACCACGTTTTCTAGTACATCTGAAAATATTTTATCTGAATTATACGTTTTTTTTATTAATCGTTGGTATATTATGCTTCATGCATCATATAAGAAAGTAGTGATTCATCAAAAGACTGCCAAGATTTGATTCTAAATGATTAAGCCGATACAATACCCTAAATTAAAGACAGAATCTTAACGACATATGTGATGAAGTCATGTAAAAACAATATTCCCTCTAGAAATATTTAACATTTTAGTAATGCGTTCATCACAAATAATTAAAATGTGATGCCTTAATATTGTAGAAAATTGAGCGCAGTGGGAAAATCAAAAGCGGCATAGGCGAAGCTAAAGGTTATAGTGGTTTATACGAATTATTTATCCACTGCAGCTATTGTTGGTAGGTTGAACTATTCCAGTCATGTGACTGAATAATAATTAAAATGAATAACAAACTAGATGAATATGAATGAATGCATTATGGATGGACATTTGAAATGTGATTAATTATTAATTTCACTGAACGTATACTGCGCCAAAATGCTCCAAATCTCTGAAATTGTAAAACAACGGGAGCAATCAGTTTGAAATAGATTCACAATAATAATTTTCATCGCATTGTCATTATGGAGCAATCCATAAATAAATTATTTGGGAAGTACCTACATTATTTTCATTCTGCCTAAGTAAGAGATGATTTTAAAACAAATTGTGTTTATTTATTTGTTGTTGTTGTTTTTACAGATGATCTCACTAACCTGAGAACAATCCAGTTGGATAATCTCAGTTAATTGGGTGATGTTATCAGTGTGAAATATCCTTCTGTCGCCTGGCAGAGGCTGAGGGGGGCGGCAGCGGCTTCGGGGAACGTAATTTGATAAACAAACCTCCCTTACTCCTTTCCCGCCCCACCAGTCACAAGGGTAGTATTATCTATGAGATTCTGTTAGTGGTTGTTGTTAGTTTGAGGCAAGCACACTTGCATACAAAAAGTGATGGCCGATGCAAATGAGAAAAAAAATCGATAAGATGTTGCAAAAATTATTGCTACTCATTTCTTGACTCGTAGAAGGCAGCCCCAAAAAGAGGCGACATAATAATTATTATTTTATCACTTAGAATAACTATTCTAAGAACATTTAAGAATTATAAATAAGATGAGAGGTTTTAAATGAACCTGCAGGTTTGTGTAAATGGTTTTTGAATTTTGTGAATTTATTCAGGGAATTATGCCTTTAATTTTATTACTACGAAGTTTTATTTTTCATAGACTTCAGATTGCACCTTGAAGACTGAAAATTGCAGAATCAACCGCTGTTTCTCTGAACAGCGCAACTTTCTAGACGCTCGTAGAGTAATGGCCCAACTAGCTACGAAATGTAATGTTCAAAGCCTTCCGCGCCAGATAAGGGTAATAGTGTAATAGTTTACCGGATCATTCCGAGAACACGTTTGTTAACAAAGGCTGTGCGCTCTTCCACAAACAATATAACCCATTAATTTTTCCAGCAGAATTATGCAATATGGATTATATTACCCTCGAAATGCCCTTTGTCAACATTTGTTGAAATAGTTGCTGCTCATTTGTTTATAATAAACATGTTTTAGGGATGCATTATTGGTGGAATAGGGATTTTCAACCCCAAATTAAAATAAAATATAATAATCATAATTTTTACGTTTTGTTTATTATGAAATGTGCCTCCAGCACCGCCATTATTCATACAAGCCGTGCTGTAGAAAATGCAATGACAGTTAAAAGAGACTGACTTTTGGACTGACTTGAATTGACTGAAAAAACCCAGTTCCAGAGTGCGAAAACTGCTTCAAGTATACCATTGACAAACTACTAAAAAGTCGTTTATTATGACGTTTATCTTTTCGTGTATTATTTCGTTATGTTTAATATTGTAAATTGTTGAATAAAGGAAGTACCTGAATATGTGAAGCCCAACAATATCAGAAAAATAGCCAGCTCTGCGTTACTAGCAAAGAGATTTTATATTTTTTTTTTATCTAAGTATAATTACTATCACTCAAGAGGCAATTTAAAGTCAATTTTCAAGTGTACAACGAATGAAAAACTTTTCCAAGTTCACCTTGTGATTAATCTACAATCGTTAAATTCAAGCATCATACATGACTGAAGGTCATGCGCAGAAATTAATATTTAAAAATAATAACATTTTTTAACTTTCATTACTTTTACGTTAAATACTCTTTGTGATAGTAATAATGTGAATGCTACAAACCAATTAGTCTAGGTACATTTTTATTTGATTAGTAATATATTTGCATTACCTACAAACATGTTTTACAGAAGGAACTATGATTTCCTCAGGGCCTCACAAAGGAGGCCCTGAGGCAAATAATTTCCCTCAGGAAAATTAACAAAGCATGCAATCCATGCATGGAACAAACTTCAACAACATGTCTTCGGTGCTACTAATATATTATACCAGTTTAAACTCGATTGGATTCTCATTTGGAAAGAAGAAAGGATTAACTTATTTTTAAATTTAAAACAACTCAATAACAGTTAATTTTTTTGTAAAATCGTGTATGAGCACATCAGTAAAACGGTGCCTTCTCATAAAATAAATAAATAACATAATAAATGTTCTGTTTGCGTCTCAAATAAATAAATAGACAGTCACGAAATCGGATAAAATATAACGTAGATTAATTTGCTATTTTACTGTAGAGCATATTTCCTTTCACATTTCTGGCGTAGATCTTACTTCAAACGCTCTCGAGTTTTGTGACATACTACTGGTAATCTTTTAAATGCGATGTTTGCAAATAAAATGGTTTTGTATCTACTACACTTGTAACAACGATTAACGTTTCGCTTTAAAAGAGATTTGAAAATTCCGCACAAAAATTTAATTATTATGGCAACAAATTCTTATATCAACATTGTCAGCAGACGCTGGTTGAAAAATTGCCACGGAGATAAAAGTTGCAGTCACAGGGATTGTCTCCATAAAAAGAGACCAAAGATTCACGTCACATATTTTATGAAAATATCTTCTCTTGCAAACTTTTGACTTAAGGGTATGTTTTGCTATCCACCAAACTAGGCGCTCTTTTTGCAGCGAACGGCAATTAGTTATCAAGCAAAAAGTGGCCAGTTTCGCAAAGTGCCGTCCAGTAAAAAACCCAAACCAGGGAACAAACTAAGTGCTGAATTTGTGCCAAATTTACTTAAGAATTATACCACTGTGCCAAGAGGTATCTGTCTGCGCATGAGATAAACTCGCCAGGGAAACTTTTTGAAAGAAACTCATGATACATAGTCATATTATTATCTTTCTTGTTACCGCATATTATTTTAGTTCGTGCTCCGAATTTCAGAAAACTCCTTCGATTCACAATTTCACCTGAAAAGATTTTTTTCATATGCTGCAATTTATAACTGATAATCTTAAAGAGCTTGTAAGACAGAATATGGAAATTCTGTATTCTTGCTTGTAAAAGAACAATCAATTCCCAAGATGTTTTTTTCTGTACCGCAAATATTTTACTTGATACAATATACATATAGTTTGCAAATTATGTTTGTTTGACTTTTTTTAAATTAAATCCCCGCGGGAGACCCTGAGGAAAAAAATCCCTTCAGGACCTATGTCATCTTTGAAAGAAAGGAAAGAAATTTTTCGTAAGGGAAAAGGTATGAGGGGAGGTTAGTAATCCATCCCTCCGACTTCGGTACAAGGCAATGATCAGAGAAAGTTGTGTGAATAATTATGAAAAATCGTCAATTCATATACTGCAAGGCATTTCTTGCGCGTTTTCAAGTATACCATAGTAACTTAACAGTAAGTGGGTTCCATGATAACTCAACACAATGAGAATTCAACAGTGAGAATTCAATTCACCTTTAAAAATTTAATTTCAATAAAAGCGTTGAAAAAAGTAACACATGAACCTCACCTGCGTAACCTATTTATCCTAGATGCAGTTTCATCATTTTTACGACTTTATATCACTCTTCAAAAGGTGTTGTGAATTGTCACTTTGTTGAGTTACCTGGGCACCCAGTAAGTTCTTGCGTTTATATCTCTTCGATGTGAAAATAAATCATACTGTTAATTTTTTTTCAACACTTGAAAATATTTTACCGATATCTTGTTCAATTCATCAAACTTTATAATGATTAATATTTCGTTATATACAGAGCCAACGAAGAATATGGCTATTACTCACTTATTTATTTTAAATGACATGCTTTTAGAAAAAAATAATTTTAATGAAATTTTAGAGAAAGTGTTTATGACCTCAAATTTATCTTTAATTGAATCAAGTATTTAAGAATATTTGGCGAACGGCAAAACAAGCAATATATTTTACTTACTCATGTTTTTTCCTCGGCGTAAATTTATTTTTCCACTTAACTTTGAGGTTTGCCTAAACGAATTTTCCTTTTTATATTCACTTCTTCACATACGCACATCGCTTATGCGGCATATGCATATGAATATGTTACATATGCCCACATTATAATAAACATTTGCAGACTATGTTGAACATTTCGAAAGTTGTACAAATATGCTTATAAAATATTGAGTCGTTTCAGTATTTTTTTTGGGTAAAACTTTCAAAGAATAACGGAGGATGTGGTATCAATATTTTTTTTATTAGTTATTTTTCTATTTTGGTTACATAAAAAAAATAATATAAAGAGCCAAAATAACTCATTCTGTTCCATGACCTTCTTTAGGTTATTATTAAACATGATTTATTATCTTTGTGTTTAATTTATCATCTTGTGTTTATTTTATTATTTTTGTGTTTAATTCGTAAAAATTAGCTTAAGTTGATATTTAGCCCTGATGAATCTTGGGACAAGCGAAACCCGGTTGGCTATCATTATTGATTCAAAAATAAAGTAGTGTCTTAGTAAGTGTATGTTTTTTTCATTAAATCATTTTTAATAATGGTATTATCAAGTTCAACAAAAAAAAATACTATTATGACAACTGTTTCCGCGATAAAAACCATTGTAAAAGAAATTATATATATATTTTAGGTGTGTTAATATTTTTTTGCATTGTTTCGTAGATTCTGTTATGTTATATTATGCTCTTTTACGTACGTTCTGCTAGTAGAAATTTTGTAATGCAAAATTTTCTTATGTTTTGAAACCATATTTTAATGACGCCATTGGTTCCTGGTGGCTTTGTTTTATTCTTCGCCAATCACAGAGCCAGAATTAAAATATTAATCTCCACAATGAGTATTTGATTGCCGCTTTTGACGAGTGTTCGAGTACGTCTTGTTCTATCTCGACGTGACAGTTCTACGTGATCTGTGTAGAAAAGTAACCAAGAACCTCTTGCCCTGAATTGGTCGTGCTCGGCCATACAGTTTGACGTTACCGCCGTGAAAAGTGTTCTAACGTTCCTATGATCTGATACTAACCGTATTATAGTCCAAAACAACAATATTGTCGGTCCCACTGAACCATCACCCAAAAAACCTGCTGTGTTGTTTACGTTTTATTGTGTATTTTCTCTACTTTTGTGTGGAACAAGACCTACACAGGGAATCACATGCGTTCATTAAGCAGAGAGGAGAATCAATCCCCTTTCTCAGACCCATGAGGTGTTGCCAAAGATATTAGAAGAACGAGATATGCTATGTTGGCCGCCGGACCGTAGCCGGAGTACTACCTAATTAGGGTACTTTGAACGGTATCGGGACGTGTACGCACAGAAATCTGTTCTATGTATTAGTGCGGATACCTTAGCGATGCCTTAGCGTAAGCGAAGGTGTGCAGTAGTATTGGTGAACAAAACCGGCGACACTCGGCAAAACAATTCCACTCAGTACGAACTGCGCATAGCACATCTCGTTCTTCTAATATCTTTGGGTGTTGCAAACAACCGCTCTTCCAATGATTTTTTTTTCTCTGTTGTTAACTCAAACTTTTCTCAAGTTTTGAAACCATATTTCACCGAGTGTAGCAGGGTTTGGTTTTTTTATTTATACTGAGATGTAACGTAATAATATAATATTCTAGATTAAAAAAACAGCTTCGTGAAACTGTCTTGGATGATCCTTTTGTTCGTGTTAAGAAGCTTTGTCTGATGTTTTCAAGCATATATATAATCTTCAACATCTCTATAATCCACGTGGTTTGGCTGTACGTTTCATGTTTGTCAGCGCAAAATTAAATATTCTGTGTTTTACAAAATGCTTTTGAAGTGTATGGCGATATCTTCCCGGGCTAGGGTTTTATTTCCTGAATTGTTTTTGACATTTTTCCTTTCGTAACAAGATATCAATTCAACCGTGAATGTTTTGCTACTCTTCAATTTTTTTTTTTTTTCAAATAACATATACATATCCATAATATATTCTTTCCGAATGCCATAAACCTTAAATACTTACTATTATTACACGGAGAAAACTTATGGATATAACATTTTTCTAATTTATTAAAAATGTCGTCTTGCCATTTATCAGCATATGGGCAGCTGCATGAACACGTGTTTCGAAATATTCTGATTGTACTAATATTTTATTAGTAAAAATTGCTTGCCATCGCGTTTTTAACAAGATTTTAATAAATCCACCGTACTTAATTTTCTCCGTCTGTCTGCAATTATTTTCTATATTTTTTGGCTGCCATCCTTTTGGTGTGATTGCAAAGTTACTTAAAGTTAATTCCATGTGCCGACTAGAAATACAAGACGAAACATAACATTATTATGCAATACATACACAACCAACTATCAGACACACTCACTAACCAATGGGATGCGTGATCTGGACAACAAGTTTGGGGGTACTATTGATATATTTATTGACTGCATTAAGAACTGTTAAAAAACTACATTTTGTCGACGTTAATTCGACTCTGTGTCTCATTCCAGTGCGTAGATAATGCGTTAAGTCTTTCTCGACCGTGTCCGACTTTTTCCACCATTCGAACCGCTTTCCAAACACTCTTAGCACTAATAAGAACATACTTTGACATTTTCAGCAAAATCGGATGAACGGTGTAGGAACAGGTACTGGACAAACAAAGAAACAATGATTATTATATATATAGATAAGTTATTGAAGCTTAAACCTTATTGTAATATTTAATCTTTGAAGAAGATAGTATCAACAACTCTCAATGAAAATATGATACAGATAGTCAATTATTAATATCTAACCTAAAACTATTCACATCTCTAAGTTTTAATAATAAAATACGAATCCCTTATTGATTAAAAATAGCTAAACTGGTAGTCGTCAAATAGACGGGTTCATTGCTATCCGCTGAGATTTTATTACAAAAAGTATTAGAGTTGTGTTACTTTTGTGTATTTTACTTAAGAATTCAATGGTTAATTTTGTTTTTGATGACAATAGATTCATTTTACGGCTTTTTATCTATTACTGCAAACATCTAAAAAATCCATTATTTAAGAATCAACAAATTGATTCAACGGTATAGCACCCAAACGTGACTGAACGAAATATTACATTAGTATTTCTTTACTTACATAAGTTTCACAGAAGTGGCCCTGAAGAAGATATTTTTTCTCGTCTTTGAGGATCTATTTGAGGATAAGAAAGAAAAGAAGTTCTGAGAACGAAAAGAGTATGAAGGGTCGGTAGGAATCTGGAGTGAGTAGGTCCAGGAATGACTGACGTATGAATCCACCCCTCCCACTGCGATGGGTTTTAAATGGTCTCCTTCAACCAGTCTCCCCCGATCCACCCCCCGCGCAGTTGGTTGGCAGACGTATCCACCACCAAGACCGAGACAAACCTCACCCCATGAACCCGTGCATCCCTGTTAAGTCACCAAACGTAGCAAATCACTTAGAGTGACTTATGGCAATGATAAACACACTGAAAATATAAACTGAATACTTTGACTTTAAAATAAAAATCAAATAACACATACCCCAAACACACCAGCCTAGCTTTATTATGGTGGTACATCTTACATATATTTAAAATTATGACTATATGTCTGTGTCTAGTTCACATTCAAATGCGTACACCACAACATTCAGAAGGTATTTTGTCTCGCACCGAGTCGAAACACTGTCTAAAGTTACTCCGTTCAATAATAAATGAGCAAGTTATATAATTGTATCATCACACTAACACGATTCTTCTTTCGTGTTGTGGATTTTGTGGGTGCAATCTTAAAACTTGCTTCCTATACACGAATAGAAGACGCACATTTTCGTTGTGAGGGTAATGGTGTAAAGGGAGTTGGTACTGATTTAAGTGATAATGGGCAAACGCAGCCTTTGAATAGCAAATAAGAACCATGCAATGTGTGCGAAAATTAATTAGATAATAGGGATGAATTTATCCTGCCTTCAACATGTTGTCGAAGAATAAAAAAAAATAAAGGTTTCCTTGACTTCGTGTAAGTTGTGTTCCTTTTATTTAGCTTTCGCGAATAAAACATATGTTGTGGCTGAAATACGTCGAACATACCCTTAGTCAATATTGTTAGTATCACGGCCAATATCGTATGAATTGGCTGATAAAAACATTCCGACCTGTTCACACAAAGATTGGATCCGTGCAAATACAATTACGAAAATGGGTAACGATATACTATTTCGTAAATACAATGTTTTGCGTCGTATCTATTCCTATTTCCATAAAAAATAAATGGATATTGTTTCTCTTGTATCTACCTACCCGCGAAACAAGTAGGGTAGGCATGGCGAAAGTAATTTTACTTTCCCTAAGATTTGAGATAAAACTTTAGTTCAAAATAAAATACATGATTTTTTATTGCTCATGTTCATAAATTAAATTACAATGTGAATGTGATGATCGCCTAGAACAGGATGTGTTAATTAATTTATTTGGAGGGCGGGTATCATAACGCCGCCCCGTGGCTTAGCAGGGGTGCGATTGTTCATGGGGTGAATTTTTTGAGGCTGGCGCGTCTACCCACTTACTGGGAGACTGGTTGAGTGAGACCATTTGAACTCTCCAGCAGGACTCACTCGACCCCAATTGCCTTGTACCGCAGGGGAGGGATGGATTCATACGTGTGTAACTCCTGGATCCACTGACCCCCGATTCCTTCTCACCCATTATACCAGTTTCCTTCACTGAACTGCCATATTTCCTTTCCTTGAAAAGACCCCCCTACACAGCATTCTCAATGATGACATAGTCCCTGAGGTAAATTAATTTCTCCAGGGCCTCGTGAGTGTGGAGTTAATATAAAAAAATGTATATTTTTTATTGAGAAAAACATTGATCCCAGTAAGATTTCACAACATTTCAATTAATAACATACATGCATGAATAACATATGTACATTATCCAATCACACACATCAATTATATTGTTTACATTTTATTATCTCTTGTCAAAAAAACAATTATTCTAATATTGAATTTTGAGTTTTGACTGAAAAATATATCTTCAGAAGAAAGGTGGTTTTTAATATTATTTGAAGAAACACTTGTAGCGTAGTATTTAATATTTGAAGAAACGCAATCGTCATTGTAAAAGGACGAATATAACTGGCTCGTTTAACTTTAATCACGCCATTTTCACGTAAGGGTAGACAGGGAGGATGAAACCCAGCCGAATTCTTGACTTAAAGAAACACTAATTCCTTTTTTTGTCTTTTCCTACTTTTGTTTCGACCCGACTGGACCCGATTTTTGATTCACTTTCGCAGGTAGTTTCTATGTAAATTTTATAATTTATTTTTATTCTGTGGCTAATAAATTTGCATTTTTGTATCAAATGTATGCATTAGGGAGTCTTCATTAGTGTTCACGCCCTTTATATCCCTTAATTAGTACTTAATTCCCAGATTGCGTGTTCCGATAAGTTTCATACTATATTGTCACGCCACGAGAACCAAATATAAAGACGCCCAATAAGTAGATTAGTTTATTCTTCCGCCATAACACGAGATAATATGCATGGAATAAAAAAACAAAAGTTTTGTTGGGTATTTTAACCAAATATGCACAATTTTGGTGGTCAACCCACTGACGATGTTTGTATAGCCCCAGATCACACACGCAGAAAAATGATTATTTCTGATTTTTTAAATTCCTGTTAAAAACGGGATTGTATAATATATCGGAAAACGTGTTCATTCACCTGCGTTTGTCCTTATAATATACAATGAGTTTAAGATATGCTTAATGACCTTCAAAGCATTGCAAGGAATGGCGTCAGCCTTATCGAAACTATGTGTCCGACAAAACTTAAGCAATAGACAGCTTACTCTAAGGTCAGCAGATGTTAGTAATCTTCTGATCAAACTTTCTAGGTCAAATCGAGCCGTTTACTTTATTTACTTATTAATGTCTATTCTTGAATACACATTTTACAAATGATTACAGTAGTTTATATTGTAGTAAAGAGAAAAAAGTACAGAAAAAAGGTATAAAAAATAAAGAACATAGGTTGATGTAGGTAAAACTGTGTGTGGGTGATATTATATGTTACGTGAACACCTCACTAGGAGAACCTGTGCTGAGGTGTTAACGTGTTTGTGATTAAGTGTGACAGGTATTTATGTGTTGTTGTAGAAAGTTTTTTTTTTTTTTTTCACAGACATATATTTAAACATGAAAACACACATTTATATGTGAGTGTATGTATTTTTGGATAATTTTTGAAGAACGTGTATAATACTTAATTTTACTTATATTATTTTGGTTATTTTTGGTTTGGAATTATAAGCTTTTGAATAAAGTGAATATCTTGATTTTTTATCCAGGCTACGAAATGTTTTTTGAGAAAGTTTGTAGATGTATTTGTATTCATTAATTGTTTCAAAGTAATGGGCATACTGTTAAAAAGTTTGGTTGCGTAGTATTGAAAGTGTCTTTGTCCGTGTGTGGTGTGGTGTTATCGGAATGTTCAGTGTTTTATTTGTTGATGACCTGGTTTTTATTATGGCTTTTGGTTGATTTGTAATATGAAGATTATTATGGATGAGATGTAGATGTATATCATGTTTACTATGATCGCTCTTTTCGTTTAACAGGCCCGCTCATCTGAAATAGACTTCCCGCAGCTCTTACTAATCTCTACAATTTTACTGAATTTAAACGGGCTTTAAAAACAAAATTATTTAAAAAATCTTACCTTCTTAATAAATCGTAACTTCTTTTCGATATTTTATAATAAGCCATATTCTAAAACTTCCGGTAATTGTTTTGTTTCGGTTACCTCCTTATTGTACCTTTTAAAATGTCTGCTGAGAAGATTCTCACTTCTGAGCATTAACTGCCTCCTGTAATATATTATGTTTTTAGTTTTAATATTCTTGTTTTGTCCTGTCCTGCTGTTATTATTTTTCTTTTGTCATCACTTTGTATAAACAGCATATTTAGTGTTATAATATTAGATTTATATTGGGTAAGGCAGACTGGGAATAATTTTAAGAACATGACCACTAGTACTAAATTACCGTTTTTAAGTTTGCTATATAAATGATATTTTATTATTATATTGACGAAATGCAATAATATTTTACGTGTTATATGCAATATAACACGTGTTACGAAGTCGCAATAACACATTCGTGTTTTACTGAAAGTTTATTAGGAAACCTATCAATTCATTCGTTAAAGGCCTGCAATCCCGTTTTAACCGTATTACAAATAATTTGAAGAGATTCTTAATAAATTTGCCATATATTATATAAGTTAATTTTCTCCGTGTATAAAGTAAGTCAATATGGTTAGGTTACTAATTATTTCAAAACCAAACAGCTAAAAGCTTCCACAAGAAGGTAGTTTCGTTGAGGTTTGACTCCATCAGGCTATAAGTCACCCGATAAGCCAAAGTACAGCAATGTACACATTTCCAAAGCAGTTAGCAAAGTGCTCTTCGCAGTTCCCAGTTCCCATCATAACACCACGACACGTCTCGGGGCGTCACGAAGTATGAAGACGAAGCATGGTACAATAATTTGTTTTCCCCGAATGACTTATATCAGAGAATACTTAATCAGCATTGTGTCGATTGGCGGCCTTCCAAGTCTTCGCGCTGAGAGGGTGGGCGTAAGAATACTCAAACTAGGGCTTTCACTACCGGTTTTTGGTAAACCGGTTTACCGGAAAAATTGATAAATTGTAATAGGTGGTAATTATTTGTCATTATTTTTTTATTTTAGCTATTTGAGAATCAATTTACAATTAATTACATTATAATTTACTATCATTATTTATTTTAATTTATTAGTATTAATTTTAATTCATTATTAATAATCTCTCTCTTGAATCGCTTATACTAAATTACTGTTTCTAAGCTTTTTATACTAAAGCGCACTTGAAGTGAAATGACACTAGTTATAATATTTTATTCCTTTGTACAGTAAACTATTTTGTGAATTGGCTTTGTACTTTCATGGCAGTGTGATTTCCTGTAATATGTTTGTTCATGTTCCTATATGTAATTTTTTTTGTAAAGTGTATCATCAAATGTAATAACCGAAATTTCAGTTAAATTTTGAAATAGTTTCTGCTAATTTTGGGTTTTTACCACGGTATTGTGACAATTATTGCTTGTAATAAATAGTTACTACTGAAATTTTTGTATTCATTCCCACATTTCAATACCTTCATAAATACCGCTAAGCCAATAGTAACTTCATTTACCGGTGACGCTTATTCTAAGTAGTTGTGCAAGCCCTATCTCGAGGTAGTTGAGAGGGTAGAAACAGGGTTGATAAACATGAATATCGTCCGATTCTCCTTGATGGCGTGGGCTATGAAATATTACTTTCTAAGTGAACTGTAATATGGAACAAGAATGCCCGAAAAGCCTTTCTATTTTGTACGCAGATTTTCTCAACACTTATACTAAATCAGAAAAAATATTTACAAGAGTTTTGGAAACATGTAATCTCAGTATGGTAATATCTCTATTCGGTTCTTTTGTTAGTTGTTTATAGGGTTTAGACGTATTTTTAAAACAATATATTTTTTTTAAATTAATAATTCAATAATTCTAACTTACTGAATAATAACACGTAATTACAAAGCTTGTTCATAAGCCAAACCGTTAGGCGACAAATATTTCGATAAATTGGTGTATGCAAAATATATTTAATCATTTAGGACAATATTAACGATTCTCAAACGAAATATGTCAAATACAGGGTTTTCCAATAAGAGGTGTTATTTTGATTTTCAATCGTAAAAGATCAATGGTTTCGTTGCTTGTGTGGCACGTAGCGCCGTCTTGTTGAAAGTAAACGTTGTTCAGATCAATACCATCCAATTTCGGCTATAAAAAATCATTAATCATCTCTCGATAGCGCAATCCATTCACCGTAACTGTTGCTCCAGCCTCATTTTCGAAAAAGTAAGGTCCAATGACTCCGCCGGACCATAAACCGCACCAAACAGTCACACTTTAAAGATAAAGAGGCTTTTCAACAATAACTCTTGGGTTTTTCGAGCCTCAGATGCGACAATTTTGCTTTTTGACGAAGCCGCCGAGGTGGAAATGGGCCTCATCACTCAAGATAATTTGCATTTGATTCACTCAAGTGAATTTTAATAATTAAATGCGTTGTTGAAGCGTGTATCGTTACATTTTATTAATGGCGTAGTTTCTACTTGTCAAATGTCACAAAATAACAGCTTCAAAAGTAACATCTACCGAAATAGCGTGCTATTCAAAATAACACCTCTTATTTGAAAACCCTGTAGAAAAGGATTCAGTCGCATCTGGGAATTCAAACCTTTCACATACATCAATTTACGTTATTTTTAACTGAATCATACTTTGACTGAGATCTACTAACATTATCTTTATTTTATTAACGCATATATTTTGATGCTAATATGTATAATTACATGATTATACCCGAACTAAACTCAATCAAGATGGGGTCTTGGATAAATATGTCAATTTTTATTTTGATGTGCGACATCTATTATTTTTTTCTTTAAGCTTAGGATGAATATTTTTATATTGGAATAATTAAATGAGTAAATTTTAATATAATCATTGAGGAGCAAATTATGTTACTCTGCAAACATAAATAATTTTTCTATAAACTCTTCTAATCGATAAAAAAACTCGATCTTTTCAGATAGTTTATCGTAAAAAATATATTTAAGAAATCGTAATATTATATTAAATGACACAAAAAATGGTTTTAGCCACTAATTTATTTACTAACCGGTTTCGTTCGGCTCAAGTATCATCAAGGTAAAAATTTTGAACTAAATAAAAATATATAATTTAGACATATATAGGTAAAGATCTATTTCACCGTCCAAAGGAGTTAGCAGTATGTGTGGCGATAAGTATAATAAATAAAAATATACATCATGAAATTATGGATTTCTGTACGTTCAACAATAATCCGCGCGAAACAAGTGTTCAATGAATATGCTTAAAATTTCTCAAACTAGATAACGGGACAAATTAAAACTTTTATAGAGTTCTGTTTAGGTGAAGGACACCATTCTGCCGATTCATCACCATTAGCTCCAGTAATAGGGGCTGAAAATAAAGCTGAAAGTAAGGCTGAAATTCAGTTTTATGAAACCTACGGCAGAGATGCAGAAACTATGGCACGCGTATAGCTTGGGCCACGCTGGATAGGTGCAAAGTGTAAATATGGTTGCTAAAATAAAAATGATAAGAAAAGAACTTTTATTTTATTTTTTATTTTTATAAAATTACATTAAAAAATAATGTATTAAAGAAACAAAATTAAAAATAACAAGAACATAAATTTAAAAAAAAACAGCAATTTAACTGGTTTACAAAAATATAACTTCCATTATTTAGGAAGAGTGTTGAAATAAGTCTTTTACGTGATCCACAAAATTCGCAAAGATAATATAAATTATATCGACATCATCTAAGTATTGGTTTCCCATAGTATGAAACCGTTGTATTGGGGAGTTCCGCAATGTAATTGCGCTTATGTGTGTTGCAGTGGAATAGTGTATTTTGTCGTGTTGTTATTTTAGGTATTCGTAAGTTTATGAGTTGCAGAAGTTCGCAACAGTCAAATTTAGAGTTTAGAATCTTGAATAAAAAAAGTTAAGTCGTTTATTTTACGCCTGTCCTCCAATGTGTGTATTTTTAGAATATTTAATAAGAAATGATATTGTAAGTCTTCTAGTGGGATATTTAATAATATATATGATACTTTACAAATATAATAAAAATTTAACACCAAGCATTAATTTTATATTATATAATGGATATTTATATTAGATGTATACATAGCTACCATTTGATGAACTTATTGAAAGGTCAAAATGTGAAAAAAATACCATGTGTACATTAATTATACTGAAATTAATAACTGACGAATGATAACACATAAAACCAATAAAATCTTAATATTCCTATAACGCACCTCACACGTATAAAGAAACTTTAGGCCTTAGACACGCTATATTATGACTTAAACGCTAACTTTTACGCTATATTATGCGCGCATAAATTGGGTGTGGCATGTACGTATTATATGTTGGGCTGACACATTACGCTATAATCTTGCTCAAATCAATTGGAGGACTGCCGCGGAATATCATTTCTATGTATGGGATCTGTCACTTTGACAGATGACAGCAGCATAATTCAGGAATTAGGCAATTCAGCCGCATAATTCAATTCCGTAAATTTTTCTGAGCCCTTCTCCTACCAACGGTATATGGAGGCATGATTTTCAAATATAGTTTGGCTAGCAGATCACAGCGCATATTTTAGCCACACTTACACTTATAACACATCATATTTTTAGGTGTGACAGGTCTCTATGGGTTACATCAAATGTTTTAAACTTATAGCATAATCTGTCGCCCCCTTTAAGTACTGTCAAAAATAGAGAGCCCACCACACTGAAACAACTACAAAAAATATCAAAAAAGGATCAAAAATCAAAGTATTCATTTTATTCAATGCATTATTACTCTGATTCTTTTATTTCTCTACAATACACTTATGTTTTCACTATTAACAGGTTTCTTCATATTTTTCAAAGATTTTCACAGAACATACCTTTCAATAATTACTGTGTAACTGTTTTGAAAAAACTCATGAACACCTCACCACGGGTTTTCCTGGAGAGTTGTTCGCGAAACGGTAATTCATCTACAGTACGTAAATATCAGCATTCTTACACATCATCAATATGATTTTTTGTTTATATTTTGTATAATATTATTTAACCTATTAATATTATCAAATCAAAACAATGCTATATCAAAAACATGTGAACACCTCAGCCTCCTGTTGAGGTGTTCGCGAAACATTATACTATATAAATCCATGTGAACACCTCAAGACATATTCTCCCAACGAGGTGTTCACGAAACATAATACTGTATAAATCCATGTTAACACCTCAGCACAGGTTCTGCTTGTGAGGTGTTCACGAAACATTATACTGTATTAATTATTTTCGGTGTACTTCATTGTTACGTTACGTATGATATATATTTATAAGAAAATATTTTAAATAATTTATCAATTACTTAATTTATCGGACCTTGTTACTTTCACACTTGTGCGTTGTTAGCTTCATCATGATTTTTTTGCTAGCCTTGATAAAAAATGACTTATTTAATACAGGAAACATTAATGATAATTGAGCTGTGGAAAAGAGCAAGTCGTCTTCCACGAAATTTCTGAAGCTGCCACTGGGGATTTTTGTTACACTACTGTTAGTAAATTTACCGTTTGAACTATAAATTACGCTTGAACCAAAAACTATTTTGGCGTCAGTAATGTACTTTACAAAAGCAAATAACTCAACTTAGATTATATATATTAAATATCTAACAGGAAACACCTGCAGGTACTTCTTTTTACAATCAACTGTGACAGACTACGCTATAAGCGCGCTATACTTTTGTGGCAATGGTGCATACAGCGTAATGTGTCGCTTACCTAATGTTTCTACCAAATATAGACATTTCGCCTTGTGTCATAATTTATAGAAAATTCTCAGTGTTTTTTCTAGGATGTTGAATTGTTTCAGTTCTCAAAAGGGGTCTGAATAATTTTTCCATTTCCTTCACATTTACATATGATTGAATGGAGAGTGTCACATTTTCACAAAAGTTTGCGCACATCTGGCCACCGTAATGAAAAGTCTAGCGTCTGAATTATTTGTTCTCCCTCTCTCTTGTCGGAATATACTCTCGACGCTTCTTGTCATTCGGCTGGAGTTCTGTAAAAGTGGTGCAAACTGCCGAGTGTAGAGTACCACCTAGTGGAGACTTCTCCGTTTTTATTAATTGCTCTTATTTGTTTGAAATTTTGAACGCGGAGATGAAAACGGAAATGTAAAGGACAGTCTAGAGAAAAATGTGATTTATTGCTTGAGTTTTTATGTGTGCGGTATGGATGGAGCATTTTGAAAAAAGGTAAAGTTCATTTTAATAATCATTAAAATTTTCGTTGAAGAAGAATATAATACTAATAAATCTAAAAGAAACATAAAACAGAAAAAAATAAAAACATAACGGCCTCAACTGGGACTCGAACCCAGGAACTCTGTTTTACCGAGACAACGTCTTTAACAAAATTGTAAAAAAGGTTATAAGTCGATTTTGAATAGTCATTCAAAACAGTACTGTCTGTTTTGCCGCACCCTGTATGATAGAATTATTTTAGTCGCTCAAGCGGGCTAGTTCAAACTGAACTGATTAATTCCTCACAATCTGCCGCGATTTGCATCACTTGATGCAACTTGAAAGCTTCATGAGTTTCCAATTAAGATAAGTAAGCCGCTTCAGAATACTTACACTCATATTATATTTGCGGTCAAAATAATATATGACTTAACTTTTTCTAGATTGATAGAATGAATGTAGAACATTAATTACTGTATGCTTTAAAACTCTATGCGTAGAATTTTCTTTTATAAAATATTGATTATTTACTAAAAATCTTTTCAAATTATTCGTTTTCCGGTTAAAAACGGGACTGCAGGCCTTTAATGAATGAATTGACAGATTTCCTAATTAACATCAGTAAAACACTAATGTGTTATTGCGATGTCGGAACACGTGTTCATAAAATTTTAATTTCGTCATTGGGTACCATCAGGACAAACGCAAGTGCATGAACACGTGTTCCGATATATTGTGAATGTGCTAAAAGTTTATTAGGAAACGGCATGCTCTCCCGTTTTAACAGCATCTTAATAAATCAGCATATCATCAGCGTAGTGTACTCTGTTATCATGTGACAAATGATAACAGAGTACATTTGGCACGCGTTTGGAATATTTTACGATTATGCACCTGTGCCGAAGGGATCAATGGCGCTAGTTCCCCGGAGCACATTTCATTGTAATACTGGTAGAACAAGGACAGCATACCTACCTGACACCTATACTCTAAAGATTGAAATCCGTTTGTTAAGATGATGAGACAGACCAGAGATGGCTACCAAATTCAACAATGGGGTGTATGGGATGGGATTGTATAGGATCAGCAGTCATGTACTACTAAAGTATCTGCGGGCCCTGTACAGTGCATCCAGTTTCTGATAGATTAGGTATATAAATAAAATAGCAGGTTCAGATGTAAAAAAATGTTTCAAGATAAATCTATCCCCGTTAGTATTATAGAATTCATTCAGTTGCCAAATGTCATCTCCTGTCGACTCCCTCAGGGAATAGTCTTTACTAGTAACGTAGATAAAGATTACACAAGATTGACCAACACGTTTCTGAAATAAGCAAAATCAATCAGTAAAGTAAAGAACGTTGAAAAATATTATTTGACCGAATCAATGTGTTTTTTTAACGTCCGAATGTCTTAAAATGAAGGTAAGACGGCACAATGCCCTGAAACCCGTTAACTGAAGAAGCCGTATACAAAAATATGCAACGCGCCACCGTTGTATATTGGACAGACCTACGGTCGAATTCGCCCTAGCAAATACTCTTAAATAAAGTTGGAACCTTAACGACGTAAGTGAAGAAGTCGTGTAAAAAATATTCGACGCTCGGCCCCGGCGCGGCGCGCGGCGTATTGAATGGACCTATGGGTCAAATTTGCTGAGCAGGTCTAGAAAATTGATCATTCAATTCAAATCGATTCAGATGAACGTATTACTAAAATCTCGGATGTTCCTGAATAAGTACCTCGGGAAGTTACTAATACATCGCCTAGAAAAATAAAATCTGGTGCTTACCTATTTTCAAATCGTTTTACTAAAATATTTTAATGGTGTGGTACTGTTTTAATTAATCTTAATATAAATATGTAAATCTATGGGTGTCTAAAAAAAGATATTATAGTTACGAGTCTTGCGTCGCCGTAAACGTGATCCTAACGCCTCTTCACGTTTTGACAATCTTAGAAACCATCATCAAGATGACTCTACAAGACTTTCCGAAATAATCTAACGATAACTGTATTGTTATCCAATGTGATGGTGTGTTTTAGGACGGGTTGTTTCTGAGAATTTGAACAATTCATCAAATTTCAACGTTTATTTTCAGGTTCTGTAAAAGTCCTATTTAAGTTCTGTTATTATATCATTAAAGGCTAGTTGCTTGACAGAACTAAAATCATAAAAGAACTTTAAAAAATCTCTCACAGAACTTTAAAATTAACTTTGAAATTCAAATGTATCAGTTATGGTCTGCAGTTTATCTTTTATTATGTGAAATCTACTGGTACGGACGCGTGGTCTGTAAAACTAGCACCAAGTGCGCTCAACGCCTTTCTGGTTCTTCGGTCTTAAAATATACTAAATTATACAATTCATTGAGCACGGATATCCAGTCAAATGATACTACATCCCTTTTTACTATCGGTGTTGAACGTTGGATATTTTAACTGGCATGAACTTTTTTTTAAAGATTACTTATGTTTAATGATTACTAGTTTTTTTAAATTATTTTTACTTGTCTTCTCACTGATTTGTAATTTATTTTAACTCCATTTATTTTTTTCCTTTTTTCTTAACTATCATTTTATTGGAAACTCTTGACACCGGTTGTTGTTAATACTATTCGTTTTGAAATGAATAATTTCTTATTTATTTTTTTTTTTTCAATTTTTCTTTTTTATAATAAACTAGGTGACAAGTACCCTGTGTTGCTCAGGGACTTCTAAATGGCTTGGGATAATGTTTTGAGGTTATGAATTCTAGAGGACTTGACAACTGGGTGATCGTGTCATGTCTTCCCCGAGAGTCTTCGACCTCTTCAATCTTTTACTTCTAAGTCACAAACTCTCCTTACACCTCAACTTTACGCCTCATCGTACCATAAATAATTATTTGATTCATGGCTTCTTCGGGCATTCTCGACCGTTTCTACCATTCCCTTAATGTAAAATTGTGGTATCTACAATTTTACTATTGAAAATTACATTATATCGACTTTAATCAAAACCTCTTACATAACAAGGCCGGGACAGTGAATCAAATCAGCCTCCTAACTTTTATGAGAACCTCCAAATAATGTATTTTAAACTCGTATTTTTAAATTGACTAAATCGTTTTAAGATGTTTTAATAAATAAGAATAAATGGAAAAAAAATTTAAAACAAAATTTTCGTAAAATCCCGTACAAGTTAGGGGGCTGATTTGAATGAGTGTCCCGGCTTTGTGATCTAGGAGGTTTTGCTTTAATCTGACTCCGTACCTCAGTGCAGAGAAAACGCTTTAAGTCTTCCTCGGTCGTCTCCGACTTTTTCTACCATTCAAATCACTCTCTAAACACTCCTAGCACTAATAAAAACAAAAACAAAATTGTAAAATCGGTCCAGTAATTTTGGGTCTATAATATAGACATGTTTAAAAATATATGTTATCATAAAAGAACAAAAAAGACAATATTACCAAAATGTCATAGCATAAAATAAAAATAAAACCTACACGTAACACACAAAACCAATATAAACACACATCACTCACAAACACACAAGATTATATATTAAATGTATTATTTTATCTTATATTGTAGATTGTATTTAGATTATATTTTCATATTATAAAATGTAGGCCTCAGCACGGGCAAGCCACCCAGTGAGGCCAGCATTACTGGAAAACTTTGAAATGTAAAAAAATGTTGTACCAAATAAAAAAAATAATAAAAAATTATTTCATATCAATATGTTAGGTTAAGTAGCGTTTTTTTAATTAATAATGATTATTATAATATTTATTAAATTCAGCTGAACAGGGAAGTGAGTGCAATACATTAATATAAATGAATTATATAAAATTAAATAAAAGATTATATATTTTTTTTAAATAACACATTTAGTGCTTGTACATTGTTATTTAGTGTTGGTGGCTTGAGGTAAATTCTCCATATGTGGTGTAGGGGCGCACCCTGCCACTGGGCGACAGCCTGGACGTCTAAGTTTTGTTAATCTAAGTATTGCATTACATAATTTATTTTCGACTACCATAATGGTGGTCGGTAGAACCACGGTAATATTGTAAATTCCTCGGCTGGCTAAGTCCTCCATACACAACACAAGCAACATTTTCAGCTTACTGTGGTGGTAGTAGGAGATTTTCAAATATTGTCAGGTTATTCGTAACCCGGGAATGTTTGTCTTTCTTTTTAAAAAAAAATGTTAAATACAAAAATAAATAAAATATATAATATATCGTACTTAGGAATAGGCCATCCAGTGTTTTCTGGGCCATCGGTACAACGGCTTAGGAGCACGCCAGTGTTTATGGTTTTCATTCTCATATATTAGATTTGCCTAACCTTCCTGCTCCTCTCATAACTCGTATTTTACTGCCTGATCATCGTTTATGCTTACTCTTCCGACATCCATAAGGTTCTTTTTCCAAAAAGCTGACATAAGTAAATTGAAATGACATAAATAAATTCAAAGGGCAAAGCCATAAGTTGGACAAAATTTCTCGAAAGTATTTTTTGTGAAACTCTTAATACACTGCAATCTTGTGCAATAATAAATAAATCACCAAACTAAATAAAAAAAATTAAATATATTGTATTTCGTGATATGACTACGACATAAAAATCACATCACCCACTTATCCCAGTGTATTGTGACTTTCACAAAAAATACTTTCGAGAGATTTTGTGAAAGTCGTAAAACGCTCCGATATTGGGCAATAATATGTCTTTCACAAAATCACAAAAGCGATCTTGTGCAATAATAAATATATTAACAAACTCAATCAAAAATTTAAATATATTACGTGATATGACTACAACTTAAAAATCGCATCACCCACTTATCGCAGTGTATAATGAATATCACAAGAAACTACTTTCGAGAGATTTTGTGTCGTAAAACGTTGCAATCTTTAGCAAAAATATGTCTTTCACAAAATCTCTCGAAAGTATTTTTTTGTGAAAGTCGTAATATACTGCGATAAGTGCAATGATCAAAAATTTTAATATTTTATATTGCGTGATACCTAAAAATTCGCATCACCCACTTAATCTTCGTTTTAAAATCCATTCCACAATATGACTGCTCCACTTAATAATCTCCTATCAAAGCGAAGAATGATAGAAGCTCTTAAGCGTAAAAAACGTTAACAAAACACCAACCGAAGTAAAAAATTTCACGTTCTGAGTTAACTTTAATTGCCTGGAAAGGAAAAACTCCGGCAAATGAAGACTTTGCTTTGTTCGGTTCATTGCGAAGGAGTCCTGAATAAAATGGTTCAAAACTCATCATTTTTACCGGATCAAATAAAGTTCCAGCGGAGCCTTCGTGTATAAATGATACCCTGACAATTTATACAGGACCTTTGTCTGAATATTGTATTCGCCACCAATATTAAAAGCCCCGAAGATATATTTTTGAGATTCTACTGTATTAAAGTCAGTGAATTGAGCATTTCGACCGACTTACTAATAACAATCCTGTATACATTGAACAACAAAAGTTATGACGAATAGGTACATAATGAAGTATTTGTTGCTTCGTGAATGTAAATTGTATTAACTATTGAAAATGAGACCTGAACTATCCTATTCGTGTTCTCGTGACATACTAATACTACTCGACATTTACACACACTATTATTTACACTAATTGTAAGGATATGTCTTTTTCCCTGATTTTAGGAAACAAGAGTCTAAATCATTTATTTAAGGCCCCGTAGTAAGCGTTCAAAGATGGTTTGAAAGGGAGATATGTAAATACGAATGTTAGAGGGAGCGCGCTGATATTAAAAAACGATAATAATTACGCAAAAAATGTGAAAATATTTAATAAAACACGACTCATTTGAAATAGAGTAAAAATCTGTCGATAAATGATTTAGTTGCATTTAAAGATACACTGTGAATGTTTCATGCCTATAACATATTAAATAACAGAAAAAATGTGTTTTTAATCATTTTCGGATCACACTTTACGATTTTTTTTTCTATCGAGGGAATTTAATATAATAATTAACGTTTCGGCATTACAAATTTATAGATATTATCTGTAAAAATAACATTTTTTTTTTGGAAATTAAAAAACTTAAAGAGTTAATGAAAAACTAAAAATTTAAAGAAAATTGTTGTAAATCGGTAGAAATTGGGGATGCGGTGGCTTAAATGGCTCAAAAACTCAAAATGAAAACTAATAGAATGAATAACACATGTTTTAAGTTAACAAATGTACGAAATGTTTGTAATAATTGAAAACAGGTCAAAATAATATTGAAAGTCAAAGACGTAGGAAAAGTACACAACAGTTGAAATTTAGAAGCAAGTATTTCTCATTTCGTACCGTTAAGCAGAATGAACGCATGTGTTGTACTGCTCGAGAAAAAAATGCGGTGAAAATTTCTCCGAAAACCGTTCAGTATTCAGGCCATAAAACAAATAATATAGTCAAGACCTAGAATATATTCGCTAAATGGCCGCTGGTGATGCTGGTAGCTCGAACTTTTTATACAAACGATCCCAATCGCCGGAATGATTTAAAGCGGCCTACTTTGGCATATTTTCACAAATATACATAAATATACGTGTATATATCCCGTAGATACAATCTGCACAGTATTTCATATCACAGGCGTGTTCACATTTAGTGCCATAGACATGTTTGATTTAGCGATCTGCGCAACCAGCGCCGGGATTACTTTAGCGATGTGCGCAGCCAGCGCCGGGATTTAAATATTCCCGTATTGCTGAGAGTGCTTTGTGACGAATTTGTCAATAGCACACCGATACAAATTACTGTTATTCAAATTTACATGCTCGTGATTTTGGCAGAGTTCTAATTTGACAATGTTTCGAAGCTAATATTTACATTACTAGAGCAGGTTGTTTCGAAGAACAATAAATTTAACGTGACTTCGTATTTCCCTTTTTTCTAAATTCAAGAAATTGGATTGTAATTTTAAAGTTCCACCACGGGGAATCGAGTCCAAAGTTCTCTGACTTCTTCACACATTCACGGTGGTTTGAAAGAAAACCACAAAGGTGGTTTGAAAGGGAGATATGTAAATACGAATGTTAGAGGGAGCGCGTTAATATTAAAAACGATAATAATTAAGCGAAAATGGTGAAAATATTTAATAAAACACTACTCGTTTGAAATATAGCAAAAATTTTTCGACAAGTTGCTTTTAAAGATACCCTTTAATTTTACGTCTATAACTTTTTAAAAAAAGCGTTTTTAATCATTTCCGAAGCTTACTTTGCGATTTTTTTCTATCGAGGGAATTTCATATTATCAACGTTTCGGCATAACAAATGTATGGATATTTTCTTCAAAAATAACTTTTTTTTTTGAACTTACAAAATTTAAAAGTTAGCGAGAAACTTGTTATAAATCGGTAGAAATTTGATATGTGGAGGCATAAGAAGAGAATGATGCAAGGAGCAGGCGCCAAGGCGGAGTTATAAGGCGGTCAATCCTCTTTACCTACCCGGAAACGGAGGTGGTAAGTTAGTTCAAAATTCGATCCTGAACGTGAAATTTGCGATGAGGGATCTTTCGAATGAGTTGATTAGGCGCTTGATGTGAGATAACGGCTCGTTATAAGTTATTGAGGACTCATTTTGTCACCCGTCGGATGTGACATTTCTGTCGCCTTAAGTAATAAAGCAAGGATCCCCACTTTTGTGGCTTTTTGAGTTAACGTATTTTATGTGGATACAAGTACTCGTAGTATAAAAAAATTGCATTCGCGTCTCTTTTAGATTTGTCAAAAAATTCCAGAAAAACAACATTCAATAAATTGTTATAGGAACTAAATTGGCTGACAATGAAATACATTTGGACCTTGCACGCGATGATATTTATGCATAAAATAATAAATAACCTCTTACCAAAATACTTTTCAAAGAAAATTATATATAATAAGAACATTCGCAGGCATAACACAAGAACGTACAATGAAATTAGGCTACCAAAAAAGGACAAAGCCTATACACAAAATTATGAATGTAATATTGTTTCTTTCTTTTTTTAATATGTATGTAAAAAACATAATTTGTATTTTAAAACCATGTATGTAACAAAAAAAAAAAAAAAAAAAAAAAAAAAAAAAAAAAAAAAAAAAAAAAAAAAAAAAAAAAAAAAAAAAAAAAAAAAAAATATTATAATGCCGGAAACTATAAAGTTTGCACCAATTGACAGATTCAATCTGGATTCAAGGGTCTATATTAATAAAAATACAATGTAATACTTTACGTACGTGAGTATTGATAAATTAGACTTTTGTAAACTTGGATGTACAAATGTCTAAAATAAAATTAATAAAAAAAATGTAAATACTTAAAAGTGATAAAGAGTGTAGAATAATTATGATTCTACGTTTAAGTTTGATGGCCTCTTTACAAGAAACTTTTCGTATTATGGCATAATCTTCGCCATTGTGCCTCATTGAGCAGCACAAAAGCCTCAAGTCTGGAAGAGAAAGGTTGATGATTTAGGCCTATCTTAGAATTAAAATCTCTGTACGGATAATCAAACCCCATATGTAACACAGCCTCCTTGCGAGGCGACCCCACTCACACATCCGCCACAACACATCCATTAGTCGCAGGGTGACTTAAACCCCCTGACACGGATACCTCCAGCGGCTTCTGTGGCATGACAGATAAAAGATAATTCAAGCATGCTCTATTAAGTTAGACCCTCGCAAACATTTAGGGTAAAACGGTTCAAACGGTAAATAAAAGCAAAGGAATATAAACATCCCTTATCACACAGTCTTGTGAGAGGTGTTGTGGTCGGTTATTCGAGATACATACTTCCATAATATTGTCTTACAGAAATTCAATTACGAGTATATGATAAATATTGGTGTTAACATTGCAGGTCACTTCAGTAAAGAAAAACCTACTCCGGTTTAATAATATTCGTATTAGTTTATTTACAATAAAACAATTTACATGATGACTTGCACTATTTTAATCTCTACCCAGAACGATGTGAATTTTAATGGAACTCATTGTATTTAAAAAAAAATACCAATGTTATACAATCAGTGAAGATATATAACTACAATACAATAACAAAAACTGACAGAACCTGTGCTTACAGTCGTTCCCTAAAGTAGCACCACAGAGCACAATATTGGTCACCTTGAAGGCGACATTAGACTGGGGTTTGCTCGACGCTCACATTTTAATTATTTATGATGAACGTATTACAAAAATCTCAAATTTCTCTGAAGGGATCTCTAGGGATGTAAATTATTTATATTTAAAATTAATAAAAACATTACCTTACCATTAAAATATTTGATATAAAACGATTTGTAAATTTTATAAAACGTTTTTCAACCGTAAAATTAGCTATAAGCACCAGATTTGATTTTACTAGACGAAGGAATAGTAATTTCCCGAGGGATCCCTTTAGAAACATTTGAGATTTTAGTAATAGGTTCATTAGAAATAATTAAAATAAACCCCACGGAAAGATCGATTTTCTAGGACTGCTAGGACAAAGTCCACCGTAGATCCGGTCATTAACCGATCCGTTTTATAAGACTGCATCACTTATGGATTCTCTTTTTTTAGAGATTTGAAAAGGCAAATTCAAGTCGTATATTTTTGTGCATGGCTTCTTTACTTACGTCGTTAAGATTCTGGCTTTATTTTAGGGTATTGTCTCTTCTCAAGTATAATTTCTTTTTGAACAGTTAGTGTAAATAGTGACAAATAAATCAGAAATACTGTTTACAAAGAAAACAACTGACTTAGGTACTCTGTTTTATGTAAATACCGTACAAGAGCCCCAATCGTCTAGAGCCAGTGAGACTACGGCATCCCCAATTGTAAGGCCGAGAAAGGGAGGAGATGAGCAAGGGAAGCCGGGTAAGTACTTGGCTATTAAGATCTGATTATTAAACACTGCTAAAGCCATTTCGAGCAACGTTTTAATTCTACACCACGCCTTCATTATCAAGGGGTGAGGCTTTCGACTAGCCATCCGGAGAACGCGGGTTCATATTTCGGCGACCAAAAATAAATTGTATTTGATTAATTTGTTCTATTTCACAAGTTAATCATTTAAAATAATATAAGGAATACAGGTATGCGGCAGCTCCTGAGTGTGACACGATACCATAGTCTCACTGGCTTCATACGGTTGGGAGCAGTTAAGGCTCTTGTGCGGTAATCACATAAAAAAGATTCTGAGAGTATCTTCTACTCTGACCAATAATACGATCCCTGAAATAAGTCTGAATCTTGTGAAACCCCTTGTTTTGAAGTAAAATGTTGCCAGCGCGACCGTAATATGCAGGGTATATGCTGGGTGTGTGTTTCACTCGCCAGGTTGACTCCTTCCATTCCTCTCCACACAGCATCCCCTAATAATGGGGTGTAATTTAATGCTATCTTTTATTTTATTTTATTAAGAACATAAAGCATGCATGATGCCCAAAAAAATACATACATAGATGTATGCATAAAGGCATAGTAATAACAAAAAATAAAAAGATAATTCTTACAACTCTAAACGAAACATGAAACAGAACAAGACACAGAAAATAAAAAGATAACGGTAACGACTAGGAATCGAATCCAGAGTTTCTAGTCTTACCGGGACAGCGTCTTAACCACTCGACCATTAGGACCTAGTTATTAAACGTAATATTTGACGATGTCATATTTCAAATTCAGAATGAACAATATCATCTTGCAACTAATTGCTACCTGGTGTCGCAAAACTGGGAGTCCACTATATTAGTTGGTGTTGCTGGAATAAGCCCTACATAACACACACGAAGGACCAGTCCCAGAACTATGCTAATTGCAATGTTATATAGGATAATTTATTTTGAATGCATCCACTTAGCTTGATAGACAGTATTCATCAATGTTTACACCTGGGCTTCTGGAAGATAAGAAAAGCCCAGATTGGATTATAGGATAAAAAGGAACTCAAGGAACTGTGTCTTGTTCTGTTTCATGTTGCGTTTAGATTTGTGAGTTTTATCTTCTCCTTCAATTTAATATTACATTGATAGGAATTACCTTCAAAAAAGTTATCGAAAGAAAGTTGTTCCTTATAAAAATAATTAACTAAATATTTAAAAGTAATATGGCAAACTAGAATTAGTAAAAGGCAGATTAAATAAAAGTTAAATCATTTATTAGTGTCACATGTGTTGATAACACACTGATTTGGTAGATACAATATTGCCTGTCTCTTAGTAAATGGCTTCATCACAATATAAGCTCCTTTATGTATTTAAATTACTCGTTTAAAATGTATATTTCATTAATTGAGCAGTTTATAGTATTATTTATGTTCGCGGTACATGGGAGAAATATTATTTATGTGGTAGGATTTTATATTGAAAATGTTGTACTCTTTGTTGATTTTCTTTATGTAAATTTGGTATACAATGTTTGGTGTATCAACTGATGCATGTATAATTCTATATAGAAGCAGTAAATCAGAAAGTTTACGTCTGACTGTCAGAGATTGAAGTTTATAGTGCAAAGTTCGGTCACTATACGTTCCAAATGAATGTATGTATTAGCACATATTAAAGTTAGATTATTATATAAAATGCTTGTATTACGACTGCAGTCGTTCAAAAGAAAACCAAAACGGCTCGTTGCATTATTCAATCACGATTTTCTGTTACCAGACATACAAAAACTAAAACCACAACCTCGTTAAATTTTTTCCAGTGCTCGTATACGACGTTACGAATCACGTTCTCTCGTACCAATCCTCTGAAAGCGGAGCCAGATAAAATAATCAGATTACCCGACATCATGCGATTTTTCCAGCTGACAACATGTCATTAAAGTCAATTAAAAAATCCCAGAACCTACTCGGTCTACTTAGTACATTCCGTACCCATTCCACCCTTAGGCCAGGACATGTTATATGTATAAACCAATTAAGGGCGCGGCGGTTTCATTTTCCGCGCACACCTACAATTATATTACGTAGGTAGATACCGCGATCCTAGTAACAGCGAGCTGCGAAGACTTAAAAGTATTGTAATTCCATTATCCGAATTAGACCCATTTCACTGTACAGTGAAGCGCATAATAAGTTTTTTTCCAATTATTTTTTAGCATATTAAAAAAATTCTTTTAATCTTGCGAAGATGCTGCTTTACATTTCTGGTTCGTTTCTGCGGCGTTATTTACAATTTTCTTAAAATTTGGTTCGTTCTCACTGCTGATGTTGTTTTATAAGTAAACTAGCTGACGTGTACCCGGCGTTTCTGCGGGTTAACCTTAGGAAATAGACATATATCATCGCAAATTTTTCTGTAGGCCTTTTTAAGAGGTAATCCGTAGTACATTATTTTGCTGTGTCTCATGAGTTTATTTTTTATTTAATTAAAATCAAATTTAATAATAGAATTATTAAGTTCTGCAAGTATTTTTTGGTTTTTGTTATTGTTACAGCTGTTTCAGCTTTCAAGGCCATTTGCAAGCTGTGGTTTTAACCACGTTTAGACGACCTATTTAGAAGATTCTATTTTAACCCCTCCCAATTTAAAATTATTTATTACCGGTCAAACTGATTTACTGATAAAATAATTGTGACAATAAATTTCATATTCTGTGGGGTATTTCGAAGTCTGTTTTCCCCACATGAATGTTATCTTAATTGTTTAATAATGATGTGGCTGCTATTAATTTATTTAAATGTATTATATTGTTTAGGTTTTATGAACATACTTAGAAGCGGGGAATAAATAATTTTCCTTAGTTTATTAATTAATGTAATATTAGGGTCATTCATTGGTTTGTTTATTAATTTCTAATTGTTCAAGTAAATTTAATCTAAAGCCCTTTCTTTCTATATGGAATTATAAACATTTCTATATTGAATCAATTCAACTATACATTAGACAATCTTATTGCGCGAATAGATTCAGTCATGAAACATTAATACTCTCGAACGGTGAGTTACCGTGTTATGAAACCTGAACAAACTAAATTCAATTTTAGCTATCAACTTTATTTCAGTCTTAAGATAATAATAATATGAACCTTTGCAATATCCATTTAACTGTCAAAATAATAGACATCATATTTTGTATTCAAGTCTTCAGAAAAAGAAAATTCGAAGGTATTTGGGCAAAGCCGAATAGTAACCATTTTATTAAGAAACCGATTTCACATACAGGGTGTGTCTGGACATATTTTCATGTACAGGGTGCCAGGACGTGCCCGACAAACTTTAATCAGAGATTTATGAGCTTCTTTGTAGTAAAAAAAATACATAGCATTTTGATCTCCGTTGATTTTTTTTTTCAAATTCAAACAAAAAATCCTTTTATATGTTGTCACTAGTTACTCAGCGAGTAGCCCACAGCCCGACCCTAACTGCACAATAACTACAGATTTTTTTGTTTAAAAAAAATTGTGTCACCGACACCAAAGTAATACCATCTACATAACCATAACCCCATAACATAGTATATTTTCTTTCATGTATCAACATTCCAGACTAGAGTTAGACAAATAAATACATATAGACAAAAGCATTACAATGAGCGGTGATAAATTAGTTATAACTATAAAAAACAATCACAAAAAATTAATATAAGAAGACGCACAAGAGTCCCAACCGTCTGGAGCCAGTGACACTATGGCATCCTCAATTGGATATGTTGTGATGCTGAAGGTCGTGGAGAGGGGAAAGAGATGGGAAAGAGGAAGGTGGGAAAGTGCCTGGCTATTCAGATCTGGTCACCAAACATGGCCAAAGCCATTTCAAGCAACGCTTCGAATTCTGAATGGTGGTCTTACACCAGGACGATACTGAGAGTATCTTTCACTCTACGTGTTGCACCTGTAATGCTTAGATATTATTTTAAATGATTAATTTGTGAAATAACTAAAATAAATCAAATAAAATTTACTTGCGCACGCTGGGATTTGAACCCGCGACCTCCAACTTGCCTTACCCTGAGCCTTACCCCTCGACCACGGAGACGTCAAAATGTGAATATGAATTTAAAAGAAAGCTATTTTGAAATGATATATATTTGATAATTAATAATATTTTTGTAACTAAAACTTTTTCTACTAAAAATTAAGTAAAAAATAATCCTTTATTTATATCAAAAGGATAATTTGTTTCAATTGTTTTGAAACATCTCCATTATTTTATTGAATAATGGTGTGAAAGTTATTAATTTTCATTAAATTTAATTGAGGCCACAACGTGAATTTTCGAATATCGAAAAAGTATGTAATCGCTCATTTATATTCTAGTGTCATCTATACACCACTTATCGCAAGGTTATATAAAAATTCAAATATTTAAGTAAGGAAGCAATTAGGGAATTCATTATACCTCGCTCGACGACCGTTAGATGGCAGGCTGTGACTACAATTTCCTTAATATTCCAAATTCAAACGTGTCCAGACTTCAAAAAAATAAGGAAACAGCAATAAATATAATTGACCCCAATTTGGTTCCCTTATTCAAATGAGAATTGTCAATATTTGCTAATCGTAAAATCTGGTACTGTTTTATTTTAGCGGGAAACGTTAAAACCCAGCAAGAATTTACGCAATAAAAAACATTTGTGCACAGCGTTGCTTCTTTTTTTGTTTTGTTTCAGCTACAATAATACTGAATGCAACGTACTAGTTCAGTAACAGAATCGTTGTTTCAATGCGGTAACTTCAGTAAAAAATAAATGAAAGTTTTGTCCATATATTCGTATACAATCATTTTTAAAAATAAATTCTTTAGAGTGTAGATTCACTATTGCGAGAATGGCCTATGACAAAAACGTCATTCAAAAACAACGGGTCGTCAAACTAGAGATTATATTAACCATCTTCGTGTCACCAACTTAACTTAAGGCGAAGCTTAATGCTAAATCACTATCTTGATCAATCTTTATAACAAATTGGTGTACATTATGAATACCAAAAAATATGCTTTAGATAAATTGAAGGTTTTTCTATCGTTTCGCTTGAGTAGAATACAAATAAAAAAATAAACTACTTAATAAAAAATATAAATGTAAACTACTAAAAAAAAACATTTTTTCAATAGAAATGTAGGACGCGTAAAGAAAACAACTTTAAAAAAATACAGTATTATAGCTAAAATTATCTGTGACAGTTTCATTTGATTAACTTTTTTGCTTTCTTATAAAATTATTTATAAAATTAATAAAAACCAGTTTTGTGCTTGAAATCGAACGTTTCTAGACTCCGTTTGTCAAGCGATTTTAATGCCTATTAACTACAAAACAAGGTATACCAAGAATATACACATTTTTGGCTTGTAGCTTCCTCTTAACAACACGCTCTTATTTTTTAATAATAATAATAAATATATTATTATTTTCCTTTTTTAGTTATTGGGATTTTCCGCGCTGAGGATTTCAATTAAATATTATTAAAAATTAGTATTATGGATAAAATGAAGTAATTATAAATATATTGTGAAGTGTTTTTTCTGAAATAATTATACACGCATACAGTATATTACATGATGTTGTTTGGCGCAGTTGAGTGGTTTCGCTTTCTGTATCTGTTTGGTGTCAGTATATTTTCTATATCTGATCTCCCTATGTTGTGTCCAGCTTTTTAATTGATATTTAAATGTTATAATATTGTTTTGAGTTTTGAATGAGAGTGAGATTTGGTTGTAGAGTTTAGTACCATAGTAAAAGAAGCTTTTTTGTTCAAATTTTGTGTTTGTAGTTGCTTGTTGGGTATGTTTTTAACCCAGAGATCTAGTGTTTTCTATAATATACGTGCTACTTGTTATTTCTTGTGTTTTTTGTATTTATGAATATAAAGGAGTTTTGTTTTAAAATAGAGTTGTTTAATTGACATGATTGTTGAAGATTTCGTCAGTTTTCTCTCAGGGATTTTCAGTATCATTAAGATTGTTGAAGATTTCGTCAGTGATAGTTCTTTTAGGGACTTTAAGTATCATTAATAATTTTGAAGATTTCGTCAGTAATAGTTCTTTCGTGGACTTTTAGTATCATTAAGAATGTTGAAGATTTGGTCAGCAATAGTTCTTTCAGGGACTTTCAGTATCATTAAGAATGTTGAAGATTTGGTCAGTAATAGTTCTTTCAGGGACTTTCAGTATCATTAAGAATGTTGAAGATTTCGTCAGTAATAGTTCTTTCAGGGACTTTCAGTATCATTAAGAATGTTGAAGATTTCGTCAGTAATAGTTCTTTCAGGGACTTTCAGTATCATTAAGAATGTTGAAGATTTCGTCAGTAATAGTTCTTTCAGGGACTTTCAGTATCATTAAGAATGTTGAAGATTTCGTCAGTAATAGTTCTTTCAGGGACTTTCAGTATCATTAAGAATGTTGAAGATTTGGTCAGTAATAGTTATTTCAGGGACTTTCAGTATCATTAAGAATGTTGAAGATTTGGTCAGTAATAGTTCTTTCAGGGACTTTCAGTATCATTAAGAATGTTGAAGATTTCGTCAGTAATAGTTCTTTTAGGGACTTTCAGTATCATTAAGAATGTTGAAGATTTGGTCAATAATAGTTATTTCAAGGACTTTCAGTATCATTAAGAATGTTGAAGATTTGGTCAGTAATAGTTCTTTCAGGGACTTTCAGTATCATTAAGAATGTTGAAGATTTCGTCAGTAATAGTTCTTTCAGGGACTTTTAGTATCATTAAGAATGTTGAAGATTTCGTCAGTAATAGTTCTTTCAGGGACTTTCAGTATCATTAAGAATGTTGAAGATTTCGTCAGTAATAGTTCTTTCAGGGACTTTCAGTATAATTAAAATTGTTGAAGATTTTGTTAGTGCTAGTTCTTACAGGGACTTTTAGAATAATTTTCATTATTGCTTTTTGGATTTTAATTAGTGATTTTAGAATATTATCGTTGCACTGCCCCATCTGATAATACCCTATTACCGTGTCAAGTTGGATTCCAAAGATTTTTTAGTACTCAGGTATATTACGTCCTCGACAGCGCTAAAGTAAGGTTTTATCACAAACAATAGTGCAATAACTTATAAAATTGTGTAAAGAAGTACCTATTATACGAGTGATTTCCAGAAAAAAATAATCAGGTATTTTTAAGACCACAGGGAATGCAAACGGAGCAATAAAACTGTGTTATTAAGTGCAATTTGATATTTAATACTAAAATTCCACAGCATTTAATATCAACTCCGTTGCAATGGTCTTCTGAACAATGCATAACTATAGCTACTGTTGAGTTCTTTAATATCCTCTATAGAGCAAACAGTCGCGGCTCCTTTAAAATTTATATTTCAATAAACGGACTGTTAGAATGGTCGCTAGCTATTATTCTCGAATTTACTTCTACGAGCTCGCCAGTCCGCCAGTCGTATGTTCCTGGCTCCCGATAGTGGACATTTTAAAATTTAAACGACCGTTCCCGCCAAACCCCGGAAGTTAGTATTGGGTAGTTGGTCATGGGGCCGCCATGGCGCTGAAAGCCGAAAAGGTTTTATTATCATTCCTGAAAGAGGAAATATGTTCTACGTTCTACCTGATATCATATATGGGCAATGAATGAATTCATAATTCTTTGAAATGCAGTCGGTCTCCTTATCGTATCGAATTTGCATTTCTACTGCTTCTTCTTTACTAGTCCTTCCTAATATCAACAGTTAACAAAACTATTGTTTAAAATGACCACTTAATAAGTTTAAAGCACTTTACCAAAAATAGTGCTTTAAACTTATTAATATCACAACTCCTTAATTGAATACTTATCACGAAATGAATGTGTAGTAACAGATTTAAGTATCATCAAAAAATGTTGAACTCGTAAAGGTTTTCATAAGTTTTAACTATGTGTTGATAGATTTACGACGCAACTAAAACTTTGGAGGTACAACATATTTTTAATAATGAAAATTTTAAAAAGGCACCGCTTTAGCTTGATAATAAAAAAATGGTAATTTAATTCAATTATGAATATTAGTACAGATATGTGTAGCTACTGTAAGTACTTATTTTTACCAAATTATGTTAAAAAAAAAATTTATGTGAATACCGCACAAAAGATTCAACTGCTCCCAATCGTCTGGAGCCAGTGACACTAAGGCATCCTCAATCGAGGTATTTTGTAAGGCTGAAAGTCATGGAGAGGGGGAAGAGATGGCAAAAATGAAGGTTGGGAAGTGCCTGGCTATTCAGATCTGGTCACTAAACACGGCTAAAGCCATTTCAAGAAAAGTTTCAGTTCTGAATGGTGGTCTTAAACCAGGGCGATACCGAGAGTATCTTCCACTCTGGAACGTGTCACAGTATACTATTCACATATTATTTGCTTACGCACACCGGGATTTGAACCCGAGACCTTCGGATTGCTAGTCGACAGCCTTACCCCTCGACTACGGAGGCAGTCAATGTGTGTTATTTCATAAAAAAAACTACAATATTCACTCTTCAGATCCATCATGCTTTTATTTGAAATGTCTACCCTAATCCTACATTGCGTACATTTGTATCTGGCTCCAAGAAACTAAGTATTGGATCCGGAAATGTTTCTGTCCGTTTCATTGTTTGTCCACTTGAAAGAAAGCTATCGCTTTTGAGAGCGTAATAAAACTAGGGACACAACACAGCGGACATTTCACGATATAACAGGATACAGAACGAACCTAGAACATTATAGAAGGAATTCGAGAGTATTGATTTGATCTGGCATTGTGTCTCGGAGCAGTGATGGTTGTAACTTGACTGCGAAACAAAATCGAAACAACGGTCATAAAATTTATGGCAAATGTAAAATTGCATTTTCAGAGTTTTATCAGTTTTCACGGGTTGTTGCACCAACCGCTGAAGTGATCCACTTCTTCATAGCTAAGCGTGGGCATGGCCACGCTTTGTGTTTGTTATATGTATAAATATGTTATGTATAAATATATTAATCGCACTAGTTATGTGGGAACATAACCATAACCATTACAATAATCGTACTTATAATTGACAGACAATGATCGACTGTGTACCACCTATACGTTAGTTTATAGGTTTGTATTTTATACTACGGTAAAATAGTACATTATTATGAAACTAACTTAATAGTGCGTTCACAAAAACTTCATAAAATCTGTTAGTCTTTGCAGCTCAAGGCCAAAAAACAATTCATTATTATTTTGAATCTATAAGCCTTAGACACAGTACGCTTTATAATGCGCGCATAATTTGGGCGTGGCAAATACGTATTATATGTTGGTATGACACACACGCTAAAATCTTCCTCAGGACAGGGGGTCAGATCAATTAGGGAACTGCCGCGAAATATCATTTCTCTGTATGGGATCTGTCACTTTGACAGATGACAGCCGCTATATAGAGACTCAGCCAATGTATATATTTTTTAAATAACGAATATTTTAAGACCTTCAAATCTTGCTTAAAAATGTGTCCAAGGAAAGTATGTTTTAAATTCGGAATGCGGAGTCTTAAATGAATTAACTTTTTAAATTCATGTGTTTCAATTGCGGAAATTAACTCACTTCCCGACATCTGATCGAGCTCATATCGAACTCACCAGATATACCAGTTGTCGATGACAATGTATCCCATCAAAATTTTAGTTGCAATCACATACACTTTCACGGACCGGTACGCCTTTATATGTAATCGGATGACATTACAGCAGTTTACGTACGAAATAAATATCGGTCCTACCCGATTGGCATTTGGTGAGGTTGGTAAAGTTTTCGACTGCAGTTCCTGTGAAGAAAAGTTTGATTCTGGTGAAACCATTTTTAGACTTCAAAAATAGATGTACTTTAGTAAAAAAAACTTTCGATTTAAGGGTTGATTTTTCTGACTAATGACCTAATACTTATCTTTATAAATTTCGCCTTAGAATTTCCTCCTTTTTGTTAACATGTTTTTGAAAGATGTTGTATGTTCAATGAAAGAGGGTTTTACGTAACAAACATGACGCATAATAAGTTGCAAGTGTTTTTTCTGACAACGCGCGTGTGATGACATAGTAACATGATCACATTATACCAAATTAGATTTCAAATAAACCAATCAGACTCGAACCAGTCCACCGAATAAAAATGGTATTAACTAAATTGTAGCACAATGCTATTGTTCCGCTTTTTTTATGTGTGGGAACATTTTCTTTGTTATTTTGACCGATGAAGACCAACCATAACAATGAACCGACCCGGTAAGGTGGGGTTGACCTGCTTCCTTCGTAGGAGATACGCCGCGAGCCTTAATATGCATATTAAGTTAGGAAGTCTGACAGGGGAAAGGTATTCATTATTATCTCGGCACACCTCTTTCAATTTTATGCGCTCCTGGTAAGTGAAAATGTAATTATGGGAAATGTGGTTTATTTGGTGCCAAACTGGAAGCGGAAGAAGTCATCTTCCTGATTACCCCTTGGACAATATGGCTGACATTTTTTGATGATTACGTAGTGTCGTTTGTTGCTTGACATTTCCTACATTTATGTAATCCTCTGAAATATGTCCGATTATTTATTTGCGGAACACATTTGGGCATGAGTTATGGCAGGAACGTGATGTTTGATGGATTAATTTCTTTGGGAAATATTGGTGTTGTTTTCACTATAATCAATCAAATGTTCCAAGCTATCGGGTTTTTTTGACAACATTTTCTTATTCACCTTAGAAAATATATTATATGGTTAATAAGTATACCTTGGGAAATTTGAGGAGTTTTACAATAATTTTGAATAAAAAAAATGTTCTGAAAAGCAGTACCATATTGGCAGAAATAGTAGTTAAATATATATACTTATTTTTTTGCAATAGCTCCACACAGAAAGCCCTGAGGAAGATAATTTCTCTCAGGGCCTATGTCATCTTTGGGGATACTGTATGGAGGGTATTTTAGGGGAAAGGAAAGAGGTGAACATTTGTCTTGAAGATACCCATGTTGTAGGAGGGAGGAAACAGTGCAAATATGTTGGGCGCACATTTGGCGTAATTCCCGACTATGCACCGGTGCCGAAAGGATCAATGACGCTAGTTTTCGGAGCATCTTCTATTGAAATACCGGAAGAAACAGGACAGAATACTTAACTCACACCGATGTTCTAAAGATTGCAACCCTTTTGTTGAGACAGGGGAATCTATCAAACAGACCGCCCGTTTCTGCACAGAAACGAAATAACGGTTAACCTAAATCCAAAAATCTAATACATTTTATTTGAATGATGAGGATTGTGCAATTTGAAAGTAAAAGTTTTCACGAAATCGAAAACATATATAACATTTTATTAATACTAATATATACTTATCTTTAACACTTTAAATGTGTTCACTGTTTGTTTATTTGTTTTATTAAATAATTTTAATTTTTTTAAATGACAATATCATCACTGCTTGTCAAAAACAACCTTACACACATAAAATATATATTTTTATAACGCGCAACAAGCTGGAAGCTTTCTATAATAGCGGAATGAATAAACGACATTTGAAGAACGATAAAATCTTTTCGATTTGTGGAAATTACATCAAATAGACACTCAAGTCACCTGCAATCCGGCCCCGTGATATCGAATGGCATCAATCACTCCAAATGGTAAGTTTTATTCGCATTGATTTCCGCAAAATAAAACAAATATGGCTGACAGCGAACATCCGGCTCCGAGACGTTAAACTGAAGTTGATTTTTAGGCACGGGTTCCCTCTAAAATCTTCAGCACAGTGTGTGGTCGCCATTTTCTTTTTCTCGGGGAATCCCGACATATAAGTCTATAAGGAAGAAATAAAGTCTTCACTTGTCTTCCACTTTTCGCAAGAGGAATATAGAACGCGCCTCAAGGGCACTTTGGCTATAATTTTAGTAGAAAACACAGTATATAAATGATTAGGAATTTATTTATCGGGCGTGATTTTGTGAATAATTTCTTATAAAGGCGTGTTTTTGGGAATTGTTTTAGATTTATAGCTCAAGTTCAAAAGCTAAATTATTGCCATAAACCTTTATAAAATAATGATGTTCCTACGAATATAACGCTATGTTGGAAAGATACCCGCAAATTCAGTTCATTTTCAAGAAGAATATTTTGCATATTATGTTGGTCGTTTTCAATGTGCAATTTTTGATACCCGATTGGTATTTAAAATGAACTGTATGTAAATGAAAAGAAAAAAATAATCTCTTGTGTTATTATCACAAGTAAATACGATTAGAGAGGAAATGAAGTCTTTATCTGGATGATATTGGTTTCGTTTGGAGTCCTGCAGGTTTTGAAGATTCTATCTGTCACTTATAGTTTCTAGGTTCCTGATATAATCACTAATAATGTTATATTTTCACAACACTAACTCTGTTTACATTCACCACGCGACAATGTTAAGCGAAATAATACGCACTCTCAACTACGACGAATATTCGAATCATAAAACAAATGACACTCACGTCGGTAATCTTTATTCAATTCTTGTTTATTTTTGGCAAGACTTTAAGGAAAGGAAATGAAAAAAAGAAAAATGCAATTTGAATATTAATTGGATTGTGGAAAAATAACACAACAGTTTCAATATTGAACATAAATGATGTTAGATTCCTTCTTCTTCAGTGTCAGAAAACCTGATGTTGTTGTGGCGAGTCATGCTTTAGGACTACTCATTTGCCCTGATTATGGATACTGTTTTTGTCTTTTTTACGTAAATACCATATAAGAAGCCCAAAAATAGGTACTTGAAGAGTAAATGAAGGTTGAGAAGTATCTGGCTCTTCAAATCTTGTCACTAAATATGGCTAATGCCAATGCAAGCGAAGTGACCATTATGAAATTTTGCTTTTCTCGATCTTAAAAAAAAATAATATTCACAATAATTATTTAATATTTACACTTTTTGAAAGCAGTGTACACTACCCCAGTTACCGTTACTTGATTCGTTTATTATCCAATAGTTTATTTATGGTTTGTTGTGGTGAGATCTCAGAATGGGCTTAAGGGGGGATATGCGAAAACAAAGATTTCGGGGACGCCGCTAGATGTGTACAGTGTTCGGTGTCTATGTTCTCTGCAGATCTATATTCTTTTGCCATTATATCGGGCACGGGGTAGGGATTGAGAATGTCGGGGATCTTATTGTGTTACAAAACAAAAGGTACTTATTCAATAAAATAGTTTGAGTGGGCGAAGTTAAGATTCTGCCATTTTTTAACAAAATGCTTCGGGAATAAAGAATCATTTAATTATTTATTAACGCCATATTGGTCTTATACATAACGATTATAAATTTAATTGAATAAACGGTATAACATAAATGAAGATTTCAAAAAGAAAGCATATAATACAATATATTGTTATATTGTCAAGTTATCATCACACTAACTTAAAAGAAACTTTGAAATATTTGTACTAGTAATAAAAAAAAATTAAAACATATTGTGAATAAGTATTCGAAATATCTTTTCACATTCATGATTAAGTAAGCATATCCATACATTATTATTACTCGTTATTTACATTAACTAAAAAGTGCTTAATTAATTTGATTTTGAATGTGTCAGAATTCAAATCGAATTATCAGCGCGATCTATTAGTTCATTGTCCAGTCTAGTTACTCTCTCCATAACGTAATTGAAAATTTTGTACCTATGTAATATCTGTTTAAAGTTAAGACTTGAGAACAAAAGGCTAGATTCCTCTTTTATTTAAATGAAACACTTTGTAGAAGTTGAAATTACACCGATTTTATTGTTGTTTTTTCCAATCTTTATACTGCTACCGACACTCTGTGGAGATCACTCCTCCACCGGAGAGAGAAAAATAATTGTCACTTTGGGTTCCTTTAGCTAGAAACGATCGAAAAGAAGTGAGTTCCCTAATCAAAATTGGAACTTTAATAACCTAGTTTCGCTGCCTTTAAAAAAGGTGCAAACTAGCGACATCTATATTCTAAATCAGTTACTCTTTTTAATTATAATTGGTTTGAAACTCGGAGCAATATCCAACAATATCTATTTGAAAGGAACGCTATAAAAAGTTGAAAATCAAAGTATTTTAAGGGATGTATTTTAAAATATCATTTTGATGTTTTTTTTGTTTTCTTAAAAAAAAACATATCTCCAGATTCCTTCCATTGCGAAGATTTTACAATAAAAAGTTTTTTTAGTTCAAAGAATTTTCTTAAGGAATTCCTAAGAAGTTTGAGAATCAAAGTAAAGTTCTGGAATCCGAATAGCTAACAAGCATTCAGCTTTAGCCCTAGGATGCCAAAATGGAAACTGTTTTAGTCTCGAATTTGAAAACATTCAATTAATTTAAAATTTAAGGCCCTAGTGAGTCGTTAATTTATTATTTTCGTCCTTCCAGTCGGCAGTAACTTTGAAGACGTCTGAGATGAAACGAAAATCTTTAATGAAGTTTATATTGGATATACGAGTAGGTACGTAATATTATCATATATTTTGAGTTATGTTTGAATGAGTACAAATCATATTTTCCTTGTTCTTTTGCTTTTCAAATGCATGCATTTGAATTTAAATTTTGTTTTCTTGAAAAAAATGGTATCTTGGAAGTTGAAATTAACCCACTTCCCTACATCTGATCGAGCTTTACCCCGGCAGATAGACTCGTTGTCCATGACTATCAATTTTTGGTGACAATCACACATACACACGCAAATATTACGCATATCTCTGAAACTTTATGACTTTACAGAAGTTTAATATACGAAATAAATGTCGGTACCATAGTATCAGGATTTGGTGAAAGTGATTATATAATTATTATAATAATTTCTATCTATTATGTTATCTCATACAGCTTATACCAAATTAATTAAAAGTTGTGTCGTAAGACATATTTATGAAGGTGAAAAACTTATCTACTGATAATACAAAATTATAGGGCAATCGTATATTGCCAGCCTTTGAAAAAATTATTGAAAAATGCAATTCTATAAAACTAACCAAATGTATAGAACCCTTTTCTTTGATAGATCCCAACCAGTATGGATTTTTTCATGCGTAAATGCTACTTCAAAGGTTTTCAATTCTCACTAATTACGAAATAAATTTTCCTATACAAACCAGTTAATTTTCCATCATCATTAATACTATATACCAGCGCAGACCCGTCAAAAAACCCGGAATATTATAATTACTGCAGAATTTGCTCAAAGCTGAAAGTTTATTTAAAGAACATATCAGAAGAAAAATAAATACTACAAAATGATGAGGGAAAAATATTCGCGAAAATGTATTCATTTACAGGTAGGTACTTTATCGCTCGTCTGAATTTTTTATAGATATATAAGTTCCAATTTTAAAATTGTCAATTCATGTAATTTTTTGTAAAAATTTTATATAATAGGTAGGTACCTACTTTATCGCTTGTCTGAATTCTTCACGCGATTAGATCCGATTTTTAAAATGAAAATTAAATCCAAAACAAATCCGAGTTCCAGAGTTCATTGATCGAGAATTACGCAGCACAGATGACATACAACCGAAATTATAGTTTTCGATGACTTGCGCAGACCCGTGGAAAATGACGGGCTAGTCCAAATTCTTCACAAATCGGTTCCAATTTCGAAAATGACGCAAGTACAATAATCTAATGAAATGTTTTATTATAGGTGTGTACTTTATCGCTTGTCTTAATTCTTCGCAGTTCCAAACGATCAGTTCCAAACCAAATTCGAGTTCATTGAACCAGAGTTACGCAGGAAGCACAGACAACCCAATTTAGTATTTTTGTTGATACCTAGAAACCTTATCAAAATATATATTTTTGATATGTAAAAATACATATTTTTTTAACTCTCCATGTTATGTAAAAATATTTTTTTTTAACTCTCCATGTTATGTAAAAATATATATTTTTTTTTAACTCTCCATGTTATGTAAAAATATATATTTTTTTTAACTCTCCATGTTATGTAAAAATATATATTTTTTGAACTCTCCATGTTATGTAAAAATATTTTTTTTTAACTCTCCATGTTATGTAAAAACATATTTTTTTTTTAACTTTCCATGTTATGTAATTTTTTTTTTCAACTCTCCATGTTATGTAAAAATATATATGTTTTTAACTCTCCATGTTATGTAAAAATATATATTTTTTTAACTCTCCATGTTATGTAAAAATATATATTTTTTGAACTCTCCATGTTATGTAAAAATATATTTTTTTTTAACTCTCCATGTTATGTAAAAATATATATTTTTTTAACTCTCCATGTTATGTAAAAATATATATTTTTTTAATTTTCCATGTTATGTAAAATGTTGTCAATATTTACCTGCTGACAAACTACAAAATTACTTTAATGGATTTTAAGTGTTAAGAGAAAACGGTAGATTTCCACCTTTTGTTGGCTTCAGCCATTCTGCGTTCCGCTAAGGGAAAATCTTTAGGATTTCTTTCTATCTGACTACTCGTGCTGTCTGTTTGTGTATTGTGAATTGATAATGATGTTTGTGCCAAAAATGACTTTACAACTGTATTAACAGACATTGATTATTAAAGTAAGAAACGGTAATATTTTTCGCATGTCTGACAAATTAGTAATTACAATCTTTTTTAGACCGATACATGTTACTTATATTTAAGTTAAATAAAAACACTATCATTAAAATATTTATAAAAGGTTTTTCAACTATAACATTAGCGGTAAGCACCAGATTTTCACCAGATAAGCACAGATCTTCTTCTAGAAGATTAATTCCTAACTTCCTGGGGTATTCAGTTAGAAACATCTGAGATTTGACAAATACGTTAATCAGAATTAATTAAAATAAACTTCGCGGAAAGATCAATTTTCTAGACCTGCTAGGGCAAATACGACCGTAGGTCTGTATATTGTTGTTGCAAGATTCCCATTTTATTTTATAATATTTGCTAGGGCACTTTCGACCATAAATCCGTCTAATACACTGCGGCCGCGCGTCTCATATTTTTGTACACGCCTTCTGCACTTACGTCGTTAAGATTCCGACTGTAAAATGATATTTTGTTCCATGCGGCAGAATCACAGTCCCTTAATAATTAGAAAGATAATATTTTAACGCAGATTTACGTCAAGCGTAAATTTACGCTCGTTAATACCAGGAAATCACATTCATAAAATGTATTATGAATACCCCAAACAACCCATAGTAATCCCAAAGTGATCAGAAATTTGAGTCATCAAAAATAATGCTAATGGCAAAACGGTTTAATATCATATATGAGAGCAAGCAATTTTTACTTCAGTAAATGAAGTACCTACTTACTTACGCATTTTATTTAAATTGCCTTCCAAATCTCTTTTCTATGGTACCTACCTAACTTCGCAGGGTACACTTGTACCTACTTAGGTTACCTACTTAATTTAATGTTCGAGTGTAACTTTACGTGGTGAACTGGAAGTTCTCAGTTGAAACCATTTGACTGCTGCCTGCTAGTTCCCGGCAACCCTTTCCCGTCTTATTTATGGGCGTAATTCGTTTGGACCTGAATGGAGCTGATCCGATGTAAAAATATCAAAATTTCTTCAAATGCCACTGATTAAAGATGGCGCTTGCCATTTGCCCAAAGTAATCAGCTTTTCTCAATTTTTTTTTTTAATACTACTTATACTAGATTTAAAAATAACTTAGTTCAAGAAAATGCGATTAATAACTACGTAGAGAATCAAGAAAATATAACGAGAGAGTACGAAAACAGTGTGCAATATGGATGAGAATCATGAATACTTGGAGCATTTGGATGAGTTTGTGTATTTAGGAAGTATGTTTACGAGAGATGGGAAGGCTGACAGAGATATTGAATGAAGTTAATGGAGGACTGAACGCTGTTGACGCTAACAAAAAGTTGCTTAAAGAAACGAAGCTAGCAGTCCACAATGGAGTGCTGGTAGGTACTTACCCTGATGTATAGCAGTGAGGCATGGAACTGGCAGAGGAAGGACGAAAGCAGATTGAATGCTGTTGAAATGAGATCCCTGACGCGTATCTGTGGTAAAACTTGTATGATCGAGGGACGCTTAGATGGTTTGGGCATGTAAAGCAAATAAACGAAGAAAGTAGTGTAAGGAGAAATCAGAATGTGAATGGTAGAAGAAGTCGGGGACGCTTGAGGAAGACATGGCACGATCAAGTTTGCCAGATACTTGAGTCGGGCCATGTCAAAAGTCTGAATAATAGAAGAGTATGTATGAGACGATGTATGAATGAGAACGAAGCAAGGAGTGTGCCAATACCAAATTGTTTGGCGGTCCATCTTCTCTGCCCACCCCTACGAAGAAACTGCGTAATGGCTACTAGTTAATTATGAAAACACACCCTTTTTAACAAGATCACCCAACTTAATAGATAAATCAATTTACGCGTTACTAGATACTAGTACTATATTCCAACATTTATTGAATATTGTTTATACCTTACTTTGAGTTACTAGAGTGTAGAGTGAGTACGAGTAGTAGAGTGTAAATATTACAAAAAGGGCATTATCGATGTTGTTGTAGCTGAAAACATCTTCTTTTTGTATTTTGAAAGTTTTATTTTATGTATGAAGATTTTCAGGAAATTTCAGTTTTTTTCTAAACAACTTCAATAATGTCGTACTTTTCAAACTTTATCACCCCCAAACGAGCCGCCATTGCACCTAATTGTTTTTTTTTTATGTATTCTTAGTCGATAATTATTAAACAGATGTTTTAGTCCCCATAACCACACACTTAATAGTCTAACTTGATAAAGCCCGGTACTTATTATAACTTTGCCCTGGGCAAACGTATCAGCCGTAGCTTAGCTATGATTGTGGCCACGTTGTTGTTGACAAAACGGTAGATTTAGTAAACAGGCAGTCTGCATCTGTCTTGGCTAGTTTCCGCCCGCCGAACTCTCTAACTATCTTGTCTGTGTCCGGGTTAAAAATGGGAACTAGGAGTAAGGCGGTCCATCAATAGTGAGATATTATGGGACCTACGAAACCGTGTCTACTAAATTTGTCAATTGATTCGATCTGACTTGTGTTTTTTAGTGTCTGTTCACTTGTGTTTTTGTTTTAATAATAGCTGCTGCCTCAATATCAACAATCGAGTAATTCATATCTGCCTTATTTAACAATCTACTGACAAATCCAACCATTATATTTAGTATATAGCGTGATGTATGTAACTTAGTTTATGAAGAGTTATTCAAATATTCCTTACACTCGGTTTTTCTTTTAATTTAGTTTATTGAATTGAAACTCCTTCTTATAGAATTCTGGCGAACTAATGTCTAACAGGGTCTGTCTAACAAAGAGCCTGACTAAGATCGCACTACTCTATATGAAGGCTCATCTATTGTCGTCTCTCTCTCTCTCTACTTCGTGAAACAACTTAGTGTATTTTTAACCCCAAATCTATGAGTGTTTATCGGAAATACATTACAGCCCGGATATGTACCTGCTAATGTCTTGTACGGGTAAAACACATTGTTACTTGGAGATTTTCGTCAAAATAAATTGACGTAGGTAAAATATTAGCGAAGTTCTATGGAGATAAATAACACAGATTTAATTTCTACTCATTGCTTGACTCCCGGAATTGTACTTATTGCGATTTTGAAGTTAAAACCTCCGATCACATTTTCATATATTATCCTGCTTATTAATTAACCCCTCTGGCTAATTTTTTCGATTTTGGGAACAAACAACTATAATCCGTTGATCCAATTTGTTTTTGGGAACAGCTCATACGGTCTAATAGAAATCGTTGTATCTCCCTTAGTCTTACGGTAAGAAATATTATTTAAGCAGTGTTAAAAAAAAAACTCGACGCTTTCTATTCAAATCTAGAATTTAACCGTAAAAAAATGAAATCACCTCTATAAAAACAAATTTTCCGACCGCAGTGTGAGAACAACAACAACTTATATGACAATAATGATTATAATACATTTGTGGAATAAAACATGTGTTTTTTGTTATTAGTAATTTTAATTCAGTGTTTTTACGATAAAACTTAAGGAGAGGAATTCATTTTTTGTTTTCTAAATTTTAATATATCAAAAATTATATGTTTATTTCTAATAATAAATTTTAACACGTATTTTATCACCTTTCAAAAACAGTTTTTAGTTTTCAGATACGTTCGGAAATACTCCATTTATTTTTATTTGATTACAAAACGAAAATACTAACAAATTCCCCCACCATCTGATTGCGTCTTTACGAAATATAACGGTTAGTATGCCAGAGGCTTGACGGGTTATAAAACATCCTGTGATATGTGGCAGTATTTGATTCCTTTGAACGGGCAATCTGCCTAGCAAGGAACTAATATCGAACTACAATTCATAATAACACTTGTACTTATTTATAATATACTTATACAGTTATTTCAATATTATTATCTTGTCATTTTTGCTATATACATGTATCTAATGAAATGTAATAAATAAATGTCAAGCTTTTTCTTTACTGAGTCTGAATCTTTAATAATATAATTTAATATTTTTTTATTCCAGGATGTGGTGAGGTTAGTGCAATCCCACACGTCCCATATAGATATAAATATTTTTGTACAAAAAATTTTTAAATGCAAAAATAGATAAAGAAAAACTTTGAATCCCTGGCCGAACACTCACTGAAACCTGAACGCCAAATAAATCGTTATTGTAAAATTCATGAATAAATAATTTGACTCTATGTTATCTGATAACATAAAGGGTTTATAGCAGAGGTGCCCAAACTTTTTTGCCCCGTAGACCACTTGCCAATTTTTTTTTTCCGTAAACCCCCTGCCTGACGAATATTGAATTTTCCTAAAACTATTAATGTCCCATGTGATAATCGTTTATTTTTTCGTAAAAAAATTCCCTTCCCTTGCCTGTCCAACAACCGGGTGGCGGTATAGTTCTTCTGTATTTGCATTGTGCAGACAGGGGCGCTCTTGTGAAGTATTATACCAAATGAAAATGAAGCAGGATAAGCAACGGGAATTTCTTTCTGTAGCTAGCCCTACAGAACTTCCCCTTAAGTTCTTCGTCAGTGATTATTCCGGTCATTTCTTCTTGTCACGTGATTTCCGATTCTTCGACGTTCCATTTCCATAGACAAAATGTCCTCAAACTTAGTTTTTAAGTCTGTGTGAAGTACATTTAAATGTTGATAGACGTTACCCTGGACGTTTTTCAAAAACAAGTTGGGGATCTAGGAAAATTCGCGGCTTCCGATGTGCTTTGCTTTTGCTTCAATATATTAATTCTGGCGAGAAAAGGAACTTATATCTCTGTTTATATACCTTAATAAACAACTTTACGAAATTTAAAAATACAAATATCAAATAAGTAATTTCTCAGTCTATTATTAGTATTAAGTAAACTGTGTTATTTGTGTTGGGTGTATTGTGTCATTTACGGAACTCCTAAATGTTGACTTGAGGCAAATGGGGGTCGACTCGTATGTACCCCATTTGAATCTTGTGGACCCCTAATTATTTTTTTTTCTCGCTGACACGAATCCCCAGCAAGTCGAAATCGACCCCTGAGGGTCCATATAGACCACTTTGTGAACCTCTGGTCTATGGGATTGCATTTATTTTAGTATTTAAAATTTCCGAGCATTGCTTATAAGGGTTAAGGTTTTTCGTCCTAACATCACTCTGTGGCTACAAATAACATATTTCAATGGATGACTGATCTACATACATAAATAAAATCACTGTGGGTGAATTATAACTTCGTGAAAAATACCATCGCTTACGTTTTCAGGCAAAATTTTATCCCGGATTTATTTTTACTGACAATCACCATATTTTGGGTTCTTTGTCAGAGTAATCAAATATTAACAACATTTTATCATAAAGTCGTGTATACTCGTAAAAGTAACAAAAATAAAATCAGCAAAATTACATTTACATTTTTACAATTTTACCATTATTAAGGCAATTTTATTAAGAGGAATCGTCAGGAAAATAAAAATGATATTATCGGTCTGTTGTCGAAAGCATCAGGTACACTATTTTGCAAGCGAAGTTTCCATTACAACGGAAGTTGGGATTACTACACCATAAAGAAGAGAGTGTGAAGATTTGAAATGTAGTCTGGTTAGGTCCTCTTGAAATTTTGTCTCATTCTCACCTGAAAATATTGTGATGTAAGTGTACAGGTAATCCGTCTGATTGAGTTAATGACCCATTCTGACGATGACATTAACCAAATGAACTTTTAACCGCCCGAGCCCTTAGCTCCGTAGTTCTTTCCACCAATCCGCCGGGTCACACGACTAACCGGATAAGCAATCCAATTTCCGCGTCAGCGAGGGTGGACCAGGGGGGCGGTAGACGCGGCTACTAGCGCCACCGCCCCCCTGCGGCCGCCCACGCAAAAGAAGCGGTAATGGCGGATTGGTGCTCACAAATGACTTCCTGTGGGATTAGTTGGAATGTACGAAAACTGAGTGGATACTGCCATCACATAGGTATCTATAGACATAAGTTGATTGGGATTTTTTTGCTGTCTTAACTATAAATATGTATGATATGCACATGGTAATATTTTATTTATACCTGGTAGGGAGTGAGAGCTAGGAAGGAGTAGGAGATTAGAAAATAGATTAAAATGTATGAATATTTTCAGAAATGTCATTAATGAACGTATGCATCATTTGTGCTTTCTGGTCTATCAGTAAGACTTCCCGAGGATAGGGATCCCGAATTCTGCGTATTTATTAGTTATTTTTTAATTATATGTCGATTATAAAATGGCTGCGTTTGTTCATCTCAAAAACCCCCTCATCGGATGTTCATACTTTCTTGGGTAGTCTTACCGACGGCGTACGGAAATTTACCTCCAAATAACATATTAGCCTCCGCTTCCTGTGAGTTCCTGGGAGGAAGACAACATTTTTCTGACAAGGGCGATTCGAAAAGATCTCTAAAAGTACAAATAGTTCTCCATCTCTTGAACCTTTGAGGGAAGCCTACTGCCCCGACGACGGGGTGCCCTTGCCCCCGTCCCTGCAGTCACAGGACGCACGATCTTCATATCCCGGCTTATTATTCCTTAGAGACTCGATTAACTTATTCATACGCTCTTTTAGCACGATTTTCTCACTGTTTTCAAATGAACAGAGGTGCCATTATGCTATTTCATTACGCTTGTATTTACTTTTTTTATAAAACCTCCATTTTTCGTCACATAGCAAATGAAACCAACTATGTGTAGGCTCCACGTGGGATCATTATCATCCCTTATCGATCTCACCCTATTATTCTTATTCTTAATAAAATAACCTCCAACCAACCAAAAATCCCTAACGACTCATTAAAGTTACAATTCCATTCTACGTGAAACGTTAAAGTAAATTAGTTTCTACATCGTTAACAAAAGTTCTGATGATGAACAGAAAATATTTTCGTAAAAATCCATTTAAACCTTTTTTAAGTAACTTGTAAGACAAACTTTGTAATCTTATTTTAACTCCGTTTAAATTAATTGTATTATTTCAAACGTTTCTGTGCAAGGCTTCACTGAATTAATAGATTTTAAAAATCTGATGGAAAGATTTTTTTTTTAAATCTTCTCGCTGCTTCTCGGATTTAACGAGATTAATGTTAATGTCCTTTGAAATCAGAAGGGGAAGCAATTTTATTCCTTTTATTAAGTGCGGGGAGCCCAAGAACTGCTAATCCTGTGGATAACCAACTATAACAAGAATAATATAATTATTGGGTCACGTTAAAGAATCGACGATTTTTTAACCATTGAATTTATCTTTTAAAAGAAATCATAGAATATATCACGCTCATACGAATAACCTGACAATATATTTATTTAATCTCCTACTATCATCACACTTAGCTGTAAATGTTGCTTGTGTCGTGATGGACGAATTATTAAATAAAAATTATAAAAATTAAACGCACGACGCGCCTGGGTGGGAATCCGAAATGATTTCAAATCAGCCACCGACCAGTCTGAATTATTAGTTTGTTATTTTCCTCGTGCTTTTAGAATCCTCCACTTATCCGCCATTTCAGTAAAAATCATTTTCTTTCGAGATATCCACACAATAAAAAACCTTTATTTTGATTGAAGTGGTATTTCAAAGATCAATAAATTGTCACTGACGAAACCCCGAAACACGTCAAGACTTGACAGTAAACGTTTCCATTGGAATTTAGCAATATTTTTCGCCAACTTCATATATCCAAACGTTTTGTATTCTAAGAAATCTGCAGATCACTTTTCACGTTTTTAATTTTGCTTATTCATAATTTAAATACGTGAAAAGTAAAATTTTTTTCAGTAACATATTATTTTGGTCGCACGGAGTAAAATTAATACTGTTAATTTATTTAAATCCTTTAAGGACGTGATATCCTAGCAAGTCATTTCCCAACAAAATATCAGTAAATTCAAAATATACCGGGACACGTGTTCTTGCAGCTACGCTTATCCTAACAAATATAACGACGAAATGCGAAAATATTATAATTTTTATGAACACGGATTACGGCATCCTCATAACACATTCTTGTTTCACTGATTGTAATGACTTTTTTAAAGAAATCTGTCGATTAATTCTTCGTTACAGGCCTGCAGTCCCGTTTTCAACAGGAAAACGATTATTTTGACAAGGTTTTTGATAAATTATCAATATTTTATATCAGTAAGTTTTCTCGGTGTGCCATATCCAAAAATCTGATTAAATATGTTATTAATTTGCAAATTAAAAGACATGGCTAAGTTCAGTTCAGCTAATAATTATTTTCCCAATCATCGGTACAATCGGCTTTTAATCCCTAATAGAGCAACACTGAAATATTAAACTGATATGATAATTATGTTGAATCCTTTTCCTGGAACAAGAAAAGAAACGAGCTTTTGAAAATCTGCGCTAAAAATGGAACGCTAATGGCCTAAAATCCGATGTTTTAAATCAAAACGGTGACAGTGAATTTGAATGGCGAGCGAGATTTTTTCCTTCCTTCGTTGGCAACACTGGCAACCCCAAGAGCTTTGTTTAATCACATGATCTTTATTTTATAAGGACTGCGATATTTTTTTACGAATGGTTGTTAAGTCTGGAATAGATTTCCAACTGTTACCGACTGTTTCAGATGTTTCTTATCATTTTATAGGTTTACGCCGCCGAGTATAGTAATAGAATGAAACATCGTTTCAGAAGTCCCAATCAGCGAAACTCTTCATCATTGCACAAGAATCATTTTCCCTTAATATAGATACTAGCAGGTGGATATCAAATTCTTGTATGTACTTCAATTAAATAAAAATTACGAACTTTAAATCACATGAAAATAATCTGCTCTATTTACTCAACTATTTTGATGCCACGAAACAATTCGGAATTATTAATGAAATTACTAATATTGTTTATACCGTTATTTAATAACGAAACAATTACCAACGTATTTTTAAACCTATGGTTTCTTCGTCAGGATAGAAAAATTAAGATGCTTAGAAATAGACAAATAAGTACCCACCTGTGGATAAAAATATAACAACGAGCGGTGGGAGAAGATAATTAATTAGTTTTTAATTGTTTAACAATTATAAAACAAATATAATATTCATATAACCATTTTTTTAATTATTAAAATAAAATCAGTGAGCAACTGAGGTGCCTAAACAACGAAAAACTATTATGAATAACAGTTATTCATGTGAAATAAATTTAGGAGAGAAGACTATTTAATTGACTTTCTTAATTATAATCCCATTGTATTTGTATAAAATTCATTTACTGTCAAGTAAGACAAGACACCATTTTGTTCCATATTTATCAATATTATGAATTTAAAAGTAAACAGTGTTTGTGAATGAATTACATAACATTGTTATTATAATGTTCATTTATGTAAATTTCAATAAAAGAATGGATTGGAATAAATCCTTTACTATTTAGATCTAGTTAGCAAGCAAAAAACGTTTTCAACATGTACAAATTTGGGAAATGTTACCTTCTGGTTCATTTTAAAACAGCTGGGTTCACGTATTACATAATTTACCAATTCATATTTGAATAAAATCACGTATGTTGAAATCCCTTTCCTTGTACGCGTTTCCTCTTCCACGAATAATTTTCCCCGACATTGTAACGAACATTTTCTCGGAATAACCCTGCCGCTTCTACACAATCGGGGAAACTATTTTTTTGTCAAATCGGACAAGTTTCAAAGGAACACTAGTTGTTTTTACGACCGAAAGAAAACGAGATTTTTGTAAGGAAACAAAAAAACGACATCTGCGACCGTTCAAACTTCAAGGACAATCAGTTTGTCATTTGTTAAAACGTCGCCAAGTGGCCGTCGAAAGTTTCCTCAGATTTATATATTATTTGGGGGGCAGAGCGAAATATGACTAAGTTCATTGCCAGTAGCTAGCATGGATATAGAAAACCTTGGGATGGGCCTTTGAAATAATCTCTGAAATTTGTATTTCTTTTGTTTAAATTTTTGACAGTTCTCTAATCAGATTTTATGATTTTTCATGTTTTCTAACGATGTTCATTCGAAAAGTAAATTACTGATAAATAATTGATCCTCACACAAATATTTTAGGAATATTTATTTATTTATTACACGCCCTAGTGAGCTTTTCTTAAAAAAAAATTAGAAGCTATTTGTATCAAAGTAAACACTTAAAATTAATACAATAAAGAAAAATAACAAAAAACAAAATTCATAGTTAAAATGTGAACAGGAACTAAGAATCATCATGCAAATAATTGAATTTAAAAGAAACAACAACATAATAGTAGAAGCGAAGAAGTTATATGGGTGCGTATGTCTATTTGTGTCTAGAAGAATAAAAGTGATAGAATATACAACATTTATACTGATTAGTTTTAAGATGAAACATATCACCCAGATCAGAATATTTGTTTCCGAGACTATGAAGTCTCGGAATCGGAGAATTTTGGTAAGCTAGTGTCCTGGAGTTATTGAATTAAACATGGGAACATGAATATTGATAAATTGAAGTAATTCGGGACAGTCAATTTTAAAATGTAGTATTCTCTCTAACAGAATTAAATCTGTGCTTATTCTTTTTTCTGAAAGTTTTAATAGAGACATTTTATCCAGGAGGTAATTGTAATCAATGTTTTAATAATAATAATTGGATAATTTGTAGAGCGCCGTTTTTTGTGAAAAATCACCTCAAGGGCGCTGTACAATTTATTTCCTAGGATCTACATTTGTTATTTAGAAAAGATACCAAAACATACTTACCTGGCAAGTCACTTCCAACAAACACACTTATATTAAAAAGTTTATGCTTATAAAAGATAGAACTGCACGCAGAGGACACTATATCAAAAAACACTGGTCGTCGCATGATCTTAAGTCTGCTATAGTTTTTATTTTAATTTAAATGTATTTTAACTGTCTTAAAAGCCTACAAATTGTTAGTTGTTATCATTTTTATTTATTTATTTTTAACTATTATTTTTATTTATTTTATTTTTAGTATTTTTTACATTTTGTTAATTTAAATTTAAATTGCCGTCAACTGTGAAAGTGGAGGTTTCTGAAATTATGGATACGACTATCTGAAAAGGTGCGTTTTAAGTTTAGACCTAAATTCTGTCGAGTTTGTATAGGAATATGCAATTTATAGTTTATAAAGCATAGAAACTTCCGTTGAGTCTTTTCAATTTTATCTGAATGAATATTGAAAAATGTTCAGCTTATAATGCTACATATATAATTTCCCGTATTTTTCATGGGTCTGTAATTCTATAATAATATGGAATGGTACACTTAGTAAACTCTATGTCAACGGTTTGCCACGATATTCTTTATCGCCCAAGTTAATGTTTCATGAAACTTGTGATGATAAATTATCGGGATGGCAACATTTTCAGATCTTTTTGCAATAACTATCGTAAAGTTTTTTTATCGGCGGCTTCACTTTATCGCTAAAATCTTACATTCTCTTCTATTAAATTAATAACAGGAATACCACAGATCTTACAACAAGCAACACAAACGAAGATTTAAGGTTTTATCCCTTACGGAATTAAAATAATGCTGACCTTGTTTTATTGCCACAATTATTTGTTTTACTATTTTAAGGGCTGAGAAACATAATTTTGTAAACGAAACTATACAGGGTAACTGATACTCGATGCGTAATAATTACGAAATAATAGACATATGAGACTGTAAATAAAAAAAATCCCAAAGAAAATCAGGAATACTACAAGCTTATGAGAAATGAAAACCAATTTATAACACCTAAATACTTTTACAAGGACCAAAATGCAATACCATTATATTTTTCAATTCAAAAAAGTACTCGAATCTTCCTACTGAATTGCGCTCTACTGACCAATCACAATTTTTCAATTTATTCATAAAAATATTAATTTACTGAACAAACATTAAAATTATATGATCATTATTTATTTCAATTATTCCTTTGAAAACTTGTCTCTAGATTCTACCAAATCATTATTTAATACATATTGCGACATTTATAAGTACATAATATGTAAATCTATATAAATAAATGATAATTCCGTAAGTGTTTGCCCGAATTTGAATGGAAGTCGGGCATGTCCGAGGAAGACTTAACGCACTGTGGAATAAGATACAGTAGTGAATAAAAGAAAAAGTCCGCACTGAAGAGATAACTCTGCACTAAAATGAGATACGGAGTCTATTTAAATTCGCAAGGTAATAAAGTGTACTTTATTTATTTTTTAAAATAATATTAGTTTCACCTTAAAATTGCCCCCAGTTTTCACATACACTAGATTTCACAATCTCAAAATTCTAAGCCATTCTTAACACCGATCAACGCCGGGTACTCGTCAGCGGTTTAGCCGTGTTTGGTGACTAGATTTGAATAGCCAGTCACTTCTCCACCTTCCTCTTCCTTTTCCTCATCTCCTTCCACTCCCCACTTAGCCTTACAATACACTCCAATTGGGTATGCTATAGTCTCACTAGCTCCAGACGGTTGGGAGTAGTTGGGACTACTCCTATAAATGTACGGTATTCACATAAAAAGTTATTGTTTTATACAAAACATGTGTACAACCAAATCAAGAATCGTGGCTCCCTTATCAGGCACATGAATTCCTCTTTTCTGATAAGTTATATGACCAAAAATGCTCGTAAATAAGATATTTTGTAAATTATAATGTGAATAAATATATTATTTTTTTAAAGTTAAACTCGCGATTACAAGACAAGGTGTATATGCAAAGCACAAAGGAAAAAAAATTATTATAAACAATAATGATTAATTTTTGAAAATTTTAAAATATATTTATTTTATATAAAAACATAAATATGTTATACTAAAAAAACTTATAACAATGAAAATGTTAACTTTTTAACGTAACTACCCAATTCAATAGAGAAAAACGTTTCTCGTGTTTGAGTTGGGGAGTAGTGTCATTATAATGTACATAAGGTAAAGAAAAGAATGAAAGTTTTTATTTATAAAGTAAGAAATAAACAAAATGTATATAGCATGATGACAAAAGTATAGATAATGAAAATACACAGTAAATGTAAATAAATTTAAAAATATATTTATTTACATTTAACATTAATTTAAGAATAGTAGTAAAATAAAAATGATATTATTACATTTCGATTAATAAGTAGGTAGTAGGGTAGGTGGTATAAGTACATGGATTTATTTTATTCATTTGGAGTAAACGGAGCTGATAATATTGCAAGCGAAGGTACATATTAAATTGCGACAATAAGCTATACATGTTTCATCTGCAGTGGCTTCCACCTAGTAATACATATAAGTATGTATATCTCTGGCGTACACACTACACAATCATTATTAAGAGGCATTATTAAAAATAATCGATAAAAAAATGTAAGAAAGATACTGTCAACTCGCTTTGTTGATTACTGAAGACCCTCCAACATCTAAGGCAACGGCAATACGTGTGATGTTTTCTTTTATCTTCGAAAAGAAAACAACAGTTTTTTTTTTCAATTTTTACTGTCTCCGTTACAGAAAAAAAAACATTTGTAAATGATTTTTCTTGATTGAATACCAACACCTCCACTAATCGTCCTTAAATGTTTCACATCATGCACCAGACACTCTTGTATACAAATTCCATACAGTAGCTCTGGTAGCTTTAAATTGCTTACTAAATCACCTGTCAGCCAGTTTTTTTAGTACCTATTTAGGTGTGCTTTGTTCCTCGTAAGATAATGGTTTAAAATAATTACAAGACTTTTATCATAAGTACAAAGGCGCGAGGTACTCAATAAATTTCAGTTAAAGGGAAAACAAAAAATTCAGTATTATGATGATTTGCTGTTTTATTACGCAGAATATTTTCGTGAGATTTTTACGCATCTTTCCCTTTTTAAATATCAGTAAACCCTATTTGAAATGTTTTGTTTTTAAGGATATTTACTTATAGCTTTTCCGCAATTTCAATTTCCTTTCTCATTCTAAAATACGTGTCGTCGGTGCCACGACAACTCAATACAATGGCAAATAAACACATCTTAATAAAGTCATTAAAAGTTACGAAAAAAAGCCTATAAACCTAACCTAAACTATTTAATTTATTTATTTATTTTTTCATGTTCTCCATGAAACGGTTATACACCAATATATCATGGAGAAGATTACAAATTAAAAGGTTTACACAGGCAGTTTTACTATTTTGTCACATGCGTTATCAGATAGTTACTGAATTGTCTGTAGATGACATTGAAAATGTCGATGGCTAATGCAGAATCGTTAAGCAGTTGAGTCGCTCTGTGTATTGGCGCGTTCTGATAGGCAGAAGTCCTCGCTTTCGGAGCATATAAGAGTGCATTAATCTAGTTTTATTCATGACTTTGTATCACTTTTCAAAAGTGTGTTGATTTGTCCCTGTGATAAGTTGTCCAGTTACTGTTTCGAAATATTTTAAAATTCAAAATTAATATTTTTTTATTCCATAACCTTTTTAAACCATTTTTTTACAACATATTCAAAATAGATGGTCATTTTTTGTATCGCCGGTTCCGTAACAACTCAACATATTGGCAAATTACCTTTATAAGATTTTTCACACCTTTGAAAAATCTTATAAAGTCATTAAAAGCGATAAAAAATGCTGTATGTTGTGCGCTTAGTTCTTCAAAACCATGCATTTAATTTTGATAGGGTTTTCATTTTCATTTAGGGATTTTTTCCCAGAAGGTTTATATGTATAATACGCGCATGTTATATTTACAGAAAGTAGAGAAAAGTCGATGTTTTGTAAAAAAGTCGTAAAAAATATTTTTGGGCGCTTAAATTGCTAACGCTGGCTAAACCTTATGAGAAACATCCAAATAATGTAGTACGGAATTATATAGCTTAAAAAGGCCTACAGAAAATTTCAAGATGCTACATGTCTGTCCCATAAACGCTGGGTACACGTCAGTTAGTTAGAAATAAAGAACGAAAAAAATATACAAATTCTTCCCTTTAAAAAATCATTTCTCAATTCATTTTTACAGCAATACCGCAATAACTTGGTTACTGTATATTTTAGTCCTTCACGGTCATAAATAAAATGGAAGCATATTGAACAATCAAACCGTTTTCACGAGATATTTTATAAAATCTCATTAATATAATTGTGTATTAACTGAACAACCCTCATTAGCGAGCCGAATGCGATTGCCTCCTTCCCCATGCTAAATAGGTTTCCTCATTGGGACCTCAAAGGACGTGTTAGCGACGCCATCCGATCCCAACCAGAAGGCAGACTTTACAACTTTTCCAGCGCAAATCAATTACTTCTGCATCGGAAACTCCATCTACAAAGGCATCTACAGATGGCGCATCTTGTTCAAAACATTACAAAGACAAAATATTCCGATATACAATATCAATACTAATTTTTTCTTCAAAATATTACATTTGCAGTACAAAATACACGAAAAATGAGTATTGCTAATTTATTAAGAATCTCCGTTTAAATATGGGATTTCAGGCCATTTCCTGATAATCTTTTAGTAAATTACTAATTCACCGTAACACGTGTTCAAGCACGTGTATTTTTTTATATTACACGTATATTTTTGACGTGATAATATAGTGACGAATTGCGAAAATATTAGAATTTTCATGAACACGTGTTCCGGCATCGTGATAATATATAAGTCATTTACTAAAAGTTTATAAGGAAGCCTTTTAATTTATACTTCAAGGCCTGCAATCCCGCTTTTAACCGGATTACCAATTATTTGAAGAGATTCGCATTACTCATTTGTCTCCGTCTCTACCATGTTTCTGTGTTTTTTTCTCTATGGTGCTAAAGGATCTCTATTATTTATTTATGGATCTTACGATTGGCCCGAATATTATTTTTCTATTACAGTATCTACTCAGTAAAATTCGATATTTTTTTATATTGCTTCCGCAGAAGAGTCCCTTAGGACTATGGGATTCCCATTTTGAAGTGATGTCAGAGGCTGAAAAAGGTGGGGGGAGGAGATAGAAAAAGAGGAATTTTGGGATGATCTGTTCACCAAACATAGCTAAAGGCATTTCAGGCAATGCAAGTTTCTATTATTAATGGTGGTCTTTAACCATGGCAATTAGGTGATTGTCTACCACTATGTGAAAGAATTTAATTCACTACTAATTATTGGCTAAAAATTATTAGTAAACTTTCACGAATCATATTAAAAGATAAATGTACAGAAAAATGGTCTACAATTGATATGCACTTAAATAAATCCGGTTGTGATATTAGATAATAATGAGAAGTAAGTGTTTATGTTGTATTTTAATAGTTTATTCGTTTAAATTAAAAACATTCGTTCACTTGGCGCCATTGTTATTGATGTCAGTTATGTCGGTTATTTTTTTCTTCCCTCAAAACAGAAAATATGATCCCGAAAACCTGAAATAATGATTGGTTTAATTAAAAAATTATTTTAGAAAAGTAAAAATATATTTTAATATTATATCAAAAAGTGGCGTGAAGAAAAGACGTCAAATTATCCGCTTTTTTAATGAAACAGCTATTTTTGCTTACTGAAATAGTTAGTATCTCATTGTGTTCTAACTCAAACAAAGTTTTTTTTAAAGTGTCTATTAATTTTTGTCACACTTTTATATATATTAACCAAAAAATACTCGCAGTTAACGCGAATTTTGATAAACTGCCTAAAAATAGTTTATCGGAACTTTTTGTGTTATTTTTAAATTTCTTTAAACAAAAAATCTTTTTAATTCTATTTTTATAAAATTCAAATATTTCAAACCTTATATTATAAATTCCTACCTAACTTGGCCCTAATTCTTTGAAAATCTATAAAAAAACATCGAAATTTTTATAAAATTTTGGCCATAAAATATTTATTATGTTCCTCGTGGAATTTATTGCCCATTGAAAATTCTCTAAAGATGATAATTTTCTGCGTAATGGTGGTTTATTCATTAATTCAATGCAGCTACTGAAAATATTTGAAGTCTTGAGCTAACTAAGGTCATCTATTGAAATCCAGGATATATGGCAAGCCTATATTCCAAGATTATATATTTTTGATCAGAAAATCATTATTGTGACTTGCGGGTTTGAGGTGATATCCGATTCGATAAGTAATATCACGTTCAATTCAAATACAAAATCAATGCTCAAAATAATCATACTTAGTTTCTATTGCTTGTCACTATAGCCAGACCTCATCAGTAAACAAAACACGCTAATCCCCGCCAGATAACATCGAAGTCGACTAATCTTGTGAAACTATACTACGTTACTTTCGTTAATTATACTATTATTACAATAAAGCCGCGGGTACACGTGTTAGTGAAAAATGGTGCTTTTGGCGAGTAGCTGGCATGCTAACTACTCAATATGCAAACGCTAGCTACAGGCATGCTGACTACGCACAATTCTAGTGTTATGCGCAGTGGCGAAACTATAGGGTGGCAGGGCTGGAAAGTTACGTGCCCCGCGGGGGCCGGGGCCCCGGCCGCCGCGGGACCGCGGGGCCGCGAGCTCAGAAGTCAGAAGTAACCTAACATTTTTAACAAAATTTACTAAAAATTATATATTTTACATAAGTACATAAAATCAATTAAAGTTAGACACAACTAAAGGCCATATGGGTACAAATTCAAACAAATTATTAATATTTAAACGCATTCATATGAAAAGGAAATCGTTCAATTTTGGAACACATCCATTGGTGGATGAATTGTTTGTCGCGGCAGTTTGGCGGCGCGGGCGAGCTAGAGAAGCTCGGGGTATACCCGCATTTTGATGAGCATTTAGTATTGGACATCATTATTAATCAACTGAAATCGCGTTTCCTTCCAATGAATGAAATTGTTTCCAATTTCAGTGTTTTGCAACCTGCCACTTTGCAAAATTGAAATGACACTGATCTCTTAAAAAAAACTCTAGAATTTGATGATATATATAAAAAAGACATAACTGAATCATTAGCCAGGGAAATTCTCAGTTTTCGGTCCACCTTCAGAGACGAAATAAAAAAGGCTTCGTGTATTAGAGAACTTGCTGATTTATTAATAATAAATAATCATATTATGTCGTGCAGCTTTCCTGAAGTATGTACTGCATTAATGTTATTTGTTACAATTCCTATGACTACAGCTATTGCCGAAAGGTCATTTTCGGAAGTAATTAATTTTAGTTTCGAAAATGAACATAAAAAAACATATTTAAGAAAATCAATGGGACAAGACAGGCTACGTAATTTGGCTATTCTGTCTATTGAAAATGCAATGGCCCGATCTTTAAACTTTGATGACTTTATTGATTCTTTTGCGGAACAGAAATTTAGGAGAAAAGAATTTTATTGATAAATATCTTGTAAAGACTAAATTGTTTTTCATTATACCTACCTACGTAATACCTATGCTTTTATATTAGTAATACTGTTGGGTAACTTATAAGTTATTTAAAAAAAAATCAATTACAACGTGACTGTTATTTTTACTGGGGGGGGGCATCCAATGAATTTGCCACGGGCCCCCGATGGTATAGTTTCGCCACTGGCACGTAGCTGGCTGAGACGGAGGTCCCGGAAGAAATAAGAAACAAACTGCAAATTTATTTTTGTAAAGCGGGAACTTGTAATCCACACCCACTTGTAGCTGCGAGATAGTGAATAATGAATTTGAGAGTCTTTTAATCGCCCCACCGAGCCATTTAGATAGCAAAAATCTCAACATTCAAAAAGCGACAAAACAACGCACGCACGTTTTCACTCTGCTAGCTACTGGCAAATCACATTCAGACAACGCTTGCCACTGGCCTAAGATATATTATCATGCGAATTAGCATCTGATACACATGCCACTGGTATGCTGAAGACCGCTACTAGCTTGCTTTTAAGCGAGCTGCTAACATGTGTGTCTACTGCTTAACCGTGGTGATATAATTTCAAATTCCGTCCTATTCCAGGTAATTGGTTAAAATTTTCATAAAATTATATTGCCGAGATGATAAAATCTAATATATTATAATAATCGCATAACAGCGATTTGAAAATAAGGTCAGAGCGTGACGGGATTAGCGAATCCGCCATCTTTTAATTTGCTGTCACTTTTCCCGCCTTTATCCGCAGCCAAAAAGATGTCTTGTCAAAATGCAAATTCGGTGTTGCCGCTCCCGCGATAGCCCTTTTTCGTAATTGCGCATAGATTAAAAAAGGTTGTTGGGTACCTGCCCGTTTTACGGGAAACATATTAAAGTGTAAAACAGGGGCGCATTATTTCAAGGGGTGACACGTGACATCCAATATCCTAGTATTAATAGTAATCCCCCTAAACATTTTTTAAAATTATAAATTATTTAACAGTAAATTGAAACATTGACATTTAAAATTCCCGTTTTAGGACTAGCAAATTGACAATATTAGTACATATATTACAATATAACTAATTCACTATATTTATACGAGTAAAATATTATATAAAAATTAAACCATGCTTTAAAAACATAGTACATAATTTAACCAAGAATTGTACAGTTATTTTACAAAGTTAGTTAGTTACAAAAATATAATTTCTATTAAGGTGATGAATCGGGCTGCTAACAATAACACTCCTTATGTAAATGTCAATGAGGTTTAAATTCCTGCTTAACACCAGCCGCCTGTTTTTTTTGCACGAAAAAATAAGTTAATAAATAAATAGTTTTTAAGTCTAAGAAGATTGAATTTGTTTTTATGGTATTCTGGAAAGATAACTACGTTTTTTAATAATAAAAATAAGTAAATTATTTATTTATATTTATTCATTTTTATTTAAGTACATAAAACAGGCATGGTGCCCAAAAATTTACATACATGGATGTTTAAATACATAATAATAACAAAAATAGTAATAAAAGGAAAATGTAAGTAATATTAATATTAATATTAATCTTTTATAATAATATGTAAGCTAAATATGCAAGTAAAATAACAAATAAGAATGGGTAAAAGGTAAATACAAATATGTTCATAAAAGATTTGTTATTGTCACACCTGTACTGGTGAGACACTGATTAGGTAGGTACAATGTTGCTTCTCTTTAAATAAAGGGCTTCATCACAATATCAGCTTAATATGATTAAAGGTAATACATTTTTTTGAAGTGTTTAAATTGGTCATTAAAAATGTATATTTCATTATTATAGCCATGTATAATAGGGTGGAACACTTTTGTATGAAAAATTTTTTTTTTTCGAAATTCGAATTGGAATACCAGGGAAAAGTTGCTTTATGTAATTCTAAATAACAGTTCTCAATTTGGAACTTCTAGCTCGACATCTTGAGGTCCCGCCGGAGACTTGAAATTTTATTTTTTAAGTTTTTATAGACGTTTTGTATTAAACACCCTATAAACAAAATAATAAGTAAATATAATATGTTATGCATGAAATGATAAAATAAAAGTAGATTTTAATTAATAAAAACATTTATTTCAAAATTTAACACAGATTAAGAAAGTTATGTTGGTATGAATAAAATCATTTTTTATAGCAAAAAACCATTTTTAGGTTCAAACTTTGGCATGAGTTTTCGAGATGCTAATTTAGATTTTATGAATCCCTCCCGTCTTATCTTGTCGAATGCACTTAGAACTGCTTCTTTCACAACTTTTACAAATCTTTCCACAGCCTGGGTATGACAAGTCAGTCTCATAAACTTCAACAATATCTTCTCCATTTTCAATAAGATCTTGTAACTGACCATCGGAAATATTCATCAGTATTGAGGGTTCGTATATATTTAGTTACCAGTCAATCATGTCTATGTAAGAACATGCATTTAAGTTCACTTTTGGCACCTCAAAAATGCGCGAAACAGATTTTTTATTAACTTGACGAGCCTTTAAAATGCGTCTTGCAGCGAGTTCTCTAATGTGCTTACATGGATCTGTTATCATACTCAACAACAAGTTTTCTGGATGAACGAAGTAACTGTTACAAATTATAACAGGGTCCACTATCACTAACAACTCGTTAAATATCTAGTGCTGTTAATGAGGTTCCATAAATGATTTGAACCATCTTTGGAGGATGAATGTGTTTTGATATTAAACCAGACAGGAGCGTATGATTATACGACAAACGTTGCTAAAGTCACAAGATTTTGTTGTGGATTTTCTGTAGAAATATACAAATGCAGTATGCGATTAGCTCTTGTCAACCAGCGGGCATGGGGTAGTTTACCTGGGCTTCTCTTTAATAAATCCAGGAGACCAGGATCCATTTATGACAGCAGTAGTAATTTCTTGTAAATATTTCTGGTCTGTACTGAGATCTGTGGATATTTGTGGAGGTTGTTCACCTTCTATCTTCTCAAAGTTAGCCACCGGCAGCGTCTCGCATATCTCTAATGCTTTACCAATTTGACCTGCAAATGATTTAGGTCCTGCAGTAGGGTCCATCCAAATAGGTAAACAAATGCCTCAATGGTAACTCATTGGAGTGTAAGAGACAAATTATCCATTGCAATGGTCGAGATAGTCTGTTTTCCCTGTATTTGTGTTTTTTCCATCACAGCCAACAGCCATTAAACCATCTAGTGATATATTTTCAGTCGTTAAAAATCTGTGGATAGCTCTTTCAATATTTCTTGCACTGCCCGATGTTGGAACCCCATACCCAACATAAACAGTACCTGGTTCTTTTATAATCGAAATATGTTCCTGTTGTACAATCACTCTAAGCCTCTTCGATCTTTTTAAAACAGTTTTAGCCGTCTTGTCTTTCTTTCCATCGAAATATAATGAAGGAATTTCTGTTACTCTTTCTTCGGTTAAAATTTGCTCGCGTCTCATTCTGCCTTATTGTTCTCAGTTTCATCCTATCTATTATGCCTCATTTCTTGTTTGAGGGTACGTAATCTTCTATTCAGCAATTTTTTACTATGGATAATATCAGTTCTTCCTAAAGCCATTAGTCAGTTAGTGCGTTGGTCTTCTTAAAACATTTGTTCCTCTTTTGGAACTTTTTTTTCTCTCAAACAAGTACAGCTTACAAATTCTTGACATTTACTTGCAGCTATGTCAAAAATCTTTCTACTCTGTACTCTAAACTCTTCTTACTTTTCTTCCTTAAGTTTCTTCAAAGACTTTTTCAAATTATAACACTTCGAGTGATAACTTTTTAGTAACTGTAAGATTATTTTGTGTGTGACAATTGGAATCGAAGATTTTATCCACAATTCTTCAATTTTCGTTCAAACTACTACGGCAATTTCCAAATACGTAGGTTCTTTTGTTGTGTTATTCCTTACTTATAAGTCTTGTCTAACCCATTCGTAGAATTTCATCACATTTTTATACGTAGGTAGGATATTCTCTTTCAACTCTGCACTTACACCAAATATCGGACATTTTAAATTTTGTCTTCTAGAATTCAGTTTAATTCACTTAAAAAACGTTAATCAATAAGTACTCGTGAATAGAATTGACGCGCGACCTTTCACCTGAGACAATTATCGACAGTAGTTTAAACAAAACACTGCATTTCGTAGATTGTCAGGTGCCGCTTTCCGCTTCGTCCCGCATTTTGCACCTCTGTTACAGCGCCAAAGTATATTAAAATAAAGAAATATTTGATTGCAATAGCTAGTTAACTATATTTGAATATGTTTTTAAATAAAATAAACCTATTTTAATAAATTCTGTACTATATTCTAGGCCGCGCAAATATCCCTTAAACTGTCGTTTTTGTAAATGTTCGATGTCTTGGCGGGGGCTCTTACCGTTGTCTGATATTTTTTATATTTTTAATTGAGGTAATTGATGGCAATTGGCAACTTAATACAACTATTCCAAATCAGAATTAGAAAAAAAAATATTTCGTTCCGCCCTAAATTGTATAATGTTATAATTTCTTAATGTTCGCGGTAAATGGGAAAAATATCCTGTATTTGTGTGGTAGGCTTTAATATAGAAAATGTCTTTCATCCTCCGTGTTGATTTTCTTGATGGTATATTGATGTTAATTTGGGATAAAATGTTTGGTGTATCAACTGATGCATGTATAATTTTGTGTAGGAGCAGTACGTCAAAAAGTTTACGTCTGACCGTCAGTGAGTGTAGTTTGTAGTGCAAAATTCGGTCATTATATGTTCCAAATTGACCAGATAAACCTTCACGATAAGCAATTACACGGGTTAGTTTCCTTTGTATGGATTCAATCCTATAATTATGAATCTCATAATTGGGAGACCAAATTGTTGATGCGTATTCGAGAATACTTCGCACAATTGATTTATATAATGTTAAAGTTTATTCTGTACTTTTAAAACAATTTGTGACTCTTAGCGTTAATCCTAACACTTGTGATGCACTTTTTGAAATTGAATTCATGTTTACTGAAGCTAAGTGACGAGTCAAATGTCACGCCTAAGTCTTTGATTGAAGTTGTGTTTAGTAAAGGGATATTGTTAATGTGATATGTGTTTGAGAATTTATTAATGTTCTTTGTGAATGAAATTACGGCACATTTGTTTTCATTGGAGATGTAATAATCAATATTTTTTTAAGGAAAAATACTGGTACATATTAAATTATTTAACGGGTTTGGAATAAGTCGATCTAGCGTAGTGGTTGGAGCAGCTGACCGGAAATCAGAAGACTGCGGGCACAATTCCCGTCGGTGGCATGTATTTTATCTCAAGAGATTTTTTCAATTTATATGAGTAGATCAGGATAATAAATTGTTATTTTTTGTGCTATGCATAAAAACCTAGGCTTTTAAACATTACTTTATCATTAAAAAATAACAAAACTTATTTTACGTCTTTAACCGTTTTACATCGCAAAATCGATTTTCAAACCTGAAATCTTCACTTAGTGCTTGCTGTTTGTTTTTTAATATATAGCATAAATTAGGTATTACTGACAGACCAAACGTACGCGTTATTTACGACATAAATTTAACATTTTAAAAAAATTTGCCGCACAGACAAAATAATGACGGCGCAATAAAACTTCCCCTAATCTACGACTAAGCATGGTCCCGGGGTTAAAAAAATTACCAAACACGTCGTTAAAAAATTACCAGGATTATTTCCTGACGGAAACACCTTTGCCAGCAGTAATTCAAAAAGTTTCGGGAGCAATGATGCATAGGGGGGGGTGTTGCCAGAAAATTAATTGCGGGTAATTTTAAAACGAGAACAGTGTCAGTCAAAGCAAGGTAAACGGTACCCACGAAGTTAAATTGGTAATAATAACAATTAATCCCTAAAATATGTTTTCAATGTCAGATACTTAAAATATATGAAAGAGCATAAGAGATTTATTATATAAATATGAGAAAATAATAGAACTAGACTCAATTTCTTACATACTCAAAACATCGGTACTTAAGGCGAAGCACTAAGAAGGAATGTAAAATCATGTGTTTTTGGTTTGAAAATTTGATTGCATGGAAATATTAAATATAATTACATTAAATACTGCAAGTAGAATACATCTCGGGCCTTTGAAATAAGTGCTTTTATAGGCCCAGAAAAAAATAAAGTATCAGACCTATAAAAACTGCTTTAAAGTTCAAAATCTCCTATTTTGAACACCTTTTCTGTTACGTTCTTATTGTATAATGTGTCAGACTTAGTTCTGGACATTTTTTTTGCTTGAACTTCACTTGAATAAAACACAATGGCGATATTGTTTTCTTGCGTTTGTGCGCTTAGTTCTTCTAAACTACACAACGGATTTTGATAGGATTTTCTTTATCAATTAGATGTTTTTTTCCAGAAGGTTTATACATATTATAAATGCATATAATTATTATATAAAGTAGAGAAAAGTCGATGTTTTGTAATCAAGTCGTAAAAAAATATTTTCGTGCGCTTACATTACTAACGCTGGCAAAGTCTTATGAGATAAATCAAAATAATGTTCTACAGAAATGTATATCTTAAAAAGGCCTACAGAAAAGTCTAATTTATTTATTTATTTATTTATTTATTTACGGACAAATAGTCCATTAACAACATATTAATTACACGAATAAGTTTTATAAACAGAGATGACAGTGAAAGGAGAGCATATATAAATGAGGAGCGAAGACAATAATAATGACAATAATAATATAAAAGTAAGAATGGGAGATAATAATAAGTCAAAGCATGAAGATGGTTCAAAGGGCATTAGAAATTAGACATTGCGTATTGACTGTCGAAAGTCATTTAGGCATATACCACAAAATTCAATGCTTTGACTTGACAGTGAGTTGACAAGTCTCGACATTCTGGACAAAGGAGAATGGTATCCATAATTGGTAGAATGTTGATTGACGAATAGCAATTCATTATTTCGGAGTCTACGGGAAGGGATATGGTATATGTCTATCTCTTAAGGATAAACCCCAGCTACGCCGGGTTCACGTTAGCTAGTTTAAGGATTTTTATTGTTAGCGGTCCGATTCAAAATATTACAAGACGTATCGCCTTAATATAGTATTTTAATTTTGCACCATTATACAAATCTGAATATTTTTTATCTGTATTGATTTTTCATTCATGAATAATAATTGTAAACTCTTTATGTCAAAGCTCTTAACCTTTTTAAAGCTGGTGACAGCTTTTGAAATATTAACATACCAATTTTGATAATAAATCAAATTCTCGTTTGTTTTACGTAGAAAGTTTAAGTATTTGGAGAATCTATCTGCAGTTTCAAAATATTTCTGCTCTGTGAAAAAATGCCTTTGTTTGTTATTATATTTTAGGCTGGTTCATTTCATCTGGCTAATATTAATAAAAGTACTTGTTAACCCCTTAGGCTAATTGGTTCGGTTTTGGGAAGAAATGTTAAATTGATCGCTTTTCGGAACAGATCATAATGGTCTTTGAATTTTTTTTTTTTGAAATTTTAAATGTAGACTAGTTATATCAAAAAATTAGCGTCCTTGCGAGAGCTCTGAAGGGGTACCATCAGTACCTAAAACAGGGCGGGGAAGTGGTGGGCCTCCTCCAGATCATATGGTCTCGTGGAAATCGTTGTATCTCCCTTAGTGTCATGGTGAAAAATATGAACTAACCGATGTTGGGAAGAGAAAAATCCACACTTTAAAATCAATCCCAGAAGTTAACCACAGAAGAATTAAAATATATACCTCTATGAAACTTAAAGTTCCGACCGCAATTAGCGAAAAATTCTGAAACTTGTGAATTTTAAATTCAATAGTTTTATAATATGAAACGGCAAAAAATTATTTGACAGTAATGTTTATAAAACATCTTCCTATTAAATATGTTTTTTTTCGTTATCACTAATTTTACTTCAGTGAAAAACCGTAACGTGAGCTATTTTTTAAGCTATTTGCTTGATTTAAAAATTTTACTTTTGAAAAAATATTTTTAATTCAAAAAATAAAATTTGAACGCGTATTTAATCACCTTTTAAAAAAATTTTTTTTTCGAATATGTTCAGCAATTTTATATTTATTTAGTTTTTATTAAAAAACGGAAATAGAACGGTCAATATCCAGAGGCTTGAGGGGTTAAGGGTCAACGACCTGAATTGATTTTCATAAAACTGCCGCCATTTATATTTATCAATGAATTGCCAATGTTTACCAAGATTTTTATGACTAATATTGTTATTTTCTTTTTGTTACAGGTAAGTTTTATGTCATCTATAATATACGTAGTAATATTTATTGAAAACTGTTAAAGAAGGGGTAAGTTAAATAATTAAATTAATATTTATATTTACTTAAACACGCCACGATAAAATCTCATTGAAAAGTATTTACACTGAAAGTTTTGACAGCTAAAAGATTTTCAAACATTTTCACGGAATCTTGTGTTTTTGGCTTGTAGATAAGGAGTTAGGTCTAAAGTTTCTAAGAACTATCCATCATTTCCTGAGAAACTTTAGTGTCATTAGAAAATATACAGGTAGGCGGGTTCTTTCTTTCCAAACACAGCCTGATCTTCAACAGGTAGCCTTGAATAGTCACCCATTAATATTCAAATTCTGTTATTTCATGGCAATATCACGAAAGGTGTCGTGCCTTTTTATCAAATCCCAAACTTTGCTTATACACTTTTGTAATATTTAATTAACTGAACGTAGCGAAATCCTGTTTTAATTCGACTTTTTTGCATTTTGTCTGTCCGTAAATTTGTTTATGGGTTCCATTTCAAGGTGTTGGCTGTTTTAATAGTTCAGTCAAGATTAATTTTATATGAAATCGTCGTAAATATTGGGACTTTCTAATTAGCATTTTTTACTCAATATTATGGTACCTGTCCAAGGAAAGTTTAAAAAAAGAATTTGATTTTTATGATTATTCGACCTTTTTTTTGGAAAAATAATTCTTTCTTTCAATTTTTGTAAATTTTACATATATGTATAGGTTATAATTAAGTAGGTAGGTACTTAAGGAGGTATCTATTTACATATCTTATGATTTCAATTTATTTATTAAGGACGTATTGCTTCGCAGAAATTCAACAAGTTGATTTTCAAGTTCTGTGAAGGTTATTTTCAAGTTCTGTTGTTATATCATTATTGACCAGTTGTTTCACAAAACTGAAGCTGACAAAGATGAAAGAACTTGAATAGAACCTTCACAAAACTTGAAAATCAACGTACCCCGTCCTAAATAAGAGAAGATTAGAAATGTTATTTTTTGGACGTGATATTTACTGTTAACATAACTTTTTTGTGAGGATATCATTATCTCGATATTTTACTAAGAAAAGAAGACAATAAATCATTATTATTATAACTACTAACTTAAGTGTAACTTTTCCGCTTTAATTGTAAGATTTTATCGATTTTTCTGTCCCCACAAGTGTTTTAATCTTCGAAGATATTTGTGGAGACAATTTATCAAAACATATACAACATGTTTTTTGCCAAATGGCAGAGTCAGTTGCCGAAATGATTGTATTCGAAATTTTAAACTGCCGCAAGTTAAAAAAAACGTTTTACAATATTGAGCAAGCTGGAAGAGTGAATTATCAAAATAATCATACGTTTTTGTTAAGCCAAATATAATTTACAACTATCTATCCAATACATTAATAAAATCAGCAAACAGAGTTAACAACGTAAAGCTATAACTCAAATTTCCGTTTAACATTTATCTTGAATAGTATCAAGGATAATCTCATATCTCTCCATTTTACTACAATTATTAATGTCCTTCGTTAAAATAAGTAATTGCAGATCAATTAAAACTGTACACAAGTTATTGATTGAGTTTCTTGGTAAAGTATTGTAACTGGAATAATTATTTATCCTGCTCATCAATCTTGATGCATGTATTTGTAATACATCCTTCATCCAGTTTTCCATCGCTCACTTTGAAGTTCTCCCGAAGGATATTGAATTCAAATTCATTAAATGTAATTGTAATTCTACAATGCTGGAAAATTGATTTATAAAAGGGTATAACATAAATAATAAATAATAAAGAAGAGGAAAATGCTTTTAATGTATTCAATATACATAAATTCTAAGTATTTAAGGTCACTTTATCACATGTTTCATAGGCTTAAACCATATTCACCAAATCTGTCATGCTGTGGCCATTATTGTAGAATATTTCAAATTATTATACATATTTGAAATTCGTCGTCGGTAACATTCTGAGCTTTGCCGGTCGCTAAAATCAAGAAATTTCCCTAATGGAAAACAAATAATGACCTTTTTGATCAAAGGCACAACCTTATTTGAATTTAATTTTAAACTCTGGTGATTTTACGTAGACCTTTTTGCGAATGACCGGCCTGTTTCCGCGTTATGCCCTTGTAGGTACATTTTGGGATGGAATATTTTACGCATTACGGTTATAAGGTACAAACTTTGTTAATTTTCCACTTTATGAAGAGCATGCCGAGAATTTTTGAAGTTTTTCTGGTTTGTCAAATAACCTCACCTTGCCGATCTACGAAGGTAAATATTTTGCACCGTTTTCTTTCCTTAACTTGTTTGACAACATTGTCAGATTTTTATAAGAGATATCCATGAAGTTTCTACCATTTTAGTCATTTGTGCTGTCCTTCGTGTTTTAAACTATTCGATGAATATGAATAGTTCATGTTAGTATTATGTGTTACCGCAACAATTGTCTGACTTCTATAAGTAGGTGTCCATGAAGTCCATGTCATTTTAGTACATATTATATACTAATTCATTTGTCCTGTTGTTCGTGTTTTGAACCATCCGATGAATAGTAATTTATTTGTGCTGTCCTTCGTGTTTTGAACCATCCGATGAATAGTTCATGTTAGTATTATATTTTACCGCACCAATTGTCAGACTTCTATAAGAGGGTGTCCATGAAGTCTATGTCATTTTAGTCAATATTATATAGTAATTCATATGTGTTGTTATTAGTGTTTTGAAATATCCGATGAATAGTTCATGTTAGTTTTATGTTTTACCGCAATAATTGTCAGACATTTTCATCAATTTAAATCCCTACATAACTTAAGCTTCAATAGATTCGATGACCTAAGGCGACATTATTTACGAGAGCCTCAGCATAATTAAAATTTTACAGCATTTACGTTAATGTCATTCACAATTTTGCAACAAACTCTTAAATAAGATTTCGAGGGGTAATAATTACTTTTAGCATCGACAACGTCGTTCATATTTTAATATCTAATAATAAACTGACAATCTGATTATTAATTGGCTGACTCAAATTAATTAGTGGTCTGTATTATGATCATGATTGCATATATTTGTCTTTTATTTATTTATTACAAATAATACAAAATTTCAAATTATAACACTATGCAATTTTTATAAGGTACGCTCCAGTAAGTAGCTCGTGTTTATGAGAGGAGTAAGTATATACAACAAAAAAATAATGCTTAAAAGGTGATATGTAAACAATATTCAAAGTCTTATTAAATAACTACAAACGTAATACAATAAACAAATTCAATATACATAATTCAATTTTAAAATTAACTACAAACATAATTCAATACACACAATTTACAATTCACAATTAGAGAATTAGTATTATAACAATAGCCAAAAAAAATTAAATGGAATAGAAACTTCACAGAACTTGAAAATAAACTTGATGTGAAACAACCCGTCCTAAGTATAATATTAAGTTTTTAAATTAATATTTTTTTATTTTAAAAAAAAACAGGTAAAATAGATTAAGAAAAAAAATCGTTTAAACCTTTTAAACATATAACAATATTTTTTTTATTTATTAACGCCCTATTGGGCTTTAACAATATGGTTATAAATTAAATAAAAAAAAACAACAGTACAACATAAAAAAAAAAAAAAAAATATAAACCATGAAATACAATATACCTGTTGCATTAGTATCACGCTAACTAAAGAAACCTTCAAATAAAGAGTAAAAAAATAAAAATACATTCATAAAGTGAAAACTTAAGCACATGATAACTCATAATTTACATACAAAAAGTGCTGAGTTAATTTAACTTTAAATGTGTCAAAATTCAAAATTAAGACATCAGCGACATCTATTAAATCATAGCCAAGTGTATGTATTCTCTCTATGACAGATTTAAACACGAAGTTATTATATTATGTAAATAATATCTTAGTAGATACACCAATATCCATCAGACTGATCAGACATGGAGCAACCTTATAAACTATAAAAGTACTCAGAGTTGCATCTAAAGATAATCCGGTGGCAGTGGCGAAAGGTTCTACCGATCTTCGTCCGTAAATGGCGTGCTTGGTTTTGGGAAGATTTGAGATTTTCTCCCGTCGCGCCGCTTTGCAATAAAGTAGAATTACCGCCATCGGTGCACGTGAAAGTTCAGGACTTTTTACATCAACGTCAAATGAGTTCAAAGTTGTTGGCAAATGGAAATGATAATGCATGCGGGGGAGACGTGAACTTGGTTCTCAACAAAATGAACAAGAAAAATCATTTTCCATTTAGCGATTTGTAAAATATAACTACAAATTAATATTTTACAGAAAAAAACACGTCGATATCTTAAGAAAAACTTACGAAATGGATTAAATTTGAAGAAAAATTTAATAAATAGTAATAAAAATTAAACAACGATAACGTAGTCATAGTAAAATGCGTTTTGTGGACTGGCAATATTATTAGTTATTATCTACTTCGGTTAGAAGATTTTTTATTTTTTAAATTTACCTGGATACATAAATCCCTAGATTCCTACCCACCCCTCATACCTTTTTCCTACCCAGAAATTTCTATACTTCCTCTCCTTAAAAAGACCCTCCACACAACATCCCCAAAGATGACATAGGCCCTGAGGGAAATTGTTTTCTGAGGCAAACATATATACAGCCCAGTTGGAGAGGTCAAAGGGTCTCCCTAAACCAGCCTCTCCCGATCTGGCACGCCACACAGCTGGTGGGCAGGTGCATGCCGAACACACCTCACCCGATGAAGCCGGGTACCCTTTCTAAATCACCAAACGTAGCGAGCCACTTGGGGTGACCTATGGCAGAGGTGTTGGTTATTTAATAAATGGTTCCCGGGGCGGCGGTACCCAAACTAGACTCCCAAATTATTGCCTACCATTTCGATTAATATCACATTATCTTCTTGGTATAAAATACACTTGAGCTTGGAAGTATCAAATAAATGCTTTCAATGTATCTCTAGCAGTTATTATTTCTATAAGTTATTCTAACGTGGGACTCAACTAGAGTGAGTTCACTTCCCAGAAATCGACTGTACTGATTCAGGTACAACCGACATGCTATCTCTGTCAGATGGTGCAAGTACCGCCAACTATGGAAAACCCTTAAAACTACGTTAACTGGATAATAATAACATAGATCTATAGACTCTACCGACATCTGGTGAGCGTTATCGAAACTACAACCAAATTTCAACACTACATTTCTCTAAACCAATAAACTACGTTGGTTGACAATAATATACCATGTTACTTCAGCGTGATTATATTCATATTTTAGTAAAACAATTCTTTTAATCTTTGAAGCCTAAAATATTACGCTATTTGCGACTTTCTACTGGACGATTATGTTTTTAAAAAATGAGTTTTATGTGATGGAACTAAATTAGGCGTGGAAGAAATAACTTACACTAACACAAAAAACACGTAGGAAATAATAAACAACCACTAATGCAAATAATAAAGTAAATAATTGTTGTTTTAAATTGAAAACACTTTTATTAGTAAAGTGTCATACGCCATGCCTAGCAAAATCGTTCTGCTATCCATAAGACTTTGATCAAATACACGCGGAAAATTCGATAACTCTGGTGGAAAATGATATTCAATATGGCTTCTTCTAAGACTGTTGTAGAGCGGAAAATATATGAGAGTAAGTAGAAGTTATTGCTTGAAGCTTTTTAGAGCTTGGAGTAACAGAACCAATTTTAAAATTTAGTTTTATCAAAGTCTGTGGGTAGAAATTATTTTTAAAATGTTATTGCTTACACCCACTTTATTTTCATTCGCAACCATGTTCTTCACTATCCCTTATCAAGTTGTCTTTAAACTAAAATAAATTATAATAATTACACTAAATTATTATAATTTATTTTAGTTTAAAGATAAATTATAATAAGTTATTGTAATTATTATTTTAGTTTAAATAACTATGTTTTTAATTATTGTTATTATTATTTAACCCTTTATTTTCGCCTGCTATGCCTCAATACAAAGGACTATCACATCAACACCGTGGTTACAACAATCACCCCATTTTTCCAAAAAATATATATTTCCTCATTTATTCGAATGAGAATTGGACATTGTTTCGTTCCTTCTCACCTTTTTAAAATTCACGTGATTGAGTCCCCAGATTGAACATTTTTTGAAGTGGGAACGTTAGATCACATATATTTTGGTTGACCCTCTCTGAACAAATATCCTCTCTTCTATCAAGCCTTATCTTAAATTGCCTCCCCTCCATTCAACATCTCATCTCTTCTATGTCTGAACGTGACTCCAAAATTCCATATAATTATGAAATTTGCCCATTTAAATAAAATTAATATGTAAATTCACCTTCCTTCTATCCATAATTTGAAATAATTGCCTAGAAAATCCCTTTAAAGGTGAAAGCCAGAATCATTTGAAAAAAACTTTTCTTCTACCAATTACTCCGTTACTTTGTATCATTTATAACATTAGATTTTTCTCTTCTCGTTGTATAATGTAATCATTTTCATAAAGTATAATGAATACAGCTGCTTTTGTAAATGTATTTTTACAACAGGCATTATGATTTTTACCCATATGAATCTGAATAAACACTTCTGAATTTTTTTTTGGGCTTACAATAATCTTATTACCTTTTCTATACTACCAATATTGCCACTTTAAAAAAGAACTAATTATCTGTATAATACATAAATATATGTACAGTGGCTGGCCAAAGTATTAGTTACACTGCAGGTTTTTTTTCTTATCACTTAAGAATTAACAGCTTTTCATCAAAATGACAATTCAACACACTTTTAAAAAGTAATATAAAGTCATTATAAAATCATATGCACCGTACCTACGTAACCTATTTATTCTAGTTTTAGTTACTTCACTTTTTTTTACTTTATATCACTCTTTAAAGGTGTGTTGAATTGTCATTTTGATGAGTTATCCGGTCACCATTAATTTGATGCAGTTGTTGCAATTTTATTTCTAATAATTATATCTATAACTTTATGGTAGTATTATCAAAGTTTACATGGAGAAAAATGAGTGTTACTAATGTATTAAAAATCTCTTTAAATTATTCGTGATCCGGTAAAAAACGTGATTGCAGGCCCTTAACAAATGAATCGATAGGTTTCCCGATAAACTTTTAGTAAAATACCAATGTATTAAACACAGTCATATAACAATCCAAATATTTTAGCATTTCGCTAAACAAGTGACGGAATATTATAAGTGTCCCGTGGTCCTGACCCACGGCGTAGTCTTGACTTGATTCGACTTGTCACTTTATTTTCTTATATTATATCTGCCTTATGTCTTTGCTTTCATGTACCTTTGTCTAATCCTGTATTTTTCATTTTTTTTTTTTTTCATTTATTAATTTTCAACGCCCTGATGGGCTTTTACATGACAAGTTCATAATACAGAGACGGTTTTATAAATAAAAAAGATAACTATAAAAATATAACTAGTAAACATCATATGAAAGGTATACAGATAAATTTAAGCAAAGATAGTGCACAATAAAAGAGAAAGATTCTAAGTTGTAAATGGCATAGAAATAAACTAGTATGTATGTTAGTAATTACAAAATTTACAGGTGACTAATTAAATGTGATGAATAATACATGACAAAATGCAAGATACATAAACAGAAAACGGTAATAGGTTTTTACATTGTAGATTAATATAGAAATACACAAATATGTATATACAATAGACCCTATGTGATGCTCCATAGATATCAAAATATTCTACGTAAAAATATTGTTCAGATATTTCTTGAATAAAGGTAAACTTGTATTGTATTGTTGTACTGTATTCGTGTTATTATATTGTAATTTGGACGATGTCCGTTAATAAATAAATATATAATTTATTATCAAGGCAAATGCAGGTGCAGGAACACATGCACCGGTATATATTATCAGGGCAAATGCAGGTGCAGGATATATTATCAGGAAAAATGCAGGTGCAGGAACACATGAACCGATATATATTATCAGGGCAAATTTAGGTGCAGGAACACATGCACCGATGCTTTTATTGCAAACATAAATTTATTGCCAAATTAATTAATAAACTTGATAGAAAATTACCTCTAGTAAGTCAGAGAACTAGAAAACGAAGAGGATAACGCTTCACTGCGCCTTGAAATGATCGACAAATTCATGAAGTTTGCTTGGAGAAATAGTACAAAGTAATGACGCTAGTTAGGAGTGCGGAGAACGAAAAATATTAATGAAGCCGGACTTACTACTTCTGATAAAACAACCAGGCGTCGTCTTATAGAAATGGGGTAACTGTAATTGACGCCAAGGGAGGCTCTACGAAATATTAAGGCCGGATTGTTTCAGAGAAATTAAACAATTCATCAAATTTCAAAGTTTATTTCCAAGTCCATTTGAAGTTCTGTTACTATATCAAAATGGACCAGTTTCTTCACAGAACCGAAATAATAATAGAATTTGAATAGAACTTTCAAAGTCCTTGAAAATTAACTGTGAAATTTGATGAATTGTTCAAATTCTCTGAAAAAACCCGTCCTAATAGATTTTTTCAAACATTTTGTATTTTGCTTTTTCTCAAATACGTATTTAAAGTATAATTTTTTTTTAAATTATACAAGAAATTCTTACTTAACCTTAAAAAACAAATAAAAGTATAAAATCTCACGAGTTATACATATCACACTGTTTCCAAATGAAAATAATATGATTTTTGCATGTTTAATAAATAATTTGCTCACCTACTGTATTGTACTATATTACTATATTATATCATGTTTTCATCATATGTTGATTTTTGTAAATTTCTGCTTATTTGTGTGTTTTTGTTTATTTTTTTTATTTTAAAAAAGAAAGACAAACATTCCAGGATTACGAATAATCTGACAATATTTGAAAATCTCCTACTACCACCACAGTAAGCTGAAAATGTTGCTTGTGTTGTGATGGAGGACTTAGCCAGCCGAGGAATTGAACACACTACGCCTGGGTGGGACCCAAACGCGATGTCAACTCGGCCACCGACCGGTTATTAAATTAAGTTTTTTTTCTTAAGGTTAATTACCTGAATAGTTATCATTTTTATTTTCTCTATTACTTCCCACATATGATTTCTAAATTCCTCCCGTTCAAAAATGAGTTTTATAGCAAAATATTATTATTTTATATTTCTATTTCAGTGGGTTAAGGTTGAAACTATTTGTTAGATAATAGGCGACCGTAATGGAAGTTTGAAAAAACTAAGCGAAGATCATTTTTTGTCTCCCTTTTTATAAACGCTCTTTGTTAAAGTGCCCTTTTGTATCTGGGAAATGTTTATAAATGGGGATTCTTTTTACGAAAACAACAAGGGGTGTCAAAACCTTTTCCTACTTCCCCAAATAACAAGAAGGTACAAAAAGCCACTCAAGGCAAAGCACCATGTCACAAGCTGTCTATTTAGTTGAAGAATGCTCGTCTCTAAAATGAATACCTCAACAATGACGTGACAAACTTTGGACAAAGGCTAAAATGAACACCGCACTGCTTATCTTATGAAAGATTCGCGTTAACTTTTGGACAAAGTTTTCACTGTTTCCTGTTAACCTGAATTAATTATTCACTCTCGAGTCTCGAAACCTTTTCTCCTTACACCTCTGCGGTGACTCTTTCCAACAACTTTTTTATTTCACAAAGTTTTATAGTAACTTCAATATTAAAATCTCTGCAAACCGCAAGGAGGCGATCGGAATTATTTGTATTTCATATTTTCTTTCCACCACGCCTCTGGCTTTTCTGCTTCAATTGAATCTAGTATCAAAATATCGTTTTACCACTATGCTGTAATCAAACGTTTGAAAAAAAAATTGTATTGAAATAACTTTTGAAGGTTACTTACATTTATCAGTGTAATATGGTAACCGGATAAATCATCACAATGATAATTTTTTTTTTTTTTATAAGACGCAATTACTTGGTGGTTAGACATTATATTTTTAAAAATAAAACATCGTGGTTAAATACAAAGAGATTGTTTTATTTTTAAAAATACAATAATAATTCATCACATCTTTAAAAAGTTATATAAAGTCATGGAAATAAAAACTTTATTAACTGGGTTAAGTAGGTTAGGTTAGGTTAGGTGAGGTTAGGTTAGACTAAAAAAAAATTTCATCGTTTCTAATGACTTTATATCACTTTTTAAAAGTGTGTTGAATTGTCACTATGTTGAGTTATCGTAGAATCGTGTAATACAGGGTGTATCGGCACGTACCCGACAAACTTTAACCAGCTATTCCTTAGCACATTTGGAGTAAAAAATGTTATGGGCACTTTGCTGTCCGGTAACATTTTTTTTCAATTAAAAACAAAAAATTATAAAAAAATCCACACTCCGTCACTGTCATTGGCATTGTTTCTCGTGTTCAACAGCTGTTATTAGCAAGTGTGTCTAAAAGCGTCTTCGCTCTTTCATACACACTAAATAATAATAGTTCAAAATAGGACGATTGGTGCCATGCCATTTCGTTGTGATTGTAAAAGCGCGCCAATGTAGGTACGTACGTATATTATTCAACGAAACTCGAATAAAATATCGCCAGATGGGTTTTCAAACTGTGACAAATGATAAAACAGTGGTGACATGTGGTGAAAATATGAATGATAATGTTTTTATTAAAAAAAAAAGTTACCGGACAGCAAAGTGCCCATAACATTTTTTACTCCAAATGTGCTAAAGAATAGCTGGTTAAAGTTTGTCGGGTACGTGCCGATACACCCTGTATATCATTGAAGAAGAAGATAATACTAGTTAATAGAATATTCATTTTGACTTTTAATATCATTCAAAAAGATAGCTGCCAAAAATATGAACAAAAATTATTTGCAAGATAATATTGTTAATTCTGAATTTGAAATAAATAATTAGGTCGCAATGGCCGAGTGGGTAGGTAGCTATGCTTGTTCTGTTTCATGTTTTGTTTAGATTTATTAGTATTATCTGCTTCTTCAATTAAATATTATTATTTTATCCGTAGTTTAAGATTTAAATAAAACCACTTTGCTTTCAATCACAATTTTATTTATTAACTTTACAATTACGATTCACTAACCGGTTTCGCTTGGCTAAAGCTTCATCGGGGTAACAATTTGAACTGGTGACGCTTTTTGTCGTTTCAAATAAAAATAACAAATAAAAAACTAACCAAATTTCATAACATTTTCTCAAATTGCAGGCCAAACCTTTGGTTTTAAAGAGGTGTATAATTTAATTATTCTATGGTTAACTTCTATATTCTATGGTTAACTTCTATATTCGAATATAAGGGGTGGTTTTTTCTTTTTCTAACACCGTTTAGATCATATTTTTCACCATGACAGTGAGGCAGGAAAAGATTTTCGTGTATTAGGCTGAGAGGTTAAGCATCTTATTCTGGCTCATTATTATTACTAAAAAAATGTTGGATTCTGGGACTAATAAGTTCGATAGTAAATTTAGTACAAGCCTTAACAACCAAACGATTTTATGCGGCTTAGCTGGGTATCATTGAAAACCTCTTTTCCTATTACGTGAGTTGATTGTTTGGTTGATTAAAAGATACGAAAACAAAGGGACGAAGAGCAAAGATCAGAAGATCAGATAAACAAATAATAAATGCTTGTTTTTCTCTCTGTCTCTTCTCCCATTATTTTACCCTCACAATATGTGAAATAACTATGTGGACCTCTTAAACAAAAACAAAGGCAAGGTCTTTAATGTTCAATCAATTAGAATCATAAACGGAACTTTTATAATTTATTTGTATCTGACTTAAAAATATTAAAGCTGACGTGGTCCGAGTTCAAACACTATTTTTTTTATTATTTTTGAACAAGTTACAAGTTACAAGAACAACAATCTAGCCAATTTCATAATTCTGTTTAAAAAAAAAACGCTACTAATTTTAGAAAAATCTTTGGTTAAATAACGAAAAGCGCCCACTTATACTGTACACAGGTTCCTATTTTTATAATTTTGTGATAATCTACTGTTACCAGCTCTGTTCCGTTTATGTTAAGTATGTTATGTTTATGTTTATGTTATGTTATGTTATGTTATGTTATGTTATGTTATGTTATGTTATGTTATGTTATGTTATGTTATGTTATGTTATGTTATGTTATGTTATGTTATGTTATGTTATGTTATGTTATGTTATGTTATGTTATGTTATGTTATGTTATGTTATGTTATGTTATGTTATGTTATGTTATGTTATGTTATGTTATGTTATGTTATGTTATGTTATGTTATGTTATGTTATGTTATGTTATGTTATGTTATGTTATGTTATGTTATGTTATGTTATGTTATGTTATGTTATGTTATGTTATGTTATGTTATGTTATGTTATGTTATGTTATGTTATGTTATGTTATGTTATGTTATGTTATGTTATGTTATGTTATGTTATGTTATGTTATGTTATGTTATGTTATGTTATGTTATGTTATGTTATGTTATGTTATGTTATGTTATGTTATGTTATGTTATGTTATGTTATGTTATGTTATGTTATGTTATGTTATGTTATGTTATGTTATGTTATGTTATGTTATGTTATGTTATGTTATGTTATGTTATGTTATGTTATGTTATGTTATGTTATGTTATGTTATGTTATGTTATGTTATGTTATGTTATGTTATGTTATGTTATGTTATGTTATGTTATGTTATGTTATGTTATGTTATGTTATGTTATGTTATGTTATGTTATGTTATGTTATGTTATGTTATGTTATGTTATGTTATGTTATGTTATGTTATGTTATGTTATGTTATGTTATGTTATGTTATGTTATGTTATGTTATGTTATGTTATGTTATGTTATGTTATGTTATGTTATGTTATGTTATGTTATGTTATGTTATGTTATGTTATGTTATGTTATGTTATGTTATGTTATGTTATGTTATGTTATGTTATGTTATGTTATGTTATGTTATGTTATGTTATGTTATGTTATGTTATGTTATGTTATGTTATGTTATGTTATGTTATGTTATGTTATGTTATGTTATGTTATGTTATGTTATGTTATGTTATGTTATGTTATGTTATGTTATGTTATGTTATGTTATGTTATGTTATGTTATGTTATGTTATGTTATGTTATGTTATGTTATGTTATGTTATGTTATGTTATGTTATGTTATGTTATGTTATGTTATGTTATGATATGTTTATGTTATGATATGTTTATGTTATGTTATGTTATGTTTGGTTTATTTATGTTACGTTATGTTACGTCATGTTGTGTAATCAATTTTATCCTGTAATTTGTTGTATTTATTAATAAGAAAAATGTTGTAATGTATGGCCAAGATCACTCTTAATGGGTGAAAGCCAATATAAAGAATAAAAAAAAAAAAAAAAACAACAACAATCTAAAACCATTATAGTATATGTTTTTCAAACTTATTTTCTTTTATTTTTTCAGTAGCGAGCTGAAACTGTTATTTTAATGTAGAAATCCGGGAAGACAAAAGAATATGCATGTTTTTTTGTTACAATTAAACAAATTTCTGTGTTATACACGGAGTATTGCTGATGTATCCGGTTAAAACGGGATTGCAGGCAGTTTCCTAATAAACTTACTACAGAAATACATCGGAAAATGTGTTTATGCACCTGCGTTTGCCTTAATAATATACTATGACGCGATCCGTAAATATTCTGATTTTTATGAACACGTGTTCCGACATCGTGATTATACATTCGTATCTTACTAAAAGTTTATTAGGAAACCTATCAATTCATTCGTTAAAGGCCTGCAGTCCGTTTTTAGATTTGATTACGAATAATTCGAATAGATTCTTAATAAATTAGGGATGTTATACATCTGAAAATGTAATAAAGCCGATATATTTGTACAAATTGAAGTCGCATGTTATTAATTAACAAGAGTTGTTCTATAAATGTCCAACATTAACAACTGTCAAAAAGAGTTATCTATAGAATAACTCTTGTCGACAGTTGTTAATGTTGGACAAGAGTTATTCTATAAATGTCCAACATTAATAACTGTCGAAAAGAGTTATTTAAAGAATAACTCTTGTCGACAGTTGTCAATATTGGATAAGAGTTATTCTATAAATGTCCAACATTAACAACTGCCTATCTCTGAAACTTTTCGAAACTTTCAAATAAATAATTTATACCAATCACACCGAAAAGGAGGCTTTCAATTACGAGTGGTTTCCAAAATACCATTATGTTTCCTCTTTCGTTAAACTTATTAATTCACTTTTATCGTAATTTCGAAGTTTGCCCATTTTCAGAAGGCTGTATTATTCAATATTCATCCCTCGTTGTGCCTCCCAAATTTTTCCTATTAGTTTGCAGTTCTCTTCTGAAAAGAAATCCAATAGCCATAAAAGCCTTCTCCTGTAAAACTATGGTCGGCTTCGGCGAATATCATTTCTACCCACTAAAATGGCTTCGCCGCGGCGTAACTTGTAAAATTTTCCATTTATTTTTCTATTATTTCATAGCAACTGAACGGGAACACAAGAATTGTGAAAATACGGTTCTGGGGATACAATTATTGCATCGTTGTTTGGTTCTTATTTAAAATATGATAATTTTTTAACAATCAATTTTAAAAACGGGGTTACCTACCTAAGCAAATATAAAAGGTTAGTGGTTTGGTATATTATATTTTTATCCGAACGAGATCAAAGATCGTACTAACTAACTATATGCATATGCATAGCATAAAGGATAAAAAATAATTATAAGCAATAATTAGTCATCCGAAATACTAATACAAATTGTATGTTAGTTTATCATTAAAAATAAAATAATAAAAAATAAAACAATAAAAAATTATAATAATAACAATAATTTGACAAGTCAAAAATATTTCACAAATAAATGAAGATATCATATGTCTCGACGCCATCTAGTGAGAAATTTAGCACTAACAAAGCCTTTCATACAAAAATAAAGTTGGTTGTTTACAGGTGAAAAAATATAATAAGCAGTAATTGTTGATTGAGATACTAGTACATATTGAATCATTTGGCGGGTTGGAAATAAGCCGACATAGCTCAGCATCAGAAGGCACGGGTTCAATTCCCGTTGGCGGCATTTATTTTTACTCGGGAGATATTTTCAATTTGTATTAGTATTTCGGATGACTAATTATTGCTTATAATTATTTGTTATCCTTTATGCTATGCATTAAACCTTGTCTTATAAAACGTTAGTTTATCATTAAAATATATATATATATATATATATATATATATATATATATATATATATATATATATATATATATATATATATTATTCTATAAAAATCACGTGTCACTGCGTTCGTACACGCTAATCTCCGAAACCACCCAACCGATTTCAATGAAATATTTTGAATCTCAATTTTTTTTCAGAATTCTCATCCAGAAATACATTCAACCCCAAAATTTTACTTGCCTATATAGAAAGCGGTCTGTGGCAGGACAACGTCTTATATTATAAAATGCATTCCAAATGGTTAAGTTAACTTCTAACTGGTAAGAATCGGCTCGCAAAACTCGAAAAGTAGTCGACTGATATCGCTGAAAATTTCAAAGTTGTTTGTTATTAGTGCCAGGAGTGTTTACAAATGTTTAATTGGTAGAAGAAGTCGGGGTCGCACTAGTAATACATTAGTAATGGCAAAGCATTGTGGGGGATTGAGTAGATATATATATTTTAGTATGACAACTCATGTTTCAAAAATTAAAAATACACCGCTTTTCTGTAAGTATTTATAGATCAAATGTAATTTTTTTTTCGAAATTGACGAAATTGTGACATGTCTTAAAAAAACACACTTTGTAATACACCACCTTTTTTAATGTTTAAGTGATGTATTACAATGTGTTTTTTTCATTTAATACAACTGATTTTCAGCTCGCAATTTATTTTCATCGTAATCAATTTTATTAAACGCTAAAAAAATAATAGAAGAAGCTGCCTTATCTGTTAACCTTACATCTGCAATTTATTTGTCGAGCGAAGGCGCATAATAAAACCATTGATTTCATTATTTGAATTAATTAACTCAGTCTTACCCATAGACCATACCACATTCTAATTGGGGTAGGAATAGCCTAGCTATGGCTATTAGGACAAGGTCGTCGCAGTATTATGTACGTCCCATGACCGGTCATCACGGTTCACGTAATAGAAAATTCGATTAATAAAATAGATCATATCACCCTGTTAAATAGCCCCAAGTGATATACGGCTGACGCACAAAAGAATTCCCGAAATTACAACGTTTATCTCAAATCTCCACCGCAAGCAGAATATAATCGGCATTTTGCTAGGGAAACTTTTGTCTTTTTATCCCACAGTATTTTCCAAAAATAAGAGTTGACCTTCACGGGAGATAAATCATAGACATTTGCGGTTTTTAATCATTTAACATACCTTCCTGTGGACTGGCCTACCTGCCTTGTGATCGCTGGAAATAGTTTCAATTTGGCTAACAATCGGCTTTTGTCGGACGGAGAATAGCGCTATGTCCAGTTAAAGAAGAAACGAAATGAAGTTTTTCAATGGAGAATAAAGAGAAAAACACACGTTCAAAAATGTTTTGAAGATTTATGATTAAAATATTCTCCATTGTAAATAGATAAAGGTTTTTTTTCTGAATTTTCTTTCCTCTGGAAACCATTGCTTCAAGTCAACAAAAATTATAAATATCATTCATTATAACATACGCTCTACAGCAGTGTCTGCCAAACTTTTTTTACTTAGTCGGCACACTGATGAATATGATTTGTTCCGGGACACGAATTACAACTGGCTTAAAACGTAAATAAATGTACTTTATTAATATGAATAAAGGAAATTATAGTGTAGGTAATAAAAATAAATATTTTTTCAGCATTTATGTGGTAATAATATTGTGAGTGAGAAGAATGGAATTGATTTTCTTGTTGAGAATTGAGAATTCTGTCAAAACGTATTTATGTTTAAACGAATCAAAAATTAATCTAACATACAAGTGGCCGAACAACACCCTATTAAAGCAAAGTCAAAGTACCCAACTCAAGCCTCCTATCGACACAACGTATCGGGTATGCGTACTCACTCACTCACACTCACTCACGCTCAATACGCTGCGTATATACCAGCCAAACTGTATTTCTGTTTCGAGTCTACCACTTTGTACGAACGTATCGGGTATGCGTACTCACTCACTTACAATCACGCTCACTACGCTTTGTATATACCAGCCAAACTGTATTTCTGTGTCGAATCTACCACTTTGTACGAACGTATCGGGTATGCGTACTCACTCACTCACACTCACTCCTCGCTACGCTTCGTATATACCAGCCAAACTGTATTTCTGTGACGAGTCTACCACTTTGTACGAACATGACAAATATTAATTTGAATATGTACACAGATCTTGAATTTATTAAAAAATGTTTTTTTTTTAAATGAATATGTATTATGTAAAATGAACAGTTTGTGAGTTTCTTCCTTCGGGCTACACAGTTTGGCAGACACTGCTCTAAAAGAACAATTTTCTAAAATGCTTCCTTACAAAACTTACCTAATTTATCCTATCGTTCTTACGGGTCTTGAAAGGCTGACATCACTTTTCCGTAGACTGTAGACTATGAAAACCAAGGGTGATCTAATCAATGTGGATAATTCAATATCGCAGCCTCCAAATGATTATCTTATGGGAAATATTTCCCTTGAATTCTAGTTACTGCATGCTGACAATACTTCCTACGAGAATAAACTAAATAAAATCAAAGCAAACGGATTTATAAAAAGCAAACATATTAAAGTAACTTTTATACATTTTAAATGTCAATTCAATTTTTGTTGACATGGGGAAAATGTTAAAAAAGTTTTTGGATGATTAAATTTAATTATGGTAAGTGTTTAATAGTGAAACTTTTATTATTCGACATCCCAATGTCCTGTTCAATTGTAATATTCTTTGTTCCTTTGCTTTCCTAAATATCTCACCTGAGAAGAATGGAAGAGAGAAGGCCCAAGCCAGTGAAATTCAATTGTTATTAACACATGTCATTTGTTTTTTTTTTTAATCCTATCGTTGTTGAGAGTATATGTTATTAAAAGGCCATTAAATAATACAATTTTTCATTTCCAAGTTTAATCTTGTAAACAGAGTCGTGTATTGAAAATATGACATAAATGGTGATTGTATAAGGTGTACACCTTTTCAAGAAACCAGCTGGACTCTAATAGGCTTTCTCAAAATCACGAGGTAAGGTTTCTTTACTTCTCTCCTGTGATTGTAAACACGATCAATTGATCTTCGCTTTTTCACTTACGTACGAGTTCAATCAATGTTAAAAGTCATTTGGCGTCAAACAGTGGGTATGCCACATGAAGAATAACAATATTATAAATTGTGTGAAATAATTGTTGATTCCTGCCGTAATAGCGTTTAGATTTTGTGAAAGATGGAAAAAAACAATTATTTTATAATTAAATGAACAAAAGACATAAATACTTCCTGCAATGACACTACGTTGGTCTGAATCCAGACCAATTTACTGATAGCGGCCTAATCGGAGTTACGACGTGAATTTCTCCGCTCGAAAATGGCCATGTTTGTTACAGCCTGTGGAGATGTATTTCTGAGATTTGGAACTTGTGAAGCTTTAAGAAAAACCGCTCCATAAACTTTTGATTACAATCAATGGCAAGCAGTAAAGAACATCGCCTGCTGTGGCTGTTTCCAACTGAAATATTGCTCCTCTGACACTTCGAATGTGGTTAAAAAAAATCATTTTACTGCGTGAAATATATGTTATTTTATTTCCCCCAAATATTAAAATCACCCCTTCGAATATGAGATATGAGCATCGATACTAAATACACTAGAATGGGTGTCTTTACACAAAATTGAATATTGAAATGAAATAACACTAAACTGTGTTAGAATACACTAGAATGGGTTTTTTACACATAATTGAATATTGAAGAGAAATAACACTAACCTGTGCTAAATAAATGTTATGTTTTTAATATTACTATGCAAAACCACTACGCATAATATATATAATGTTTTATTATCTTAGGATGTTTTGTTTCACGAAATTCATAAAATTTCAAAGTCCTTTTTTAGTAACAGATACCTCCCATGCTGAGGATTTCATTTACCTATGATTCTAATTTAGTAGTATGGATATTGTAGTAGTAGTAGTAATTATAATTGTGCGATGATAAAATAAAAACAATGTTGGTAGTTCTTATTCGAAGTATGATACAGTTAAATATGACCTCTAAGGAAATACGCTCCCATTAGCTCAGTTGGTAGAGCGGCGTCCTTGCAAAACGTCGTGGGTTCATATCATGGATGTGGCCGTATCTTTTTCTGAGTCAAATTTTCGTTTAAGAATCGCTAATATTGTCTTCAATAATTAATTATATGGTTATGTAATGAATAGTGTTTTTTAAAAATAATTATAAATATATTATTTTTTTTTTTAATCAGACAATTTTTTAAAATTTCCTTCTACCAACCACCACAGTAAGTGGAAAATGTTGCTTGTGTTGTGATGGAGGACTTAGCCAGCCGAGGAAATGAACACACTACGTCTGGGTAAGACCCAAACGCGATGTCAACTCAGCCACCGACCGGTCAAACATGATGTTTTTTGTTCAGTTGGGTGCATTCATTATCAAGATTGTATTTGGGGTCAGTGTATTATATATTTTTGTTCTCCCTATTTTTTGTATCCAGCTTTTTATTTGAGATTTAAATGTTAAGATTTTTCTAGTTTAGTACCATAGTATAGAAAGCTTTTATGCCCAAATGTTGTATAAATATAACTTATTATGCAGAACATATTTGGGAGTAAAATCTTTAAGAGAAAACTCTGTGATCGTGCGAGAAAATTTTGTCTGGCGAATTATGTACAACCACGAATTTCGCCATCGTTTTGAAGAATTGTCAATAAAAAGATTTATGATGTTGGGTGAGGAGCATATATCGACGATAAGATGTATTATAATACTGGGTATTCACTTGCGAGCCGAACCGCGATTCACGGGAGAGGATCATTTCCCATGATTTGTAGTTCGGCTCGCAAATGTGTACCCAGCAGATAACCGACCACCACAGAGGTCTCGTAATAATAATACATGGAAAAGAATGAAACAAGGAGACATAAAGAATATCGGACAGGACTTTGTGGGGGAAATACTATTTGTTTGGGTATAAAGAACTGAAGGGAGTCTAGGAGGTATTCTCTAAACATTATCATCCAAATTTTATCACACCGTAATCATCATAAAATAACTCAATCCCATACGTACGTATAATATTTTAACTTGTACCTATGTTCCAAGAAACCATTTATCTGTTCTGAATGCAATTACTAATGTTATCCAAATTGACCCTGGTAATAAATTACATCTTTGCGATTCTTTCAAGGATAAAGAAACCATCCTGTCACTTTGAATGCAATCAACATTGTTCTCAAAATTTGTTTTGACAGCATCGCCATTCCATTGTAAGAATATTATGTACTAAATACACAATTTGGCTGTCCTGAAATGGGAATCCTTCCCAGTTGGACAGACAAAGGTTCATTATGTTTTGTATTGTTTGTAATTTATATATATATATAAATAAAAATAAAAGTGACGTATATTTTTTGTTAGATCTTGAAAGCCTTTCGGTAGCTTTCTTCCTTGCACTTTAATTATTATCAACCGGTAGCCATCTAGGGCATTTAAAATCAATGGGAATAACTAATAGCGATCCTGTCAATTTTCGATCCATTCTTAGCTATCTTTCTGTGAAAGTTTCCTAGAGATAAAATTGCGGCCATTACTTATACTACTACATTTACATTTTCTTATTTATGTTTTGTAAAAAATGATTTTTCTTCGATGTTACGAAAGTAAGATAATAGTACAGAAATTTTTTTAACATTGAAACGACACGATATATTAAAAAATAAAAGAAATGGAAACAGGTTAACTCTATATAATACGGGATACTCTATCACCATACATTTGTATACGCTCGTTTTAGGTATCAATTGATTGTTTTTATCGTAAACGATAGATGAAGCCAAACCTTGAGATTTTCAAAATAACCCATAAACCATAATAACCCATTTTAAAGTGTTTATAATAAATAACAAATATTTTTTAATTCTCTTTATTTTTTTAATTAAAGAATAGGGGTGTGTTTCCACAATACATTCTAGGGGATGGCGATAAGGGGGGATGTATGGAATGTGGCTGAGCAGGAACTAACGGCGTCTATCGATATTGACGAAAATTGCAGAAATTTACCTAGGACCTATTCTATTCAGAGGGTAGTGTCCTACGGTAGTGTAAATATATCTGGAACGTGCCAAGTGTAATAAACTAACCACGGCTTAATATAGAATTTTCAACCTTATTTACGTCATGCCCCACTTCAACGCTTTCAAAATCCCTCGCCCTCACAATTTCTTCCTCAAATTTATTTTCCAAAACATGTAAACAATTTTCATTGCAGATAAAAGTACGTTAAATGCTATTATTATGGGGCTGATGGATTACGCAATACACACCATGGCTTGGCCTGAAATAGGCTAAGCCATGATAATAAAGCGCGCTTATGGCGTGATCTGTCACAAGCTTTATCCAAATTAACCCCTTTTTATCTATTAAATGAGAATGACATAATTAAATTATCTTCCAAATGATAAGTAAAAATCACAGATTTTAAAAATTATTTTCTTATATTTCCTTTTTCTGTTTCGTTTGAAAGTTGTTTATATTATCTTCAATGATGAAATATTGCAATTAGAGGTTTTATTGACTAAATAATTCCATTATAAAATGTTTGAATATTCATCGGGTTGCAATTAAAGGTTGCAATTAAATTCGGGATGAATCTTGCAATCATGTTTAAAAAATTATGATAATATTGGTAGTTCTTAGTTGAAATATGATACAGTTAAAAATGACCGAAGGAGATAAGTTCGGATTAGCTTAATGATCAGAGCAAATCACCGGGAAGGCTAAGGTCTTGGGTTTCCTAGATGCATACTTTTTTGGATTTTTGTGTTTCACATTTTTCGTTTGAGAGATGTTAATATTTTCTTCAATGATTGTTAAATATTTTCAATGAATTGATCTTACGTGTACAGTTTTAAAGGTTTTACGAAAAAATAAAAATATTTAAATTTTTGTAAAAATTGCCGTTTCTGTGATAAATCATCTGTTACAAGATACGGTCCAATGGTGGTATTTCAAAATGGTATACAAAAGTGCAAGTGCAACCAGTTGAAATAAATAGTCCGGTTCAATCCTGACTTATTCACACCATTGTCCCATTGAGAAAGTTCCACATAACTTCCAAACACGCAGCACTCATAACTTTAACTGAATTTGAATATTTTAAGAACTCTTTGAGTAAATAGTTGAACCATTAATCAAACACGAGTTCTATCAAATTCCGACAAGTAAAACAAAAACAAACTTCTTTCATAATTAATATTGTGAAAACCTATGTACCTACACCGTACGTGCACAACGTATGTAAAGGTATGTAGCTACACCATACGCGCACAACGTTTGTAAAGGTATGTATCTACACACATACGCGCACAACGTATGTAAAGGTATGTATCTACACCATACGCGCACAACGTATGTAAAGGTATGTATCTACACCATACGCGCACAACGTATGTAAAGGTATGTACCTACACCGTACGCGTACAACGTATATATAGGTGTGTCTCTTTTTTTTCTTTGTATGTTTTTATTTAGTTATAAAAAATTAAACTTTTTATATCTAGTATAAACCTTTTAACAACTTATTTCTATGACATTAAGGACACTACAGTATATCTAATACTTATTCTTTATAGTATTTAGGCAAAACCCACGAAAAGCAGCAAAGCTTTTAGCTTCTTTAACATCTGTCGGTAGCTCATTAAAAATCTTAAATCCTTTAAAATAGAGATTATTTTGGGTGCCCGACAAATTTGTTTTTGGAAGTCTAAAATCTCTACAGTTTCTCTTCATACATGTATCTACATCATACGCGCATAACGTATGAAAACGTAATGTACTTACACTTACGCGCACAACGTATATAAAACAACTGGGGTGGCGAAGGAGATGAAGAGAAGGAATATTGATAAATACCTGGTTAGTAAGATCTAGTCACTAACTAACTAACCACCACACCGTTTCCACAGGGGTAGGCAGAAAGGACCGCCCGACAAATTAGACTTGACACACACTACTTGCTTCATTCACTTTCATACATCGTCTCATGCATACCCTACTATTATTCATTATTAACAAAATCTATAGACAAATAAATTTATGTTAGGGTGGTAGCCGCATTTAAGAATTTTTGGTAATTATGGCGTATGATTGATTGCGAGTTACTTTTACACATGGCTTATTATCGCTAAAAATTATCTGAAGAGGTGAAACTGGCAGTCCACAATGGAGAGCTGATACCAACCCTGGTAGTGATATGGCAGTGAACCGTGAAACTGACAGAGGAAGGACGAAAGTACACTAAATGCTGCAGAATAAGATCCTTGAGGCGAATGTATTATAAAATCTTCTATTACCGTGTGAAAAAATCTGAGATCCGCAAAGAATGCAAGAATGTAAGTGTAATGAATAAAATCAATAAAGAGACACTTAGATCATGCTATGAGCATGAATGAATAAAGAAGAGTAAGAAGAATATATGATGCGAATGTGCATTGTAGAAGATGTCGGGAACGGCCGAGGAACGAGGAATAACATATGAATATGAATGAGACAATTAATGAATTTGACTGCAGCAAGAAGTGTGTAGCAAGACCAAACTCTCTGCCTACCCCTGCGGGAAAACGACGCGATTTAGTTGGTTCTGTCACAATAGTTTTTAGCAGCTGAGGTTAACCGGTTTGAAATTCCTGTTTGTTTTATTTTTAGCTGCACAATTTTAAAAACCCTTACGATTTTGTGTATCTCGCATCACGTAGAAAATGACAACACTCTAAATATCTACACAGTATAAACCAGTTAACTGCTAACCACGAACATCGTCACAGGAAGCCAGCCCCCCATTTCAAATGAAATACTCCCCCATTTAGGTAGCGCTGTGCGTTAGGAATATCCCAATTTTGTTTCCGCTGATGGAATTTTATGTCAGATAATAAATTTAATAATGCTCCTTGAATATTTTAATAATTGTGTTAACGTAAATATTATTGATTTAACCAATGCTCGAATCCTTGCGGAGAATTGTACCATACAACGCAAAAACCCCACTATTTTTTTGAGAATTCAACTATAAATTTAAGTTATTGTCTCTATTCTAAAAAAAAGGTTACGTTATTATGCGAAAAAAATGTGTTAAATACAGATTGAAAAACCTTACACGTTCCAAAGCCCAATGACCAGTGTACGGGTAAAGAGATGGCCGTAATAAAAAATTATCTTTCCAGGCGAACGGGTTTCAAATTCTTAAGAAATCTCGCAAGTAATGTTTTCCTTCGTGTATCAACGCTTTAACAGAACTCTAACAGATCGAAACCGAGGAACAATATTTCAGATAACCTTAATCAAAGCATTCGTTCTGGATGCTTTTAGGTTAAATCTCTTAATGCGGCGATCAGCAAACAACAATGATTTCAAAATAATATGTAATAACAAATGATTATATACAATAATTACTAGCCTGAAATACAAATATAAATTGAAAAAATCTTTTGAAAAAAAAGAGATTTTTTTTTTTTTTTGGTAGATTATTTTTAATTTTATTTTTGTTTTATGCTAATAATTATTGATTGTAATACTTTGTTATACTTTGTGCTTTGCATAAAAAACTTTGTCTTTATATTTAATTTTATTTTTATAAAGAAAACAGTTGATTCACAAATTATTTTTAGTTTTATGAAGGACTTGGTTACAAAATATCATGGTTCTCTGCGTTATTATATTATTTGAATAAGATGGATTGAATCTACGATCCCAACTTATCTTAATTTTACTTTGCTCCGCTAAAGACGAATTAAAGCTCCCGCCTTTACTTTGAAACCGTTTTTAATAGCTCTCTGTTCGGAAAATTGGGAATCAATTATTTATTTGAGATTATTGATTTAAAAGATCGTTAGAAGATCCGCTTAGGTTTTTTTCATTCAATGGAGAACCTTAAATTAGTTCTGATTACTTATCAGTTGCGGTTTTCTTCAAATTGTGTTTGTGCAGTAAACTCCCTTAAAAATTATACGGTAGTAAGACATACTTGTATTATATTTTTTACCTTTGGAACACCAGACCATTTGTGAGGGGGTAGATACGTGAAATTAAAAATGAACTCTAAAATGTTTCAAGTCAAGCGATTCTGTTCAATTTTTTAATAAACTTTCTCTCGGCATATAGGTTTAAATCGCATATCAAAAAATTCCAGCTAGGGCGAAATTCCAATGCCACCAGCGCACTATCGGTTTGTCACTGGTGCACGAACGGTTTTCAGTGCTAAAAAATCCACCCGTCCGAATGACACTCATACTGCCGAAGAGCGGCATAATTTTTTTCCCTTCCACAACACGTCTTCTATGAAAATGAAAAAGACAGAAGATACTAGAACATCAAATGTATTTAACCCCTCCAGCGTTTTAGGTTCCTATATGACCGGACTTCCATATTTTATAAAAAGTTCTTATTATTCGGAAATACTATTTTAAATATAAAATATTTAATAATTTTTTACGTTACAAAGAAAAATAAATAAAAATTCCAGTTTGCTTCAAATATTTATACTAGAATCCATTAATAAATCCCTAAAAATAGCCAAAAGGAATAATTTCTATTTTCGCGCCGCGGAAATAAATCGCACATTCCATAGGTGCGTTACGAATATCAGCACTTATGAACCTTCCGTCAGGGATTAGTCATCGAACTACGGTAGTGGATAGTCGTGCTCTGTGTTTGACAAATTGCCTACCTGCTGTCGCGGACTTCGTACAGATAAGAAATTATTGTTACATTTTTGTTTTCTATTATTTGTTTGTTATATTTAGGTTTTGATAAATTCGTGTGTACAGTCAATCAAATAGACTGTATTATTATTTTTTTTGTTAATTAATTTATAAATATGGAGGAAGATGAAAATCGACCTCCTGACCCCGAGTCCATATTTAATATTGGAGATGAGTATGAATCGGATGTTTCTATAATAGTCCCTTCCAGAAAACGAAGACCATCGCTCTGTCTTAATGTACCACCCAAAATTAAACCTTCGCAATCCGATGAAACCTCAAACCCTAAGGAAAGTCGTAAGGATACCATATTATCAGAATCTAAAAATACTGAACTAAGTTATTCCCCATCCTCTTCGGCTCCATTCATTGTCAATGTCCAAAGTACTGAACAAGGAAAAATCATTCATCCTCTGGATTTCGGGAAATTCATTTTTAGTTCAAAAAACAGTAACCTTGGCATAGTTAACGGATCTATTAAGCCGGAAGGCCGCTATAAGTTATCCCTAGAATTTAAATCCGCAAACTTTGCAAATGAATTTGTCCAAAAAATAGATACGCTTTCACACCACAAATTTAAATCTTATATTCCAACTTACAACCTTACTAGAATGGGCCGAGTGAGAGGTATACCAACCGATCTCTCAGAATCTGAAATTGTTGATGCACTTAATGATTCTCAAGTGACCCCTAAGGTTTTAAAAGCACGTAGATTAAATTACAAAGATACATCTAATGGAACCACTACATGGAAACCCTCACAATCGGTTGTTATTACTTTTGAAGGCCAAACTTTGCCATCTCGGGTATTTATTTATTACAACGCACTCCCTGTGGAAGTATATAAATTCCCGACGATCCAGTGTTTTAACTGCTGCCGTTTCGGACACTCAAAACCAATATGTCGTTCCCCTCCACGTTGTTTTCATTGCGGAGAAGACCACCCCTTTGATCTTTGCCAAAAATCATCGAATGATCCACGTTGCATTAACTGCAAGGGAAATCATACAGCGGTTAGTGTGGCCTGTCCAGAATTAACCAGACAAAGGAATATTAAACAATCAATGGCTTCAGACAACATTTCCTATTTCCAGGCATCAAAATTATTCCCACCTGCAATTAAATCGTTTGCAGAGGTAACATCTACCTCAATTCCTTGCAATCTATCTTACTCTAAATCTCCTCCATCATCTTCTCACAGGGAAACAATTTTTATACCACTCAAACCAAAACCAAAATTTATTGCTTCTATTGATAAAAATCAACATAATGATATTTTGTTTAACCCAAATGGGAATTATAAATCTCAGACACTCAATGGGAGTGCTTTAAATAGTTCCCAATCTTCCCCTAATTTAGGGAAAGTGGTGAATGAAAATTCTGCTTTCATTCAGACTTTAATTACCCTCTTAATTTCTATTCTTTCAAACAACAATAATATACCGTCCAACGCTGCCGATTGCATTAAATCTCTATTATCCTGTCTTCCTTATGTCTCCGAAACTGAACAGAATTCTTCAGTGGAATATCAGAAGTCTAATCTGTAATAAATTTGAACTTGTAAAATTACTCGATGAACATGAAATTTCAGTTGCCGCTATTTCTGAAACGTGGTTTAAACCCTCGTATCTATTTAAGATTTCTGGATATAATTGTCTTAGACATGATAGACTGGATGGTAAAGGTGGCGCTGCCTTAATCATCCAAGACTCTATCCCTTTCAAACCAATCATGTTTCATACTCTCTCTAACAATTTTCAGATAGTAGCAGCTGTTGTATGTGATATTACAATACTATCAATATATGTCCCTCCCTCCACTATTTTTGATGAAAACGAATGGTCATCATTTATGTCTCAGATCCGTCCCCCGTATATGTTACTGGGCGACTTTAACGCTCATTCTACCTCTTGGGGTAGTGAATTAACGAATCGTTCTGGCCGTAATCTTTTAGATTTTATTGATTCCCATAATTTATGTATTTTAAACGACGGATCTCCAACCCGATTCACCCCCCCTCAACAAAGGAAAAGTGTTGTTGATTTATCTCTCTGTTCATCTTCGGTCATACGTAAATGTTCTTGGAACATACTTAAAGACCCCCTTTCCAGTGATCATTTCCCTATTATAATCCTCTTTCACCATCTAACCACCTCGCATTCCTTTACAATTAACAATAATTTTAAATTTAAAACGAAAGATGCGAACTGGAGATTTTTTTCTTCTGTATTAGACTCTCTTGTTCACTCTGTAAAATCTTCTCTTGGGAACATCAGAACACAATGTGAATTATTTCCTAGTATAGTTATTAAAGCAGCAGAAAAATCCATTCCAAAGCGTAAAGTTAACATTAAAACTAAACATTCGACTCCGTGGTGGGACGAAGAATGCACTCGTGCTGTTAACTCTAGAAAAGAAGCAGTTTCCATTTACCGCAAATGCATGTCTTTTGAAAATTTCTTATCAGTGAAACGCGTCCAATCAGAAACTAAACGTATTTTGAAAAATAAAAAGCGGTCTGGATGGCGAAAATTTTGTGAAAACTTGTCTCCTGAAACTCCCCAGTCATCTGTTTGGACTAATTTAAAAAAATTCGGTTCGTCATATGCTCCGGAGCGTACCAAACATATTCCGGAGGAAATTATTATAGGTTTTGCTGATAAAATTGCCCCTCCTTCAGTTGCCACATGTGAAGAAATGCCCTCTTTTATTTCATATCCATCTCACTCTAACTGGCTAGACTCTCCTTTCTTAGTTAGTGAACTAAAACGAGTAATCAAATCTCTTTCTGACTCTTCTCCGGGTCCTGATGGAATATTATATAGCTTCTTTAAAGCATTCTCCGACATGTCGGTTGAATATTTCTTATCCTTAATTAATAACATGTTTGAAACAGGTTTTATTCCGGATGTCTGGAAGGTTCAAAAAATCCTCCCGGTTTTAAAACCAGGGAAAAATCCGTCCGAAGTCTCATCTTATCGTCCTATTGCTCTTTCGTCGTGTTTAATTAAAGTAGTGGAACATTTGATAAAGAACAGATTAGAATGGTTTGTTGAAAATCACAGTATTATCCCTCCTAATCAATACGGCTTTCGGAAAAAGAAATCTACTATGGATAATTTAAGTTTGTTAACAACAGATATCCGTATTTCTCAATCCCTTAACTCTTGTACATTGGCCACATTTCTAGATCTTTCTTCAGCTTACGACGATGTATTAATTGATGTTTTGAAGGAAAAATTAATTAAAATAAAAATCCCCATAAAATTAGTTCAATTTATTATCAACTTGCTAACAGACAGATCCATTATTATCCACTCTTCCTCAAACATATTGAAGCGCAAACTTTGGAAAGGGCTACCCCAGGGGTCTGTTATCAGTCCATTATTATTTAATATTTATATGAGTGATTTAGACATTGTAATCCCTTCGTCTATTAAGCGACTTTATTTTGCGGACGATTTTCTCATATATTTATCTCACAAAAATTTATTGCATGCTGCGAAGGAATTAAATTTGGCCTTACATAATATTAAAGTTTGGATGTTGACAAATGGAATGAATTTAGCTACCTCTAAAACCAAGGTAGTGGCTTTTACTCGCAAAAGAAAACTGCCTAACTTTACAGTCTCTTTTGATAATTTCCCCCTTCAAATCGTTAAGCAAATAAAATTTCTTGGCCTGCTTTTGGACCATAAGCTTTCCTGGCTCCCTCATATTCAGAACGTTTCTGCTAAGTGTGAAAAGGGGCTTAATATGATGCGAGCTGTTTCCAGAGTATGGTGGGGATCCCATCCTACTACTCTTAAACTAATGTATAATTCTTTCGTTCGAAGTCACTTGGATTATGGCACATTTCTTTTCGACCCACTTCCTAAATATCTGGATAAAAAACTTGAAAGAATCCAATCAAAAGGGCTCAGAATGATTATTGGGGCAATGAAATCTTCTCCAATTAATGCTCTTCAGATAGAATGTGTAGATCCTCCCTTATTTTTGAGAAGACAATACCTCGCGGATAGATATATCTTCAAAGCGTTATCTTTATCGCGTCACTCATTGGAACAGAGTCTCGATCGTTTGTTCAGTATTTTGAATAACAGAAGGAGGGTAATAGATAGAGATCGATTCCCTCTCTTATTAAAAAGTTTTCTATCATTTAGATCTCTGTCTTCTTACCTTCAAAATCTACAAGATGATCCAATCCTTCCTATTTACAGTACCCCGTTTAATGCTATTAATTTTATCCCAAACGTAATAATTTCTGACTTCCGGACGAACATTTTATCATCAGCTAATAACTTTCAAAATGTTGAAGAACATTTTAAAAACTTTATATTTTCAAAGTTTCCTGGATTTTCCCTCATATACACAGATGGTTCCAAATCCGACCACAAAGAATGTGGCGCATCGGTATATATTCCTGAATTCAATGTTAATCTGTCTTATAAATTGCCTAAAGAAATTTCCATATTTACTGCAGAATGCTTCGCAATTGAACAAGCTTTAATTCAAATCCAACTCCTTAATATTCGTCGAGCCTTACTGTGTACTGACTCTCTAAGTGCAGTATTAAAAATTTCCTCTAATATCGTTCGATGTCCAGAAGACTATGTTATTTGCAATATTAAAAAAATCCTCGATTCTTTAAACGAATCTATGTTTGAGACAATACTGGTTTGGGTGCCTGGCCATCTAGGAATTGAGGGTAACGAGAAAGCTGATTCTCTCGCTAAACTTGGAACTGTATCAGGTTCTATTCCTTTAGATTTTAAAATTCCTGTCTCTGACGTCTTCTCTATTCTTAAATCCAACATGTCTCGTTCCTGGGAAGAAAATTGGACAGTCACGAAAACTCAAACTGGATCTTTCTATGCTGGAATACAAAATCATATTCCAAGTAAACCCTGGTTCCACGGCAAAAAAAAGTCCAAAAGATTTATTTCCTGTATCTCGAGAATGAGAATTGGCCACTGCTCTATTGCAACTCATTTGTTTAAAATTCGGGTGCTCGAAAGTTCATTATGCCAGTGTGGTGTGGAGGATGAGACTCTTGACCATGTTTTCTTCAATTGTAAAAACCATTCTTCTTTCAAAGGCATGTATCGATTGCTTATTAAAATCACCCACCAGTCTCCCCTTAGTATTCCATATTTGCTGTCTCTCAACAACTCTCGCGTATATTCTATTCTTTATAAGTTTATAGATTTGAATGACTTTAATATATGATATGTCCAGTCCCCTTATAGATAATTCACATCAGTTTAACCATATATCTTAACCCAATCGGCACAAAGCACTCTCTTTAGGGTGAATTGCCTAATACAAAAAAAAAAAAAAACCTTCCGTCATATTTTTAGGAACATACAAAACATACTAGTAGCGCCAGAGCGGCAGTCCTCTAAATCTTGGGAATCTACTAGCTGCCCGAGTGCGCAGTACCAATGATTACGGATTAGCATATTGAAAGAATCAACTTTTTTCTATCAACGTTTTCAGTAATTTTTTATATTATTTAACTATTTAAGATGTTACTTTTTATCGTGAATGTGATTTTCGTATTTAAAAAAAAATGGTTACCTACATTATATTATTAATTAATCTCTCCTGCGAAAAAATCATTCGCAGAGAGAAAGGATGAAGAGAAAAAAAAAATTAAAAAAAAAAAAATAAAATAAGAATATCTTCAGATTATTTGTAATCCGGGAGGCGGCCGAGAAAATCGATTTTCGGCGTATTTTTTTTTTGTTTTAGTATTGTTGTGTGGTTTCGGTTTCAGTCATTATTAAGCCACAGAATGTACGTTTTAATGAATCGCAGAATTGTATATTGTTGCGAATTCGCTAATCTCTGGTAGACTGAGTGATTTGATGAAAATCCTTTAGATCTAGGGAAAATAAACATAATATGGTAAAAAAACCAGCATAAGATTTTTTGTAAAACTGAGAAATTATTTCCCCCTTTTAAATCTCCAATTGAACTCCCAATAAGATAGGCCACAAACCGCCTCAATTATTTCTACATAAATCTCAGAAAAGATATGAAATCAATGTTTATAAAATCACTTTGCCTTACTTTAAGGTAATGATTTTATTCAAGATAAAGACATAATCTTTTAATTGTTAAATCTAAAAAAATTAAATTGTTTTTAAATTCAACAAAAAAAAGTTTTCGTGTTATAATACGAAATATTTTTACTAAACTTTGATCGGAAATTCAAACGGCAGTCCAGTATTGATGTTCATTTAAATTCGCTTACAAAATAAATCTTTGATACATCGCTTTCATAGAAAATAAATGGTATTTCCGACATCGAAATTTTCGTAGAAAACAATGATTTTGCGATTTATTGAAATTTACAAATCGGTTTCACTTTGCATAAACTTCATCGGGGCGACAAATTAAACTAACCTTTTTACATAAGCCGAGCAAAATGTTTGGTAAATTTAAATAAATTAGTGGTTCAAAACAAATTGTTTGTTTCATTTAATAAAAAAATAATGCATTACTTTTCACATTAATTAATCTTATGTTTATAATTTACCCAGAGAGAAACGGAAAACACAAAGCTATAGTCGTAAAAATAATATGATGTTTTAACTTCACAAACTGTGATTTCGATGATATTAATATTCATCATTATAATGTGTTGAAAATTCAATGTTTTTCTTTATAAATAATTATTACCCATTTCTGTGGCTTTATAGTTATCAGTTTTGGGAAAAATTAAAGTTGGCCCATAAAGTTTTTTTGTTTTTATATCAGCAGCCATCAGCCCTCGTTTGGGCATGTGAATAATATTAACAGTATTTCTGTAATGTGCACTGCGTGGTGTTTTGAAACATTTTTGAACTAAAAGCTTTTTTAATAATTAATAACCCACATATACTAGTCCCAAGGAGAGATCGTATCCACGTCATCGACGATCGTCCTAAAAATCGTTCATAAAAATTTTGCCTCCCGCAATACGTTTTGTATGAACATGAAAAAGACAGAAGATACTAGAACATCAAATATCTTTAACCCCTCCAGCATTTTAGGGTCATATATGACCGGGCGTCCATATTTTATAAAACTGTTTTTTATCTTTTTTCTATTATGAAATAATAATGCTTTCCAGTTTTTTTCAAATATTTATACTAGAATCCATAAGTATTCCTAAAAAATAACCAAAATGAATAATTCATATGTCACGCCGCTATCGTAACAATCGGTTTATTTTCTTATTTTTATATTATATGATTGAGATAAAAGTGAAGGTATATTTTTCTTACAAATTCCCCAAACCTATCGAATGTGTTTTCGAAATATCGAGTTTTCTAAGATTGGGGTAAAAAATTAAGTAAATGTGGTTATCGTTTTTTACAACATTTTTCACGTTTGATATTAAAATGTTACTATTTAGAAATTTTAATGTTTATTTTAAATGCACACCGGAGAGATGATTTTATCTAGTTTCTAAAATAGTTTTTGTTTTTAAGGAAAATTATAAAATAAGATGTATAAAGCGCATTTTAAATAGGCAGAAAACATTGTAAGCTGAACAAACGTGATGAAAGTACTAAAGGATACTCATATTCCTAGCGTGGACCTGAAAAACCCTGGATGGCATTGAAGCCAAATCTAGGGTGATGGGAAATTAGCTGGCAGCCATCTTGAATGACAAACTTTTGAAATGATTTGTATTCAAACTTTTTTTACATTAACCCCACACAAGAGAAAATAATTTCCCCAAAGGCCTATGTCATCTTTGGGGATGCTGTGTGGAGGGGAAGGAAAAGGTATTAGGGGTAGGTAGGAATCTAGGGATAAATGTGTCCAGGAGTGACGTATAAATATATCCCTCCAACTGCGGCGCAAGATGAACGGTCGAAAAAGACTTGTTAAAATCTGCTCCAATACTTTAAAGACCAAAATGTGTTCTGCTCGCATAATCAGAATGTATCTGAAATATGTATATGCGATCAAATTTTCAAACCAAATATGATTTTGCATTACTTAAACTAAACTAAAATACCTTTTCCTACGAAGTAATGCAAAACGTTAGTTTCGACTTTAGAGAAAGACCTTTTCAATTAACATAACTGAAAATCTGCTGTGAGTAATAAACTGTATCCGTCCGATAGCTAGCAAAAGAACGTCCCACCTACCTATTAAAATGCGTTTTTTTTATTACCTAAGTTGATTAATATTTTTTAAATTACTACCAAGCTTGCAAATTATATCATTCCATCTTAAATTACAATTGGGAACACCTTACTTAACAGCCTCCTCTCCGTCCATTCATCTTTATACAATAGCCTAATCTCATTTCGATTTAACGTAGAGTAAAGAATAGTTGGATTGAATACGGAGGTCACAAGGCACCACCTAGCGCTCAAAGTCAACATTAATTATTCATTCAAATAGCTGTCAGGAGAACGAATTACTTGGGAGGTATTCTGTCAATTTTCCGTTAATTTTCGTCAAGCTAAAATCAAATTTCCAATAGCTTCTCTGTTCTCGGCCGACCTGCCAACCTCTTCACTGACAAAGTAGATCCGCTTTTGATTGCGCCGCTAATGAAATTTTAATTGAAGTATTTTTAACCGCGAATTAAGTGCTAATTAACATTTGCCTAAACCCGGAAGGATAAAAATGGTTATTATTTGGAAGTTCCATGGAGAAATCTTATTGAATTATTTTGCTTTCTTTTGTATCTATACTTAAAATGCAAGACATTTTACTACAGTAAATATTATCTTTGCAAATTCCTTTAAACCCTGCGGCGATAGCTTTTTAGACTCATAACGTTGTTGTTACGTCGTGAGTCTTAAACGATGTGTCTAAAACTAAGCACAAAAAATGCTGTAATATAAAAGTCTCTCAATAGCCTGGCGTAGCTCTGATTCAACTTATATCATTTATTTATTGTACTGTATTCACAATCTACTTTTTTTTCGATCTTGCATTGTGGAGCATTTTTTTATCTGATGTTATGGGGTATGTTGTGATGCTGATGGTAGTGGAGAGGAGAAGGAGATGGAGAGAAGAGGAACGTGGAAGAGTACCTGGCTATTCAGATCTGGTAACCAAACATGGCTAAAGCCATTTCAAGCAAAGTTTCAATTAGTGGTCCTACAGGGTGATAATGATTTTACTTGCGCAAGCCGGGATATGAACCCTGCTAATCGAGAGCCTTACACCTCGACCACGGAGGCCGTCAAAATGATATTTGTGTTAAAAAAAATAATAAACATCTTAAAGTCCAGCTGGGCGTGAAACTCAAAATAAATAAATGCTATAAAATAATAAATAAAAACCATGAATGCTTTTAATAATCGTAAAATAAAACGACTGACTTTTTCTCCGAAGCCACGAATAATAACTATCCTATGATATTGTATCAAGTAGTAACTGTCTTAAAAAATAGTTTATCTGATTTTAAAACTGTTAATATGAACTAAAAGTGGTGTGTTCTGGTCAGAGAAAATTTACACTCCTTTTGCTGTCTGGAATATCTGGTTAAACTTCAACATAATGTTCAGCAATAATATAAGGAAGCTTTGATAATATTTCATGTTTAACACCAAAATTATTTTAAACTATGAAATATGACACTGATAAAATGCAAACGATCGCTCTCTCTCTTTAATAATGGCCGCAATTTGATGACTCTGCATTCTCCGTTTGTTCGACATAGACGTGACGTGCTGACATTTGTAATAATACTACCTGCTGATTTTTCTGAACCCCTGGTAGGGTTTTCAGGAAAATGTCAATTTCTTGACTTCTGCTGCGTAATAATGTGAGTTTTTTTATAATTCGTCTACCGCGATATCAAATTTATCATTATGTGTACATAGAACAATTACTGAATTTCATTTTACTTATCGCCCGTTTTCTTTTTCCCTTTGGTATCGTGTTAGTCTTAAGGACAGATTTGACTGAAAAAATTACAACAATAGCCAATAATTAGTGGCCTGAAATATTCATACAAATTGAAAATATCTCCCGAATAAAAATAAATGCCGCCGAAGGGAATTGAACCCGCACCTTCTGATGTCCGGTCAGGTGCTCTGGACCACTGAGCTACGTCGGTTTCTTCCCAACACGCCAAATCATTCAATATGTACTAGTACTTCAATCAACAATTACTGCGTATTATATAACAACAATAGTCGCAGTAAAATGTAGTTTTCTGAAATGTATTTATTAAAAAATTATGTCATTTTTAGGATATTAGTGTATTTTTACTCTTTTATTATATTAAATTAAAAATAAAATAAAAATATGATAAGGTATTTTTTAATTTATTTTTAATGTGGACAAATAAATTTTCTAAGACGATTTAAATGTGCCATTTTCGATTTGCCCACAAAACGACATGTTCGTTTTTATTCGTGAATTCAGCGGCGTTTACGTCACGCCGGCGTGGAGACATAGCAATCAAACATTGGCGTTTTCTATGTCATAATGACGTTTTAGCCAGTTGGAACCGTTTCGGAAAGTGCGTTTTAGATCTTTTTAAATCATTAATTATGAATGAAAATATTAAAATGAAATATTTTTAGTACGACAATCATAATAAGAAAAATAAACTTTAAATCTTCCACGCTTTATTAAAGTAAAGTATCAATATTTTGTAAAAATACCCCATCATACATATATCTATATTTAATTTAAAGACGTACCCCATCAAAAGCTGTACTTATGTGAGTGGCCGGAAAAAAGAATGTTTTTCGTAAATGGACAATTTGAATCTTTTTAACATGAATCGTTATTTAACCTGGGAAAGAATTCGTTTTTATAATAAAATACACCAGCTTAAGCAGTTGAGCCACAATAATCTGAAAAATGTCACATTTATTTAATCCTTCTACTTATTTTTTTATTCAGCGGTTGACATCTCCATTGTACTCGAGTATTCTTTACCGCAAAGGCTCGTGCGTGTACCTTAACCCATTCCGTCCCGTCCCGCATTTCATCTTTAGGTATTATTTACTGCCGAAACGTTACGGGATAAGTCTGCATACAAAACTTCCGAAATGGCTTTTATTTATTAAAATTTTCTTTATTCAATAGAAAAAGACGTTCCGTGTCAACTTACATTACTTAATCTGGTCTTATTCGTCTTATAACACTTTCAGCACCGCACTTTTTTATGCTTGATGACAACTTACATAATTTTTTTTTTTTTTAATTTATTTCTAATTCAGATTTTTTGTTATTTGCTTTTGATGTTTTTTGTACCAAAATGGTTATTTTTTATTGGTAAGGCATAAAACCTATAAGACAAACAATAGTTTTTTTTACATAAACTTACGGTGTACCATGCACAAATATAAAGATGACATTTCAAAAAATAAGATTTATAATGAATCCCACTCCAAGCAAAACAGCCGAAATCTGTCATTATACTTATTTATAAACATTATACGGTATTTTTCGGTGGAGAAAAGCTTGCAACCTTGCATCCGGAATATCCTTCACAAGCGTTACGCAAAATATAGGGTTGTTTGTTTGACAAAATCAAGATATATTAATTGTTTCTTCATATTCCTAAGGAAGCACACTGGTATTTAAAGGGTTAAAGAAAGAAATAACATAAAAATAGGTAGGTAGGTAGGTAGTTAGGGGAAGGCGGGGCTTGCTGTTACAAAAATGAAAAATATTTTTTATCGGAAAACTATTTATTCAAAGAAACTAAAGAATATTTGCTATAATTTTGCAGACTTTTAGCAATAACATCACATTTTTTCGCAATCAAAATGTAAGCCACAAAAAATATAAAATAAGAAAATCGACATTAAAAACTTCCAACAACATTTCCTTTCATTTAGTGTCATTGAGTGTCAGGACCATTGTAGTGACCATTGACATTGACTATTAGCATGACCATTGTCGTGACCATTTTCATCGAACTTTGGCATTTCTATTGGCATTACCGTTATTATGACCATGGCCATTGACCATTGGCATAACCAATGTCTTTGACCATGGTCATTAATCATTGACATTACCATGTTCATGGTCATGGTAGTCACATTTTTATGAAAATAACTACACGCTAATTTGGTTTTGGGTATGTCTGCTTGTCTACTCTGTCCGTGTAAAAATCTGTTTTGATGAACTAGGATTCAAAATTGTGCGATAAAGTACCTACCATATAATGTTATTTTAACATAAAAATTGTGTCCGGAATTTCTAAAATCCCGTGATTTTTCGTCGGTCTGCTCTAGTGTGTGATATTTATCTTTTTTATTATTAATCAATTTTTTCCAATTTTGAAAACTCTGACGGTAGAAATGATTGCTCAATTATATTTATGAATGGACGTACCGAATTGTTTTTTTTATTATTTCGACGTAAACAACAATGGATCGTTTAGACTGGCAAAGATTTTATTACCTAAAAGTAGGCAGTTGACCTACAAATTTTCAGGAAAGATTTCAGGGAAAATTATTTTCACGATCTTCAAATAATAAAGAAATTCAATAACAAGTGTTATTTGGTTAATAGTACTTGACCTTTCTAACATTTTCTTTTTACTTAAGAAATTTAATCTCCTGAGTCTAAATATTTTCATAAATATAAGATGATCTACTATCTATCTAGTGGTTGATTTAATATTTTACGATAGTGCCATTTAGAGAAAATTGACATTTACGTGAACAATTATCGGTAAAATCAATACAAATACACTAATTTTAATTTGACTTATTTACTAACCGTCTTACTAATTTGATTCTTACCGCCCGTTTAATGTTGGTACGGTAAAGCCGGCCTTGAGCCTGGTTTAAGACAGTTAACCAACCAAATAAGTCATGTTTTTCACTGTTTTGGCCTTACGCCGCGTAATATTTACACCACGTTTTTTAGTATGACTGTGGAGTTTATAAGGAAAATTTCGTCATTTATTTTTACTAGTTAATATTCGACATAATGCTCACCGATTTTGGCACACGACCAAACAATGATAGACGATAAGGATGATTTGTATTTTAAAAATATATTTGTGTATGAATACCATACAAGAGTCCCAATTTTCTGGACTATGGCGTCATCAAATGATGACAGACCCCATTTGGAGACCCGAATCGAATAAAGAAGAACAAGAAATGCGATTAAATGTCGTCACCGAAAAGTTTAACAATTTCTTGCTTAAATTTCATGACTGGAACTGTTTTTCATCGTCATGAAATTTTTCATTTCGATCACATGGGAAGGCGATATATGATATCAGGCAAGTGTAAGAGAGACAGAGCGAGTGTTAAACGAGCTAGAACCAAAACGTACTCACAAAGTTGGTGGCGATATTGGTTACCATTCAATTTTACAATAAGTTTAGCGTTCTTCATATATTTTTTTATATTTCTATTTAGAAGGCGGGTATGGGTACCGCCCCACTGGGAACCATTTGTCACCACGAGTGGTTCGCTACGTTTGGCGACTTAGCAGGGGTAGACGGGTTTATGGGGTGAGGTTTATCTAGGTCTTGTCGGCGGATGCTTTTGCCCACCTACTGCGTGGCTGACCGAATCGGGAGAGACTGAATGAGGGAGACCTTTTGACTTCTCCAGCCGGACTCACTGGACAAATTATATTATTATTATACTCGGGATGGTTTCATACGTCCGTCACTCCTGGACAAGTTGACTCCCAGATTCCTACACACCCCTCATATATTTTTTCTTCCCAAAACTTCCTTCCTTTCTTCCTTACATTCCATAACAAAGACCCTCAACACAGCATCCCCAAATATGACATAAGCCCTGATAGAAAAAAATATCATGTCCTCCTGTGTGGAAAGCTGAAGGGAGTAGGAAAAGGAAGGTTGTGAAGAACCTGACTATTCCGACCTGGTAACCAACATCCCCTTTCGGTAAGAAATTGTGGTATTTTTCTCGTGTGATTAACATTGTTAGTACCACACTTTAAAATCACACTTACTTAATTTCCTTAAAATTGTAAATTCTCTAAAATAGATTCAGATATAAAACATGGCTCATAAGTAGAAATACTTTGTACTAATCATCACTATCAATCAACAGTTGTTATTAATTAGCATTTACTGTTCGAGGAACGAACAAGGGTTGGGATAGCCGTATTTTAAAGGGCTATTCCACACAGATAAAGCATGGATAACGCCTATGGCTTATGACAGGCGAATGCGATAACGCAATTTGTAAGGTTAATTCACAGTCAGCTTACCGGGTGGCGAACGAAGTCTGCATCTCGAGAATCATCTGTCAGCACTGGAACGGTGATCGTTGTACGGTATCACTCGTTATGTTGAATTGGATTGCGATAATTGCGATAAAATACGTTTAAGGGATTATTCCGATAAATAACCGGCGATAGTACACACATTGGTTTTGACATGATGAACGTTTCGATGCGATTCTTCGGCTCACGGCCCTCCGTAATTATAGTTGACGTGTGTGATTTCAAACTGTACAGTTCAAAATCTGACCGTACTATTGGTCAGCACACGGCCTGTCAAAAGCAAATCGGCGTGACGGAACATTTACATTTAGTATAATTTTAGACTATTTGTGCCAATAATAATAATATGAATATCTTATAAGTAGCAACAATATTATGTATATTTATAATTAGTAATAATATTATGTATACATATTTACATTGTGATTGAACATGTACATTGTACATCCTGTTGACAAAACTTTAAAGAACAATAAAAAATGAAGTAAATATTGAGAATTTTATGTACCGTTTTCATTATCATAATCGTTAAGACAGTGAGATGAAGTAAGCTTTCCGAAACGTTGACAGGAGGTGGAAAAATACACCTTAAAACCCCAAAATAATCCCAAGCTTACGTTTTCTAAGATATTTCTCTCGCACGTTCGCAATGCCTACGTTCATGCTCCCCACAAAATCAATTAGAATCGGCGTTTCCCGGATGTTTATTTGCTAGTGGAACATCACGTGAATGATAAATTATATTTGAGGACGAACGTACGAGTATTCGTTTTTCCGTATTTGAAAATGTTTTTTATGTTTCCCCGGCGCGAGGCGTCACATCGTCTCTTATCAAAAAATGTAAAAGAAATCTCCAAAGTGTCGTGACATTTCATAACACACATTTTATGTAGTCACTGATATAAATTACTCTAGGCGGATTTCCCACAAGACTTAACGTGTGAGTAAAAGAGATGAGCTTCGTTTATATCAATTATATTTAGGCTAAGAAAATACTTGAAAGTTTGTTATTATTAAGATTTTTTTTCATTTTTACTAATAGAATGTTTATTACAATAGTTTCAAAAGGGATTTTAAATTCGTGGATTAAGTGGAAATAAAAATATTTAAATTTCGGATAGTATTAGTCGTTTCTTATCTATTTTGCTAATGTATTTTTCTGGCGTCTCCGACTACTTTCACCATTCACTACTGTATACCACAATGTTACTGTTAAAAAACTTCATTACTTCGACTTTAATTCGACTCCGTATACCATTCCGCTGCAGAGATATTGCGTTATGTATTCATCGGACGTCCCCGACTGCTTCAACCATTCAAACTACTCTCTAAAGACTCCTCGCACTAGTAAGAAATTTTGAAATTTTCAGCGATATCGGACGACTACTTTACGAGTTTTGCAAGCGCAAATATACGCAGGCCGATTTTTTATATATCTATATATAAGTGTATACACATGAATGGTTGTTTGTTGTCTGTCTCCTATAGACTCAAAATCTACTCGACCGATTACGCTGAAAAATTCAAAGTTTGTTCTTATTGGTATCAGGAATGGTTAGAATGGTAGAAAAAGTTCGAGACGCTCGTGGAAGACTATCTCCGCATTGGGACGAGATACGGAGTCGACTAAAAATCCATATTGTTCTTTTAATAGTAACAATGTGGTATACAATAGTAACTATGTGGTATAAAATTGTAACAATGTGGTATACAATAGTAACAATGTGTTATACAATAGTAACAATGTGGTATACAATAGTAACAATGTGGTATACAATTGTAAGAATGTGGTATACAATAATAACAATGTGGTATACAATAGTAACAATGTGGTATACAATAGTAACAATGTGATATACAATAATAACAATGTGGTATACAATAATAACAATGTGGTATACAATAATAACAATGTGGTATACAATAGTAACAATGCGGTATACAATTAAAACAATGTGGTATACAATAGTAACAATGTGGTATACAATAATAACAATGTGGTATACAATAATAACAATGTGGTATACAATAGTAACAATGCGGTATACAATTAAAACAATGTGGTATACAATAGTAACAATGTGGTATACAATAATGACAATGTGGTATACAATAATAACAATGTGGTATACAATAGTAACAATGTGGTATACAATAATAACAATGTGGTATACAATAATAAAAATGTGGTATACAATAGTAACAATGTGGTATACAATAGTAACAATGTGGTATACAATAATAACAATGTGGTATACAATAGTAACAATGTGGTATACAATAGTAACAATGTGGTATACAATAATAACTATGTGGTATACAATAATAAAAATGTGGTATACAATAGTAACAATGTGGTATACAATAGTAACAATGTGGTATACAATAATAACAATGTGGTATACAATAGTAAAAATGTGGTATACAATTGTAATAATGTGGTATACAATAGTAACAATGTGGTATACAATTGTAATAATGTGGTATACAATAGTAACAATGTGGTATACAATTGCAATAATGTAGTAACTTTTTATAATTCTATAGAATAATATTTTTTTTCATGTTAAAACTACACCCAGTTTTCAGGTACACTAGAATTCACGACCTCAAAACTTTACTCCAAATCATTCATAACTCCGAGCAACGCCGGATACACGTCAGCTAGTGTATAATAAAATTCAATAAAGAGATGTACATCACTTACACATTCTAAAGTGGATATTTGCTCAACCCCTCCGCCATTTGATACACTATATTTTGGGTAATCCGTGTCGAAATTTGACGCTTTCTGCTTTTTATAACAATTGTTGTTCGCACTATTTACAAGTAGAAACTATGTGGAATGATGACTTAGCAATCTTGTCTACACTCTTTACAAGACTGGTGTATTTTCAGACCCGGGATTTATTCCCTGCCATAAAGGCCGATCTTTGTATACGTTATCGGTGTTCGCGGTAGTCTTTTCTTTGGAAGTGTGGAAATTTCCAACAATCGTCTCGTTCTAAGTAACTTCCATAATATATCATAGAACGTGGTGAGGGGGAGACATCAATTGAACTACACGGGACTGGGCGCGCCTTCTTAAGAACGAAAAGAAAAACTGAATTTCCATATTATGAATAAGAAATAAAATCTCCATGTTTTGAAGAATACAAATTGCAAATTGCGCGATGCTTTTCAAACGGCTTGAAAATTTTGATTGAAATCGAATTTACTTGAAGCTTGCTTAGCATGATGCGGAGAAATTCAAGTTAATCCTACAATAGAAGTAACTTTGAAAAGTTAGCAATATTTCATCCAAACGAACCCAAACATAAAATATTATATATTTTTTTATTTTTTTTTATTTTATTTTATCAATACATGATTTAGAGGGTACATATGGTTTTTGTGATATTTCACCCTCCATGCTAGGGATGACCCTGTGTTATGGCGGGTGAATTTTACAGTTTGTACAGAATCTATACATTACTAAAATATGAAAAAGAAAAATAAAAAAATGATGTAAAGCTAGTTTATCCAAAGTTTGGATAATTATCTAGTTTCGAAGAGAATGGAGAAGTTAGAGAATTATAAGAAGATGAAAAATTTGAGAAATTATTAGTAAATAAATCACACTAATTAACACCAGTTACTAATTATCAAAATATAATACAAATATATCTATCAAGTTAAACCAACACGGAGAAAAATGAGTATTGCTAATTTATTAAGAATATCTTCAATTTATTCTTAATCAGTTAAAAACAGGATTGCAGGCCTTTAACGAATGAATTGATAGTTTTCCTGAAAAACTTTTAGCAAAGTATGAATGTGTTATCATGATGTCGGAACACGTGTTCATATAAATCCTAATATTTTCCAATTTCCTCATTATATAATTATCAAGATGCATGAAAACGTGTTCAGATATATTGGGAACTTACTAAAAAATTTTCAGAAACGAATTTTAAGAAATGAAACAATTATAAACATAATTTAGATTTTTTTTTCTTTTTATGGCGACATAAAATTTTTCACGATAGGTCGTTGATTATAATATTTTCATCTTTACAAGATATGTATGACCAAATAAATTATCTTTTTAAAGCAGGACGAGGCCTTAAGCACTTATAAAATTCTGTCAGTTTCAAAAACCCTCTTCGAGAGAATCTGTTTTCTCGAGAGTCTACCAATTTTTCTAGCGGATTTTTCCGAAACGACAACAATAAACAGCGCTTACCTCCAAGCCCAAACAGCCGACCACAGCCACAGACATAACTAATCGAGAGGCTTTCGAGCACGGAAGAGCCCACGTCCTAAATTGTATTTTTCTTCTTTTTAAACGATCCAAGACGCAGTGCGCCTTCTAAACAAATGACATTAAATTAAGAAAAGCCTCGATAATAGCACGAATATATCACTTAGATCCATTTAAATGTCGCAGAGGCTGGCTAAATGGACCAACTGATTGAGAGCTCTGGAACTTTATAGTTTATGTAATTTGAATTATACAAATAATTGAAGACTTATTTTGGGCATGTTGCTGTGCACACAAAACAAACATATTTAAAAAAAACGGCAAGACTTATACAGGGTTTTCCAATAAGAGGTATTATTTTGAATAGCCCGTTATTTCGGTAGATGTTACTTTTGAACAGTGGCGGCTCCTGACTTTTGGGTTACTAGAGTGCTAATATTACAAAAATGGCTTAATTGATGGTGTTGTAGCTGAAAACGATTTTTATTTTTTTTTTTTTAATTCATTTTTTGTATGAAAATTTTCAGGAATTCCGTGCGGCGCACGGCTATACTGAAATTTTCTGAAAATCTACATACAAAAAATCATTTTTTGAAAAAAAATAAAAAATCGTTTTCAGCTATAAGAACATCATAAATGCCATTTTTTATAATATTAGCACTCTAGTACACCCAAAAGTCACGAGCCGCCACTGCTTTTGAAGCTGTCATTTTTTGACATTTGACAAGTAGAAACTAAGCCATTAATAAAAATGGAATATTACACTCTTCAACAACGCATTGAAATTATTAAAATCCACTTGAGTGAATCAAATGCAAATCATCTTGAGTGATGAGGCCTATTTCAACCTCGGTGGCTTCGTCAACAAGCAAAATTGTCGCATCTGGGGCTCGGAAAACCCAAGAGTTATTGTTGAAAAGCCTCTTTATTCTTAACGTGTGACTGTTTGGTACGGTTTATAGTCCGGCGGAGTCATTGGACCTTACTTTTTCGAAAACGAGGCTGGAGCAACAGTTACGGTGAATGGATTGCGCTATCGAGAGATGATTAATGATTTTTTATGGCCGGAATTGGATGGTATAGATCTGGACAACGTTTAATTTCAACGAGACAGCGCTACGTGCCACACAAGCAACGAAACCATTGATCTTTTACGATTGAATATCAAAATAACACCTCTTATTTGAAAAACCTGTAGTTTGATACGAAAACAGATTGTTTTCGCATTTGTTAGTTTTTTTGACGTAAAGGATGTCGCAAGTAGATTTATTATTATTTTAGATTGTTTTGTATTTCAACTATAATAATATGTTTATTTACACGGAGAAAAACGAGATTGGCTGAAAATTGAAAAAAAAATTGCAATCCTGTTAAAAACGTGATTGCACTCCAATCAAATATTAGTCTACCCAGAATATATCTAAACACGTGTTCATGCAAGTGTCCTTTGCCTAATAAATATAATTACGAAATGTTACATTATTAGAATTTTTATGAACACGTGTCTCGACATCCTAATAACGTATTCGTGTTTTACTGACAGTTTGTTAGGAAACCTGTCAATTCATTATCTGGAGGCCTGCAGTCCCATTTTCATCAGTATTACGATTAATTTGACCAAAATTTTAATAAATTAGTAATATTTTATATCAGTCAGTTTTCTTCGTGTTTATTAGTGTAATAATAATATTATATTTTTATTTAAATTTAACATCGTGTTGAAAAACTGAATATTATATATTGCGGTTTAACGGGGTAGTACTTTTGAAGAACCATAAATAAATAAAATAACTTATCGAAGAAAGCAAACACTTTGTGGCTTGACATTATACAAATGAAAAAAGTTATTTGTTTTAAATCACTTTATTTGAATTATACGAGTACACGTCGACCGGTTTCAGTATATATGTTTTTTGTCCTTATGAAGGAACCGGGAGACGTGTGTAACTCAAATAAAGTGATTTTAAACAAAGAACGTTTTTGTTTGTAAAAAAAATTACCTTTGATATAATTGCTATTTTTTAATTTTGATATACCATTCTTATAATCTTATTAAAATGATGCGCCAATCTATTCATGAAATTACATTATATCATACCGATAGTTACTGATGTATTTTATAATATAAATTAAACATAACTATTATAATCGTCGATGAAATTATAAATGTGATTTTTTTATTTATTTACTTATACTATAAATTATTTGATTTTAAGTGGTAGCGAGAATTATGCAGATATCTGCGATGGTTAAAGTCGCCACATCTTACGGTATATAAGAATAATAGTATGCCTAACGTTATAGTCAGTGTTGCCAGCTCATGTCCTTTAGAGCTAGATTTAGTTCTAAATTGAGGCCGTCAACTCCCAAAAAGTGGTTTAGCTTCTTAGCTCTTTTTCGGATAATCTAGCTCCTTTTTTTATACAAAATTTATCAACGAAAATGACAATTTAAGAGATATTTCTATAGGATCCCATTATTTTTGTGTTGAAATCTTATGTTTTCCTCAGAATTTCTTTAGCCGTCGCCACCTCATTCCCCCCAAACGAAAATTTCAGAATTTCCATGGTGAATTTTCGGTCCCAACATAGGCCTTACAAGGCTCTTTTTAACTCCTTTTCGGGTGATATCTGGCTTTATTGTTAAAATCGAGTTGGCAACACTGGTTATAGTAGGTCACTTATACTTGATCATCAATAGTTTATATATATATGATGATAATACATTTGGTGATGTCACGCATAGCTGTCTGGTTTCGTCGAAGATATATAATATCAAATAATCGCGAGATGCTCTCTACCATATAAATTAATTTAAACGATTTATTATAGTTGGTATCAGTTTCGTAAAAACATTGGTGTTGTCCTTGGTAATATAATGTCAGATATGTGTCCCAGTCCCGACGCAGAACCTTACTTACTTATTGTTGTGGAAGATTGCCAAAAAATTTACCCCCGAAATGGGACGAGAATGGAAGAATTCGCCACAGTTTGAGTTGGAAACAAATAATTTTATAAATTCAATTAAACTCGGACACTTAGCCTAATTTGAATCGAGCAACTTCAAATTTACTACAAAATAATAAGATGCATGATCAATATTTTGGAAAAATCTGACATATTTTCAGGTATTTTTGCGGCGCTCACACATAGGAACTATCGAATATCGCCACCCGATTGGAAAATGTTGTAAGGCAGGTTAGGAGGGGGATTTTTTAAAGCGGTCCTTAAAGAAGCCCGGATTAAATGTAGGACGAAAGACAGATATTGATAGCTCTTTCGCATACGAGCCGACTTTTATAAAAAAACGAGTCATCCAAAAGACCTATTCTCAATCAATAAGAACGGGCGTTTCACTCGTGTCCATTGATTTCACGCACGTTCAAGGATCAACGCTGCTAGAAATATCTGTAAAATAGACTCGGCATTCCTGCATTGCTTCTGCATTAGAGATAACAATCGGTCTGTTAATAACGGATTGTCAATCGGACAACTCATTTGGGAGTTCCAGCCCAGAGGTGATTTCCAAATTCAATTGTTGGAAGTACTTGAAATTTGTACAGATTTGGCAGCTAGTTACTACTGAAGAATCAGCTACAAGACGCCCAGTTTCTTGAAAGCCATTCCGATTCTTGAGCTGGTCTGAAATACTTACCCCAAGCATTTCAATGAAGCCTTTATATTAGAAGGGGAAAATTTATAACTTTGAAAGTTGGGGAAAAGTACCTCTAGTCCTGAGAAAAGTTAATTTGTGTATTAAGTACTTCTTGGATATAATATTTTTTGTATATTCAGCTGGGCTAGATGTTTCGCAGATAAAAAATAACATAAATACTTTTTTTAATAACTTAATAAGTATAATATTAAATATATATTATTTTAATATATGCTTTTAAACATGTAGATTTTAATTTATTAAAAGTGGTGTATACAAAGTATTTAATTTTCATATAAATAAAAATGGATATATATATATATATATCCATTTTTAATAAATAAATGACCAAACTAGCGACCAAGAAACATCAAATTTTGGTATCCCACAGGGCACCGTGCTTGGACCAATATTGTTCATTTTGTATGTAAACGACATATTTATTCAACCATTGCATGGCCAAATTATCTCTTACGCTGATGATACAGTCCTTATAATAAAAGAAAAAACTTGGGAAAAAATTAATCTAAAAGCTACAGAAGACATAAATAATCTAAAAATATGGTTTGACAATAACCTCTTGTCGTTAAATAGTGATAAAACATATGTCATTCCTTTCGAAATTAACACTAACATTGTACCTCCAAATCTTCAAATATTCTTACATAATCATTCTCTCGCACAACACGATACTAATCACTGCCAACAAAAATGTTCACTTCTGAAAATAGCGGATAAAATTACATATCTTGGAATAATCATAGATAAAAACCTAAAATGGAAAGATCACATCGACCATACAATAAAAAGAGTTAGGAAGTTAATTCATATATTCTTACGGATACGAAACTTTTTATCAACGAAAAACCTATACTCAATATACTACGCATTAGTACAGTCTATTCTTCAGTATGCCATTATCAGTTGGGGAGCAGCTTACAAAACTAATCTGACCCCCATAGAAATTGTTCAAAAACTAATAATAAAAATTATACTAAAAAAACCTCCAGACTTCCCAACTGACAGCATATTCGAAGAATTCAAAGTTCCAACATTTAAAAACTTATTTATAAAAAATTCAATTATACAAATTATAAAAGAAAAAGATAAATACGCATTCATAACTGAAAATCGTACTAGACTTAAACATGTATTTGTGTGCCCCAAATTAAACACTTCTTTTGCACAACACCATTATACTCACCAAGGAAAATTCTTTTTCAATAACCTACCAATAGAAATCAGAAGCATTAGGAACAAAATTCAATTGCTGAACTCCATCAAAAAGTATTTTAGAGAATGTCACACTAAAAATCTTACTTGTTTTTCTTCTTACTGAATACATATATGTTTACATATTTTAGTTAACGGGTCTGTTTGCCATGTGTCTATATTACCTACACATACATATATATTGAAATACATGATTATAGTAAATAGTAATTATAATTATATAAAATGTATTAACTGTATTAACTGCATTGTATTAACTGTACACGTGACTTTATTTGTACATAATATGTGAAATGTTAACTCTTCTTCCATCCACAAGCTAAGGCTTTTAATGGAAGACCAGTAAAATTATAAATAACTAACTAATAAAGAGGCAAAAAAAAAAAAAAAATATATATATATATATATATATATATATATATGTGGGAAGCATAGAATGGGGACAGTTTTTCGAGCGCACATTACATCGCGTTTGTGTCCCACCCAGGCGTAGTGTGTTCAATTCCTTGACTGACTAAGTCTTCCATCACAACACACGTAACATTTTCCGCTTACTGTGGTGGTAGTAGGAGATTTTCAAATATTGTTATTCGTAACCCGGGAATGGTCGTTTTTCTTTAAAAAAAAAACAAAACAAAATCTGATATCCCGGGTTTCCTAGATGCAACCAAATCTTTTTCTATTTCAAATATTGTTATTGTGTTTGAGAATCGTTAATATTGTCTTCGATGATTAAGTACTTATCATTTTATGTTTCGTTTGACGAACTTCATATCTTTTTTCAATCTTCAAACGCGTTAATATGCTAAATTTACCCTGTTATAAAATCTAAAGAGATTGTGCAATGAATGAAGTCGTACTCCATACTTCAAAATGAATTAAAACATATTATTTGTTGGCGTGTTTAATAAATTTGTCATTATTTATGATAAGTGACGCTTTAGTAATAGGTTTTATTACTCATTTCTGTCGGAATCGAGCCCGCAGATTCAAAAGCGACCGCTGCTTTATGGATGTACGATACAATGTGACTATTTGAGTGTACAGTTTGCCTAATGAAAAGATGTGGGTGAACGTCCCCTACTCGGCCCAATATTCAGCCATAACCCGGTACTTGTTTGTTTATAAATCGGCAATAAACATTTACATCCCTCCTTAAATCCGAGAAGCCATTATTCTCTAACCGGCCGACAATGCTGCGGCTGTTGCGTTGGGTGGAATATCTAAACATTTTTTAGAACTTTGATACATCGGAGCTGTGAAAATTTTTACATTTGAATATTGTCAATAAAAAAATATTAAAATAATTTAACATTCTGATTTTGGTAATTAATCAGAAACTAAAGTTTTAAAATCTTTTATTTTTTTCTTCAAACACAGCAAACTTATATTGTGACACTATTTCAACTACGAATAATAATTACTTCGTTTTCACCACTTGTATTATTTAAACTTTTTTTTTGTCTACCCCATGTTCAATAATTATTTTGTTTGACTACCCCATTTTCAATTTTTTTTTACTATATCAATAATTACTTTGTTTGGCTAACCCATGTTCAATAACTAGTTTTTTGTTTAACTACCTTTCAATAATTATTTTGTTTGACTACCTCATGTTCAATAATTACTTTGTTTGACTACCCCATGTTCAATAATTATTTACTGACAAAACTACTTGTTTGTCATCACATATCAAATCCCACAACCAAAATATACCTATAATGTATTAGACATTTTGAGTAGACGCGTGGAAAACCTATTGTCTGTCAAACTCGAGTAATGAAGTATTAAAACATGAATATTATGTAAATACAAATGTTATTAATTTGTTTTTTTTTTTAAATCACACTAATTGCACCCTATTAAAGCCACGGTAGAAGATGTAAGGTACTTTTGTACCTCGTTACATCATTTGAATTTCGTAATCATGGTGTAACACAGTTTTGTATGGAAATGTAGACTAATGATGACTGTAAATGTTTTTTCTAATAAATAAATAATCTTTCTTCTGAGATTCCTGAAAAAAACATCCCCATTGACGGCCCACCCCTAGTTTAGTGCGCGGACTCGATGTTAAGTGGCTAGTTTAGTGGTTTCACTCGATTCGGGAAATAAATTGCGTTTTCGATAAAATCATTTAGCCAAAATAGTTACATGAGATTTCGCTATTCGGCGAAATCGCGTGAAATGCACGCAATCAAATTGATCCAAAATAATCGTTTAGAATCGCATCACTGGTTTAAAAAAATATTACTTCGTATTGTGTAATTCGCAATTGGGTTCGTCAATTTATTTGAAAATTTCATATTTTAACGAATGCAAGAGTGATGGTTCCACATAGGGGTTAGAATATATAAAATAGTTAGATAAAGTTTAAGGATATTCGTTAAGTGGCATTTTTGTGTGAAGGTCGAACTGTTCCAACTGCTTAAAACGAGTTAGACAATATGGCATCCCTAATTGGAATATGTTGTGAGGTTGAAGAAAGTGGGGAAGAAAAGAGATGTGGAAGAGAAAGGTTGGGGAGTACCTAACTGGTTTTTCAGATCCCGTTTAAAGCCAATTCATATTTTTTTATCATCATATATTATTATTATTATATTAAAATATATTTTCAATTTGTATTGATATTTCAGGCGACTAATTGTTGCTTATAATTATTTGTTATCCTTTATGCTATGCATAAAACCTTGTCTTATAAACATTAGTTTATCATTAAAAATAAAAAAAATAATAATAATATTTGACAAGTCAAAATATTTCACCAAAATGAAGATATAATATGTCTTGACGCCATCTAGTGAAAAATTTAGCACTAACAAAGCCTTTCCTACAAAAATAAAGTTGGTTGTTTACAGGTGGAAAAAATAAAATAAGCAGTAATTGTTGATTGAGGTACTAGTACATATTGAAGTATTTGGTGGGTTGGAAATAAGCCGACATAGATCAGTGGTTACAGAGCATCTCACCGGACATCAGAAGGTACGGATTCAATTCCCGTTGGCGGCGTTTATTTTTACTCGGGAGATATTTTCAATTTGTATTGATATTTCAGGCGACTAATTGTTGCTTATAATTATTTATCATATATTATATTAAAATCAATGCTTCTTTATTTTTCCCCTATAGACTCAAAACTACTGGACCGATGTCGGTGAAAATTTCTTTTTTTTTTCTTATTAGTGTCAGTAGTATTTAAAGAGTGGTTTGACCAAGGAAGACTTAACGCATTATCTCTGCACTGGAATGAGATACGGAGTCGAATTAAACATCAACATTTTTTTTTTTTTCTAAAGTAACAATTTACGTATAGTAGCGAATATAATGAGGACGCCAGATGAAAACAATAATCAAATAATTATTTGTGGTAATATGAGGCGTACGTCATGAACGAAGAAAGTAAGAAGAATGTACGATGTGAAAGAGAACGGTAGAAGAACTGGAGAAGCAGTAGACTTAAAATTAGTTTGAAATAAAATTTGATAATTAAAAATTAAAAATAGTGGACAGAAAAGACATCTCTGGTCAGTTTTGTATAGATTTTGCTCTGCAGGTAAGTGATAATGAATTACAGTCATCTTTGCATTAATCAGCTGGATTCATCCGAATTATATCGTTTGACAAAAGAGGGCACCACTATTCCTGTTTGATGGATTTAAGACTAAAGGATTAAATTATTTTTGTCACAATTTATTATTCTAAATTCTACTCTCTTGAGAGCTAGTCGTGGCAGATTATAATTTCATAGTGCGAATGCAAGTATTATTGTGCCGATTGCCGTCCGCTGCCGAATTTGAAGATTAAGGAGCTAAACTCAATGCGAGTGATATTTTTGGTGAGTCTTCTGCTTTTATGTATTTGGTGGCTGGATTATAATTTGTTACCTTTCCTGCAGATTAAATTTTGTAATCAATCCATTTTTTTCATAGGGAATTAATTATTCCCTGATGGTCTGTGTGACTTACAAGCCAGATCATCACCAAGAACCAAGAAAATGACCGGTCGGTGGCTGAGATGACATCGCGTTTGTGTCCCACCCAGGCGTAGTGTGTTCAATTCCTTGACTGACTAAGTCTTCCATCACAACACACGTAACATTTTCCGCTTACTATGGTGGTAGTAGGAGATTTTCAAACATTCATACCTCCGAACAACGCCGGGTACACCTCAGCTAGTATGTAATTCCAATATTTTTCGTTAGTAGCACTTTACCCTATTGGCTATTGTTTTTTTTTATGTGAAAATCATTCTATTTTTATTTTAATTTTGCCAATTGGAATAATGTAGGTAGTTACGTTACAATTTATATATAGGGTTTTCCAATAGGAGGTGTTATTTTGATATTCAATCGTAAAAGATCAATGGTTTCGTTGATTGTGTGGCACGTAGCGCCGTCTTGTTGAAAGTAAACGTTTTCCAGATCAATACCATCCAATTCCAGCCATAAAAAAATATTAATCATCTCTTGATAGCACAATCCATTCACCGTAACTGTTGCTCCAGCCTCATTTTCGAAAAAGTAAGGTCCGATGACTTCGCCGGACCATAAACCGCACCAAACAGTCACACATTGAGGATAGAGAAGCTTTTCAACAATAACTCTTGGGTTTTCCGAGCCCCAGATGCGACAATTTTGCTTGTTGACGAAGCCACCGAGGTGGAAATGGACCTCATCACTCAAGATGATTTGCATTTGATTCACTCAAGTGAATTTTATTAATTTCAATGCGTTGTTGAAGAGTGTATCGTTCCATTTTTATTAATGGCGTAGTTTCTACTTGTCAAATGTCAAAAAATTACAGTTTAAAAAGTAACATCTACTGAAATAGCGGGCTATTCAAAATAACACCTCTTATTGGAAAACCCTGTATATATAGTATTTTTCAATTTAGCTAAATTATTCTGCTTTTAAAACCCACCAGGAACAATTGACTCCTTCCAAATTACATTGCAGTTCTATTTTAAATAAAATATTTGTTCGTTTCGTTACTATCGTTAGTTCGCAGATCGAATATTATTTTGAAATATGGCAACCTTTTAAGTGCCAAAGAAAATAATCCATTTTAATAGAGCTTATATTTACTTTGCAAAGCTTTCGAAAGTTAACAGTGGCGGTCGTTTGAAGTAGGGTGAGTCAAGGGGGGAGATTAATGTATTTATGACTTACATAATAAAATGGTTAAAGCCATGTAACATTTAATAATATTTTGTTAACTTTTTACCCGTGGGACGTTGAGGTTATTTAGCTGGCGGCATCAGGAGTCACGAGGAGTGGTTCAGCACAGATATGCCATAAGAGAACTGATTAAAGTATTAATTTATTTACTTACTAGCGGCTCAGTCTGTCTGTGCAAATAAATAAACAATAGCGCGTGTTGCTTTTACGTCCAACAGACGCGGCTTTTTAAAACAAAATCCTGTTTTTGCCTGTCGCAGTTGACATCTATATAATATAGGCATATAAAAACACACGCATATTTGAATGCAACATTGTGTCAAAATTTCAAAACAATCGGTGAAGAACTTTCGGAAATTTAAGATTTTGAACAAACGAACATTTACATTTTTATTTATATAGATTAACACCCTTTTTAATCGATATAAATAAAAAAATTATTTTAAAATTATTTCTAAAATTACTCATATGTAAAAAAAATTCTCTGTGTAGACAACGTTTTGCAGAATAATGAAAGTTAAATTACCAAAGGAGCACATATTTAGTACTTTTAATTTTCTGACAAATCCTTCGGGCAATCAAATTACACCGGCTTAATAATGCAAGGCTTTGTGAGCCTATTAATATAACTTCCAGCGTAGGGACTTCGTACATCCGGTACAATCTACTTTTACAAATTCAATGAAACATGTATTTAATCTTGCCCGTATGAAAATTAACAAATCTTTTTTTACTTTTCAAATTAAATATATCTACTTATTCTTAATCTTACGTGGTCTTGGGAATGTACATTTAAATTGAATACGTCACAAGTCACAAGAGACCCATCGCTGAAATGTATCTAGTTATTCTTAATCTTACGTGGTCTTGACCTACATGCATGTATACGGAATATACATTTAAATTGAATACGTCAAAAGTCACAAGAGACTTATCGCTCAAACCCATTGTCATTATTGCACATCCAGATCGTTTTAAAGGGGGTGACAGATTACGCCATAAGTTCAAAGCGTTTTACATAACTCCATATTGCTCGCCATACAATCCCTGTTCATACCTAAAAAGATCACACGTTATAAGTGTGGGCGTGGCAACGACATGCGCTGTGATCTGCTAGCCAGGCTATATTATAAATCATGCATATCTACGGCAGGAAAAGGGGTCAGAACAATTTTCGGAGAACCGTAATTACGCGGCTGTCATCTGTCAAAGTGACAGATCCCATACAAAGAAATGATATTCTGCGGCAGTTCCCCAATTGATCTGACCCCCTCTCCTGAGGAATATTATACCGTAGTGTGTCACCCCAATATATAATACGTATATGCCAGGCGCAAATTATGCGCGCATGATAAAGGTTAATGTGTATAAGACATAGAAGGGGAATATTCAGATCTTGTTGATCGTATTATTTTTAACGATTGTAGAGACAAGATAGTGAGAGCACAAAGACAATCAAATGTGAATAATGTGACATAGCAAAATGAGTGGGTCTGATTTATTTTTTATTGATTTATAGCTGATGTGTACCCGGCGTTGCTCGGGGAAGGTTTAGTAAAGTTTGGTAAAGTTTTGAGATTGTGAAGTCTAGAGCACCTGATGCATCTTTAAGGTGGAAATAATATTATTGTTTTAAATAAGTATTTGTTTCAATTGATCGTGCCATATCTTCCACGGGCGTCATCGGCGTGCTCAAGCATTTAATTCCAAGTCATACATCCTCCTTACACCTCTTTCATAGTTCGTCAGGTATAATTATTTGATTCATGTCTTCCTCCGGTATCCCCAACTTTTTTTACCATTCTCTTCATATAGTATCATGAAATCCACATTGTTAGTGTTAAAAAAACTACATAATCTCATTCCAGTGCATAGGTAATGCATTAAGTCTTCCTCGGGCGTCCCTGACTTCTTCTACCATTCAAACCACCCTCTAAACACTCCTGGCACTAATAAGAACAAACTTTGAAATATTCAGCAAAATCGGCGGACAAACAAAGAAACATTATTTTTGAATATACTCGTAAGTGTGGATTCCAAGCAATTTTAATTTTCTTTTTTTCTGGTTTATGATCCTATTAGTCATCCATATTTCCATCTCCTCTCTGTTTCTATTAGACTTAGGGATTATAAAGTGAATCTGAAAACTGATATCGTCAATAATGATTCACTTAATTAATTTTCGATTCCTAATTCCCAGACAGCCGATGAAATTGATAACATATTCCATAAGGAACTTCGATATTTTAATAAATTGAAATTTTGCAATTCTTTAATTAATACACATAATATTTTTAAATAATATAACAAGATGGCTAAAAATAAAAAAGCTTAAATTAAATACAAAATTATGATAATAGGACATAAGAAAGAACACATGCAGTGAAAGCAAAATTAAAGTTGAAATTATTTAAAATATTACTGGTATGAATGAACATAAAAAAATTAACTAAAATAACATTTAATTAGCATGCTGAGTATACACAAAAGAAAAATGCAATTTTTTTTTTTTTGGAAGAATATGTCAAAACATTTTCAGAGAACCTTCAATCACTTTATTTATAAATAAAATAATATACTACCTATTTGCAAAATACTCTTCAAACAAAATTATATATAGCAAGAACATTCATAGACATAACACAAGAACGTGCAATGAAATTGGGCTACCAAAAAAGGACAAAGCCAATACACAAAAAGTTCTACTTTTACAAATTCAATGATATTGGAATGCTATATTATAATGCACTGCCAGAAACCATAAAGTCTGCACGTTATATTATTATTGAAAGATTCAAGGTGGATTATAGGAGCCATATTAATCGAAAGAAAATGTAATAATATATGTATGGAAGTTATAATAAATTAGATATTTGAAAACTTGATGTACAAATGGCTAAAAATAAATCCTTTAAAAAGTTTGCTCACTTGTACAACAAATATATATTATCTAATAGTATTATTACGCCAACCTCTGGACGATTTCGGTCCTCTGATTGGTTGAATTCAAATCTTATGTTTCGAGTAAATTCCGCATAGCGTTCGCGCAAAATATCACACGTTCGTTCCTTGAAAATGTCAATCCCCCCTTTACTTAGTATAGATAGTATAATATAGAATCGTTTCCTTATAGGCCGACAGAGCGCACCTCTGGCGGTATAATAGCGAATAATTTCATTTAAAATAATCCATAACAAATACGTACAATTTCATCTATTCAAACTTCCAAAACTACAGTTTTAATACGCATTTAATAAGAATAAAACATTTGATTCAACTTAATTACAATAAACAACAACTCCTTGCATTTACGAGGATTTTATTTATATTATTACAAACTTGGAAAAATAATAGAACATGACGAAGTTTTCGTCAGTGGAATGGTACAATTCTCCTTTATGTGCACTATAATAGTAGAGTATTTTCTCCAGTTTCTATAAAGCCCAGTTGATTAATGAAGACCAAAAACTGAACCACAGTTTGAGCTCCGAGGGTTTGCAAGCATCTTAAGGCCTGGACCGGTGGTGAGAGTAACCCTTACATTAGGCAAATGGAGCTAAAGTACTTGCCCTACTGAACAGGGCCGTATTTAGGTCAAGGCAATCTAGGCAGCTTCAAGAGGGCGGCATTGTTCTACGGGGTGTATAGTTTTAATATTTTGCCCAAAATTATACATGATAAAAAATAAGCTCGATCTAAATTGCGATCATAAGGTAACTAGGTAACTAACAATATGTCTGGATGGTATTCAAAACATTAAGCGATGATAGAGGAAGTTAATCCTGTTGTCAAATATGTTCAACTCGCTCAACCTTATTCCAAAAGTTTCACTTTCACTTGCAATGCTCTTTTTCGGGAGATTTTTCAATGAATACTCTTTCCGTGAATTTCCGAGACTTGTTTCGCACTGTTTTATTTCGTGGATGGGGAATATCACTAGGTCATCTACTACCTATCTCTCGAGACAGTATGATGCGTATCGTATTATGTGAACAGTTTAGAACAGGTTGTTTTGTTTATAATACACGAAAAGGGATAAAACGATAACCCGATAACTTATCAAAATGGCAATTCAACACACCTTGAAAAAGTGATATAAAGTGATGAAACAAAAACAAGGTTAAATAGGTTACGTGGATAAGGTTTATGGGTTATTTTTAATGACTTTATATCGCTTGTTAAACGTGTTTCGAGTTATCATGGAACTGGATAAAACGTATGTGGTAAACTGTCGAATAAAAAAAAAAAAAAATTTAAATTTAATATATTGGACCTTGAATCAGAAAATTTTTCATCCTGCGGCGGTTACCTTGTGCTGCATTGATGATGATTTAAAAGCCCTGTTATATTTACCCCGAATTACATAATTAAACTGCCTAGGACGGCTTGAATTCTAAATGCGGTCCTGCTATTGAAGTAGGTAGCTGGCACAAAGATTCCTTCGAACCAGAAATCCCCAACGAGCCTTTATGTATTTACCTAAAAAGCTTTAAGTTGCTGTAGAGCCTCGTTACTTTACTAATTAGTTAAGTTATGTCGGGTCAAGTTAACTTTGGTTAGGTTACATTATTAATAAATTAGCCATTTTACAACATTCTGAGTGAAGAACGCATTTTCAGAGAATTCTGTTTATTATGAATTATGAATGGTTGTTAATTTCTGTTTATTTCGTATCTTCATTAGTTTTGAACAGAAAAAAAGTTAATATTTAACATTATATATTTTTAAGATTTTTAATTTAATTTATCAGATCTAAAACATATTGTAGATGTGGAGGGTACGCGAAAGGTTATAAAAATAGTTGATATTCCATTTTAATTTAAATTATCTATGAAAATAGATACATGAATATTTGAATTTAACATCCATTATTAATTAATCTGTTTGCGAAACAGAGGTGAACTCTCTTTGTGAAAAAAATATTAAATGGGAAAATTGTACAACTTTTTCGTTAGTTTAACCATTGTGTTAATTTTACAATTCCAGACAAAATATTGTGCTTATTTCATGACGCTAGACTTCACCGGTCGGTTATTTTTGCTACTGGCGTGAATTTAATTTTATTTGTGTTATTTTAATTTACTCATCTAAAATAATATTTTTTTACATTAACCCTATACAGAAGATCCTGAGGAAAATAATTTCCCCTCATGATCTATGTCACCTTTGGGGATGCTAAGTGGAGGGTCTTTTTAAGCTTAAAGTTATGAGGGGTGGGTAGGAATCTAGGGATCAATGTGCCCATGTATCCCTCCCGCTGCGGCGCAAGGCGATGGGTCAAGTGAGACCAGTTGGAGAGATCACAGAGTTTCCCCAAACCAGCCTCTCCCGATCCTGTTCACCACGCAGCTTGTGGACAGACGCATCCTGAACATACCTCACTCAATGAACCCAGGCACCCCTGCTAAGTCACCAAACGTATCGAGCCACTTGTCGAGTAACTTATGGCAGAAGTGTTGGTTATCCAATAAATTGTTCCCGGGGCGGCGGTACACAAACCTGCCTTCCAAATCAAAACATGGTATATTTGCGGCACATTCCAGAGTGGAAGATACTCTCAGTATCGCCCTGGTATAAGACCACCATTTAGAATTGATATGTTACTTGAAATGGCTTCGGCCGTGTTTGGTTACCAGCTCTGAATAGCCAGGTACTTCCTCACCTTCCTCTTCCCATCATCCCCCCCCACTACCTTCAGCCTCACAACATACCCCAATTGGGGATCCCATAGTCTCTCTGGCACCACATGTTTGGGAACACCACTATCGTGCGGTTTCACATTTGAAAAAACCTCATACGAACTGTAGATACTGGATTTTTTTCGGTTGGCAACCCAGCATTGACTTGAAGCCTACTGTGGATTCAAAGTTCGAATGTCACGCCACATAAAGAGGGTAGTACCTACCTACTGACTCGCCCCTGACATTTAAGTCCCGCCGCGGATAAATGGCGGAGTCTATTTCAGTTTCAATAATTATTTCACACAACCGGGAGACTGCCTCTTCGAACCGAGAGTGGGACGAAATTAACGTCTATAATAACTATCGTATTTATTATTCTTTTTTTCAGCAATATAACAAATAAGGGACAAGCATATTAAAGTAATTCGTCGGCGTGTTGATTTTTTTAATGAACAAAACATGTTTTTGACTCGACAACAATGGATTACTTTCTTTGTACATAATATCCTAAAACAATACGTCTGTGTTTGCGATAATTAACGCCAGCATTTGAGATCTTTTATTTTAGAAAACATACTGCAATGATATTGAAAAATTGAAAACATTTTTTATAGAAAATATTTTGCCAGATTGGAGGGTTTTAAAATTGGATTTAGATAAAATCAAATGCACGTATTTTGCAGATTATCTGAGCGAAATTGGCAATAATGCAGTACGCCCAACAATTGAATATGTGAGCCACCTCTGGCCTGGAGAACCTCAATACTTAATGAACCTGCTTGGTTCTGTGCGGTTTATTCTTGCAGGGCGGTCCGTCTAATTGAAAATCCACTGTTAACAGACTGTTCTGTTTTCCCTCGTTCATATAATCGGGGCTCCTTTAAAACTCGCATTAATAAATCTATTCCTACAGCCCATACCTTAACCCGCCTCACAACGCTGCCCAACCGGAGCGCGACATGGCTCCCCTGCCTTTATACTGTACAGACAGGGGCGCTCTTGTGAGGTGTAACATAAAAAAAGTTTATTGTTTTATCGGCTCATACATATCATCAAGTCATATTATGTCACTTTAAAAATGTTTGCTTTCTATGGGAAAATTTCTAAAAAAACTATCTTGGCAAGAATGACCAAATCAAAATCCAGCTAAATAATCCGGCGAAATATGAGTTGGTTTTCCAAAAAATGTTTTAACAATGCCTGTATAATGGGAGTCCTTTTTGAAAATTCCCAAGAAAACATTTGCCTCGGAAGAGCGCGATCTAATCAGAAAGTAAACGAAGCAAAAAAAATGAAGGCTTGCGCGCTCAACAAGAACAGGAAACGGTATTTATTATTCAAAAGCAATCTCATTCTATCGGAGTCGCCTCGGATTCATTATTGAAAATGCTACGGATACACGCATACGGCTAAAAAGGCTGGACAAACCGCGACTGAGGCTTATTATTAATTTATTTCTTTCAATAAAAGATTGTTTAAATTGAATTCGTCGGAATTACGAACATGTAGAATGAATCCTTTGGTTATTTACTTGGAAAGATATTCAGAGAAACTCTCTCTAGGTTTAGATCGTGAATCTCACAGAGATGGTTTTACTTTGAGTTTTCCAGTAAAGAATGTAGTAAATTTACACAAAGTTTACACTCGAACGATTGGTGTCATATACATTTACAATATTATTTCATTTATACAATTCCTGAAAATATTATTATTGAATAATATGATTCTGATTACTACGGTTTAAAGCCAACAAATCCACCTAGATTTCACAATGTTTCACATGTTTTTAGGTTCCATAAATTTGGCAAATAATGGCCAGTGACCGCTTAAAACTTTTTGAAAACTTGGCATAATATGCCAAAAATCGTTCGAGTGGTTGACTGAGCTGAACTGTTTCTAAACAATTATTATTATTTTGTTTCGTATTTTTATAAATAGCAGATTATCGATAATATTAAAATAGACAACCTGGAGAATAGAATAATAATAATAATACAATAGCCCTGTTGCGCTACCTCCTTCTTTAGCCAACGTTTTGAACAGCATTACAGTGTGCATCATCAGGGCAAATATGTAATCAAAGATTGTCGTGAGGTGTGGTAAATTGTCTATATACAGCACAATATCACAAATATAAATCACTATGAGGTTTACGAGTTAGTGGTGATGTATATACCTTCAAGTAAATATTGGTTTGAAAAGAATTTTGTATCAGCGAAACAGCTGAAGTCTAATTTTATTATGGTATGCAGATTTGTTGTGTACAAAATAAACAGAACTGGACCCAGAACTGATCCTTGAGGGACACCACAGGTCACATTTAGCTCAGTTGACAGTTGATTGCTAATTGGAACTTGTAATTTTCTCTCAGTGAGGAAGGATTTGATCCATTTGAGAAGTCGTCTAGAAATTTAAGTTTAGCCAACAGTCTATTGGTTGGAACAGTATCGAAGGCTTTCTCAAAGTCAAGATATATTATGATGAACCACTTTTAATTACATACGGAGTCCCACAGGGGAGTGTACTTGGCCCTTTATTATTCCTCATCTACATAAATGAACTGTGTGACATTAAAATTGAAGGTAAAATCGTGACCTTCGCTGACGATACAGTTCTTCTGTGTCAAGCAGCCACATGGAAAGATGTATTTATAATAGCCGAAAAAAGTTTATCAATTGTCAAAAATGGCCAAACAGTAATACTCTTACCATTAATACAATTAAAACAAAATACATCACACACAGTATAACACAAAGAGGCCAACCTCCAACTAACATAGACCTATTACTACACGACTGTGAACAAACTTCATTTAATTGCCAATGCGAACATTTAGAAAGGGTAAAACAAATAAAATACCTAGGGGTTATTATCGATACACACTTACGCTGGACTGACCACATTACTTTCATCACTAACAAACTAAAACGAGTCATGTACCTAATGAAGTCCATTAAAAACATTTTCCCTCTAACAATACTCAGATCCATATATTTTGCACTGTGTCAATCAATTGCCACATATGGAATATTAGCTTGGGGAAGTGCTACAAGAATGACAATTGACCCAATTCAAAAAATTCAAAAGGCGATAATTAAAATAATCCTAAAGGTACCATTCGACACAGAATCAAGCGAAATTTACAAAACATTAGAAGTCTTGTCAATAAGACAACTTTACGCCAAATCTGCATTACTACACCTCCTCCAACACAAACTCCATATTCCAATTCAACCAAAAACCTCGTTAAAAACCAGATCCTTAACAAATAAAACACTAAACATACCGATAACACACACCACACACGGACAAAGACACTTCCAATACTACGCTACAAAACTGTTTAATTGTATGCCCATTACTCTGAAGCAACTACTAACTGCAAATACATCCGCAAACATTCACAAAAAACATATCACAGCCTGGATCAAAAACCAAGATATTTTATTTTTTCAAAACATAATAACTCCAAACCAAACATAACTAAACCATAAAAAGTGTATAATAAATAAACACGTTTTTCGAGATTTTACCAACTATACTCACACTTACAATACAAATATATGCACTTACATATATGTTAATATATTTTAATATATTTTTTTTACATATTTATTATGAATATTCAATTTACAAAAACCATTAAAATTTTATGAATATTCAATTAACAAAAAACCAAAAAATTAAAATTAAAACTTATAAAAAATAAAAACTTCAACAACACATAAATACTTGTCACACTTATACATAACCACGTAAACACCTCAGCACAGGTTCTCCTAGTGAGGTGTTCACGAAACATACAATATTACTCACATACAGTATCACCTTCTCAAACCTACCTTACACACAACATATTATAGTTATAAGTTTGAAATGTATCATATATAAATATAAATAATTATGTGAAACTGTAAATTATATATAGAAATAAATAAAAAAAAAAAAAAAAATTATGTCAGTAGGAATCAGTCTGTCCCACTCGTTTGCCCTGTAATCTAATGTTTGGTAACAACCTTTCGATGACGGCCCCTGACAAAAATGTGTATAAAAAGTAGGTGATTTGTGCATCCCTTGGTTTGTCTAACGTGATAACTGGTTGTTGTTTGGTTGTTTCAGGATGCGGGAGTACGTGGAAGAAAACGAGAAGAACGACCCCCTCATCCACGCCCCCGACAAGAAGAGCAATCCGTGGGCGGAAAAGGGAAAGTGCGTCATCATGTAAGGGGAGGGCAAGGAGAGGCGGCGAAGGCGGAGAATTTAAATTTCACCATGCGGGATAATACGGCTGTCAAAATTTTTATAAAAAAAATGTGAAAAATATTACCTTTCGTGAAAAAAATGAACTCATCCACTGCTCAGAAGTTCTGCCCCTGGTGGTGGCAAGGCTAGTACTGACCCTGAAAACCTGAGCATATAGAACGTCTCCAAGTCACCACCCCACCAGCCACCATCAAACAGCGATGCCACGTGCTGCTAGCAGACAGTCATGTTTGAATGTGTGATAAAATTAATTTTAAAAGTTTTGTATCCGAAGCTTTGTAATGAGTCGTAATAAATTCATTTCTGATTAAATTCTAGTTTAACGAGGATAGAATAATGAGCGGTCATAAGTCTTATGATGATATTGTTAACTGAAGTGAAGTGTTTGTGCAGTTGCGGCCTGCTGCCTGCCCGTGCCCGCTGCCACTGCCCACTGCCTAGTACAGTACAGTACAGCACATTACAGTACAGTACAGTACAGTACAGACCCAGTTGGTCCATTAGCCTTGAGGCCTACCTAACTAGCCACCAACCAACAGTTGCCTCCTTTGCTTGCCAACCAACCATCATGTCGATCTCTTGTGTTATTATAATGTACCTCTACATGTATGTATGTCATTTAATCATTATAACATTCAGTCATAGATTTAAATAAATATCTTCAAACCTTTGCTTTAGTAGTAATTTAATTTTTATTTATGTAATATCTTAAATATCCCACACGCTTATATAACATCATACTTCTTTTATCAGTACATTATACATATACATACTTTCTTCATACTCAAGTATATTAATGCTCTGTAGAATTTAATGTGGTTATGAGAACATTCCATAAAGTATTTACTAACAATACTCATTTAGTCTAAACCAACCTAAACTAAAGTATAAACTGTTCCCACATCGCCACTGATACTAACAATCTGCATGCTGTCAACTTACTTCAATAGTTTCGCATTTAACCATACAAATATTCAACAGGCGTCAAATTCTAAAAAGCTATTTATTACATGTAAAACAAAATGGATTTGCCACATAGCCCACCAATATTAATTACAGAAAACCCTAACAAACCAAATGAAAGCTTTGCACCAAAAATATATTTAATTTGTTGCATTTTTGTATGCAAACCAAATGCAGTCTGCCGGGAGCTTTGCAATATTTCCACTAATATTTGTACTATTTAATAAATAACGCAATACATACTTACATAAGAAATAAAGAGAAAGTCAGATTTATCTATGGTCAGAATACTGAATTATTGTGTTCATGAAATGACAAATATATTTGATTGGAATCAAAATGAAACCTCGGGTGTTTTTTATGAGAAAATGTAGGAAAGAATAGTGTAGGAATAAAAGAAAACAAGAAATAAGAACATAAATTAATAAGGAATCTAATTCATGAATGCTAAGTTTATGAACAAGGACTACGAAGTGGCCACAATGGAGGTGAATGATTTATTGAATAATTTATCGCTTATAATTCTTATGTTTTCAAAAATACTTGAAACTAAAAACGTTGGTAAAATGAATTTGATATTTAAAAAAGAGTATTAACTCTTGACTAATTATTATCATCTTGGCATTGAGGATTGCGAGATTTTCATATTAAAGTATATCAGAGTAATTTCCCTAAATATTATGTATGAATAGTTTGGTAAAATAATTTTCTAGTAAATTTTATTCATAATTAATTAATAATTATAAGCGATCATTATATTTATTCAAAACTCTTCCCTAAAATAATGGTATCTGCAGTTAATTCAACTACTTTCCTTTCTTTCTCATCTCCAAACAAAATACTTGCGAGTTGAGAGATCATGAAAATTAAGTTTTTTTATTATTTATCAGAAAACAACATTTAAAAAATTTTGCTTGAAATGATACAAATTAATTGAAAATCTGTTTGAATTTCCAAAATGCACGAATCTCACAGCTGTATGAATGTTTTCAATACTAACGGATTACATAGAAACCTATGTAATGGTCAATGACGAATAAAATTATTTAAAATAAATAAAAAACTAAAATACAAGTACTAAAAAATATTGTAGCAAATGTATTAAATACATTGTTACATTTAAAATAAAAAAAACTAAAATAAATGATTAAAGATAAATAATTAAAATAAATAATAATAAATAAAATAAAATGGAGATAAAATACAATATTTAAAATGCATCTCGTCTCACGACCTAAAATAAATTAAGAAAGTTTAATATTAAATTGATTGAGTTATTTTAAAGTCGCTGAATCTTAATGTCTTTAGAATACTCTAGTCTCCTGTTAAAGTCAGTCTGGCGAGATGATTGGCGCGGAGCTAACAATCGATTGTTAAGATCCTTCAGAAAAAGGATGACTTCATTCAAATGCATTCAAAGAGCAACTTCCAAATTCCATCTTATTTCTTCAATGTATTTGAATCCAGTCACAGTATTTCTTTGAGTATATTATTGAAGTGATGCATTCTTCCCACTTCTCCCGTCACTTGCCTCGGCGGACCGACGTCTTCTTTGTATTTAGAGATTTCAAACTCTCGTAGAATTTTCGGCTATCTTGTCTAGATGAAGCTTTTGTATTTTTTGTGCCCCATGGAAAATGCGGGAAGGGTCTGCTCAGTCTGTCATCAAAAAGGAAAAGAAGTAGATATTCTAAAATAATTGAGATAAAATAAAATAAGTAAAATAAATAATAAAACTAATGTTAATAACTAGACGATAGTAATTTAAAGATTGGTATTCTGACAGACAGCGCCGTTGTTCACAGCATTAGAAGCTCGGCCCGTGGGTGTATCACATGCGCGCAGCTTACACCTGCAGACCGGCTTCACACGACTCCAGTAAACCTGCGAACAAGCAATGCTCTGTCAGAGAGAGATGATATAGTAAATACGAATAAACTAAAAGATAAGGATTAAAATAAAGAATTAAATAGATTTTGCAAATCATAACTTAACATAAGTAACTAAGTATCACAAATATCAAACCTTGGCGAGTTATTCCAATGATTCTTCCATTCTTCTTACTTCCTAGTTCTAAACTGTCTGAAAATGAGACAATATAACGGTGATTTAGTGAATTCGCATTATTATATTATATTTCCTTTTTGTATCGAATAAAGTCAATTTTCCTTCGTAAATCTTACCTTCTATAACAATTCTTCACACATTCTCAAATAGAGTGCTGACTTTGTCAATTTTAGCTTCAATTATATGTTTTATGAAAACAGCTGCAGAATATCACAAGTGAACCCACGGGTGAACTAATGTCTTACATTCAGTAGCTGTTCTTGCTAAAATATTTAAATAATTATCTACTTGGATTGTACAAATATTAAAAGATTCAATAGCTTAAAATCAGAATATATTCCCTTCTATTTAAACATTTGGAAAAGCATAGTGAATAGCCGATTGCCTTTAGAGCATTCGCAGACACAGAAAGATTCATAAAAGAATGTGTTAAAAAATATATTACTATAAAATCACAGAATGGTTTCCATTCCTGTTAAAAAAAAAACAAATATTTAAGTAACTAGTGGGAAAGTATTAGCTTACGAATATGACAAACCCAAATGAACTGAAAATATAATACATATATAGGTATGATGTATGTATATTACTTTTATACGTTTTTTTATAAACAATACAACATACGTTGAGAGCCCTTCAAAAGTAATGGAATATATTTATAACATCCACTGAATTTAACTAAACATTGACTCTTCTGTTACAATAATCTCAAACCTAAACAGAACTTACACTTTCCCACTAGAATAATAAAATACTAACGTTGACACGCTTCATAGAATGTCAACGTTACTATGATTAAAACTTAATCTAAAATTGCGCATTAAAATGTTAGGGAGTTTCCTCTATAAATGTAAAAGTAGATAGTAGTACTAATACTCGCTGACCGCATTTCTCAATCAACTAATCTCGCGCTTGCCGTCTTAGAAAAACTAAACTTTGGGCAATACGTTATACAATATTAAGTAATATAAGATTTTAAACTAGCTTCATTTGTACTCAGTTGTTACCACACATGTTAAACTATAGAGCGTTAAATAGATCCTGCCAGCAATGGTAGATAGTTTCATAGAAATTAGACCAAAATAAATATTTGTAAACGAAAAACACCAGCTCGTTAAAAGGCGGTTGTTAAAGATGGATCGTAGTCGCTTCGCAGAAGTGGAATACGATATTTAACAACAAAATTAATAAAAAATAAACAAAGAACAATCCATGGATGATACTAACAATAAATTAATAAAACTAACTGAGTTGTCATTGCGTTAGTATTGAAAACATTTTATAATAGAAGCTTGTATACTTTTTAATTCATTTCAAGATCTCGTTAGGTCAATCCCACGTATCATTATTAATTAATAGCTATAAAAAATCTAAAATTGAATGAATCCTTCTAATGGCATTAATATTACATAATTGTGTATAGAGTTTTCATTTTGCTTCTGTTTCGTGTGAATTTGTTATGCCAGTCCTTTATTTAATGGCCAAAGAAAATATTAGTAGCTGTCAATAAAGTTTAGATGTATTATGTTCATTAAGACTTTTAATCTTCCACTTGTCACTCTCTCTAAAGTTAATTTACAACAATAATGTTATGTCCCTCACTTCATGACTAACAAACAGACCTAGCTCACTCGATAGATAGTTTATTTTCACTAATTGCCTGAACGAGACTCAGTTTGACCCGGCAAGTCCTCCACCGGGATGAAGTGTTTGTGGAATGGCCGGGTTGGTAACAGACACCTTCTCAACTGAAACAGACCCTAGCAGAGACGTAATGGAAGATAGTTTGTAATGTCTTTCCCATGTGTAGTCTATACTCATAGTGTATCTATTTCATAAACATAAGATCAACAAATGTATGTTAATTAATAAAAAACAAATAAACATAAAAAATATACAACACTTGTTTTATTTTCACATTTTATACACTTGATGAATCCAAATGTCTGAAAGGACATATTGGAACTTTTTAATTTATTCATTTCATTTGCCACACATGATTTGTTTATACATAAAACACCCAGAAAAAGAAGGAACTACATTTTGTAGAATCAAAATACAACAATTTATTTTTTAAATAAATGATACATTAAACAATTTAAAAAAAATAATAATACAAGGAGAAAAAAATTGGCAAAGAAAAAATCATGTGCTGTGTTTATTTAATTTATATAATTATTTACCTAAAGCATGTAAATTCATTTTGATTTTTTTTTGTTGTAAATATACATAACTACATTTTTATTTAAATCAACATAAAAATAAATATAACATCTATTAATTTATGTAAATACTTTCATAGAACAAAAGTATATTGCAAAACATAAATATTTAAACTAAAACTAAATAAAATAAATAATGTCAGACAAAGATTAAAGCAATAATACATAATTATCATTGTATTTCAAAAATATTAATAGAATTGAATAAATATCCACAAGATGTTTATTGTAAAATATATTTATTTTTCAAAAAATATAATTCCTATAAAAAAAATGGTTGTGATTTTCAACCCGTTATAAGCAGACGTCACAGCATTTGAGTTGCAAGCGGCCGTGCCCCTTACGTGGACGTCAAAATAGTGTTTTAGCAAACACGTATAAATGGAAAGTGCCACGTACACGGGGCACCTAGCATCGAAACGCACACGTTTAAAGAGTTTATTCTTGGTTATGATATTCTTTCTGGAAAATTTAATCATAAATACAAACTCAGTACCTAAATGACCAATAAAGTCAACATGTTGTTCTGTATTGCACAATGTAGTCAGTGTCAGGCGGACTGTCAATATTATTGTCACACAAATAAAGTGCCAGAACAAACTAAAGGTGTGAATAATGCGCTCGCCACACATTTTACTACCTGTAAGCATGCTGTAAGCTGATGTGATGGAGATTTCCTGGTGTTCAGTTATTGATTCGGCTATTCAATTTAATTAATATCATACATCCAAATATGAACTGCGGTTTATAAGCCAACGATCCCACCTAAATTTCACCATCCATCCCATATTTTTAGGTTTTATATATAAAAAAAAATTTATAATTCATGAAAATCAAGTACCTAAATTTGGGTAGCTATCGCTCGAGTGGGTAAATGGCACATTGAACTTTCCCAGAGTAGTAGATAAGTAGGTATAACTTTACTGAAGAGCAACAATAATTGAGTAAATAGTTTTACAAAACAGAATAGTTGAATTTAAGTAATTTATTCATTTGCAAGTTCCACAATGCATACAAACTTATAGTCAGCGGCATTGTTACTACAGATTAACTACTGTTCGTTTGTCAGTTTCTCTTGTGGCCGCCTACCTGGTGTAGTTACTTTTTTGGCCACCTAGACAGATAAATTTGCATATCAGTTAAACGCTGGGTTTATTGAGAAAAGATCCATAGTTCAGTTTTAGATCAATCTCATACAGGACCCCACCGAGAGACAACCTGGGTTCTCATTGCCTGGTCGCAAAACCTGGTCCGCCATCAATAGGTTAAGGTGCTCCCATAGCCACTGTACCCACATAATGCACAGATGGGGCCTTAAAGAGTCGGCGATGTGTGAATGTGGTGCGGTACAGACCACCGAACATATGGTCAACAAATGCCCGCTCCATTCATTCCCCGGCGGGATTGATGTGGTTCACATGGCAACGCCTGAGGCCCTAGAATGGCTCGCAGACCTAGATGTCCCCCTCTGATCCCCCCCCCCCCCATATGAAAGAAGAAGAAGATTAAGAAAAGATAATATTGTAAAGGAATGATAATAATCGGTATCCCTAGTAATACTTCTAGAAGACAAGAATAAAAATAATCTAAAAGTGATTTTAAATTATTATAATATCAATTATGAAATAATTTAGATAACCCCTTCTAGATCAGGCCTCGGAGGTGCCACAATACAGAGGGGAAACTGTTGCGTAGCTTCTTGAACTTTAGATTTAGTATTGGTGTTGCGGGCGAGGCGTATTTCCGTGGCCGTCTGGCCGCAGCGCCCGCACCGCCCCGCTACCGGGTCGCACTCCAGGTGGAAGGCATGCCCACAGCTATACGCTCGAACCATGTTGTGCAGGTGTAGGGGGTTGTGACAAGTACCGCATGTGGCTGTGGGAACAGGGAGAATGCGCTTCCCTCGGAGGGACGAAGCCAAAGCGGCATGAAGTTCGCTGCCCGTTAGTCTAGCGGCGGCACTTGCAGCTTCTGCTCCTCCTCTCGCGGCTTCCAACAGTCCCGTTAGTGCTCCTCGTAAAGCGCCGGCATGGCCGCCGCCTCCGCACAGTTGCGCCACTAGCCACGGCAGCGGCAGATAATTGGCGGCTCCTTCTAGTAACAACGCCGGCAAAGGTGCACTGGGAGGTTCCGCCAGCTTTGCTACCCCTTCTACAAGCTGTCTCCACAACGATTCAGCTTCCAAATGACTAGATAACTTAGCTGCACGGGTACAAAGAGCGCAAGCTTCTCCAGCCAGCTTCTCTCTATTGTCTCTGTCTTCAGCCGCCAGCATCAATTCTATAGATGATTTAAGAGCGCCTGACAAATCTCCGCAAGATTCCAAACAGCTGGGTTCGGCCTCCTTGATATTGTACTTCCTGATAACTTGGAGAGCTGCTTCAGGTAATAAGGTAGAAGGCGCATCGGTCAAAAACATTAAAACAGTTTCCTGGCGAAGTCTGCAAAGTAAATCTAAATGCTTAACAGAAGTGTCGGCATCTAGGGCCCCTAAAGCGTGAATATTATCAGTAAATGCTAATTGGTCCGACACATCGCCCAATGAGGCTAAAACATCGGGGATAAGATTGGGCAAATGCGCTACGAGAAACTTTACAGTTTTCTCAGGCCATTGTTTGGCTAATTTGTTCCCAAACTCCAAAACTTGCTTTGTGACGAATCGTTCTTCTCGTGAAGCATATTTTTCTAAATATGCAAACATGTCATTCTCCGAGCCGGCGTCATTCAAAAATGTCTCTAATATGTTTTCGTACTTTCCTGCCCTCTCCATGAGATATCTCTCTACTTTTAAGCGTCCAGTTTTCTGCGCCATTTCCATCATCTCAATGTGCGGCAGATGGTTGGCCGAATTGTTCATGCACGTCAAGAGGCTCAGCCACGCTCTCTCTATTAATCTATTGGCTTCCGGAGAAGACGACGGTTTGGCGAAATATGTTTTAAGATTGTTTATCAAGTGAATATCTGCAGGTAAAGTTCCGCAAGCCAAATGGTTGGCGGAAAACAAAACCACTTCGGCAAGTTCTTCTTCCTGAAAAATGTACAATTCTCTATTAGATCATAAGCTTTACATTATTTTCAAACCCACTAAAATGTTAAGAATGTGAGATTATTAATGTTAAAAAAGTGGTACTGCGCTATTAATCTTTGGAAATAATATACAGCACCATACAAACAATAATTACCGTGAATAAGTTAGGTTCTGTTGCTGTCTGAATGACGTTATGGAGTGACTGCGTCATCTTGAGTCGGTTGAGTTTGCCCATGGGCCCCATGAAGGGGGGCTCGGCGTAGGCCATGCCCAGCATACGCAGGCACGAGCCCGTGTCGTGAAGCAGCAGCGCGCGCAGGTGCGGGAGAGGAGGGGTGCCGCCAGTAGACTCGTCCCCCTCAAACAGGAGGCAACTGAGAATCTGAAATACATAGGTTGGTGGTGAGGATTAAAAAACAAGTTTTGGCATCATCAACAAATGTGATCAACTGGGTGCAGTTCCTCGCCATATGCCTCTAGCCCTCCACCACTGCGCACTTTATCCACCTCTTATAATGTTCTAACTCTATTATTGAAATTGGCAGGTGAAAACAAAATAATATAGTAAATCTGTTCAAATTTAACCTGACAATGATGTCAACAACGTACAATCCTTGATACAGTTGAATAAAAAATTGCAAACAAAAAATTTATCAGAAATCTAAAGTTTGAGTTAACCTATTTACTGCTAAACCCTTCACAATATAAAGCACAAATAATCCATAAATCCATCATTATGCTCGTCTTTTCAAGTAAAATTTACGACCTGCACAATAATAGATGATTACATCCATCCAGACAAGCTCTCTTATAAGGTTGTCCAAGAGAATGGAATAAACGCTCTTATAGCATGAAAACTTATTAATGGGTTTCACAGTACAACATACGAATACATTAAACAAATAAGGTGCAAAGGTTAGATAGATTACGGTAAGTTACAACAATTTAATACAAAATACACAACATTAATACAGCTCAAAAAAGTATTCCAACTATGTGGTTCATATTGTTAATTTATTACCAAAATACAAGAAAATCAATACATGTGGCATGTTAAAACAAAGACGACAATCTCCACCATTGATCTGAAATGAGTTATATTTGGCAATGGATAGAGAATCAAAAATACCATTGGCAGCTACAAAGGTTTGCGGGCATGACAGTATCCCATATATTTTTGAATTATCGGCAATCTCCTTCAGTTTACAGAACAAAAATGGCAGTATTTGTTTGGGCCAATCAGAGATCCAGAAATATATATATTCAACATGGCCGCCCCATACAAAGTGTGAACCTAAAAAAAATGGCTTTTTCAGTTCCTAACAATACCGGCAAAATCCGCATGTGTTTGCAACAAAACCGGCAACATTCAATCTCTACATAGCAAAAGCGGTAATCTCCATCTATTAATTGAACATAACTCAAAAATTTACCAATTAATCGCAATAAAAAATAAATAGAGTGGAACTTAATGAAACACTTACTAACAATAATTATATTTTAATTTAAAGTGTCGGAAAGGTACTAAAAAAAATGTTTATTGCGTTTTACTCAAAACGAAAATAAGTGGAGAATGCCGTCTTTGTTTTAACACACCTCACATATACAGATGTCCAGGGTAAAGTGCGCTAACTTCGGGGGGTGATTCTCCATTATAGTACAAGTAAAGATAATAACTTTTTTCGAAATTCCAATGTTCGATACCTCGATACCGCCCGATGCTGTTTTAATAGTATGGTATGCACGGCCCGCTTGCTCTTGCGTGGGAGTCTTGTACTAGAAGATTAATCAAATAATGACCTGGCGGGAATTACGACTAAAGCGTACTTTCTTACATCGATGACGGTGGCATAGGTATCGTTGTAAGTTGTTAGGTGAAGACTCAAGACAAGCAGTGCAATCCACAAATGCACGTACCAAGGAACCGCCTCTGGAATCAACTCCCGAAATTAGCGCACTTTACCCTCGGACACCCTGTAAGAAAGACGATTCATGAAATACCAAGAGCTTTGAAAGACATAGACCATAAGATCAGCAATATGAAGAGAGACTCAACGAACTAAAATTACCAGCACTAAAAGTAGGAAGAGACTTGATTCAGACTTATTGCTCTGGTACTTATGAAATCTTCACCACCAACGCAAATGTATCTCCACATACGGACAAAACACCTTTTGCATCCAATCCCAGAAAACACTTCCTTGCAAATAGAGTAGTAGAAGTATGGAACAAACTTCCACAACGTGTCATCGATGCTACAAATATAAATCAATTTAAAGCTCAGAGATTTGAAATATTCACAACTAAAAATATTATCGTCCATTATTTTGGGGTATTATGCCGTGGTGCGCTACAGTCTTCTTTAGCCAACGTTTTGGACAGTGTTACAGTGCCCATCATCAGGTCATTACACATCTGCACTGTATACTGGAACTCTGTCCGAAACGTTATCTAAAGATCAGGTAGCGCAACATGCCATAATACCCCAAAAATAATGACTATAATTTACTGCTCGATTGGATTCTCATTTAGAGAGAAGAAAGGATTGACTTATTTTAAAATTTAAATTAACTCGGTTATTATTAAACTTATTGTGAAATTAGATATAAACGCATCAGCAGGCTCAATAATTAATGATAATAATAGTACCTCATGTCTGATGGTGGGCCTATCCTGTGCTGGAAGCAGCCCCCGGGGGTAGTCCCGGCCAGCCAGGCAGTCGGCCACGTAGACCAGCAGTGCGTCCCCCGGGCACGGGGGGTGCTGGGCCACCCGACATGGGGGCCCCACGAGGGGCAGCAGCTCACGCAGCGGCAGCACCGGGACCCGCAGCGCCCCCGCTGTCACGCGGATCCACCCCTGCCACAGACACAGGCGGCGGCACTCACTCAACACCTGGAACAGATGTATTCACATATAATACTAGTAGCTACTACTATTATTTCAGTAGCTTACCCATAGCGGTAGGAGTATAGGAATAACATAGTTATATGTACATAACATAGCATACCCTAGGAGCTGGCAGGAATATTTAATAAATTCAAATAAAATTTTAGTATTACCATTAGAAGTAAGTAATATACAATGAAAGTAAAAGGTCGACTTCCAATTACAGTGCTTCATAACGTGGGTGGGCACAATGCTTCAGTACTGCGATTGCAGGGCTCCAGCCCCTAGGGGTTAAAAAAGAGGACAAGGGTATCTAGCATGGTCGATCGATAAAACCAGTTAGTTAGCGATATTTGCGAGCACGGTCAACAATTATTTATAAGAAACATTCCGACGGCCGATATAGAAATTTCAGTGCGGCCTCTAAAGTGTCAGTTAAGCTTTTGTTAACTGTCAATATACACATCTTTTAGAATAACATCATTCGTTATGCAAAATTACTGGCTTATTAATGAACGAATACTCTATCTTTTTACAATTGTTTTGTAACAAAGCTCTTAGAATTGAAAGAAGTTGTATTCTTCCGATTATTGTTGATTCCGTTCAGGCCAATGGATGTATCATTTGTTATTCTGGCTTGGAGAAAGACTTAGACTCCCTGAAAGGATGTTACGTAGAATACTACATAGTGTGAAATTAAATTAGACTGGTAAAAGGAATAGCATCCCTGCATAAACAAAGTAGTAGAGCTTCATAACGGTAAGATTTCGGAATAATTTTAAGTGAAAATTGACCTCATACAAAGATGCCTTAAATCACCAATCATATGCACTGCTCGCCAATACTAGTCCACGAAGGTGGACCAAATCGGTGGAAATAGCCAAAGATCGGATTCAGCAATAGTCGGCAATCCAACAATCAGCTCGTTATATTATTAGGTGTTCAGTTCAATACTTCTATTTAATGTAAATATGATAACATACTTGGTGAAGATCCAGACAGTCTATGGGCATGTGCATGAGTGCACTCTGCAGGCCCTGGGGGTCGCTGGCGGCCAGCGATGCCACCAGCATCTGCGCGGCGGCGGGTGGAAGTCGTGGGAGGCGGCCCTGCGCCGTGCGCCGCGCCAGGGCTGCTAGCAGGGCCGCCTCCACACCCGAGTTACACGCCGCCTCCCATAAGACTGACCACAGGGTGTCACTGGAATTATTGAGGGGTTTTTATTATATAAACCATCATTGTGATGTCGTGATGCATTTAGTCCCCTCAACTTAAAAAATACATGAGTTCCTAATTCTCTGTCATTCCATCTTTATCCATTTTTTTTCATATCACAAAATTCAAATGTGTCAATGTGACCATAAACATTTACTCTTCTATACGGACCGCAATAAAAAAAAAATTATACAAAATAATTGGTATAATCTTGCTTTCTAATATTTAGATTTTTTATTTTTATTTTCTTTAAAAAATCTTTTTTTTTCATTCAGTTTAATTTGAGTTTTTATTTTTATTTCTACATGGTTTATATATATACATGAAGGTCAAATTTTGTTTTTTTTTCCGTTTATATGTTTCTACAAAATAGTATTTTCCTAGTTATAATTAAAATTTAAATCATGTACGACTTATGTAATGTGCGTGTTATATACTTTGTTATTATAGGTTAATAAGTCTCTAAACAAAAGAAATAAACAAGTAAAGCAGCGAGAACTCACAAGAGCTGCATCTGAATGCAGAGGTCGAGTGCAGCGAGCGCAGTGGTGGAGTCCCCAAGGTGCCGAGGATCCGTGGCGAGGCGAGTCAGCAGCCCCTCAGCCCGCTGGCGAGACAAGGCCTGCCGGCTGGACCTGCCCTCTAGTGACTGAAATATTGCATTAAAAAAAGTGGTTACTTACTAATAAATAATATTAATTAATAACTGGACGGTAAATAAGTTCAGAGATTTTCTATTTAGCACGCCATGATTAGAATCTACCAAATAACAAATATAAACATTTTTATGAACCCTCTTTTAAATATTTTCCCACTTCACTGGTCTTCCCAATCTAACGATATGTAATTCCTAATTCTGATAAACTCCGCCCACTCTTACCCCTCCCCCCTCCTTCTACTTCTTCTTTCCAATTGTAATCTATATTTAATTTTTGCCTTCAGTGTATGTTTACTCCTGATGAGGTGAACTTTGTTCACGAAACATGTAGAGGTTGTATATAATAAAGTGACGTAAACAAAGTTATTTGCGTCAAAAATCATAGACATTCAAATTAATTTCAACGTGCATGAGGCAGACGTTACCATATTTCAAATATTTTGGGACCAGGAGGGTTCGAGAATGCTTTGAATAAACTAAGACATCAGTCGTAGATTGACCACCGAAGAGAGCACATTGAAATAACCATACCATGCGCAGAAAAGTAAAGTTCGCTAAAGTAAAGCAAAGGTTTGCAGCGCTGCAGGTTCATTGCGGGACTTTTTTGCGCAGGATCTGAATGGTTAGTTCTCAAAATTGAGTGAGGTGGCTAAATAATAACACATTAAATAGTTTAACAAAATATAAAATTCAGTTTACCTAATTTGCGATATGCAGTTAAGTTTTAATTGTATTGTATGTATATTATATTGTATAATGAATGTAATTGTAAAAAGGACCATTAATTCGTAAGCAGATTTTATTTTCAAGGACCTAATAGTGATATTACAATGCGAGTTGCCTGTGTGCTGTCAGATTCAGTTATTGACAAATCACAGAAAGTGGGACAGTCACGGCGCCTCCCGCGGTCTGCGCAAGTTGGTTTGTTCCTCTTTTCCCGATTGGCACGCCTATTAATTTGGATGTCTATGGTAAAAATAAACAAGTGGAACTGAAAAAGCGGGCATTTTGAACAATTTTTGAAACATAGATAGGAATGCTTATTTTATCGAAATTTCAGTGAAGAGTGCTCCAAAGATCTAGTTTCATTGTTTCCTTCAACACCGACACACAGTTTGGAAACAAATGCTTGCTAGTGTCTTTAAAACCAGGGTTTACTTCTTCTCCTTAGATAGTACCATATACTATACGGTGCCATATAGGATACCATCTCCTTAGATGGTACCATACGGTGCAAAACTGAAATTTCCTGAAAATAAAATTAAAAAACAATTTGGACTAAACAACATCAATAATGTCGAAGTTTTCAAACTTAGCACTCTATCACACTCAAAAGTCACGAGCCGCCACTGTTTGGCACTAATGGGGCTGACAGATCATGGGTTGGCCTATTACAGATATCGCTCGCCATACATTCCCATTGGGCTTGAATAGGCCAAGCCACGAGAATATAGCGTGCTTATAGCGTGGGCTGTCACAGGCTTAAGGGCCAAGAATGTATACAACATTGCTTATCTGATGGCCTTCAATACAAATTGCAAAAAGCAAACAATATATCAAATTAAAAGTAGTCGAACAGACAAACCTTATATTCATTAGCCAGTGTGTGGACAGCCTGCGTCCAACGGCCCATATCGGCGTGGTGGTGTGCGGCTGCGTGGGCTGCGCGAGCCGAGACGCGGCGCAGGCCGGCGCGGCCGAGCAGCAGCAGCGCCCCCGCCTGCCCCGCACACGCCCCACCCAGCGCCGAGCCACCCGCTGCCGCCAGCGCAGCAGACACCTTACCCCCTGTTGCCACGCCCTGCAATCATACATAAGGATCATTAAATATTTATTTGATTGACTAGCTGTACCCCGCCACGCGTTGCTGAGGCTCAATCTGTCTGTGCAGATAGAGAAACAATAGCGCATTTTGCTTTTACGTCCAACAGATGGCGCTGTTTTTCAAAAAAATCGTTTACATAATATTTATAAAAACACATTTTTATACATAACTGAACTAGCCAGTAAGAAACTTTTTTATTTATTTAGTGATAAATTGAAGATGTCCACTGACTGGCATAATTATTTCCATCCATCAGTATTCTGGGCAATGAGAAGTACTTATTATTCCGACTTCTAATATTATGAAGTAAAATCCAAAAGCTTATCAATGCCAACAATTTTTTTCGGTATTAATGTGTTTTGGATACTATTAAAAGAATAGAATACGACGATGGATAATCAAAAGCATTATTTAGAATTTTATATTGCAATACATAAAATACAAATACAAGTCAGTAAAAAAAATAAACCACAAAACAAAAAAAAAAAAATTAATGTAATACATCTTTTTTCAATTTTCAACCTAGTTGCGCCATCTCTTGAGCCGGGTTGACTTAGGATTGAACCTTCCTTCCCAGGGACTGACTAAAATAAGTAAACACCGCTAACGGCGCTAACACCTAAGCCAAATCCAAATTGGATAGGACTGAGATTTATTTTGTATATTAACTAAATAACTAACTAACCATCACGCCGTTTGTCCACAGGGGTAGGCAGAGAGGACGGACCGCCTTGGCATACACTTCTTGCTTCATTCATACATCGTCTTATACATACTTTTCTATTATTCTGACTCTTGACATGGTCCGCTTAAGTATCTGATTCACATGGTCGTGCCGTGTTTTCCTCGGGCATCCCCGACTTCTGCTACCATTCACATTTGGGTCATATTTTCTCTTTACACTCCTTTCTTCGTTCATTTGCTCTACATGCCCAAACCATCTAAGCGTCCATATCTTAATCTTACTCATTACACTTGCATCTTACACTTACAGCACCCTTGAGGTGATTTTGCACAGAAACGGTGCTATAGAAATCATCCAAATATTATTATTATTATCATTATTATCAGCCTTGTATTCTTTTCGGAACTCCACATTTCTCATACCACACATACGCCTCAGGGATCTTATTTCTACAGCATTCAGTCTACTTTCATTCTTCCTCTGCCAATTCCATGCCTCACTGTCATACATAAGAGTAGGTACCAGTACTCCATTGTGGGCTGCTAGCTTCGCTTCTTTGGAAAAAAATTTGTTAGCACCAACCACGTTCAGTCCTCCATTAATGGAGTTACCTGCATTTACCCTTCTTTCAATATGTCTTTCAGTCTTCCCATCTCTCGTAAACATACTTCCTAAATACAAACTCATCCACTCCAAGTATTTCTCATTCACAACTACATTTCTTACTCTCTCTTTCAAACACCATGACTTTAGACTTACATTCATCATTAACTCATTATTCATTCATACTTTGTTCATTCTTCATCTTTTATTAGCTGCTGTAATTTTTTAAATATAATGTCATAAAATTTCAAAGAAATGAGTATATGTGTGTAAGCGTGATTGTCACCAAAAGCTGATAGAATGCATTATCATCTATAATGAGTGTCTGCCAAGATTCATTTCGATAGGATGACGTGAAGTGGATTAATTTCCACTTCCAAGATTCCATTTCATTCATTTAATCATTAATTTATTCCTTCGATCAAGAAAACAAAATCAAATTCAAATAGATGTGTTTAAAAAGAGTGTTGTACTATTCTTAAGGACTAGTTATAGCAAGCGCTTCCAGACGCGAAAGAAGCACGCCTGGCGAGCGTCAGCCGCCTACTATAATTCGTTAAATAGAGCCCACACTATTCCCAAGGCGCTTGCTATAACTATTCCCTTATATGGACTATTTTCAATGTATCGAGAATTGAATTTCTCAACTACACGAAAATCATTTTAAAATATTATAATGAAAGTTGCTAAATATTATAAATAATTAGTATATCGTCGGTATACTGATAAAACCCACTAAGTGCATGATTGATGATTTTGAGAAAAATCAATTTGAAAGTTTGACTGTGTAAAAGTCATATTCGCATTCTAAATTTTCAATTCTGTAAAATGCTGTTATATTTATAATTTAATTAACTTATAATTTTAATAAATAATTTCAACTTAATAAATTGTTTTAACCCCGAAAAAAATTTCTAAAGATAAAATGGTGGGATTTTAACTGGTTTTATCAGTACACGATATAAGCCAGTATTTTGAATTTAATGCTCAAGAAAACGTTGAATAGCTTCAGAGGATTTAATTTGTAGAGGAATTAAACCATTATTCAGAGAATTTTATTGTGTATTAAAACAAAATGTTAAAATAAATACAAAATGGCATTTTTAATTATGTAAATCATAAAAAGCGTTCAAAGAAAAAATAAAATAATAAAACTATTTCGATAGGTAACATTAATTAAGGCAAGAATGAATTATTCTTGAGTACAATTATCTTCAAGCTCACATTCATCATTAGCGGGCTCCGGAACTCGATCCTTCAGATCGATATTAGTGCGGAGTCCATTGTACCATCCATGTAATTCTTCAGGGATAATTCCCTTTTGACACAGTTTCAGTAGGTGTTTTTTCTTGGCCTGCCTTATCGCCAGTGGTTCAGCATAACTTTAGGAGAATAACTTTGGAAACATTATTTTATTTGTGGGCCTTTAAAAATTTCTGCAATATTTATGTGATGAAATGTGTCAGACATGTCATAATTGAAGAAGATTTTTTCCGTTTCTCCTTTCACATACCTCAATCTTTTTATTTTTAACCATCTAACTTGGTTGCCTTGGTCATCAACATTATCATAACCTTGTCAGCGAGGTCTTTCAAGTCGATGAATTCATCATGTATGAACTCTTTAACTTTGTATGGCTTGACGGTAACTATTTTTTGGTCAATTTTGCGTTTTTTTTGTGATCTAGCTCGTTCGAAGATATTAACCCAATCATGCATAGTATACACAGAAGAGTTTATCTTAACATGTTCTATGCTACTATGCATTGAATCTGCTTCCATATGTGTGTGACCAGATTCTAGAAATTTATGCTCAATTATGTTGATGTGTTCAATGAGTTGAACGGCCCAAAGTAGTATTACTGCTACATATTGGTTTCGATTCTGCCCTCCGCGTGTGTCGGAGAACAAGCTTATTTCATTAATATTGTCCGGTAAGTAATTTTTGAGGTAGTAGTACAGGATAGAGCCTATTTCGCAACTCCCACGCTTTCCATTTATTTCTGACCATGGAAAACAGTACGCATTCTTGGGGGCAGGTGCCTCATATAATGTAAGATTATACACACATAATTTTCTTACCTAGTAGAGAAGGCAGATTTTTCCGCTTGGGATTTGTAAAACTGCCTGTAGATCGAATGTTAGCGACATGAAGTTGTTTTCATTGTTAGACCTCTCTTTATCTTTTTCCTTCTCCGTATTGCAAATATCTTTTCTTTCCATGTGTTCTTTGTAGTTTTCTTCTAATTTGCTTTTATCACTAGCCTTTGCATAGTTTGAACAAATTACGCACAAATCCTTCTTTGGCACGAAGAAACTTAGATTGTAATTCTTTGAAAATATTCGTCGGTATGTTATTTCTGTAACAGGCTCGGTAATATCCGTTTCTTTGCAATGCTCCACGTATAAAGCATGCATTTTTCTTATGGACAGAGATCTGTCCAAATATTTACGACTTGACGATTTTCTCATGTAGTGAGACTCCATGCTTGGAAATGATTCAAAGTGTGATTTCACATTATTAAAGATGTCCACCTTAGTTTTATGTGGAGGCTCTTTTTGACCTCTCTTGTCATCTTGAGTGTAAAATCCCTGTGCATTTTTATTCTTGATTTCAAGTTTTATAACGTCTGGTGATATGCAGAGAGTTTTGGTTAGGAAATTTTGACAAACTGCTATCTTGTCATTCCCTTTGGGAAAAAAAACATTTTTTTGCATACAATCTTTGTTTTTTGGGTCTGATAGACAGAATGCTTTGGTTCTTGAATGTGCAAATTTGTTAACAAGAAATTTTTCTTGCCTTTGAAGTCAAGCTGCCAGTAGTGTCTACAAAGTATATTACGTTCATCCGAAGTAAAGTACTTGTTGCATCTGTACTGGCATTTATCACAATTAGCTGGTTTGGGCATCTTAGAAGGTCTTAATTTTTTTTGTGTCACATATGTTAAACCTTCAGCCCTTCTCATTTTGGCTCGATCCACAGCCCATTCACGAGGGTCCGCATCACGCCACCTCTTTAATGGCCCAAAATCCGTTAATACTCGATCCAGGAGGTCTTTTAAAACATCACCAACTATTTATTTAGCATTCAGAGTATCCAGTATATTAACTTCATCCATGAGCGGTTGTTTTTCACGTTTCGGTAGTACTCTAAAGTCCCCCAAAGTAATTAAACTGTCTTTAGAACTATCAGCAATTGTGGAGGAGTCATGAGGTTGGAAGGATGGGTCGTCATCTGAAAAATCGTCTATATAGAGTGATTGAAGTTCTTCAGCAATCAATTGTTGTTCATCATTAAGTTCTGAAGAGTCGCTGTCGTATGAATAGCTGTGATTTGGAATTGTCTGATCTCCACCTGAAAATTAATATTAAGCTGCATAAATAAATACCCTGTTTTAATTTTAATTACGAAAAAAAAAGCTGTAAACACGGCAATTTCCATAATTTAAACGAAGGCAATTTGCACCTGCACGATTGCTTGAAGGTTCTCCATCTCCTTTACTTGCAGGTGCTTCTTCAGAAGTATGCTGTGCCGATTTTACGCAGTGTAATGGACTGGCATGGCTTTGCCGTGAGCCATCTGCAGTTGCTGCCATTTCCATCCTGGAAATAAAAATTAGTACATTTAAAAACTATTGACCCTCACTCACACTCAAAGTTAATATTTGTGTCCAAAATAAAGTTAATGACTGTGTACAATGAATGTAAACACACCCGCTGAGAACTCATTTGTTGTTAGAAGATAATATATAATTAATAACATATCAATATTTCTTGCTACAATAATATTGCTTCAATTATTGCTGAATAATATAAAAAATATCTCTGTTTCACATAAGTTGGTTAGAGAGAAACCTAATAGTAAATCAAAACATAGTAAGTTCACTGACCTTGTTAATATGTTGCCCCGCCGCTTAATAAGCTCCTGCCTTCGTTTTAATAATGAGTGAATGTGCTCCAGATTATCCATAATTGTAATTAATTGCACTCACTAATTAAGTCGGAGACACAAACAGATGCACAAACAGATGTCGGTACGCGTTATGTCTCGTTCACGCACGATAGATATTCCGTAAGAGTGAACAAGACGGTACGAAACCTAAGTAAACGTGGCAAATTTAGGACTTTACAGTCATTATTGATATTCCGTTAAATCACAAACCCAGATAGTTTTGCGTGAATACTACTAATCAAAGCACATAATGACCTTTAGCTTATTTCAATACTCAATGCTTAACTATCTAAACGTCGCTATAACAGTCTGTTGAAATCACTTATTTGCATTTAACGTGTTTTAACAGTCAGCACTCTTCATTTTAACATCACCAACATGGTCCGTTCAAAACACCTATAAGACTTTAACTGGTTTCAACTGTTAACAAAAATCATTTCGTTCATCCGTGTTGACATATCATACCGTTTATAGTAATTTAGGGTTTTTTAATTGTAATTATTTCCTGTGAACGTGCATGTAATGAATAAATAAATAACTCTAAAGTCATTTAAATGGTTTTATGTGATATAATATTATTCGTTCGGCAAAGTGAAACATACCCATAAAAAAAAATTAAAGTGTTATAAATTGTTTTCATAGAAGATATTTGAAAAAAGTTTCCACTAAAGGGATTTAGTTGTTTTCAACGGAATACATTTCTATGTAACAAGAGGGTTAGAGGTTTTTAGAAAATTCTAACTTTAAAACTAACCATCGAAGGATGTTGTGGGTTTTAACTGTCGATAGAGCTCATAAAACTGAACAAAACGGCATTTTTAACTCATTTCGGCAAGTTTTGTCATTTAGCTGGTTTTACCAGTATACCGACGATATAGATTCATGTTTAGTTGCCTGAAAGTGTGAAAAATTAGCAAATTTTAAAAAAATAAAAGAGCCATAAGCAGTCAACAGTGTTGCATGCCCCCGTGGTGAATAGCTGTCAGCTGTCACAAAAAAACCGGTAAATTCTCATGAACCTCGACCGGTAGCCAACTTCTCAAGACCTAGCACCTCCGGAAGGTATTACATCCTTTGCCATTTTGCTCAGACTTTGAATGAAATAAAGTGTAAAATTACATAAATAACTTCAGTTTACTATGACATAAACACTACAAGTTAGAACAGTATATACTCTCAGTATTGAAAGAGAATAATTCAAAATCGAAATATTGCTTAAAATGTCATTCATTTAGTGATCGGATCTCCTTCCTCTTTTGCACCTCGTTTCGCTCTCCGGTCAATGGAATCGGGGCTCTTGTGCGATGTAATCACATAAAAAATACAATTTTGATATAACCGTACATATAAATAACAATCAACAAAATTTTACCTGCGTTACTAATGAACCCCTGTGGCCCGTTGTGTCGAGTAAAGGAAAAATAATCTGTAAATATTGGTTAATATACAATGTAAGACGTAAGAATAACCTAACTAAATAAATATGTAATAATAAAAATAAAATTGCTCTTATTTTGATTCCAAGGATTGTATTATTTTACCTAAAAATCATTAAAAAAAGGCCATAAGATGTAAAAAATTAAATAGGTGTAAAATAATAGGAAAAACATGCAAACCATCCACATTTTGTCCTATTTATTTATTTACTTAATCCTGATTATAGACTGAACTAGCACTTTAACATTGGAAGATTGATACATAAATATGTTATGTTATGAGTTTGTAGATAACCTCGCATGTGTTTTATACAATAAATAAATATTCTTATCTCAATAATTGGGGTTTTATTTACTATGTTATAAATTAATACATCGCTACATAGAATTTTAACCTAACGTTTTTGAATTAGTCGCTTGCACAATGTTGTTTTTTTAATTCCTTGGTAAGGATTTCTAAGTATTTATTTTTTTAAATATTCTCAGCAAATTTTATAAATTATGAAAAGAATTCTTTATTGACAACTAATCTTTTAATTTCGAAATCTAATGTAGACAGTGACCTTCCTATTGTTATGAAGGACAAGTGTGCTAAATTTCATCAATCTCAGATTAAAACTTTAGATTTGTATAAAAATCAAATCCACCCGCGAGCCCGCCTGCCACAGACACTCTTATTCATATAATAACAGCAAAATTATTTTTAAATAGTCAGTTAGCTGTCAAATAATGTAAATAAAATCATGTATATTTAAAATATGAAAATTAAACTATCATGAGTATTCAATTTTATCGGAAAAACTTTTTATTAACTTTTGAAGGTTATAGAAATTTGATTTTTGATGTCCCGTGGATTTCGAATTAACGAGGTTCTATTGTACCCATCAATGCATTGTTAATCAATGAAGTAGAAGACAAAACTAATAAATCATTAACATTTTGTCGAACAAAGATCCCACTATCATTGACATACACAGTAGCAAGCGAAATCTTACAAAAAGTCAACGAAATTCGGGACCTTAGAGTTATGTTTGACACTCAATTAAATTTTATAAATCACATACAACAAATAACTAACAAAGTTATGAAGACACTGGGATTTATAATCAGAACCATCAAAGAATTCGACTCGTTGGAGGTTGTAAAAATCGTGTATCTGTCGCTAGTACGCAGCTTGGTAGAATACAATTCAATAGTGTGGTCCCCGTACTACCAAATTCATATAAAAAATATTGAATGTGTGCAGCACAACTTTTTACGATTTATTAACTTCAAATTACACCTATTCAACATATAAACTATACATTCTTACTAAATACACCTAAAATACATTCCCTAGAAAATAGAAGATAAATAAATGGCCTAACTTTTTTATTTAAGATTATTCACTCCAAACTAGACTGTTGTGAACTCCTGCAACTCATAGATTTCAGAGTACCTACTCGAGCAACTAGGCAAAATATATTATTCTACAACAATAACTTCAGTACCAACTACCACATACATGCACCTATTTCTCGCTTTCACACACTTGGAAACAAATTCACCTCAAATATCGACATATTTAATATAAGTTTGCCTGTGTTCAAGAGATACCTGAAAGACATTTTTATGTAGCATATTTAAAGAGCGATTGTGTATATTTGTTGTTTTCTTTTAGATATGTTGTGAAAAAAAAATATTGTTATTTTTTTGTTGATGTTTTAAAAATAAAAACCTTCTGTTGTCACTGTATTACGCAGAAAATGATATAAAATATGTATCATGTGAAAGCCCATCAGGGCGTTTAAATTAATAAATAAATAAATCTAAACGAAACATTAAACAGGTCGATACCTGACGAAACAAAACAAAAGTGCAACAGTCGCAACTGGGAATCAAACTAAGGATCTTTGTCTTTCCGGGACAATGCCCCAATCCACTCGGCCATTGTGACCTAATTTTTTTAATGTTATTTTTGTCCAATCTCATATTTAAAATAAAAAATACTATCAACTAACTTTTCCCATATTTTTGGTAGCCATTAAAAGAGTTTCTTACTTTAAAATGTGCATTGGCATAGATGAGCTGGGCGTCGGAGAGGTCGAGGGACTCGAGAGTGTCAGCGGAAGCCACGTCCCAGAGGTGCAGCTCCTCACGCGAATCCACCAGGGCCAGGCGCCGCGCCCCCAGCCACCCCAGCCAGGACAGGTTGTGCGACAGGGCCGCCCGCTTCAGGGGCAGAGCCTCCAACCCTCCAGGGCCCCAGCGGATCTTCAAATATATAACATGTAAATGCCAATTTATAATGAATATTTACCAACTCCACCACAAATAAAATGGTTAGCATCAGTGAATATATTATTGTGCGATATTTGCGTAAACTATCGTCACATGGGTTAGATTATAATGGTTATAATCTAGGCAGGTATGATGTGCCTGTGTAAATTAAAGCTCCGTTCGCTGAACCAAAAAGATAGGTATTCGCAAATGTGACTTACGGAAGAGTTGGTTGTAATGTTCGATGATATGGTTCTTTTGGTAGCGCTCGTATGGTGGAGGAATTCACAGGCACTTGTATAAGATTGAGCTAATTATAACTATGGCTAAAATTCGAATTGACACATCGGTTGTTTATCGGTACGGTGTTTTGGTCAACTGTCATTAGATGACATTACGCTACGGCGCCGGTGCGGGCGGCTAGATTCAACTCAAAGCAACACTGCGCAGATTCAAACCAGTAAAATTTGAATCCTAGCCTCCTTTTTGGTTGGAGCTGAAAAAGCGTTAAAACAATTCAGCGTCACAAAACAATTATATTTAAATTAGTCATGAATAGTGTTTTAAGAAATAACTTTATTCATAAATATTGCCTGTATAAATTAGGCTAGTTATTTGTGTAAAAAATAATTATTTGATAGCTTTTCGCGGTAGAATGATTCAGTGTGACTTTTTTGTTTAAAAATCTTTATAACTTTTTAAACAAAATATAGGATTCAGACAATTTTTTTTTAAATTTAAAGTTAAACAAATTTAATTGTTCTGCAAGATTTAGTTTTTAGTTTTTATTATTGTGGCATCTGTTTCGGCATTCAAGGCCCTTATGAAGATTTAGATTACATACAGCAGAACTTTTCTAAATGCACTCAAAGCAACATTTCCCTGTATTTCATAAAACACCCATGTAACAGGAAGAGAAGTTACAGTGGAAGGACCTTACAAGCCGGTTGCGTTACCTGATGAAACTGCACCTGAGACCCCCTGGCAGAGCACAGCACGGGGTCGGGCCTGCGAGCGGGCTGCCAAGCCAGCAGGGGTAGGGCCTCAGGGGGCCCCCGTAGCGGAGCCCCCGCGCCCCCGCCACCGCGCACCCCACCCGGGCCCCCCACGCACACCACAGCCACTCGCGTCAAAGTGGCCAGCGCCAGCACCAAGCCCCAGCCACCAGGAGCCAGCGCAAGCGGGGATACTGCGCACACCTGTAAATATGTTACTTTCTTATATATTTATATACATACTTAATGTTATCTACATTTAAAGTCGGTACTCGCCACTGACATTAGAAAAGGTAGACATGCCTTAATGCAAAATCTGGGTATTATTTCGACGAGCACGTGACAATCTATAGCTTTAGAGGCTGTGGAAGTAGTGGTCCAGTAGTAGTACTGCCTGAACTAGTCCAAGACAGGAATGCCTGGAGGTTCCTTATCCAGCTATGGATTCCGCACCCAAACAGGACAGGAGGAATACCAGGCTGCAGCTACTGTAAACATAGCTGAGATCTAGTACAACTTATAATCAAAAAATGAAGAAGGCTGTAATCCAAATAAATCATGGAAAACTTACGTCTCCCGCAAAGTGAAAATTGGGAATTACTCCTTTCTACATTTAACTGGTAGATTAGAGCTTAAACGCATATAAAAAATGCCCACAACAACTAGAGATAACCAAAACCAAATGACGCCTGGTGCTAGTAAAAACGTGAAGGGTGCTGCGTTAGCTGTTAAGTATCATCAGCGCCTTGAATCTTTGTTTCCCTGACGCCTTGGCAAGTCGGGGTCCGGAGCAAACTGCTCCTTATGCGACCCGGCCGGCCTATGCCGGCCCTGGATAACCATAGTAATTCGAATCCATTTCTGAATTCAGTCATTCGTATTAGCCATCTTTGTTGCTTTTTCCTAGTGAATTATTTACTCAATGAGATTCTTCAATTTATTTGGACAATTTAGAGATGCCTGGAGGCATAGAATAAATAAGAAGACCAGAAGTGCCTTCCATACAAATTTGAATCGAAACAAATGTACTGGACCATTTTGCACGCCCTGTCTCTTTTACACTTGCCTGACATTGTATATCGCCATCCCATTCGAATTTTATAATCATGAAACACAGTTTTGTATTGGAAATTAATTAAGTTAATTAACTTAATTAAGTCTGTTTCCGATCATCAACTGCTTCAAAATGATCTCAACAGACTCAATAACTGGTTTATTGTTAGTGATATCTTGAAAATACATTATGTCTTAGTAATATTGAAATAAATGTTAACAATTGCTATTAGCATGCTTCACCTGAATACATTTAAAAATAATATCGCCTATTTCAGCCCTCTGACCCAAATGTGTCGACTATAATATAATAAAATAGAGTGTGCTGAAGTAGACATTTTCATCGATAATTTACACGATTTCAAAAAAAATATTCTGCTCTTGCATTAATTATTAAGGCCCGATTGTCCAGACTTTTGGATCACGAAACATGCCCACGTGGCATTTCTTGTGTTCTTCTTTATTTTATGCCTACGGGTGTTGGTTGTAACATAAACTAATTATCACTTTATTTGAAAACATTTGTCATATTTCTATAAATTGTTTGCAATTTCTTTCAATACGATATCCACAGAATTTTATATTTAAAATTATTCTATGCAAATTGCGTCATCAATGATAAACATAATTTCGCGAACTAATATTCAAGTTCAAGATGGCTGTCGTTTATCATGAAAAAAAACTTTCGACCAACATTTTTTCACATCTCCCTCTAATACCTTAATAATCCTAGGTCATAGATATCTCTATCTCACCGCGGTCATGTCTGAAAACACTTTAAAAATACATTTTGTATGATACTAAGCATATATCACACATGATAGTGTTTACATCATTTGTCTCTATAGCAAAGAGAAAGGAGATTGGTTTGGGACAAAATTTAAAGTGACCCACGGTAGGTACATACCATGGCTTCTCATTTGGACGCTAGGTGGCACTCGAACGAATCGAAAAAACGTACGAATCTGCATGAATAAAAACTAAATTAATAATCGGGTAGTTTGTTAAATCCTTTTTTTAATATTAATACTATTGCAGTATATTTTTGGGAGGTCATTGAACAAATGACCTTCTTAGAAGAGCCGCCGCTGGAAAACACCTAGAAAACTTTAATGATAATATTATGTAATTTTTTGTCCAGGGCTCCCTCAGTTACATGGTCCCCACGCCGCCTCAACAAGGTGGCCGCTTCTTCAAGCTCCTCGGGCAGCCAGCGCTCCAGTGATGATGATCTAACTCTTCACGAAATGATGGGCAAATACGATGAGAGCTATGTGTACGAGAGCGAGACCGACATTCTGTCTGAATGCGATCCAACAGATTGTGAGGATTGCGGAGATACTGATGCTGATACCGGGCAAGATGGAGGGGATGAACAGGATCCTGATGATCTGGACTTCATCGACAAGGACTCATTCCAAGACTTAAATCTCAGTGATTCTGAAAGAAGGCCACGGCGTTTGGAGCATTCCAATTACTATCACTTCCCTAATGAACTCTCCATTGGTTAATTGGCTAGGCGAGATGGCTTTAGATTTTAGATCATGGAAATTCGTTTGACTGACAGAATAATATTATAAAAATAACAAACCTCTCCTCTAGCCCCCGAGAAGAGGCAAGACACCTTAGTGCCCCTCACGCCTAATATGCGGGTGAAGCGAAGCAGCCACACAGAGCCCCCAGTGTCGGCCACCACGGCCGAGGCGGCAACCCCGCCCGAGGGGGGCGCCCAGCTCACCGCCAGCACCCCCCAGGGGCCCCCGCCGCACGCCTCCACCAACCGGAGCACAGTGCCCTCTGTTGACTCGTACATTACCACTATCCCGCGAGCGAAGCCTAAAATAAAGAAATGATTAATGGTTCTATTCATGAAATGTTTCGAACTTGGGGACAACTTTTCTCAGTGAACCCTTAGTTTTAAGAAATAATTAAAGATCTTGTGTTTTTGACGTAAGTAGATTACTGCAAACAATCTACATTTTTGCAGACTGGGCTAAAAGTTTTAAATATTTTTTTTACTTTTTAAGAAATATTTTTTTGTAAAATATGTAGGTACATACAAGTACTGTATATTTTGTGCACAGAAAAATCTATAGATCAATCGGTTTTTGGTTTAATTAACACCTTTAAAATGTATATTTGTTTTTCTCCTTAAAAGTGAAACCAACATCAATCAAAAAATTTCTAAATTTTGCACACAAAGTGTGTCCATTTCAGGATCAATAACACCAATGTTAAGGCTATCCAAAATTTTGCCAACAGCAAATTAATATGAAAAAAATATATATGTATATTATTCATGATTAAAACTAATTTGAGAGCCAAACATCTTCAATACCGTAGTGCCAGGGTGCAGATAGCAACACATTCACCGTGGTCATTGTACTGACTCCTAAAGAAACTCACCAGCCAGCAATCTGGTGCCTTCCTCGTTATAATCTAGCGACGTTACAGCGGCCTGGTCCCTGTGTTGCTGGCAGCACCAGCGCAGCGCCTGGGCGGCAAAGGCCATCACCAGACCGTGGGAGGTGCCGATGGCCACACGCTCGCCATGCGCGGCCACAGCACTGCCCGTCCCTGCCCCAATGCGTTCCTGAAACATTGAACAGTTATAGCATTGCAAACTCATAGTTTTTTTTTCTTTATTGGTTTAAAGATGTACAATAACAATTTATACATATTACAATTTTTTTATTTTTTTTTAAATCTCGGAAATAGTATTGTAAAACACCTTTTTTTTAACGAGAAAAAAAGGCGGAGAAACGTAATTAATTACTATTTTAACAAATTATTATTTTAAGCAAAGAAAAATAAAATAAAATTTACAAAACAATTGTTGTGAAAAATTAATAGAAAAAAGGAGTAGAGAAAAAAAGAAGAAAGCAGAAAAAAAATATATCTAATATTATTTTAGAGAATGATGGGATTATTTTAAAAGTGTAATAAATAAAGAAATTCTACTGAATTATATTTTTCATAGTGTTTTTGAATTTAACTTATTTTTTTTTGTAATCTTACATCTAGAGGTAATAGGTTAAACCATTTCACTCCACTATATTTATAAAATTGTTGGGCTGTGGTGGTGTTGCAACACGGGGTGGTTATAGAACCATGCACATTCGGTCTGTTGCTGTTCGAAAAAAGTGTTTGGTTTTCGTTGTTGAAAGAATCTTTGTGAATTTGTAGAAGTGATGTTTTTTCATAAATGATTAGCAGAGAAGGGACTTTAAATTCTTTAAATAATCTGATGGTGGAATAATCATATGGCTTATTTAAAAAAAAAAAATTTAATATTCTCTGGATGATTTCTAAAGGCAAGAAAGAGGTTTTGAATGCAGCACCCCAGCCAACAATTCCATATTGCAATACAGATTGAATTAGTGAAAAATATATGGTTCATAATAGTTTAAGATTTAAAATGTTTCATATTCTAATAAAAATGTACATTAATTTTCTTAACCTTTCTACTGTCGCATTGATTTGTAATTACCACTTTATGTTACTGTCTACAATTACACCAAGGTATTTAACATTAGTTTTAACTGTAAGTAGAGAGCAGTCAGGTTTACATAGATGTGAATTGATATTACAGTTATATGAGTGTATACATGTGTTTAAATTCTCAGGGATAACAATTTTATTGAGAGTGAAAGGTATTACAAATGTTTTGTCAGTATTTAATGATAATAAATTTTGGTCGAACCATTTTTTTACAAGTTTATTTATTATTTTAAGTTTATATCTAATTCGACCTTTCTTTGAGTTTCAAGCCAGGTTAAACCCTCGGCTAATAAATCTGTGTCATCAGCATATGAGATAAGTGTAGATGAGATGAGATATGATATTGTAAAAATATCATTGACATAAATAATAAAAAGAATAGGACCCAGTACAGTTCCCTGCGGGATGCCAAAATCCGTGGTCTGTGAATCGCTGAGAAAGCCATTTAATTTGACAAATTGCTCTCTGTTAAATAGGTAATTTTTGATCCACGTTAAAGCATTATTAGTTATTCCAATTTTCGCTAGTTTTGATATAAGATTAGAATGTGATATACTGTCAAATGCTTTTCTTAGGTCGTCAAATATTCCGATGCATTTTTTTTTTACTATCTAATGCTTTATATATTTCAGATGTTAAATCTACGATAGCATCTTGAGTGCTCATATTTTCTCTAAACCCATATTGATGTGCATTTAATATGTTATTTTCTTTGATAAATTTGAATAACTGTTTTTTTACAATTTTTTCAAATATTTTGGCAATGTTTGAGGTAAGAGAAATTGGTCTGTAATTATTGCTTAAATTGGGGTCACCAAAATTAAATATAGGAGTAATAATAGTTTTTTTGTAATTTACCGGAAAGTTGGGCTAGTGTTAATGATGTATGCCAGTGGTTTGGTAGTATTAAAGTAATTTGGTAAGTATTTCCACAGATATATTGTCATATCCGAGGGTAGAATTAACTTTTAATTCATTAACCACTCAGAACATTAGAACGTCAAAAGACGTAAATATGATAATAGCGGTCAAGACGTCTTTTCACGTAAACTCGCGAGATTTTACAAAAATTGATTTATTTCCATCACTAGTATACGGATTCCCATGATTTAAAAAACAGAGTATCGATAATGAATAACGCTACGCATCTGTATTCAAGAATATCTATGGAACGTAGAGGTGCATTATCTAAGCCGATTGAAACTGTCAAGATGTTCGTTAATAATTTATTGCGTTTCTAAATAATTTATTAAAAATATTTTAGTTTGGACGGTTAATATTTTGAGGTGACTTATAGTTTTTAAATATATTTCTTCAATATATAAAGTGTTATTTCTTAATGCTACTCAGAAAAAAGTACATTTTTCAATGCTTTGAAATAATGGTAAGCGATTTTTACATATTTTTGACGTTTTCATAAAATGTATATTTAGAAACGCAAATATTTACATATAACAACACAATGCGATAGTGAATTTCATAATCTTTCCAAAACATTTTTTAGAATGAGGCTACGTTTCCCAAAACGTGAGTTATTAAGCTTTTAGTAAAACTCGTAAATAACACAAAAATTATTACGTTCTGACAGTTCTCAAAGGGACACAAATTAAATAAAATTCTATGTCTGAGAGGATAATAATCTGTTTAATTTCACCGGTGCTAGTTCTTTGGAATTGTATTAAGATTTTACTAGGATTAGAAGGTGGTGTATTAAGATCATAATATTGTTGTTTCTTATTTTAAGCGCTAAGTTTTTTCCAACACATCCAAAATAATTATTAAAAATATTAGCACATTTCATTGGTCCGTGTTTACATTGTAAATTGTGTTATCGACATCCGTAATTTTGTGTACATAAGATTTTTTTTGGATTTTTGTTAATAATTTCATTGATTGTCTTCCACACCTTTTTGTTATTGTTTCCAGCAATATTTATTTTTTTCTTTATGGAAGTTTTCTTTGGCCTTCCGGATAATGTAGCATAATTTATTTCTGAATTTTTTTAAATATTTGTACAGTTTATAGTTATTAGGGAATTTTTTAAGCTCTTTATATATTTTTTTTCAATGTCTAATAGATATTATGATTCCATGTGTGATCCAAGGTTTTAATTTTCTAAATTTAGACTATGAGGTGAATGTGACAATAGAATGATATGCTTATTTAGGATTAATTCAAAATTAAGCGAACATAGATCAGTATTATTAGAGGATAGAACAGTTTCCCAAATAAATTAATAAAAATGATTCAAAATATGACTTCAGTAAGGGAAACTATGATTAATATTGACAGGATCTATTGTTCATTAATTGGACAACTCTTTTTAAAAATGAAAATGTGAATTGCATAGTTCTCTTGTTTTATGAAAAAATGTGGGAAATAATTGTGAAAAATTATAAAAAATATGTTACTAAACCAAAAGTAAGTAGTAACCAACCCTGTCTGATTTAACCAGTAATTGATTGCTTTTAAGAAACAAAATAAAGTTAGACTTAAGGTAAAAAATATAGTAACTAACGAGTCATATTATAGAGAATTTTTTAATTTAAGGAAAATGCAAAGTGCATCAAGTCTGCAACATAAAGAAGTGTTCTGGTCATACTCAAAATCATTACGAAAAACCAATTGTATTCCTTTATTTTATTTTTTTTAATTGTACAATATTTTATTTTACTTAATTCCTACAAAACTGATCAATCAGTTTGATTGTAAGAAATATCTCACTTTTCCTATTTATTTGCTTATAATAATATATTTAAATCTCAACTTGATATCTTGATGCGTAATTCGTCTTACAGCATATACAAAAATGTAATAAAGACTTGGATCACTACCATTGACACAAATACTTACCTGCTATAACATCCTACCTTTTTTTAAATTACAAATCCTTAATTTTTCTATTTTTTAACCTTTTTTTCTGAATTATAATTTTGTAAAAACGGAATTATTTGTTTTATAAACTGCACTGAACAAAATAAGTATACCCACGAACTGGCGATGCCTATGTGGGATTTTTTTTTGGTATATATGCATACTATTCTATTATATTTTTTATTTAATTGTATCATTTTATTTTTCTTCTCTTAAAGCTACCTTTTTTTATTTTTTATAGTACCTTCTTTACCTGTGAATGAAATGCTTTTTGTAATACTATAATAATTTTAATAATGTAATACTCGTTTTTGTAACACTTGATTTTTGTAATTATATTTTTATGCATGTAACAAAAGAAAATTATTAATAAAAAAAATTAAAAAAAATACTTTTTTTTTCCCATTTGATCTCTGGTGAGTTGACGTGTTGTTGTTCTTGTATTGTTTTGTATTTATTTTACTTATATAATGCACTTGCATAGTGTTGATTGACTAGCTGATCATTTGTGGAAAAGTGAGTGGAAGGGTTGAGTTTTTCCTATGGGGAAGATTTAACCCGGACAACAAAATCGGAAGCATAAAAAAAATTTACTTAATAGTATATATCTAATATAAAAATACTTACTAATTATTCTAATTCTTATGATCATAATGTACGATAGTAATTGTTTTATTTTTAACAGTGGTTAATAACAGTTCTAGGTATTTTTCACAATATTATTTGTTTTTGATATTATTTGGTTTTCACAGATCTAGGTATTTATCCTCAATATTATTTGTTTTCATGTTTCACGGAGGTAGAATGATCTAATTTTCGTTTTGATTTTTGAATAAGATATCTCATTTTTAATGTCTTCAGGTAATGCGTTAAATAATTCCGGAATTTTATGTCTTTTTGTTCTATCTCCGTATACATTTTGCGATATTTTAATAATAAACATTTGTGCTTCTCTATGCCTAGTAGGGTAGTTATGGTTTACAGGTTTTTTGTATTCTGTGTTCCAGAATTCATCTAGCGTTAGTTGGTAATCTACCCTACTATGTATAGAGAGCACATTACACAAAGAGAACATTTGTATTCTGTGTTCCAGAATTCATCTAGCGTTAGTTGGTAATCTACCCTACTATGTATAGAGAGCACATTACACAAAGAAAACATTTTTTTATAATCGCCTTCACATAATTGTATTTTTTTTTTGCTTGATATCAATTTTAGGAAACGGATTTGTAATTGTTCTATTTTATTTAAGTACGTTTTATACGTTAATCCGTAACTATTTACTCCGTATCCTATAATTGATTCCGCTAATGCATTATATATACAGAATAATATATTTTTATTAACAAAGTTTTTTAGGTGGTAAAATTTCCCTAATTTGGATCTTAATCTATTACATACATTTTCAATGTGATTTGACCAGTTAAAATTGACATCTATTGTAAGACCAAGGTATGTATATTGGTACAATTTTTCTTTGTTTGGGCATTTACATGGCAGATATTGGTTTTTTTGTGTGTAAACAATCGTATGAATGACTTTTTATATGCATTTCTTTATCCTGACAATTTGCATATGGAGAGTGTATGAGCATATATTTTGTTTTTTTTTGCGTTAATAATAATTCCATTGTCGTGGGACCATTTAATTATGTTATTTAGGTCTGTTTGTAAAAATTCCTCAATTTTCTGTAGATTTCTGTCAGCACATATGATGCAAGTATCATCTGCAAACATGTAACATTTACAACGTTTTATTACGTTAGGTAAACTGTTTACTTGCATTATATAACACGTAGGTCCCGATATCCACCCTGTTGCTACTCCAGTGTCTGTTAACATTTCATCACTGAAAATTCCGTCAATTTTAACTTAAATTTTTCTATTTAACAGATAATTTTTAAACATATTATTTAAAGGACCTCTAATACCACATTCTTCCATTGCCTTTAGTAATGTTTGATGGTCCAATGTGTCAAAGGCCTTTTTAAAGTCTATAAAAGTATACCAATGTAATATTTTTCATTTAAATGACAATTTATATGGTCAGTGAAATTAGAAAGTAATTGTGTAGTACTTTTTTCTTTTTGAAATCCATACTGTGTGGGCTTTATGATTCTGTTTTTTTCTATAAAAAATTGTATTTGGTTAAAGATAGCTCTTTCAATAATTTTATCAATACACGAGAGAATCGCAATTGGTCGATAGTTTGTGAAATCTTTATGATTTCCTGATTTATAAATAGGTCTGATGATGGATGTTTTAAGTGCGTCAGGCATGATGCTTTTACTTACACAAAGGTTAATTAATTTATTAAGGACTGGAATTATATTATCAGCAATTAACATCAGGTCTTTAATTCTTATTTGGTCGTTGCCTTCTGACTTTTTAACATCCATATCATTAATTATTTTTTTTACATCTTTTTCTGTTACAGGTCTAAATCTCATTGACATAATAGCAGGAGTTGTATACATGTTACGATCTAAGAATTTTGCAGTACAATTGTGTCTTATGTCTTTTATTTCATTTACGAATGTTGTAGCAAATTTATCGCATAAAAATATTGTGTCTCCTTGATTTCCCATATGTTGAAGGATTATTTTATCTAGATTTTGTTTAGGTTTTCCTATTAGATTGTTTATTTCGTCCCAGAGTTTCCTCGGGTTTTCGTTTAAGCTATTTATTACATTTTTGTGGAATGCGTTTTTAGTAATACATATTAATATGTTTGTTTGTTTTGTTTCTATATCGAGTATATTTGGCTATTCTTACATTTTCGGTAAAGATAATCTTTTTTTTTAATCATGTTCTTAATTTCTTCAGTAACCCATGGATTGCTGTGCCTAAGATTATTTTCAAATGATGTTTCTTTCTTCGAGGACGCATAAATATTCCTAAAGTAATGCATTTGATGATATTTCCGGAAATGATAAAGAACACATAGCAAACATATTCTCTAAATTTTTTTCATCTGTTTATACCAAGTAGGAATCACCTACTAATTATTAAATGCCAAACACAACTGAACACAACGGAAATAGTAAAATACATATTAGTGCAGAGTTAGTTTTTTGAGTAAAATAGATTCCAGTAAAGGTCCTGGGTATCGATTCTCCAATCCAGGCCGCTCTCAATCGCCGTCATAAGTGTATACATTGGTGGATATTCTTATTTTTGAGTCTCGTCGAAGTTACATACTTCCATACGCCAAAAGTCATTCCACTCGAACAAAAAGAGGGTCGAACCACTCGTTCAATTGGAATGACTTTGTCGAGAATCGAGGCCCTGGACCTGATAAAATTACCCCTTTCTTTGTCAGTTACTGTGCAGATTCTTTATGTTTACCGCATTTTATTATTTTTAATGAATCTTAAACCACGGGAACTTTTCATGATTTATGGAAAGAAGCACCATGTGGTAAAAGTATTCAAATCAGGTGACAAATCTTTATTAAAAACATTATAGACCAATCAGGATACTACATATCATGTATTGCTAAGGTTTTTGAATCTCTGATATATAAAAATATTTTTTACACTAAAAGCCCCTTCTCTGCACTAGACAACATAGATCTATCAATTCTTTTAATGAAAGATTTTCAAGTAGATGCAATTTTATGCTGATTTCCAAAAAGCTTTTGATTAATTTAAGCTCTCCATCTTACTAAAAAAACTTGATCAAATATGAATACATGGAGACCTATTTCTATGGGTGAAATCATATTTATAAAGGGTGGTCCATTGGGTGCGCCGGATTTAAATTTCCTTCCATTTTTTTTTTGTATTTAAGATGTCATCTGCTGCTATTGACGTTATTAAAAATGAGTCACTATACAAAATAAAAACATCTTGTTATTGTTAAAACACATTTATATCGGACGCTTGTGCATTATATTTTAAGAATGAATTTATATTATTTTGGTTTATATCTGTCGCTACTATTTTATATTTGAAGAAATAAATAAATATTGTTTTGTGTATAATGTTAATCCGTGGATGTGACATTAATAAACTATTTGAAATTGTCCACATTCACGGAACCCTGCATTGTGTACCTAGCTTTAAGATTGTCAAATTCCTTGAAATGTAAAAAAATGTAACTTGTAAAAAATAAACAATAAACAATTGGCCGGCGGGTAGCGATTAGAAAGTGTGGGTGTCCGAGGCTGGCTCGTACGCTCCAACGGCTATAGAAATCCGACCAATGAGAAGCCATAAACGGGCCGCCGGACCTTGGCTGACCTTTTTTTAATGTGCCGTTGTAGAGTCGCAACTTTGACAAAAAGCAGCAATTTTAAATTTTAAACTCTCTTTCTCCATTGGGTCATCATCGCCTCGGACCTTCGCATCTACCAGCTACCTGCCGCAGCACCTTTCTGCCGAGTTCTGAGAATTTTATTGGCCTTTCTCCCTCATTGACGGAAGTATCCTGCATCGACTAGGCTCCGGCGGGAACCACGAGGCTTAAGACCCTGACATACTTAACCGCCTTTTTAAAGGCGATCTTTCACTTATTTGCATTTTGCACAAAAGTCGTCTATATACCTGAAACGTCCTTTTCAGGACGAAAGTCAATTGATTTGCATTTACAAAGTCGTTTGAGGCGTGTAACTAACCCCTATTTTTACAGTCTGTGTGCACACGACATTTAGTCGGGTACAACATTACAAATTTCATTTCAAAATTAAATTCGACATATCCGATGGACCACCCTTTGTAACACAATTTGTGCTTATTAATATTTCAAATATTAATTAATTTATTTATTTTTTTTGCTGTATTTTTTAATTTATGTTCTTGTTATTTTTATTATGTAATTTTATTTTTATTATTTCTTTCTTATGTTTCAAAACTGTCATTAAAATTGTACCACCTACATGGAAAAGCCCTCTGGGCGTTAAATAAATACATAAATAAAATTAATGGATACAAATCATCTCCCATAGTTGTAACTTCTGGTATACCACAGAGGTCAAATCTTGGATATATGTAATACAGCCAAATAATTGAATAGCTGCCAATCAGCTGGTTAAGGAAAAACTACCAAATGCATAAAGATTAGATTTGTTCATAAATAATTTTCTCAGCAAATAATAAGATAAGACGTATGGTTCAAAGTAACATATTTATAAATCCAGAAATCGCTTTTACACTTGGCGCTTGAGTGAAAATATTTACATTGAAAATTTTTGCATATTCGTAAAATAATACCTCTTACTTCAAAGTGTAATTTTTTATAATTTGTAAAAATTGATTATTTTACATTTGTATAAATCAAAACGATTTATTACAAAGCATTTTTAAAATCTATATCTGCTTTCAATGTTTTATTTTTGATTCAGTTTTTTTTACTTTTTAAAACCGTAAGATTTATAGGACAGACCTTTTCATTAATCATATGTTGTTTTGAAAAAGGTGTAAATTGTCAACTGCTGTGAGCTGTAAATATACCAAACTTGATCCGTCCAACTGCTAGCCGAGCATCCTACCCAGGGCCGGCCCAGAGCCAAACAGCGCCTGGCGCCAATAAAAACCTCAAAGGCGATCAATTAGGTGTTAGGTATTGTCAGCGCAATGGCTCCTTTCACCTTGGCAAGTTGGCACAGGGGCGGACTGCTCCAATTGCACCTGCACATGGCCGGTCCTGATCGTACCCACAGTTATACACACATTATATTATAATTGTGAGTATACTGGCAGAAAACAAATTTACTACAGAAAAAAGGGCAATTTGACTTAATAATGCAGCATTATGAAGTTATTTGCACTCTGCAAACCGGCAGAATACACTAAGTTGTGTTCAAATGAATTTTAATATTAATTGGTTATTTTGTTAAAATTAAAATCGAGTGTTCTCTTGGAGGCCATTGTTATTGATGTGAATATTTTAGGGTAATTTTTTTTTAAGTGAAACTTCTTTACGCGCGTCATGCAACTTCGAGGACCGGAGTAAAACCGACTCATGACCGTCACGAAAAACCGTGATCATTTCGCTATAGGAGCCTAGCTAATATTATATACCTAGTTTAGGTCACTCTCCAAACTCATCTTCGCGGTCTAGAGGCAGAGCGCCCGACTGTCGTCGTGAAGAACCGAGGTTCGATCCCCGCTTTAACTAATTCTTTTTTTCTTTTTGTGATTTTTTTAATACGAGGAAAAGTGATAAAATGCTCTCGTGCTGCGACTTTTACATATTTTGACTATTTGATATTTTGGTCGAAATATAGCTTACAAATCGAGCCGGTAGAGTCGAACGGTATTTTGATTAATTATTTTTATTTTGAATCAATTACTAATCAAGGCCGATAACGCGACTAATTACCCTCGCAGACGTGCGTGACAAGTTTTTTTAGTAAAAAACACAGCCGTAAGTGAGTTTTTCAAAATTTAAAATTGCGCGGGACAAGTCAATTGAGGAGTACACGTTGTATAAGCAGTTCTCGTCGCGCGAGATACCTCTCCTCGCGGTCTAGAGGCAGAGCGTTCAACACTCGTTATGCAGGACTCGGGTTCGAATCCCATATTTTTAAAACTTTTAATTTTTTTTATCACATGCTACTTATAAATAGGTCAATAGACAGAAAAAAAGAGAGAATGAAATGAAAAGACAGAGAGAAGAATACTAAAAGTTTCACTTCCGTCGTGCGTAGGCTTGCCACACACTGTATATTTTTTTTTTTTGTTCTGTTATTTAACCTTAATATGAACCTATGATCCTAAAATAGGTTTTTAGGTTCTTAGTTTGGGTTCCATTAAAAAAATCAATTTAAAAAACCAGCCTAAAAACCATCTTAATATTATTATGTTAACACGGCGTGAAGAAAAGACATCAAATTATCCATTTTTTAACAAAATAGCTACAAAAGACATTAATTTCCATTTACAGAAACTAAAATACTTACTTCTCACTATTGACTGTTCCTATTTTCTGTATATTTACAAACGTTTTTTGCAAGTGTACCCACTATATAGGATAGACTATGAAATATATAATATTACATACGGAAGCTGTTGTGATTTGCTGTGAAATTCCTTGAAGAAATACATATTTCAGCAGAGATCCTCCCGTTGAAGATGTTTCTAGGGCGTTCTTCTTCGGTGTCGGAGACGGGGAAGGGGTAGGCAGAGAGGAGTGACCGTCCTCCAGAGTGGCCGTCTCCCATTCCTCGGGGAGACCCTCATCTAGAGCCAGGACACTCTCCAAGGAAGGCAACTCATTCACTGCTGGTATGCCATACTCCTCGTCATTCAACTACAAAATATAATATATATAATAATACACATTACAATTGCTTCATTATATTCCCTGTTGTTATTAAATGCGTCGTTTTTGAGAAATGGGGAGAAGTTACAGCGATGTGACTTTAAATCATCGTAAATCATGAAAAATTCAATCAACTTACCTCTTCAATATCATAAGGCTGAAAGCTGTCGATGGAGCCGACATCTGAATCTACCAGAGATTGTTTGGACGGCGCCTTTAACAAATCCATATTGAAATAATACACTTATTTGCACAACCTACTTAGAAAAAGTGATCACGGCAATCACACCCCCTAAAACCATTTTGACGTTTGAAGATAATTTGACATTAGATACAATGTTACCATTAATAAACCCGGCAAAGATAATATTTTTTTCCTAAATAATACACTACCAACAGTACTAAAATAATAATTTAATAACAATGATTGGATTATATTTTTATGTTATGGCAACTACGCGTTGACAGTTGCAGACAGTTGTTTTGAGGTTATTTTTCTTCTTGGAACAAAAATAATTTGTTTAAGCTTCTGCACTTCTACAATCTATCACAATTCTCATTCGGGTTGTTTAATCGCAAAGGGTATGTTAATCGATGATTAAAATTGATAAATTAATATATATATTATAACTATATTTGCGGTGTTTTTTTTTTTATATTTACTATACTATTTCCAGCTCAATATGCAGGCCGTTCTGAGAAGGTTCGTATGCCAAATACCCAAAACATCGGGAAATCCAGTCGCTTCTAACAAGGTGTTATCCAGCTCGTTGATGCCTTCTAGTAACCAAGGGCCTGATATTACATCCAAAAGATTATTTGGCATACTCAATAACACTATTTCGAGCACACTCGGCCAACCGAGCTCACTACTGAGATCTTCTGTACCGTTAATGAATCAGCTCGCCAGCTTCAAGGTGAAGGCAGTTCTGAAAAGAAGGTGCAAGGATTGCTACTTCGTTACCCGCCACGAACGCATGTACGTGATCTGTCCCACGCACGGTCGTCACAAGCAGATGGCGATGGTAGAGAAACCCCACAACACCTGGATACTGACGCACGCCACCCAGGGGAAGAAGAGACCGTGGTAGTCTACAGCTGGTTTGGAAGCCCCCATAATTCTTACACAATGAGAAGTCTGATAGTTTAACTTGTTCGCTTCCACAGTTCAGATTTAGTACTTTTATGTCCTCTGTGAACCTATTAAATGAATTTATTTTCAATTTGCACAATATATGTTTTTCCTTCTTACATAATTCACTCGTTTATATGTAATTCGTTTATATGTAGAGAATTTTCGTTACTTTCGAGTGAACTGGAAAATTTATTTTTACCTAGTTTTGTAATACATTATACTGAAAAACTTAAATTAGTAATCCAAAAATATCCAATACTAGTTTTTTTAACATGAATTTTTTGAAAACTTTTAAGTTTGCTATTATAAATAAGTAATTTTATAGAGTACCATACATTAGACTTACAACTCTAATTGTTATCCTTTGTTACTGTAATCATTCTTACTTTTTCAGAAGCATTCTAAAACTGATTGCGTCTGCATTACTGTTAAATTTATTAACATTGCTCAGTCGCAATCATTGATTTATTACATTTAGATGAGACATGAAGTAAAAAAATTGGTACCACTTTTGTACGTCCAATTAGTACGATTTGGCTTCCAAAGCTCTAACAACTAACGATCGGAAACTACAAAATCCACCGGTTATTGCATTCTAGTAGTGGAACATGTTACGAGATGTTAGTACACAATAGTGCCTCCAATTGTATAGCTCAATGGTTGCAATCTTACCCACCATCATTCGCAATGAGTATGTAAATATTTATGTAAAAATCCATCAGACTTCTTACTGTAAGTTCTACACATTGTTAAAATTCGTTATTGTAAATGAATACCTACAATGATTTTACTTTGTGTATTTTTGGTACATTTAAGGTAGTTTAAGGTTTATAATATTATGAAATGCTGTTTTATGTATCAATGTCATAATAAAGCTCATAATATGCTTGTAGTTTAAACCCAGCATTTTTTTACACCGTTTTTCCCCCAGCTTTTTCTCTCTGCTTTGTCTTCATGTACAACTTACTTTTTTACTTCAAGTATGTAAATCTTTGTTTTAAAAAGAATTCCACTTACCTGTGTTTTTTGTATGCTGATTATTATCCTCGAATTAAGAAAAACCACAACAAAATTTTGACTTGTGGACTGAGTTCCATGCAGGGGGTATAACTCCGATCGAAAATTGGAATCGATATACTGTGACGTCATATAATTGCCTAACTATATCCACCAAAGAAAAACCCTGAAGGTCTATGGAATAAACTTTCAGAGTTTTTCATTGGTGTATAGTATATATAATAAGTAGGCTCCGAATGAGAATTTTACTGTCTATATATTGGCATATCTATGGTTTTTTAGGAACAATTTGTTTCACACAAAAAGCCCGAAGATATCGATCTAGTGAGTGGTTTATTTATGGTTCCGTGACTGGCGATGTCAGCATCAACAGATTGAGTCGTACCAACCAAACAGTGTGTTTTAATGTGATGGTTTTTAACCGACAATATTTATATTCTGTGTATAATATATAATAAAACTTATTATTCCTAGAATATTCAGAATCAGCGTTTATTGATCTACATAAATATATATTTTTCACTCGAGTTCCTTATTAAAAAATCGTTCAAATATGCGGGAAAAAATACAGTTCCCTTCCATGCCAAATTTGTTACAAAAAAATATAATACGTATACTTTCGTATAATTTTTTTTTTTTACATTGGTTCCACACGGGAGGCCCTGAGGTAAAAAAATCCCGCAAGGCCTATGTCATCTTTGGGGATTTGGGGTTTATGTGTGGAAGATCTTTTTAGAGAAAGGAAGGAGAGTAAGTTCTGGGAAGGAAAAGGTACGAGTGGTGGGTAGGAAACTGGAGGTCAATGTGTCCAGGTGTGACTGACGTAGGAATCCATTCCTCCCACTGCGGCGGGTCGAAAGAGTCAGGCTGGAGAAGTCAAAAGGTCTTCCTCAACCAGTCGCTCCCGACCCGGCCTGCCACGCAGTAGATGGGCAAATACATCTGCCGCCAAGATCTAGACAAACTTCATCCCATGAACCTGGGCACCCCTGTTAAGTCACAAACGTAGAAAACCGCTTGACCTATTATTAGTAGCAATGAAAACAAATTTGTCCAAAAATACTGTTGATTTATTTTAAAAGTACAATATATTATACACATTTCATATTTTTATGTGCCTATTTTAATATCAACAACAAAATATATTAAATTCAAAACAATGAGTACAGAGATTATGTTTTCATAATAATGACCAAAAAGTCAAACAGTCACAAATTATAAGGCACTATTAATAATTATTATGCTTACAAAAATAGATTTTAAAATATCTAGGTTTTTTTAAAGGTAAAAAACCAAAATAATTGTAAACCGAGTATAAAATGATACGTAAATGTGATGGCAAATATTTAATGAACTTCTTCCATTGGTATATAGTTTATTTCGGACTGCAGTCGGCAAGGTGAAGATTGCCCCGATGATAGACAACCTCCACTAGGAATATATAATATTACTCTGTTCATGAATATATCGAGGGGGGCCTTTAATTGAGAAAAATAATTTCTAAATGAGATTTTTATGTCTAATTTACTTTGTCATAAAAAGTATAACTTTAAACGATGGCTTTCTTAAAACATTTTGCAGTGGGCTTTACATTATGGTACTTTTGATTTATGGCTTCTCGTTTGTAGCTAAATGTGATGTATGTAATACAATTATATCAACTCATATTTGTAACACTTCATTGGCCTTAAAAACAAACCATAAAACATTAAAAACAAATAAGATGAAATATTTTGTAAAAAATTCAATATGTATGTAAATATTAGTAGAATCAATTGCGACAATTCTGCTTTTAAAGCTATTTATTCTAAACAGTTCTGGATATTTTGTACAAATTTGTTTTAATATCTTATAATCACAAAGTTTGGAATGTTTAGTAAATATCTCACCAATTAATAACTTCAATGATAATAATAAACACCTACAAGCAATGGTTCCCTCTAAGATTTGCGTGTGTGCTGCCGCATTGTTAAAAATTGTCCGCACACATGTTTTCATCTTCTGCATACATTTTTATTTATTGTTTTTGTGTTTAGTTGGTAGAACTCCATTTAATTTTTAAAAAAATTTAATTAAAATCAAATTTAATAATATAATAATTAAGTTCTGCAAGTATTTTTTGGTTTTTGTTATTGTTACAGCTGTTTCGGCTTTCAAGGCCATTTTCAAACTGTACAGTTACAGTGACAGTTTGAAAATGGCCTTGAAAGCCGAAACAGCTGTAACAATAACAAAAACCAAAAAATACTTGCAGAACTTAATAATTATATTATTAAATTTGATTTTAATTAAATTTTTTTTAAAAATAAAAAAAAAAAAAAAAAAAAAAAAAAAAAAAAAAAATTCTGCATACATCATTAAGAAAGGAGAATGTCACCAGAGTTTTGTTTTGCGCAAGTATACACAAAAATAAATGATATTTTATGATGGGTTCGCAGTGTTCACACCATGTGTTGCGTATTTTTCAACAAAAACTTGATGAATTATCCCTTGTTTGAAGGTATTTGTGTTATTTTATTTGAAGATGTATATGCAGTGGTACTTTCTCTTTTTGCTGCAACTGTTTCATTGTTGTGTACCTGAGAAACAATGCAAATCCTTCCGAGGCGATACATAATTACAAGAAAAATTCGACAGCCTAAGTTTGTTAGCATTACCCCACTCCCTCACGCGCCAATGAGAAATCGACATAAACCGGAATAAATAAATATTATATAACAGTAGCTACACAAATAATAATTGTTAACTAGTAACAATGTATCTACCTACTGACTCCAATATGAAGGAACATTATTACAAGAAAACAGTTTTTCTAAGCACAAACATGCATATTTGCATTTGCCTCTTTCTTTCTTTAATATCTTGCACAAATGAAGTAATGGACCGCACATACAATGAAAAAATTAGAGGGAACATTGCCTTCAAGGTGTCCGGGGATAAAGTGCACTTAGGGGATGTTTCACCATTCTCTTGATAGCTTATCTACAGGATAAAGTATATTAATAAATGAACAAATCAATACTTGCAATAGGTAGAAAACTCAGCTAACTTATCCGATATATAGCCACGAGTACCGAATAGTAAACTCGGATTTTATAAATAAATAAATCGAAAATATACACTCTTCCATGGCTATCAAGAGAATGATGAAATACCCCCTTGCGATTTATTTATTTATGAAGTTCGAGTTTACCATTCGGTACTCGAACATATGAGTATGTAGCAGCTATACATCGGATAAATTAGCAGAGTTTTCTACCAGTTGAGAGAATTTATTTACTATAATGGATAGTTATTTTGACTTAGACTTGAGCCTATCGTGAGGTTGGTGAAATACTACCTAGTAAGTTATTCTACATGATGGTACAAGTAAAAAAAAAAAAAAACTTTTTAGGATTCCAATATTTTAAGGTAGTTTTCAGATAAAAGAAGTTGGATTGTACGCATTAAAAAAAAATCGATAAAATTTCTTAATCTTTTTAACTTCTACCATCATATTTAATTACCTCCCGAAGTTAGTGCACTTTACCCCCGGTATATAAACTTAATATATTACTTATGTAGTTCCCTTAATATACAGAAAAATCATATTTTAAACTACCCATAATCATCATAAAAATTATGTGATTTGAGCACTGGACCTTAATATACAGAAAAATCATATTTTAAACTACCCATAATCATCATAAAAATTATGTGATTTGAGCACTGGACAGATAATCCCTAGAAGTGCGATGAAACCTAATTTGAAAGAAAACTGACGTCATAATTTATCATAAAACCTTTGGATTCCCACTCCCCAGACCAGGCAATAAATATAGTGTAAAAGCAACAACCAACCCCGGACACACTGGGAAGATTCATTAATATGCTGCGGGTGGCCACACTGGACCGGCTGGAAGGGTAGCTAGGTTATCTACCCTTGGTTGGCGCTCTCTTCTCGACGCGATCTTTGACGAATACGGATCTCGTGATATCACCCGCCATTCCAAAAGTGTAAACATAAATAATAGACGAATCTCCAAAAGTGTCCAAGACTTTGATTTATCCCTTTATAAATTCAGAAGTGGGATATATCCAAATAAATTGCGACAGTGACGTTTGTTTATTTTGGTGAAAGATTTACGCGCGAAATAGACGCTTTGTTATTGTTTGTGTTTTGGTTACTCGAATAAAAGTTACGATAGAGACGTTTTATTCAGTGGTAACATCCACGTGCGAAATTGACGCTTTATTGGCTAGTGATTGTGTGTATACGAGAGAGACGTTAATTTAATTTGGAAAATTATATTCGTGCGCGGGAGTAAGGTGACGCTACCGCCGCCATTTTGTTTGTTGTGTTTACGTTTGGCGCGAAAAAATGTCCCGAAGCGAAAGTCGTAGCCCGAGCAATTCGGAAGACTCCATGGAGCCTTCGCGCGTGGTTTTCGAAAGACTACTCGAGACCAGACTCGAGGGCATGCTAGCCAAGTACTTCAGGGCTAGGGATGGGAGTTCCAGCTCCAGCCGTCAAGAGGGACCGAGTACTTCGTCGGCACGGAGCAGCGGCCCGACTGTGAAAGCGGAGATCATCCCTTTCTTCGATCCCGAGGACAAGGCAGTCACGGCGGTGTCATGGCTGCAGAAGATTGAGGTCCTGGGAAGGGTGCACGGGTGGGACGAGTACGCGAAAGCGTGCTATATGCAGACGCGGCTGCGTGGATCGGCCCGAAAGTGGTACGACCACTTAGATAACTACGAAATGTCGTGGCCCGAATGGAAGTTGTCGCTGGAGCGAGCCTTCCCACGGCACATTGAGTATGCCGACATGATGGAGGAGTTGATGCAGAGGAGGAAGCGTGGCGATGAGACTATGACGCATTACTACCACGAGAAGCGGATGATGGTGAAAAGGTGCCGGTTAGATGATGAGGCGGCTATCTCCCTCATCATACGGGGTCTGCCCTTGGAGCTTCAGCCGCATGCCAGAAGCTTCAGATGCACCACCCCCGAGGAGCTGTATGTGGGATTCCTGGCGTCCCAGGAAAACTACAAAGCCCCCGAAGGCAGTTCTTCCTCAAGATCGGACAGGGCCACTGTGCGTGCCCCGCCAGCATCGCAGCCTCATCGCTATGGGAAGCAGGGGCGTAGGCGTGACCAGCGGGATGGCGCCAAGGCAGACAAGGCTTGTTTCAGATGTGGAAAGCAGGGCCATTATGCAGCCAACTGCATGAAGAAGACGGAGGATTGCCCGCACTGTGGCAAGAGTGGACACCTGCCTGCCAGGTGTTACAAGCGGCCCAAGCATCAGGAGAAGGCCAATGTTAACATCCTTAAGCTAGCAGGCAGGAATGATGTTTTCGATAAGGAGGTAAAGGTAAACGGGTTGACTTTCCGTGCCTATATAGACACGGGAAGCCAATCCAATATTGTATCTGAAAAAGCCTGCAGGCAATTGAATTTAACATTGGAGCATTCTGGAACAATGTTGAAAGGTTTTACAGGTGGGTCGGTAATGGCACAAGGTGTGGTAGAATTTATTCTCGAGGTGGACGGTTTGAGTCTGGTCACCTCAGCACTTGTTACCGACTGTATTATGGGCAGCATCGATATTTTAATTGGACAGCCCTTTATTTCACAGATTGGAATTACCCTCATTGTACATGATGGGCAGGCTATTTTTAGAAAGGATGTAGAAGCTAACCCTGTACAAACTATAGATCTTGCAATAATTGATGATAAGTCATTCCAGGTGGTATGTGCCGGAGATGTTACTATCTCACCATCAACCACGGAGGTGGTTAAGGTGAGCGTTGCAGGAGCAGAGCTTGGAGAGAGTTACTCCACGGCCCCGCGCTGTTTTGAACTGGGAGCCACCACCTTCATGCTGCCAGCTACATTTTTGGGTGCCGACGGAGTGATGAAGGTTCACAACCTTGGGCGAGAAGCCTTAAGGTGGAAGAAGGGCGAGCTCATTACTCGGGCTGTACGGAGCACTGAAGCCCCAGCAGGTCAGGCTCACAGCCGAGGAGAAGTAAGTGACAACCTTGTTTGTTTAATGGAGACATCAGATCTGCAGGTGGGGGACATTAGCGAAGCGGAGAAGCGGGACCTACTGCAGGTGCTTCGTGAGTTTGAATTTTGTTTTGCTAATTCCACCAATGACCTAGGTTGCACTAATCTGGGAGAGATGACTATTAAAACTACTACCGACCAACCGATCCATTACAAGCCATATAGGCTGGCCTTTGCAGAGCGGAAGGTAGTACAAGAGAAGATTGATGATCTCTTGGCTAGTGGTATAATCCGAGAGTCGGATTCAGATTATGCTAGTCCTGTGATTCTCGTTAGGAAAAAGGACGGGGACTTTAGGATGTGCGTTGCTTATCGAGCACTTAATGCAATTACTATTAAGGATAGATTTCCATCGCCGCATATTGATGACCAAGTATGTAAACTGGCAGGGAAAATCTATTTTACCAGCTTAGATTTAGCTCAAGGCTATCATCAGGTACCGATGGCTGAGGATTCTATTAGGAAAACTGCGTTTGTGACACCAGACGGACAGTTTGAGTATTTGCGAATGAGCTATGGATTAGCTAATGCGCCCTCCGCATTTATGCGCATTATTAAGAAGGCTTTAGCGAGAATACCAGGAAATGACATTCTGGTGTTCATGGATGATATACTGATACCATCTAGATCAGTTCCCGAAGGGATAGCCAGACTTAAAACGGTTTTGAGTCTATTAGCAGAAGCTGATCTTCGAGTCAACCTGAGTAAATGTTCTTTCCTGCAAACTAAAATTACTTATCTGGGACACGAGGTGTCCGATAAAGGCATTGCACCAGGCAATATCAAAATTGATGCAGTCCAGAACTTTAGACAGCCTAGTAATATTCATGAAATTAGGCAATTTATGGGATTGGCCAGCTATTTCAGAAAATTCATTAAAGGTTTTGCTACAATAGGTCGCCCGTTGACTGAGTTGACAAAGAAGGGTGTCGAGTGGAAATGGGAAGAGTCCCAGATACACGCATTTGAAACCCTAAAGGAGAAGTTAGTTAGTCGCCCTGTTCTAGCTATTTATGATAGAGAACTGGAGACAGAACTGCACACAGATGCCAGTAAACTTGGATTAGGTGGAATTCTGATGCAGAAGCAGAGCGACGGTGAAATAAAACCAGTAGCTTATTTCAGTCGGGTGACTTCGAAGGAAGAAGAATTCTATCACAGCTATGAGTTGGAGACTTTAGCTGTTGTTGAATCTGTAAAAAGGTTCCGCATCTATTTGTTTGGAATAAATTTTACTGTTGTGACAGATTGCACTGCCGTAAGGGCAACGCTGGTTAAAAAGGATATGATTCCTAGGATAGCTAGATGGTGGCTCACCATACAGGAGTACGACATGAATGTAGTATATCGTCCTGGTGACCGTATGAAGCATGTAGATGCTTTGAGTCGCAACCCATCACCTCTTGAGGTGAATGTTTCAATGGTGGAAACAGATGATTGGTTACTTTCATTGCAACTTCAGGACCAAAAGATTATATCTATCGTAGAGCAGCTTAAGAGTGGCAAGGCTAATAAGGACTTGACAAACGATTTCTGCATCAGAAATGATAGGTTGTACCGGAAAACGTTGGCGGGTGAACGAGTGATGGTCCCGAATAATGCTAAATGGATGTTGGTAAGGAAATATCATGATGACATTGGTCATCCAGGTTTCGAACGGTGTGAGAAACTGATCAAGAGTGAAGTTTGGTTCCCCAAGATGACCCGTTTCATCAGGAAGTATGTGGCCGCATGGATAAATTGTGCATTTGCCAAGGGCCAATATGGGAAAAAGGAAGGTAAGCTTAACGCTATTCCGAAGCCCGACAGATCGATGCACACTCTGCATATAGACCACCTTGGACCATTTTCTAAAAGCAAGTCAGGTAATAGCTATTTACTGGTGGCTACAGATGCTTTCTCTAAGTTTGTGTTTGCGTTTCCATCGAGAACACTAAATTCAATGGAGACGGTTAGAAAGTTGAATGAAATGTTCAGTATATTTGGAGTACCTACTAGAGTTATCTCTGATAGAGGTTTGGCTTTTAATAGCAGAAGATTTGAGCAATTTTCTGTAGAAAAGCAGTTCAAACACATCTTAACTGCAGTTGCTACCCCCCGGGCAAATGGGCAGGTTGAGAGGACTAACAGGACATTGCTGGAGGCGATGCGTGCTATGGATGCAGATCCAAATCTATGGGATGTAGGATTACCTGAGATCATCTGGGGTATTAATAATACCGTCAATGCCAGTACTAGGTTTACCCCATTTCAGTTGATGTTTGGTCACAAGAACAGTGTTCTTGCTGACACGCAGGAGGATGTCAGTGTAGAACATCTCTCCAGGGAGGCGCAGGTAGCTGAGTGTCGTGAGGCGGCTCAGCGTAATATGGCAGTAGCTGCTGAGAGGATGAAAGCGCAGTACGACAAAAGGCGAAAGGTAGCACGCAAATACGGAAAAGGAGACCTTGTCTTGTGGAAAGAAGGTGTGGTTCGAGGAGGAGCAGGGATCAACCACAAAACTGACCCCCTCTACAGTGGACCTTACAAGGTAACTGAAGTACTTCCACATATTGACCGCTATGAGATTAGCAGTGTCAAGGGTATGCGTGGCTATAAGAAGTTCACCGCCATGGTTGCCGCTGATGCGCTGAGGCCCTACAAGGGAGCACCTGGAAACTCTGATGAGTCTGACAGCCAGGATAGTGAGGTAGGTCGAGATGATCTACTGGATTTACTGGAGAGCTGAGTCTCACCAAGATCGGCACGTTGCAAGGTTAATTGTGGATTAAACTTGCTAACGGTGCATGAGTGACTGTGTGTCACTGGGTAGTCGTTGGACTGCTGGAAGTATTACAGTTTGGCAGATGAGATGCTGGTCTCAGTCTTTAAAAATAACTGTGTGTATTTGCATCCTAGTGGTGTGGCGGATTTGTTCAGTAGAAACAATCCGAATAATTGGGTACGCTCAGTAGAAGCTATCCGGGATAGTTCAGTAGAAACTATCCGAATAATTGGGTACGCTCAGTAGAAGCTATCCGGGATTTGTTCAGTAGAAACAATCCGAATAATTGGGTACGCTCAGTAGAAGCTATCCGGGATAGTTCAGTAGAAACTATCCGAATAATTGGGTACGCTCAGTAGAAGCTATCCGGGATTTGTTCAGTAGAAACAATCCGAATAATTGGGTACGCTCAGTAGAAGCTATCCGGGATAGTTCAGTAGAAACTATCCGAATAATTGGGTATGCTCAGTAGAAGCTATCCGGGATTGTTCAGTAGAAACAATCCGAATAATTGGGTACGCTCAGTAGAAGCTATCCGGGATTCGTTCAGTAGAAACGATCCGAATAATTGGGTACGCTCAGTAGAAGCTATCCGGGATAGTTCAGTAGAAACTATCCGTGTGACTGAATATGCTCGGTAGAAGCTATTCATGTGGTGATACATCATGAAGGTATGAGATATGTCTGGTAGAGACTATCTGTTTTTGAATTCGTCTGTGTGGATGAATTGAAAAGTAACTTTGATGATACTGTTCAGACAACCGAGAGTTGGTTGCTTATGTGATTTAATGCTTGTAACTAATATGTTTTTCTTTTTACTTTGTGAGGTCACAATGGAGAGGCAGGATGGTCGAGTGTAAAAGCAACAACCAACCCCGGACACACTGGGAAGATTCATTAATATGCTGCGGGTGGCCACACTGGACCGGCTGGAAGGGTAGCTAGGTTATCTACCCTTGGTTGGCGCTCTCTTCTCGACGCGATCTTTGACGAATACGGATCTCGTGATATCACCCGCCATTCCAAAAGTGTAAACATAAATAATAGACGAATCTCCAAAAGTGTCCAAGACTTTGATTTATCCCTTTATAATATTTTCTAAATAAATTAATTCATTTCTAATTATTGAAGACAGTATCAGCGATTTTTAAATGCAAATTTGAAACAGAAAATCAGAAAAAGGTGTGTTCACATCTAGGACTTGTACCTGGGGACCTTCGACTTGCCGGAGCGCTGCTTAACAACTGAGCTAATGGGATCCTATTTCCTCCGGTCATACTTGTGTGTATCATACTTAGAATAAGAACTGCCAAAATTATTTTCATTTTCTCAATGCACATTTTTATTGGCTGCTATCTTTATGTATGATTGTGAGATTCATCTTGAGCTAAATGCAATCTAGGTAGTGTCTTGGATAAATATATCCTATTTTTATTTTAATGTGTGACATCTATTGACTTTTCTGCAAGTCTAGAATAATTTTTTTTTTTTTAATATATTGTGTCTTCAATAATTAAATATTACAATTTGAGGTAAAATTATTCCAAAAATAAATTCTAATAAAACCTCTTCAAGAAAGAATATTAACATGCATTTGAAAAATTTGATAACATTTTATATTTCCCTTGGGGCACACCAGACCATACTTCAATGCACACTTCCGTGGTTTTGGAATTATATGAAATTCATTTACCCCTGTCAAAATCATAAAAATAACATACATTATGTATATGTATGTATATTAATAATTTCACACAAATAAACTAGAAATTTTACAGATCTCTTATAAAATACATTAAACATGAATAAATGGGTTTCATAAAATATAAAATTCACTAAAATCATCATAAATATTACAAAATGTCTTTTGAGCATTTGGTAACTATGTACATAATATCCAATGACGTTACAATATATATAGATGCGCTGTAAAAATCTTAAAGTGGCAAGCAAAAAGTATGTCTATTGTAATGCTTTCGATTTCGTACTTTTAGTACTAAACTGTCATGCGTCGCGTAAGGTTGTGTGCTCTCTCTATAAAGCATTAAAAAATTGCCAATATGCCCTGTGTGATGAGAAAGGGTTTTAATTACTTGGCAAACACTATTAAAAGCCAAGGAATAATTGATTTGTAAATACACAATAGCAGTAATATTGTGTATCAATGTTTAAATAAAGCATTTACTGGAAATGTAAGAGTGTTTCTTACTTGCCTCATTTTATCTTAATTTAGTGAGACAATAACAAGTCTAGATGTATTGTAACGTCATTGATAATATTGTTTTTAATAAATATTCAATTATTTCTGACAATGTTATAAATGTAAAAACAACTTAAATAAAATATATTATGGAAACAACAAACAATAAATCATTTTTATCATTGTTATTAGGATTTTTCTTCCTAAGTATTATAAATGTAATTAAAATATTTAATTTTATTACGCACCATTGTATTATGACCAATAACATTATTATTGCGAAAATGAAGATTCAAAGAAGTCAATTTTCTAGGAGTTTCCGTTGGTGGAGTCGGACTGCTCGGGTAGGAACTTGCCCACCGTGGGCTGGATCTGCCGCCAAATATCTGCCATCTGTTGGTCAAAAAAAAAATTCAATAAAAACAGCCTCAATAATATAATATATTATGTTATGTAAATAAAAAATCAACATGTTAAAAAAAAGTTTTTTTAATGTAATATATTTATTTTCAATTGTCTTCCTCGAATTCTTCAACCATTCACTTCCAATTCATACATTGTTCTCACACCTCTTTCGTCGTTCATCACACATGCCTCATTTTACCACAAATAATTATTTGATTTGTGTCTTTTCTACATGAAATCCACATTTTTATTGTTAAAAAACTACATTTTTTCGCCTTTAATTCAACTAAATAACTCATTCCGGTGAAGAGATTTTATTTTATTTTATTTAGGAAACAAACAGTCATTTACATATTTAGCATAAACAGCAATTATTTACAATATTAGACCAATAATGTTCCATTAATTCTAGTCGTTGATTCAATATTTGCACCTATACAATATATTTATAAATGACAAAGAAATATAAAGAATAAACATTATAAGGAATTACAAAATGTTATAAAAAACAATTAAAGACAGTTAGTAGTAATACATAAAGTTGCATTTTATATGTTTTCAAGTTACAGTTGAAAATGTCTACATCTCTAGAGGCATTGTGAGTTTTACAGATACGTCCTATTAAAGAGTTTTGCGCATATTTGGCTTTACAGTGTGGTGTTCTAAATACGTCGTTCGATCTGGTATTGTGTTCAGGGAAACGAAATGCAATCTTTTCTAGCAGATAATATGTTAAGTCTACCTCGGGCGTCCTCGTCTTCTGCCAGAATTCAAACTCCTCTCTAAACAATTCAGGCAATAATAAGAACAAACCTTTTTGGAGTCTATATGACACTAACAAAGAAACATTCATTTTTATGTATTACTAGCTGTACCCCGCCACGCGTTGCTGTGGCTCAATCCGTCTGTGCAGAAAGACAAAAAATAACGCGTGTTGATTTTAAGTCCAACAAGTGACGCTGTTTTTTGAAAAAAGCATGTTTGTCCAACAGTTGGCGCTGTTTTAAAAAAAAAAAACCTGTTTTTACCTGTCACAGGTGGCATCTATATAATATAGGTATATAAAAACACTCGTATTCGAATGCAACGTCAAAATTTCGAAGCAATCATCGAAGAACTTTCGGAGATTTAAGATTTTGAACAAACGAACATTTCCGTTTTATTTATATAGATATGAAAGTTGACGCATGATGGGCACTGTAAGAACATGCAGCAACGATAGAACGTCACTATGAGACAAAGAGGAAATGATAGCGTAATGCGTACCTCGGTGTGAGCTTGAAGGTTGACAGCGGCCAGGGCGTTGAAGACAGCAGCCAGCTCTGTGAGATGAAGGTGCACGAGTTGCGTTTCCAGCTGTGCGCAGTACAGACTATAGGCATGGCGCAATTCTAGCGAAGATATCGCCGCCTCCTGCTCCAGCATGCGCTGCTCCAGGCTGTCCACTGACTCAGCCTGGGAGATTAAATTATTAAGTCATTTAGAGGTTAGAAGTTTAGAAATCCACAGGAATTATAATGTCCCTTTGATAAACATAATATATATTCAGCAATCTTTAGGTATGTGATGGATGGACATACAGCGCCGGACCTGAGCCAAACCGCGCCTGGCGCTAGTAAAAACCTCAAAGGCTCTGTGTTAGGTATTATCACATCTTGGCTCTTTGGTGCCTTGAAAAATCGGCACCGGAGTGGACTGCGCCAATTGCACCTGCACAGGCCCAGTCCTGATTACATCTTACACATCAAATCGCCAGCCCATCCCAAATAAAAGAAATAATAATAAAATATTTAAACATTAACTCAACCATTCCAACTCTCCCCAATTACATCAACACTCAAAGCTCACATTATATTAATAAGAATAGTGGTATTGTAGTATACACTAAAACAATATATAAAGACGTACGCTTTACTGAAATAAATATGACAAAAGCAAACTGTATTATTATAAACATGAATATTAATAATAAAATACCTATTCAAATAATGACAGTCTACAGGACACACTCAGCTATAATACCAACATTTATAACAGAACTGAATAATATTATCCTAAACCATAAATGTGCAAAAAAATTTCTGATTGGTGATATTAATATAAACATTGCTGAAAATAACCATACTATTGAAAAAGAAAACTATATCAACATGATGACCGCTTTAAACTTTAAACCCTGTATAAGTAGTTATACTAGAGAATTTAACAATCAGATGCCATCATGTATTGATCATATATGGTGTAATTCCAACTATACTGATAATCTCCAAACAATAATATGGAAAAACAACATAACGGATCATCAAACATGTATACTAAACCTCAACATAGAAAAACAAAAAATAAATAATAATAATAATGACTCTGCCATTCCTAAAATAAAAATAAATCACCAAGAACTATATGAAAAACTGTCTCACGAAATGTGGGAATCTGTACTTACCACAGAAGATGTGAATATAAGTGCATCACAATTTCATGACACCTTTCAAAAACATATAAAAGATTCAAGCTATGAAATGCCGAACAAAACATATAAAAATAAATTTCGTAAACTTAAGCCATGGATCACTCATGGCATCGTGGTTTCTATAAGAGAAAAAGAAAAATTATTTAAACTAACAAAAAAATATCCACTAAATAATCCGATCATCTCACACTTCAAAAAATACAGAAACAAACTAACGGCACTAATTAAAACCACCAAAGAGGAATTTTATAAACAAAAGGTATTTAATTCAGGAAATAACAATAAACAAATTTGGAAAACAATAAATGAGATTATTGATAAAAAAAGGAAAACCAATGACATTTTAAAGCTACATATTAATAATAATTTGGTACAAGTTTCGGATAACCCTAAACAATGTGCAAATGCTTTCAATAATTTTTTTTCTAATGTCGGAAAAAATCTGGCAAACAAAATAACTAATTACGTAGTTAATATCACATCTGCCGTAAAGAATGAAGTGGCATCATCAAAAAAAACAATAGGAAAATTCGAAATGGTAACTGAACAAGAAATTGTTGATATAATAAAAAACCTAAAAACTGAGTCAGCACCAGGTTTCGATGGGATCACTGTTGAAATTCTAAAAACACATCTTAACTTTTTGAAAAAACCTATTACATATATTATAAACAATAGTCTTAAAAAGGGAATCTTTCCATCAATATACAAAAAAAACTATTATTTCGCCGATTTATAAATCAGGTGACTCAAAAGAAATTAATAACTACCGACCCATATCAGTACTATAAAATATCTCAAAAAATTTCGAAAAGGTAGCCAAAAAGCAAATACAAAATTTTATTGGAATTAATAATATATTGAGTGACCAACAATTTGGATTTCGCGCAAAAATAACCACGCAGGATGCAATCATAGATTTAACAACAAAAATATATGAAGCACTGGACAAAGGCAAAAAATCTCTTGCAATTTTCATAGACCTAAGGAAAGCCTTAGACAGCATAAGTCACAAAAAATTACTATACAAGCTCAACGAAATCGGAATTATTGATAACGCTAACATGTGGATTGAAAGTTTCCTGAACTCTAGAAATCAATATGTAAAAATAAAAAATATTCTTAGTGAACCGAGCACAAGCGACTTTGGAATACCACAAGGCACAATTTTGGGCCCTCTTCTATTCATCTTATATGTTAATAATATCTTTGAATTACCAATAACAGGAAAACTTATTTCATATGCAGATGATACTGCAATTATATTCCAAGCAAATTCATGGAATGAACTTGAGACAACTGCTAATCATGATATCAATACCTTAAAAGAATGGTTCGACAAAAATTTATTAACATTAAATTGAAAAAACCTATTATATACTTTTTAGTATAAATAACAAAAAAATACCTCCTATCGCCTTAAATATTAAAATTCATTCAAGAAAATGCGCCACTAAAATATTAACATGCCAAAATAATGATTGTCTATGCATAGCAAATAAAAAAGAAATATTTGGGTGTAATAATAGATAATAACCTTAAATGGAAGACTCAAATAACCAATACTATAAATCGATTAAGAAAACTCATATACATATTTATTAATTTAAGAAATATACTTAACTTCAAAATTCTTAAAAATATATACTACGCACTAGCCCATTCAATAATACAATACGGTATCGTTGCGTGGGGAGGAGCTTACAAAACCTCAATTTTGCCACTAGAAATTACCCAAACACTAATAATAAAAATTATTATTAGGAAACCATCAGATTATTCAACCTCTCAACTTTTTCAAGACTTTCAAGTCCCATCTCTAAAAAATACATATATAAAAAATACACTGCTTCAAATACACAAAGATTCTAAGAAGTCACACCACGCCATGGTACGCGTAGAGAGCAATAGACATAACACAGTGGGTCGCTTAAGTACACCATTAATGCATACCAGTTTTGCACAACACTTCTACACATACAATGGAGTGATGTGGTTTAATCAATTGGAAATGGAACTGAGATTGGAACCTGACTATAATAAATTCAAAAATAGACTAAACAATGATATCTTAAATAGTTTGGCTACCTAGAATTACATTGGCAATTGATTAAGAATATTTAATTGACAGTTTCTTTTTTTTTAAATTTATTTTTTATTATATGTATTTATAAATATTATTATTTTTTATCTATGCACGTATATATTGTGTTATAATTTTTTAACTCTTAATTTCAATTTTTAATAAACTTCTCTATGTTCCCGCCTTTACACACGAGTATTTTAACTCTCGTAAAGGTTATATATTGTATACATATATGTGTTTTTACAGTTTTTTAATCAATGTTGCAGGCTTAATTACTCATGATTATGTTACATATGTATGTATACAAAAAACTAATAAAAAAATAAATAAATAAAAAAATATCTAACATCTTGTCCCCTTATGACGCCCTTGATCCTCCGCTTCTTGAGCGCCAGCATCTTGTTGAGCGCTGTGTGGTGGTCGTTGACCACGCCCCGCTCGAGGCGGTCACACATGTCCTGGTGAGCGCCCAGCACGTCCAAGATGCCCGCAAGCGAGGACGTCACACGCTCCTCAAACAGGGCGGAGTGACGAGCCGCACGGGATGACAGAGACGAAAACTCACTGGAAAAGAAACATTTAAATTTATGCAGGCTGTTGAGGAATGAGGTTATGTATATTATTATGAATTTATTTTAACCTTTTCAATGCTGGCCTTTCCAACGGAATCTATCCCACCACAAACTTCATTGATCATGTGGGTACGGGGTTAGCCGCCGAAGGATCACATAAGCGACAGCCGCAAGAATAAGGTTAATACACAAAATGATGATTTTTATTCAGAATGTATGCATAATAATATTCAGAAGAAAATTAATAACATTTAAAATAAGAGTAAACAAGGGATAGAGAAAATAAGTTTTCCAAGGTACACCAGTGCAGGAAGTTATTGACAATCAGTAAACGCTTAAAATAACTGAAAAAAGTAATTTTGAAAATAAAACAAGTTTCTTTCAAAACAACTGTAACGTTATAGAATTGTGCAAGTTTGGATTGCCAGGGTAGTGCCCGATTATTGTTTTGTTGAGAGTTTTTTGGGTGGCTGCCCTGCGATCGGTGGTACGGGGCGGGCTAGATAACGCGGGTAGGAAGGTCGGGGTGACAATAAGGAGGACAAAAAATGAAAAAGAGCACGCAGATACCATGAACCGATCCTTCGGAGAATGAAGGATACAGACTTTCCGTGTAAACTAACCAAACATAAAACAAACGTTTTGACTGCGCGAGATCAGCCGGTTTTTTGTTTGAGTGTTGTTGTTTGGTGAGATTAAAATATACAATCAGTTATTTGTATTATAAAATAGTTTTATTTGTGAGTGTTTTTGAAGTGTAATTCCTTGGAGACTACACTGGATTACCAAGCATGCTGTCGGGGTGACACAAAGATGAATCATCATTGTCCCCGCGTAGCCTTCCAAACGTTCAATGGATGCTGATTAATTGAGGATGGCCTCGCGCACTCCTTCCCACGAATCTCTACTCGGAGCTAACTCATACGGATTTCGCGGGGACCTGTCGTCCTGCTCACCGCTGGCGGACTCTCCAAACACCTTCAGACATGACAACATGATCAAGGTTCTTCAATGCTTTCACACATTCTGCCTCCTTGCCTTAGCCCCATCATATCCCTGGTGATTGACAAGGGTCCATGCTCATCAGACGTGACACAACAAACAACTTATGTAACGAAAAGTAAAATGTGTCCGTGATAATAATATCGATACATGTACATATTAAGCAATGACGGGCGTTCTAGCAATATTGTTAAAATAACATTGAAAGCTTGGTTTTTCATATGGTCCTGCTAAGCCTGGTGATCATTGCTCGTGATTACGTCACACAAGTCACAAGGCATTAAAAGTAAACTTACTTGGAAATATTATTGAACCCTCGCTTGATTCGCTGCCACACCATGTTGCCCCCCGATGCCCAGTCAGAGTGGGGGAGGGGCTCCCCTCCCAGCGCGGCCAGCTGCGCCCCCAGGTCTTTCATGTCCGCTGCGTATGCCTCATTTCTTGCCGCACCTAATAAATAAAGAGCAAATTTTACCATGAAATGCAAGTCAATAATCTTTCAGGCTAAGTGCCTCACTTACTGTCATGGTCAGAAATATGATCGAAACAGTATTAGAAAGAGAAAACAGAAAACACAAAAGATGTATATTCAAGTCTAGACCATTTATATTCATATTTAACCACAGAAGAATAAAAATGTACAACTCTATAAAACTAAAGATCCCGACCGCAACTCCTGAAAACTTTTTATATGAAACAACAAAAAAAGTAATGTGACAATAATGTTTATAATAGATTTGTCCAATAAAATGTGTGTTTTTTTTCATTATCATTAATTTTAATTCAGTGTTTAGATGAAAAAACGTAAGGTGAGCATTTTTAAAACTTTTTTTATGTTTGCATTAAAAATATTTATACATATTTAAAAAATTACATTTTCATTTCGTTTCAACACCTCTCAAAAAAAGTTTTTAGTTGTCGCATGCATTTAAAAAAGTATTGATTATATCGAAAAGCGGAAATACACACAAATTCTGACAGAATATTAATATTAAATTAACAAATTAAATTAATTTAAAACTATAGAAATATTTTTAAAAAATTAAGTTGCAGGAAAAAATATCAATAATAAATATAAATTTGATCAAAAACTGAAATGGACTGAGAATCTACATTCGACGGTGACCGGATAAATCATCAAAATGATAATTCATCACATCTTTAAAAAGTTATATAAAGTCATCGAAAGTGATGAAACAAAAACCTTATTAACTGGGTTAAGTAGGTTAGGTTTGGTTAGGTTAAAAAAATTTTTTTTTTCATCGTTTCTAATGACTTTATATCACTTTTTAAAGGTGTGTTGAATTGTCACTGTGTTGAGTTATCATGGAACCACATTCGAATGTTAAAAAGACCTTAAAAAAATCAAAATGACATCAATCGATTTGATCATCAATCAGAGGTTGAAATATCCCAATACAATGTTGAAAAGGGAAGGCATAGATTTTAATGAAAATGAGATATTTCTAGAGAAAGGTGACCAAAAAGTGTTACATTGTCACAAGTGCAAATTTATTCAAGTAACTATAAGTAAGTTCTCTAACAAAAGCAAATAAACATGCTAGATTGACACAAACGGCACTACAATGCAAGGTGAGTGGTTTTAAATGGCATGTACATTAGGGTGTCCCAAAAAAATTAAAGTTGTTATTTTTGAACGCATACCCTCTAATTTTGTTTTAATAATGACAAAACACTTATAAAAAAAATTTCGTTTACTTTGGACAACTGCAACCCGTGCCGACTTGCATCAAAAGATGTCAGTACTTGTACATTAAGACGCCAGCGAGCAAACGTGTTGATGAGCCTGTAGTAACTTGCTATTTTGTTAGTAAACGAAAATCACTTGTGCAAGCAAGATGTTGTTAGATTTACGCACTTCTAAAAAGAGTATATTTTTAATAGGAGTCGTAAAACACCAAATATCGGGTTCTAAACTGCCATCTTATGGCCAAGTTCTTGAAGTTTTGTTCTACAATATCCGGAAAGTGAATTTAACTGTCAATATATACCAAATATAGCCATAGTTGGTTTTTTAAAGCTGTGTTTGAAGTAAAAATCAGTCAAGTGACTACAAGCCCTGACATACCACTCTTCAAAAAGTTTCGAGATAACTGTAAAAATGTTGATCCCGATAAAATTCAATGCTACAGAGAAAATCTCACATTGCACCTAACCGCTTCCGAAATCAATGATTTGCTTGACTTTTACCGTACTGCACTAACAACAAAAATACTTTTAGATGACTATTGAGAGTTTTTAGAGCTCTGTGTGATAGTTTTAGGAGGAGATACAGCGAGAAAATTTAAGATTCGGCCTCCAGGTGCTCGATGGATGGCAAAGGCGCTTTATTCCTTGAAAATATCATTAATTTGTGCGCAATTTAAAATTACCGGTAAGGATAAGGCGGCACTTTTAGACGTTTGCCTGTTCATAGTAACATCCTATGTCAAGCCATGGTTACATGTATTATAGCAGTTAAAGCACCTTACCAGGACTTGTGCTTTTTGAAATCGATGAAGGCTTAAGAAAAAAATTGATGAAAACATCTCAATGGCAGCTTTATTTCTGTTCAGTAAGCAGTTATGGTATTTGACCGATGAAGGATCTATTTTATCGCTGTTTGACGACGCTGTGGATCAAACATCTAAAATAAAAATGCTCGAAATATCAAAAAAAAAAATTTATCAACCCATGACAAACGTTACATCCCATCGAAGGAAGATCTTGATGGTAAATTGTATGGTAAGTTTATTAAGTAGTTTAAATTATGTTTTGTATTGAGGTTTTTGTTCATATCATAATTTAGTGACTTTTGTTTCAGAGAAAAATATTTACGACTTCATTTCAGTTAAGAGCAAGTATTTGTTTGATCGTCTGAACACAGATGCCAGTTTTCTTAACGAATTCCCTACGATGTGGTCAAATAATGCTTTGTATCAAGAAGTCAGAAACAAGGTGTCGCCGCTGAGGGTAGTGAATGATACAGCTGAAAGAACTGTTAAGTTAATGCAAGATTTTCATGGCTTAATCTCACGGTCAAAGAGGAACAAAAATAATTTTTGTTACGATGCGTTCAGGAACACCGGAAGATTTATCCTGACTGTAAAAAACAAACTATGAAGAAAAAATTTAATCAATAGACCATTTTTAAATATAAAATACTACATAATTGAACATTTGTGCATTTTTAAATTTTATTTATCCGACAAAAATGAAAGTTGAAAATCCTTCCATATTAACTCTGTACCATATGTTTGGCATCAAGTCGGCACGGGTTGCCGGTGTTTAATCAAAATAATATTTATTATATGAGTTATTGGGATCAAATGGAATAAAATAAGAGGGTATGCATATTTAAATTCATGAAAAAAAAATTCTTCCTTATGTCCTGGGACACCCTAATGTACATATTCACAAAATAACCTATATTTCAGTGAGAAAATAATGGAATTGGCTAATAATATTAACATTTACATTCTTGTAGGCGTTGCAGCATTCAGAATAATAAACAAACTTAAGCGTATAATGCTACGTATACATATGCGAGCCGAACTGACAAACTGAACCTAAACTTATGGGAAAGGAACGAATCAAACGCAAATGGCGCGAAACGCCGCCTTTCTTGTAATTCGTGGCTCGGTTCGCGTTTCGGTTCGCAAATGTATACATACCATTAAATGGCATTTAGAGAAAAGGGTTTTTAAAGTATTGCTATCATGACCCTACCACTGAGAGCCATTTTTTTTTAAATTTTATGTGAATACCGCACGAAAGTTCCGACTGCTACCAACCTTCTGGCGCCAGTGAGACTATAGCATCCCAAATTGGGGTATGTTGTGAGGCTGAAGGTACTGGGGAGGGGAAGAAGATGGGGAAGAGGACGGTGGGGAAGTACATGGCTATTCGGATCTGGTCACCAAACATGGCTAAAGTCATTTGAATTTGACGCAACGTTTGAATTCTGAATGGTGGTCTATTTTAACTCGCGGTCTCCGGGCTGCAGAGCCTCACCCCTCGATCATGGAGGTCGTAATCATTTATGAGAATAGGAGATGTTACAATGGATCTATCAGCGGAAGGCCTATACATATTTATTATTACTTACCCAGATCAAATATTTGTTTAAGTTTAGACACCCCGAGGCAGATGACTCTGATTTGTTCTCTACTTGATGAAAATTCTGTACTCGTTTCTGCAGGAACCAATTCCTGTAACAAATTAAATAATTTTGAAAATGAGACTATGCTAACTTTATAAAGAAGATAATTAAGTAGGTTCACATTATCAATCAATTGACATAAACTAATAATGTTATCACAGTACATCCAGAGATGCTGATGCTTGAGATAATCAGATGTTCGCTTTATTCACTTGAGTGATGGGGTATTTACAAGATAAATGCCACAAGCGATAGAGATTTCCATGCAGTCGGTTTTGATTTCAGTCACGCTCATTAAAAAAAAATCATGCCTCCGATATTAAGATGGAAACAAATAAACTGCTTACTGTGGTTTAAAGCCAATGAATCCACCTATATTTCATCATTTATCCCATATTTGTAGGTTTCATAATTTAGCTGTTCGCAGGAATTTCGAAATAATTTATGTTTTCAAATGTCTTAATTTAGTCAGATAAATATGGGTAGCCATTGTTCAACTGGCTATAGGTTTATTTTACAGTGACACATTTATATTAACACATGTTTTGATTGTTAATGAGCACATAAATTATTTATAAATTTAGTGAAAATGCAGAATTGCTTATTCAAAAACAGACATTTCATAACGGTTTTAATGTTAGAATCAGATCAGATGATAAAATTATAAAAATTCATGTTTTGCTGTAACTAAAAATTCTGGTGTTGACCTACATTCGTGCTCCCAAAATGTTCAAGGAACCAAGTATTTCATTAAAATTATCAAACACACACAACATAATACAATATGGGAATCCTGTCTTTTTTCTTCCACCAATGTAATTTTTTCATTTCAATTCGATTCCGTACGACTTTAACGTCGATTCTCATTACGGTGCAGAGATATTGCGTTAAGTATTCCTCAGGCGTCCTCGAATTCTTCTACCATTTAAACATCTTTAAACACTCCTGTCAGTAATAACAATAATCTTTATAATTTTCGGCGATATCGGAGAACTGCTTTTCGATTTTGCGAGCACAAACATAAGCAGGCTGAATTTTATGTATTAAGATGATAGGTTATGAATAACCTGACAATATTTGAAGTCCTTGTACTACAATCATTACATAAAAATGTCCTTGTGCAATGATGGAAGACTTAGTTAGCAGGTGACTTAACCCGTAATGCCTGAGTGGGAACCGCCTTTGACAACTCAGCTACTAACCAGTCAATATAAATATTTACTAGAAAAAACAAGTTTCTCAGTTACTAGACACGTGACAAACCTTGGCGCGGGCCGCAAGCTCGCTGGTGGTGAACTCATCCGGTGCCCTCCGGAACAGCTCCCGGATCTTGTGCTGGACATCGTGTCCCTGATCGCGCAGGAAATACGAGACCAGTGCGTCCCGAGACACTACGGGGTGGCGGGCCACCAGGGACAGCCAGCGCAGCAGCCCCTTGCGCCGTGCCTCCAGGAAGTGAGCGTCCTCCGACACTATTATCTTCTTGGGGGGTAGGCGGGGGATTAATCTGCAAATATTCAATGAGCAAACTCTTTTCGACATCAGCTAGCAAAATAAAATAAAAATCGTTTTTCTGAGCTATTCCTTGGAAATTGCATAAGGTAGATTACTATTACATATTATACTATTTTTATCAATATATAAACACTTTATCTGGTAAGACGGTAATATTTACAAAAACAAATAAGTTGTTACGACCATCTAGCGGACGGTGAAATTTTTGCATCGGCACTCTAAGGACGGGTTGTTTCGGAGAATTAGAACAATTCTTCAAATTTCGAAGTTAATTTTCAAGTTCTGTGAAAGATTTTTTCAAGTTCAGTTATTATTTCAGTTCTCTCAAGCATATAGCCTATATATAACAATATATTATAACAGAACTTGAAAAAAACTTTCACAGAACCTGAAAATGAACGTTGAAATTTGATGAATTGTTCAAATTCTCCGAAATAACCCGTCCTAAGGATTTTCACAGAATTTGAACAATTCATCAAATTTCAAACTTAAAACTCATGTTCCCAAAAATTCTGATATTATTTCATCATCTGCCAGTTGTTTCACAGTACTTGGATAGAAACAGAACTTGTATAGGACTTACAAAAATTGAACTTTGAAATTTGATGAATTATTCATATTCTATGAAATAACCTGTCCTAAGAGTTAATTCACAAACTCCACACTTCGACAAGATGAAATATTCATTCCTCCTGTTCGTTTTCTCTCTTTTCTACATTTTTTCCCTTTAACACTTTTTAACACTACAAAAAGTGCATTAACCAAACTTGGCAATGGCTCAATCAATGGGTGACTTCTCCAGTAGATTTTCACGCTCAATAGTCAATTTTTACACATCGAAAAGGGAAATTGTAACTGGGCAACTAGTTAATTTACGTACCAAAGGATTTAACAAAATAACAGCTTTCATTATATATATTAAATTATTTACTTAAATTAATCCCATACTGCGTACTGCCAACTTCATTGAAAAGATCAACAAAAAATATATACTTTTTTAGTTGCATACGCGCGGACCTGTGTTTACAGAAATTTGGTTGGTTTTTGCTAAAGAAAGTGGAAATTTGTTACAATCTTTTGGCAAAAGTGAACTCTATTATGGATTGTGTCAAAAACAAAAGTTTTGCAATTTATTATTATTGCAGTTAAATTAAAAACATTTAAACAGGCTGAAATTTCATAATTCAGTTGTCAGTATGGCAGCAAATTACAACAAATAAATTCTCTTTACCAAAACAATTATATAATATGTATTATCATACAACTACAACCTACATTTCAAGCTGAAATTTCATAATTCAGTTGTCAGGATGGCGGCAAATTACAACAAATAAATTCTCTTTACCAAAAACAATTACATAATATGTATTATCATACAACTACAACCTACATTTTTCTATTTTTATCTGAATGCTATCTTGCTTGAAGCTGCCATAAAATTTATTAGAATCATAGAATTTCGACAATTATTAATAACATAAAACATGTAAAAATAACACCGCATGCTTACATAATATGCTCTGAGGATTCTAATAAAAAAAATTATAATTTATTGTGAACTGTACAAACTACAAAATTCAATGTCATATTTTTAACCAAAAAACAAGCCATTGTAGAAACCGTTTTTTTCAAAACATGTCGATTATTTTGATTATAGTGGTGTATACAAAGTATATTATTTTCATTATATTTAAATGAAGCCACAAAGTTAATTTGTGATTATTGAAGAAGTTATATTTTTTAACCCATCGGCATACCTCCCGCCAAGATTGGGGGACTGCACTTTTTTCGCATCGGTATATTGCCCGCCCCATTAAGGCAATTAAGACTTACAATATCATTTTTTATTAAATACTTTAAAAATACACACATTGGAAGACAGGCGTAAAATAAACGACTTAACTTTTTTATTCAAGATTCTAAACTCCAAATTCGACTGTTGCGAACTTCTGCAACTCATAAACTTACAAATACCTACAATAACAACACAACAAAATACACTATTCCAATGGAACCACAGACATAGGAATTAATAGACGAGAAGATATGGGCGAGGGGTAAAATCAACTGTTGAAGAACGAGGGAACGAGGGAACGAGTGAAGCTGACTGTGATTCGTCAATAAATCAATCTGACAGTAAATAGGCATCTCGCATTATAATATCACCATTTACTTCTTTAAAGTAAAATCTGCTTTGAATGAATAGACATTTTTACATGGGAGCGCAAATTACTCGCCACGTTATGAACAAATTTGCGAAGTCCAAATTCGGCAAAGTAAGGCAGCTTTTATTTTCAGAGTCGTAGTTAGTTTCAGAGTATTTAGTTAAGACACTTTTATAAATGTTCATAATTTACTTCCCAGCAACCAACCAGCTTTGTGTTTCGCGTCCAGACGTTTCTCTATGTGATAGTAACAACTGATTCATATTATACGATGTGAATATGCTTAAAATAAAGTAAAATAATGCTTATATATGGAATGTAATACGACAATTGGGTTTATTCTCTTTTTTCACATCTATTTTTACCAGTTTTCATAGTACAAGTCAAAATTTTGCCGTGTTATTTAGTAAAATGAACCGATGATGCCTCGACCATAGTTCGCACAAGAATGATGACGTCACGTTTTCAAATTTCATTTGAGGCCAAACGCGAGCCCAGCCGGCTCAATGGAACCGGTATGGGGAGTGGGGATAATACGCTTTTAATCACTTAGGGCAGGTCTACTAATATTCATATGTCTATGAATGGAACACACATAAGCGCAATTACATTGCGAACTCCCCAATACAACGGTTTCACACTATGGGAAACCAATACTTAGGTGATGTCGATATATTTAATATTAACTTTGTGAATTTTGTGGATTAAGTAAAAGACTTATTTAAACACTATTCCTAAATGGAAGTTATATTTTTATAAGCCATTCAAATCGCTGTATTTTTTAATTTATGTTCTTTTATTTTTAATATTTCTTTCTCATGTTTCAAAACTGTCATTAAAATTGTAAAAGCCCTCTGGGCGTTAAATAAATGAATAAATAAAAAAATGAATAATAAAACTTTTCCCACATACTTAGACAGTTTACAATAAAATTATAATCTATATAAAAGTGTTTAATTTGGGGAAATATGGGGTGCAATACTGCACAGTAATAATCCTTCTCAAGTATGCACAGATGTCACAAATAAAAATTAGTATGCTGATGGGTTAATAAGTAATTGTCCGAGTGTTTCAATAATTATGATAAAACAGAGAAAGACCCATATTCCCATGGTAAGTAAGAACACTGTGTCTTCCTTGATACCCTCAAGGACGACATTGTATTTTTACTTATCACGGCAGTGTAGTGGCTTGGTAATCTACGTTTCTGGTACTAGTGCAGTTCCGCTGAGTTGTTTCGGGTTGCAGCCTGCAGGGCAAAGGAAGCCCTAATGATAACCTACCTTCGACAGAAGAGAATTAATATTCAATAAAAACTTTAAAACATACCTATAGGGGAACCTGGCAAGCAATAATTCGTGTAGCGCCACAAAGTCATTGTATCTTCTTCTCACTGTGGTTTTGAACCTCTGCGAGGTGACCAGGTACTCAGAGTGCTTCAGGATGATGCCAATTCTCTCAGGAACAAGGTCTATAGAGATGGTGTCTAATTGCTTCATTTCAGTGTATGTGAGATTCAGTTTAGTGGGGTCCGATTTGGCTTGAGTCTTCATCATGTCCTTGATGACTGAGAGGTTGGAGATTGATGGAATCGGCAGTTCTGGAATGGGAAGAAACAAACAATGTATAAGAATACTAAGCATTATGATGATTAAGACCCCTCAATTACTCTCATAGCTAAGCCTATATCAGTATGAGTCTTTTAAATTTTTTTTTTTTTATTAATTGCCGGAAACCCGGGCGTTTATTGCAATAACAGATCAATATAACAAATATGAAAGTAACCCGCCTCACTAGAAGATTTCTGTTCTGAGGCGGGTAATGTTTCATTTTACCTTAGCAAGACTAAATTCAATTACTCTCATGGCTAAGCCTACATCAGTATAAGTCTTTTAAATGTTTCATTTTACCTTAGCAAGACTAAATTCAATTACTCTCATGGCTAAGCCTACATCAGTATAAGTCTTTTAAATGTTTCATTTTACCTTAGCAAGACTAAATTCAATTACTCTCATGGCTAAGCCTACATCAGTATAAGTCTTTTAAATGTTTCATTTTACCTTAGCAAGACTAAATTCAATTACTCTCATGGCTAAGCCTACATCAGTATAAGTCTTTTAAATGTTTCATTTTACCTTAGCAAGACTAAATTCAATTACTCTCATGGCTAAGCCTACATCAGTATAAGTCTTTTAAATGTTTCATTTTACCTTAGCAAGACTAAATTCAATTACTCTCATGGCTAAGCCTACATCAGTATAAGTCTTTTAAATGTTTCATTTTACCTTAGCAAGACTAAATTCAATTACTCTCATGGCTAAGCCTACATCAGTATAAGTCTTTTAAATGTTTCATTTTACCTTAGCAAGACTAAATTCAATTACTCTCATGGCTAAGCCTACATCAGTATAAGTCTTTTAAATGTTTCATTTTACCTTAGCAAGACTAAATTCAATTACTCTCATGGCTAAGCCTACATCAGTATAAGTCTTTTAAATGTTTCATTTTACCTTAGCAAGACTAAATTCAATTACTCTCATGGCTAAGCCTACATCAGTATAAGTCTTTTAAATGTTTCATTTTACCTTAGCAAGACTAAATTCAATTACTCTCATGGCTAAGCCTACATCAGTATAAGTCTTTTAAATGTTTCATTTTACCTTAGCAAGACTAAATTCAATTACTCTCATGGCTAAGCCTACATCAGTATAAGTCTTTTAAATGTTTCATTTTACCTTAGCAAGACTAAATTCAATTACTCTCATGGCTAAGCCTACATCAGTATAAGTCTTTTAAATGTTTCATTTTACCTTAGCAAGACTAAATTCAATTACTCTCATGGCTAAGCCTACATCAGTATAAGTCTTTTAAATGTTTCATTTTACCTTAGCAAGACTAAATTCAATTACTCTCATGGCTAAGCCTACATCAGTATAAGTCTTTTAAATGTTTCATTTTACCTTAGCAAGACTAAATTCAATTACTCTCATGGCTAAGCCTACATCAGTATGAGTCTTTTAAATGTTTCATTTTACCTTAGCAAGACTAAATTCAGTGTGATTCTAGCAATCACATTTTTATCACATCAATTATACTTCTAATAGCATTTTCATTATGTTTGTTGGAGAGCAACAACATCATTATCAAATTACAAATTTGACAAAACATTTTTATTTATCTGTAAAATGGGACATGGTTATTTTGGTTTGCGCTTTAGTTAATGATAAAAACATTGCAATATTCAATAAATTTAACAGCTTGAAATGTGTTAATCGCAAAAGAGTATCAACTGTCTAGTGAAACCCCAATATTGAGAAACGATATCAGGCGACACATAAGCGAACAAGAAGGGTCATTCACGAAGACGATTCACAGAAGATCAACTCTAAACAATGGGGATAAGAAAAATATTCAATCCATCGATCTGTCTATTTGACTGAGCAGCAAAAACTCTTATACAGTTACAAAAAAGAGCAATAAAATATTTTTCAATTGAAATCAAGTTGTTTCATTCTGAAACACGAAGTTCAGCGAAGTGAATAAGCTGGTGAATCGATTCAGCTAAAAAAGAATAGAAAAGTTGACTCGAAACATGAACTTTCGATTGTTGCAAATTTCGTACAATGTATTTATAATATTTTCCAGTGGAAATGTTTTAAAAGTGAGTGTGATTGTATTAATCACTCTCTTATTTAATATTACTATAATTGAGTCTGATAGTGAATTAATGAAGAGTGGGCAGCACACCGTATCCATTGCAGTACATTATAGGTCATGATCACGTTTTCTGCAATATTCAACGGGGAATTAATTAGATGGGCCATTAAGGAAAACCAAACACAGTAAATACCACCAGATGAGTTATAGACTAGAGATAGTCATTATTCAAATGTTTAAATAAATATCACACTAATAATATTGGACTTAATCTACCTCTTTCTACTACCTAAATGTCAATAAATATTACCAAGCAACATGGATTATAGTAATTATTCATTAAATTTAAAGTCAAAATTCAAGTTCTGTTATTATTTTCACAGTACATACTTGGATACGACTTCCCAACTTTAGAGATATTTCGGGAATTTAATGTACCAACTAGATATCAAAGAATTGTGTAAAAGAAACGCCTTATATCAAATTTATAAAGAATATTTCATCAATAAAATTCACCCCTTAGATAGCATAAGCAATAGATTCACAACAAAGGGCCTGATAGCCATCCCAATGCTATTTTAAGTGTGAAATGTATTTAGGTGTGAAATGTAACAATATATCATTGTCCGAAAAAAAAATTAAATTAACTTTGAAATATGAACAATTCAAAAAGCAAATTAACTCCCTGATATAACAGAACTTGAATAGGACCTTCACAGAACTTAAATATTAAATTTGATGAATTATTAAAATTCTATGAAACAACCCGTCCTGAGCCTCAGAGAGCCAATCTATTTGCGTAACATTAATATTTGGATACCTAATTTTTTTGATGCCATTTTTTTGTGAATAATCAATAATAAAGGCCTCAGTAGCATTCTTTTATCCAAAAAAAACCTGTTATGAAGCATTATTCTTTAATTAAAGGTTTAATTTTTACTGAAAGATGATGTGGTGTTTAGATGGATAGTGTAAATTACAGATTAAAATTGTAGTACAATTACAAATATATAACACCAAAATACATTTTGTATGGTTCCATGTGAACAAGTCATTGAAGAGACTTGTAGAGAAATATTATGTTTAGTTATTGAAGAAAATATTAGCGATTTCTTAACGAAAATCTGAAACAGAAAAAATCAGAAAAGGATACGGTCACATCTAGGACACGAACCCAGGACCCTTGTCTTGCCGGGACGTGTCCCGTATCCTTTTCTGATTTTTCTGTTTCAGATTTTCGCTAAGAAATCGCTAATATTGTCTTCAATAATTAAATATTACAATTTGAGGTTTTACTCAATAAAGTTATTCCAAAAAATAAATATTATGTTAGTTGGAAAGTTATTAACACAATGCTTGCAGGAGACGCTTAAACACGTCTTTTGCGTACTGTTGGTAGAGAGCAAGAGAGTTGGTAGAGAGCAAGAGACGCTTAAAAGCATTTTTTTTATTTTCGTCCTATTGCTAGACGGTGGGAAAAGCCAAAACGTGTTGTTATTCTGTGAAGTAAAAATTAGGTGCCAGATCTCGTGAGACGTTTACTAGGCACCCGGCAATTTCTAGAATTAGTGCATTATTGAATTCGTAGACTTATTGCCGGTTTGCAGACTGCGTGGTTATAAAATATGCACTTTAAATACAATAATATAACGGTAATATTTCGTTTTCATCTTTACATTTCTTCACTGTTGTAGCGATATTCTTTGGTTCAAGACGTTAATAATATTACGAATTTCATAAAAAATTATGGAACGTAATTTTGCACGAAAATTTCCTGCTTTATGGAGTGAATTGATAATAAAAGAAACCACCCACAAACATAGTATTTGTTATTACTCAACTTTGTTTCAAACTGAATAAATAGCAGTGAGATTACTCAGACATAAAGCAAACAAGTCCCAATGCAGGCCAAGCATTCATACATAATACTTTTATGCTATTTTCTAGACAAACTGTGCAAAATATGTATTTGTAAGCTTAAATGTTTTGACATGTTTTTCTAAGGTACATAAAGGCTTATCCCGAAATCTGTTGTTGAAATTGAAAATATGCACTATAATAATTTAATGCTATTTATGCGTAGATGTGAAATTAGTAAGAAGTAATGAAGCATTAGCTGTATGGTTGAAAAGGCATTTTGAGACAATTCTTCTTGTTGAAAGCAATGACATTACAATACATCTAGACCTGTTATTGACTCAGAAAATTAAGACAAAATTTGGCAAGTAAAAAAACACTCTTGCGTTTCTTTTCTTTTATAATAATAAAATATTTGCATATATTTACAAATGAAATGTTATTTCTTGGCTTTTTCTAGTTTTTGCCGTGTAATGGAATCGAGGCATAATCATGAGGGCATATTGTTACTTTTTTATGTAATTTAATTAGTGTGGGATAATAAGTAAGGAGGTTGACTCTGGCAATACAGAGTGAGTCAAATAGAAGACACAACAATCTTACGCAACAATTTCAAATCATTGCCACGATTTTATTTTACAGACATTGAAACTTATCCATCTGTTTCCGAGTCATTTCAAGAATTTGTAATAATGTGTAAAATGTTGATATCGGAGCCAATGAAGTTCTACGTGCAAAAAGAAAGGAAAGATTTTATGAGAATATAAAACATAAAATAATGGTGCCTTTCATCGACATGAAAGGCATAAAATTAAAGATTCAATAAAATATTTGAAAAACACAGTAAGGTTGAGTATATTCATTTCATTGGAACTTATTTTGAGTCATTCCTTTATTCCTGTCGTACAGAGACTGTGAAATTAAGACAAAATTCAAGTTCTATATTCTAGATATCATAGATATTCCTCCCAATGGCTCCGGGTAGTTAAAATTCGTAAGCAATTTATTATAAAAACCTTGTCCGGCAAAGTTGTCCAGCAGTTTCCGGGAAGGGTCCTTGCCTTGTTGTGCCCACGCCACCAGCGCAAGGCACTTGAAGAGATTAGGGCGCGACACGGGCCCGTGACCGGGCCCCGCCAGCTCCCAGATGCGCTCCAGAACAGATGACTCCAGCCCCGACAGCCTCAGCAGCGTTTGAAACACGTCCCGTGACACCCCCGCCCCCGACGGAGAGCACAGGTCGAAGATGTCGCGGTAGTACGAAGGCACGGAACCTATGCCAACAATAAAAAATAGTGTTATGATATTAGAAATGATGTGACCACTCATGTGATGTGAACACAGTCAGCCACTTCTCGTAAATGTTTTATTGCTTCTATCTGCAACAGGATTCTGTCTTAAGTACGGAGTACAATTTTAGTTAGTATTTCAAGATAAGCACTAAGAGGCAGTTGGAAGTTTCTAGCGTCAATAAGAAAAGGAGTTTTTAGTGTAATAAAAAGTAGAAACCGTCCGTATGAATGACCGAATGCCAAATCCAACAACAAAAACTATTTTTGCCATCAAAAATGCTTTTACTCTCCTCGTGTGAGTAAATGCAAATATGGCTTACGAGTCATAATTTAGCAAACAAATCAGGTTAAGGTTTAGAAACAATTTAATGATTGATGAACTTTGATGTATTCTAAGAAAATAAGGTTAGCCAATTATACAGTCGCTAAAAACATCGTCATTGCTGTAAAAAAATGCAAATGTTGGCGGCAAAATAACTCCAGCATCTAAATAAAATATATCTATGTAAAAGTGTTGAATTTTTTTTCTTTTTTTTACATGAATACTGCACAAGAGTCCCCAACTGCTCCCAATTGTCTGTGAGCCAGTGAGACTATGGCATCCCCAATTGGGGTATGTTTTTTTTTTTTTTTCATTATCGCGACTATTTAAAATACATACAAAATATGATGTTAAATATATTTATAGTAAATTGTATTTCTTAGTCCTCCTCACTGACCTGTGCTGAGGCGGACTAAATTTATTCATTTCTGTTTTATTATTTGTTTTCTATGTTGTTTTTAATGTTTTTATATCAGAGTTTTTTCATTAATCTCTTTCAGCAAGATTTTATTCTTGATTTAAAATCATTCAAATTTTCTATTCGCTTTATATCAGGGGGAAGGATGTTGTGGAGTTTCGTCGCAAAATAAATATAATTTCATTGTCCGCATGTGGTTTTATGACCTGGAATATTTTTTTATGTCATTGTGATTGACCTTGTTTGATGAATACGCGGTATTGTAGAAAATTCAGTATTTTTTAATAGTTTCAATAGTATATTTTTAGCATATATTTGTTGCACATTTGGTACATCAAAACATTGAAGGCGTTCTTATGCGTACTTTCAGTATAGTCTTTATGATTCCTTTTTGAATTCTGTTCAGGTTATGTATATACTTAGATACAGCAGATCCCCATCCTATAATTCCATATTCAATATGAGGATGACATAAGGCGTAATAGATTTTTTTCATGTCCTTTTTATTTATCACATTTCTTAGATTTTTAAATAAATATATAAGTTTTGTAAGTTTTTCCATGATAACTTGGATATGTTGTGAAGCTGAGTGTTGTGGGGAGGGCAAGGAGATGGGGAAGAGGAAGGTGGGGGAGTACCTGGCTATTCAGATCTGGTCACCAAACATGTCTAAAGTAATTTCAAGCAATGTTTCAATTCGGCTTGAATGCTTAAGGAAAAAATATAGAAATAATTTATATATAATAAACTTGAGATAATACTGTAATTTAAAATTAATAACACTGTAATTGAATACATTAAAATGGATGCATAAGTTCTTGAGAAAATATTAATCCATTATGCTTTGAGAGTGCTTTCTTATTTATCATAAAACCAGTTATTAATATGTTCTGCGTGTATTGGGACGAACCAATGATACAGGGAACACCAGAGGAGCCTACGATACCAAGCAATGTAAAATACAGGCCTAATATTTGCTTTTTAGACACGTACAATCATTTTTACCCAATGACATTACAATACATCTAGACCCGCTATTGACTTGACAAAAAATTAAGACAACGGCATGTAAGAAACACTCTTTCGTTTCAAGTTCATTCTTAATTCAAAAGTTGTTCACTTACGACAAAGATAGACATCAAAAAAATACTTGTGTATGAACGAAATAGATATTAGACTGTTTACGTACTTCTACATCATGGGTGTGACTGAGATGACAAGATATGTACGAGACAATCTAATGCCAGTAGGTTGTCGTTACATTCTCGTTATATGCGCTGCTATGTTCACCATCAAACTTTCTCTAATGACGCTAAAAATTTTCGGGAAACAGTTGAAATAATTGTATTATTTATAATAATAGATAATTTGCGCATATTTACGAATGAAATGTTATTCCTTGGCTTTTACTAGGCTATGTGTGACAGTTTAGTACTAAAACCCCTAAATCGAAAGCACAACAATTAACATATCTTTCGCTTACCACTTTTGATATTTCTTCAACATGTCTATAGTTTGTAATGTCATTGATTTTATCAATCAAACTATGCAGGTAAGAAAAGAGAGGAGACGGCAATAAGAACATTTTCTACAAGACTTTTGTCAGATATAAAATTGTCACATCTATCCATCTAGCAATCCACCGGCAAAACATTTAGCCAACTACTAATGCGGATAGCGTTAATTAAAATAGAAATAAAATTTGTACTTTGAATAAACCTAATTGTGACGTGTAAAAGAAGCAAACAAGATTTTATTAAAATAATAATATTTTTATGCCAGGCGACGTACATTAATGTGTTCTAGCAACATTAAAAATAAACAATTAAATCAACAATGCATATGGATCCATTTGGAATAACAATGTTTCATCTGACAAACCAATGCTATGATATATAAGCTCAAAAGTAACTTTTTTCAAAGCCCATAATCGCATAACTTTCCGTTTCCGTTTCAAGATGGTGGCCATAAATAAACCACTCGGTCGTTTAGTTCAGTAAAGATTCTTTTTTCAAATGTGAACTCGTTGGGTTTATTTGGATTTTCGTATTTGCATTTTTTTTCAATATTATGGTACCTACCTGCATGAAGAAAGATTAAAAAAAGAATTGTCATTGGGATAGTTACGTTTTTTAGACAAATTGTATAATTATTTATTTGAATTTTTTTAAACGCTACATAAAATATATGGTTTATAATATTAAGTAGGTATTTAAGAACCTAATTACAAATTTTATGATTTCATAATTTCATGGGTTTTTATTTATTATAAGAGAAAATTAGAAACATCCTTTTTTGGACACAAGGTCTACTGTTGAGAAGATTCATAAAACTTACAATCAACAATACAACACCCAAAGCAGGCAGCATTTATAATAATATTAATTGAAAAACTATGATGGCAATGTGCGGGAATCGATCGGGAATCCACAGCCTCCCAACTCAAAGTCAAACACATAGACCACTAAGCTGAGGAGAGATTATATATAATTTTAAACCTTGGAAAGATTCAAAAGTTAATATTTTTTAAATGTTGTCAGCAGACAACAAACAGTTGAAATCAGTGTGATAATCTGTGCTTAATTTAGCATTTGTTTGCAAACAAAAAGTTAGATAAAAACAAGATAGTTACGATACTAACCTACAGTCATGTCTGTACTCATTGTTTTGTTGTGAAAGTCGTCTAGTGTCTAGAAGCAAAGTAACTAGTATCGGCTAGCGGGAACTTTTGGCAGCTAAACCAGAAGTAACGTCATACATCGTATTGGCCACTTCCAAATCAAAATAGTCATCCACTTCCAAACTGTCTCGGGTCGGAATCTCCACGAAGCCACAACTTAAAAACAATAAACAAACACAAATGATAACATAAAACTAGTTCGAAACTAAACTACATGATTTAGTCAGTTGAGAATAGTTTACACTCCCGGCTCGCTTGCGCACTACTACACGAATTGCACGAATGTGAACAGATGACGCGATGACATTTTCATCGGAATAGGAATAGAGGCGGGAATCAAGTGTTTTACGTCACTGTTTGAAATAATGGTTATCAGTTATTTTTTGCCCGGTTTCATTACATATACGTCGATAACACTGCTTTCGATTATGTAATTAAGAACTTTTTTGCATTTCACTCGGTTGTGGACAGAACTTCTTGATTCTTGAGTTTTTTCCACAGGTAGATATTTTTGACAAGCACAGCTGTCAAATTTTGAAATGTATTATTCAGGGATTGGTCACCTTTTTATTTTCTGCTAATAAAAATAAAGTGCTTCAATCACGATTCTCGAGAGTACTAAAAACAAAAGGTATATAAACTACTTTGCATTATTATTCTATAACCATAACCTGTTTATAATGAAGAAACAAGTTAATGACTAAGCAAATATTTAATTTGACTTTATATTGCATTATGTAGGTACCTACCTGTATACATATGTACTTACTATGTTTATTTATTACTTACTGCGCAATCATAAATAAACCATTTGCGCAATCGCACTCCCGCTACTATCTCCTGGCAAGTAAAAATTCGGTTGTTTTGAGTTTAGTAAGTAGGTTCTACATTATTTGATGGTACCTGCCTACTACTCAGGGCCGGCCCTAAGCCAACGGCGCGTGGTGGGTGCCTGGCGCAAGTAAAAACCTCAAGGGCGCTGTATTAGGTGATAAATATTATCGGCTCCTTGGTACCTTGGCGTCCTGGCGCCTTGGCAAGTCGGCGCCCGAAGTGGACTGCTCCAATTGTGCCTGCACAGAGCCGGCTCTTCTACAAAGCATTTATTTATTTTATTTTATTTATTTTTATTGATTTATTGTGAAAAACAGTATAATCCATTTACATTTCACAAATAACAGTTTATAAATTACAGTTTATAATAAGTAAGTACATACATTTATTTGCATGGGTAAGTACATCAATACTATCTGATTAACCAGATTTGTTAAATAGTATGCTTATTGCCGTCTTAAATTCTCTTTGGTTCAAATTGAAAATGTCAATCACAGAAGAAACGTGATTTAACAAAGTAGTTATTCTCCCCAAAGGCATGATCATTGGTAGGTTGGTCCTGCCCCTTGGAAAAATAAATAATCTGTGCTGTCTAGCTCTGATGAAATTATCAGGGACATAAAAGAATACCCAGAAAAATATAAAATATACATGAAAGAATACCCAGAAAAATACCAGCTCGCTGGTATATTTGAGGGAATGCCTGGCACACACATGCACTGTGTCTGGAAATTCGAAGTACAAGCGAGAAATCTAGAGAATTTTTCAACACATTTGAAGTCGATGTAGCATAACTATTTTGATTTGAGATGTCGTTTTTGAGTAATCGTGTCCGTAGTAAATCTGTCGCTAGGAGGTTAATAATAGCTCTAAAAGTTTTTTAACCCCTTAGTTGACGAAAAAATTGAAATGCTCATACAGAAAAAAATATTTTTGGGTTCTCTATTTAATATGTCGATTCACCAGTTTTCCGCTAGTACTGCGAGTTTCCGGATACCGTGTGTTTTGGCGGATCAACGTGAGGCAGTTAATGTACGATTCCAGAGGTCGGCGGCAGACTACAACCCGAAGCGATAGATCGCAGACTTAATTTTAAATGTTATAATAATTATTATTATTTATTTTACGGTTAGGGCCGGCCCTGAGTCAAACGGCGCCTGGCGCTAGTAAAAACCTCAAGGGCGCTTTGTTAGGTTATAGGTATTATCAGCGCCTTTGCACCTTGGCCCTTGGCGCCTTGGCAAGTCGGCGCCCGGAGCGGACTGCTCCAATTGCACCTGGACAGGACCGGCCCTGTCTGCGGTCTGCTACTGCAGTTTGCAGTCTGCCACCGACCTCAATTTCGGGTACCTTTATTTTCGGGTATTCAAAATTATCAATAGCAAAAATTTTATGTAGTGAACAAACCGATCACAAAAAATGTGATGACTGAATAGGTTATACATAGGTATCTATTTTGTCCTTTAACAAGATGCCTAGTTTTAAAGAATATATATATTCACCATGACGAACCTGTTATCTTGAAAACATCCACTACCCAGCAGCTGAACATTGGCAAAATAAAACATTCCGCTCTCTATGAGTTCTCCGCTCCAGTCCTGGCGCCTCGGCCGCCGCGTTGGATCAAAATTAATTGGTACGATTCCTGACTCCACCTCTTGCCAGCGTAGTTTAAAACTTCTAAAAAACATATTATTATGTATTTTTTAATGACATAGTTAATATTTTGCATAATCATGACGTATGTATCATTTATAAATCGAAATTCAAATAAATGTATTTAAAAAATTGGCATTAAAATAATATCATTTAATTGAATAACTTTTACCTTGTGGCTGAAAAAGAGCAATGTGTTTTGGTGTTGATGAGTTCATAGGCAGCCCTCAAATAGTCGTGTTTGATGAACGGAGAAGTGCATTGAATTAGAGCTAGGATGTCCACTTCTCCGTGGTGATGGAGGAATTCCTGCACCGCGAATATAGAAGTCGCCGTATCCGTTGCGCTCTCAGGAGAACGCCGGTGGACAAGCGCTCCGCCTTCATAGCATAATAAAGTTGGGTCAACATATTATGTATTATGTTAACGTATCAGATCACCGTATCGTATCACCGTATCGTGTCAAGCCCCGCGTCCAGTTGTGAACGCTACATCCGTCATACCTACATTTTAACCGTATATTTTTTGATAATCCACACTTGCCATCACGATACGCGTTTGGCGATACGATCATGATACGGTTACGGTGATCTGGAGGTCCAGCATGGACGATCAATAAAGCCCTATACATCTATGGCATCAATCTTATGACATCTATGGTTAGTTAGCGATATTTGCGAGCACGGTCAGAATAATGATTCCGACAGTCAGTTGACAAAAGTTACTACTTTACCGAGGCCTCCAAGGTGTCGGATTTAAGTTGTCAATTTGCACAACTTTTTGGATTAAGTCGTTTGTTATGCAAAGCTGGCTTATTAATGAATGGGGGTGAACTAACTAAGCTCTTAGAATTGAAAGAAGTCGTTTACACGATCCATAGACATAATTAATTTACCTAAGAGGCGATCAATTGATTCCGTTCCAGCTTCGATAAACAAAAGTTCTTAGTTATGGCCAATGACATCATGAACTAATTATCTTCCTTTTTAATGTCAAAATTACATGTGGACTGCCAATGACTATTAAAGTTAATATATGTCAATTCGACCTTTTCAATATTAGTATTTTCAACGTTTACATAGCCATCTGACGCTTAGGTAGATTTACGCGCTTAGGAATGTTAATTCCGTCAATTCATACAGAGATGCGCCAGTGTTGCCAGTGTATATCGATTCTGATATATTGCGATACCAAAATCGGTGTGAATATCAATCATCGCGACTATGCTCGGGAAATCGGTATAAAATGATCGGTAGTTACGCCTATCGATCCAATATCGTAAAGTTATCGATTTATCTGTGCTAGACCCAGATAAATACGGTAAAATGATACATAATATGTGGACCCGGCATGGACATCAATAGACTGTTAGTTATTATCGTTTATCGTCCTGCATTATCCTTTCTACTTACCTTGACACAATAATCAAAATTCAATAGTCTTATGTACGTTAGTTGTTCTTTAGTTATTTATTCAACATTCAGGAATTGAAATTCAACCGTATACAGGGTGTGTCCGGGGGTAAAGTAAACAAACTTCGGGAGGTGATTCTGCATGATGGTAGAAGTGAAAAACATTTTTTTTAAATCGAATTTTCGTTTTTATTTCGTACGAAAATATTTTTTCCATAGAAGAATATCATTTTCTTTATGCAAACAATTCAACTTTTGAACCTGAAAACTACATTAAAACGTTTAAATTTCGAAAAATGTATGGCGATGCACTACGTCGTGTAATATTTGAATCGAGCCGCCATCAATAACACTCCTTACTTAGATGGCGATAAGGCTTAAATTCCCGCTTAACACCATTCAGCTGTTTTGATTTAGGCGAGAAAAAAACATGGCAAAAAGTGCCTTTTATTTTATTTTGTGGATGTTCAGGCATAAATATTTAAATGTTTTCCGATCATTTTATAAATAACTTAATTTGCCACATTATACAATAAAACCATAACCGAAAATGAGTTCGCAAGTAGGAAATTTTGAACTTTAAAGCAGTTTTCATGGGCCTTATATGCTACGTAGTGCATCGGCTTAATCTTTTTTATTCGTAGTATCATGTTCCGAAGTTTATGCACCCTTACCCCGGACACCCTGTATAGGTAAATCATTATTGTAAATAGATGTAAATCAAGGAAAGGAGTAGATACGATTATTATTTATTTATTGAACAAGATTTTAACACAGTTTTGAAACTCTTGCTTCTTTTCCTAGAGTATTTAAACATCGAAGTCCGGCACACTTTTTTTACTAAAAAAGCACTGCCAATTATTGCCATTATAGAAATTTCCAACTTTCTTACACTTATCAGGCGAAAGATCCAAGAAAACTATTTTTCATAGCACTATCCGACTGCACAAAAAAGGTTTACATTAAAATTTAATTATAAAAAATTCAACCGTTTGTTCATAAGATCCAACTAGAATATATCTACGTACCTACACACAATGTAGGTACTGATAGGTACCTACAATTTTTTCAGTATTAACAACATTGTGACATGGAGTGCATCTACGTGATACGAATAGAATATTGTTGTTTGTTTTGACTTTATCACACCCCATGAGAACTCGTGTACTTTCTACATTAAAAAGAACAATAACTACATTTCTAAGAAAACAACATTGTGTGGTGTGTAGGCGGATAAGGAAAATAGATTCTTTCTTCCGCGGTAGCTACTCCATCGGTGCAGGGCCACCCCTGTGTAGGCGCAATTGGAACAGTTCGCTCCAAACACCGCCTTACCAAGGCGCCAGGGAGCCAAGGATCTAAGGCGCGGATAATACTTAACATTTAATACAGCGCAGGGGGCGGCCCTGCATCGATGATGCGGGAATATACCGGAGAGAGTGGTCATGAAACGAAAATAACTTGTGTACCTAGATCAATCTTACAAGAAAAAAAGAAATTCCTACCTTACATCTTACTAAACGTTGAAAAAACCTGGGAAAGTAAGTCTTCACATAAAAACAAAATTATATTACGATATTTAAAAAAAACATTACCCTTCTCAGCTTCCTCAGCAATCAAATCGTGATCTGTAGAAACCCAAATGGAGTCAAAAACTTCGGCCTGGTGTATAGCGTCCAGAGAGCGCCTCAGCAGGGGAACGCCACCCACACGGGCGATGTTCTTCAGCGTGATACCCTTGGAGCCACCCCTGGCCAGAACCAAAGCAGCGACGTGAAGTTCGACCAAGTCTCCGGAGCACTTTTCCCGCGATTTATTATTCGAACTGTCAACAAATTATTGTAGTCGATATAGTTTTATTTCTAATCATGTTCATTTTAAGTGTTAAAAAAAATCATCATTAAAAGCATTGAAGTATATAAGTTCAATCTAGTTCAGTTATAATTTTGATGGTAGGTAGGTACCGACAATAAAATTTGGTTATTCTTGATAAGATTTTTTTTTAAACATTGTGAACTTTTGCGCCATTTTGTTTACGATCACTTTAAAATTTTTGATGTCAAAAAGGAATTTTCTTAAAAAATTATTTTATATATGTCAAAGATAGTAAAGTTTTCTTGAAAGTCCATTAAAAGCTTATGAAACGATGTTAATGATGAAAATGTTGATGAAAATTGCACGTTTTTAGAACAAATCACTTAATGCCCAAAAAGTTTAGTGATAAACGAGTTACTTAAGTTTATTTTTAAAAATGAATGGACCACTATCAAAAATTGAACACTTTGAAAATAAATAAATAATGGCTTAAGAGGAAGCTACAAGCCAAAAATGTGTATATTCTTGGTATACCTTATATCGTAGGTAATAGGCATTAAAATCGCTTGACAAACGGAGTCTAGAAACGTTCGATTTCAAGCACAAAACTGGTTTTTATTTATTTTGTAAATAATTTTATAAGAAAGCAAAAAAGTTAATCAAGTGAAACTGTCACAGATAATCTTAGCTAAAGGGTTTTCCAATAAGAGGTGTTATTTTGAATAGCCCGCTATTTCGGTATATGTTACTTTTGAAGCTGTCATTTTTTGACATTTGACAAGTAGAAACTACGCCATTAATAAAAATGGAAAGATACACGCTTCAACAACGCATTGAAATTATTAAAATTCACTTGAGTGAATTAAATGCAAATCATCGGAAAACCTAAGAGTTATTGTTGAAAAGCCTCTCTATCATCAACGTGTGACTGTTTGGTACGGTTTATGGTCCGGCGGAGTCTGGACAACTTTTGCTTTCAACAAGACGGCGCTACGTGCCACACAAGCAACGAAACCATTGATCTTTTACGATTGAATATAAAAAAACACCTCTTATTGGAAAACCCTGTATAATACCGTAATTTTTAAAAATTGTTTCCTTTATGCGTTCATACATTTCTATTGAACAAAAATATTTTTTAGTAGTTTACATTTATATTTTTTATTGAGAGAAACGATAGGAAACCCTTCAATTTATCTATATAACATTTTTTGGTATTTATAATGTACACCAATTCGTTATAAAGATGAATCAAAATAGTGATTTGGCATTAAGCTTCGCCTTAAGCTCCCGCATACCCAATTTATAAGTTTCTCGTAAACTCGTAAGTTCCAAAAAAATAATCTGTTATTTTTTAAGATAATATCTATACTTTTGTTATGCCGAAACGTTAATTACATGAAATTCCCTCGATAGAAAAACATCGTAAAGTAAGCTCCAAAAATTATTTAAAACACGTTAGGTATATGTTTATTTAATATGTTATAGGCATGAAAACACAAGTTGTCTTTAAATGCAACTAAAGCATTTGTCGAGAGATTTTTGCTCTATTTCAACGAGTCGTGTTTTATTAAATATTTTCACCATTTTCGCTTAATTTTCAACGTTTTTTTACATTAGCGCGCTCCCTCTAACATTCGTATTTACATATCTCCCTTTCAAACCATTTTTGAACGCTTACTACGGGGCCTTAACACTTTCATATAATTAGTATCTGTGTTTGCAATGTTAGGGCATTCATAGTTTTTATAAAAACTGAAGAAAAAAATTGCCTTTGTTAAATTTAATATGTGGTTAATAAAAAATATATGCAAAACTGGTCTCTAAAATACCTTTTGATAATAATTATATTTGGATGATTTCACCTTCGATGAAAATCACCTCAAAGGCGCTGTTTAGTTATGAATCAACTCTAAAAAACTCACACTATAGTTTTGGTCAACCTTCGAGGTAAAATGTGCGTCAGTTTGAGAATGCTATATTATATTTTGTTCTTCCCAGGACCGGAACTGAGCCAAATGGCGCCCGGCGCTAATAAAATCCTCAAAATCCTTAAATACTCTTTGACGCCTTGGCAAGTCAGCGCCCGGAGCGGACAGTTCCAAGTGCGCCCGCCCAGGGCCGGCCCTGACTCCTGCTCTTCCAGAATTTCTAATAGTACGCTTGTCATTTTGTTTTTTCCATTCATTCTCGTAATAAAGACAAAGGGCAATAAAGAGATCAAAGAAAAAATAAAAATAATATTATCAAGAGTCTTATTGGATGTTTTACATAAATCTTCAAATAATGTAGGTACTTACTCATGCAAACATAATTAACAATAATCACGAAACACGGAGAAAAATTACTATTAATAAATATTTCAAATTTATTAAGAATCTCTTCAAATTATTGCAGGCCCTTGACGAATGAACTGATAGATGATAAACTTTTAGTAAAATACCAATGTATTGTCACGACGTTGGAACACGTGTTCATAAAAATCCTAAAATTTTCGCATTTCGTCATTATATATTATAAAGAAAAGAGCAGATTCATGAACACGTGTTCCGATATTATTACGAATTTACTTAAAGTTTATCAGGAAACGGACTGCATTCCCGTTTTTATCCGGATTACAAATAATTTACCAAGATGACTAAGAGATTCTTAATAAATTAGCAATTCTCATTTATATTCGTGAACTGCGTACAGTATTTCTAGAAAATATCGGCATTTTCCTGAAAACTTCAAAAAGTATTCAGTTGTATTATCATAGGTGACCGGATAACTCGTCAAAATAACAAATTAACACACCTTTAAAAAGTGATATAAAGTTATGAAAAGTGATGAAACTAAAACTAGATTAAATATTTTAGGTTTACGTGTTAATGACTTTATATCACGTTTTAAAGGTGTGTGGAATTGTCATTTTTTCAGTTATCGTAGGACCGTTATCAAATATGAATTATAATCGTCGAGTACCACGTAAAAACAAAATTTTCTAATTTAATTCCCACCTTTAAATTCTGTAGATAGGTACCAAGAAACACCTCATGTATTTCACATTTCATTATTTCGAAATCCAAACATTTTCAACTTGAAGATACGATATATTAAATAACGTGTTCCTACCTTTCCTCATGAGTTCTGCAAACTTTCAGTAAAGTGAATCCGCAAGTTATTATTTGAAACAAAAGAAATATGCACAATATGTATGCACCGGTTGCACAAATCATTCTCATTCCACTCGAATAAATATTTAATATTGAAAATTGAAATCACTTCAAGCTTATCTAAACCGTAAACGACTCGTCGGCGAAACGTTTCTGACGAATGAATTGGACTAAACGGGCGTAGGTGTGTTACATTGTTGAAAGAATATAATATTACATGTATAGATGTGGATTAAACAAAGTCAAACCCGTTATTTGTAGCGCCCAACCCTGTGGTCACGGAGATTTACCTAATCACACAATTATCTGACGATATTTTGAAAAATTCATAAATATGATTGGGATAATGTTATATTACCAAAATATTAACTATATATCATCATAGATCAAACAAAATGGCAGTCAAATAGCATAGTATAATTACCACTTGTATCAGTAGCGTGCCTTGTGCTTTGACCAGGGGTTATTTGCAAGCTGCGCTTTTCCGTGCCAGGTTCGATCTTAATATTTTTAAATTGGACTTATGAATCCATAGAATAAAGGAAAACTACCATCAGCGGTGAATGAATGAATCTATTAGTATTTTTCTATGACTTCAAAGATCGAATATTTTCCATCGTAGGTCAATGAATAACAACTGAATTTACTGAATAAGTGGGTTAAAAATAAGTTTCAGGGTAAAATACACAAATTCACGACATCTTTTTCTGCAAAATCAATTCCAGGTTTGAAGTTTCCGCATCGTTCAGCGTGTTTTGGCTTAGATTAATTACAAGTTTTTTGGTGCAAATTTCGTATTGTTTTATATTCCGTGAAAATCCCGCAAAACCACGGGATCAAATATTGCTGAAATCCCGCGGGATTGCGGGATTGAGGGATTGCAAACCCTAAACAGGATAGTACAGAGAGCACACATACTACATAAAATAGTCACTTTACATATACTTTTACACCATAGGTATATCATATAATATTTATCTTTATTTATTTATTATACGCCATAATAATAATATGAACATAATAATTCAGTGAAACAGTAATTAATATTAAAATTATACAGAACCCATACAGAAGAATTGTATTATGCTAAACTTAATTGTTATTATTACTGAGGTATGTTATTATAGCCTTCTTGTAACTATATTCCGTGCAGTTGAACACATCTACAATTTCTGAGAAAACATTACCAACTGCATGCAATCTAGGTACAAGCAAGTATCTAAATGACTCAGCCCTCATATTTTTATTGCAGTTAAACAGAGTTTTGGGATCGACTAGTTCTTGCAGGCATATGGAATGTAATTAGACTTAATAAATCAGGGCTGTCTATTATTTTATTATTTATGCTATGTATACATACGCGAGCCGAACTGCCGAGCTGAACCTCAACTTAACTTAACCTCCCGTAATTCGTGGCTCGGTTCGCGTTTCGGTTCGCAAATGTATACGTACCATAATGTGACACGGGTGGAGGAAATATCAAATTATAAATAAATTGTCGGTGAGTAATAAACTCAACGACTGACGAGCAACTACTTACATAATAATATAATGTCCATATCGCTCCATCGACCCTACGATTACAAACGATTACACCAACTGGTTACACGCTTTGCTCTGTAGTTTGTACTTTCTGTACACGTACCTACACGAGATTCGAGTGAAGAGGCCTTGCCTGTTGAATGCACGAGATTTCATGAAATAGATTATATCAATGTACAATGTAACTTTGTAAGAGCCAACTGAAGACAATTGTTCATAATTAGCGAATTTTAAACATTAGGTTAACAACGGGCCGGCTCTACTCAACAACAACAATAACTAACCGTCCTTACACAAAGCCCGTGAGAGTATTTTTCATAAAAACGACGCTAAACAAAATTCAAATCATCCAGAAATTATTGATTACAGTGATTAACTACCTAGGCATCAACGACTTTTGACAAGGGGTGCCAAAATTTTATTCGCACCAGGCGTCGTTTGGTTCAGAGCCGCTCTCAAAGGGCAAATATTATACAGGGTGTAACAGCACGACGTGACCAGATTTGAATAGATAGGTAGTTCTCCTCCGTCCTATTCCCCATATATTTTCTCTGTTAGGGCATCAGGGCTACATATTATGTTGGATAAAAGTGTACCCCAACTTATGTTAGGGTATATATTTGGCTACATATTAAGTTAAATACAAAGTGTATCCTACTTATGTGAAGGAATCAAGGCTACATATTATGTTGGATAAAAAGTGCACTTATTAATTATGTTGGGGTATCGAAGCTACATATTATGTTGGATAAAAAGTGCATACCTACTTATGTTAGAGTATCGAAGCTACATATTATGTTGGATAAAAAGTGCATACCTACTTATGTTAGGGTATCGAAGCTACATATTATGTTGGATAAAAAGTGCATACCTACTTATGTTAGGGTATCGAAGCTACATATTATGTTGGATAAAAAGTGCATACCTACTTATGTTAGGGTATCGAAGCTACATATTATGTTGGATAAAAAGTGCATACCTACTTATGTTGGGGTATCGAAGCTACATATTATGTTGGATAAAAAGTGCATACCTACTTATGTTAGGGTTGTAATATTTTGATTATTTCGGTCTTGCTTTTTATTATATTAAACAATATAAAATTTTCTTCTCTCTTGGCTATGACCGATACTTCTTTTTTTTTCTAAGGCTTTGCATATGTGTTCGCAGGGATGGAAAATTCCTCCCCTACAACACATAAGCCTCCATGAAAATTGGACCCTTAATTTCTTTGATAACTTCAGAAAGCTACTTAAAGCCCTCTTGTACTGTATATCTTTATAGACATATGTACTTAACTAATTAATACGTTATTTACGAAATTGAACGCAAATATTTTCGTATTTATATTGTAATTAAATTCCATCAAACGTTGTGTAATTTTTTGATTTATTATATAGGATTTTAATTACTTTCATTTTTGTGGTAACCCTCTTGGTTCTGATCGAGGCGTTGAGTTTCAAAATTTACTTGGTTAAATTGCAAACCTAGACTTAAATGATTTCTCTGAATGAGCTAGCTTTCCTATTGTAACTATTCTGATTTCCTACACCCTAACAAAGTCGTAGTTAAACGCTGATAAAAGATATTATACATGTTTATTTGGACAGGTAATTAAATATAACTCAAATGGTTAATTTGTTAGTAAATTTGGCAATGATTTTGGTAAATTCATGTGTCTGTTTGGCGCCACTCCTTTTTGATTCTGCTGCTATAAGGTACATGTAAAGAATGATTTAGTAGGTTAATGTAATTAGTTAAATGTATATTTGACGAACTCGGAATAGCCCTTTGCTTGCAAAATTTGGCTCCTATCCTCCAGCAAGTAAACGAGATGATCGTGAGTCAACAAGAAATTCGCACAATCTTCTGACACGGCTCTTTGATTGATACCTAAGTTATCGCGTCCCAAAAAGCCTTCCACGTCATCATGCACTGCCTTCAAGTCTTCCCTCGGGTCCCGAAACCTCCAAATTCCATCTCCTCCAAGGTCTACTATTTACTTAGGGCGAACCGGTTTCGTCCTATATACAATCATATACTCACGGTTGGTGTGGACTTACGGGTCGTGAATCCTCATTCCACGTTTAAAAGAGAATGCGAGAGTGGTCTACCGACCTAAATGCAAGCTGTATGCAGGTCCGCATTCTCCAGTAAACAGTACATACGAATAAATATATGTATACATACGTTTTTGGGAAGGGTTTATAACTTGCAATACAAGGCTATTTACCTCGCATCCCAAGCTCGGATCTCGCACAAAGAGTTCTGCGAAACTCTAGGCTTGGTAACCGAATATATACGTAAGAATAAGGTTATACTAATAGATACTAGTAGAATAAGATCTTATTTGATAGTTTGTTTTGGAGAGCTATCGAACTCCAGGCTTTTGTTTGTTTGGTTTTGACGTTTTTATTTAAGAGAATCGTCATCTCTATTTGGTTTGGTTAATGGTCTTGTTATAGGAGCGACCACTGCCTCCTATTGGGTGAACTGTATTTGTTTTAAATTTTACCTCCAGGGTTCAACATTAATTTTTGTTCATCCTATCCCGTGATTTCTCAATTGTTTCAAGTAGTTGATTGCCGCATTAGAGAGTACTCGACTCTCAAATGTCTCAGGCAACTGATGGGGTTTTGTATGAGCACCCAATCAATAACATTCAAATGTTTTGTATAATTATTCGATATAAATCTTACTAACCCGTGATTTTTCAATTGTAGATTGTGAATGGTAGGTAATTGTAAGCACGCAGCTTCTAGCTGTTTCAGGTAACTAATAAAAATCTATGCGACTATCTAAACAATGGTATTCAAATGTTTCATGTAATATTTTGATATAAATTTGGCTAGCCCGTGATTTTTCAATCGTCGTTTGCGAACAATAGGCATTTGTGAATGACCCAAATCGCTGCACATTGCACAATGACATCCTGATGATTATCCTTATAACTCTAATAAATTTTCTAGTTACGGCCAAGGTCGTTTTCAAACTATGCGGTTGGCCCAGATCTTCAGCGTCTCTATTTGTAAACAAATCGAATAATATAAACACCTTCTTTGACACACTAACCTAGATGCGAGATTGTTTATTTAAGAAATATTTCTACCTCTCCTTGTAATTCAGTTATGTTACCTTTTATTGTGCATAGTTAATTAAAATATTTTTAATTCCTTTTGAAGTTAAACTATTTATTTCATTTTTTGAACACAAATTTACTAAGAGGTTAAGTGAAGAATAAATATAAATATAAGTACACATATCTCGATTGTCAAAATATGTTAAATAAGAGTACATATATTAATAAATAAATATAAAATATATGAATCTACATAGTCTTGAATATTAATAAATACATATTTTCTTTTTCAATAATATAGATATGTCCATGAGTAGGTATTTTAAATCGTTACCATTCCGATGTTTTGATTAATAAATAAAATACATATATATAAATACATTACATATATATTTATTCTTTATATACAATATATTACTTTATTTTATATAAATAAATACATAATATACATATATTAATGTGTAATGCTTTGTTTTGTTGTTTTTTTAATAATTTAATTGATATACCATAATCAGCTGTATCTCCTCACTCCTAGGTCCTGAAAATTATTTATAAAAGGAAAACTTACCCCCCACCAAGATTTTTCCAGTTGGGTGCCCCACAACAAATCTTGTCAAAGAAATCCTACCTAATTAACTGTATTTTTCAAATAATTTCAAAATTAATCTTTTCGACTATTTATTCCTATTTAATATTTTGTTCTTGCTTGATTCATATAAATTAGCTGATATTTAATATTTGTGATATAGATGTGCCGGAAAATTATAAATTATTTAGGTCGAACTATTTTTGTTGTTTTCACTCTTTTTAATTTTTTTTTTTATTTATATAAATTTATAAGAAAATTCATCCCGAATTGCGCAAACTTTTAAATATTTCGATTCTGAATAAATTAAATATCTGTTTAAAACTTTCTTCTAAATTTCTCTGTTTTCACCAATATTTTAAAGTATCTACAATTATTTTTTTTTCGAATTGTTACTTTTAGAACAAAGGTTTGAGCGTTTATTATTATTGAATCCTTTTTTTTTTTTTTTGTGTTTGATTGATGCAAAATTATAATCTATTTTTAAATATCAATCCGCGAACCCGTTCACTCTGGATTAACGATAAAACTCTCCATTTAATTCTAATGTTTTCACTTTGAATGAAATAATTATTTTTAAATTTTAATAATTCACTTTTAACACCTTTTAAGCACTTCACACTTTACTTTTAAAGCACTGAGTTTAAACTGTATTTATTTTCACTGTTTGATTTAATTTAACTGACTTATTAAATTTCACTGACTCTAGCACTTGTACTTTTCACAAAATTTTCCTAAGTCCCAGGGACTTATTCAAAATTTAACACTCAAAGATTTTTCACTGTTAATCCTACCAAAGACGTAGTACTGCCACGTAACAACTTTTCGAATCCTCGGCGCGACTGTCTCCTGACTGATGTGTACCCTCTTTTATACCCCTCTCAGGTCCCAAAAGACGTATCTGAATTTCTCTTGATGCTTAATTCTATCTCCTATCAACTCGTAAATCCGAACACCCCTTCCCCTAATTTCGATCGTTCCTACATACGATCTTCTGTTGTCCGGCTTTGGGTGGCGGTTAATTTTTATCTCACGTCGCTAACTTGATAGGGTCCGAATCGGGTAAGTCTGCGTTAATCGCCCAAGCTCCCTTTGTCCTCTGTTCATACAAAATGTAGTAAAAATCTCATGATTTTGCGTTCCTTTTTTTCCTCAATTCGCGATAGGTCCGTCCCCAATAACATATATATAGATCTCAATTTTATGCATCTCGTGCGAAAATTGTTTAAATCCATGTCGAAATCTTTACTACGCATTTTTGAATTTCGATTTGTCTAAATTCTACTTAATTTTATTGTCACTTATATGAGCTTTTCCATTTCCACCCGTACTTTCTCTCTTTATGTCGCAGATTCGTATTTTCCCTTTTTCTTTGAATTTTATATTATTAGCGACGTTTTCTTCCACAAATTTCTTCTTTATTCTTATCTTATATCTCATAACTCTATAACTACTTATTCTCCAAGTCGTATTTATTTATTTCACGGATAAATTAGAATTGTATCGCTTTTCTCCACTTGGATCATTCCTTATCTCCGTTCTTTACCCTTCCTTTTATCTTTTTCTCACTTTTCCCGATGTGTGTGGTCTCCAGGAAAATTTCATACTTCATTTATTATTAATTTATATATATTTTTCCACACTTCTGTGGGAGATATACCTAATTTGGCTCTGGGATATCTGTCACTTTTATTGTCTGACCCAATCTCCGCCCCATCCTCCATCTTTGTCATACAAGATTTCACATAAATTATATGTCTGGACACCTGTTTACGTCTCGAATTTATGTACTACAGTCGTAAATTTAATTTAATTTCAAACCTATTAATTTTAATATCTTTTGCTTTAAATAAATATTCCATAAGCTCCGCGTTAAATTTTATTGGTCTTCTAATCGTTTATTACCTTAACGTAAATAAGAATCATGTTCGAATTTCGATTGTTTTTCCTTCAGAATACACATGAGATCGTCAACCTTTTATCTTGTTTCGATCCCTCTGTAATCTTGTGTAACTCTAATATCTATCTACCCTGATAATTATGTAAAATGTCTACTTTTCCTGAATCCAATCTATCGCTATATGTTTAGTTTTATGGCCTTCCTTTGGTACTCTATTACCATATTCCTAGGACCTTTGTGGTAGCTCAAAATCTCTGTATTATCACTCCGTTCAGTCGCTCCACTATTTCTAAAATGTCTATTTTAATGCGAGATTTTCATTCCCAAATTGATTTTCCAATATGTCCGCTTCATCTTAAATTGATAACGTTTAGTTTATAATGTTCCTAACACTTTCGTTTTCCTTTAGTACGATTTTTATCGAACTTGACACCCTATCTCTATCATAAATAATTGCACTATAGTTGAAAATTCTGCCAGCAACTTTCTTTCGTTTTACCCGTCCTTTTTTATACTATCACGTTTATAGTTTTTTTCATTGCATTTTCGTGTGTGTGTTTTTCCAACATGAAAGGCCAAAAGCCCTCGATGTCAACGGTTCGCTATCACCTAAATGTCTCAGTTATTGTAAACATTTCCTAGAGTTTGTCGCCTTGAACGTCAGTGTTTATACCATAGTGCGTTCACCTCTAATTTTTGTGGGAACGGAAATGCAATTAATTATCTATTTTAATGTCGGGTCCAAGGTTCAATCCTCTGTCTGTAGTTGATGCACGCCTCTCCGTTCACTGATTGGTTATTCAAAATTTTTATAGCTCTCGTCCAGATCTAATTGGTCGACAACCTTAAATATTTGTTTTTAGGCCTAGACAGGGGGTTCCTAGTCGTTCCTAGACGATTCTAATGACCTCTGTGTTTATGCTATAGAATCTCGACATAATTCCAACTATTACAGGTGTCTACTGCAAGCAAGCTGGATCAATTCTTTCTCCGCCAGATGTCGTTAGCATGTCCGTTTTCATAAATAATTTGCATATTTTTAGCAGCTATTGTTTATCTGTTTTTCACTGTGATTTAAGCCTTTCATCACAGGGAATCGAAGCTACATATTATGTTGGATAAAAAGTGCATATCTACTTATGTTAGGGTATCGAAGCTACATATTATGTTGGATAAAAAGTGCATACCTACTTATGTTAGGGTATTGAAGCTACATATTATGTTGGATTTTTTGCGGTTTATGGCTTAGATCTATACGATTTATTTTTATTTTATTATGTATTTATGTCTATTCTTGAATACACATTTTACAAATGATTACAGTGGTTTATATTGTAGTACAGAAAAAAGGTACAAAAAATAAAGATAATAGGTTGATGAGGTAAAGTTTTACCATGCAATATTACCCACACACAGTTGAGTGTGGGTAATATTGTATGTTACGTGAACACCTCACTAGGAGAACCTGTGCTGAGGTGTTAACGTGTTTGTGAATAAGTGTGACAAGTATTTATGTGTTGTAGTAGAATGTTAGTTTTATTTCTTTTTCACACGATTAAATGTGTGGTTTGTAATTGCTTTCGTGTGTAATTTCCGCCAATTTGATTTCGTCATGCAACCGAATATGTAACTTTTACTGGAATTCTGGGCTTGATTGTTTTGGGGTTATTTAAAACATAAGCGGCAGTTTTTTACTCATCTAATATTGTATAAAACCTTAACGTACATAAACTAATATTATTATTTCAAGTAAGGGCTCAACATCACTTCCTTTGTTCGAAATTATCAATGTAATTTTCATGAAATATAAACATTGTGTGTAGGTATTAGACCAACGCGAGAACAGAAAAATGAGTGTGGCTGATTTATTAAAATCCGATTTAAAATGTGATGGCAGGCCATTTCCTAGTAAAATAGTGTTGCAGCTGCGCTTATTCTGAAAAATATTTAAAAAATTATGAACACGTGTTCCGACATCATCATAACACATTCGTGTTTTACTGATACTTTATTAGGAAATCTGTCAATTCACTCGTTAACCTATTGTTATTTATAAAACAGAAAAATATTAGTGGAACCTAACGTTTTATTAGCCCAAACGATGCCGATTTGTTTTCATAAATTTTTCGATGCATTAAGGTCAAAATTGCATCGCAAATTATTCTAATAAGAATCATATTAGAATGCTCGAATGTTCTCCAGAGACCCATCGACGTTCCACAGATTAAAGGCCTGCAGTCCCGTTATTAACCGGAATACGAATATATTTACCAGATTTTTAATAACTTTGTTTTATATCACAGAGCTTTCTCCGTGCATAATTTGATTTATATAAATAACCTATTGATTTATATAAATTCTAAACATCTAATGCATTTTACAAACCATACTGCACACAAATTCTAACAAAATTACAAAATTTTACAATTAATTATAATACGAAATACTCATTTCATATTTTTATACATAATTTTTCAACACATATAGTACTACACTTATTTTTCTATTTTTATATTACTAATTTTTTTACTACTATTTTTCTTATTATTTTTATTTTACTATTGTTTACTAAACATTTGTTTTATATATAAATTGTTAATTACCAGCCTCAGAACAGACTTTGTCTAGTGAGGAGGGTAATGAAAAAAAATCATCTGTACAGAAGCAACCTTAAATAAACGCCCGGGTTGCCGGCACTGAAACTAGTAACCTAACCTAACCAATGAGCTATCTCCACAATAGGATTTACTTTGTTTTATTTTCATCGGATCGCCTCAATAATTTTTCAAAGAGGAAGGGATTCGAGCTATCATTGCTATGAAATAGTTACGTGCTTCCGTAAAGGTCACAGAATGTTGCACAACAGAGGGGTTGGGTATCAGTGGGGGAGGGGGTGGTTAATTTATTATTTTGACGCCGATGCCGCATGCCACCCACCCTATCTATTTCGCCGAAGTGTGCGCTCTGTGCGATGTACACTGGCAATGGCAGGGTCAGAGAAGCCTCAATGAAGGCCCTGCCCTGACCCCTCCCCACCCCACTCCACCCCACCCAGGCTCGTGCCTCGTGCACTTCCTTCCTGGAAACCCCGACAAACTCGCTATGATATTGATCACATCTGTGCCAATGATGCATTATTGTAGTGTGACTACGGCGTTCCCAATTTGGGATATAACTGTTTATTACACTGAAAACTTACTGATGGAAAAAATATTCCTGGAATAAGAATAAGAATAAGAATCTTCTCAAATTATTCATAATCCGGTTAAAAACGGGATTGCAGAACTTTAACGAATGAATTTATAGGTTTAATAGTAAAAAAACTTTTTAAACTAGTAAACACGAATGTGTTATTGCGATGATTTTTGCATTTCGTCATTTTATCATTTTAGCATTTCGTCATTTTAGGTGCATCAATACTATGAATCTACTTTCGTCATTTTAGGTGCATCAATACTATGAATCTACAAAAAGTTTATTAGGAAACAGCTTGAAATCTCGTTTTTAACGGGATTTTAATAAATCAGCAATACACATTTTTCTACCCTAAGGGCACGCGGGGCACGAAAACATTAAAAACTCAGTATGGCAAGGAAGCGTATTTCCTTTTGCGTGTTCAATAGGAGACGGGTTTGTTACGCTAATTCTCTTTCTAAACTTTAGTACTGACTCCTTTTGAACACGAAAAAGGAAATACGCGCCCAGTGGCCCTGATTTAAAGGCTGAAAGAAGTGTGGAGGGAAAAGATATTGAAAACAACGTTTCAGAAAATATGATACCGAACGCATGCCATTTCAAGCAACTCAACGTTTTAAATAGAGCGACGAATTAATTAAGCGGAATTTATCAACTAATTGAGAATGAAGACACGGAAGATGTCGACATATACAGGGTTTTCCAATAAGAGGTGTTATTTTTTGTGGCACGTAGCGCCGTCTTGTTGAAAGTAAACGTTGTCCAGATCAATACCATGCAATCCCGGCCATAAAAAATCATTAATCATCTCTCGATAGCGCAATCTATTCACAGTTACTGTTGCTCCAGCCTCATTTTCGAAAAAGTAAGGTCCAATGACTCCGCCGGACCATAAACCGCACCAAACAGTCACACGTTGAGGATAGAGAAGCTTTTCAACAATAATTCTTGGGTTTTCCGAGCCACAGATGCGACAATTTTGCTTGTTGACGAAGCCACCGAGGTGGAAATGGGCCTCATCACTCAAGATGATTTGAATTTGATTCACTCAAGTGAATTTTAATAATTTCAATGCGTTGTTGAAACGTGTATCGTTCCATTTTTTATTAATAACGTAGTTTTTACTTGTCAAATGTCAAAAAATGACAGCTTTAAAAGTAACATCTACCGAAATAGCGGGCTATTCAAAATAACACCTCTTATTGGAAAACCCTGTATTTAAGCTAAGTTTGCACATGAGTTGTACAGTAAGTTGTATATCTTATAAAGAAAATATGTTATAGATAAATAACGTCACAGTTTTTCACAGTCCTTCTCACTAGGGATTTCTGTTCTTAGGCGGACTGTGGTAGATATTATATTATTGTTTTTTTTTATATTATACTTACCTTCCTATACTACACACCATAATTGTCTGTTGTATAATATGGCAAATTGGGTATTGCGCCATCCACCCAGTCTTAGAAAAAAAGCTCTATATTTCTTTATTATCATTAAAATCGGCACTTGTAATTTGTCAGCCGTTCAATTAATTAACTCATTCATTTGAGATTCCAGTGACTCTCAATGTCGAGTTTTCAAGAATTTAATTTCTTTCGTCTGTCTTTTGAAGCCGAGTACAAAATTATAATATTGCTATAGGAAAGTATTTATTTAATCTTTCTTTTTAGGCAGGTGTCAGGTATCCTGAACTGAATGTACATTACAACAGAACTTGTGTGCTCTCTGCAGTAGCTATCTCCACGACATACTGCTGCTCACCGGGGTTTCCTGTTCTGAGATCTCTCTACCTCCAACTTTCAACCCTCACAACACGGTAGGTACTTATATCAAAATAAACGATAATTTTATCAGCCCATAGATATATTGGAGAATACAAAAAAATGTACATAAAACATAATTGTTTTATTTTTTATTTATGCTTTGCTTGATATCTAGACATAGATATCAAGTGATTATATTTGCCAATGTTTTGAAGACGTTTACATTTTACATGGCAGGATTCGTACTATCAGGAAATCAAAGAAAGCAATATATAGTTTCGTAGTATAATGTTTTATTCGATATTCGAGACAATGTGAAAGAAGATTAATTAGATGATGTAAATAATTGAAAGCAGTTTTATGTTCAGTGCTTAGAAAAATAAATAAAAAAAATACTAATAATACTAGCAACTAGTTTAGAAAAGTTTCAAACCAATTCTGTAGCGTTAGCGTAGAATGGATTGCTCTCTGATCTTTTTAGCTGGGGCTTTTTTTGTGGAGTCATCTTGAATGACACAAAATTGTATAAATTGATCCAACAATCCGATTTCCAGATATTGTTACAATCTTCGCGTTACTTTTTTTCACATTTGCACTACGACATATACATATATACTAAACACACTATGTAGGCAATTTGATGTTGTAAATAAATAAGTTTATTTTAATTGGGTGTCTACCAATTCCCGGGCCTTATGCTCTATTAAGAAGATGAAAATATTGTTTTCGATAATTCAACTAACATAATATCAATTTTGCTTCAGAATCAGCCAATTAGTTGCGTTTGTGTACCAACGAGTGCGGGTAGCGTATTTCCTTTCCATGTTCAATGGGAGGCAATACGGGAGTATTGAAACTCACAAGGGTTTATTAGACTAATTATCTTTATAAACTCTAGTACTGCCTCCCACTGAACACGAAAAAGGAAATAAGCGTGCGGGTACGAGAAATAGTTAAAAATTTAAGACCAGCAAAATTTCGACAGCAAATTTTCGCTATTTACTTTTCTCATTATTTGCATTAGAAGTTTTTGACTGAATTCTTCCTGAATTAATCTTTGGCTTGATACAGCGCTCCAAAGGCGTGCAGGGGGAACCGTCCAGAGAGAACCCTATCAGATGTTGTTCACCCAAACCATCTTCCTTGTTCATCTTGTCAATCTTTTTTTTCAATCTGTCAATTGTTACTTCTCTATTTTTAATTTCTTCCTTTCTGGTTTCTTCGTCTATTTTGTTCTCGACTTTATATTTATTAACATTTTTTGCAGAGTATTTGGATTTACTTGAGGTCGATCCAGATTGTTTTGATCTATCTGAATTAGCGGCAGACCTGAGCTTATTGGTATAGTTGCTATTCACCCTTCCGTGATAATCTACAAAGAAGCTACATATTATGTTGGATAAAAAGTACATACCTTCTTATGTTAGGGTATCGAAGCTACATATTATGTTGGATAAAAAGTGCATACCTACTTATGTTAGGGTATCGAAGCTACATATTATGTTGGATAAAAAGTGAATAGCTACTTATGTTAGGGTATCGAAGCTACATATTATGTTGGATAAAAAGTGCATACCTACTTATGTTAGGGTATCGAAGCTACATATTATGTTGGATAAAAAGTGCATACCTACTTATGTTAGGGTATCGAAGCTACATATTATGTTGGATAAAAAATGCATACCTACTTATGTTAGGGTATCGAAGCTACATATTATGTTGGATAAAAAGTGCATACCTACTTATGTAAGGGTATCGAAGCTACATATTATGTTGGATAAAAAGTGCATACCTACTTATGTTAGGGTATCGAAGCTACATATTATGTTGGATAAAAAGTGCATACCTACTTATGTTAGGGTATCGAAGCTACATATTATGTTGGATAAAAAGTGCATACCTACTTATGTTAGGGTATCGAAGCTACATATTATGTTGGATAAAAAATGCATACCTACTTATGTTAGGGTATCGAAGCTACAAATTATGTTGGATAAAAAGTGCATACCTACTTATGTTAGGGTATTGAAGCTACATATTATGTTGGATTTTTTGCGGTTTATGGCTTAGATCTATACGATTTATTTTTATTTTATAATGTATTTATGTCTATTCTTGAATACACATTTTACAAATGATTACAGTGGTTTATATTGTAGTACAGAAAAAAGGTACAAAAAATAAAGATAATAGGTTGATGAGGTAAAGTTTTACCATACAATATTACCCACACACAGTTGAGTGTGGGTAATATTGTATGTTACGTGAACACCTCACTAGGAGAACCTGTGCTGAGGTGTTAACGTGTTTGTGAATAAGTGTGACAAGTATTTATGTGTTGTAGTAGAATGTTAGTTTTATTTCTTTTTCACACGATTAAATGTGTGGTTTGTAATTGCTTTCGTGTGTAATTTCCGCCAATTTGATTTCGTCATGCAACCGAATATGTAACTTTTACTGGAATTCTGGGCATCGCAAGAAATACACGTGATTGTTTTGGGGTTATTTAAAACATAAGCGGCAGTTTTTTACTCATCTAATATTGTATACAACCTTAACGTACATAAACTAATATTATTATTTCAAGTAAGGGCTCAACATCACTTCCTTTGTTCGAAATTATCAATGTAATTGTCATGAAATATAAACATTGTGTGTAGGTATTAGACCAACGCGAGAACAGAAAAATGAGTGTGGCTGATTTATTAAAATCCGATTTAAAATGTGATGGCAGGCCATTTCCTAGTAAAATAGTGTTGCAGCTGCGCTTATTCTGAAAAATATTTAAAAAATTATGAACACGTGTTCCGACATCATCATAACACATTCGTGTTTTACTGATACTTTATTAGGAAATCTGTCAATTCACTCGTTAACCTATTGTTATTTATAAAACAGAAAAATATTAGTGGAACCTAACGTTTTATTAGCCCAAACGATGCCGATTTGTTTTCATAAATTTTTCGATGCATTAAGGTCAAAATATCATCGCAAATTATTCTAATAAGAATCATATTAGAATGCTCGAATGTTCTCCAGAGACCCATCGACGTTCCACAGATTAAAGGCCTGCAGTCCCGTTATTAACCGGAATACGAATATATTTACCAGATTTTTAATAACTTTGTTTTATATCACAGAGCTTTCTCCGTGCATAATTTGATTTATATAAATAACCTATTGATTTATATAAATTCTAAACATCTAATGCATTTTACAAACCATACTGCACACAAATTCTAACAAAATTACAAAATTTTACAATTAATTATAATACGAAATACTTATTTCATATTTTTATACATAATTTTTCAACACATATTTTTATATTACTAATTTTTTTACTACTATTTTTCTTATTATTTTTATTTTACTATTGTTTACTAAACATTTGGTTTATATATAAATTGTTAATTACCAGCCTCAGAACAGACTTTGTCTAGTGAGGAGGGTAATGAAAAAAAAACATCTGTACAGAAGCAACCTTAAATAAACGCCCGGGTTGCCGACACTGAAACTAGTAACCTAACCTAACCAATGAGCTATCTCCACAATAGGATTTACTTTGTGTTATTTTCATCGGATCGCCCCAATAATTTTTCAAAGAGGAAGGGATTCGATCTATCATTGCTATGAAATAGTTACGTGCTTCCGTAAAGGTCACAGAATGTTGCACAACAGAGGGGTTGGGTAGCAGTGGGGGAGGGGGTGGTTAATTTATTATTTTGACGCCGATGCCGCATGCCACCCACCCTATCTATTTCGCCGAAGTGTGCGCTCTGTGCGATGTACACTGGCAATTGCAGGGTCAGAGAAGCCTCAATGAAGGCCCTGCCCTGACCCCTCCCCACCCCACTCCACCCCACCCAGGCTCGTGCCTCGTGCACTTCCTTCCTGGAAATGATATTGATCACATCTGTGCCAATGATGCATTATTGTAGTGTGATTACGGCGTTCCCAATTTGGGATATAGCTGTTTATTACACTGTGAAAACTTACTAATGTAAAAAATATTCCTGGTTTATTAAGAATCTTCTCAAATTATTCATAATCCGGGTAAAAACGGGATTGCAGACCTTTAACGAATTTTTTATTGTTGATACATTATTTTACAATATTTCATATTTTAATTCAGTAATGTTGGCCTCACTGGGTTGTTTACCCGTGCTGAGGCCCCCATTTTATAATATAAGAATTTATGCATTTAAAAAAAAAGAAAAACAACATTAAAATAAAGATAAATTTAAACTAAAAATAAAGATTAAAAATTAAAATATAATTATCACACTTAAAAGAAAAATATTAAAAGGTAATGTAAATCGGCATTTATAATGATTTATGTGTTTGTGCGTGTTGCGTGTTTTATATATATTTTTTTTGTGTTGCGTGTATATGTTTTATTCTTTTATGTTATAGAATTTTGGTAATATTGTCTTTTTGTTCTTTAATCCATTTTTTTAATGAATTTATAGTTTTAATAGTAAAAAACTTTTTTAACTAGTAAACACAAATGATGCGATGATTTTTGCATTTCGTCATTTTATATTATTAAGACAAACGCAGGTGCATGAATACTATGAATCTAAAAAAAAGTTTAATAAGAAACAGCTCGTTTTTAACGGGATTTTAATAAATAGCAATACACATTCTCCGTCTACCCCGCGGGGCACGAAAACATTAAAAACTCAGTATGGCAGGGGGGCGTATTTCCTTTTGCGTGTTCAATAGGAGACGGGTTTGTTACGCTAATTCTTTTTCTAAACTTTAGTACTGACTCCTTTTGAACACGAAAAAGGAAATACGCGCCCAGTGGCCCTTATTTAAAGGCTGAAAGAAGTGTGGAGGGAAAATATATTGAAAACAACGTTTCAGAAAATGTGATACCGAACGCATGCCATTTCAAGCAACTCAACGTTTATAAAGCGACGAATTAATTAAGCGGAATTTATCAACTAATTGAGAATGAAGACACGGAAGATGTCGACATATACAGGGTTTTCCAATAAGAGGGTTATTTTGTGTGGCACGTAGCGCCGTCTTGTTGAAAGTAAACGTTGTCCAGATCAATACCATACAATTCCGGCCATAAAAAATCATTAATCATCTCTCAATAGCGCAATCCATTCACCGTAACTGTTGCTCCAGCCTCATTTTCGAAAAAGTAAGGTCCAATGACTCCGCCGGACCATAAACTGCACCAAACAGTCACACTTTGAGGATAAAGAGACTTTTCAACAATAACTCTTGGGTTTTCCGAGCCCCAGATGCGACAATTTTGCTTATTAACGAAGCCACCGAGGTGGAAATGGGCCTCATCACTCAAGATGATTTGCATTTGATTCACTCAAGTGAATTTTAATAATTTCAATGCGTTGTTGAAGCGTGTATCATTCCATTTTAATTAATAACGTAGTTTCTACTTGTCAAATGTCAAAAAATTAGAGCTTTAAAAGTAACATCTACTGAAATAGCGGGGTATTCAAAATAACACCTCTTATTGGAAAACCCTGTGTAAAAGGAACACTTTTTACCGAGGATCGTCCATTCAAGATTCCTAATTTCTCCTTCAAATTAAGACGAAGCAGAAACAACTTATTTACTTCTCATTTAGAAAACTCATCTAGTGTAATCCGCGTCGATGGTGGATGGAAAGGTTGAAGGTCGTGATTAGAGCAAACATCGAGCCGAAAGTACTCCCCGTTCGGGTGCGCTCGGAAAACTTCGGAAAATGCAGCCAATCATATTGCAGCGTGTTACGGAGTAATAAATCAATAGAACTGATGCTTGTTTTATTAATAGAATATCCCATCGCTCAGTTGCTACCCGGGACCACCACCCGTCCTCCCCTTCTCCTTCCCCATGCATTTTACCTGTTGATAGAATGATGTAATACCCATAAATCTCAGCGTGCCACGAAAATCTTTTCATTGCACCTTTGATCAGTGTTTGATCTATGATTATATAATTCAATTTGGGAGGCGGTTGTGGGTACCGCCACCCCGGGAACCAACACCTCTACCATAGGTCACCCCAAGTGGTTTGCTATGTTTGGTGACTTAGCAGGGGAGACAGGGTTCATGGAATCAGGTTTGTCTAGGTTTCCTACACATCATCCCCAAGGATTACATTGGACATCATTTTCATTTGGAGCTATAGTAAACAAAAAAATTAAAATATAGGTACCTACTTACCTATAATTTTATACGGTGAATTTATTTAAATAACATGCAGGAACGTTAACGTTTATAATGAAGGTGATATGATAGTAACAGATAACATCTACCGAAATAGCGGGCTATTCAAAATAACACCTCTTATTGGAAAACCCTGTATTTAAGCTAAGTTTGCACATGAGATGTACAGGTATCTTATAAAGAAAATATGTCATAGATAAATAACGTCACAGTTTTTCACAGTCCTTCTCACTAGGGATTTCTGTTCTTAGGCGGACTGTGGTAGATATTATATTATTGTTTTTTTTTATATTATACTTACCTTCCTATACTACACACCATAATTGTCTGTCGTGTAATATGGCATATTGGGTATTGCGCCATCCACCCAGTCTTAGAAAAAAAGCTCTATATTTCTTTATTATAATTAAAATCGGCAGTTGTAATTTGCAGCCGTTCAATTAATTAACTCATTCATTTGAGATTCCAGTGACTCTCACTGTCGAGTTTTCCGTAAAAATTTAATTTATTTCGTCTGTCTTTTGAAGCCGAGTACAAAATTATAATATTGCTATAGGAAAGTATTTATTTAATCTTTCTTTTTAGGCAGGTGTCAGGTATCCTGAACTGAATGTACATTACAACAGAACTTGTGTGCTCTCTGCAGTAGCTATCTCCACGACATACTGCTGCTCACCGGGGTTTCCTGTTCTGAGATCACTCTACCTCCAACTTTCAACCCTCACAACACGGTAGGTACTTATATCAAAATAAACGGTAATTTTATCAGCCCATAGATATATTGGAGAATACAAAAAAATGTACATAAAATATAATTGTTTTATTTTTTATTTATGCTTTGCTTGATATCTAGACATAGATATCAAGTGATTATATTTGCCAATGTTTTGAAGACGTTTACATTTTACATGGCAGGATTCGTACTATCAGGAAATCAAAGAAAGCAATATATAGTTTCGTAGTATAATGTTTTATTCGATATTCGAGACAATGTGAAAGAAGATTAATTAGATGATGTAAATAATTGAAAGCAGTTTTATGTTCAGTGATTAGAAACATAAATAAAAAATACTAATAATACTAGCAACTAGTTTAGAAAAGTTTCAAACCAATTCTGTAGCGTTTGGAAATGTACCTAGGTAACTACTTAGAATGGATTGCTCTCTGATCTTTTTAGCTGGGGCTTTTTTTGTGGAGTCATCTTGAACGACATAAAATTGTATAAATTGATCCAACAATCCAATTTCCAGATATTGTTACAATCTTCGCTTTACTTTTTTTCACATTTGCACTATGACATATACATGTATACTAAACACACTATGTAGGCAATTTGATGTTGTAAATAAATAAATTTATTTTGATTGGGTGTCTACCAATTCCCGGGCCTTATGCTCTATTAAGAAGATGAAAATATTGTTTTCGATAATTCAACTAACATAATAATCAATTTTGCTTCAGAATCAGCCAATTAGTTGCGTTTGTGTACCAACGAGTGCGGGTAGCGTATTTCTTTTCCATGTTCAATGGAATACGGGAGTATTGAAACTCACAAGGGTTTATTAGACTAATTATCTTTATAAACTCTAGTACTGCCTCCCATTGAACACGGAAAAGGAAATAAGCGTGCGGGTACGAGAAAGAGTTAAAAATTTAAGACCAGCAAAATTTCGACAGCAAATTTTCGCTATTTACTTTTCTCATTATTTGCATTAGAAGTTTTTGACTGAATTCTTCCTGAATTAATCTTTGGCTTGATACAGCGCTCCAAAGGCGTGCAGGGGGAACCGTCCAGAGAGAACCCTATCAGATGTTGTTCACCCAAACCATCTTCCTTGTTCATCTTGTCAATCTTTTTTTTCAATCTGTCAATTGTTACTTCTCTATTTTTAATTTCTTCCTTTCTGGTTTCTTCGTCTATTTTGTTCTCGACTTTATATTTATTAACATTTTTTGCAGAGTATTTGGATTTACTTGAGGTCGATCCAGATTGTTTTGATCTATCTGAATTAGCGGCAGACCTGAGCTTATTGGTATAGTTGCTATTCACCCTTCCGTGATAATCGGTTAGATTTTCTGAATGATTTGAATTCGTCCCTACAGAGATGAAATCATGGTTATTTGGAGTTTTTGTTTCCCGTCTCCTCGGTGGATTAGTTTGGTTTTTGATTGAAGATGATGCCGATTTGTGATCTCCTTCTCCTCGATTCTTTTCTGCGTTCTTATCTGTGTCATCTTCTCTTATATCCAGGATTTTCAAGGCTTCAATTCTTCTTATTCTTTCCGCAATTTGATCACTTATGACTTCACGATGTTTGACACCTTCTCCGAGATCTTCCATTTCCCGCAGCCATTCTTCGCGTTCTTGGATTTGAGTAAGAACTGAAATACAAAAAATATTATAAATACATGATGTAGACCCCACAGTCATAAAGCAAATTGTAGGTATATAAAATAATAGTAAAAAGCATGTAAGCAAGAGGTTTAAAAAATGAGGGCCCTTGCACCATAATAGAGTTTTTTCTCGTTTTTTTGTTATGTAAAAAAGCGATAATTAAGGTATTATTATTTTATTTTTGTGTTGGCAAAGTAATTTTCCGCAATTGCCTCAAAAACGACATGCTCGTTTTTGTATTCGTGAATTCGGCGGCGACGCCGGGCAACGCTTTTGACGACCATCTTACCAGCCAGTGGGGTATTCTATGACATAATGACGTTGTAGCCAGTTGGAACCGTTTCGGAATGTGCGGTTTTTCAAATCAGTAATTATGGATAAAAATATTAAAATTACCCATTTTAGTACAATGCTCAGAATCAGAAAAATAAACCTTCAATCTTCCACATATTTTTAACGGTATTCATAGTTTGTAAAAATACCCCATTAAAGTCAACTGTGGCTCAACCGCCGGCGGGCTTTTTTGAAATCCGGCTTTTTTTTTTTTAAATGCGATTTTAACCCTTATGTATAAAGAATTTGTATAAAGCAAAAGGTCAGAATCGCTTGCGCCAATTACGGACTAACATTTGCTTTTTGTTTCACGAGGCTAGCTACGCTGTTTGTTTAAATATTAAATTATCCATGACAAGCCGGCGTTATCTTTTCATCAGCCTGTTTCTAACGGTCGGTTTTTATGACAGATGACAGCACAGTTGACTGGTTAAACACACTTTTTAAAAAAAATTACATTAATAAGACTAGACACCATTGAGACCTTGTTTAATAGGACCAGGTAAGAAGTCTTTTGAAACCATTACAATATTTTCGACAAATACCTACATTCAACTTACGATCTGTTTGTAGATCCTAATTTATATACTTACACGATAGCAAAACTATTCTAATGGTTTAATATTAAGGTAGATATAAGCGATGACCAAATAAATAAGGTACATGTGCCGTAGGTACTCACGTTCATGTAACATATCAATTTTTGTTGGCAATTCGTTTTTCTCGACGGGTTTTGATATCTTCAGTTTGACAGTTGGAGGGCGTCCATCTTCGTTGCCGAACTCCATAATATGCTGCAAATGTTTTTTGACGACTTCTCGATCTTCCGTCCTCATCGATGGTCTAAATCTGTTCAAAAATATTGATTTGGGAGAGATCAATTTTTTTTAATTCAACATTATATACACCCGCTACACTGCCAAAGTAGTTTGTCAGCAGGACAATTTCAAATGTAACGACAAACCACAATATAGAAATAGAGATAGAAAAATAACATTATAAGTGACTGCAATACAATAAAATACACAGAAAAGTAGATATAATACAGCCAGCATACTCATAGGCATACACACACTCAAAATCACACGACAAACTCAAAAATACTCATAGGCATACGTAACATGTATACATAATGCTACGTATACATACGCGAGCCGAACTGCCGAACTGAACCTAAACTTACAGGAAAGGAACAAAGCGACCGAAAAGGGCGCGAAACGCCGCCGCTGGCAGTTGCTTCGTTCTTTTCCCGTATTTCGTGTCTCGGTTTGCGTTTCGGTTCGCAGATGTATATAGTCTAAGATCCCTTAAAGAACGACCGTCACCGAGATGTTTATTTGATGAAACGTATTTTATATTTAATTTAATATGTCAATAAATATATTGCATATCGGTTGCCTAGCAAATTTTAGTCCAGGGTATGATTAATTAATAATTAAAAAAATAATTTTTTTAAACATTTCACCGGTTTGATTATTATACAAATTCTATACCAATCGAAAGTATGAAACCCATAGAATATGCAAACGTTAGGTTGCCTACTCTTTTCCGGTCACAACTCTCAGGTTGCCATGTATAAACAGGTAAATCGAAAAAGCATTTTGCACCGGTCTGATTATTGAATAAAAATTATATGAAATTAAAGATTATTTCATTATGAACACGATGGTATAAGGTTGCCTGCTAAAAATCAGTCCCGAATTCCGGTTGTCGAATTTTGAAAACTAAAACTTGCCGCGAATTTTCGTGTGCGACTGAGAGGTCCCAACCAACCATCCCATGCGATAGAAGAGGACAAAGCATAGCAGCTGTCCGTCCATTAAAACAAAGAGAGTGCGCATGCTATTTGTTCTTGAAAATGAAAAGGATAGCGATAGACTCGTGTACTCTGTGCACTCTAGACTAGATGGTACCCTTGAGTAAGATTTGAACATGAAACGTTTTAAATGGGGTAAATTTAGATAGAAACATTACCTATTGCAGAAGGAGCTTATGATTTTATGATTCTCATCAGATTTCGATCAAACTTGTTTGATAAATTATTATTACCTCCGCGACCGACACTGCGGTTAAATTATTAAATAAAAAATTGATAAATTATTCGATACAATCAACTAAACTGCGTCTAGCAGAAATACATATGTAATACAAATCTAAAAGACAAAATATAACCTTCTTTTTTGTTAAATATGTATATATATACTCTAGTGTCACATAAAAAAATATACACACATAAATAATTAATTGATTAAAAAAATATATATATTTAGGGGATCTTACCGCAGAGTCGGTCGCGGAGGTAATAATAATTTATCAAACAAGTTTGATCGAAATCTGATGAGAATCATAAAATCATAAGCTCCTTCTGCAATAGGTAATGTTTCTATCATAGACATATTAATTCCTATGTCTGTGGTTTCTATCTAAATTTACCCCATTTAAAACGTTTCATGTTCAAATCTTACTCAAGGGTACCATCTAGTCTAGAGTGCACAGAGTACACGAGTCTATCGCTATCCTTTTCATTTTCAAGAACAAATAGCATGCGCACTCTCTTTGTTTTAATGGACGGACAGCTGCTATGCTTTGTCCTCTTCTATCGCATGGGATGGTTGGTTGGGACCTCTCAGTCGCACACGAAAATTCGCGGCAAGTTTTAGTTTTCAAAATTCGACAACCGGAATTCGGGACTGATTTTTAGCAGGCAACCTTATACCATCGTGTTCATAATGAAATAATCTTTAATTTCATATAATTTTTATTCAATAATCAGACCGGTGAAAAATGCTTTTTCGATTTACCTGTTTATACATGGCAACCTGAGAGTTGTGACCGGAAAAGAGTAGGCAACCTAACGTTTGCATATTCTATGGGTTTCATACTTTCGATTGGTATAGAATTTGTATAATAATCAAACCGGTGAAATGTTTAAAAAATATATTTTTTTAATTATTAATTAATCATACCCTGGACTAAAATTTGCTAGGCAACCGATATGCAATATATTTATTGACATATTAAATTAAATATAAAATACGTTTCATCAAATAAACATCTCGGTGACGGTCGTTCTTCAAGGGATCCTATACTAATACGTACCATAAGATTACAAACCTACATAAAATAAATAGAGACTAATAAATCTTTAGGAGCTTAGAGACAATATCAATATTTTAAAAATCTTGATCTATTAACATTTTTTTCATCATTCTTTTAGTTCAGTGATGCAATTTGATTCGCTTTTTATATGCGTTGGCATCGTATTAAATATAATAGATATACAAGATAAGTGAATGTTCGTTGCCCGTTTTAATTTGTAATTGGGATGGCATTCCTTCACTTTGACTAAATCTTGTGCTTTGTAAGATTTTTATTATTATTTTATTATTTTTATTTTTTCTTAAGATTTACATTTTCTTTATAAATGATATCAGGTTATAAGTAATTGAAACAAAATATGCTAGCAAGTTCTAAAATCAATTTACATTTTCTTTATAAATGATATCAGGTTATAAGTAATTGAAACAAAATATGCTAGCAAGTTCTAAAATCAATCGGAATCGGATATTAATTTAAAACTGTTAGTTGACATTGAATTATTCGCATTTGCAAAATTGCATACCTACCTACCTAATAAATTATTCGTTTAGTCGTCAAGCATAACGGTCATTCTGACGACTGGTTAAAAATTGATCAACGGCTGAAACGGGTCAATGGGTACGTGAGATTAAAATTAAAAATAAATGTGCTGATCCACAATTTGATTAGGTCAGACATCACAAACTAAGATTCTGCTTGTAATGAAATAGGAATATAAACAAAATAATGTGGATTTCCCCACCCAACCTACATTTCCCTTTCCAAGTCCCCGGAGTCCTTGATCACTGAGTAGGACCTCCTTCGCGAGGTTTTGGGTCTGATGAGGATAGGGTTATTCGCGCTCCTTCCTCTCTCCTCTTCCTTGGATAAATCCACCAGGGATTTGCCGGACCTCAAACACCAGTCCATCTGCTTTCTCTGCATCAGAGTTAACTTTGCCTCTTCCATTAGCACTGTTCAATCGAATGTTGTATTTTTATCAGTTATGTACCTACATAATATATTGTTTGTATTTTTTTTTAATAATTGTAGACAATATTAGCGATTCCTAAACGAAAATTTAAAACAGAAATATTAGAAAAAGTTACGGTCACATCTAGGACGTCCTATCTGTTTCCCTGTCCTTCATTTTTTTTAAATTATTCATATGAAATGATAAAAATAAACTATTTATATTCCGAGATTTGTGTATATTGACCTTCAAAAAAAGAGGAAGGTCACTGTCTACATGAAAAACCACCCCATCCCCCTTTCTCGTTCCTCAAAGCAGAATTTTATATGATACCCTACTTCGAGATGAATTTTTAAACACTTGATGTTCAAAATAAGAGGATTATTACTGTCTACATCTGATTTCGAAGTACTCTGCGGAAAGCCCGGGCATTGGCGGGGACTAATACAGCTAGTAATAAATAATGGGTCGATATTTCCGTATTTTTAGTACCTAACAGTGTCAGTCGGCTTTTAACACGGAGCAATATGATAAAAAATCTGATAACTGAAATTTCTGCCCATGTACCTAAATAAATAATTTATACTAAACTAGCGCAAACATACGAAAAATCGCGGGAAAGTATATAAAAAATGTAATTAAAAATATATGTAAATCAATTTTAATAATGTTATTATTGAGTTCTGCAAGAATTTTAGTTTTTTATTATCGTGACAGTTGTTTCGTGGTTAGGCCACGTTGAGACGACTTATTTATATGATTCTATTACAATTTCAATTTTATGATGTCTAAAATGATTTATAACCGGTTAAACCGATTTATTGAGAAAGTATTTGTGACAATAGATTGGGCGGGTGTAAACAGAATTAATAAATAATTTGTGTGGAAATACGCATAAATTATTAAAATAATCCAAACTAACAACCTAGAAACCTATTTTGTGCTTGTTTATTTAAACCCCCGACTTAAATAGTTATCTCCATTGGGCATTTAAGTTGATATCAAACTTAACGTTGTTTTTACAATAGGCAAACTTTTCAATTTGCAATTCCGCTGCATTAAAAAAACAACCCATACAACGAAAGCGAATTTTCATTTTACGTAATCAAAAATTAAAATGCTAAAATCTATTTTTTTTCCCAAATGCAGTAAGATTCCTTTTATAGTAATTAAGGTGAATCAAAAGATTTTATTTAAAAACATTTCGTACTAGTTGTGGCCAGCGATCCCGGATATTAACCTGAGCTAATACATCATTTACCATCTCCCACCACATAAATAGTTAATTCGAGTAGTAATTAAGTTAAAATCGAGTGCTGTTTATATTTCGAATTCGACAAGATTAATTAATTCACTTCTATGGGTACCATGAATGATGTTACAATATTATAATATGATGTGTTGAAACATCTTTGGCTACCATTATTTACCTTTCAACATTTTCTGTGTCTCTGGCGTGTATTCAACTATGGGTTGATGAAATAGCCCCCCCTGGGCAATTCTTTTACTCGGCCACTGGGCCTCGATGTATCCATTTTCGTCCATTATCCAGTTTTCTGAACTACAGATTAATTTTTTTTATAATATTCTCGTTAAAATTATTAAAACAGTGACCCGGTAGAAAATTATTAATATTTTATTTGACTGAGGTTGTTATTATTCCCATAGCAACGAATTGATATTTTAAATATACATATGTGCATACAGAAAATTGTTTATTTATGGATACAGGTAAGTACCTATTAACTAGTCCGTTCCATTTGAGATTTGAGTCGTTCGAGTCATTCGTAAATAAGAAACTCCAGTCGAGAAAATTTTTTATTTATTAATCTTAAGATAGCTTACATCGTTGTGTGTGCTAATAGTTTTAGAAACATAAAAAATTACAGTAATTGGCAAACAATGGATCTTTAAATAATTAAATGTAAGCATATATTATGTAAAAAAAAAACTTAGGAAAATATAATTTCTCAATTCCTCTTTAAACAACCATCTTCTCAATCTCAGTAACTACCTTCGGAATTTTATTATACAGTTGGACGGCCTGGTACATGAGATATTTCTGGGTATTTGATTTTTTCTTGTTGGCAATCTGATTTTCCTTGCATTTCTCGTCCGTTGTCCGTGTATCTCGTGGTTGTAATTTATATTTCTATTCAGTTCATTAGTTTTAATTAATTTCCTTAATTTTATGTATAAAAATAAATACATTAAAATATAAAGTTTGTTTTACCGTCATAAAATTTAGCTCATTTAACATGTCTCTTATCCGTGTGTCTATGTTACGGTTGAGTATTATTCGCATTTTTTTTATTTTGCCGTATTTGCATTTTTTTCATTTTCTCTTCATTGCAGAGAAAAAGAATTCTTGAACAGATATTTATATATTTTTTTACGAACCTTTTTTATTTATTTTAAACAATAATGTCCTTCTAATGTACTATAACTAGTATATTTGTTTTATTGTTATAGTAAGTTTTAAAAGTAAAAATAATTTTCAAAGTTTTAATTTTTCCGGCCTCTTGAAATCGAACCAGTCACAAAAAAACTTGTACTTGTAAACTATTGGAAGATTATTCGAATAACTTCGAATGTAACCGATTTGCGTAATTTTCCGATCAGGTTTTAATTATTATTCAATTCTGTCAACAATGTGAGAAACAATAACAATGAAATCTTTTAAATTCTAAAAAAATTAAATTTCTCAATATCGAACTGATGGTGGATAATCCGATACAGTTTTCTTTTATTTTTAGTAAAATGTTTATGGATAGTTTTCCGGTAGTTCCGGATCTTCGGTTCCTCCATTTGAAAACCGCAGTGCGGAATGGAAGGGGGAGTCTCTCCGTTATCTTGAAGAGTTGAGTTTTCCGCGAAAATTTTGCCTAATAATTCAGCTTTCTCGCGGGCCGAGTTAGCCAGCCGACCATCAGGCTTGGTCAGAGGTGGGAAAGTGGTTCTGCAGAAATTTCTTCCGATCGAGCTAGCGAGTGACCAGAAAGCACGGCTACCAGTGGGGCAGTCAGCCAGCTTTTTCGCAATTCTCTGGTAGTGGTCGCTCTTAGCTCTATTTAGAACTCTCTTACAATCCCTTGCCCGTTTTCGGTATTCCGAAAGGTTATTCATGGAGCTAATCTTCCGGAGTGCATTAAAAGCCGTATTTTTGAGTCTGACAGCTTCAGCACAGCGATGGTCAAACCACGGTTTTGTGCCCGCTCCAGAGGATTTGACGGAGAAGGGAATGTAGCAATCCATTGCTGATGTGATTACTTCTCCTACCTCGCGTGCACAAATTGATGGGTCCCGGAGCTAAAGCATACAGTACTCCAAGGAAAGGCGCCGAAAAAAGACCGCATGCCGTCCTATTTCGCTGCCCTGTAGTGCCATACCTTCCTCTTTACATGTTTGTCGGGTTGACGCTTCATGGAGGATGGGACAGAGGTGGTAATCAGGCAGTGGTCAGAGGATCCTAAGGGCGCTGTCACCTCCACTCTGTTTCCGAGTGGCTCACTAGTGAGAAACAGATCGAGTAGGTTGGCTCGATGTGATGGGATGTCTGGTATTCTGGTCGGAGATTCTACGAGTTGGCTTAGTCCATGGATAAGAGCAAAGGATTCCGCTGATCTACCGGCAGAGTTCGTTGGGCCCGAGAACTTCAGCCATTGTTCATTACGAACATTGAAGTCCCCCAGGATTACAAACTCGGCCGATGGGTAACGGGCAGAGATGTGCAAAATGGGTACCCAAAACCATTTGAAATGCAAAATGGAAATGGGTCAAAACTTTTCCATTTGAAAATGCAAAATGCAAAATGGTTTTTAGAAAAGCATTTCAAATGCAAAATGCAAAATACCTATTTTCAAAATGCATTGAAAATGCAAAATGGTTTCTCAGGTCAAACAATTAAAATAATTATAGAATTTTTAAACAGTTTTGTCATTTAATAATGGACATCAATGTAGAACAGACATATTACATGATGGTAAATCAAAAAATGCCACGACTACGGATTATGAACCACAAAAAAATTGCGCGGAACAAATATTGCCAACGTAAAAACATAGAAACTGCTATCTAACATTTAATATTACAGCGTCATGGCCCCATGTTCAGTATTTGAATCAGTATTTTTTGTAATGGTATCACTCAATTGCCAGGGTTTCTACCAGGGAGCAACTCGACAAATGTAAATTATCTCTCATAGCGAGGTTGAGGACCGACTGATATTTGGGGATTGTGAAAAAAAGATGAGTGGAGATTGTAGGAAGAATGTTGCAAAAAGCATTTAAAATGGAAAATGCATTGAGAAAAGCATTTAAAATGCAAAATGCAAAATGGTTTTTAGAAAAGCATTTAAAATGCAAAATGGAAAATACCCATTTTGCATTTTGCATTTCCATTTGAAATGGATTTATTTCAAATAAAGTACATCTCTGGTAACGGGGCAAGAGAGTATCTACAGTGTCACTCAAGTATTTAAACAACTCAACAGTGTCTGATTCGGCAAGGTTTGGTGAGCGATGTAGGCACGCATAAATTCTCATCATACTGGTGAGATCCACGCGTACCCATAACACTTCGTGTTTTGCGCTCTCGATATTTGCGAGACGAGCGCAGCTGATTTCAGCACGGCTGTAAAGGCAGACACCTCCTTTTGGTCTGAAAAGGCTTTCCAGATGATATCCTGGGCAGTTCAGATAGGAGGTATCTGGGGGCTCGGCAATCTGAGTTTCCGTAAGGAAGAGGAGATAGGGATTTTGTGAGAGAAGGTGGTGGTGGATGGGAGTTAGGTTGGTGTGCAGACCGCGAATGTTAGCGAAATTCACCTTCATCCTCGGTCCACGCTGAGGACTCCTACTGTTCGCTGTCGCTGAGTTTATATTAATTGGTTGTGAATTCATAGTTTTTAAGTTTGTTTTATTTGTGTGTGGGATTTAGGATGGGTTGGGAAGGATTAGGTTAAAAAGGTTGGGTGGGGAGTTGGAGAGTGGAGCAACTGGATACACCAAATGTAAGGTATGTTCTTCTGACTGCTTTGCTTATTTTCACTGACAAAATAAGAGAATTAATGAAAATGATGTTATTTTTGTTATTGTTATGATTTTTCGCTTAGATACGGTGGACCATAAATATACCACTCTCCGGTGGACGATGGACACGTCAAGGTATTTTACATAAATAAACGTATTTTATTTATTTTCCATGAAATTAGTTGGTAGTGTTGGCGCCCCTGCGATTTTCAACCAAAACCATTTATCTATGGTCAATACCAAAAACTCGAGAACTGTCACTTGTATATGACTTGTATTAGAGGTTAATAATATTATCGGCGCGTAATAACTTGTTATTACCCTAGTTTTCTTATATAATTGATTAAAAATGCTTCTAAGAGTGCCGGGCCAAGTTATTCTACGTTGTCTGAATTCTTCATTCAGGTAAAACAATTAAACATAATTCTTCACCATCAATCAATCATTGTTTTCTAACATGGGGATGAACTTGAGGAATCAGATAGAAATTACATTTTAATCGTACCTACCAACCACAACCATTGACAGCTCCCCAGGCGTCTACATAATATTTATCACACTGTTCAGAACGGTATTTAGATTTATACTTTTCGTGTTTTGTTTTAGGAATAATGTAGCCTCCCTGCGATACATGTCATCAAAGGCTGTAGTAGATGAGAAGCCACCAGAGTACATCGGCAGCGAAGCTTGGAAATGGAAGGCCGAAAATAATCGCAGAGGTCCAGAGAAGGATATGCCTTGGTTTCAGCCTTATGTTGTCTCCTTAAGTACTGCCATTTTCATGATATACTTCTGCATCCTGCGCGAAGAAAACGACCTTGACGAGAAGATCGGGAATCCATTGTACGTCGCTGCCCCTCAATTAGAAAAGTCCACAATCCTCGTCGCATATAAGTACAATAAGGAAAATGGATTAGACACAACAGATCTAGAAACCAGACTGAAGGAAATTGAAAAGTACGAGTTGCAAAACCCTGTATCTGTCGTGCCTAATCAATTGAAGAAATAAATTGATCCCAATTTTAATGTAGATTTTAGTTAAAAATTACAAAAACGTTTACTTTTTATAAGAAACAGTTATGTAGTATTATTTATTACTCTTTGTAAAAAATGAGTTGTTTAAGTTTATTTGAAATAAAAGAATGTTTAGTAAATAATGTACAACAATATATTATCGATGCAAATCCATCTCCACAGAAGTCGTAATTGGTCACCATTTATTATACTTAACACTATTATCGTTGCAGGACCATTCCCATATGTTGTAAAATCTGATTTAATTTCTTTTGGACTGGAACTGTTGCCACCATTTTTTTAGAATGACTTTAATGCTGATGCATTCGCACGGACAATATCATATACTGTTTTAATTTTAGACTTCCACTCCTAAGTCAGGTTACTGTGGTGCAATTAGTTATTTTAAGGAATTTTCACTTGGAGCTGACTGCGTGGAAGAGAGTTGGAGCAGGATGGAAGTCCTGAGTATTGGAGGTGAATGGTGAAGGATCGGGGAAAGTAGCACTGTGATGATGGCACTCGGAATGTGTTGTAGTTTGGGACTGAATTGCATGAAAACTGGATTGGAAAAAAACACTTTCTACGAATCCAAATTTACTGTCAAGGAGATAAATTAAAACAAAGAATGTCACTGCTTATATTTTTATTAACATCCAATTTTATGTGAAGCTCATTGTTTTAAATACATGAGTTAAGTTGAATATATCTGTAGACACTGATCCCAATGGTGATTATGGTTTATTTAGTTAGACAATACACCGACATGTAAACATACAATCCGTCTCAAATAATACAATCATGATATAATATTTGTAATCAACGGTTTTGACATTTAGATTACTTTTGCAGCTTCATAATGATGTAAAATCAATCATGCCCGCAATTTCTTATAAATGATAAATATAATAATTCCAATGATCAATGCATAGTCCAAAATTAAAAAAAAAAAAGTAAGACAACTTTATTATATTACTACTATTCAAAAAGTTTTACAATTTAGCTGCCAGTATAATATCGATATTCTTTGAAATTCTCAAAAAAATTCACATAATGCGGGCATACTAAGACAGCAAATGCTGAAGCATAAATGATTCATGAAAAATCTTAGTAAAATGATGGATAATTACCATTGATTCAATTAAAAGAATGAGATTTCCCTTTGCACAGCGTATCGTATAATATACCAACACAACGATATGCACAGTTTGTCACAAAGAAGTATCCGGAGTCAGTAGAATAGCAAGATGCGAGAAAGAAGTAATTAATTTACAACATTAATCTGTCGGATATGTAAACATTAACGTAATACAGCATGTTAGAAGTGCGGTTAACGTCAATTCAACATCGGGGAACTTTAAACAATGTCGTTTGCGTAATAAAAGAATATAATATGTTACATTCATTACAAAAAATCATATTTTGATATCAGATCTATATCACAGTAAACGGAAGAAAAAAATACACAGTATAATATTATGGAACTTAAAGAATACTTAGTACTATTTCACACATACAAAAAATACTTTACACAAATTTACAGATGTGAAAACATTATTTTGCTATCATACATTTGATCAAAATTATGTTTCAAGAATAATGTGTCAAATCTCTCGCTCACTTTTTCATAAAGCTATTTGTCAGAACCATTTTGTGTCCAATATAAAGCCAGCGACTAAATACCGGCCTTTATAAAAACATCACAACAGAAACAAAAGCACTGCCCAAGTATACCATGTATGTATTCAACAGAGTCAGTGAAACTATATTTATAAATTATTAACAGTCTAATGTAGTCACAAGCATAATACAAACAATACAAATTGATGATTTCAAACATTTCAACAATCTAATTAATATGCCACCAAACATCTCCCTTACTGTGGTTAGGGAACTTATTCTGTACTATACACACTGACTGCCTTTTGACTGACTGACTATGCTTAGGTTAGCTTCAAAGGTTACAACTATTCATCAGTGTCGATTCTTGAAATGTTTCGTCACTTTAAGATGGAAATGTGGATTATGCTCATCGCTGGTGTAATGCCTTCTCTGATATAAAACGAGGTGCTTTCTACAAAGGCTTGTTCGCAGTCTTTCTACATTAAAAAACATCATCAACGATTCAGCATCCGTCTCTCGTTACGTCAAAAGCATATCCTTAATAGATATACGCACCAACTACCAATAGAATTTATATATATGTAATCATTTCAACCTGTCTACATTCGCCCAGTCACTGTCACTCCTTTAATACTGAACTTCTCAACCCGAGAACATGGCCACTTCCGCATAAATTAGAACAGTCAGAGCTAATGAAAACGATTCAATATTCATATAAAATTGACATCAGTCACCAGTCGTCATCGAAAAATAAAGAAACTATGTATTCGTAATATGTACAACTAAACGAGTGACTGCGAATCAACTAAAAGAAATATTAAAAAATACGCAAAGAATTAAAATAAATTAAGTGATCCTCGGAAACAAATAGAAAAAACATTATATCACATACAGAATATGATTAGAATCTTACCATATTACTTATACTTAGTCTTATGTACATACAAGTAACTTTATATGTGGGGATAATATATGCACAAGGGGAATACACATAGTACACGGATATTAATATTTTTACTATCCAACGGAACAATAGTGATCAGTGTAAGTGAACCTTTAGGGAGATTCCTAGTCGGGTCTACCATAAGCCAATCGGCGCAGTCTACTCTACATCACAGTCATATTCCAGGACGGTCTTGTGGTAGAAGAGGAGATACCTGAAACCAAAAGTTATAGTGTCAACATGGCATCATTACATACATTATATTAGTAGTAACGACAATACGAAAAAAGAATAATGAATTTACCCTTCGCTATCTAGAACCTCCCGTAGTGAGGCACGAGTGATCATGTGATCGTCACACTTGAACCAGCACCCCTGCATTTGTCTCACATAGGCCGTGTAATGTCCGGCATCCAGCGAGCCCAAATGGTTCACCACGGCAAACAGTGAATATCGATTATCTGCAAACTCTTGGGACGGATCTGCCTCCTGGATGGCAGAACTCTCGGCATTGTTGTTGTTGTTATGGTGGCGAGTTCTGACCTCCGCCGCCTGCTGTCGCCGGTGACTTGACATGAACGGAGTCATGTCCAGCTCGGCCGGGAAGGATATGAAAGTGGAGATCTTTCTGTCAATTTGGCTGGAATGCTCGAAGCGTTTGAGGTGAAAGCTAGCGACGATGGGGAGAGTCTCCAGAGTCAGTTGTTTGGTGGACTCCTGGTAAACTCGGCAGTTGGAGCACTTGATCTTGGCACCGGAGCCGAGATGCTCCGCGCGCGTGAACCTCTCCAGACAGCCCTGCAGGGAGCCAGGCCCGCCTACATCCAGAGATATATCCCAGAAAGGATCGATGGTCGTGGAGACTCCGCTGCAGGATTGGCAGACCACGTCACTTTGTAAACCTCCCGTGAAGATCTGATCGATGATGCAGTCACAGCGATTGTTACCCTCTTTCTTTGGCACGGGTTCATCCATACCGTTGCGACAATGTCTGTGCAACACGTCCAAGGTCGCGATGAAGAATTCGTGAGCATCCTGTTGTTCATATCCAGCCAGGTGGCGAGCGTGAGTCCAGATGAGGTGAAGCAAACGGTGAAGAATCAACGGTGTCTTAGAGCCTGAATAAAATTCCTGAAAAGTTGAAAAATAAAATAATACAACACTAATTAGCATAAAATATGAAGTAATGTCGCCATACGAAAGAGAAGTATTTACCTGGAAAAGCTTGGAAACTTCGCAAACTAAGCACTTCCCCGGTCCGCCGGCTGGAATTTTGCACTTGTGTTTCTCACCGAGGAAATAGTCCCTAAGAAGGGGAGTGTGGATCAAAGCCTAAAAATGTACAATAATAGAAAACATTATTGCTAAACTTAAACATGTTACAGAAAATATTGCTTGAAAGGGTTATACTTGTACAAAAAGGCAATTAAAAATGTTTCAATAGGCATTGAATAAAAGCATACTTTGAAATCCTCATATTTGCAAGTTGCTTGTTTAATTGGCTTCAATTTGCCTTCATTTGTTTAGTTGAGGAATAATTCAACTTTGGAATGGGAGAAATTAAAACGTGACATTGTTAGGGTTGTTCGTTCGGTAACTTACTTCATTTAGCAATAAAATACCATGATACCTTGTGGTTGTTGGCGACATTCTTGTTCCATAGACATCCAAATTGATAAGACTAGCCCATCAGGAAAGGGTAAACAAACCAAGTTGCGCGGAGCATGCAGGGGGTGTGACCGTTACCCTTTCTGTAATTTGTTAATAAATGAATCTGACAGTATACTGCATCTCGCAATGTAATATCACTATTAATGGCGCGCAAATTGCTAAATTGCTGGCTACGTAAAAAACTTAACTAAAATACGGCTTTGTTTCCAAAACTGAATAATTTGTTACTTTTACAAATGAGTTATTATTTACCCACCTCAATCATTTTTAGCGACGCTATTTACTACCTGATTTGAAGGCGGTTCAGTTGGAAAACAAACATTCAAATCCTGCGGGAAAACCCCACAATGAAGTGCGCTACAAACCTTTCTTTAGCTAACTTTGCTTTTCTGGGCAGGGTTTTCGTTATTTCAAATTACGATCTTTGGTGGTTAATGTACGACTGCTGTCGTAGTTTATTCAGAGCATTCTCGAACCCTCCTGGTGCCAAAAATATGGTCAAGTGCTTTGCCTTAAGCTTGTCGAATTGATACCCAGATTTCATGTTGTGGCAAGTCTTATCAATTTGGATGCCTATGGGATTTTTCAAAAACATCCTTTCTCCCCATTCTATTTAACCAAAGCTTGGTAATTAATCTAAATGATAAAAAAAACTAGGAGTACCTGAACGATGCAGTTCATGAAACAGGTGGAGCCGAGGTTCTGCAGGCCGCGTAGGCCTATAGTGGTGACAGGGCTGATGACGCGGCGCTTCCTGAGCCGGCGCAGGGCCGCAACCTCCACAGGCGTGGGCACCCAAGGCATGAAGGGGGCGCACATTCCCAGGGACCTGAACATTTGCAATACACTTTTCCGCTGATGAAATTAACTCCGCCCAGGGTTGGAAACAAAGCAAATTTAGGGTGACCATTTCTAAAATATTTATGTACAAAAAAAAGGGATAGTCGCTACAAAATAATGAAACAAATATCAATGTAAAAAAAATAATAGTATTTATAAAACATAAAGAATCATGCAGAGAAATTGTTTGTCATGTGAGATTAATCCATTTTATTTTTTATTTATCGTCATCAAGTTTAATTTGCAGAACTTCATTTTAATTTAAAGTTTTTCTTTATATATTCAATAATATTATTCAATTTATAAATAAGTTCTGCTGTCTAATTATTATGTATTAAGCTTGACAGCTGTTTGGCCTTCTGAAGGCAGTTTGATAATGTGTTGTGCTAATTGAAGCCATCCAAAAAAAAATTGTCAATCATTTAAATTTTAAGATGAATATTGGTAACCACGACATTAACAGCTCGATGGAATATTATGGACTAAAGCCATTAAAAACTAGAAGAGACTCCGCAGATATAATATATCTCTTAAAAATTATCAATGGCCTTATTGATTGTTCGCCCCTTTTGTCTGAGATTAATTTTAGAGTCCCAAACTTTAGAACTAGAGATAAATCACTTTTTCATCTTCAAAAATGTTCTACTTATCTCAGACAAAACGCTTTTATATTCAGAGCGTGTACCCTATACAATAAGAATGTTAATTATATTGACATATTTTCGTGTAGTTTAGGAACATTTAAAAAATATACCTTAGCTATTATTAAATAATTATTAATAACATACTGCAAGTTATCATGTTGTTGATATGAACCCTGTCCAGTTACATTTGATTCGTTTTATAAACATTTGTTCAGTTTAGTTGTAGGTATATACATATATTAGTGATTATTGGTGTTCTGTGAGGATAAAATTGATATATTGTAATTTACTCGTGTTCTTATAACCGATGTTATTTTTATTTTATTTAATATTTTGTATTTTTTGTAAATATTTTTTGCCCACGGGTACTGGACCCTTAGTTTGTATTATAATTTTATGTTTAAGTGAAAACCTATCATTAGATATTATTGGTATTATTTAGAAGTTGATTATTTAAAAATGTAAAAAATCTGTTGGTTTTCCCAAATAAATAAAATAAAATAGAAGGCCAAACAGCTAAAGGCCAACACGCATAATAATATTTTTTTTTTTTTCTTTATTCATAAAAATTTAAATAGTTACAGTTTTTTGTTTCTACAGCCACCATACTAGGCACATGCCCGTATTATGGTAGCCACACCAGAACATACCAGATTACACACCAGAACTTGTTTATAAATAAACTGTTTTTTCTAAACTTACTTTTTTTTTATCGTTTAGGGTTTTTGTTTGGTTTTTCAATAGTTTGGCGGGAACCTTCAGGACGGGTTGTTTCACAGAATTTGAACAATTCATCAAATTTCAAGTTCTGTTTTTATTTCATCACATATACGGATAGTAATAAAACTTGAATAGGATTTTCACAGAACTTGAATATCAACTTTAAAATTAGATGAATTGTTCAAATTCTGAAAAACAACCTCCTTTGGGTTTTCTTAGGACGGGTTGTTTCAAAAAATTTGAACAATTCATCAAATTTCAAAGTAAATTTTCAAGTTCTGTGAAAGTTGTTATTATTTCACTATGGGCAAGTTGCTTTATAAAATAGAAATTTTAACCAAACTTAAATAGAACTTTCACAGAACTTGAAATTTTATGAATTGTTCAAATTCTGTGAATCTACACGACCTAAATAATTTCCGTAGTTGTTACCTACTACCTACTCACATAAGTTTTCACTTTTCACAAGACTGCAAAAATTAAAAATAAAATATGCGACATTCTGAATAGGTCATCCCAGAAACAAGCATTTTCTTTATTTTTTCTTACTAAGGTTGCATATAAAAAGGACAAAATTTCCACGAGCCGAGCCACAAATTATGGAAAAGGAACAAAGTAACCGCAAGCGGTGTTTTGCACCGTTTGAATAATTCCTTTCCCATAATACGCATCTCGGCTCGCGGAAATTTTGTCCTGTTTATAGGTTGCATAATGTTTTACAAATTAGTTTCCGTATGCATATTGTCTTAATGTAAAGAGTAATTGGTTTCTGAAAAACATTTGGTGTGGGTAATTAATTCTAAACAGAAAAATCCACAAAAAAAGCAAATTTTAAATAAATTGAAGAATCCAGTGAAAACTATCAGTTGACCATGCAAAATGATACGTATGGTCACCCTAAATCCAATTTGAAGATAAACAATACAATAAACTGTATTGGAAGCAGTATAACATGCAAACATTGATACAATAAAAGCTTTTCGGGTCAGCCTTTCACGAATTTAACTTAAGTTTACTGAGCACTTATAAATATAATATATACACTTTGAGATTGGAAAGTTTTAAAAAATTTTTCAAATTAATTTTCAATTACGCGGTTTTCTCCAACGCCAAACAAGACTAACTTGGATTATAATATTACTACAGTTTGAACAGCGCGCCACTACTCCACAGTAAAAAAAAATCCACCTGTACGAATGAACACTCTGCCATAACTCCATAGTAAAAAAATCCACCAATGAGAAACCCAGCCCGGAGCAGAGCCCAGAACGTACAAGGAAGCTAAAAACCTATGGTATAATTCATACAACTTAAAGTCTGTTCCAAACGGTGCTAGTAGGCATCTAAGGACCAAAGTATGTTATTCGAGTGCGTCGATCGCTTTGTTGGACTCGAAACGGAACCAAACATTACCGAAAACATGCATTCGGGTGACATATTATCCTCTGCGTCTGTGAGCGTTGAACATAAAACTATGATTGAATAACAATATCCATTCTCTTAGGCTTCGAACATAGGCACTTATGCAGATATATATATTCACCTTTACGCGCATATCAATATCGGCTTTATTGTTGTCAATTAAATGATTACGCATTTTACATACTTTTCAACAATTATTTGTTGCACCGATTTCAAGTAGGTAAATGTTTTTAAAATTATTTTATTCAATGCCACATATTCTCAAACTGTTCAATTGATATATTATTTCAAGTCGCCAATGTAGGCACTTACTGATATTTTTTTAGATTATTTTTAAACTTCATAAACAAATAAGCTAAAATAAAATATACTAAATCTTTTCATAACAGTCTCCAAGATCTGTAGTCTTTTAAAATGAAGTAACTCCATACATTCAATGAAGAAAAAAAGCTGCTCATGAAAAGCCAATATTCTTTCCTTTTTTAAATCGCTTTAATGTTGAACTCCCAGTGATTTAGACCACGAACTGTCACTGATTACTATTGCACAAAATTATGGCTCAAGTTGCAAAAACATGATTCAATTCAAAACATTCAAATTCAATTCAATAATTGACACAACAATCAAAAACGTAGATGATGTCAATGTATATAAAAACATAAGTTTCGGAATTGATGTGTAAATTCAATGTTATGAAGTGGGCTACTAAAATAATAATTTGTTTTTTTGGATATATGGATTTTATCACTGAATTTTGAACATTATAATAATATGATGACAGTTATTTTGTAAACAAATCCGCGGCCGAAAACATGTAATCATTCAAGTAAACAAGCTGCACGAGTATGGATGACGGGAGGATGCAATCAGAATCAGAAATCAATCAAATTTCAAGGGTACATTTACTTACTTTGACTCCTGAACTTTATTCGTATTGCCTATTTCTGTCAGCTCTCTGTCGTAAATGTAATCCTGGCATTGCGCGCAATACACGTTCCCGTGGGACAGGTCAACGTAGAGGAAATGCTTCTTCTGCTTAGAGTGGTCCTGGATGTGTCCGGCATAGCAACCGAAGAAAATGCAATGGAGACAAGAGTGCAGCCTCGGCCCCGACTGGTTGCACGTGAAGCACATGCATGATGTGGCCTACAAACAAATTCTCTCGTTTTAATCAACCCTCTTTATCATCTAAATATCCAGTAACATCGTCACGGTCACCAAAATAATATTATGTCAGGGATTGCTCGCTATTGACGCACATCAAAACATTCGCATCAGCTGTTTTCCGGGCCCGATTGCAAGCGCTCCGAAATATCGAGATTCTATGCGTTTCACTCAAAATAATTTCTATCCGCCTGCGTATTTTGATAGATTGCACATTTTTTTGGAGAAAAACACAAAAAAACAAGAAACAATAATACAAAAATAAATGATTCTACCTTATATCGTCTCGCTTCGTAGGATGTACACGCTACGAAGAACGCATGCACGATTTTATAAGGCTGGGTGCCTTTAGCTGCCTTAAAATTGTTTAGATGTAAACAGCCCGCGTCGTTCATCTTCTCCGGCTCTTTGTGCAACATACGGGTGCAAAGTTGACGGGACGGGCTCCGCCAACTCGGGGCGAAATCTGACAGAAACTCAATAACGCTAGGAACGAGTGCACACCGGCTGCGGCTCCCGTCCTTGCAAGAAACACAAAGGCGAATATTCCGCTTGTTGTGTTGGCAACGCCATAATGGCCGTCGAACAAAATCAGCTGATTCTTTGCGCTGATGTAACCGACACACGTCCCACTATCTTTCTCTTTCTTCTTTTATTTACTATTTGACAAACATTCGGTTTCACTTTTCAGTGACGTTTACAATTTCAAGTACTGCCACGATGGCGGAGGATTCTGTTTTAGCTAATAAAAACACGCTTATAATGGAAAATATCGCCTCCGAATGCGATAAAGACAAGGTAGGATACCTAATATACAATATAAACAATTGCACAATTATTATTACGTCGGCATATACAAGTTATGATCAATGTTTATTTTAACCCTTGTCAATTTGTTGCAGGAGCGCCGGCCGCTCGGTGAAATAGAATTTCAGGTGTCACAGGTGATAGAAAGGCTAGAAGCTGGGGCAGGTTTGGGCGAGAGGTCTCCGGTGGCCCTGCGCAAACAGAGTACCGGCTTTCTGGGCCCGGAAGAAACGCCCCTGGAAGATATCATCAAAACAATCGAAGACTTAATTTTCAGGAGTGATCCCAACGATGAAGATGTCGCCTGGCCTCTCCCAACTCTCAACCACATAGCCAAGATATCTGTAATGTCGCATAGCATAGCTGCCTACGCCGGTAGCCTGGAAAGAAGTCACCTCCAGAAGTTAAGTGCTCGCATCAATACAGACACAACGCGATGGCTCAGTCATTTGTTCAGGTACGTAGCTTGTTGTCATTGAACAACAATTCTCTCACTTTTGTAAATCATTATGCATGGTGTACGTCTGCGTACATTGTTAAATTATAATTCATTGACATTTTCCTGTTAGCCTTTACCAATCACAAACTTCAATATCCCCGTTTAAACATAATATTGTATTTGCCGCATGCACTATTGAATAAATAATAGTGAAAAATTTATGTTTATTTTATTGGTAGTTTATTATTTATGTAATCCACTTTCTTTTCAAATGAAAAGCATTTGTTTTTCAATTGAAAATAATAATAGAATTGTTGAGAATTTGAATAAGTTATTAAAATGTACATTTTAATCTTTCAGGTTCGTAGACTGCAATGCCTGCTACCACCACGACCAACTGGAGGGATTAGTCAAAGTGACGAGACTGATGCTCCATTATAAATATCCAAGATATTTAGAAGAAGGAGGTAAAAGTTATTCATCTTTCTAATATATGTGAAAACAGTAATCCCTCTCCGTGCAGATGAGAACTATGATATACAAAAGCCACATCTCATTTAACTTTAAAATATTTCAATAAGCTGTTGATATTGCGTTGGTTCTGTTTTACATTGTAAGATGTCCATTGCTTTAACCTTTCAGGCCTCTGAAATATTGACTGATATAATTCTTAAAGATCCTGTCAGAATTTGTGTATACTTCCACTTCACATATTTTAATGTACAAAATAATTCCCAGAATTTTCTGTGGTTAACTTCCATATTTGAATAAAACTTGGTGTTATCTCTTTTTAACATTGTTTAGTTCATATTTCTAACTATGACAGTAAGGGAGATACAATGATTTCTATGATACCATATGAGTTGTTCAAAAAGCAAACAAATTGATTCTACGGGTACTAGCTGTTTGTTCCCAAAACTGAACAAATTAGCCTGACGAGTTAAAAGTTCTCTTTTTAATAATTTATTATTATGTATTTTATTTGTTGTTCTGTGTTGCCGTTTTATTAAAAATAATGAGCCTAGCTTAGTATCAACACTAAGCAAGAAAAAAATAAAAACTGTTTCTCTGGCTCTTCCTAACACTGGAATCATCAGTTCTTTTTTATTGATTTCCAAAGTCTGTAAAGCAAATAGAAAAATGTTTTGTGAATCATTTTTCACAAATTTTTTGATTTGTATCGCTTTATGGCATTAACAAAAAAAATAAATTATTTGCGGAAACCAAATAGAAAATTATGGTAGCGCTAAATATAGACTGCAAAGTTTTTCATGTCAAGATGTACATTCCGTAGGAGTAATGCGTCAATTTCTTTTAAAGTTTAAATTATATGTATTCATAATAAACGAAATATAAACTTTTGGTTCAGAACTTATAAAATAATTAATTTTAATTATTTTATTTCATAGCAAGCTTAGCTAAAGATCTACCTGAACACAATGTCAAAAATGTGCTGTGAAGACTTTATCAGTTGTAGCACCGCCATCTTTTATTAATACAGGCCGTGCTGTAGAAAATGAAATGACTGAAGTTATGAGGGCGACAGATAACGCTTTACGCATCAAAGCGTTTTATATAACTCCATATCACTCGCCATGCAATCCTATACAGACCTGTCACACCTGACAGTTGATGTGTTATAAGTGTGGGTGTGGCTACGATGATACGCCGTAATCTGCCAGCCAGGCGATATTTAAAAATGATGCGAACCCCTTTCCTGCCGTAGGTCAGATCAATTTACGGAGAGCCGTGATCGTGCGGCTATCATCTGTCAAGGTGACAGATTTCATACAAAGAAATGATATTCCACGGCAGTTCCCCAATTGATTTGACCCTCTCCCTTATGGAAGATCATAGCATAGTGTGACACTTCAACATATAATCTGCAATGGCCACTCCCAAATAATCATATAGCGTAGTTTGTCTTAGGCTTTAAAGAGACCTGTTTCGGATTTTTGATCTGGATTAGTATATATTGTAGTAGAGTTAATATAGGTTAGTAGCAGGGATTAGTACCAAACCCTGCTAAACCCAGTGCAAAAGTCCAAAAACAGGTCTCTTTTAACTGTCAGTTCATTTTTTACAGCACGGCCTGTATTAATAAAGATGGCGGTGGTTGTAGGCATTTGCACTTAATGACAGTTCGGGTTCATTGAAAGATGGATGGATGAAGGCTTATATCAAAAAAGAATTGTCAGTATAAAAGGTTTTTTTTTTTACTAATTTTACAATACCAAACCAAATATGAATATCTGTTAAAACCTGTCGTTTCCATTTTTGCTGATAACACTTAATGGTGTCATAAATTTAATGGCCCTTTCTTAAAATATTAACCTCCCAATGGAAAAGAATGCAAAATGATTCCTTAGAATAAGCTTTGTTTATTGATTAAAAAAGGCTATAATCATATTTTCAGTCACAAATTTTATGCCGTGTAAACAATAATTACTGTTGAGAATCGGCTTATTATGTATTATGCTTGCTAAGTATTTTGCAGCTCCGTCTAATATATCTATGCATATTATATTTTCCAAGTGCTTTTGGTTTCTTAGACCTAATTTTTTCGTAAATATCATTTTAATGCAATGGTATTGTTTTATTGAACACGTCTTATATTTTTTTCATCAGTTGGGACGTTTTCCCAATATTCTCTTATCCGATTGTACCACAACCGGTAGAGCGGTAACCCTTGTAAGTAATAGGTTTTATGTTGGATTCTCAGTCACACCCAAATTTTATTTCTTTTCTATATTTAAATTAACAATGAGCTCATAGACACCCAAATTAATAGACCAACCCATCAGGGAGAAATCAAATGTGCAGATTCTAACTTTTTAGTTAGACACTTTAACAAATGTGTTATAATTTACTCACCAGACTCATTTTCATGTCGCTACGCTACCTGATTTGTAGGCGGTTCAGTTAAAAACGAACATTCAGACCCTGCGCATAAAAGTCCCACAATGGACTGCGCTGCAAACCGTTGCCTTACTTTAGGGAACTTTTCTTTTCTGCTTAGGGTCTAGTTATTTCAATGTGCGTTCTTCGGCGGTCAACGTACGACATCGTAGTTTGTTCAAAGCATTCTCGAACCCTAGTGGTGCCAAAAATATGGTCACTTGGTTTGCCTCCAGCTCGTCAAAATGATTCCCGGATTTTATGTTAGGGCAAATCTTTCACTTTGAGGGTCTATGAATGGGCTCGATTTTGCTGTCATTTGATCAAAAGCTGAAACGAGCCAAGAATCAATACACTGATTGTCGATTTGAATGATCATCTAAGAGTCTCCTGTGTCATGTGTTTGTCGGTTGTTTGGTGTTTCAGGTGGTGCCCTATTAAACCAGTTGCCGTGCATCTACAGTTCGGTGAGCAGCCCCCTGGGGGTGGTGCAGCACCTGTGCCGCCAGCTGGGGTTGCCGCTGGCCTGCATCAGACCAGTTCTTGTAAACACTGTCTTTGGTAAGTAGTATTGCATAACAGTTAAATACCCCACAGAACAAACAAGAGAAGAACACAGTTTGGTGATTGTGAATTTTGATTATTCGTCCCTGAGGCTTGGAATAAACTTCCTGTGTAATTGAGATGTATAACCAAATCAACAGAATTTACACTTATTTCCATAAATTCGTCATTCTACTCAAACATTGGTATTTTCTTTGTCCTTTTATATACATACTCTTTAATTGTTGATGTCCACAAATAAATTCCCTACTACAGTAGAACCTCGTTAATTCGAAATCCAGCGGACATCAAAAATCAAATTTCGAATTAACGAATTCCCACGTAATTCGAAATTTTATGAAAAAAAAAAAAAAAAAAATACGCCGAAAATCGATTTTCTCGGCCGCCTCTTCAAATCCGAGTAGTATTTTAGTTTTAAATTCGTATTAATACCAATTATTTCTTTATTTTCGCGGTCGATTACCGTAGCGGCCGGCCCTTTAAATTCAGATATTCGCAATAAATTCATAAAAATGCTATATATTTACGCGTAAATCGAGATTTTGCTGCCGATTTCGGTCGCGGCCTACCCTTTAAATTGAGATATTCGTAAAAATACGATATATTTCCGCGTAAATCGAGATTTCGCGGTAATTTTCCGTCGCGGCCGGCCCTTTATTTCAAATATCTGAATTTGAATTCGTAAAAATACGATATATTTCCTCGTAAAACGAGGTTTCGCGGCCGTATTCCGTCGCGGCCGGCTCTTCAAATTCAGATATTCGAAATAAATTCATAAAAATGCTATATATTTACGCGTAAATCGAGATTTAGCTGCCGATTTCGGTCGCGGCCTACCCTTTAAATTGAGATATTCGTAAAAATACGGTATATTTCCGCGTAAATCGAGATTTCGCGGTAATTTTCTGTCGCGGCCGGCCCTTTATTTCAAATATCTGAATTTGAATTCGTAAAAATACGATATATTTCCGCGTAAAACGAGAATTCGCGGCCGTATTCCGTCTCGGCCGGCTCTTCAAATTCAGATATTCGAAATAAATTAGTAAAAATATGATATATTTCCGCGTAAATCGAAATTTGTCGGCAGTTTTTCGTCGCAGCCGGCCTTTTAAGTTCAGATATTTTAAGTAAATTCGTAAAAATATGTCATATTTCGGCATGGATCGAAATTTTTCGGCCGATTTCCGTCGCGCCGTATTTTTTCAACTCGGTGTTATGGATCGCCCATAAAAACAAGCTAACTGCACAGTTAGGTACATTCTCACGCGTTACCGGAAATCGATCACGCACTGATTTCATGTTAAAACACCAATACATACACATACATCCGCGACATCGCGCCTGACATCAGTCACGTAGGCCACAAGGACCTACAACCAATCCGATATTGTAGAATATCCCTCCCACTTGCGCCCGACAAGGTCAAGTACTTGCGGCTAGCTGCCCACGCGCTCGGCCGCCAGTTGACCGCCGACCCCGCTGATCTCAACACGATGTATTAGTTCGGAGTTATCATTTGCCGCCAAATCAGTGTCGCCGTAATGGGACCGGCGTGCACACATTTTATAATGTGCCGCGTCCCTAGACTCAGATATCACGTCCAGGCCATTCGGCCGACTACACTATCATGGATATGATTGCGTCATATCCCTGGGCCGCGGCCGTACATCCGCCGCAGCCCACGAGGTTGCTTCTGTGCCGCCCTTCGTCGTATTCCCGCCTTTTGCTCTGCCACTGCTCTGCCGCCCTGCAGCTGGTTAGCCGCCCGGGCCGCCTCAGGCCGCTTCTGTGCCGCCCATCGTAGCCGCCCTTCGTCCTGCACCCTGCCTAGGCACCCGCCTACGGCCCCTGCTCATCATTCACCGCTTCAGCCTAGTTTACACGTGAGCGCATAATATACCTTGTCAATCAGAGCCCTTAGAGTCAATAGATTGCCTAAGTAACTAGTTAGGACTTAAAAAGCTATGTAACCTTTGTAGATCTGTTGATAACCTGTATTACCTGTATAATAAACCCTCATAACAAGAGACTTGTTTTAATTGGGAAATTGACTATAATCCACACCCTGAATGATTGGAGTTTCAAGCTTTGCCGCCGGCTTGTGCGGCGATGGCTATTTGTGTAACACACCTATAGTATATTATATGGCTTTAACAGTTATATAACACTGGCGCCGCCACTTGGGGCCTTTACTCACTTATAACTATCTAAGTTACGTTATATACCCGTATTTATATAACACTGGCGCCACAACCTGGATAGTCAATTACCCGATGGAATGTGTCTTTTCTTGTTATGTGTTACTGTAATATTCTTGTCTATTAATGTTTTTATCCACAGCTGTGTGTTATAATTCATTTCTGATTCGGGAGTGTTTGTTCCGTCGACCGGTACACATACGTAGTAATACGCGCTTTGTCCGCCGGGTTACGCATGTACGTAATGCGCAGTTCCAATTTCTAAATACGCAATAAACAAATACGAGAAATTACGGCGTAATAAACATTAAATGTGGTTGTTTCCGAGAGATAGATGTGTTATTTCAATTTTGGAATGCAATTTAATTGTTTCGTTATAAGAAATAATTTTTTTTGTCAGGTTAAGCTTTGCTTATCTGTTTCATTGTAATAAGTTGAAATAATTCAAATACTCAAAAGAACTTCCAAGTATTAATTCTCCGTCGGATTAAATTCAGTTATCGTTTTTTAATTCACATTATTAAATAAATAACGTATTGGTTGTTTTTAATTAAGATCCATAGACTTTACCGGTCGTTCCCATTATTAAACCATGGATCCTCACAATATTAGTAGAATTTTAAATTTTGTAAAGGCAACGGCGGTCATTACAATTAAAATCACTTTGCTCATCCGGTCTGAGAATAAATATCGTTAACAATTTCACTGTTAATAATATAACGACAAGGAATTATTATTATTAACTTGCCGCAAAAGTATTATAACAAAAAATAAATCATGGATCAGAATAAAAACTCGCAACAGAAAAATATTACACAGAAAATAAATGTTTGGTCAAAAATAAAACACGCTACGAGCAGTAACTTGAGATATCTTAATAAGTCAAGTCTATTAAAAATACCGACAAAGGATCCATTCCCGCGTCGCAACAGACAGTATTTACGCTTAATAATAATAATAATGAATTCGTCAAGCTCGCCGCGAAGCAGTAGTATGATATATTTTTTTGCAGTTAAAATACGTAATAATTATTGAATACTATTTCGTTCGCGTTCTTTTTTTAATAGTGAATAGTAGATGATATGGTGTCATTCGTTTTGTATAAACTCAAGGGCGTCATGAACCTTTGAGTGAATCTTGTGCCGGTTGACACAATAACCACGCTGTTTCTTTCGTCTTGTTCTCTATAAAGTTGGCTAACTAGGACGCTAGCAGACCTTCTAATAGGAATAATAATTTTTTTTTCTCGTAACTATAACTTGATTTGCAATAGAATATAACAATAAAAAATCAAATTCATTCATAACGTTTGTAATTATTGTGAAATAGAAGTTATTATAACTCAAATATCTTGTGTTATAAAAATTGTATAGATTAAATAATAAAAACCCTGTTATGTGGTTTTTGTTCGGACATTCTCTTGTATAGAAATTATGTCAAATGTTTTTTTGTATTTAATTGGTTACATACCAATTATTTGTTTTTTTCTGGAATTTTTTTTCTTTTCTCCTTCTTGCGTAGTGAATACGTGTCGTTATTTTTAAGGAAGTCAATCTCTGGAAATCGGATTATGTAGTTCTCGATTTTTAAATTAAAAAGACTCAAATAAGTCTTATATAACAAGAATGGAATTATCACACACAGTAGTTGTTGAGTGGTATGTAATATGTTGTAAATTATAATTGTGTAAATTGTTCCCTAACTAATTATTAATTGGTTATGGGTTGTGTATTGTAATTTCTTGTAAACACGTAATTGATTGCCTCGGTATCAATAAAAAAAAACCAGCGTGTAAAGTCCTTCATAAAGTTGAGACGAAATAAAATTGTGTAATTATATTATATGTTATGCCATGTCAATTATGGTATGATTTTTTTTTTGTTGTAAACACGTATTTGATTGCCTCGGTATCAATAAAAAGAAATAACGTGTAAAGTCCTTCATAAAGTCGTGACGAAATAAAATTGTGTAATTATATTATATGTTATGCCATGTCAATTATGGTATGATTTTTTTTTTGTTGTAAACACGTATTTGATTGCCTCGGTATCAATAAAAAGAAATAACGTGTAAAGTCCTTCATAAAGTCGTGACGAAATAAAATTGTGTAATTGTAAAATGTGTTACGCCATGTCAAGTGTGGTGTGTATGTTCTCATAGAAAGATGAATTATGATATACACCCGGTAAGAAGAAATAGTTTTTGTAAAGATAACGTAATTATGTCTTAGATTGGGAAATCTAAAATTGTTGGTCATTAAGGACAAATGGTGGTTGCATATTTATGTCATTTTGGGACATTATTGAATCTTAACCAAAGAATTGGGTTGATAATTGCACTTAAGGTCATTTTGGGTTTTGTCTGGTCATTTGGTGAGAACACTTTATGAGTGTTCTGAAAATTTTGTCGAACGTTTTCGTTACGACGTGCTGGTGTTTCTTGTTAACACCTGGTACAGCGCTGTACGGTTTACAGGTAGTAAATCGTTAAATGTTATAGGATGATATTAGCCTTATAATTAATTACATGGTAGGTCTTGGTAGCGTTGACCTGTATAATCAATATGCGATACGAGAGGATTGGTCTATATGCCTAAGAATTATTAGCAACCAGACAAACCATGACTAAATGAGAATATATTGTTAAAATCTTGAGTAAAATTTGTATGTTTTTTTTCCGTTTTTCAAAATTATCAATGGATAATAAGAAATAACATAACATGTGTATTGATACTTGTGTTGTATAGTGTCAAGAATTTCATTGTTAAAGACGCAAATATGGGTTGATTTCGATCAATCGCATGATATAATCAGCGTACACATTCCATAACAGGAATTTTGTGTATTAAAAAAAAAAACATGTATAGTTTATGAATTTCATTGTAAAAAACGCGAAATATGGGTTGATTTTGGTCAATCGCATAAGCGTATAATATTCTCTAACCAGAATATCATTTTGTATAACATTGTACAATTGTGAACATTGTTAATTGTTCTTCTTTTGTGGTTTGATGGAAAGTGTAGGCCTGGTGGTAAATTGTGTACATCCATTCGGTAATACCACATTGTATGCTACATTTGTTGTTTTGGTATTGTCTTTTTTTTGAGAAAAAAAAAGCAAGCCAGGTATATTCTTTTTGTTTGGAAAGAAGGTGATGAGTATTCTTTTCTGTTGGGAAGAAGGCCATGTGTATTTTTTTGTTTGGAAAAAAGTTGTGTATGTAAATCATAGCGTGTTTTGTATCGCGCCTTGGAGATCATTTCTGCAATTATTTTTGAAAGAGGTTTGGCAACCCTTGTTCAGTGTATTTGTTAGGGATTGTTCAACTTGGCTCTCAGGTAGTTAAATTTTTGTTTTGGCTCGTTAGGGAGTGTTTAAATCTTTGTGAAATGAGGTAGCTCTGTACCTCTCGTACGGCAAACAGGAGGACGTTGCCCTGCTTCAGCTACGTTGCCTGGGATCTTCTTTCGTCGACAAGGAGGGTAGTGTTATGGATCGCCCATAAAAACAAGCTAACTGCACAGTTAGGTACATTCTCACGCGTTACCGGAAATCGATCACGCACTGATTTCATGTTAAAACACCAATACATACACATACATCCGCGACATCGCGCCTGACATCAGTCACGTAGGCCACAAGGACCTACAACCAATCCGATATTGTAGAATATCCCTCCCACTTGCGCCCGACAAGGTCAAGGACTTGCGGCTAGCTGCCCACGCGCTCGGCCGCCAGTTGACCGCCGACCCCGCTGATCTCAACACAATGTATTAGTTCGGAGTTATCATTTACCGCCAAATCAGTGTCGCCGTAATGGGACCGGCGTGCACACATTTTATAATGTGCCGCGTCCCTAGACTCAGATATCACGTCCAGGCCATTCGGCCGACTACACTATCATGGATATGATTGCGTCGTATCCCGGGGCCGCGGCCGTACATCCGCCGCAGCCCACGAGGTTGCATCTGTGCCGCCCTTCGTCGTATTCCCGCCTTTTGCTCTGCCACTGCTCTGCCGCCCTGCAGCTGGTTAGCCGCCCTGGCCGCCTCAGGCCGCTTCTGTGCCGCCCTTCGTCGTATTCCCGCCCTCCCGCATCAGTTAGGCCGTGCTATGGCATCCGCCCATCGTAGCCGCCCTTCGTCCTGCACCCTGCCTGGCACCTGCCATGGCCCCTGCCGACCGTCTCACCGCATCCGCCGTAAATTACACGTGAGCGCATAATATACCTTGTCAATCAGAGCCCTTAGAGTCAATAGATTGCCTAAGTAACTAGTTAGGACTTAAAAAGCTATGTAACCTTCGTAGATCTGTTGATAACCTGTATTACCTGTATAATAAACCTTCATAACAAGAGACTTGTTTTAATTGGGAAATTGACTATAATCCACACCCTGAATGATTGGAGTTTCAAGCTTTGCCGCCGGCTTGTGCGGCGATGGCTATTCGTGTAACACACCTATAGTATATTATATGGCTTTAACAGTTATATAACATCGGATATTCGAAGTAAAGTTAGTAAAAATACGATATATATCCGCATAAATTGAAATTTCGCGTCCGATTTCCGTCGCGGTGATGAAATACGATATATTTACGCGTAAATCGAAATTACGCGGCCGAGTTTCGTCGCGGCCGACCCTTTAAATTCAGATATTTGGCGTAAACTCGTAAAACTACCACATATATCCGCGTAAAATGTATTTTCTCGGCCCTTTAAACTCGGATATTCGAAATAAATTTGAAAAAATACGACATTGCAGTGTAAATCGATTCAGATTTACAAAATAATAATACTAATTAGGACGATGTATAACCACGTAAAAATACATTTTTCGGCGTTTTACCGCCACGGCTGACTTTTAGATTCAGATTTACGAAATATTATGATTTATTTTCGCAAAAATCAAATTTTTTCGAATTACACGAACAAATTTTCGTGCGCGGACAAAAATAAATTTCGAAATACGAATTAACGAATTTCGAATTAAAAAAAATTTTGTATGAAAAAATTTTTCAGCGGAAATTTTTTTTGCGAAAATTTCGAATTACGCGTTTTTTCGAATTATCGGGGTTCGAATTAACGGGGTTCTACTGTATTACACACAATAAAGTTAAAGTGGTATTGATTTACCTACCAATGGACAGTGTCAGTAGGAGCCTCCTCCTAACTCTTCAATCTGTTTAATGTTGAGCGATGAATTGGTGAATATTGACGATTACTTTTATCCATTCAGTTATTTTCATTTCATTCACTTAAGATATCAATACTTATACTATGTTATATACTTTTTTTTTAAATTGACATAACACAAAACATGTATTTTTAAATGTAAATATGTAAGCTGTAAGTCTCTAACTTTAAGCCATAGTTGTAAATATGTATTTCATTAAGTCACTAGTTTCAAGTCAGTAGTTATAAGTCTTCGTCGTAAGTCACTAGCAATATGACTTAGATCTAAGTTTCTAAATTTTAATTGGAAGCCAATTTTTATTGATTTTTCACAAAAACAACTCTATATGAATCAGCCAAATATTATTATTATAATTGTCATCTATACCCACTGAAGGGATAAGCCATTTCATCCAACGTTTCTATTCTGATTGGTGGTCTCTCACCAGACATCTGTCAACATTCTATTTGGGGGCTCGATTCTCCAACCCAGGCCGCACGCAATCGCCGTTGAATGTATATACATTGTTCGACTTTCTTATTCTCGAGTCTTGTCGAAGATACATGCATACTTAGACGCCAAATGTCAAAAGTCATTCCACGCGAAAAATGAGAGGGTTGAACCAGTCGACACTGACTTGTCTTCGATAGCTGTCAAAATCTAGTCTATTGTATCCTAACCTAAGATCCTTTCCCGTGCGCTCTTCGAAGGACAAATTTGTTTTAAGGTCCAATATAATAACTGATTTACCGGCGATGTTGGCTGCAATACATATTAGAAGCAGCTGCTTTGAGACCAACAAGAACATTCCGCCAGAGGCTCGATTCTTTCGATAATTTGGCAGATCAAGACTTTATCAGGAATTTTAGGCTTAACAAACCCTTGGTACATCGGCTGGTAGTCATTGTGTCTCCAAATGTCGAAACTAAGGTGTGTACAAAAATGACACGTTGACGTTTTGTTTTTGACATTTCAAACTATCACCATAGAAACCTCAAAAACATCAGAAACATAGACAATATCAAATACTTTAAACTTCGTTTCACTTATACCAAAAGGAATTAAAAAAAGCAACTAATCGGTATTAATAATACGACAGATATAATTTTTTGTTCTCGCCATCGGAGCCATGTAGCTTTATTTTCCCCGACACACCGCTTGGACAGTAGAGAAGATGTTTTATCTCCCTGGAAAGAGTAAACGTGTAATATATCAGTTAGAAAAATCTCCAACAAACAACGATGATACTAACACTCGATTTGGTCGATTGACACATGTAGAACAGCCATAATATTTTGACATAGAAAAAAATTGTCCAGACAACGGATAAGAAGTATTCAACCCTTCGACATTTGAGAAAACATAGAAATGAAATATTCAACAAAGTTCGTCGAGAAGACGGGTAATTTTTCATTCATAGATGGCGCATAATAATAATAATAATAATAATAAGTGCTTTATTATCTTTTCTTTTGTAACAAATAGATATACTGATATCCTCACTGGGGTGCTGAGGATTTCATTTACATATTATGTATAATTTAATTATAAGAAAGTTAATATAACTACAAAGTTATATATGAATTTAATTATGAACATATATCATGCAGTATAATTTTTTTTTTTTTTTAAATCATTTTAAAATAAGTAAGATAGTGTTTTTTGGTATAGTTCAGTTGATTCTGTTTTAGCCTGTGTTTGTTATTAGTAAATTTTCTATTTCAGATCTCCCTATATTAAGTATCCAGCTTTTTATTTGTGATTTAAATATTAAAATGTTGAGGTTTTTGAGTGAGAGTGGTAGTTTATTGTAGAGTTTAATATGTACTATGATATAAGAAGCTTTTTTGCCCAAAAGTTGTATGTATTAGTAGTTATTTGTTGGATAAGTTTTTGACCATGAGATCTAGTGTTTCTATTGTACGTGTTTGATGTTATTTCTTGGGTTTTGTACTTATGAATGTAAATGAGTATAGTTTTAGAATATAGTTGTTTAATTGACATGATGTTAAGATTGGTGAAGATTTCGTCAGTGCTAGTTCTTACAGGAACTTTCAGTATAATTTTCATGATGGCTTTTCGAGTTTTAATTAGTGGATTTAGTATATTTTTATTTGCACTGCCCCATCCGATAATACCGTATTCTAACAGTGATTGGCAGAGAGCCATGTAGATTTTGATTAAGTCTTTTTTAATGAGCACATTCCTGATAGTTTTGAAAAAAATAACTTAATTTTTTAATTTTATTATCTAAATAGCTAATGTGATTGGTCCATTTTAAATTTCCATCTATTTTTAGACCCAGATACGTTATATGGTCAACGTTTTCTAATGATGGACAATTACAATGCTCATTTAAGTGATGCGGGCTATGAATTTTCAAGTTTAGGTTTTCTTCAGAGTATTTTGTATTTTTTTATTTTGAAAGTAATGAATTTGGTTTTATTAGCATTTAGTGTAAGTGAATGGTAGTCTAGCCATTTTTTAATCCTGTTTAGTGTGTCTTCTGTTTTCTTAAATGTTTCTGTCCAATTATTCCCATTTATAAGGAGAACAGTATCATCCGCAAAACTGATGATTTCTCCGTCACATTCTATGTGGCATAGATCATTAATGTAAATTAGGAACAGAACCGGACCCAGAATACTTCCTTGAGGCACCCCAAATTTGACATCAATACACTCACTGGTTATGTTGTTAAGTTTCACAGTTTGCAAAGAATATGCACGTGAAATTTTGGACATGGTAAACTTTCTAAACTTTCATCAACATAATTTTATATATAACAGTAACAATCGCTTATTAGACTTAGCTTTATCAAACTATCCTAAAATGTCTGTTGAACTCTCAAATGATCCACTTCTACCTATAGATAATCATCATCCTCCCCTATACATTAAATTAAATATGACATGTGATAATGAAAGGAAACCTTAACAAAGCGTCCTAAACTTTAAACGAGCCGACTTCGACTCAATTAACTGCCATCTCTCAAATACAGACTGGTCTTTTTTATCCGATGAAAGCGTTGATGAATCATTAGATAAACTTTATATATATTTTTCTAATACTATTGAATCCTATGTACCTTTTTACACACCGAGAAGCTATACCTACCCGGTTTGGTTTTCATCAGAGCTTACAGCCTCTCTTCACCAAAAAAAGAGTCAACACAAAAAATTCAAACAAAGTAAATCCATAAATGATTATATCATCTTTAGCGAAACTAGGAAAAAATGTAAAGATCTTTCCAAACAATGTTACAAAATGTACATAACCTCTGTCGAGGACACTGTCTTTAAATCCAAAAACCTTTGGAAATTTCTTAAAAAAATGAACAATGAAAACACAGACTACCCGCCAATAATGCAAATGAATGGAATCAGTGCAAACAATACACAGGATATTGTAAACCTTTTTTCGGACTTCTTCAAAAATGTATATGATGAAGACACTCCAGATGGTAAAATACCCGAATACAAATTTAATATGACCACAAACTTAACAAACTGCCAAATCACACAAAAGTGTTGCGAACAAAAATTACTTTCCTTAGACACTGACAAATCCACTGGCCCAGACAACATTCCACCAATATTCCTCAAAAAATGCTCTAATACATTATCTAAACCACTCATATTACTATTTAACCGTCTCTTGTCCCTTGGATATTTTCCAGACCGCTGGAAATCTAGCTTCATTACACCGATCTACAAAAAAGGAGACGATACTGACATAGCTAATTATCGCCCCATTTGTATACAGTCAGTACTGCCAAAGCTTTTTGAATCATTGGTCCTTGATGAAATCTATCCCAAATTAATAAAATGAATTAATCAAAAACAGCACAGTTTTATCAAAGGAAAATCCACCGCAACTAACTTAACGGTATTTCAAAACTTCATTATACAATCATTTGCAGAAAATAAACAAGTCGACTGTATATATACAGACTTTTCGAAGGCATTCGACAAAGTATCCCATAAACTACTAATCCAAAAACTATTTGCTCTAGGAATAAGAGATAACATGCTAAAATGGTTTAGTAGCTATTTGTCAAATCGTAAACTGTTCGTTAAAATAAAATCTTGGATGTCGAAAGCTTTCCGGGCTACCAGTGGCCTACCGCAAGGTAGTCACCTTGGCCCGGTTTTGTTCCTCATTTTCATCAATGATATAACCAATTGCTTCAACAATGTCGAGGTATTGCTCTTTGCAGATGACATCAAACTATACAAGAAAATAACTGACATAAATCATTGCCATATACTACAGTCAAATATTAGTAAGTTTAGAGATTGGTGCGTTCAAAATAATTTATTTTTAAATGTAGTAAAGTGTAAAACCTTGACTTTCTTCAGAAACAAAAATCCTGTTTTATTCGAATATTCCATCAATAACATAGCTTTAGAAAGAGTCACGGAAATGAGAGATCTTGGAATTATTTTGGACGAAAAACTAAGTTTCACCAATCATATCCATCAAATTGTGAACAAAGGTATGAAAACACTAGGCTTCGTATTAAGAACAACTAAAAACTTTAATTCTTTACAAGCCATTAAACTATTATACGTATCTCTAGTATAACTCAGTAGTTTGGTCTCCATCTTACAAAATTCACATTAACAACATTGAGCGAATACAAAAAAAATTTCTACATTTTATAAATTTTAAATTAAATATCCCTGTCGAAGACTTAAAATACAATTTCTTATTAAATACTCTAAAAATACATACATTCGAAGATAGACGTAAAATAAACGATTTAACGTTCTTATTCAAAATACTTAACTCTAAATTCGACTGTTGTGAACTCCTGCCACTTATAAACATACATACACCCACAGTAACAACATGACAAAATACAATAATAATATTAAATATCAATATTTTTCAAAATCATAAATGCAAAAAGTTGTCTTTATTGTCATTAAGATGAATCAAATGATTGTTTATTTTTAAATGCGTGTATAAATGCGTGTAAAAACCGGTAGTCGTAGGTAAATATTTACCCATTTATTTCAACAATACTCCTAAACACATCATGTAAACCTACAAATAGCTGTAATTTTCTGTTTTTGTTTCTTGTGTTTGTATGACTTGTTGCATAGCTTTTATCAAATTAATTTTATTCTCATTTTTTATGTTTCAAAGTATCTGTCAAATTAAAATTATACTACCCACCATGTAAAAGCCCTCTGGGCGTTAAATAAATAAATAAATATCAGTTCATTATCAGTGATCCCTATGTTCTCTAGTTTTTCAAAAAGATGTGAGTGATTTATTGTGTCGAAGGCTTTAGAAAGGTCGAGAAATACTCCAATGCATTTTTTGTGTGAATCTAGAGAATTTTTAATATATTCAATTACTAAGGCTATGGCTTTGGATGTTCCTAGATGTTTTCTGAAACCAAATTGTTTTGGTGATAATAGTTTATTTGATTCTAGGTAATCGACGAGTTGAGTTTTAACTGTTATTTCTAAGATTTTAGATAATGTGTTCAGAATTGTGATTGGTCTGTAGTTATTGATATCTGTACGATTTCCTGATTTAAAGATTGGTGTAATAGTCCCTATTTTGAGTTGTGATGGAAATCTGCTTTCCGTATTAGATTTGTTTATTAGAAAGAGTATCGGTTCGGTAATTTCATCTTGTATAAATTTTAATGTTTTCATTGTGATTTCATCACTACCAGATGAAGATGTTGGTTTGAATTTAGAAAATATTAGTGTTAGTTCTTGTTTAGTGATTTGTTTTAGAGCAAATTTAAACCTTTGTGGATTTGGGTGTTTGTTTATTTTCGGGTTATAGTGTTGGGGTTTGTTTATTTTATTCACTAAGTTCAAACCTATGTTTGCAAAAAAGTTGTTTGTGTAGTTAATTAGTTTATGTACGTTTTTGTTGAGCGAGAGTGTACCGTTCTCTGTGTTGATTTCTTCCAATGGGTTTGCTTTGTTTTGATTTGTGTAGGTGATTTCTTTAATTATTTGCCAGATAAGTTTTGGATTATTATTGGATTGATGTATTTTAGATCTGTAGTAATTTTGTTTGGCCGATTTAGTAAGATTGGAGCAGATGTTTCTATAATTTTTGTAAAATAGTTTTAAGGAAAGGTCGTATGGATAGTTTTTTACTTGCTGATGGATCTTGTCTCTTTTTCTTATACATTTTAGTAGGCCAGGTGTGATCCATGCTTTTTTGATAATTTTATTTTGTGAATATGTGTTTTTATCGAGATGTGGTTATGTATTTTTAATTGCAATAGTTTAATAAATAATTTCCAAGCATCTTCAAGGTCTTCAGCTTTATATATTAATTCCCAGGTTTCAGTTTGTAGTGATTTTTTTAGTTCGTTTTGAATCGATCAAGTTTTTTTAATTTTAAATGATAAGAGAAATAACACACGTACATACGTTCCTACATTCAATTCAATAAAGTTTTATAAACTTCCCCGGGGGGTCTAGTACGATCTAATTGAAATTAACAATATTGGATCGATAGGCTCAACTACCGACGATTTTATATTGATTTCCCTAGCACGGTCGATAGTCGAACCGATATTGTGATGAAATAAATCAGAAATCATTATACGGTAGCAATACCGGCGAATGTGTTTATGGATTAATATTCCTAAACGGCAAACAAATTAGTCATAACTAGGATATTTTAACAACTTTCGTTTCTCCAAGCTGGAACGGAATCAATTGATCGCGTCCTAGATTAATTAATTTAATCTATGGATTGCGTATACAATTTAAATCAATTGTGAGACCTTTGTTAGTTCACCTCCATTCATTTATAAGCCAGTTATTTTGCATAACGAACAATATTATTCAAAAAGTTGTGCATATTGACAGTTAACCGAAGTTTAACTGACACCTTGGAGGCCGTGCTAAAAGCGGCAGCTTTTTTCTACCGACTCTCTGGTTCATATGCTGACCGTGCTCGCAAATATCGCTTACTGACCATACATGATGAATTTAGTCAATAACTTATTGATGTAGGGTTTTAACGATCGACCGTGCTATATATTCCAGGGCTTATCAACTTGATACTAATAATTCCATGAGGAAGCATACTTTTAATGTATTCTTATCTTAGCTTGAAATGAAACAGCCTCCTTTGCATATAAAGTGGTGTCTGTCACATTACCTAAACCAGTATTGCTTCATGGCTCATAATTAAAACCCAATCCAAACAATATTACACACACTGTCAATGTTATATTGTCCTAATCTAAAATACACAGCAGTTTAAATTGTAGAAATTGACTATGAGACATTTGGGAGAGTGAAACGCAAAGTGTGATGCTTTAGCTTCAATGTTAATCTGGTTACACAATACACATATTGCAATAAATATACTCTTTATCTGATCGTACAATGTCAGAAGCAAACAGCAGTTTTATGGCGTGCTTATATGATAATACTTTTATGATTGGTTGCTACAAAACATTTTACTAGAAGATGCCTTACTAAATAAATATTTTGGGTGACATACTGACTAGTGATGAGAGGTTCAGGAGCGAGTCACACAATTGAGGTAGCTCTTTTTGACAGGCCGTATTCGTACGACTCCCAGTAGACTGTATCACGGCTCAATTGAACGTTTACTCTTTTTTATCACGAGATATTTTAGAAAAATAGCACCATTCAAATTATCATTCAATATTACATGCTCAGAGACGTGAACAATGTCTGACAGTCCAACATCTGGACCTGGACATATGTACCTAGCATCTTATTTTACTTGTGGTTCGTGGTGGCGTATAGATTCATATGCTGGGAGCTTCGAGCCGCATTGCGGGAGCGGTACCGGAACGGCGAGTACAGTATGCTCATTGCTCATACGCTCTGAGCTCACAGCTCCCGTTCAATTGAATCGACCCTTTGAGCCGTACGAAAATATTGAGCTGGTACCGGGGCTCCCGCTCTTCATAAAATGAGTCATGACCCATCGCTAATACTGACATCAATCACTAATACAAACTAGTTAAGTCCCCGGCATTGCTCGGGCTTTACACAAAGTTTTTAAAAATCTTTGCACATCGTAATTTTCCTCTTATTTTGACCTTCATCTTGTTTTGAAGGTCAATTGTTGAAAATTTCATCAATCCGAATCCACGCCTCCGCCACAGATACTCTTTTTTATTTAAATATAAAGATTGAACAATTATTGTTCAGATATAATCTTGAGCAAATGATGGCACCGTCAAGTGAATCATATACTTGTAACGAAATAACACTAAAGCAGGAAAAAGTGTTTGCCAAAACAGAGTAGTAGTCTTGCGTTTGATCCTCTCTAGTTACCCCCCCAATTGGTTTACAGCTGAATTCTGCGGATTTTTTGATTTCTAGATGGGTTGGTGTTGCATACAGAAAAATGAAATTGGCAATTCCCATCATGACCACCAACCCACCGGGAATACATGTTTAGCTCATTTTTGAAGATTAACACGGTAGTAACCGCAGAACCTAGAAAAAAATATGCTGAGAGGAATAAAATGACTGAAATATGCATTCCTAAAAAAAGGCTCAAAATATTCAAAACGCAAATGCTTTTTGTAATCCAATGTCTAGTAATTATAATTGGTATTTCAGGGTCCAACCAGACGATGGACGTGTCGGCCCTGCAGCGTATGATTGCTGAGGACGTGGGGGCGGGGCGGATGCCACTGATGGTGCTGGCCGATGCAGGAACAGCCATCGTGGGCCACTGCGACAACATCTCCCGCCTGCATGACCTGTGCCGCCTGCACGACTGCTGGCTACACCTGCGCGGCAACACGCTTGCCGCCCTCGCCATCACCAATGGAAATACCACTATTGTAAGATATTAGTACATACCCCGGCATTATGGGTTCAATCTTCTGCTAGCCATCTCCACTATTATTGGAAATAGGAGGAATTCAATTCATTTCAGTTTGTCTCACTTAAAAATAATACAAACTAGAAATAATAATGTTGTTAAAAGTTTTTTTTTTTTTTTTAGTCATTTTAAATACATGTAGGATAACGATAGATTTTTTAAAGTCATTTTAATTACATGTAGGATAACGAAAGATTTTTTAAATATTTATGCTGAGGGATCAGTAGGATTTATAGGGCCTGTTAGGAGTTCTACCGAGCCGAACCCTCTGATATGAAAATATCTGGAGTCGGTGAATTTTTTTCCCATTTGATCTCTGGTGAGTTGACGTGTTGTTCTTGTATTGTTTTGTATTTATTTTGCTTATATAATGCACTTGCATAATGTTGGTTGACTAGATGATCATTTGTGGAAAAGTATGTGTAAGGGTTTAGTTTTTCCTATGGGGAAGATTTAACCTGGACATAAAATCGGAAAAGATAAATTATTCCAATAGTTGTTAGTACCAGTCCTCGCTCTCTTCTAACCTTTTCTTTTAAAATGTCTTTTATTATGGAATGTGGCATTTCTTTTTACAGCTAAATGGATATTTAAAGTAGCGTTCACATATTTTTTAACCAGGGTAGGCAGTAGGAAAAACATTGAATTAATTGACATTACTTACCTCAGTCTTAGAAAGTTTTCGCTAAGAATGGCTAAGCTGCTAGCTTTTGGGATTACAGCCACATCAAATATCCAAATAACCACTTCATTTATTCATATTACAATCCAAATTACTGGATATATAAATTTTACGTTTTTCCATAGAAATCCAATATAATAAGATAATCATTTTGTTTGTAAAGTTGTACTAATTAATAGAAGTAACAACAGATGGCACTGATTGCTACATTTGTGATTTGTACCAATAGGCACAACCTTTTTCCACACTATCACAAACGAGTCTTCCCATTAAATGCGCATTTCGCACACACATACTTTTTTGTGTATAATACAGTCAACATTTGAATATTACACATGCGTCATTTTGCGTACTTAGTTCCTGCTTTTGACATGATATATTATATAGTAAGGCGGTCGGAAGCATGTAGATTCGTAGATGGAACTTAGCACATATTTTTGAAAGGGTAGATTGATTTATTGCAATTAATTAAAACGTTTTTATATTATTTCTTGAGTAACGTAGGGTAGGCAGTACTTATGCGTCTATAAATAATGCACGCCTTTGCATGTGGTGCAACGAGCTGAAATCAGTTAGGTTTACGAAAAATTTTGTAACAGAAGTTTTTGTGTTATTTTTTTTTACGCCAGAACTTGCAGTTTTTTTATAATGGAAAAGGGTAAATTTCGCATTACACTGTTAAACTTTTTCTATTACTGGATATTGAATTACTTTGGATTTAGATAACCAAGGAAAATACACAATTTTGAAATGCAGATTGAATAAGTAATTTGTATTAGAGTGCACTGGCAAATAATGCTTTTCATTTTGCATAGCTTGACATTTTTACTGTCATCATATCATTATTATGTTATCAACCTGTATACACTTTTATGAAATGCTTTGTAAATGTGCCAAGTACACATCAACGAGATAAATTCTTTATTCATTCTTAATTAAAGATCGCATTTGTTGAATGTTTAATCACACCTAAGGCTTTTCTTCTGACAACTTTAAATATTATAAAGGCCACTTTCAACCATCAAAACTTGGCAAATGCTAATTTGAATTTAATAGACTTTTCACTCAAAAGTCAAAATATTCAAGATGGCGCTGATCGTTTATTTACAACAATGTCAAATATGACGGTCATTCACACAACTGGCTCTAACTATTTTCATTGTATACTTGATGATTTTGACTCGGCCATAAGTGCAGCCGATTAAAATCTAGCCGACTAAAATCTATCCAAAGTAACAATGATAGTTCAACGCTTGGCACCGTGTAGATTTCATGCAAGTTTTCAGCTCAGCTTTCGTTGGTCATCTTGCATTTTAGTCAAATTTTAATACAGCGGCTCACTCAGTTTGTATTGAATTATTTTAAGGTTTCTTTTAATAATATTTTAAATGCTTTTGTTTCTTTCAGCCTCCCAGAATTTCCGACTCAGTTACATTGCCTCTGGGGACGTGGCTTGGTATTCCTGGCCTTCCAAATGTTGTATCCTTTATGTGAGAATTCAATACAAATTTTAATAGATATGTGTACACGTTCGTCTTTAATATGGGTACTGTTCTTTGGGCGAACCTAGACTGTGCCAAAGCCTCACACCAACTGAAAAAAGAATGTGACTTAGGAGAATGTCAATAGAAGTGATGAAATTGTATTAGTAAGTATTTTACAGTATCTGATATTGTAAAATATCTATTCACTTTCTGTGATACTGGGGTTGCTGTTGTGTGCTGGGTAAAGTTGCTGGGGGTTAACTTAAGGAGATAGACATATACCATCACAGACTTCTCTGTAGGCCTTTTCAAGATATACAATTCCTTAGAATGTAATATGTTTTTTACAACGTGTTTACAAAACATTGACTTTTCTCTACTTTCTATAAGTATAATACATATACATGTATTATATATATAAACCTTCCGGAAGAAATTCTCTAAATGATAGTGAAAACCCTATCACATTCTGTTGCGTAGAAGAACTAAGCGCACAAACAGACAGACAAGGATAGCGACTATAGTTTATACCATTTAAAGATTAACTTATTTTAAATTTTGATGGAATAAAGATGTGCTGTTTGCAAGCAATGCAATATCTCCTTAACCAGCAAGTAGACCCTGTACCGCCTACTGGACTCGGGAGCGGGTGCGCGGGGCCGGGAGGGTGCCCTGCCACTGCTGGCCGGGCTAACGTCGGACCACTCGGCGCGGCGGTTGGGCGCCCTGCCGCTGTGGACGGCCCTGAAGGCGGCGGGCCGAGACGCCGTTGTCACGCGCATCACCGCCGCCTTCAACAGCGTCTGGCTCGTCTGGAATGAAGTTGCCAAGATGCCCTGCATCAGGATATTGGTAACTATTCTATTATAATCAAATCATGTTACGGTCTTACAAATAAATGAAGGACGCTGCAATCGTTAAAATAGTTTTTGATAGCAACACCAAGATGATTAAAAAAAAGATAGGCAAAAGTTATTGCACCAATATCAGTTCCGCATTGGATCTGTGCTGCCTCGCTTCTTTTCACTAGCTTATCCGTGGCGAGATAAAGCAGAAAATACATGGATACTACATCAAATTCTCTTTTCTATTCATTGAAATATAAGGACTTGATATTTCTATATAAAATTCTAAATTATGCATTTGATAGTCCAGAATTGATAGCTTGCATTGATAAGCTTTCTGATTCCACTAAGTAATACTAGAAGCCCTTATTCCAGTGCATAAACTCTAGGATTAACTACCATATGTATTCCTTTTTGCCCAGAATACTCATGGAGGGAAATAATTATATGGAATCAGTGGACTTCTTCAATTTATCACTAAACGAATACAAAATGAGGCAGTTCAGTTATGTGTAATAAATACTGTATAATTTTTAAATTATAAATTAAATAAATAAAGTAAATTAAAATTTCGCAGCTGATCTTCGTCGCGGCCGGCCCTGTAAGTTCAGATATTTAGTGTAAATTAGTAAAAATACGACATATTTAAGTAAATTCATAATAATACGATATATCTACGCGTAAATCGATAGTTCACCGCCGATTTCCATAGCGACCGACCCTTTAAATTCAGATATTTGGTGTAAATACGTAAAAATACAACATATTTCCGCGTAAAACGAATTTTCTAAGTCCTTCAAACTTGGATATTTGAAAGAAAATTCACTCAATTCAGATATTCCAGTGTAAATCGATTCAGATTTACAAAATAATATTACTAATTAGGACGATGTGACGATGGACAACCATGTAAAAATACATTTTTCTGCGTTTTACCACCACGGCTTTCAGATTCAGATATCCAAAATTTTATGATTTATTTTCGCAAAAGTTGAATTATTTCGAATTATAAGAAAAAAATCGTAGGCAGACAAAAATAAATTTCGAATTACGAATTAACAAATTTCTAATTAAAAAATTTTCCCAGTATATTTTTTTGGACAAAATTTCAAATTACGCGTTTTTTTTTAATTATCGGGGTTTGAATTAACGGGGTTCTATTGTATTCATATGTAAAAGCCCCTAGAAAGGGCGTTAATAAATAACGATTGTTGATCATTTTTCATGTATTTTTCGCCCGCCATGCTCGGGCGTATAATTATTTTTCATAACGGAAGGTATTTCAACTGCTAGATAATGTATATTATTAGAATTATTATCTGAATGTTGTACTTTATTTGCAGAGTAAACAGCCTGGGGGGGAAGGAGGCGCCTACTCCATCACCGACCTGACTACCAAACCTCTGAACACAACGGTAATTTTTTATTCAGTGATCCCGTACACCTACAATAGAGTTGTGCCAAATACCCTTATTTTCTACAACCGCCATAACAACAACAACCGTATAAAATTGCAAAGCCTGAAATTATATCTTTACCACGCACAATGGATACAAATCGTGCGCAGCCTTACGTCATCCAGCATCACATTTTCATAAGATTTCTTAATATTATAAATAGAAATGAATGTAAATAAGGAAATCATTAATCAGGGTGGCCACAGACCTGGAAAACCGGAAAAACCGGGAATTATCAGGGAATTTTACCGAACCGGGAATTATCAGGGAAATGTCAGGGAATTTCAAAATATTCTTAAAATATCAGGGAATTCCAAAAATAAAACGAAATTCGTTATTTACGATTTGTGAAGTCCCAAAGTTGTGTTTTATTACTTTTACTTGCGGCGTGTGTAACAAAAGATATGCCGACAAAGACAAACTAGATAAGTAGGTATTTTTTTATTATTATTTTCGTAAATAGCCCTTGCAACACAATCATGTCGTAAACCACCCGCCTTGGTTTTTCCCCTATACTATGTAGGTGCGAAATCTGTAAAGAAAAAGCTAGCAATGTTACAACAAAGTGTCAAAGGGGTCGGACACCCAGTACGGTCGTAATAAAATTTAAAGATCATCATTATCAACATTTTTACAAAGTGTCAATACAGTAGAACCTCGTTAATTCGAAATCCACGGGACATCAAAAATCAAATTTCGAATTAACGAATTTCCACGTAATTCGAATTTTTATGAAACAAAAAAAATACGCCGAAAATCGATTTTCTCGGCCGCCTCTTCAAATCCAGGTGGTATTTTAGTTGTAAATTCGTATTAATACCAATTATTTCTTTATTTTCGCGGCCGATTACCGTAGCGGCGGGCCCTTTAAATTCAGATATTCGCAATAAATTCGTAAAAATGCTATATATTTACGCGTAAACCGATATTTCGCTGCCGATTTCGGTCGCGGCCTGCCCTTTAAATTGAGATATTCGTAAAAATACGATATATTTCCGCGGAAATCGAGATTTGGCTGTAATTTTCCGTCGCGGCCGGCCCTTTATTTCAAATATCTGAATTTAAATTCGTAAAAATACGATATATTTCCGCGTTAAACGAGCATTCGCGGCCGTATTCCGTCGCGGCCGGCTCTTTAAATGCAGATATTCGAAATAAATTCGAAAAAATACGATATATTGCCGTCTAAATCGAGAATGCGCGGCCGATTTCCGTCGAATACGATATATTTCCGTGTAAATCGAGAATGCGCGGCCGATTTCCGTCGCGGCCGACCCTTTAAATTAAGATATTTGATGTAAATTCGTAAAAATATGAAATATTTCCGCGTAAATCGAATTTTATCGGCAGTTTTTCGTCGCGGCCGGCCTTTTAAGTTCAGATATTTGAAGTAAATTCGTAAAAATATGTCATATTTCGGCGTGATTTCCGTCGCGCCGTATTTTTTAACTCGGATATTCGAAGTAAAGTTAGTAAAAATACGATATATTTCCGCGTAAATTGAAATTTCGCGTCCGAGTTTCGTCGCGGCCGACCCTTTAAATACAGATATTTGGTGTAAACTCGTAAAACTACGACATATATCCGCGTAAAACGTATTTTCTCGGCCCTTCAAACTCGGATATTCGAAATAAATTTGAAAAAATACAACATTCCAGTGTAAATCGATTCAGATTTACAAAATAATAATACTAATTAGGACGATGTATAACCACGTAAAAATACATTTTTCGGCGTTTTACCGCCACGGCTGACTTTAAGATTCAGATTTACGAAATATTATGATTTATTTTCGCAAAAAAAATTTTTTTCGAATTTTACGAACAAATTTTCGTGCGCGGACAAAAATAAATTTCGAATTACGAATTTCGAATTAAAAAAAATTTTGTATAAAAAAATTTTTCTGCGGAAATTTTTTTGGCGAAAATTTCGAATTACGCGTTTTTTTCGAATTATCGGGGTTCTACTGTACTTACTTTTGTTTATTTATCTATTTTTGTCTAGTCTTTTCATTTGTACACAAATTGTCTTCAGGCGAAATATCATAAATTTGTAATAAGTGTATTTTGTTTTGAATAGATCATTGTGGTGCAAGGAAATAATAAATGCTTTAGATGACGGAATTCCCTTTATTTATGTATCTGTTCTAATTTTCTGGCGTAGATGAAAATCGTGTTTCAAAAATAAAATTTTCAACGATATGTCCTTATACCAAATAAAACATATCAGGGAAAAATATAGAAACTGCCCTGGAAAACCTGGAATTATCAGGGAATTTTGAAATCCGTTTTTTGTGGCCACCCTGTTAATCTTTGTCGCTATTGATTTATGAGATTGAAGATTATTGGGGCCAATATCACTCTCCAATTTGCTTCAATACTCGACCCTGAACTCTGATGGGATCATTCATGATGATGGTAATTGTTCAGTTATAGATCCTTTTCCTCACTCCTGCAACCCTTGTTCGCATTAAGGCTGCAAATCCGGAAACTCGTCCTTCCGCGAACTAGAGGAGGCACTGGCAAGTCCAAACAGCATGCGGTGTGCATTTATTTATTTTCAGGAACATAAATATTAATTTAATATACAGCGGAGGATGGAAAACAAACAGACCAATTATAAATGTTCACATATGGTTGAATTCGTAATATACAACTTAGTGAATGTAGACTAAAATATAAAAAGCCGAACTAAGTAACCAAGTATAAAAATGGAGGTAGAACAAATGTAATAAAAGTATATAATGCATTATACAAGAATATGTGTTTATAAGTATACAGGATGGATAGAGTGGGAAATAGGTTTTGGCGTTGGAGTGGGATGGGGGAGGAAAGGGATGAGGGAATATTGCCGTGCAACTGAAATTGAATAATAATAAAATGTGATACAATAAGTTCTGTAATGATAGTAACTATAGTACATTATTATATTGCACCCGAAGCCTTTCCATGGTTCTAGTTGTGTAGTTGGCCCAGAGCTGGAACGTGTACAGGTTAGTATAGAAGGCTGAGAAGAGCGTGCTTTTCACCTGTGAGCTGCAGTTACTACAGTTACTTAGTGCTGACCTCTGCTTGTCGATGTTGTCATCCGTTAACTTGTTGGTCAGCTATTCTTTGAAAACCACTTATACTATAAATATACCATTTTGATAATTACATAAAAACAAGTGAGCAATTACGATACAGGCGCAGTCAGGTATCCCAAGGATCAAGTCACCGCAAAAGGCTTGATTGTTTGTATTTTAGTTTTCATTCAAACTGTAGATAAAGTAACTAAAAATGTACCCATAAAACCAACCGCTAACACTTCAGAGAATTTCATAAAATAATTCTTTGCAGGATTTCTATTTTTACAAATATTTATTATATTTCAGACGATTTTCGAAGTAGCAGTATCCTGTGTAGTATTCCAATTTATTCCCGAAGTGCCTGAGGGAACGGTTCTGGGAAGAGTGCCCGCCTACTACGATAAGCTTAACTCCTGGTTGGGACAAATACTGCAACGTGACACTGATCAGGTAAAACATTCACACTCTTTATGCTAAAGGAATCCTAGACGGAAAATTTAGTGCACGTCCACAGTGAACATTCGGCGACTTGTGCGAGTGATGACGCGGTGGAGGGAGCTTGTAACTGGGTGGTTGCAAAGCATGGATGAGGATTTGCTAATTTTATTCGACAGTCTGCTATTGCATTTGAAGGAGTTAAATACAAAAGATGGTGTGCATGATATAAATAAAAATATAGAGTTAAAAGATAAATTTTTACTTTATATAAAGAACTAAGATTGTATCCTACCAAATTTTCCGAGTATACTCGGATGGCTGCGTCAACTTTTGACTACATTTTGAGTAAAGGTTCGCCTAAACCTGATAAAAACTTTTGCATATTGATGGACATTATAGAGCGCATACGCCAGGTGACAAGACCAACCTGGTTTGTTTCCCCCGCCAGTAGAGATATGTCGCGCTCTAGCTAGGCCTGTCAGTGTTGCCGCAACGAGCGGATAGAACCTCCTTGCGCCCGCTACATTCTAGTGAATGCAATCACTGCGGATGCAATCGGCGATTTCATAAGTTTGATATTTGGCACCTGCCATGGCCACCGCGCTATCTCCTCACTCTGGACGCACACTTTAACTGAGCGCACGGATATTATGCCCAGCTATAGACTAAAGCATGCTACAAATTAGTTTCCTACGCAGGGCAATTCCCACTTTTTTATTGTTTAATAATTTAACCGAATGCCAAATGAATTGATGCTGTTTTACTCATTATTTTATAGCGGATGGGTAAATTGAAACCTTGTCCAAGCTTATTTAAATTTATTGTCATGGCACTTGCACTGCACTAACCTAAGTTGTGTCAAATTGCAGATAATGATAGAGATATGCGAGTCGGAGACGTACGGCGTGGTGCTGCGTTACTGCGGGCTGGAGGCGCCGGCTGACGTGTGGGCGCAGGAGGAGCGCGCCGCTATGACTGAGCGCCTCGAAGGCCTCTCCTTGTGTCTGGAGCAGCAGCTTGATATTCTCATGGCCACTGTGCAGCACAAGGAGACCTTCCAGCGCCTGCTGGAGGCCAGTCCCACGCTGCGTCTGGTAGACATGCCCGGTTGGGCGGGCCTGGGGGGGGTTCGCTACGTGCCCCAGGGTTGGGAGGCCCTGCTCACGGACCAGACCAAAGAGGAGCTTAACTCCCTCAACATGTCGCTAGTGGAGAGCTTGAGAGCCACTGACGCCGCTTTCTCGCTGGGCGAGGGGACAGACGGAATGGCCTGCGTCAGGTTGGTATTAAAAAAAATATATGTACTATATGTTCACTTCAACCAATCCTAGCAGCAAGGATCGAGGGTCGGCAGAGACGAGGCACACATGCCTTGCTTTATGCTTCATAAGGAATCTTCGGCATGACCTGAATCAAATATTTGATTCACAATCGTGTGCCAAGTCTTTCTGGGGCGCCTTGATTACTTCTTCCATTTGCTTGCAAGCCATATAATCCCCTGACACTCATTTCTCTGTATATTTTGTAATTGTTTTTTGTTTAATTGTTTGTATGATATGTACCATGTAAATTTTAATACTTAAGTATATGTATTTCAAATTGTGTTGTATTTATTCATTTTGGTTAAGTTGGTCTTTTGAAATTGTTAATTTTTCCCTTTGCCAGGTTTGGTATGGTGACGGCTGATACTGATGTGGAAGAACTGCTCAACCTCGTAGTGTCCGTTGGGAAAGACTTTGAAGAGAACAGCAAAGTGCTTGAATCTATGACTGAAATTGTTAAAAAGGGTAAGAAACCACCAATATAGCTTAATAATATCTAAAAATAAATTCTTGAAAAAATCATAATACATACATAATTAATGAAATGTTGCCTTATTTTGGTAATTAAATGGATCTACAAATTTTAGACAATTAAAGCTGTGCAAATTTCATTACCTTGAACTCTCCTTTCACGAGTCTATCTCTCAACATAAGGATTGTCTGCTTTAATGTTGGAATATGTACAAAGTGATATGAACATTTCACTAAATTTGTATGGTGTTCAGGAATCCAGGCTGCCACCTTGGACCTGCAGCGGGAGACCAGCGAGCGCCTGTGGCAGGAGGGCTTGCTGCGTCACGTGCCCGTGGTGGGCCGCGTGGTGGACTGGTGGTCGCCCCCCGCCGCCACGGGGGTCAAGGGTCGCTCGCTCAACCTGCGCCAGGGCACCATCGAGTCCACCGAGAACATCTACAAGTAAGTATTCTTACACATGTCCAGCATATCATATTAAGTGTCTAGTGACCGATATATTTTTTTAGAAATGAGATACCTGAGGTGTATGTGTGGTAAAACCATCTGAGAAATGTGGAGATTCACGTAAATTGAAAGGCTGATGTAAGCATAATGAGTAAGATTAAGGAAGGGACACTTAGATGGTTTGGGTATGTAGAGCGAATGAACGAAGAAAGGAGTGTAAGGAGTATGTGAGTGGTAGAAAAGTCAGGGACACCCGATGAAAAGATGGCACGATCAAGTGAACCAACTTCAGTCGGGCCATGTTAAGAGTCAGAATAACCGAAGAGTATGTATGAATGTGAAAGAAACATGGAGTGTATGCCAAGACCGAGATGTTTGGCGGTCCGTCCTCTATGCCTACCCCTGCGGTAAACGGCATGATGGTTTTATTTATGCACGATTTTTTCCAAAATTCCAACTTCGGACTCGCTTAAAAGCTCAAACCAAACAAAATCGGCTCCAAATATGATTAGATTCACCAGTTTCCCGCTTGTATTATGAGTTTCCGGAAATCGTGTATACGTGACTGCTAACCGAGGCTCACCGCCTCATCACATACGCTAATTCGCCCCGCAGGAATGTAGTGGCGGTGTCAAGTAGAGGATGATTGAGTGTGATTATGGATTGTGTAGGTTCAAATTTAGTCAAGTAGAAATATTACATTACCACTAAAACCCTTTTAGCATTCCAAAGTGATCAGTTACGCTCTACAAAAAAAAAGTTACTCAAAAATTTATAAGAAATCTGCGAACCTAATGCTGCAAACAACGCATTTACACTGAAATGTCCCTAACGTCCTTTTGTCTTAGGACCCTCAATGTATAATATATTAAGCCCGTAGAGGGGGTAATAGATCATGGCATTACTTATCTATCGCACTGGAGATGCAAATTGTTTTAATTGTTATGAAATTGTTGTGAAAGTGTTTTAAGGAAATATTTAGATTTTGTCATTTTGTTTCAGATACCACATGCAGATACCGAGTGGAACCATTCCTCACGGTGTGTCCAAAGCACCGCCTCCAGCCATGGTGCAAACCCCCATCGGGGAGGGAGTCAAGCTACCCGAGAGCATGGACCACACACATTCACGCAACTCCAGTCACAGTTCCACTGCCACCGCGCCGCCCGCTCCCAATGCTACAGCTGCCACGGGCAACTCCACAGCTGCCGTGGCCAATTCGCCCGCTCCTCTGTCGAATTCAACAGCTGCTACGAGCAATTCAACAGCTGCTCTGGGCAAAGCTACATCCGCTATGGCTATTGAAGATCCAAAGGTGGCGGGCAAAACCTAAGTGCAATTCTTAACTAAATTATGTGATACGACAATCCCTGTAAAAGTGGATGACTCCAATTTAGATCGCCCGGGTTTGTTTGCCTCGGTAGTCTTGTCTTATTATTAATATGGCCGCGGCAGTTGTTACAAAGATGGTCGCTTTACCAATAATACAATGTTTATTGGTTTTAAAAAAATAGTTTGCTCGCTATCGCACCGATGACCAACTTTAGTAGTTTTGTTGTAATAAATTTGAAAATCAATTTATTTCAATAGCTAGATAATTTATTCATATTTAATGTTTGCTTTATAGTATGGGCCTGTTCTAAGGAGGAATAAGTCCTATTACATATTACTCTCTGTGGGATTTGAGCGGCCCTGTGCTATTGGCCGTCTAGTGTGTAACATCTCTTTTTCACTTAAATCAATACATTAAAAACAATATATATGTACCTAAATATTGTGGAATTTGTGTACGTTAACATTTCTGGGGTAAATTTTATACTTTATGGAAATTGTCGAGTGTCTTTATTTTATTAAAACTAAAAAACTTTGTATTTTTTGCAGCCTTTAGTTATTAATTAGATTATTTAACTGCCATTCAAGTAATTGATACCAGTTTGATGGAAGTTCCTCAATACCAGTTTTAGTAGTTTACGAATCAGAAATAATTTTTTAAAGTGAGTTTAGAAGTCAACTAAAAATTTAAGGCGATAACTGCGAAAGCAATGCCAACGTCCTTGTCACAAATAATAAGTTATATATTTATTACCAATTCCATTTATAATTTTTTGCAAATTGTGTTGAAATTAAATTTCAAATTCACAGTAAACTTAACGTAGTATCAAATTAAGTGTAAATTTCAGAAAAATATTCAGTGCCATTAATTATTGTCTAAAATAAATTGTGTAATTTTTAGACGCTACAAATTTTATACTGCTTTTATTAATTCCTGTAGATTTCAAAATTGCACAAGTTTTCAATTTAAAAACATCATCATTTGATCTTTTTACTGTCGCCATTCATTTTTTTTCTTTCTTAAAATCAGCTTCTGAGATATCAGTTATAACAATATTAGTGTATTTTGTTGTGATATAAGATTTTTACTATTCTAGGGCTAAAGTAGTAATATTTTTTTGTTTAGATTATATTCTTACTTAAAGTATTTTGACATCTGGTCACTTTCTTATGAACCATTAGATATTGTAATTTATGGTGGAAAGAAAGGATTCTCAAAAGGTTGTATGCCATAAAATAAAGAATAACACAAGAAGTGCCTTGTGTGCTTGTTTCGTGATCCAAATACAAGCTCAATTTGCGCATATGTTTCCATACAAAACTGTGTTTCTATGCAATCTCAGGCAAGTGTAAGAGAGATGGTGACCGGGTATCTCATCAAAATGACAGTTCAACACACCTACAAAAAGTGATATAAAGTCATGAAAAGTGATGAAACAAAAACTAGGTTAAATAGTTACCTATGTACCTATGATGTGATGAAACAAAAACTAGTTTTAATAGTTTTTGTTTCATCACTTTTAATGACTATGTATCACTTTTTAAATGTGTGTTTAATTGTCATTTTGATGAAATATTGTGTAAGCAAGAGAGACAGACCACTTGCTAAATGGTCTAGAACCAAAACGTACTAAATCAGTGGCACATTTGTTTTCATTCGCATTTGTATGGAAGGCACTTGTAGTTTTCTTCCTTACTCTATGGTTGTATGTACATACATGCACATTTGATACCAAACACGAGCCATGCTCCGAAAGCGAGGACTTCTGCCTATCAGAACACGCCAATCAACAGACCGACTCAACTGCTTAACGATTCTGCATTGACCATCGAAATTTTCAACGTCACTTACAGACGTTAGCAACTATCTTTTGATGCATGTCAGAAAATAGTAAAACTTCCCCCGTGTCATTTTTATACTTACGTGTACCTCAAATTTATAATCTTCTCCGTGATATATTGGTGTATAACCGTTTTATGGATATCAAGAAAAATAAATATATAATATAATTCCCAGTATATGGAAGGTTCAAAGGTTCAACTGAAATGATCGACCAAATGCCTTTGAATATGTTTGATTTTTTCAAAAGAAAAAACTAAAAAGGCCTTCTACCCTCCATGTTGTATTTTTTGGTTCATAAGAATTAAGCTCATGTCTAATTATTTATCTAATATTCAGATGCACATATTATATTATTCTTAATGTCTTATCAGTTTTTAACAATAACCCTTTTAATGTAGCACATAATATTGAATCTAAGAGCTTCTTTCTAAAATGCAATATGTACCACCATAAATATAGTCGATTACAATTGAGTAAAAAGTCATTTAAATCAATGCTGAATAAGTAACATATAGTATGCCAACATTTCTGTAGTATTTAATTCCTAAATCTGCTTAAATTGTCCGTAAACACAACACAATTTGAGGCTCTTTTTACTATTATTGTTTAGAAAATGACAATAAGAGATGTTTCAGAAGCTGAAAATAGAGCAACATTTGCTATTTTCTTAAAAATATTAATAAATATTTTTCGGCTTAAGAATACAAATTTTTGTAAGTACTAACTACATTTATATTTGTAAAAAGACTTATTTGGCATTTTTAGGTGTAAAAATTCTTCGCTACAGCATTTAATTTGCATTCTTAAATATAAATTTATTTATCGTGATTGTAAAATATTGAATTATTTAAATACATAATTAATAGGTATTTTTGTTAATTGAATAGGATTATTCTCCTATAGAACTATAATTTTGTTAATGCAATATGAAATATTAAAATATGGTAGTTATATAAAAGCACATCAGGCAGGATCTTTGCATTTTGACTCACTGCATATGTTTGTTTATCGGTGAGTTGGGATCTCAGTATTAAAATGTTGAGAACATGTCCTCAGATTTGTAGTCAACTTTTGCTCTAAACTGGACTGAAATCTATTTAGAGGACAAAGATGAAATGATGTCATTTATGTCTATCCTATATTATCTGTAAAACATTTTGAAAAGTAATGCAATAGTACACTGTTAATAATAATATATAATATTATTATGTATGTACTAGAAGTTATTAAAGCCATAGTTTATCATCAATTGCTACATTTTAATGAATATAATTAAATTATTTCATTGTATTATTATTTACAATACCAAAGATTTGATAAATTACAAGTCTTAAATATATTTTATGTTTTATTTCACCTTTTGCATTGAAATGGACATTTAATCTCCTTTCAATGTTCACATTTAGATTTACAATAGCCTCGGGTATTAATTTTCCTGGCGAGGAGAAAACAAAACACCATGAGGACATATTAACTAATTAAGTTATCAAGGCGATGCACTACGTACTAATGCAAAATCATGCGTTTTTGGTTTGAAAATTTGGTCACCTAAAAATGTTTCAGATGCTTTAAATAAATATCGCAAGTATAATACATCTTGGCCTTTGAAATAATCGAGTATTTTTTAGATAAGTCTTTTTATAAGCTCAGAAAAAAATAATTTATAAGGCCTATGAAAACTGCTTTAAAGTTCAAAATTTGCTACTTACGAACCCATTTTCGGTTATGGTTTTATTGTATAATGTGGCAAATTAAGTTATTTATAAAATGATCGGAAAACATTTAAATATTTATGCCTGAACATCCACAAAATAAAATAAAAGGCACTTTTTGGTCATGTTTTTTTCTTGCCTAAATCAAAACAGCTGGATGGTGTTAAGCGGGAATTCAAGCCTTATCGCCATTTACGTAAGGAGTGTTATTGATGGCGGCTTGATTCAAAATATTACACGACGTAGTGCATCGCCTTAAAATCACCAATCAATCAATCGGACACGCTCGCTCCAAATCTAAGTGTTTTTAGGGAGATTTTTCACTGGTTTTGTTTTTTTAAGAAACCGATAATCAACTGTAGGAGCTTTTTCATTATCTGTCAAATGATCGCAAACGATTTGCTGAATCTTGGTTCGTAATATCAACTTTTTCTTCATGTCCAAAGACCTGAAGTATGGTAACAGGCTGTGTAGAAACAGGACATCATCATCGGTAGCATCTAAATTCAACATGTTTGATTTTTGTTTCTCTAATTCAACAATGTCTTTTTGAAAACTTTTTAATAGTTCCGATAAGACAGCACTAGGTTTTTGATCTTTATCAGTGTTGGAAGTTGGTTCCTCAGACGCTTGTTCCGGTGGGTCTACAATAAATATGGTGGTGTCTTCTTCTTCCATGGGAAGATTGTAATTCTCTTGTTCGTCGAATGTGGCTTCTAAAACATCGCCCGTAAGAGAGTTTTCATTGTCTACTTCGATTTTAGGTTGAAAATAGAAGGACTTGGGGAGTACCATGGGTTTAGATGCATGCTCCAGCGTCGGGATAAGTTGGGACTTGAGGAACATCAATGGGACAAAGTATCTCCAACGTTGAACGAGTTTTCGGTTTGGATAGGCTTTCCGGAATGCCATCTCTCTTCGTAGGTTCTTACGGAACGAGTCCCGGAGACCTCTCCATTTGGTTTTCGTTGCCTCAACTAAAAAATAAAATGATTTGTTTTTATTAATGTGCATATCACTCACTGAACAGTTAGTCCTAAAACTGATGTTGACAAATTTGCATAAGACCTTTCAGCTCTTCTTTTATGTCCCCGACTTCTTCCATCCCCTTATAATAATACATATTCTTCCGACGTGCTGTTCTCCTGTCCATTTGCTATGTCTCCGAACCATCTTAAGCATCCCTTTCTTAATCTTGTTAGTTTTGCTAACATCCTCATTATATCATTTTCAGATAATTCGATCAAAGTGCCTCTGAGATCTCATATCACTTCATTCCACACACAGCGCTCTCTGAGCGTCGAGGCAAACAAAATTATTTGTGACCGTAATAATTACTTGGCCTTTGCATTAATGTATCAGGACGGGACAGAGCTAATTACATATATTATTATTCCAAATACCCACTTACCACTCATTCCATATTTAGAGCTTAATTCTTCCCAGTGCCCATCGAGAATTTCACGGAGATTGTAGTCAGGGTCTTCCCTGTCCCAAAGAGCAGTTTTGAGTTGTACGTCTTTTATGAAGTTTTTACATTCATCCACACCTTCTTGTGATTTTATTTTTACTGACATCTTCAGATCGGAATCGTAGGACCTGAAAAAAAATATTTTGTAAAAGAATTTTTTTTTTAAAAGTCCATTGTAGGCATTGACTATGATTGTAGGTCCCAAAATAGCATTTATAAGAATGTACCAAATGTTTACCTTATAATAGTTTTGAGTCACTGCAGATTTCAAAAAGAAAACAAAACAGCACGAATAAAGTCTATAATAATGCGCCGGACCGTCGCGATACGGGACAATACGGGTTCGTTCCGTCGCGACACGTCAAACTTCGCAATAGGGCCCATTACCAGTGATGCCATGCCGCGGAAATGAAAATCGGTAGATGAGTTGAAAAATCTGTAGATTGGTTACAAAAATCGGTAGGTCGAAGTATTAATAGGTGCTGGATTGTGAATATTTCCGACACGATTTCCCTGCAATATGTCGCATCTCTGACTTGGAAAATTTTAGATACAAAAATTACTCGAAATTTCAAAAACTTCGCTACATTTTTTGTGAATATCGTTGGATTTTAACTGAATTCTTTGAATACTTTCACTTGATTTTCACAAAGTCCCCAATTTCGATAGATTTTTGCCGACTACAACTATTTTAAAAATAAAAATGTCAAAAAGTTTCCTCAGGACAACAAGGTTCCGTTTGACAAAGCATTGTCCTTATAAAATGATTTTTGAAGTAAAGTTCTTGACAGCTCATTTTCTCAGGAGGAAGCTTTGTCAGATTCTATACAAAATCAGGATGATTATTGTAATATTTGCCCCTAATGAAATACGCATTTGATTTTAATTAACTTTCTATCGAATCCAAACCATAAAATAATATAAATACGAGGCTACCCTTCCAAGGCTAATTCCTTGTTGGGTACAGAATGGTAAAAAAAATAGCAACACAGTAACAGGTTAGCCAATTTCAGAAACCTAGTATTTTCCATTTCCACGTGCGACTGACAGTGACAGCTGTCAAACGTCAAACTGCATCGCTGACCAGTGATCGCTGCAGACCACGCTGAAAATGCAATCTCACAAAATATTAGAACTTTTTAGTGGCATTGGGGGAATGCATTATGCTTGGAACGGTAATTATCACGTAAATAAAATAACTCTCGTAGTAGTTATCACATACTTACGCGCAATTATTGTAATTAATGTTTGTATTTTCAAGATTCTGGATTACTTGGAGAAATTGTTGCGGCGATTGACATAAATACAGTTGCAAACCAAGTATACGCGCATAATTATAAGGATACAAATATCATGAATAGGAACATTCAGTCGTTGGATGCAAATCTCATAAACAAGCTAGATCCGGATGTATTGCTAATGTCGCCGCCTTGTCAGCCTTATACAAGAAATGGCAGCCAGAAAGACACGAAAGATCCCAGGTCATTTTCTTTCGGGCACTTACTTTCCATCTTGAAGGACTTGTCCACCTTGAATTATATTTTGGTTGAAAACGTAAAAGGTTTCGAGACATCCAAATCTAGAGATGCTCTTGTTGAAACTCTGGAAGAGTGTGGATTTAAATACCGGGAGTTACTGCTGACTCCGGCGCAATTTGGAATACCAAACTCAAGGCTGAGGTATTATTGTTTGGCCAGGAGAAAGCATTTCGATGACCAGGCGCAAGAACTAGCGCCAGTGGTGGTGAGTAATTCATATTTTCAATAGTTTATAGGGCGTTAGTGGGTGGAGGTCGACAAACTTAACTTTGTGGAGTTTTTTGTAAGTTCCTCCTTTGGCCTTTGCCTACACGTCAGGTGTGTCAAGTTGTGCTGTAAACTATTATTATTTGATTATCGAAGAAAGCAAACACTTTGTGGCTTGACATTATACAAAATGAAAGCAAACACTTAGTTTTAAACCACTTTATTTTGATGTATATTCGTCGACCGGTTTCGATTGGACTCAATCTTCATCAGGACAATAAAATATAATGATTTATGTTTTATATTTTATTTATCATTATATTTTATTGTCCTGATGAAGATTGAGTCCAATCGAAACCGGTCGACGAATATACATCAAAATAAAGTGGTTTAAAACTAAGTGTTTGTTTTCATTTTGTATTATTATTTGGCTAGATAAAGGTAATTTTGCAGGAGTAATTTAATAGAAACATAAGGTACAAAGCTTAAAATATTGAAGAGATAAACCAATACAAGTGTTTTTCCTTTATATATTCAATAAATTTATTTAACTCAAATTAATTATGCATAAGAGTAATGTGTAATTATTATTACGCGTAATAAATAATACCTCAGAAGGCCAAACAGCTGTCACGAGTAATAATTTGTAATTATTATTACGTGGTCAGAAGTTTCACCTTCTGAAGGCATTATCAAACTGTCACCTTATTTATAAATGAACTGTTTTCTTGTTTTTTATTTTGAATAATAATATCATTGAATAAAGAAAAACTTAAATTTGAAATGGAGTTCTACAAATTAAACTTCATGACAATGAAGAAACAATAGAAGTATGTTGTGGTCGCGTCTGTGCGCCCGAAGATAGGTCAAAAGGTCTTCTGTAAATTGGCAACATCAGTTTTCTTTCAAGATCACACTTCTGACACTATTCGTTTCTCTTTCTATGGTTTAAAAACAGTTGGTTTTAGATTACAATAATTTGTACTGTTTCTCATGTTTTTTACAGTTGAACCGATTACCTGATCACGAGGATTTAGAAAAAAGTTTCACGATCGGCAGCATTATCGAGGAAACGTGTGACGAGTCCTATCACCTCCCTAAGAAGTTCTTTAAAAGAGCGTCAGTTTTGGACATCTGTTATCCAGATTCAGAAAGATCGTGTTGTTTCACAAAGGCCTACACGCACTTCTTAGAAGGCACAGGCTCTGTTTTCACGAAATCAACACCGGAAGAGGTGAAAGTATCGTTTCAAGTTTGCGGAGAACTTAATAATCAGTCAGAGGAATATAATGATATTTTAAACAAATTGAAGTTGAGGTATTTTACTCCAAGAGAAGTATCGCGGCTAATGGCGTTTCCAGATTCTTTTAACTTCCCGCCAGAGATAAGCAGGAAGCAACGATATCGGCTATTGGGGAATAGTATCAATGTCAAAGTTGTTAGTCATTTAATCAAATATTTAGTAGAAAATTAAATACAAGAAATTTAATTATAAGGAACTTTGCTTCTGGTGTTAACCCATTGCATCCCAACACCCTGCCAAGTGGCGGCAGTCTTTACTAACCCTATTTTTATGTCAAATCACAGCTAACGTCTTAATAATTAATTTTTACATCTAATGGGCATATCTATACTTCCATATCATCTAGGATAAATGCATCCTCAAGCCCGCCACAGATAGCCGCGCACGATGCTGCACCGCCACGATTGAGACAAGAGCTACGTGGCTTGATACAGCGATGCGGCCACACATTGCTAGCTGACCTATGCCATGACGCCCATTTTCATCTCGGCAGTCTTGGAGAGCACACATGTTTTTGTGCAAAATATGTTTGGTGACTAGATACTTACTTTATTAGGTACTTCCCCATGTTCATCTTCCCTCCCCACTACCTTCAGCCTCACAACATATCTTAATTTGGGGATACCATAGTCTCACTAGCTCTAGGTGGTTGGCAGCAGTTGGGACTCTTGTGCGGTATTCACATAACATTGCTGCCGTGGACTCGTAACGTGCATACAACTTCGCTCGGCAGGTCCAACCCACGTGTGTGCCTCTAACGTCACATACCCACGAAGCCGTGCGTAGCGCGCGCGTGGCCTGCTATGTGTTGATATGTATGGCAGTTCCTAGTGAACAAAGCTGAAGCCATGTGTGGAACATAGCCATGCGCAGTAGGGTGGATGGATTTTTTGTTTTTCTTAGCAGCGGGGTGTGCAATGGATGCTCTATGGGGATACTTTTAAAAGTCATTATGACAGCATTAAGATATTTTGAGTGCAAGTACTGCCCCAAGTCAATTCAAATTTAAAAAAAACAGCGAGAAACTATAAAAAGAAGGCATTAATCTTTGCTCAATAAAAGTAGTTAAAATATAAAAAAAATTAACTTTTCATTTACTAATAATATTATCTACTAATCAAAAAACAATAAAAGTACAAATGTTAAAAAATAAAGTAAAAAATCATAAAAGTTATTGTATTTTATAGTCCTTCTTCGAATTGAATACTGGCATTATACGACAAGATTCTAGCTTGTTTTGTATCCACCCTTCACGTCATTCAGGGCCGCAAACAGCAGAGCATGATGCCGTTACCACTTTGATGCATCTTTCCGTGGCTTGCGTGTGACAAGGCATCAATCGGAACTTACACAAAATGTTGGATTCGATAATTTCGTGGTCTGCAATGGCATCAATTATTGTCTCGCTAGATATCAGTTTTGTAAGAGGTGATTCTGATGGTTTTTCCCAGTAGATCAAGTCAATATAGTCTTCTGCGTTGAAATTAAAAGTAGGCAGCTTAAATACTCTTATTGGAGAGAACCCCAACGTAAGTTCTCGGATACTGAGAATCCGTCTCAGAGCCAACTCTCTAATCTGTCTTCGTTCGTCGTTTAACATACTAATAAGTATATTTTCGCTGTGGCCAAAATACCCGTTGCGTTGAATTACGGGATCTACCACCTTTTTCAAATACTCTGGAAGGTAACGAGACAATTTTATGGTTTCGTGAAGGTGTCTCGCCGGTTGAAGTCTGCTGTTGGTCGTCGTGTGTTTTTATTTTAAACCACATCGGAGCATACACTCTTAGCACAAATTCAGTCAATATCACCTGATTTCTGTCGGATTCTTGGTTGAAATGTAAAGTCGGAGAATAGTATTGGCTGTTGTTAACCAACGCGAATGACAGATTTTACCCGGGTTTCTTTTGGCTTAGTTTTCATTACATTGTCCTTTGGCTATTGCTCGGCACATTTCCAATAAATAAAGCTGGTCTGTGCTAAGGTCGTCACGGGATTTTGTAATGTCCGGTAAGTTGCATTCTATTGCTTGAAATTCTATCACAGGAAGATGTTCACAGTTCTTGAGTAAATTTCCTAGTTGGCCGCTAAAGCTTCTAGGACCTGTTGTCAATCCATCAAGGTATTCAAAAAGGTGTCTCAAACTTAACTCGTTAGCATGTAACTGACAGACCAACCACTGAAGTGGATGATGGAGCTTTCCTTCAACAAGTCGAATAATGCCAGACTTAGTTCCAGTATTAACTGCTGTACCGTCACATCCGATAGCCACGATGCACGCTAAATCAATGGATTTTGCCACAAAATATGTAAGTAATATGCAAACAATTTGTAAGCTATTGTTTTAGCATCGCCGAACTTAACGCCTATGTGGCCAATGTATTGTGAGCCAGGTTCTTTCAATGGACTGATATGTTCTTCTATCACAACTTTGCTGCGTCCATCCTCCATGATTAATGTTTTATCCTTTGACCGTCAAACGATATGGAAATGCACAAATCAAAATTGGGCTGATTGATGGCAGTCAGTGTGGTCCTAGTTTTGGCACGAGCACGTCGAATCTTATTACGATCGATCACGTTTGTTAAATTGTCTGTTGTCACTAATCCAATATCTTGCAATGTAGCGCAGACGATAGCAGCACCTGCCCGATCAGAAATACGGTATCGATCCAATGTTCTGGATACAACAGATAGTCCACTGTCTGTTGGATTTATTACATAAGAAGAAGTAGATGAAGCAAAGTATTGTTGGTCAGTTGGAAGATCAACGTTAGTAAAACTTGAAACTGTACTGCGAGATGTGGACGGTTGATCTAAAGATGCGCGAGAGAGGCGCGAAAGTGGACTCAGCAATTTGTCAAATTTTCGCGGGAAAATAAATATTTTCACATTTTTTAAATATTATTATTTAAGGCTCGGCAATTTTTATTCATTATGAAATGTAAAAGTAAAAATTAAAGTATTAATATTGACACAAAACTGTTTTATAAAGGGATAATTTTTTCCAAGATTTTAAATAATTCAACTGCTTTGGGGCAGTACTTGTTATCAAAATTTTAAATTGATATTTTGTATGCTTAATTGTATGTACCTAGAGCATCTATTCCGCACCCCGCGAAAACTGATTTATAAAAAATAAAAAATCCCATACAATGGCGATCCACCCTAATGCGCAGCTAACTGTGGCGGGCTTCAGTTCTCTGTAAATCTTGACTTATTTTAACCAGTGATTCCTGACATTATTTTTAGTAAAGAATGTAAATTAAATTTTGGAATCCCTGTAGTATAACATATTCAAAGGATGGGTTGATTCACAGAATTTGAACAATTCATCAAATTTATATCAAAGTACTGTGAAACAATCTGCTCATGTTGAAATAATAACAGAGATTTCACAGAACTTGAATTTTAACCATGAAAATTGATGAATTGTTCAAATACTGTGAATCAACCAGTCCTAAGTAATTTTTTATTTTTATAATGAACCTCAAAGTATTAGATGCATACTCTATAAATTGCTTTACTTTTGGTAAATGGTTTTGGGTAGAGGCATCTGTTATGTTTTTGCTCTAGCCTGCCGTGCTTGTCTTCAAAATTAAACGATGATGCAATGCAATTTTTTCAAATAAAACATAGTATAGTTAATTTAAAAAATATTTAAATTTATTAATTACATTAAAATAATTCCCTAACTACAATGAAGAATTATGATTTTGTTAACAAAATATTTTGGAATGGTAAATTAAGTAATAAAAACTGTTATTCAGTAAATAAATATGATGCATTCAAACTGTCGAGTTAAAACTGTTATTCAATAAATAAATGTAATTCAAACTGTCAAACAGTTAAAACTGTTATTTAGTAAATAAATGTGATGCATTCCAACAGTCAAAACTGTTACTCAGTAAATAATTGTAATGCATTCAAACAATTAAAACTGTTATTCAGTAAATAAATGTGATGCATTCAAATTGTCGAACAGTTAAAACTGTTATTCAATAAATAAATGTGATGCATTCAAACTGTCAAACTATTAAATAATATGGAACCATCAATACTGCAATTTTAATAATGATATTTCAATAAATAATGATTAAACCTATAAATGTTTTTACAATGTAAGGAACTTTAAAAAATTATAATTGTTTGTATTTTATTTGGACCATTTTTAATGCTCGCATTTAAATAGTGGCAAAAATGCATTGGTTCCTTCTGCATTTTTATATTCAGTAAAAATCTTTTAAAGCGCCGCTTTGTGCATAATATGATGCAAATAATCTGCGACTAACTCCAGCGTTATACATGCATTCATTCTAAAAGAAAATGTACGGTAATATAGAATAAAGAAGAACCCAAGATGTGCCTTGTGGACTTGATTCATGATCAAAATATTTGTCCTATCGGGGTTTAAATTTTCACAACAAAACTGTGTTTACAAAATTTAAATGAGATGGAAATCTACAATGTCAGGCGAGATTAAGAGACAGAATGCTTGGACTAGTGGGCTAAATGGAACATTTGTTTCCATTCAAATTTGTATAAAATGTTCTTCCAGTTTTCTACTTTGTTCTATGAATACCGACCAAAATAAGGGCCGTGAATGCCAGTTATTTAACCGGTAAAGCAGTGAACAGATTAAGTAATTAAAACAAAAAAAACATCATTATGTTATGTTTTTGGAAGTATAGACATTTAATCATTAGTTGGGTGTGGCTATGAGAGTCCATTTGCGAGCTGATTGCTGACTCGGATCATGGCTTTGCGGTTGAGAGTTCGCTGGCGATATACAACCAGTACGCAGGAGATGACCCCGGCGAAACAGGTCCAGCCCATGAACTTCCAGTAGGCCCGCTCTTCCAGGTAGGCTACTTTGTCACAACTGAAAACAATTTATTATTATTATTATTACTATTGTTATTTTTAAACAGTTAAGTACCCGACCAACATAGCGAAAATATCTGCGCATGTGATTTACAGTCAGGTTAGGTTATGAGATCTGTTTCTGCCACAGGAAACAAAAATGTTATGATAAATATTTATAAAAAAAGTCTTAACATTCAAATAACAATTCGTTTGAAGCCGGGTAGGAACTGTCTGCAAGTAATATTATTAGATAATCTCGGGTGAAGCTGGGTAGGAACTGCTTGCAAGTAATATTATATATTAAAATCTCGGTCAAAGCCGAGTAGGAACTGCTTGCAAGTAATATTGATAATTTGAAGTTTTCCCTTTTAATGTATTTTAGTTGAAAATTATGGTTTAATAAAATAGGTTCTGATAACAAATTATTATAAGCGATATTAGTCACCTGAAATATCCATACAAAATTGAAAATATTTCCTGAGTAAAAATAAATGCCGCTGACTGGAATAATTATTGCTTATAATAATTTATTATCCTTTGTGCTATGCATGAAAAACCTTGTCTTATACACATTAATTTATCATTAAAAAAATAATAAGTTCTAATAGTTAGAACTAAGATAAATATTTTTGTGTGATATCAATTCTGTAAATTTTTTTTGCGTGATTAATTAATTTGCAATCTAAATACATAGTTACAAGTGATTCTCCATTTTTTTTGTCGTGTAACTGGATGTAGGGGATTTTTACTAAAGGGTTTTTGCCTAGTATTAGTTGTTTACAATACCTTCTGGTTACAATTTCTCCATTTTTGCATTTCAAAAGTTCCTTGTAGTGTGTGTGTATACAAACTCCGATGCTTTTGCTTTTGATCTCAAAATCTTAAAGAAAACATTGATATTATTAGCTTAGAATAATTTGCACAAGCTTATTTTCTTACCTCCAAAATTAAATGGTTGATTCAAATATTATTATGAAAAACTTACCGAATTCCGCTGCACTCTTAATACACAAAAAAATATATAAATAGGACACGGTTCAACTTAATTACTGCAAGAAATAACTATTTATTTCGTGGGAGACTGTAAAAGATGAATTATTTTTTCTCAAAGTTAAGTTTGAAGGTTAGTAAAAATACGTATTAGTTATTCAAATAACCCATACAAAAACCCTGAAACCTATTTTGTGCTTGTTTACTTACATAGTTGTCTCCATTAGATCAACTTCTTGATTTGTTTTTTTTTTAAACCTTTGCATGCAGCGGAATTCGACAAGTTTACCGTTCATATTTTGGAAAAATGTAATATATTGAGATGACGATTTTAGAAGAAACTAGTAACCTGTGCATGGGTGGCATTCCTTCACGATGGAGTACTCCTGATGGAGCCAGCAAGTTGAGTTATTTTCGGTAGGAAAGTGTTTACTTTCTTGTGTTAAATTCGAACGTCCTAAGCTCTCTGATGCATAATGTGATTCTAATATTAGAACCACAATTGTCAATCTGCAAACAAAATGTAAATACTTATGCATTGGTTTGATAACTAAGCAAATTGAACCAAAAACCAAAATATTACGTACAGTACTAAAAATACGATGCCGAGGACCATAGATTTCCGTGGGCATGTTTCAATCATTTTGAAATAGTTTTTCGTATTTTAATAAGAATGAGATTAATAGCATGTTCCGGATAAAAAGCTAGGGATAACTTTAAAATAAAATAAACAAAATGTCATTATCTGACGTTTCAACGAAACTGACGTTTGCGATATGTACCATAAATCATCCCTAAATGAACCATATTATTTTTATCTGTGTTTTGAAACAAGGGTTGCCGATGCATAAATTACCCAGAATAGGTGATCAAAATCTCAAAATTGGTGATAACAAAATAACAATTCTCCACAACAAATGTGCAATTCTATCTCCAAATGAAAAAAAATTCTATCGAAATTGATATTTAATTTTTTTTATTTATCATTTTGTATTTTCTCTTTCGTTCAGGCTTTCAAAATAAAAATTTGAAGTTAAAGAAAACGAAATTATTGTACATTCTCATAATTACTGTGAATTTACATATTTTTCAAATATGGTAGGATAATCAAGATTTATTCAGAATCCTTCATTTTGTTCTCCCCGCAAAAGACCCAATTCTTGAAAATTTTCAGAAATTTCCGTAGGTTAGGTAATTCCCTGCGAATTAGCATTCCTATAAATAAAATGTTATAACAAAAACCATAATTAAATACAATTAGCAAAAATATTTTCAGAGTTTAGCGCTAGTAACATATATTCAGTTAAAATAATGAAAGAATACACAAATAAATTTATTCACATCCCTCGCGCTTCTTGCAATCTGAAGTGCTCAACAAAATTTTTGAAATCAAATTTTCTAAATAAATTTTATTTGATGCTAGCCTTTAATAAAATTCGATTGTCAATTAATTTATGGCATTACATGAAAATTAATAAAGAATTTTTAGCACCATAAAGTAATATATTTTAAACATTGAAAAAATAGCTTTGCTACCATTCGCTACGGTAATACTTTTCTATGGAAATAGAATCTGACGTTTAATTTTCTCTAGTTTCTGTTCAAAAGTGCGAAAATGTCGTACACGAAAATATTTAACGTCGCTATGAGAGGTAACTTTCCGAAGTAGAGTTTGAATTCGAATATTGAATTTCCGTTTTTTTTTTGTATCAAACAATAATATATCAACTTACAATAATAAAATAAATATTATTAAATAAAAATTCGATACTATTACGCAACTGTCAAACTTTTGTCCCACATAACCTATGCCTACTTCTAATTAATTTTACATTTAGCAACGCATTTAAACAACATATTGCGCCGTATACAATGATAATCTTATATAGTGCGCAATTTTTTAGTTATTTTAAATACATCATGTTCTACTGCTTCTCCGAACTTAAGTATAAATATGTTCATCGTTTATTGACATAAAATAATTCTGACTGCGCTCGCTTAAATCGGCATCAACCTAACGATGTTTTTAAGTAAGCCCAGGAAATGTAAACTTTTTAGAACATTTTTGTTCTTTGGGTTTACGAAATACTGCAAATATTCAATACACATCAAAGGTTAAAACAGGCGGTAGGTACTTATACACTTAAGTGATAGGTACCCAAATTTAAGTAGATGATTTTTATTAATAATTAATTATGTACAGTGAATTTGGGTGGATTCATTCTCGGTCATCATAGAGAGCATTCATTCCCGATGGTTATCTACGTCACTGACAACATAGACTATTCTATCTCCCGGCCTGCAGGACTAACTTGCCAATGGTCATGCTGGTAGGTAGAGCAATCTTGCTGTTTAACAGAATCAATTCGGACATTTTTAACATCAATGAAGCTGCCCTTAAAAGGCTAGCCCTATTATTACTAGTATAGTTGATATACCCACTGTTTATATTTATGTAAAAAAAATTAAGACTAAATGTATTTTAAAAATGCATTAAAATGAACAATTTTGTAATGTTTTAAAAATGAATAGACTGAATTGAATTGGTTTTAAACCGCAGTTAGCAGTTCATATGTTTCCGCACTAATATTTGGACCAAAATTAAATGACCAAATCAAAAACCGAAAACCCGGAAATCTACATCGCTCGAGTGGATATAAAAAGCAGAAGATACATCATAGAAGCTTTTGCAACATGGACTTATCGACGCAAGCTCAAAATACCCTGGACAGGTGGGGTGATTACTTTAGAAGTTCTTCATCGAATGGCCAAAAATGCGAAATTGTACTAGATATAAAACAAGGCATCTCCAATACCTCGATCGCATGATGAGTGATTACAAGCAATTTATTGTTTTGGTGTTTAATTTGTAGAACTCCATTTAATTTTTTTAAATAAATTTAAGATAAATCAAATTTAATAATGTTATAATAATTATTAAGTTCTGCAAGTATTTCTGTTATTTTTACAGTTTTTAATGTGACAGCTGTTTCGGCTTTTGAGGCAAGCCAAAACAGCTGTCACATTAAAAACTGTAAAAATAACAGAAATACTTGCAGAACTTAATAATTATTATAACATTATTAAATTTGATTTATCTTAAATTTATTTAAAAAGATTACAAGCAAGATTAGGTACGAGTGATGTTCTACTGAGTTCTATTGGACTATAGTTTGCAGTGGAAAGTCTGCACTGATAATTGCCAACTTCTGTAAATAAGATCTAGTAAATCTTAATATTTTTTTTCGTCGCATTGTGTTATGTTATTTTGACATTTATTGTGCATAAAACTGATGCCTAATATGATATTAAAAATAAACATTCAAATTTTGAAATTGAACACAAAAAGTTTTCAAAATGGCTCACCTTACATTTTTCGACTAAACACTGAACTAAAAATACTGATAACATTAAAAAAATATATTAAAGAAATGTATTATAAACATTACTGTCACTTCACTTTTTTGTTGTGTCATTTAAAAATAATTAATAAAAAATTCACAAAGTTTTAAAGATTTCTCTCAAATTGTTCGGAATTGGTCGGAATCTTTGGTTTCATAGAGGTATACATTTCAATTATTCTGTGGTTAACTTCCACTTTTGAATGTAAAGATTGGTATTTTTTCTTTCTAACACCGTTTAGTTCATATTTCTAACTCTAACCGTAAGGGAGACACAACAATTTCTATGAGACCATATGAACTGTTCCGAAAAGTGAACAAATTGATTCTACGGATAATAGCTGTTTGTTCAAAAAACCGAACAAATTAGCACGGAGAAATTAATATGTTGTAACATGTCTAGAATTTTTAATTTTCAAATTTCAATGGTAATTTTTGTTAGTAAAATGAAAAATATATTGATTTATTGAAAAATAGTGTTATTTTTTTTCTTTTACGTGTATTGTACTCAAAACTCATGAATTAGTTGATTAAAATTCTTAAAACACTTATTAATTGAAATACCTAATTACATATAAATTTATTTGACTTTCAACGTGCTCACTGCAGTCAAATGAAATATTTAACAGCATATATCTCAGAACTCACTGTTTTTCTACTTAAGGGCTCAATTGTTGTTGTGTTACAGTGGGCTACAGGTCGGGTGCCTGCGGGGGACGTAGCGCTAGCTCCTCCAGCACGGCGCCGCCTGCCGCGACCCCCACGGCTGTGCACACGCCCTCCTCCTCCTCTGGGTATATCTACGTCAATGACAAGGTGCAGGACGACAGCTTCAAGGCCATCACCGACCGCGCAGCCACCACCATCTTCTGGTCCGAGTTGTTCCGCGGTAGTGCCGTTGTGCTCGCTCACGTCTTCAAAGTAAGACGAATACAGTGTAACATTTTTCTATTTGAATGTAATTGTTAATAATTTCTGTATGTAATATGGCAGACTGGGATTGCACTGTCCTCCCAATCCTGATGGATTACCATTGCTGCTATAGAGACGAGTTAGTTGAATGATATTCGTCATTGAATATCTGGCACTTTATAACTTATAATATTATTATTTTAACTTTGTCAGGAGCCCGCCACCATCAACTACCCGTTTGAGAAGGGACCCCTGAGTCCACGCTTCCGTGGTGAGCACGCACTGCGCCGGTACCCTAGCGGCGAGGAGCGCTGCATAGCCTGCAAGCTGTGCGAAGCCATCTGCCCTGCTCAGGTTACCTTTTATATGTGATACCCCACCAGAGCCCAGACTGGACTGTCGACCCTATGACCTATGACATCCCCAATTGGGATATGTTGAGAGATTGAAGGGAGTAGGTAAGGGAAGAAGATTGGCTAGAGGAAGGCTGGGCAGTATCTGGCTGTACAGATCTGGTCCACAAACATGGCTTGACCTCTCTGGCTCCTGGTATATTCTGTCAGAATTTGCATGTATTTCCGCTTTGCCAATAAAATCCAAATAAATGGAATGTGTCTGAATGTATCAGAAATACTGTTTTTGAAAGGTGATGAAATGCCTCCGCAAATTTTATTATTAGAAACTAGCTGTACCCCGCCGAGCGTTGCTGTGGCTCAGTCTGTCTGTGCAGATTGAGAAACAATAGCGCTTGTTGCTTTTACTTCGAACAGATGGTGCTGTTTTAACAAAACATAGATATAGTATAAAATAGTTACATAAAATCACAAGAATATTCAAATACAATGTTGTTTCAAAAATTAAACAATAGATAAAGAAGAGGAACTTTTGAGATTTAAGATTTTGAACAAATGAACTTTTATATTTTTATTTCCATAAATAAATATAGATAGATAAACATATAATTTTTGAAATGTTAAAATTTTGAACACATAAAAAATTAAAAAAATGGCTCACCTTACATTTTTGTCTAAATACTGAACAAAAATTACTGATAATGAAAAAAAATGCATTTTATTAGACGATTGTATTATAAACATTGTCACCTTACTTTTTGGTTGTTTCATATAAAAATAATTAATTAAAAAATCACAGGGTTTCATGATTTTTTCTCAAACTGCAGTCGGGACCTTTGGTTTCATAAAAGTGTACATTTTAATTCTTCTGTGATTAACTTCTAGATTTGAATATGGAGCATTGTGTTTTCTCTTTCTAACACCATTTAAATCATAATTTTTCTCACCATGACAATAGGGAAACACAACGATTTCTATGAGACCATATGAGCTGTTCCCAAAAGTGAACAAAGTAGCGTGATGAAATTAAATAATTTTTATTTCCTTTTTTTCTTTTATTCCAGGAATTGTTTTGTATTATTTTTTCAAACGGAAAAAGCTAGTTGTGAAATAAAAATCAATTATAATCAAGCAATGTTAAAAAAATAGTCCAGTGGTGGCTCAAGTAATTATTGCGATGTTCGCTATTATTTCAATATTAAAAGCAGTAAAGTTGCTTTCCCGGTGTCGAATTCTAATTGATTTCTGTATATTCAATTTGTAATAATAATTTCAGGCTATCACCATCGAGGCAGAGGAGCGTGCTGATGGCTCCAGGAGGACCACCCGTTACGATATCGACATGACCAAATGCATTTACTGCGGCTTCTGCCAGGTACATTATATATATACTGATCAGTGGCTATGTTGACATCCTGGATTTCAAACAGGCGTAGTGTTCAATTCCTCGACTGGCTAAGTCCTCCATCACGACACAAGCTTCATTTTCCACTGACTGTGATGGTAGTAGGAGATTTTCAAATATTGTCAGGTTATTCGTAACCAGTGGCAGATCGTGACTTTTGGGTGAACTGGAGTGGTAATTTTACTAAATTGGCATTATTGATGTTGTTGTAGTCGAAAACGTCTTTTTTGTACGAAGAGTTTCATGAAATCCTTGCGTTACACTTCCAAACTGAAATTTGCTGAAAATCTTCAGACAAAAAATCGAATTATAAAAAAATAAAAAACCGTTTTGGTCTAAAAAATTTAAATGTCAAATTTTTCAGACTTAGCATTCTATCACACTCAAAACTCACAAGCCGCCACTGTTCGTAACCTTGAAATGCTTCTTTATTTAAAAAAAAAATATATATATACATAGTCCCCGCCATGCAAGAATGAACAGGGGAATTACTTATGATTATTAATTAATTAAATATTAATCAATTGATTATGTATCAACGTCTAGTCCTATAATTTTTTACAAATTGAAATAGCGCCCCTGAGGTGATATCTCACAAAAGCAGTGCTATACAAATTGTCCAATAAATAAATAAAAATATTTTTTCTTTGTGAGACAGTTTTAAGAATAATCACTTCAGGACCAATCATTTGTGAAAAGTGGTCTTTATTTAAAAAAATAAATCGAAAATTGCGAATTTTGACACAAGAGAAAAAATTACATATTAGAAAAAAAAAAGTTTCATGATTTGAAATATCAATATATTTTAGTTGTACATTTAAATTATTATTATTAAGTACCTACTTATACCTAAAAAATAATTATAAAAAATCCTTATTTAAAAATATTGTTGATATTATTTTACGTTATATACCTACCTAGTTATGTATGTATTTCACTTTTATATAAATGTAGGTATGTAGATGTTTCACTTTGTGAAAATGTATCATTTTCTATTACACATAAAGCAGGTAGGCAGCAATGTATTAATTTTAGAAATTCTTAATTAGCCATTTTGTAGACACCTACACCTCCATAGAACATAGAGAATAAAAACATTTTGAAAAAAGATTAAAAAAAACATTTTGGGGTAAATATTATTTCTCTTTGTGAAAACACTCAATTGTTTTTGATGAATGAATGTGCATTTGTTTCGCATTTCCAGGAAGCCTGTCCTGTAGATGCCATAGTGGAAGGACCCAACTTCGAGTTCTCCACCGAGACGCATGAAGAGTTGCTGTACAACAAGGAGAAGCTCCTCAACAACGGAGACAAGTGGGAAAGTGAAATTGCCTCCAACATTCACGCTGATCACCTCTACCGATAAACTCACCCTAATAGCTTCTACTTAACACTATAATGATAAACAATGCGTGTAGATTTCAATTAAACAAACCATTATGTTATTAATAAATTTTATTGTCAACTTTATTGGATAATTATTATCCCTCCATTCTTACAAAAAAATCAACAAAAAGATAATCATTCAATATTTTGAATAAATTAAGTAAAAATGTAAACAAAACCTACTTAAATGTATAATATATTTAGATAATCTTCTACAGAGGTTTTTCTAGCAGATGTAAAATAAGCTAGATTTAAATTAAATGTGTATTTTATAGTAAATTATTTATTATACATTAATTTATCTATGTAAATTAAAAAAACATCAATTTAAATAATAATAAAATATTTGATTTATAGGTACATATTTATACAGTGTTAAGAGACGTACTTTAGCCAGTGATTCCTGACATTATTTAAAGACAAAAATGTAAGTTAAATTTTTGTCTCCGGTGACATTTTTGATGTTTTTTTTTTTCAACAAAAACATAGAAAATCAGTAGGAATTGGTATTGGAATTGAACTCGGTGGAATGACTAGTGACGACATGTGGATGAATTTGAAAAAAAAAACATAAAAAAAGTCACCGGAGACCAAAATTTCATTTACATTTGATACTCCAAATAATGTCAGAAATCACTGGCTAAACTACAGCCCTTAAAGCCCTGTACACATAACATTAAAAAAAAACACGTCAGTAAACAAAAAAATGGCAGTTATTTGAAAATAAATTGATATTTATTTCAGAATAAATCACTTTTCTTTCCTTCGATAAAACAACCAATGTTTAGAACCTACATATTATTATAATAATTAAAATACCACATTTAAAAATATTTTAAAAGCTTATGTAAGGTTTGAGAAACATTGCGACATAAAATAATACATGTAAAAATAAAATTCAACTATGTTGAAAAATTAAAATCAGTCTTCCATTAGTACATATTAGTGCGCGATATAAAAATATTCTCGTAATTATTCTTATCTAATTTTTTTTAAATCGTGCGATTTAGATGTACTATATGAATCTGAATTCAATAAGTAATCTAATTCACTCAATGGATTACTTATTCCTCACACCTACTTAAATGTATTTGGTATCAATGTATTAAAGTAAATGTATTTTGAGACGACACATCTTGATAAAACTGGTAGTCTCATGCAGAAAAAAGTGCTATGCGAAGTTTGCTTTGTCTTGATTTTGTAGCATAAAGATTTTGCCTAGATTACTACAAAAGCTCTAACAAAACACTCCACTAGTTCCCCGGGTAACACATATGCCACACTGAAAGTTAACCAATAGCTGAAACTCTGCTAGTTACCCGGGTAACACGTATGCTACACAATGCCACACTGAATGTTAACGAATAGCTGAAACTCTGATAGTTCCCCGGGTAACATGTATGCTACACAATGCCACACTGAATGTTAACCAATAGCTGAAACTCTGCTAGTTCCCCGGGTAACATGTATGCTACACAATGTCACACCGAATGTTAATCAATAGCTGAAACTCTACTAATTCCCCGGGTAACACGTATGCTACACAATGCCACACTGAATGTTAACCAATAGCTGAAACTCTGCTAGTTCCCCGGGTAACATGTATGCTACACAATACCACACTGAATGTTAACCAATAGCTGAAACTCTGCTAGTTCCCCGGGTAACATGTATGCTACACAATACCACACTGAATGTTAACCAATAGCTGAAACTCTGCTAGTTCCCCGGGTAACATGTATGCTACACAATGCCACACCGAATGTTAATCAATAGCTGAAACTCTACTAATTCCCCGGGTAACATGTATGCTACACAATGCCACACTGAATGTTAACCAATAGCTGAAAGATCTCAGCACCCTCGCAGTGCAGCCACCATCTCTCCAACCATACAAAGAATAAAATATAAATTTTGTGTCAAGCGTTTGTGCGAATTACTGAGAGAAAATAATAATCTCAGAAGCAAACATTTAACTTCCATTTGAATGAGGCTTTTGTCAAGCTGTGTGATTATTTGTAAATTGGTAGGAACAGAATTAAAAAAAAAACTCACAAAAATAACAGTACTTAACTTATGGATAATCCAGAATTATTTTAGGTTAGGTTAGTGTCTTCAATTGTCATTGTGTTGAGTTATGTTAATGAGATTTACCATTATGTACTAAACAGCGTCATTTGGCAGATGCTATGTTTTGTCCAACCCTCTTTGCAATTGATATCTTCAATCTGTCTCTTTTAAAGAGCCTAACCTCAACATTTCAGAATGATTCCGTATTCCGTAGTCTTGTACCAGAACAGCTGCACAAGAGTATTGTTGCAAAATATATGGCAAGTCCTACAAATGATTATAATATCTAATACGATCAGGAGACTGGGAGAAGAGAGGGGTGGAGAATGGAGGGGGTGTGGTGCTCCAGTTGGCCGATCACCCCTTCCATCTCCTGGTCCGCGTCGATGGTGATGACCCGGCAGGTCACTTGTTCAGGGGTTGACAGCCACTCCTCGTATGAAGCGTGGATCTGAAATGTTAATGTGGCCACTTTATTACATACGTAATCCGGTTGTTATCGAAGATATTGAATTAATCACCACGGGAAAAAGGGATGTAACAGCCAAATGTTAAAGTTTACCGAGCATAGTTTCCAAAACAAATCAGGGTTATTAGAATTTTCATAGAAACACGGAGCCCAGGTAGATTTAAACAGAAATAAAAGACACAAGAGTCTGCTAACAAACAGTGGAATATTGTGAAAGAAGATAAAGAAATTGGCGAGGGGAAAGAGATAAGAACAAGTACCTGGCTATTTATTTGTGGTCACTGAATAATGTGCTCTCTCACCAAGGTGAAAACTGAGGACTTCCTCTCTAACAACTTTCTATCTAAGGTATGGAATAATAAAAGCAGGCTAATTGAGAATGTTCAGGCTACGAGTTGGTAACACAAATGCCAGTAACTAGGACTAAGGCCATTCGTACACAGAGATACTTCCAAGCGACTCGAGTTTTGTGCGCGCGTATCTCGTGAGTATCCGCCATATTATTTTGCTAATGCTCGTGCATGTCGACTACGGGTTTGATGTCAGTTTCACGCTACTGATAATGCTGGTAGCACGCTACGCTAGTTGCATCTACTACTCGTTTGACAGAAATGGTATCCGAGCATGATCTGAAAGTTAAATTTGGTCTGGAGGTATACACACCTAAGAGAGGATTTAACAAGGAAGGCGTGTTGTTTATTTGATTGTATGAGTGAACCCGAAATCTTCTTTTAGATCGTTTATTATGCTTACAATAAAGATAAATAAGAACAATATTGTCTTCATCGCTACAGTCACTTGACATCGTATTAACTCCACGGATGTACGTGAAAAAATGTTCATGTTTAGTATTATTCGAGTAGCGCCGTGTACGGAAACCAGCTTTAAAGTGTAGCAGTCACGTAGCTTGTAAGTATCTCTGCGTATGAAGGGAGTAAATTGAACACTTATTGTACTAACTTGCTTGAGGTAGTCAAGTGAGACGGACGATTCTTCACATCGGCCCCTTTTCAGCATTCTGTGGAAGACTACTTCTGGAGTACTGCGAAGGTAAACTGAAAAAGATTTATTGGAAAATAACACTCCCAAACCAAGTCTTCAAAAGCGTAAGCCGGTACCTATTACAGTAATTATACTGCATAAGAGTCCCAACTACCATCCACAATTGAGGTGTGCTGAGGGGATGAGAAGAGGAAGGTTGGGAAGCACCTAACTAATACGAAAAGAAACACATTGTGGCCCTGCTCCAATTTATAATGTTTGCGAAAATATTTGGTTAAATGATTGTGGTAATATTGTGGTTGATGGGGGATGGGAAGTACTTATTTGTTGTTTTGTAGTAGTAATTCTCACCAATAAGGTCCAAACTGATGTCCATGTGTTTCTCCACCCAATCGTTCCAACCTACCAACACCTGGAACTCAGATTCCTTCAGAAAATTGTTCTTTTTGGCATTCTCCATGAAGCAATAGCGGTTGTTCTGCACGGACCTATACAGACATTCAATGAGAACATAAATAATAAATAGAAATGTAACCTACATACATACATATAGTCCGGGGATAAAGTGCACAAACTTCGGGGGTTGATTCTATATGATGGAAGATGTAAAAAAGAAAAATACTTTTTTCGAAATTATTTTTTTTCATCGTTATTTTTCCATAGAACAATATTAATTTCTCCATACAAACAATTTAACTTTTGTACAAGAAAACTGCCTTAAAATGATGAAATTTCGAAAAAGTTTTTTTTTTTCCCGAAGTTTGTGCACTTTACCCCCAGACACCCTCGTCTATATTATATATAATAGCTCCTTCAACGCTATCGAAAAAAAATTGCATCGATAGTTGAAATACAATACCTAAATGCGAATATGTATTATTCAATTGGTTATGTACCTATTGTTTTTAGCACTATTGGCGCTTAATAAAAAAAAAAAGATATTACAGTTTATAAGTGAACGATATTGTGCATTTTGGATAGGCCTTTTGGCAAATTTTCAATACGTTTGAAAATCATAACGGAGTTATTTTATTATTATTTAATGAGCAGGCTGTGTTCTGCTGCTGCGCTCACTGATTTCACAATAAGTTTAACAGTAATTGAGTTTTTTTTAATTTAAAATAAGAATCCAATTGAACTTTAAATTGGTTTATATTAGTAGAATCAATGACATGTTGTTGAAGTTTGTTCCGTTCATCCACTACTCTATTTGAAAGGAAGTATTTTCAACAGATATTCGAAAATTGAACTGTTGAAAATCACCAACGATAAGTTGATATGGATGGAATTATCGTCAATGCCCATTACTAATTGAGATGTGTTTATTATGGCTCTTTAAATGATTAATTACCTTTCAAACATCTTGACTTGTGTTAGGTTCGAGGAGGGCGGACTGGTCTGGATCTGCAGCCGGGTAAGGTGAACGTAGTGTTGGAAGGGGAAGTTCCATTTACCCAGATCGGAATACAGAAGACCAAGCAGATTGTTTCCAGATACATCTCGCCATTTCTCAATTGGCTCCTAAAAAAAAGAGAATATTAAAAATTATCAATCCCCATATTATTATGAATTTTTTATTAATTTATATCTAATAAAAATTTACATTTTTTTTATGGAGCGGGGATGTTCCCGTGAGCACTTAGGCCATAGGCCCATTGTGCTATCTTCTATTTTAACTCATTCCTTTAACAGTCTCCCGGTCCCCTATATAAAGTTCACCAGGGTTGTCATTGGATATGAGGCTATGTCTTCTGGTTCCACAATGTGTCTTTCCAAGTCTCATCTAGCCTCTCCAATCCCCCTTAAGGCCCCACGAGGGAAGAGGGCCTCATCTCTCCTCTTCACTCCTCCTCGTTTCCTTGAAAGCCCACAACGAAAGAGTCCACTTGACTTAACTAGCTGATAAATTATGCAGTCGATATACTGATAATGTCGAGTTCACACGAGGACAGGACAATACTGTCTTGTTCCGGCTCCGGACTCATTGTCCTAGTGTGAACAGTAGTTTTAAGGACAGGAAATGAACCAAGAAATTGTCCCAGAGATAGACAGACAAGCTATCTCTGAAGGATATTGTTTTACCCCCACCATTGTGCCCGGTAGCGTTGTCCGCGTGTAGATGCGTTTGGAAAGACAGTAGGACAACAGCTAGTCGCTCTACGTCTCTCGAAGCTCGTATTTCACTTATAAATGTCGGGTAAATTGAACACTACAAAACATCTTGGTATAAAAGACCTCATTTTTTTTTTCCGCGAACTCACTCGTAACACGCGTCATTGTGTATCCATTTTCGCAACGTTCCGTGTTTAAACTACTGTTAAATAGTTGTATTGTCCCATTGTCCTTCTTGCGCGGTCGAGGCAGTTCACGGAGCTGGGCAGGGCAATATTGTATTGTCTTCTGTATTGTCCTTGTGTGATCTCGGCATAAAGCATATTGTTATATAAAGTATATATAACCCACAGACATCCAAATTGATAGACTCGCCGTAACATAAAATCTGGGTATTATTTCGACGAGCTGGATGCAAACCATGTGACCATATTTTTGGCACCAGGAGGGTTCGAGAGGGATTTTAATAAACTAGGACATCAGTTGTACGTCGACCGCAGAAGAGGGCACATTGAAAAACCAGATTAAGGACTAGTAATTCCTAAGTATATTTAATTTTCTAGACTAAATTGTGATATTACAATGCGAGTTGCCTGTATACTGTCAGATTCATTTATCGACAAATCACAAAAAGGGAGACAATCACTCCGCGCAACTTCGTTTGTTCCCCTTTCCCTAATGGTTCTATTTATCTTCTATTAATTTTGATGTCTATGGTATAACCATAAATAATTGATACAATTAAGTATCTAGCAGTAACACCAAGTTCGCCGCCACAGGCTTGGCTGGGGAAAGCAACTCCGGGAGCTGTGTGAGAAGAAGTGGATGAAATGAAATGGACGGAGGTCGCTGAAGTAGCGCAAGACAGGGTCCCCGACCCAAATAGGACAAGGGAAGAAGATAAGAGAGTGTCTTACCGGATGAACTTCCACTGTTTCGAACCTTTTGAAGAAGTTGAGGCAAGTGGACTTCCCAGAGCCAATGTTTCCTTCAATGGAAACCCTGAAAGGACGCGGCTTCAACTTCGATCTCAATTCCTGAGGCTTGGACATGCTTTTTCGAATCCAAGAGCTGAAGAGCCACCTCTGAAATAAGATATTATCAGATATGATAATAAGATCCATAATAGAACATTAAAGACTATGCACAATGTTTTAATATTCCCGCTGTACAGTTTGTAACTAAGTCAACGATAATAACGGTGTATGGAATAATTTCCTAAAATAAAAAAACCTATCATCTATGAACACCTATGTATTTTTACATCTTATCATGACACGAAAGGTAATCAGTTATCAAAGCAAATGATACTATTTTATTTTTTCAGGGTTACTGTCAAAAGGAAAATAACCTAAATGATACAATATGCTCAATGTAACCTTTATACCTTTAGCAAATTCAATACATAGAGAGAAATGAAATAAACAAAGATGGGGCTACGGGGTAGTACAATGCGGAATAGTATTAAATGTGAACCTGACATACTTTACACCCAGAATTAATATGTGTAAAATATTCGCGCCAAAATAGCGCTGAGGCCATATTAACTTTTTTGCGGCTAATTCATTTTTATACTGTTTTGAATCAGCGCAAATCACCGATTTTCATCAAGAATTTCGCATTCATGATACTAGAAAAACAAATCTATTCAGTACTACATCCCGTGTTTATGTATATAATATCAAGTATACATACTTACATATTTCAAAAATTGTGTTGCCTTTTTCAACTCCGGGCCATAGATACACTTGGATACACTTATTACCATAAATAAACCAATCACTAGATTGATAACTCCGAGCTTTTGTAGGGGGAAATTTTGTCCACTATATTTTAACCGATGACGTCATTACAGCCTTTGATTTCATAGACAAGGTAGCCGAAACAATAAAAAAAAAGGCGCGGCCATAGACAATATGATCTTTCCTAGGTGCCTACCTAGGAAAGATCATATTGCCATTCATCAGCCTAGCATATTATTTTAAAAATAAATGTTAGAAATGTTAACAAATTCTCTCAGGACGACAAGGTTCCAACTCACAAAGTGCGGTCCTGCAAAAATGAGCTATAAGGTATCTTTCCTTACGGCACATTTTCTCATGACGGCGCTTTGTAAGTTGAAAATCTGTCGTCCCGAGGCCGTCGTAAAAATGGCTTCAAATTACTTGAAATTTGAATTCCTTTACTTTAAAAGGAAAAACATTTTCAAACAATTATTGTGCTTTTCTACGACAGTGTTGAATGTTAACATTTCTCTGTTTATCAGAAAAATGAAAAACTTTGTTACATGTGAAGTATTTTTATTTTATTTCACTAATATGACAGAAACAAGAATCACAAATAAATTTATAAGCACAAAACACATTTTAAATGTAAACCAAGTCTGCGACTGAATCTTTTTGTTGTTTTAAATATTCATTTGAGTCGCTAATATTGTTCTAAATGATAAAATATTTCAATTTGAGGTTTTAGTCATAAAGTTATTCAAAAAATAATATGAATACAGCATTCATGAGCACAAAACATATTTTAAGTGTGTACCAAGTCTACGACCGAATCTATTTCTGGTTTAAATATTCATTCGAGTCGCTAATATTGTTTTAAATGATTAAATATTTCAATTTGAGGTTTTAGTCATAAAGTTATTCAAAAAATAATATGAATACAGCATTCATGAGCACAAAACATATTTTAAGTGTGTACCAAGTCTACGACTGAATCTATTTCTGGTTTAAATATTCATTCGAGTCGCTAATATTGTTTTAAATGATTAAATATTTCATTTTGAGGTTTTAGTCATAAAGTTATTCTAAAAATAATATGAATACAGCATTCATGAGCACAAAACATATTTTAAGTGTGTACCAAGTCTACGACCGAATCTATTTCTGGTTTAAATATTCATTCGAGTCGCTAATATTGTTTTAAATGATTAAATATTTCAATTTGAGGTTTTAGTCATAAAGTTATTCAAAAAATAATATGAATACAGCATTCATGAGCACAAAACATATTTTAAGTGTGTACCAAGTCTACGACTGAATCTATTTCTGGTTTAAATATTCATTCGAGTCGCTAATATTGTTTTAAATGATTAAATATTTCATTTTGAGGTTTTAGTCATAAAGTTATTCTAAAAATAATATGAATACAGCATTCATGAGCACAAAACATATTTTAAGTGTGTACCAAGTCTACGACCGAATCTATTTCTGGTTTAAATATTCATTCGAGTCGCTAATATTGTTTTAAATGATTAAATATTTCAATTTGAGGTTTTAGTCATAAAGTTATTCAAAAAATAATATGAATACAGCATTCATGAGCACAAAACACATTTTAAGTGTGTACCAAGTCTACGACCGAATCTATTTCTGGTTTAAATATTCATTCGAGTCGCTAATATTGTTTTAAATGATTAAATATTTCAATTTGAGGTTTTAGTCAATAATTTAATTCAAAAATAATGTTGATATCACAGAAACAGGAAATGCTGGGATATATAAGCACAAAACACATTTCAAATGTGTGCCAAGACAATATAGAACACAGAACAAGAAATACAATAATATTGAAGAACAAAATACATTTTAAAGAAGGCGTTGAAAGACATTCATTAGGACGTTGAGTAATTAATACAAAAAAAAACAATATATTAATAATAATAACATGGCATTTATATAGCGCAGTTTAGTGTCATTTCACTTCAAGTGCGCCTAACTACTCGTATAATAAGAATTCATGGGATCATATGGATCACCAATGCAAGATGATTTACAATATTTCAAGCCAATGATTACATTATTCAAAACAAATGAAAAAATAATGATTATCAAACAAGAAACTATAAATATTCTTACACAAGGGAGCATCGTTTTTTCGTGTGGCGACTGAATTACTACCGCTGGGTCCTACAGGAACACTTGAATCTGAAAAAAAATTATCTTTTAGATCGAGGAAAGGAATTAAAAGATCTGCATAATGGATGAAGACATTTTCGAATATTTTCAAGTAACATAGAACAGATGTTTACCTTCATAATCTTCCTTCCTTTTGGAAGAAGGATTCATATCTCGCAAGACGTAATATGGTCTTTGGTGACACCTGTATTTTCGTCACAACGGGTCCGATATTGTCGTAAATCCGGATAACTACCAATGCCGGGAAGATTTAAAGTCGGCAGTGCGGAACTTCGAAGTGATCCATTCGGCTTTTTGTTTCTGATGGAGAAATGGCAGCCACAAACGAATTTAGGTTAAGATACGAATTCGATTCTGTCGATTCTACAGGCCCATTCGCCGAACCTGCGCTCCTCAAGGCTTCCGTGTTTTGGATATTTATGTCGAGTCGATTGTCTGTCAGTACAGCCCTTCACACAACACGGCTTGATAACTTTACCTTCAGACATTTTCACATAACAAACGACTCAAAACAACAATATGAACTGTCAAGATGGCGTCACATTCACATCCAGTGTTACCGAAACTAAAAATTCAAAATCGGGAGAATTATTGCCTAAAAATCGGGAGAAATCGGGAGAAATTTGAAGAAATCGGGAAAAATCGGGAGATGACTAGAACTATTATAATAAAAATTCTCCCTTGTCAACAATCCGAATCCCGTTTACTATTTCCGAAGCAGACCATTAACAACGATCTAAAAAATCAAGAAGCAGCATAATTGTAGATGTTGCCCATGGAATGACGCAATTTTCCGTAACATTCGATGGAGGCTTATTTTTACGTCTGTCAACACAGAACATTTTTTGTGAAATTTGAACTGTCAGTTCAAGAGACGTCAAAATTTATTGAATACCTATCTATGTACATTAAAATTGAGCGGCATTCAAACAAGTAACGATTTTTGTCCTCGGGATGTGTCTACGATTAAATGAAACGAAACAATCTTTTTATTTTCAATTTCAATAAGCAACCATCCAATCACCTCAAGAGCTTTTTCTTCATATCACCTGGCTTCACATGTAAACATTCCGCTGTCACCCAATAGTTAACTGTTTAGCATTCTTTATTATGAAATACCTACTAATTTAGCAGATGAATTAGCAAAAAAAATACAATGCAAGAGCGAAAATAAAATTGTGGAAATTGTTACTGCTATGGAGTAATTAGGAGTTATATTAGATTAAGATTTAATTTTTATAAGCATGCTGCGCATTTACAATAGAAACTTGGGTACAAGTATCTCTTTTCTGGGAAGAATTATTCAAAAGTTGTTCCAATAATCTGCGATTACAGTATATACTCGTAACTCCAATTTTAGCCCATATTTTAACAACTGTCCAACGATTCTTTTCTGGTGAAATGACAGAGAACAAAGTAAGTTGCAAATTGTTCAAAATATAGCAATGTGAATAATACTTAGGCGAAATAGATTTTTAAAGTAGCCAAAATGTTACAGGAGCTAAATTGGCTAACAGTAAAACAGAGACATTGATGACGTTGATATTTATAAAGAAAATTTAATAATACACAATGTGTTATCGAAATAATAAAGATAACTTTAACGTGTTTCGATAGAATATTACACCATATAGGAATAAAAAATGTCAATGTACTGCCAGAAAGCATAAAAATAACACCTATCGGTAAATGGAAGAGAGAATGCAAGAACTATCTAGTTATCTTTAAAGATAACATATAAGAATTCAATATTATAGTAGTAAAGAGATATTGATGACATTGATATTTATTTCATAAAACTTAATATTACACAATTAAAAAAAAATTATATGTACGAGGAACGAAGAACCAAAAAAGCGAATCGAGGCGTTACGTAATAAATTCTAAACTCTCGCTCGTAAAATTCATAGATTATCGGTTTGTATAGGTCTAATACATACATACACCGGTCGGTGGCCGAGTGTGTTCAATTCCTGGGCTGGTAAGTCCTCCATCACAACACAAGCAACATTTTCGGCTTACTGTGGTGGTAGTAGGAGATTTTCAAATAATGTCAGGTTATTCGTAACCCGGGAATGTTTGTCTTTCTTTAAAAAAAAAAAAAAAATGCTTAGATAATCAGTATTCTCTAATTATTCTTGTTAATACCCTATTCGGGGGAAATTTTTTTTTTTGCCAGAGACAATTTTTTGCCTGTTTAGCAGACCATAAACAAAGAATCGTCGAGTGACGACGATTCGCTGCTTGCTTTGAAAAATCGGGAGATATTGATGCCATTCCGGTAGATCGGGAGATGAAGTGAAAAATCGGGAGATCTCCCGAAAAATCGGGAGCTTCGGCAACACTGTTCACATCCGCCACATGGTTTCAGGCATTTCCGGGGAGGTGGAACGTAGCCTCTCTTTCTGTTACACGGGTCTTATGCTAGAGAGAGTGAGAGATCAAACCACGACGGCTTTTCATTGGTCGGGCTGTAGCGACGTCATCAAAAACCAAAAAAAGTATCGGAGTTATACCCCCCTTATTATTATTACCTTATTACCTACTTCTGGCCATAGATATAACCATAGATATACCCAATATAAGTATACCACACCTCCACATGGACCTAAAAACCCTTAGGGCCCGTTCCCACTTCCGTTTTCAAATCGGAGGCGGGTCCCGTTTTAAAAACGGATGCTTTACGGCCCTGTTCACACTTCCGTTTTAAAAACGGATCCGTTTTAAAACCGGATCATACTCTACGAAAACAAATAATTGTCGATTCAACCAAAACATTTTATTTGCTCATTCTTCAGTAATGGTGCGCAATGGACGACGATGAAACTCTTGTTGTCATGTGGTACTTATTAAAAAGAAGAAAAAAAAGGGAAAAGAAAATTTTGGGTGCACCCAATCATAGCTGAAAGATTTTCTGTAGGAATTTTCCAAGTGTTAATTGGTGAGTTGAGAAGTTGATATGTCCCTAGGTATCTAAGTGACTTGAATTCACAGAAAGGCCAAAGCAAAACACGTGCGCCCGCATCTGTCTCTGTAATTTCACACGCAGATGGAGGCGGCAGTCGGGTATTATTAGACCGAAATATTTAGTCAATAGCGTGGCCGGAAATCGCAATAAAAAATTAAAAAAGCTAATATTGAAATACACCCATTAGTCGGCAGATTTATCTCTAGACCCTCATTAAGTAGTAATTCTGAAATGGGAACGTTAAGCCAGCGACCCGGCAGTAAAAACCTCGCCCAAGGCTAGGCCATTGTAATTGTTTTGAAGGTCTTTTGTACAAATTTTAACATCTTTTAAAATAATAGTAACTCGAGCGGTGAGAATGTCGATGCCAGCGCCACGGACTCAACAACGTACCGAAGTGGTGTAAAGCGGAACCACTATAGTTCAGCACCCCACCACAGGCGCGCTACGGTCGCCAGATAGCGCGGGCGAATTCAACAGATTCCGCAACCAACAGTCACGCTCTCGCCCCCCCTTGGGGCGGTCACCCAGGCGCTTCCTACCAGGAAGCTGCCTTCTCGACAGTTCACATTTCCGCACTCGACAGTCATCATCTTGGGAGTCACGCTCTCGCCTCTCGAGAGTCACGCTCTCGCCCCCCCTTGGGGCGGTCGCCCAGGCGCTTCCTACCAGGAAGCTGCCCTATCAAGAGTCACGCTCTCGCCCCCCCTTGGGGCGGTCGCCCAGGCGCTTCCTACCAGGAAGCTGCCCACCCAACAGTCACGCTCTCGCCTCTCAGGAGTCACCATCTCGCGTCCGCCGAGAAACCTCTTGCCCTTCCCCTTGGAGCGGTCGTCGAGGCTCTTCCCGTAACCCCGCGAACTTCCGCCCAGGAAGCGAGAGTGGTCGCCAGACTTCCGCCCAGGAAGCTGCCCTCTCAGAAGTCGCTGCCTGCCGACTCCGCCTTCGGAGCCTTGGCCCAGGCTGAACTGATTCCGCCCTTCGGAACCAGCCCAAGTTGCCGCTTTTTGTGTATCAGTGATAAGTGCGAACGTAGAGATCCGCGGTTCCAGAATCATCGTAAAGGGAAGTGCCTGAACAATTTTTATATTTATCTCGTAACGTGACCCAACTTTTAAGACATTGAATGAACAATAATTTAGGATTAAGAAAAAGGACAATTAATTTTAAGAATTACAATTTAAGACTATTATTAAACCTAGATTAAGATTAAACCTTCCTTTTACATTTTATTAAATAAATTTGAAGAGTGTTTTGTAACTAAGTAACTTCTTTTTTTTCTCGTTCCTCCTTTTCTTTTACATGAAGAATATTAATTATTAACTTCCCTTAAGTAGAGTTATAACAAAGTGATGAACTAAAGTTCTTTAATTATTTTAGAATAATAATGATTAGATTATTTATATAGCGCCGTTTTCACCGTGAAAAAATCACCTCAAGGGCGCCTAATGGCTTAAGACAAGGCTGCCCAACCCCAGGCCCGCGGGCCACAATGTGGCCCGCGAACGAATTATAAGTGGCCCGCGTGAAACATTTTCAAAAAACCCGCCAATCCGTCAATTTGAAAAAGTGTCGCGGGCCCGCGGTAAAACAAACAATGCAGCTTGCGCGCGGTCACCAGTGTTGCCAACGACGGCGATTTATCGCTATTTAGGCTACTCAGATAGACGATCAGCGACGAAAAATCTAACCTGTTGAACTTACTTTTGAAACAAAAATACACCGGTTTTCGACATAATATTTTTTGCGTCGAAATGGAATCCTGTAGCCACCCCCTCCCCCATGGAATTCGAAAAATTGCTGTGGGGGATACCCCATGTGATACATATGTTTTATAGAAATTCTCTAACAACCCCCCCCCCCCATGGAAATAGGAACCGTCCGTCAGGTATTTAGTGGCCCGCCAGTGATTCAAAATCGTCAATTTCGCCTAACTGCTAAAAAGGTTGGGCAGCCTTGGCTTAAGAGAATGTCTACCACTTCCTTTAACCATCTACTGGAATGAGTTTCAGAGAGCTTAACATATCAAAATACAAAATTGAGAGAGTGTATTTGTCCTGAAGAAAGGCTATCGATATTTTAAAGTAAGAAAACAATAACAACTCAAATATTTTTATTATGTGTTTATTAAACTAATACGCTCTTCCGTGCATCGTGCATCTCATTAAAGCTTTAAAATTTAAAAAAATAAAATATAAATTTTGATATACAAAAGTTGTGTACACCAAGTGTTTTGTTTTTATTCAGTTAAAAATAAAATATTACTATACTCTTTCTTCGACCAGTGGTATTAAATTTTCGGAATTTATTTATTGATTTATTTACTTAACAAAATAACCAAATACAAGCACGCAGCGTGCCTGCTTCCTTGCGACTGGGAGCGGGCGGGGAGGGGTCGGGGTGTGTCGGGGACTCTGCCGGAACGACTAGACGACAAGTGTGAACAGCTCCATACAACACTATGAGCGAGCGTGTTCCGACACGATTTGAAAACGGACGCGCTGCGCTGGCGATCCATCCGACAAAAAATGTCGGATCCGTTTTCAAATCGTGTCGGACAAGTGTGAACAGCTCCATACATCCACTACAGCCACTAGGGCATCCGTTTTTAAAACGGGACCCGCCTCCGTTTTTAAAACGAAAGTGGGAACAGGCCCTTAGCAGGACGGTGCAATTCGGCAACACTTTGAAGCCTCAGGGTGAGGAGAAGATGTATGGAAAATGCCAAAACCTACTTAATTTTTTTGATGACGTATCCCATTCCTCGTCTCATCAAATACCCCAACAAAATCATAAGCTCTTATAACTGCATTAACAAAGCAAAAATAAAATAATGATTGTTCATTATGCACCATTTTGCGAGGAAATCTGTTCAAAAGTAGTAGTGTGAAGATTTTCGATATTCTTTCAGCACGGGGAGGTTGTGCCTTTAGCTCGCTGAAAAGTCATGGACCACCATTATTGGTCGAAACAAATTTTGAAAAAATGGCACTTTTAATTCAGTATTTTACATTTCCCCAACGTAAAAAATAGTGTTTTATGGTAATTAAATTATAATATGTAAATGAAATCCTCAGCACGGGAGATCCCAGTGAGGATATCATTATCTCTATATGTTACTAAGAAAAGAAGACAATAAATCATTATTATTATTATTATTAAATTGAGTCGAAGAAGTATTATTTCAAAAAAATATTCATGAAGCGTGTCCAGCCTTCCAAAAGATTAACAAAGATCAAGTTACAGTGTAACTTACAAGTTTCAAACTCGAATCTCCGAAGAGACTTTAGAGACCTCTATAAATAAACCGTAATGAATTCGCAACTATTATTATTTTTTGTCTTTTCTTAAACCATAATAAATAACTGGTTATTCTGACAACAAATAGATAGCTACGCTACTTAAGTCACCTGTAATTTGATAATTTATGTAATTTGATAATAATGGTTATGTATGGGTTTGTACAGATTGACATCAATGGAAAATAATTTATTATATTTCATAAATACGTCATTTTAACAAAAAAATCTCTGACCTTTTGTATTTTTATATTTTCTTACACTTTATGCTTTTAATTTTTTAACTTAATATTTTGGTTAGTGGCACATGTTGTGTAGGGTTCCATGATAACTCAACACAGTGACAATTCAACACACTTTTAAAAAGTGATATAAAGTCATTATAAACGATGAAATTTTTTTTTAACCTAACCTTCTTAACCCAGTTAATAAAGTTTTTGTTTCATCACTTTCCATGACTTTATATAACTTTTTAAAGATGTGATGAATTATCATTTTGATGATTTATCCGGTCACCGTTGTGTAGTATGTTTTTAAATAAATAAAGTCTCTCGTCTGTGGGCGCCCTTATTCTAGATTATGCCAAGCTGTTTATCAGACAACGTAAATTATTGGCAACTCTTTACAATCTTACTCAGCAGTCACTAAGTGAAGAAAAAGCAACGAAAGAACGCTAAAATCTTTTATATAATTATATTGAATTTGATATGTCCCTAGGTATCTACGTGACTTGAATTCACAGAACGACCAAAGCGAACACGTGCGCCCGCATCTGTCTCTGTAATTTTACACGCAGATTGAGGCGGCAGTTCGCATTATTAGACCTTAAATATTTAGTGAATAGCCTGGCCGGCAAGCGCAATAAAAATTTAGAAAGCCAACTTAGAAATACACCCATAAAATAGTAAATCTGAAATGGTATAACGTTAAGTCAGCGACCCGGCAATAAAAACCTTCGCCCAAGGCTAGACTATATTGCAATTGTTTGAAGGTCTTTTGTACAAATGTAATTTTAACATATTTTAAAATAATAATAACTCTAGCGGTGAGAATGGCGATGCTAGCGCACGGACTCTCAGACAACGTACCGAAGTGGTGTAAAGCGGAACCACTTTAGTTCCAGCACCCCACCACAGGCGTGCTACGGTCGCCGGATCGCGCAGCTGAAGACAGATTCCGCAACCAACAGTTGATTTTTTGGTACTCGAGAGTCATCATCTCGCCCCCTCCTGGAGCGGTCACCGAGGCGCTTCCGCCGAGGAAGCTGCCCTCTCGGCAGTTACCATCTCGCCTCCGCCGAGAAATATCCTGCCCTCCCCCTTGGAGCGGGCGCCGAGGCTCTTCCGACCAGGAAGCTGCCCTCTCAGGAGTTAGCGTCTCGCCTCCGCCGAGAAACTTCCTGCCGTCCCCCTTGGAGCGGTCGCCGAGGCTCTTCCGCCCAGGAAATTGCCCTCTCGGGAGTCCTGCCTGCCGACTCCGCCCTTCGGAGCCTTGGCCCAGGCTGAACTAATTCCGCCCTTCGGATCCAACCCAAGTTGCCGCTTGTGTTATCGGTGATAAGTGCGAACGTGGAGATCCGCGGTTCCAGATAAGAATTATAAATTAAGACTATTATTAATCCTAGATTAAGACTAACCCATAACTTTATATATTTTTTTAAATAAATTTTAAGAGTGTTTGTAACTAAGTAACTTCTTTTTTTTTACTCGTTCCTCCTTTTTTTTTACATGCATAGTATTAATATTAAATTCCCTTGAGTATAGTAATTACAAATTATATTAAATATTATCTCATCCAGGCGATTAGTGCGATTGTCAAGCTGCACATCATCTGCAAATAATTCGAGAAATGCTCAAGTTGGTCATCCTTGTTTGTGTATAATTATTTTGACGTTTCGTGAAAATTTTTTCTATGTATAATAATAATAATATTATACTTTCCTTTGATCAGGTGGTTTTTGTTATTGTTATTATTGAAGAAGATTCCTAATGGAATCCCTAACATTTGGTACCCAAAGGTATGAAGGATGTACAAACCTAATGTATTTAATATTTTTTGTACTAACTACTTGTGTCGATGCTATAATGTTTGTTTCGTTTTGACTCAGATTGGTCCATTTGGATCTGAAGGGTGCTCCTCCCAAAATTTCGTACTTCGAAAAGGTAAAATTAACATAACCATTTATTTCATTTCTTTATGTGAAATGATACGAAAGGGTTTGGGTGTTTGAAATGTTTTTGTATCAATAAAGTTTTACGAGTTGGACTAATAAAATGCTGTCAACTTTTTTACTAGTTTGACTAATAATATAATGCTAGCAAATTTCCTTATATATGAAAAGGTTATTTTTTTCGTACATTGAAGCCTCATAGTCATTTGCAAGTAGGGTTGCCATTTGGTAATTTGATAAAGGAGGATTTTCTGTAAAAAAGGAGGACATTCTGAAATTAAACGATTTTTTATATTATTTAACTTTATTGTAATCATATTTAGCTGAGCTGCCAATTTTAGAAAGAAGTTCTTGGTTTTTTAACAAATATTTATAAAAATCTTCACATGTCATGTTTTTGAAGTTGTATTGAGTAAGAATTAAAGATTTAACTGACTGAACACTTAGCCTATTCCTCTCTTTGCTCCACTGAGTATTAATCAGTGAAGAAACTCTTTCCACATTTCCGTTATGTGCGCTTATACAAAAATAAAACTCGCAGATCTTGAACAGTTCTGAGAAACATTCAATGTTTTTAACACTTTTGAAGTCGATTTTCCACAGCTCGTGCAACTTCAAATCATAATCATCTTCATCTGATTTTGATTTAAGAAATGAAATCCAGTTACAAAATTGATTGTGGCGTGAGCGGTGACTCATCGCTCAGCCGCCCTGCCCCCTTTTTCGCCTCCCGCCCTGCCCCCTTTTTCGCCTCCCGCCAGTCCCGCCCGTTGTTTAGCAAAAAGGAGGACTTACAGTAGGTAAGGGAGGACGGGAGGACAAAACACTGAAAAGGAGGACATGTCCTCCTTTTGGATACCATCTGGCAACCCTATTTGAAAGCCTTATTTTCTGACGTAGCCCATTGTTCATAATTCAATTTAAAAATCAATTGTTTGCAGTATTGCGCAAATTTGGATCTTTTTTAGTCTCTGATTATAATTTTGGTAAATATTTCACTAACCGCTGCACTTTTAGTAGGCAAATAATATGGAAATTACACTTCGTTTCAACTTAATTAATACAAGAAACCACGATTTACGTTGGGATCGATGGTAAAAGATGCATTATAATTCCATTTTTTCAATTAATGTCAAAATGTACCTTTTCAAACGATCCCTTTGCCGCCATTTTGCACCATTTTTTGTATGGATTGACCCTTGCGTAAGTTTCGTTTTAATCTAAATATGCATAAATTACTTAATTAAGCCAATCTAACCTACTTTGTGCATGTAAATATTTGTTTCTTGTAGTATAAATGTTAAAACTCAGCGTAATTTCCATCATATGTGCCTAAAAGTGTGTTATCCTGCTATCTCAAATTTACTTATGGTAAATATTTACCTTTCCTGCTCGACTGCCGCACTTTTAATAGCAGATTATGGAAGTTAAACTTCTCTTTAAGTTAATTACACCATAAACATTATTTACATCGGGAGAAATGGAAAAAGATGCATTTAAGTTCGATGTTTTTATTCAAATTCAAAAGTTCCCTTATAAAACTTAGATGAATAATTCATCTAATAATATTATAATGTCATTGCTAGAAAACGGTCTTATGCCGCCATTTTGGATTGTTTTAGTATGCATGATTGGGTTTTATTATTATATTTTCGAGCAGGAAGAGATAATTGAAATATTCAAAAAAACTGTTATGAAATTATCAGTGCGCTACTGTGTTTAGTTATTTCCTTGCCTGCGTGACTGGGGCGCTACGGGGCTGTTGGTGGAATGGGAAGACACCTTCCCCTACGTGAGGGAGCTGCGCCCTGCGGGGGGGCTCTCGGAGAGCGCCGTGTCGACGGGGGCCCCCTACTCCATACAGGAGGCCACACATATCATGGACATTGCGGCTGAGTGTGGTCTTACTGTGGTAAGTAACCTAACCTGTCATAGACTAAGTCAAAGATGAGATGGATAAGATAAGATGTTCCCTAATTGATTTTAACGTTCCCTTAAGATTTACACGACATACTGCGCTATTTCACACGCTTAATTACAAAACCAATTAACCGTGCTCCTCGTCCATTCAATAATATTTGTCTAAACTCTACCATCAACCTTTTTTCAGATTCACTGCCCATATTTGAAAGGAGCATCTGTCAATGATATAAACTGTAAAATGAGCATACATATACACAACCTTACACACACACACACACACCTATGCACTACACACGTCACCTGGTAATTACTAAATATACATACCACACATTAATAATGATTGGATTATTTGTATAGCGCTGTTTTCGTGAGAAAATCACCACAAGGGCGCGATAAGGAAACATATCATAGATCCACCATGAAATACAGGTGCGTTTTATGTTCCAGGTGGATGTTTTTTTTTTAAACTTTTTGATGAAATCAATTTTATAATTAACATTACAACATGGACGCATCTGGTCGTGGCGCGAAGCTAGCTCTTTTAAGCACATTTTTCTGACTTCTGGTGTTATTTCAGCAATTTCGTTTCAGATGTTGTCCTTAAGCATCGAGGTTGTGGTTGGTTTCTTGGCATACACCTTTTCCCTTAAGTACCTCCATAGGAAGAAATCGAGAGGGGTCAAATCAGGGGATCATGGGGGCCAGTCGAAATGACCACTTTTTGTAATTATTTGGGTTTTACAAATTTATTTAATAATAATAATACATGGTAGTTATTTACAGGTTATGTTTAAAAAAATAGGTAGTCCAGCAAAGCTGCCACACTGCAACTTGTCTGCCGGCTCTTCCTTAAAACTTTGTATTTTGGTTAGTCACCTAATTTTCTTCGCATTCACAATTGAACAATTATATAAAATGGTATAATAATTTCTACATGGTTTTGCGGCGTTAGATGCTCCATAGTAAATTGTTATCGACCACTCTCTACGACTGTCAAATGCCAACTGACAAATGTCATCCGAACTAAAATGGCGGCCAAACAATCGACCTCGAACATAAAACACACCCTGTATTTATTATCTGTAAATTGTTTCATCACTGTAACCAATGTACTGTTTGTTTTCATAATATAAAATAAATGAGATTGAGTAAAATTAAATCCAACTAACAATATTATGGAACCAAAATAAACACAAATAGAAAGTATTATCATTGTGATCAGATCCCCCTGGTGCAGACTCTGGGCCATATGGAGTTTGTCTTAAAGTATCCCGAGTGGGCCGGTCTGCGCGAGGTGGACAGCCTGCCAAGTTCCATGTGCCCCTCGCACCCGGAGGCTCTGCCCTTAGTGCAGGCCCTGCTCAAGCAGGTGTTGGCGCTCCACCGGCCCGCCCAACTCAACTACATACACATCGGGGCTGATGAGGTAACGTCACTTGCTTACTCTACTCGTCCATGTATGCAGGTTGTGATCAGATCCCTGTAGCTTCCGTTGCATTATTCCAGGTTTGGCATATGGGCCTGTGTCCCAGTTGCTCCCGTCGAGCCCAGGACAGTAAGTATGGCAAGGCGGTGCTGTTCCTGGAGCATGTGACCGCCGTGGCCAGGTTCCTGAAGGAGACGCACCCTCACCTGAAGGTCATCATGTGGGATGACATGCTGCGAAATATCGATGCCCAAGTTATGCAAGGTTAATTTATTATTTAACTTATTCATAAGGGATGACCAAATTCATTGTCATTTATCTGAATAGTAGGATAGATATAGCTGTATCTTACGGATTAAGGAATGAAATATTTTAGTTTATAATAAATAAATAATATTTCAGAATTTGAATTGGGGTCCCTGGTAGAGCCGATGGTGTGGCACTACCAGGCGCGGGAGCACTTCCAGATCGGGGCACAGCACTGGGAGAAGTACGCCAACGTGTTCCCGCGCGTCTGGGCTGCTTCTGCCTTCAAGGGCGCCACAGGCAGTTGTCAGGTACCATTCATCTATGTCTCGTTCCAAAGATTTGTTTTGAGAACCCTACTAATTTGGAGGTACTAATTTGGTCTGCCAATGGTTCTGCTAAAGAAGGCGAGAGACAGTAGCGAGCCGTCCGTATTGTCTCATAACCACTGCTTTATTATTATTATTTAATGAGCAGGCAGCATTCTGCTGATGTACTCATATCTGATTTCACAATAAGTTTAACAGCAATTGAGTTGTTTTAAAGTTTAAAGTAAGTTAACCCTTTCTTCTCTCCAAATAAGAATCCAATCAAGCTTTAAATTGGTTTATATTAGTAGCATCGATGACATGTTGTGGAAGTTTCATGCTTCCACTACTCTATGTGCAATGAAGTGTCTCTTAGGATTAGATTCAAAAGATGTTTTGTTAATATTTTTTGAGTGTTTGAGATTTACATTTTTGTTGGTGGTGAAGATTTCTTGGATGTCAGGGCAATTATAATGTCCACATAAAATTTTTAAAGTCTCAATCAAGTCACCCCTTACTTACCTTACCTTATTTGAATAAACATATAAATAATATAAAAATTTATAAAATTATTGCATGAAATAAATCTACACTTTCAAAAATACACATGTGTGTATTAATTTCTTCACAGCGCCACACCGACCATCCTTCTATAAGCTATCAAAGACAGGAACTAATTATGTAAAATGACCCATACATCATATTCAATTTCTGTTTGCACAATGCTCATTAGAGGGAAGATTTGTTTGTGTTAGTGTCGAAGAAGGCCGTGAATTTCGGTACAATTCACAAACGTAGAAATAAACGATTGTTATTATAACTAAGTTTACTGTGAGTTTTATTATTTAGAACTAGCTGTACCCTGCCACGCGTTATTGTTCCTCAGTCTATCTGTGCAGGTAGAGAAACAAAGGAGCGTGTTGCTTTTACGACCAACGTGTGGCGCTGTTTTTTTTTAAAAAAGCAAGTTTATCCATCAGTTGGTGCTGTTTTTAAAAAAAAACATGTTTGACCAACAGATGGCGCTGTTTTTTTAAAAAAGCATGCTTTTACATGTCACAGGTGACATCAATTTATTTATTTATTGCATCTCACTATACATAAATCATATTTTTTCTCATAAAAATCAACCTCACTAAGACTAAGCCTGTATCGAGGTTAACAATTTACATTTAAGTGAAGCAAACATAGAGTAATCACAAACATAAAGTAATACTACATAAAAACAAAAATTATTTCATAAAGAAAGAAAAAAATTGTATTAGATGAGTTACCAGATAGGTTATTTGACCGTATATTGTTACAATATTTGAACCATAACTGATCATTAATCATTATTCCCAAGAATAAACAAAGTAGATAATAAAGACAACTAGGGTGACATTCAGTTTTTAACAAATGGGAATATTGCATTATATAATATAGGTATATAAAAACACACGCGTATTCAAATGCAACGTTCTAAAGAATTGAAAATTTCAAAGTAATCGGTGAAGAACTTTCGGAGATTTAAGATTTTGAACAAACGAACATTTACATTTTTATTTATATAGTTATAATGAATGCAGGTGTTGCCGGTGATGAAGCATCACATCAGCAACCACGAAGCATGGATGAATGAGATAGAGCAGCACGGGAGCAAGATGCAGAAGTTCATGGGCATCGCATTCACCGGCTGGTCCAGGTATTGACCACCACTTTCTCATCTAGTTACGCATACTACACACATTTGTAAAGGTCACTTGCGTTCTGTACATTGTTGTTTGTTGCTATAGGTATGACCATTACGCCACCTTGTGCGAGCTGCTCCCCGTGGGACTGCCGGTGCTGGCGGCGTGCCTGCGGCTGTGGTTCAGTGGGGGCTCGAGGGGTGTGGGGGGTGGTGGGGGCCCGCTGGAGGACCAGGAGTTCCCAGGCTGGCAGGTGCTGCGAGGCGTCAACGTGTTTCTTGCGCTGCGGGAGAGATACCGTAACCTGGCTTATGGAGATCAGTGAGTTCAGTACCTCGGAGCAGGGGTGTATTCGTTACTTTTCAGACTGCAAGAAAATATGACATTTTATGATAATTGGCTTCTGATCTTGAGGAGAGATGAATGCGAAAATATGCTAATTAACAGTCATTAACTTGCTTTTCTTAAATGTCGTTTTTTCGAACTACCCTGTATTTTATTTTGTATATATATAGTAAATTTATGTGTTTACCATTGTAAATTTAAAATCTGCTTATAACCTTTCTTTACATCTTTTTATTTTATTTTTCCTTTTTTTAATTTCGCAACTCTCTTTTAAATTTTAAATATTAATTTCATCTAAATAAAAAGTAAAATTTCAATTTTATAAACTCATATGTCAATAATTTTTTACTATATTGCTATTTTGTATTATCATATTTGAATATTCTTTTAGTCTATTCTCTACGTTTATATTATTTAAAATACAAGTTAGCAACTTCTTATATCAACCAAGAAAACTTTTCATATTATTTATAAAGTGCAATAACTAAGTAAAAGTCAATACACTAGACTAAACATGAATCGCTTTTAATAAATATGCCTATTTCTGACTGTCCTAAAACAGGTAATCTCCTAGTTGGACAGCCAAAGATCACTGTAATATGTCATGTTTTTAAAAAAAATAATAAATAAAATAAATGAAAAATCAGTTGACTGTGGTGATAGATACAATTCATTAACATGTTTACTGCCAGCCTTGGACAGCGAAGTGATAGAAAACTCCGATATGTAAACTTGGAAAGCTCTGTCACCCATATTCAACACGCTATAACTTTAAAACTAGAGTAGGTAGTCAAAAACCGCACGCAGACAACAATTTTTAATTCTTTAAGCACAGGGCCAGCAAAAAAACAATACGTCGCGACAGTTGCCAGATTTTCACTAAGGTTTCTATGTTATAATGACGCACACTCCAATTGGCGGGTAGGGAATTTCTCGAAACATTTGAACTCTGCCAAATGACAGAGTTGGTGGTGAATGTGTTAAAGGGTACAAGATATAAAGATTTAACAATTTTTTATTTAATAATATATCGTGTTCAATGTTTTTTGAGACCAACACAATTCATTGACAAGAAGCTAATCTTTCGTGATTTAGGTTTTCAGGATCTTATTCTGTCGCCGTTTGTCTATGGATATCCAAGGCAAGGACCATTTTAGAAATATCATAAAATGTATACTGAAGTAGCAAATGAAAAATGAAAAGATACATCAAAATAATGTACTAAGGAATTGTATAATTTCTTAAAAAGGCCTACAGAAAAGTCCATGGTGGTATATGTCTATCTCCTAAGGAAAACCCCAGCTAGGTCGGGTACACATCAGCTAGTTAATGTATTAAGATGATTTGTGTAGAGCCTTTTTTGTGAAAAATCACCTCAAGAGCGCCATTGCCATCTGCCATTTTTTACACAAACAAATAAGGGCTCTCCTCAGTTGAGTTTTTTGTAAATCATTTATGCCACAAGTGGAGATATCCAAGCTATCGACATGTTGAATCTCTTGAAATCCAGATTGTTTGCTTTCTCGTGATATTTCTGTCCTTTTCGATATTACAGCACTTAGTTAAGTTTAGCTTTGGAATGAACTAAGAACCAAGAATCGAGTAGTATAGTTAGGATGTTTTGTTGCAGAGTTCAGACGTGGTTAAACCAGTGGCAGGTGCAGAGTCGATACACCAACCCCATGCAGATACAGAGTCTGATTCCAGCCATTAATGAGTAAGCATATTTTATAATTATGTATCTTCACTACGCTTGTAATATACCATGTTACATTAGTCGTTAGACGTTAGTGATCCGATTTTTAAAAGATCGAATTAAAATATGCAATTTTGATGATCCATGGACAGAAGCAGAGGCGGATAGAGTATTAATAAATTATACAAAAAATCTAATAAGAATTGAACTCCTGAACTAAAAAGTGTCATAGAAGTGTTCATTTTCTTTAAATAATTTTTAATTTTTTAAAATGCGTCTATTTTAATTTCGATTTCGTTTTCTTGAACGAATGAGTGAATAAATAAATGAATTAATCAAATGGAATCTTGAAAGTGGAAATTAACCCAATTCCCGACATTCAATCGAGCTGAAACTCAGCAGACATACTCATTGTCAATGACAATGCATGTTATCAACTTTTGGTGGCACTTACGCATTCCTCTGAAATTGGATGACATTATAAAAATTTACAGTTGTTAATATTCAAAATAAATCTCAGTACCACCCAATTAGGATTTGGCTTGAGTGATAGCGCGGTTCACTCATTTTAGTCAGACCTTGGGGAGGATCCTTCAATCAGTCTAACCAAAAAAATATATAAATAATTATTTTTAAAAGACATTTTAGATGTTCACAGCAGTTAAGAGCCAGTCCCTGGGGAGGAACGTTCAATCCTCAGCCAAAAAAATAAATTAAACACAACTTTTATTAAAATAAATCTTTGTTTTTATAGCTTGATTTTTTTAAAGTTTTACATGTAATTATGATGTTCTTTTTTATTTTACTTTTATTTATTCATCAATTTGGGAGGCGGGTTTGGGTACCGCCGCCCCGGGAACCATTTATTTGAAACACCTTTGCCATAAGTCACCCCAAGTGTTTTGCTACGCTTGATGATTTAGCAGCTTCATCGGGTGAGGTGTGTTCAGGATGTGCCTGCCCACCAACTGCATGGTGTGCCAGATCACGAGAGGTTGGTTTGGGGAGACCCTTTGACCTCTCCTACTGGTTTTTCGACTCATCGCCCTGCGCCACAGTGGGAGGGATATATTCATATGTCCGTTTCTCCTGGATACACTGATCCCTAGATTCCTACCCAACCCTCATACCTTTTATCTTCCCAGAACTTGCTCTCCTTCCTTTCATTAAAAAGATTCGCTTGCCCTTACACTGTAGTTGTACCTCTCTGATATCATTAATTATTTTCCCTATAGAAGAAGAAGCATCCATCTTTTTTTTTAAATCAAAAATTTAAACCAGGTAGTTCTGATTTCTATCTATCTTTTCCGTGATTTCTGCTATTTCATTGTTTGAATGTTATTAATATTTTTTCAGGTTATTAAACGAAGCTTCCTCCGTGGAAGTGTACTTGAAGGGCTACATGGAACAGATATTCTATCCCCCGACGCTGGACGAGTGGGTGGGGACCAACATCGCCCCCATGAGGTCGCACCTCCAACAGCTCAAGGCTGACACCGAGTTCCAGCTCAGCAGGGGCTGCTGCATACGAGGCTACAAGAAGATCTGCTAGGCTGTCTGTTCTAGCTATTATATTATCTATGACATGTTGGCGCTTCTCATTCCCAACAGCTTCATGTGTCGCAGGACACACTAGCACAATGCCTTCAAAATGTCAACATTGACACGATTCAAGTTTTTATCAAAAATGCCAGTACATTTTTAGTCCGCAATCGCTAGAACAAAGACTAATCGCCAGGGAGATTTGACGGTTGACATCACCTAATATATTGTTAGTTTATCGAGCCCGTTCGCTCCCTAGATAAAAAGTTGTCCACAAGTCGATATTAACATTGTCTTGAAATTTCGCGTGGAAATCAAAATGATTGACTACTTTTTAATGAATGATGACAGATTTAAACTTGGGGAAGCGGAGTTTCGACAGTTATGCATGATATCAATGGCTAACGACTATTGGTTAAAAAAAAATCACAAAATGCTTATAATACTTATCCGTTGCAGGGTGTGTGAGACAGTAGGCAGTATGGTGCCGGTGTCTTATACTTGTGCTACTAGCAGCACCCTCAGTGAGTTTCTATCTGTATAGAGTAGTTACCCATTGAAGGGGGGGGTGTGAGGTGGTAGGCAGTGTGGTGCCAGCATCCTGTACTGGTCCTACTAGCAGCTCTCTCAATGAGTTTCTGTCTGTATAGAGTAATCTCCTGTTGTAGAGGTGTGAGGCAGAAGGCAGTGTGGTGCCAGTATACTGGTCCTACCAGCAACACTCCCAGTGAGTTTCTTTCTGTATAGAGTAGCGATGAGTCGTTCATGAACGAGCCGCACAATTGAGCTAACTCTTTTTGATCAGCCGTATTCGTATGACTCCCAGTAAACCGTACCACGGCAAAATTGAACAGTAATTATTTTTTTTTCAGGTGATATTTTAGAAAAATAGCTCTATTAAAATTATCTGACTATTAATTGTTATTACGTACTCAGATACGTGAACGAACTCTGACAGTCTGACATCTGAACTTGGACATGTGTACCTTCACCTACTAACTACCTAGCATTTAATTTTACTCGTGGAACGAGACGGCGTAACAGGAGTTGTACGATCATTCATGTGAGGAGCAGTATCGGGGGAGCCATATCGAGCGAGCCCAGTATGCTCGTTGAACTTACGGCTCCCGTTCAATTGAATCGACTCTAATATTGAGCTGGTACTATGACTCGCTCTTAATAAAGTGAGTCATGACCCATGGCTATTATAGAGTAGTTACCCGTTGCAGGGTGTGTGAGGCAGTAGGCAGTGTGGTGCCAGTATCCTGTACTAGCCCTACTAGCAGTTCACTCAGTGAGTTTCCATCTGTATACAGTAGTTACCCATTGCCTGGCTCCTACAGATTGTATGGAGTTTAGTGTGGCAGGCAGACATACATCTATAAATTCTTCTCAGGTGATTATCGTGCCAGGTCTGAAGGTGCAAGTTATCTTTATTTTTACCTCGGTAATGTATTCATTTAAGTTTTCTTTTTGAATGCATCCAATTGGTATTTTACAAGTTAAAAAGTTTTATGTCTACAATTTAGTTTTCGAGTCCAGGAATATTTAACCAATTTATAAATATTTTTTAACCTTGAGAAAACAACATTTAATTATTTTTAAGGGTACATTTTTAATTACTTTAAGAAGATTTCATTTTGATTATTAATTGCTTGAATGAGCATTTCTGTAGAATTTAATAAAATGCTGCCATTTGAAAGTCATCTCCAACTTCAGCCAATTCGTTATGCTCAACTTCATGTACCTAGATAGAAGGTATAATTTAATATTATGTAATATAATTATTGACTAAATCTGAATTTCGGATATTCCCTAGTTGTCCTTTCTTACAATGAAAGTAAGAAGCTGTGGAATGGTAATAGTACCCATATTCCATGATAGAAAATTAAGTATATTTTTAATGTACCTGATACTTAGGCGCCGCCCTCAACTATGTGTTGACATAGTAAAGGGCAGCATTGGGGATTTATGTTAAATGAATTTTGGCTATGTTGCAATTTTTTTATTTTCAAATTATACCTTTATATAATATTTAATAAATGATTTAATAAATACTTTTATTGGTTACATACATAATAAGGAACTCCTGTGAAAAATATTATGGCTTAAGAGAAATATATGTATTGATATAGATAAACAAACGCCGATTCTGAATATACAAGTTTTTTTTTATATACAGGGTGTTCTGTAAGTTATGGATCGAACTAAGTGGGGTGATAGGGGAGGTTATTTGCAATCAAAGTGACCCCATTTGTAGAGGCCGATTATTAAGCTTTTAATTTTTTATGATTTTTTTTTAGATGGCATACTTAAAATTTAGATAGCGTATTAAAAAAAAACAGTAAATATAGAATTAGAAAAAAAAACATATTTTTTTTTTTAAATATCATGCAAACATAAAAAAGTTTTAAAAATGGCTCACCTTACGTTTTTTCTAATGAAAAATTACTGAAAAAGAAAAAAGAAAAACACACAATGTATTATAAACTTTATCGTCACGTCACTTTTTTGTCATACCATATACAAATAATTAATAAAAAATTCGCAAAACTTTATAAATTTTTCTCAAATTGCCGCCGGAACCTTTTGTTTCATGAGGTGCACATTTTAATTCTTCTGTGGTTAACTACTAGATTTGAATATAAAGCATGGTGTTTTCTCTGTTTAACACCGTTTAGATCTTATTTTTCGCCAGGACAACAAGGGAGACCTATATAAGCTGTTCCCAAAAGCGAACAAATTAGCTCGAGGGGTTAACCCTTTGAAGGCCAATATAACCTATACACATATCTTAAAATCTTTTGAACTATGCAAAAATCCTAATCAATGTGCCGATGGAAAGGATTTATTTTCTTCCCTAATAGTGAAATTTTTACAAAATCAGATGGTTTAAATATTAGTGACTATTACACGTCCACTTCGGAGCGGCGGTACTACGCACCACTCCACTGCTGCTCAGAAAAGGAAAGCCTGTAAAAGTAATGCAACGCAGTCCATCGTGAGACATTTCTGCACGGCGGCCTGGAGCGGTGCATGGTCCTAAGTGTACATGTAGGTGAGCCTATTGTAGTATACGAGTAAACACTTATAATGGCATCCAAAATAGACATTGAACACAGATTGCTCGTTATACTTGTATGTATATATGCTGTATGGTGGCATTTGACTTTTGGCGCCACTGATTTATTGGCTTTCAAAGGGTTAAATGTCTGTGAACAATGTTTTAAAATTAATAGTTACTAACGTTACAGTTGTTCAACTACTCTTTTTACTAATTTTATCAACTCATTGTAATATGTAATATGATTTGGTTTAATTTTAAAAATTATGATGTTCTTAATATTTTTGACATTTTCCTATTTTTATTGGAGGACTTTGACACAATTTTGTTTATTTGTCTCTGTGTATTTGACCCCTTTATTGACTTCGTATATTATTGCAAACGATTTTATTTGATTTCCTAGAATTTCTATAGGTTTGAAACTACAGTAGAATATATCTTGTTGTTATTCAAGTCTTAGATAGATTAATTTAGAATTATAAGAATTTCGTCGCAATAAATAGCACCTGCCTAATATACCTCCTGGTTTGAATAAAAGAATATAGGCAGATCCGAATTATTAGAAATATGTACGTAGGTAATTACTTTTATGATTTTTAATTATGAGGCACTCTTTTTGATCAATAATAAAGTTAATTTTATTTTGTTTTTCCCGTAAACAGTGGAACTTTGGAATGCGAGTAACTTAGTTAGTGAGCATTTCGCTAGACAAGATTTTTTTTTTTTATAATTTGAACTTGATAAACTAGTGATGTCTTATTATATGAGAAGTAAAATATTGGAAACGGTACAAGATTTGGTAGGAAAACACCATCCTAGTGAAGGCTGTAGTAACAGAGCGACAGTGTAACGTCACTTCCCTCAAATAAGAGCAAGCTTAATACTCACATTTTATTTTAAAAACTCTTTGTTACAGTTAGATAATAATGAAAAGTAAGTATTTCAGTATCCGGAAATGGAGAATAATGCATTTTTATAGCCATTTCGTTAAAAAAAAAACGATAATCTGACATCTGCCATGTTTTGACATAATAATATTAATTTTTTTTTTTTTTTTTTTAAATTTTTAATTGAACCCAAGCTAAGAACCTATTTTAGGATCAAAGGTTCACATTTTGACTTAAATAAGAGAAGAAAAATAAACTCAACTTAAAACTTTAATATCAATAACAATGGCCGCCAAGTAAAAAATCGATTTTAATTTTAAAGAAATATCTACTGAAATGGATTTTTTTCAATTTCCGGAAACTGAAATACTTACTTCTCATTATTATCTAACTGCTACAAAGTGTTTTTTTCCATTAAAAGTGCGTATTAACCGTGTCCCTATTTTTCTTTATATTTACCAAATATTTTTAGGTTTCAGAACAAATCATTTTGTTTTCAATTATTTCTCATAAGAAATTCACTTTGATATACAAGACGTGCTTTGGAGTACAGACACGTTTCTGGAACAATTCATTTTTATTAGGTAAACAGTGGTTTTATTCAATTATTAACCCACTACTAGTTACTAGTATTCTATATTTGAATACAGCATTCGAGTTGTGGAGGTTGATTACTGATTACTGCCAACCAAGAAGAGCACGTACAGGAACTTATTAATTAACATTTTATGTCCATTTTACATAAAAAAATGATGTCTATTCGTATTTAGCTAAATCAATACGGCTTTTTAAAAGATAATAATTAGAAAACCATTTAATTGACCGGCTTATCTTATTATAGAATTATCATATACGTATGATTTTTTTTTTACAAATAGGTACGGCTATTTTTAAATACATCTGTTTGACTTTCTCTTTTGTTTTCGGTAATGAATGCAAATCTTAGAAGCTGAAATTAACCCATTTCCCGACATCCAATCGAACTGAAACTCGGCAGACAGACTCGTTGTTGATGACGATGCATTCCTACAACTTTTGGTGGCAATCTCGTACACATATGCTGTCATATACGCATTTCTCTGAAATCGGATGACATTACAGCAGTCAATATATTAAATAAATGTCGGTCCTACTCGATCGGCATTTGGCGGGGTTATTAGCGCGGTTGATTCCAGTCCCTGGAAAGGAAGGTACAATCCTCCGTCAAACCAAAAAAAATAATTTTAAGTTTGAAAAGACATTTTGAAACAGATATATTATAATAAAAAAACTTTGTTTTTTATGCGTTGATTTAAAAAAAAATTTTTTGCATGTTACGCTACTTTTACACTGCTTTTTTAATCTATTTCTTGAATCACGAGTGCAGGTCAATGAAATCAATGAAAATAAAACATTTGGTTTATTTTATAATTGAAAAGAGATTTTAAAATGTACATAATGTAATTATTATATAGTTATTCGAAACACTAAGGCTTCATTTGACACTTCTAGAGAAATGTAGAAAATGATGCAGAATTAGTCCCTGGTAAAGTTAGTAGGGAGGAAGTAGTTGCTAGATTGACTTTCTGAATAAGTTGTCATACTTACCTTTATCCAAATAAATACATTTTGATATTAACGTGAGCTTCTTTAAATGTTTTTATTAAATTACATAATTATATAAATAAATAGTTTTATTACCCAAATAGACTTGCTTTGTGATGTGATTTCTAGTTACACAAATGAAAAAGTAATAATAAGGAATACAAATTATAATGTCCTTTATTGATTATTAACATTATAGTGTATTGGTTTTGATAGATTCCATAATATTATAAAGCGTATGTGATATTGTCGAAATAAATTATTTTAATTTATAAAGTATGAAATAACAATGTTTAAAAATTAATAAATTTCTTACTTATACGATAGTATTTTTTACTTATCACGTATTTATTGTATTATTATGTATTACGTATTGTAAAATATATATAGATATTATTTATATTTTAAAGTTTATTTCTGCTCTCACAACGACGTTGCCGAAGTCGGTTGACATTTTAATATAAATAAAGTGTTTTACACAAAGTTACAGTTTTTCAAACATATTTGTGTCGATGGTGTTGCTACTCTCAATATTTATTTTATTAATTAATTTAAATGCCCTGATGGGTTTTTACATGATACATATTGTACGAAACAATATTCCGTCCGTACAATTATTTGTAATTGTAAATGCGTAGGTAGCTGGGTACACTTTTATTAGTGTTTCAGTCTTGGTGGATGTTTGCAGAGATTTTAATGCCAAGATCAGAGAGGGATTGATTCCCAAGTCTGAGTCGACGAAAAGAATTTAAGACTGGAAAAACTGAATTTAATACTGAATTAAGAACACTTGAAAATATTTCTTGAGACTTGTAGACTTTGGAGATGGTTTCTTCAGAAGAGAGGTTTCTCTTTCAGGGGTAGTTTTTGAACTGACTTTGTATGGAATTCGGTTCTCTATTTATAGAACGTTTTCAAATCGGGCCCTCTCGGGGGAGTTTTCACCCCTTTCGTGAGGGGTGAGTTGGTTAGGTATTTTTCCTCTTTGCAATTAATCTGTTAAGAGGAAAGTTATATTTTAATGTGATGCCTTTTACCGAGTCAGTTCAATTTACCCAAACCATCTCCTCCAGTCCCGCTTATTTATTTTATAATAAATTATACAAAGTTTCATATTGGGGTTGAAGTAAAATATCTTTGGTTTGAACATTTCCCAAAGAGTAAAAAACATATTTAGGTACAATTCTTTAAGTTATTATGTTAGCATATAATCATTTCTTGATGTTGATATTTATTCTGTGGTCGTATCTTCTGATATTTTCCCGTAAATTGAGTCTGATGTCATCATAGGTGGTCGCATCAAATTTCATTATCAATGTTTGATAAGAGCTTCAATGGAGTATGCTGAGCTGTGATTGGTTGAAAACTCGGCGGCCATCATGGAATTCCTTCCGGGTAGTATGGAGGGGGGGTCACGTAAATACTGGGTCGCTTCCTTAGAGTGGTTCATTCCTTGGGTTGGTGGTTCCGAGTGAGGTGGTGGATGGTTATTTTCAGATGTGTTTCAGGTTCTGCTGTTATATTTCTATGTAATTATCTTGATTAATCACATACAGCACATAATTTGATTGAGTAATTATGATGTAAAGATTTCCAATTGTGTCGGCGACACGGTATCAAGCGGTTTCGGGGTTTGAGTGTTTTTGTGGTTTTGGCGTAAATATGAATTCTCTTGCAAAATTCTGGAGGTCTGGATACGTATGATACACTCCCCCCGTACAGTCTCGCCTGTACTTAGCTATTTGATCAGACGTGTCTTCTTTTGATGTTTTCTCAGGTTGGAGGTAGAGGGATGAGGAGAGGGGGTGCTGTCCAGATTTAGCCTCAGCCAGTGGAGGAGTGACGGCTCCACAATGGCAGCACCATCCGGGGTCAGCAGGAGAGGTGGATTCGATTTTGCCATGTCAGTGAGGGATAGCCGCTCAGTGCCAGCGTCATCGAGAGGGGGTGCTGTCCAGATTTAGCCTCAGCCAGTGAGGAGTGACGGCTCCACAATGGCAGCACCATCCGGGTCAGCAGGAGAGGTGGATTCGATTTTGCCATGTCAGTGAGGGATAGCCGCTCAGTGCCAGCGTCATCGAGAGGGGGTGCTGTCCAGATTTAGCCTCAGCCAGTGGAGGAGTAACGGCTCCACAATGGCAGCACCATCCGGGGTCAGCAGGAGAGGTGGATTCGATTTTGCCATGTCAGTGAGGGATAGCCGCTCAGTGCCAGCGTCATCGAGAGGGGATGCTGTCCAGATTTAGCCTCAGTCAGTGAGGAGCAACGGCTCCACAATGGCAGCACCATCCGGGTCAGCAGGAGAGGTGGGATTTGATGTAGATAAGTTCTGTTAGTTGTGTAGATCCCTACTTGTTGGTATTGCAGGGAATGTCCGGTATTGTAGGAGCAGGGAGGATGACGGCGACTTTTACTGCCGGTCTGATGTAGACTCCAGTGTTTGTTTGTATCCGAACAGTTCGGACTTGACCATCGGTTGCAGGTACTGCTTCGATGACACGGCCTCGTGGCCAGCTGTTCCGGGGTAGTGCTGGATCCATGATGATTACTAGGTCGTCTTTTTTGATTGGTGTAGTCGGATGGTGCCATTTTTGACGGGCAGCCATAGTGGGAAGGTACTCGCGCAGCCATCTTCTCCAAAAGGCGTCTGCGAGTTGTTGTCCAATGGGCCACTGACGGCGGAGGCATACTTCTTCTTCTGTCTTGTTGTAGAAAGATAATTGAGGGCGTTTCCCGGCTGACCCCAGTAAGAAGTGGTTGGGGGTCAGGGGTTCTTCGTCTCGCGGGTCGACCGAGATATGGGTTAGGGGGCGGTTGTTTACAATGAATTCGGCCTCCGCAAGGGCTGTGTGTAGAGTTTCTTCTTTAGGCGCCCTTTCCTTAAGCGTGGCGTTTAAGGCCTTTTTGACTGATCTCACTAGTCTCTCCCACGCTCCCCCCATGTGGGGACTCATTGGTGGTATAAAGTGCCACTCTATGCCTTGGGTGGCTACTGTGTCGATCATCTTGGTATCTTGGCTCAGTGACATCAGGGCGTCTCTCATTTCAGCGTCGGCTCCATGAAAGTTTGTGCCGTTGTCAGAGTATATGGCAGTCGGTTGTCCTCTTCGTGCGGTCATCCTTTGTAGGGCCATGATTGCGGAGTCAGCTGACAGTGAAGTGGTTAATTCCAGGTGGATGGTGCGTGTTGAGAGGCAGGTGAAGATGGCTCCGTAACGTTTTTCTCGGTGTCTGCCGACTGTTATGGTCATAGGACCGAAATAATCCAGCCCGCAATGTGTGAATGGGCGGACGTGATGTATTAGACGTGGTGGTGGTAGTACGCCCATCTGAGGTGGATTGGGTTTACTGCGTTGTATGTGACACATTGGGCAGGCGTGTGCAATCTTTCGGCTTATTGTACGCAGTCTGAGTACGAAAAAATGGCTGCGTATTTCTGCTACTGTTTTCTCTGTGCTGGGGTGATCTGACTTCTTATGGTAGTGATTGATCAGGAGACGGGTGTATGCGTTGTCGCCATCCAGTATGATGGGAGTCCGGGCTACTCTCTTAGCCTTCTCTAAGGTTTGCAGGCGTGTGCCCATTCGGAGGATACCGTCAGGTCCGAAGAAAGGGTTCAGGGCGTTGAGGCGGCTGCTGGCGGGTAACTTTTTCTTTTCTCGAATGGTGTGTAGGTCCGAACTGAACGCGTCTTCCTGTGATCTCCTGATCCATCTGTGTTCTGCTGCTTTTATTTCCTCAGCTATCAGTGGCCTGGGCCTGGGTTTCTGTCGGGGCCTATCCGGCATCGTCTGGTAAAGCGGAGAACCCAGGCAGTCGAGCGGATCAGTCGGTGCCACGATGAGAACCGTTCAACCGCTGGTAGAGCTTCGCCTCGTTCGGTGATGAGTCCGACTTAGAGAGGTTTGACTTCCAGAGTTAGGTCATCGGGTTTATGGGCGGGTGCGCGTTCTTTGGGCCATTTGTTTTCTGAGTAGGTAAGCAAGGTTGGACCGGTGAACCATCTTCCTTCTGGTGTCAGGTCGGGTACTTCGAGGTCCCGTGTGCCGATGTCAGCAGGATTGAGCTTCGTAGGTACCCATCTCCAGTCGGGTATTCTGGTTAGCTCGTCAATCTCTCCTAGTCGGTTGGCCACAAATGTTGAGTAGGCTCGTGGATCAATGCGTAACCAGCATAACACTGTTGTGGAGTCTGTCCAAAAACATGTGCGGTGGATGTTGGCTGTGCTCTCTTTCTGGATGGTTTGGGCGAGTCTTGCTGCAATGAGGCCAGCTTGCAATTCGAGGCGGGGAATGGAGAGAGGTTTCAGTGGTGCGACTTTGCATTTACTTGCAAGGAATGTCGTCTGTATTTTCCCTTCTATGTCTTCGGTGAAGTAGGCTACGGCGCAGCAGGCTTGTTCTGATGCGTCACAGAAAAGATGTAGGGTTACGTTGCTTTGTTTGTTGTAGAGGCAACGTCTCGGGATTGAAATGCTGTTCGTGTGTAGTAAGTTCAACCAGTTTGTCCATTTCTGGGCGTGTTCGGGTGTGATGGACTCGTCCCAGCCGACGTTTGATCGCCATACTTCTTGTAAAAGTACTTTTGTCCTGATGGTCAGGCAGCCGATGAAGCCCACGGGGTCGAAAATCTTCATAACTGTTGACAGCAATTGTCGTTTTGTTGGTAATGTAGTCGCTTCGGATGGAGTCATCTCGTGGAATGAGTATAGGAAGTGATCCGTGGAAGGGTCCCAGATTAGTCCGAGTACTCGTTCTGTTTCTGGACTCCCGTTGCTGATGGCTATGGTGGTATTGGTGCGATCTTCGTCTGGAAAGTTGGCAATAGATGCTGGATTGTTGGATGCCCAGTTGGTCAAATGGAATCCTCCTTTTGCGAGGAGGGTGCTCACATTTTGGGTGAGTTGGGCAGCTTCCTGGGGAGTGTCTACTGCATCCAAGTAGTCGTCCATGTAGAACTTGGTGCGAATAGCTGCTGCGGCGGATGGGTATTCGAGCTGGTACCTTTCAGCGACCTTGTTCAACACAAACTGGGCGCTGCTTGGGGAACAGGTGTCGCCAAACATCATTGAAGTCATTTGATATGTTTCGGGTTCGTCCTTGGTTGATGTTCGCCACAAAAATCGCTGTGACTGTTGGTCCTCTGGTTTTATTTTTATTTGTAGAAACATCTCCCTGATGTCAGCAGCAATGGCGATGTTTCCTTCCCGGAAGCGCATGATGTTTCCCAGGAGAGATGACAGCAGGTCAGGTCTTGTGAGCAACTGGTCATTGAGTGAGGTCCCGCGGCATCGGCTGGCTGCGTCGAACACCACTCTGATTTTCCCTGGTTTATTGGGGTTGGTCACTGCAAAGTGCGGCAGATACCATCGTCGGGGTGTACGTGTGGATGCTTCTTCATCTGACAGTTTTTTCGCATGGCCTTTGGTTATCAGCTGCTCAATTTTGTCGGTGTAGGTTGTTTTCAGGGCTTCATCTCTGGATAATTTCTTCTCTAGGGAGATGAGTCGTCTCAGCGCGCACTGTCGGTTGTCAGGTAGGGTGGCTTCTGGGTTGCGCCATATTAAACCAGTTTCCCATCTTCCAGTAGGGAGGGGTCGGGTTGTTGCAGTCATAAGTGCAATTGCTCGTTGTATGTTTGTGTTGACTCGGGTTGCTGCGGTTACGCCAAGAGAATCGACGGTAAAATTTGTTTTCAGCAGTTCTTCCAATCGTATATCTGAGGCTGTCTCACGTTGAAGTGCCAATGTGGTGACTGGGTGCTCGTATCCTGGGTTTGAGCCACCATGGGCGATCCATCCTAGTGCGGTGCGTGATATTATTCGTGTTGAATCATTGTGTTCTTGCACTTCTCGTGATACAATTAGGTGGGGGTTATCTTGTCCTATTAATATCTTCGGGATGACGGGCTTTCCGTGGATTTGTTGTTGAGGGAGGTTGAGGTTGTTTATAGTGTTGGCAGTAATTTGATACGTATTGCCTTGGCCCGCCCCTCTTATTGTCAGCCGTACTCGTTGGGATAACTTGTCAGAGGTGCACATCCCTTTAGCACCGTGGATTCGTAGGCCGTGAACTGGGCCGTATGCTCTGATTTGTGCTGCTGTATCGGTGTCGACCAGTGTCACGGTTGATCCTTCGTCAAGAAGCGCAAATGTTGAACATGTGTGTTGGCTTGGTGCACTGAGTATGACTGGTACGATCTTCAGAAGGACGTTCTGGTCTGTGTTCTGGCATCACAGGTTCACGGTATTTTGAGGTGTTTGTGGGGGTCCGTGTAACAAGGTGTGATGTGGGTGATAGCACCCCTCTACGCTGCACCATTTTGTTTCCGTGCAGTCTCGAGAATGATGTTTTTCCAAACATTTCCTGCATAAGTTGGCTGCATGGACTGTCTCCCACCGTAGGGCGACGGTTTTGGCCGCAAACTCTCGGCACTTTCTGGTGGGGTGGTTACCGCTGCACTGGACACAACTGCTCGTGGTAACTTGGTGTTTCTGGTTCATCCCGGGATAGCTGGGTGGTGTGATCGCCTTGCGTTTGAGGGTGTATGGCGTCTTTCCTGCGTTGTTGTTTTCCCCTTGGTATCCTGCATGGACTTGGTCTCGGCGTGGGCGAGGTCTCGGACGGTCTACCATCCCGCTGTTTGGTATTGCGTTAGTTATCTCCTTCATAAAGGCAGCAAGTTGGGTGATGGTGGCAGGGACGCGCTGTCCGCGAACTTCCATCAGCCAGGCTAGACGCAGAGTGTTGGGCAGCTTGTCGGTAATGTCGCTCAGCAATGTTGGGTTGGTGAGGTATCCCTCGGTCTTCAGGATCCGGAGTGAGGCCACCAAATTTTGTACGGTTCCGGAAAAGTCGGCCAGGTCTTCCAGAGATACGTCAGGTGTAAGGTAGGGCAGCTTTTTCACTTTTTCGAGCATAAATTTGGCTATTGCTCCAGAGTTGCCGTACCGTTGCTCAAGTACGCTGAGGATTTCGGGCAGTTGAAAGGGATCCATCAGCAGGGGCGATACGGCCTCTCGTGCCTTGCCTTTGAGGGCGCGTTGCAGTCGGATGAGGTTTTCACTGGCGGTCATTTGGCAGGTGGTAGTAGACTGCATATATTGCGCTTTCCAGGTAGGCCACTTGAGCGAGTCCCCGGAAAATATGGGTCCCCGGAAAATATGGGCAAATCCTTTGCCGAAGACTGTCTGGCGATGAGTGCTGCCATCCTTGAGTCATCTTCCAGTGTTTGAGGGGTGTCCTAGGATCTGGTGGAGCGGATGGCGTCTGCCATTATCGACGCTATTTGAGTCAGTGGGTCGGCGCCTTGTCGTAACCATTCTTGAGTATGTTGTGCCCTCTCATCATTTGTAGGAGGTGGTGGGAAGAGCGGAGAGTCCAGGTTCGTCAGGAATGGCTGTGGTTGGTACTCCATTGTGTTATGAGTTGGGTATTCTTGTCCTGATATGGTGATGTTAGCTGCTGGGCTCGGAGGTACATTTGGAGTTGCTTCAGGTGCGGTTAAGTTGAGCATGGGTTGGGTAGCAGTTTGGCGTGTTGCTGCATTCGGGGCTGATTGTAGTTCTGTGATTTGTTTATTTAGTTGCTCCTCCCGAATGCGCATTTCTCGGCGTAGCATTTGGAGAGAGTCTTCAGTTGTCCCAAGTCTGAGTCGACGAAAAGAATTTAAGACTGGCAAAACTGAATTTAATACTGAATTAAGAACACTTGAAAATATTTCTTGAGACTTGTAGACTTTGGAGATGGTTTCTTCAGAAGAGAGGTTTCTCTTTCAGGGGTAGTTTTTGAACTGACTTTGTATGGAATTCGGTTCTCTATTTATAGAACGTTTTCAAATCGGGCCCTCTCGGGGGAGTTTTCACCCCTTTCGTGAGGGGTGAGTTGGTTAGGTATTTTTCCTCTTTGCAATTAATCTGTTAAGAGGAAAGTTATATTTTAATGTGATGCCTTTTACCGAGTCAGTTCAATTTACCCAAACCATCTCCTCCAGTCCCGCTTATTTATTTTATAATAAATTATACAAAGTTTCATATTGGGGTTGAAGTAAAATATCTTTGGTTTGAACATTTCCCAAAGAGTAAAAAACATATTTAGGTACAATTCTTTAAGTTATTATGTTAGCATATAGTCATTTCTTGATGTTGATATTTATTCTGTGGTCGTATCTTCTGATATTTTCCCGTAAATTGAGTCTGATGTCATCATAGGTGGTCGCATCAAATTTCGTTATCAATGTTTGATAAGAGCTTCAATGGAGTATGCTGAGCTGTGATTGGTTGAAAACTCGGCGGCCATCATGGAATTCCTTCCGGGTAGTATGGAGGGGGGGTCACGTAAATACTGGGTCGCTTCCTTAGAGTGGTTCATTCCTTGGGTTGGTGGCTCCGAGTGAGGTGGTGGATGGTTATTTTCAGATGTGTTTCAGGTTCTGCTGTTATATTTCTATGTAATTATCTTGATTAATCACATACAGCACATAATTTGATTGAGTAATTATGATGTAAAGATTTCCAATTGTGTCGGCGACACGGTATCAAGCGGTTTCGGGGTTTGAGTGTTTTTGTGGTTTTGGCGTAAATATGAATTCTCTTGCAAAATTCTGGAGGTCTGGATACGTATGATACACATATTTTAAATGATTTACTGCATAATACCTACAGTGCCAACATAAGGTTTTTATTTTTAATACAACAGCAAAATAAAAACAAAAAAATTATAAAATGAACATACATGTATATATAATTTTCCATTTAAATGTACATAATATAAGTAAAGAGAAAAAATAAATAAACCAGTTTTAAAAGTGCAGATGGCATAAAAATAATATAAATTAATAGAACAGGTTGATAATACGTAATTTACAAGGGAATGCAAGCAATTTACAATAAGAAATAAATGATAAATTATATATATTGTCGTTAAAGTGCAAATATAAATTATTTGTTAGTGTTTTTACGACTTGCACAGATAAGTCAACCGGACGATGACTGAGTGGACAAGGAATTTGTAGGACATTGACCCAGGCTATGCTTGCTATATCTTTAATCATTGCACAAGCAGCATCATCCGCTTAAGTCGTAAATCTACTATATAATGGGGTAGGCACTTGTCTAATTTATAAAGGAACTAACTGAAGTCCCCGGCATTGCCCGGATTTTACACAGAGTTTTTAGAAATTAAGACAGTAATTTTCCTCTTCTTTTGATCATCAAATGTGCAAAACTCCATCAAGAAGTATCAAAATTCTGCTTTATGGGTTGGGAAAAGAGGATGGGGGTGGTTTTTCGAAATCTCATGCAGACAGTGACTTTCCTCTTGTTTTCAAGGTCAAGTGTGCAAAGTTTCATCAATCTCAGAATATAGCTAGATTTGTATAAAAATCAAATCCACGCCAAAAACTTTTTTAAATACACAGAAGATTGTATTTTCTCTATTAGATTTCCTGTTTAACAAAGAACTGTACAATTCCTATGATCAGTGAAAAACAGAATTTCCAGACAAAAGACAACAACAAAGCTGTCACTTTAACTTGAAGCTTGTTTGTAGGATATGTATTTTTAGAAATGTTTTCACTCTTATTTTTGTAAAATTATAAACAATTTTCCAAGAACATTTATTTTCTACATGCTATATTTTTGATGTGATAGTCCAACAACATATGATATCGACATGTGTGACAATGACGAAGAAAAATTTGAAGAAAGTTTGCGATGCGTGCAAAAAGCTATTAGTGGCTTGAAATGTAAAAAGAAAATTCAGCTGTGCAACTCTTGGTTGGGGCGCCTGCAATGTTCTGACCCGGATGAATACGAGATAAGGAATCAGTATTTATATTTGTTGTGGACACAACTCGACGAAAGACATCTCGATGCTCCTTTTCTAACCTGCCCCCCTTGCTATGGCAAATTACCTCCGTTGAAAAAACAGGTATGTCTTTTTAATTTATTTTTATGTGATTGATAACGCCCGAGTCCCAACAGCCCGGAGGTAGTGGAACTACGGCGAACAGTAGAAACGCGTTCGACCATCCATTACTGGAGAAAGGTATTAATGCGGGCATAAATCAGTCCTAACTAATTGCTTCTACCTTTTGATTTTTTACATTTGTGAGGGTCTTACACAAATAATGAGACCATTACCATTGAAACTCTCAACGAGTTAGCGTATTGCTTTTTTATATTATTTGTGAAATATGTATGACAAAATCTAAAAGGTTGTAAAAAAAAACAAAATTACTTTGGTGATGAAAAAGTGAGTTCCGTATCTATAGTAGTTCAGATCTATAACAGTTCAGATCTATGGCAGTTCAGATCTCTAGCAGTTCAGATTAGATTCATTAAAGTTAGTTTTAAATAAATTGCACAAAGAATAAAAATATAACAATTCAATGAGAAAATTGGTTTACTTTTAGCGCTTTTTTGTTAGTTTTTATACATATAGCAGTTGTTTGATATAAACAAGTATATACACGCAGAAGCGGCTCTAGGGATCCAGAATTGGAAGGTCATTTAAAAAAATAAAGTTGTGACTAATTTTTAATAGATATTCTAATGAATTCTAATTTTATAACACATTATACTTTTTTTTAATTTTAATTAACATTATTCGTCATTTTCATTGATAAACACTACACTAAGCATTGTTTTTAGCTTCGTACGATTAGTAATTAATTTCCTAATAAGAATTAGGAACCCTGTAATATTTATTTGGAAATCACTACAAAAATCATCCACCAACCTAAAGAATAATGTGCAATAATAATAATTTAAGTTAGTAGTTCTAGTATTAACTATTTAAGGCGATGCCATACGTAATAATGCTAAATCATGTGTTTTTGGTTTGAAAATTTGGTCGCCTAGAAATGTTTCAGATGCTTTAATCAAATTCTGCGAGTAGAATACATCCTGGCCTCTGAAATAATCGAGTATTTTTTAGATAAGTCTTTTTATAAGCCCAGAAAAAATTATGTATAAGACCTATGAAAACTGCTTTAAAGTTCAAAATGTCCTACTTACGAACCCATTTTCGGTTATGGTTTTATTGTATAATGTGGCAAATTAAGTTATTTATAAAATGATCGGAAAACATTTAAATACTTGTGCCTGAACATCCACAAAATAAAATAAAAGGCACTTTTTGGCCAAGTTTTTTTCTTGCATAAATCACAACAGGTGGATGATGTTAAGCGGGAATTTAAGCCTTATCGCCATCTACGTAAGGTGTGTTATTGATAGCCGCTCGATTCAAAATATTACACGACGTAGTGCATCGCCTTAAGAAATATATTTGTACAGAGCCCTTTAGGTGATTTCTCACGAAAACGGCGCTATATAATTTCTCACTTATATAGCGCCGTTTTCGTGAGAAATCACCTCAAGGGCGCTGTACAAATATATTTCTTAAATAGTTAATACTAGAACTACTGACTTAAAACTAGTGACTTACGTCTGAGACTTATATCTAGTGACTTACTACTAAGACCTATAACTACTATCTTAACGACATATATATTTACATATGTAGAAACTTACAACTGAAATTAAGTATTATATTTAATGAATCTTTTATTAAGTGGGAATAAAAATAATAAAAGCCATTTTTTATAACCGCCAAAAATTGTTAGTGACATATGGAGCACCCTTGAGGTGATTTTTCACGAAAACAGCGCTATATAAGTTAGCCAAATATTATTATTATATTTGTGGTTTTTTTTAAATGACTTCAACTGATCTCGAAACATTTAACTATTCGTCACAAATTACAGACAACAGCAAAAGAATTTTATAAGCCGTCGAAATTCATAACAACATTTATTTTATGAAACTTTTACATTTGTATAACTACCTGACCTACGTTTATAACTATCTCTTTCAAACATATAATTATATTCATCGTAAGGTCTTGGTCAGTCTGTCTCGGACAAAACCATTTTTTGAAATTTCGTCGCATAATATTAGGCCATTGGGCTGTAGTCTCGTCTCGTTTATTGTATGGTGCATATAGAAACAGAATTTGGGTCAGCGGGCTGCCAAATAGCGAGCGTAGGTACGAGTACATGCAGAATGGGTAGAGCTTCTAAATGAAATGTTAAATATTGCTAATGTCTCTACTCGCTATTTTGCAGTATTCAAATCTGTTAAGTATTTGACCAGTTGTATTGATTTGTATAATATTTTATAAATGTAAACAATATTATTGTCGTATAACTTTGGGAGGTCATTGTCCATTTGACCTGAGAGGTCAGCCGCCCGTGTTCACACGGTATCTGGAAACTTGTATTACAAGCGGGAAACTGGTAAATCTACATAACATGGAAAACTCAAATTTTTGTTGTTATTGATATTGTATCGATGATTCAATCCAATATTGTATTTGTATGCCTTTCACGAAAGAAAATTTTTATCCGGACTAAACTATTAATTCATATTCATATGGCGAAAAAATATACTCACGTTATACCATTTGCAATAAAATCAAATGACGTTCCACAAAATTTTGATATAATCATACATGACAATTTAAAAAAACATAATAAAAAAACTGTACAATAAACTGTTCCACATTGAAAATTTAAAATAAAATTAAATACTTAGGAATAATAATAGACAAAATCCTAAACTGGAAAGATCAAATCAACCAAACTGTCAACAAAATAAGAAAATTAATTTATATATTTTTGAAAATTAGAAATTTTCTCTCATTGGAAATTCTAACATCAGTCTACCACACTTTAGTACAATCAAATCTCCAATACGCTGTAATCAGCTGGGGAGCTGCATACAAAATAAATCTACTCCCTGTTGAAATTGTACAACGTCTAATTTTAAAAATAATATTGAAAAAACCAAGAGATTATCCAACACACCTAATTTTTGAAAAATTTAAAGTATTCAAATTTAATGATCTTGTCCAAAAAAACATAATAATTCAAATAATAAAAGAAAAACAAAATCACACGTACTTGTCAAAAACATATATTTCCTACACAAAAATTTAACACCACTTTTGCTCAACATCATTACATATATCTAGGGAAAAAATACTTCAACAGCCTATCCGAAAATATCAGAACAATCGAAAACGATAAACATTTATTAAAAGCAATTAAAGAGAAGTTCAATGTAAAAATACCAAAATAATGAAATTATCTTTTAATTAATTATAAATTTTAATATTCATAATTCCTCAAGTCATAATTACAAACACTAAATAGTCTTCATCTTGATGCTCACCGCTCTTCTAGACACAAGCGCCAGCTTCTATAGAAGAGGAAGAAGAAAGAAAATCAAAAGCAGTGAAAACTAATTTTATGAATTATTTTAGTTAACATTAATGATTATACTCTGTAAATTGATTAATTATTTTAATAAAGAATGAGAAAAAAAATATTGCGTATGTACGGGCGTAAACAAATAATTTGTCTCAATATTTTAAAGCATAACTTGCAAAAAAAAGGGAATTTTAATAAAATAATTAAATTGACTCCATCTATGTACACGTAGATTATAATGGGCATTACGTTTATTATTTGAGTGTTATTCCATAGCGTAGCGTGCATTATTGCTCCATGACTAAGGACATGGTTGCAGGATTTTGAATTGGAATTGTGTAACATTTCATATTTTGATCCATGAAAATAGTTGTTTTTATTATTATCATTGATGGTTAAGGCCATTTTGAAAAATGTATTAAAAATTGTTTCCCTATGTAGGTATATTTTATTTCAATCGGTCTTCTTCTTTCTTTAAAAGCTCTATAATAGGTTCCATAGCTTGGTGAGACGGTGCAAAATTTTCAGCGTCCACCAGCTGATTCTATTTTCGTAATAACTTATTAGTTTCTTACAGAACAATGTTTTTGTAAATTGTACCGTCTAATAAAACAAGTATGTACATATATAAGCTATCGTAAGTAGTTTCCCTAGAATAGAGAATTTTTTCTTTTTGATTGATTATTGAGTGATTTATTAAGGTAGGCATAGTTTTTCAGCATTGGACTGCATGCCACCGCCACCTAGCTTCTGAGAAGATTAATATTTAAATAACTTTGACCACATAGTATACAATAAAGGAAAGTGATAATTTATTCCAACGAATATCGATATAAGTAATTGACTGAAATATGAATAATTTACTGGAACTTTTCAGGGTACCAAATGCTGTGGGTTTGCACGCTCATCCAGTCGGAAATGTACTTGCTGCAAAAGCGGTAAATGTCAGGGCAAAGGATGTACCAAAGGCACGTGTTGTGCTAAAAAAAAGTCCCGCTCCGTTCCGGACATTCCGCAGAGTGTAGAAATTCCAGAGATAAGGATAATAAATGCAACCATGAGCAATGGCAGTGCATCAAATATACCATCTCCAACAGAGACTCAAGCCTCAACCCCGCGTGAAACTTCTGAGGGAATGTCTCAAGAAACATCGTACTCTCAGGAAAACCCAATCTATCAGGAAAATCCAAACTATCCAGAAGCTCCAAACTATCAGGAAACCCCAAACTATCAAGAAGCACCAAACTATCAAGAAGCACCAAACTATCAGGAAGCTCGAATCTATCAGACGTCACAGCAAGTGTACGAAGGGTCACCGGATGCAACGTCTCAGGGAACGCCACGTGAAATGATTGCGGAGTCGCCTTATGCAATGTCAGAGGAAGAGCCAGGTGAAGTGTCGTGCGAAAAGGCTAAAGAAGCGTTACGCGGAAAGCTTCAGAAAGTTCCGGTTGGAACGCCACCGCGTTGCACGCCGTGCGCCGAAGACTATGCAACGCCAGAAGGATATGAAGGGGTATTTATTAACCTATTAACATCACTCACCTCATCTTAGTATTAACTCAGTAGTTAGTAGGAGGCATTGCGGGTTCAATCCTGTGCTAGCTTAGTTCTTCATCATGGCACAATGTACATTTTCCACTTATGAGGAATTTTTTTTTTTTTTTTTTTTTTATAGTGAATACCTCACAAGAGTCCCAACTGCTCCCGTCTGGAGCCAGTGAGACTATGGCATCCCCAATTGGGGGATGTTGTGAGGCTGAAGGTAAGTGGGGAAGGGAAAGAGGATGGTGGGGAAGTACCTGGCTATTCAGATCTAGTCACTAAACACGGCTAAAGCCATTTGGAGCAACGTTTCAATTCTGAATGGTGGTCTTACACCAGGGCGATACCGGTAGTATCTTCCACTCTGAATATAAATATTGTCAGGTTATTCGTAAACCCGAAATGTTTTTCTTTTAAATCTTATATATTTACCTTTGTGCCTTCCTATGGGACGGTAAAAAAATTGCCCCTTACCGTTCTTTCAGAAAACATAACCGCACAATCGTGAGCTCGATGGCTGTATTATGCCATTTCATATTTATGTTTGTCCTGAACGCACAATCGTATCCAGCCGTGTTTTTAAGGTTAAAGAAAGAGTGATACTTTTGATAGATACTTTCTGCGTTGATTATTTATTTATTCCCTTTTTAGAGGCTTTTACATGTGCATAGTTGAAATTATACAGTATTTATTAGACATAAATAAACTGCCTCAGTAATAGGCTTTTGTATTTGTTACTGACTTGGTATAATTATTTCGTCGTTAGTCGTAGATTAGAATAGTTGATAACATAACATAACATAAAAGAACAGAAATCTTCTAGTGAGGCGGGTTACTTTCTTGTTTGTAATATTGATCATGTTATTGCAATAAACGCCCGGGTTGCCGGCAATTAAAAAAGAAAAAAAAAATTGTTGCTTTAATTTCCATCACTCCAGCCGCACGCATGGGGTGTTGTCTGAAGGTCGTGGGTAGTAGAGTTGCAACATTTTCATTTCATTAGAACGGCACGTTATCAGTTTCTCATGTCTTCATAATAATAATATAAATATTTTAGTAGGTCAACTTGAAAGTCAACAAATATTGTTAATGATGCATTAAAAATACTTATGTTCGCTCTCGAGTACTTAAGCTAATTGAATAGGGCGTTTAATAAATGATTTTAACTGAACAATTCTAAAATACAAGTCAGAGAAATAGTTATGTAGGTAATTATTTCAGCAGACCACGAGTAAATAAAAATTCTATTGTAAGGTCGTACACACAGGGCCGGTCCTGTTGGGGCGCAATTGGAGCAATCCACTCCGGGCGCCGACTTACCAAGGCACCAACGAGCTAAGGCGCTGATGAAACCTAACACCTAACGCAGCGCCTTTGAGGTTTTAACTAGCGCCAGGCGCCGATTGGCTCAGGGCCGGCCCTGGTCGTACACATACATGAGTGTTTGCTGCTCCCTATGCACTGCAGTGTGCAGTGTCCACGACCGCGAGGAGTGAAGGAGCCTGGTGGGGTTCGCTATCCTCAGCAATGAGACGACGCAAGAAGTTATTACTTTTCTCTACATTGTATTTACTCCTATAATGATAATATATATATTTTTTAATTAAAAAAAAATATGAAAGACAAACAATCCCAGGTTACGAATAACCCGACAATATTTGAAAATCTTCTACTACCACCACGGTAAGCGGAAAATGTTGCTTGTGTTGTGATGGAGGACTTAGCCTGCCGAGGAATCGAACACAATACGTCTGGGTGGGACCCAAACGCTATGTGGGACAACATAATATGACACATATATGAGAACAACAAAATCACTCTCTCGTATAAAACTCACAACAATATTTTAAAATTTAAATCTCAATTAAAAAGCTGGATACAAAACATAAGCAGATCAGATGAAAACTGAAACCACAAAAAAAAAACACCTTGTAATATATTTCAGAAAAACACTATTTATAATTACTTTATACAGGATTTTCCAATAAGAGGTGTTATTTTGAATAGCCTGCTATTTCGGTAGATGTTACTTTTGAAGCTGTCATGTTTAATTTTTATACATAATAAAATAAAAGAAGTGATAAGAAAGTGATAAGTGATAAGAAGTAATGAGTAGTTTGTGGCAAGTTTGTGTTTATGCATATAAAATAAATAAAAATTTAATTTATATACTAAAATAACACCTCTAATTGGAAAACACTGTATTATCCATATTACTAAATTTTAATAATATGTAAATGGAATCCTCAGCACAGGAGATCCCAGTGAGGATATCATTATATCTATTTGTTACAAAAAATAATACAATAAAAATGTTATTATTATATTATTTCGTACTTGCTTCCTGCCTTCTATTTAACAATCCTTTTATATACGTTTTCTAGAGCACAATGCCAGCTCAAACAGAGGGTAGAAGCGCCCCTCCCCAGTTTGGCACCCAGTTTAGAGACTGTCAAACTGACATGAGGAACTTCTACAACCTGATGGGAGGCTCGGGGAATCGCAATGCTCCTCCCGAATCCCCGTCTTTCTCGGCTTCAACTCCTAATCCAATGCCAGATGTGAGTACAATACAAGTTATCTGGAGATTAGGTATTTCAGATATGAGAGAAAAATCCTTTTTGTTTTCTGCTCTAACCACTCACAGCAATCTTCAGGCCCGCTATGTTTCTTATATATAAAAGACGGCCAAAAGTCCTCACTTGATTTCCTAACGCAGTAACTTTGTTTGTAAAAATAAAAAGAAGTGTTTGAAATTATTATAAGCAATAATTAGTCGCCTATAATATCAATACAAATTGAAAATATCTCCCGAGTATACATATATACTTTTTTTTTTCACTTGTAAACAACCAACTTTAGTTGATCATTAAAAAAATAATAATATTTGACATTCAAAATATTTCGCCAACAAATGTATAGGGTTTTCCAATAAGAGGTGTTATTTTGAATAGCCCGCTATTTCGGTAGATGTTACTTTTGAAGCTATCGTTTTTTGACATTTGACAAGTAGAAACTACGCCATTAATATAAATGGAACGATACACGCTTCAACAACGCATTGAAATTATTAAAATTCACTTGAGTGAATCAAATACAAATCATCTTGAGTGATGAGGCCCATTTCCACCTCGGTGGCTTCGTCAACAAGCAAAATTGTCGCATCTGGGGCTCGGAAAACCCAAGAGTTATTGTTGAAAATCCTCTCTATCCTCAACGTGTGACTTTTTGGTGCGGTTTATGGTCCGGCGGAGTCATTGGACCTTACTTTTTCGAAAATGAGGCTGGAGCAACAGTTACGTTGAATAGATTGCGCTATCGAGAGATGATTTAGATAGAGCCGGAATTAGATGGTATTGATTTGGACAACGTTTACTTTCAACAAGACGGCGCTACGTGCCACACAAGCAAACGAAACCATTGATCTTTTACGATTGAATATGAAAATAACACCTCTTATTGGAAAACCCTAGATATAAAATGTCTCGACGACATCTAGTGGGAATTTAGCACTAACAAAGCATTTCCTACGAAAATAAAGTTGGTTGTTTAGAGGTGAAAAAAATATAGTAAGCAGTAATTGTTGATTGAAGTACTAGTACATATTGAATTATTTGGCATGTTGGAAATGAACCGACGTGGCTCAGTGGTCCAGAGCGTCTGACCGGACATCGGAAGGCGCAGGTTCAATTCCCGTCGGCTGGATATATTTTTACTCGGGAGATGTTTTCAATTTGTATTGATGTTACAGGCGACTAATTATTGCTTATAATAATTTATTATCCTTTGTGCTATGCATTAAAACCTTGTCTTATAAACATTAGTTTATCCTTTAAAAATTATTAAGAAGTGTGTGTTTGTTGATTATTTATTTATATATTATAAGCCCAAAAGGGCTTCAAGAAACATGTACATAATAGTTCAGTGGAACAGTAATCAAAAGTAAAATATTCTTTTAAAATTATATAAAACCCATGCACAAGAAAAGTATTATGCTAACCTTAATTGTAATCATTACTGAGACATGTTATTATAGCCTTCTTGTAAGTGTTATTCTGTGCAGCTGAACGCAGTTTAATCTACAATGTCTGCGAAAGTGGATTATGTTTAATTTTTTTCCAAATTGTACTATTTCACAAATATCAACATCGTGATGACATAAGACCTTAATTGAAAAAAATGAGAGACAGGATGATGACTTTTGTGCCACTTAAAAAATATCGTTTAAATGTGTTTCAATTTAATTTTAATATTGTTTCCAGCTTTATTTACTAGATGCATTTATTTTTATCTCACAATGGTCAGTTTTTGTCTTACATTTTGAAACGATTTTCAGGTTCGGAGAAGACTAGACATGAGTCACGATAAGTGCGATTCTTCCAATTCTCAATACTTGTTGATCAGCGGAGAAACCCCCCGTTCCGCAACTCCCCAAGAATCTGCTAGAAGCAGTCAGAATAGAAACAGTCCGGCCAACCGAAGATGCCTTCAACCAAAGCTCATCGATAATGCCTTCAAACGGAGACTGGCAGAGATGTATTACATTTACAATTTGAGAATGAAATCTCTGGATGAGAAAGTACGGATCACTGATTGTCTAAATAAAACCTTGCAGAGTCAGGTGGGGCAGATAAAGGTTAAACTAACAACACAGAATAAAGCCGATGAACATATGATAAGATGTCTGCGTGAGGAAAATAGAACCCTTAAAGCTAAAATCCAGGTAACATTTCCACTGAATCATCATGTTGTTTTTCATTACATGAATTCACTCATACAAACACAATTTAATTGCTGAGGGAGATCGCAATATCAAAATATTTGACCCCTGAAACAGTATCTTGAAGATTGGGTAAGTGTTGACAAAAATAATATTTCTCCCAGGTCTTTTTCTTTGTATTACTACAAATTAATATGAGGTGGTGGATGGTTGTGTGACATTTTCGTTTTAGAGCCGTACAGCATGAGACCTTATAATATATTAACCGAGGGACTCAACACTACCTCAAACACCTTAAGCAAATGTATTATTGCTGTAGAACTGTATTCCTAAACAATACAAATCCACAGGGGCAGCATAGCTATACCAATCGCAAGGGAGCTGAGGGGTTGAAGGGAGGAGGGTGTTGATGGCGGAAGGGAATATATTTTTTAAATGTGAACACCACACGAGAGTCTCAACTGCTCCCAAGGACGGGGCATCCCTAATTGAGTAGAGTGTCGAGTACCATATAGTACGGGATGCACAGCTATCTAATATAGGCGAGCCGAACTGCCGAACTGAACCTCAACTTATGTGAAAGGTACAAAGCAACTGCAAATGGCGCAAAACGACAATTGCAGTTGCTTCGTTCCTTTCCCGTAATTCGTGGCTCGGTTCGCGTTTCGGTTAGAAAAAATTTATACGTACCATAAGATATTTGAAGTCTGACTGAATTGGGATGTTGAGGGCTGTTAGTTTATCATAGGATCTGTGATTTTCCTATATCACTCACGACATTTGTGCTGATTATACGTTTTAAAAATGACTGAACATGGTTGAAAAAAAAACTGGTCATAGTGCCTGATTTGTTGTTCTAAACATAGTGAAGGTTTGTAATGTTCTGTTATTGTTTTAACATCTAGAAGAGCAATGGAGATGGTACCGGAGTACGGTATGTAGGACAATCCATTGAGCAGCTGGAGTGCAGGTTAAATGAATCTATTAACTTCAACAATGCATTGAAAAAATCACTCAAAGATTTGGATGGGAAAATACAACTAATGCAGCAATCAAAAGCAGAGGTTCTTTTTTTAATATTTTTAAAATACAAATCAATTACTTGAGTTTACCCTGCAAATCTGTTCAGTTGCAGAATCAATCTTTGGAGATATTTTCTTTTTGTAGATTTGTCATAAAATATTTAAAAATATCCGCTCTAACCTTTTACGCATCCGGAACATATAATAATAATAATCTAGTATTTTCCAATGATTTTTGTACAAACTTGTCAAATTAAGTGGGTTTTGAAATAACTTCAAGAAGATATCTTACTATAAAATTTTCATTAAATGATAAGATATTCTATATATTTTTTTATTTTTTAGAGCGGAGACGGTTTACATATAGTTAGCACTTAGGCCATAGGCCCATTGTGCTATCTCCCACTTTACCTCATTCCTTTAACAGTCACCCAGTCCGTTTTATAAAGTTCACCAGGGCTGTTATTGGATATGTGGCTATGCTTCTGGTTCCACAATGTGTATTCCCAGGTCTCATTTCTCCTCTCCAATCTCTCTTGGTTCCTTGAAGGCCCCAAAAGGGAAGAGAGCCTCATCTCTCCTCTCCACTCCTCCTTGGTTCCCTAAAGACCCCACGATGGAAGAGGACTTCGTCTCTCCTCTCCACTCCTCTTTGGTTCCCCGAAGGCCCCGCAACGGAGAAGTCTACTCTTCCTTGGTTCCCTGAAGGCCCCATGGCGGAAGAGTCCACTCCTCCTTGGTTCCCTGAAGGTCCCAATAGGGAAGAGGCATTCGTCTCTCCTCTCTCCTCCTTGGTTCCCTAAAGGCCCCGGGATGGAAGAGGGTTTCGTATCTCCTCTCCACTCCTCCTTGGTTCCCTATAGGCCCCGCGATGGAGGAGTCTACTCCTCCTTGGTTCCCTGAAGGCCCCATGGCAGAAGAGTCCACTCCCCCCCGATTCCTTGAAGGCCTCACGAGGGAAAAGGGAGTTTTCAAATGGTCCAATATTCGTCCCACGGGTATCTAGGGAAATAGAAGGTCTACTCCAGCAGAACCCCGAGTGCTGGAGTAAGGTCTAAATATTCCGAGATGCGACCTTGTTTCTCGGAGGCACCGTTTGTGAGACTGTTTCCCAGGTCCTTCAGCCTGAGCACGATAGCTCACACCTTAGCTTGGGATGGCTATTGCACGTCGTGTTTCCACTCCCTGAGCGATGGGTTCGCCACACTCCCTACGCTGTAGAGATATTCTATAGAGAACACTTCTATAGTATTATTTGTTTTTATGATGTCCGCTGTTTGACAAGTCTTATCCCCTTGATCACATATGAAAAACTCCAGTTATCTTTTTAAAGTTACATTGGGCTAATGTGTTGGCCCTACGTATACAGGACCACTTGGTGTACAATGGCTGTTGCAAAGTGTTGGCCGCCAAGTTTGGCTGACCAACCAACTAGTGTCGGTTTTTCGTGCACACATCAAAAGATCTTATCGCCAATCTGCCAACAGCGTTGACATGTTGGCCTCATCCGTCATAGTCATCAGAGTCAGCATTCACCATCTTCTCTTGTGCCATTTTTTTGGTCACTTTTCTTTGGTGCACATTTAGGTTTACTAAACGTGTTGTGCAAATAAATTGCCGCAGCTGCATTAATTTCTACATCCATCTTGATCAAATGGAAAAATGCAGAATTGGCCCAACGTGTAAACAGTGTCCTATTTTTGGCCCAACACGTAGGCCCAAGGTGTACTGGCAGCTTAAAATCAATGACAACTGCTATAGCAACTTTTACAACCAGTGGCGCCGTTGCTTCTTGAGGTTTTATTACAAATACATTAGGGTTTTGTATTTTAAATGTGAATTTACATTTGTGCACTTTTATAGGAAGTGCGCCAGCTTCAAATTCGACAGGCGAAGGATATAGAGAAGATTAGAAATATGACCAAAGTAAAGATGTTGAGTATTTCAAAAGATTACCAAAGGAATTTACAGAGTATGGAGGAATCATATAAGGAACAGCTAAAGTGTTATGAAGCTGAACACAGTTGCAATATCCAGCGACTCATCTCGGAGAATGAAGCCATGCTCCAGGAGTTTACGGATTCCACCAACCTACTGATAGCAGAGAAGGATGGAGAAATAACACGACTGCAGAACACCATGGAAGAGCAGTGCAGCAAGTATGTTGAATTCATCAGACATTCCATCTGAATTAAAACAACATAATTATACTTACAACTCTTTTTCTGAACACTCCAAAACCAATTTAAAAAAAAAAACTATCATCAGTAATTGAAAACGTCTACGGTACATCCATGTGCCGGCCATTTTGGATACTTCCTCTTCCCGCTGCATTCATTAGAATATAAAAAATATATTGCAGACCTCTTGGACTATTTGCAATATTAATTAATTAATTTAATATCAACAATATATAAACTATTATTCAGCTCTTGAAGAATATAAAAGTAAGATAAATAACAAGTAAATACAAAATATATAACAAGTAAATTTTACTAAAATACTACTTAAGGCGATGCACTACGCCGTGTAATATTTTAAATCGAGCCGCTATCACCCCTTACGTAGATGGCGATAAGATTTAAATTCCCGTTTAACACCATCCGCTTGTTTTGATTTATGCAAGAAAAAAACATGGCCAAAAAGTGCCTTTTATTTTATTTTGTGGATGTTCAAACATAAATATTAAATTTTTTTTCGATCATTTTATAAATAACTTAATTTGCAACATTATATAATAAAATCTTAACCGAAAATGGGTTCGTAAGTAGGAGATTTTGAACTTTAAAGCAGTTTTCATAGGCCTTATACATTATTTTTTTCTGGGCTTATAAAAAGACTAAAAGAATTATTTTAAAGGCCAATATGTATTCTACTTGCAGTATTTAATTAAAGCATCTGAAACATTTCTAGGCGACCAAATTTTCAAACCAAAAAAACATGATTTTGCATTACTACGTAGTGCTTCGCCTTAAATGAAATTCAATGAGGTGAAGTAAATCAGGGCTGTCTATAATACCATTTACAATTTTGAATAAAAAGATTATGTTGGATATAATTCTTCGATCTGAGATTTTAAATTAATTTAACTCTTTCATCAGGTAATTGTAGATAATGTGTCTTAGGACTTTGTATAGATTTTTTTCGATGGAATCTGAAAGTATTTTAAAGTGAGGGGACCAGACTCATGAGTTATATTCGATTTGACTTCAAACCCTTCCTAAAGAAATATTCCTAAAACCTCTGAAATTTGGAAGAATGAATCCATGAACTTAAATCAAATTTAACTTGATTTAGCCAGCCAACAAATTTAAATATGGCCAGCCAACCCTAATTTAACCTTCAAATATAGCTAGCCAATCACAATTCAACCTTTAGATATAGCCAGCCAACTCTAAATTAAATTCTAGATGAATTAAGGTGATGGCTTTAGGTGATTTGTCACGATAACGGCGCTATATAAAGTAGCCAAATATTATTTATTATTATAGCCAGCCAACCCTAAATTAAACTTTAAATATAGACAGCAAACTCTAAATTAAACTTTAGATATGGCCAACCAATTCTAAATTAAACTTTAGATATAGCCAGCCAACTCTAAATTAAACTTTATAGCCAGCCAACCTTAATTTAACCTTTAAATGACTACCACAATACGGGCATTAGCCTAGTGTGATAGTCAACAGAAAATGTACTGCATCGTAGTGTAAATATTTATTAAATAATAAAAAAATAAAAAGATATAGCCAGCCAACTCTAAATTAAACTTTAGATGTAGCCAGACAACTCTAAATAAAACTTTAGATATAGCCAGCCAACTCTAAATTAAACTTTAAATATGGCCAGACAACTCTAAATAAAACTTTAAATATAGTCAGCCAACTCTAAATTATATTTTAGATATATCCAGACTTTAGAGATTAAGTTTAATTTAGAATCGAAAATTATGCCCAGGCATAGAATAAAGAAAACTAGAAGTGCCTTCCATATAAATTTGAATGGTAAAAAAGTACTTTAGGGTTCTAGACCATTTAGCACGCGGTCTGATTCTCTTAAATTGCCCTAAATTGTATATCGCCATCCCATTAGAATTTCGTAAATATGGCGATACACAGTTTTGTGTGGAAATATAGGCCCCATTTAGGGCTATAATTTGATCACAAAACACGCCCACAAGGCACTTCTTGTGTTATTTTTTTATTGTATGTGCACAGGTAATTAATTTCTTTGACAGTATGTTACTAAGTTCATAGGGATATTATTGGCTGACTTATTTTGTAAAAGACTCTTAATAAGAGTGACACTTTTTATGTTTTGAAAAAGATTGTTAAGAATACACCAATTTAGTATCTTGTTTAAGTTCCTTTGTAAACAAATCAATCTTCAGCGGTTTTAATTAGTTTAAATAATTATAAATCATTGGCAAAAAGTAAAACATTATTGTCTTTATCAAATATAAATACTAACACAAACATAAACAGTTAAAACAAAACTGGGCCTAAATGAGAACCTTGTGGTCCACCTACACCTACACCCCTTTGTTCTAAAATGAATAAGTTGGTCTCCAGGCTGGAGGCAGATGTCCAGGGACTACAATCCCGAGCCGGGGAGCAGTGCAACAATGCCGAGTGCGTGGCCTGCAGGGAAAAGGTGTGCATCATGGAGGAGCGTCTTCACCGGGCCGATAATATCAAAAAGAAGTGCCTGAGGTACTTTCACGGCAAACTGTTTGAGATGCTTAAAGAAAAACATAAACACGAAAACACCGTCAAGGTTTGTACACATCATTACTTATTTATTTTTTGCAATAGAAAACATTCAAAATAGAAACATGAAAATACATTGAGTGAATATTCTAAATGAATCGGTGGTCCTCAGATGCTTTTGATGAAACAGCGGGCGGAGATCACGCTTCAGGTGTTTAACGAGAGCCAGATTGAGATGAAGGATGCTGTGAGCCGTTTGCAAGAGCGCTACAAGAGAATTATATCTTCTCTGCAGGTAAAATCTTACATTATCCAGTCGAGGCAGTTAGTTGTGTGTAGTGTAGTGTGTCATTGTTAAAATGGTTTATGAGTCATTGTTAAAATGATTTGTAAGTCATTGTTAAAATGGTTTGTGAGTCATTATTAAAATGGTATGTGATTCATTGTTAAAATGATTTGTAAGTCATTGTTATACTGATTTGTGAGTCATTGTTAAAATGGTTTGTGAGTCATCGTTAAAATTGTTTTGTAAGTCATTGTTATAATGATTTGTGAGTCATTGTTAAAATGGACACTCAAGTATCTTAGTTTTTGTTGCTTCAAATTCATTTGGGGCAAAATTGCAAATAGTATGTTCAAAGGATCTATTGTTTTTCAGTACTTATTATTTTTTATGTATTTTTTTTATAGAATCAAATTACCGACAACAAAGTGGAAGTAGACGATATAATGGGCATACAGTTGGGACGCGTGGGATCCGCCAGGAAGAAATGCCTTAGAAATCCTAATCCAGGTTGCGACGACAAAACTGACCAGACCTGAAAACATACTTTAAAACCTTTTTGATTGTACTTTAATTAAGTTGTTTTATTTTATTAATGTTATTTTCGACAGTTGCAATAAATAATGTTTATAAACCTTCATTACTGGGATGCTATCTGCTATCTGCTATTTTTTCATCTGTATTTTACGAGAGTAAAATAAGAATTTTTTACTATGCATAACAATTATATCATAGAATAAAGAATAACACAAGAAGTTTAATTTTTTATAAGTCCCATTTGCTAAAAACTGAATGTCACCCTAGTTGTCTTTATTACCTACTTGCTTCTTCTTGGGAATAATGATTAATAAGTACATAGTTATGTTTCAAATATTGTTACAATATACTGTCAAATTACCTATCTGGTAACTCATCAAATACATATTTCATTTCTTTCTTTTTGAAATTTTTTTGTGTTTGTGATTACTCTACGTTTACTTCACTTAAATGTTAATTGTTAACCTCGATACAGGCTTAGTCCTAGTGAGGTTATTTTTTATGAGAAAAAACGTCATTTATGTATAGTGAGATGCAATAAATAAATAAATGAAACAAGAAGTGCTTTGTGTGCGTGTTTCGTGATCCAATTTGCCTAATTAAGGCTTTAATTTCTAACAGAAAACTGTGTTTACGAAATAAGTGAAACGGGGCTATTTTGGGCTAAATGCAACCTTTTTTCCATTCAAATTTGTATGGAAGGCAATTTTAGTGTTGTTCTTTATTCTATAAACTATACATTGGTTATTTTTTATTTATTCTGGAAACAGATTACACAATCATCCTTAAAAATAATTTTAAAAAGAAACAAAAACTCATACCAATTGAAAAGGATTCACATTTTAAGTAATAATAAATATTTAATTATTGAAGACAATATTAGTGATTCCTTAACGAATATTTCAAACAAAAAAATCAGAAAAAGATACGGTCACATCTAGGACTTGAACCCAGGACCCTTGCTTTGCCGGGGCACCGCTCTACCAACTGAGCTAATGGGACCCTATCTCCTTCGTTTATATTTAAGGAAAAAGTCGTTTTAGTAATAAGTGATATTAGCGATATCATATCAAATGTCGTAAAGATGTATCGACTGGGTGTACAAAGAGCTAATAAAATAAGACCAATTAAGATCGAATTTAATCGATTTTAGTGCAAGAATTACAAATGATATCAAGGCCAGTAATGATTAATGACTAATTTGCAGAGGGCTCAACTTCACGATTTACCAAACTAACTAGACACGAAGAAGAAAAACAGTGAAACAAATATCACAATCAAATACGTGAACTCCGTACCAAAATTTATAAAATGTACCAAAAAACTACGACAGCAAATAATAAAGTGCTATTACCAAAATGTGAGAGAGATCCGCAACAAACTTCCCATTTTGGTAGCATCGGCAGCAACCATCAGCAGTGATATTTTCTTTTTATCCGAAACATGACTCGACTCGGGAATTATATCTGCCGAATCAGGCTATATATACCGCACGGACAGAAATTCTAAAACAAGTGCCAAAACACGAGGGGGTGGTGTAGCCATTGGTATCTCAAAAAATCTCAGTTCCTCAAAAGTATCCACGAAGAACCCAAGTATCGAGCAAATTTTTGTCAAAGTGAACACTTCTAGCGGAAACATAATATTGGGGTGTGCGTACCTACCTCCAAATTCTGACATTCAATGACAGCAATCACTGTGAAGAGGTTGAATCAATTTGCGCCCAATACCCTCATACAAAATTACTTCTAGTTAGTGATTACAACCTGCCACTTTACGACTGGTGTAAGTACAGACAATTATCGTTCCGATGTTAAAATTCGTGAAGTTCAGAGATATGGCCCTGTTCTTGGGACTAACTCAGTGTAATTGTGTTCATAATATAGGTGGCCGAACGTTGGACTTAGTCTTGTCCAATGTGTCTGATTTTTGTGTTGTGAGAAGTACAGAAATACCTTTGCCCGTCGATGTTTACCATCCGCCACTAGAAATATGTATGTCTAATCTTAAACGAATTCCCACTGTAAAAAGGATAGAAGAAATTCGCAATTTCAAAAAAGCAGACTACCTATGTTAAAAAATTTTACTTTCTTAAACAGATTGACTGGTCATTCTTGGACACTGATGCTGATATTAATGTACACCTGGTAAAATTTTACTCCAATGTTAATTCTGCAATCAAAAATTTTGTACCTTTTGACAGTTTACAGGGAAACTGAATTCCCAAAATGGTTCTCAAAATAACTGATTGACTTAATTTACGTCAAAAAAATATCGCGCAAGAGCTTCAAACAAAGTCGCCTGGCTATCGATTATATTGCCTTTCAGAAATTGAGGGCAGTATGTAATAAGCTCTCTACTAAATGTTATAACTAGGGAATGCAATCCCGCAAGAAAATGTCAATCCAGGTATTTGCGGGACTGAACAATCTTAGTCCCGCTGGATCCAGGTATTTGCGGGATCCAGCAGAGTGGACTTAGATATCTAATCAATGGTATAATAAAGACCTAATACCTCGATCTACCAACCTTGTTTTTAGAGATGTATAGGTACCTATAATAAAACAAGTTCTTTGGGACATTTTAAATGATTTATTAATAGGTATACCTTTAGTTAGACAGTTTTTAGGTAAAGATTAAGTCATAAATTGGCAAAGAACGAGATAAGACATAAATTTACATTACATACCCGCCTCGGAACAGACTTTGTCTAGTGAGGTGGGTAAAAGAAATCTATGTACACAAATGAAAATAAAATAAACGCCCGGATTGCCGGCACTGAAACTGAAATTGAACTGAAACTTAAATTTAAATAATAACGTTCACACGATAAACAATATTCTTGTACAATGAGCATCATAAGTTTAATTAAACATTATTTTGGAAATAGCTTCGTAAAAAAGTTAAAGTATTAATTGTGTCATCTGATAAACGGCTTCTGATATTGGACACAAGGTAGCCACCGGCTGAAAAAGCTCTTCAGCTTCCACGCTGGTTGGCACAATAGTCATTAGCGCATTGTAAGTGAATTGAAGGTATGTGCCTTTTAATCCACCGGACTCGAAGTAATTCAGAGTAAGTGAGGGTAAATCTGTAGTTGCTCTCTTTCAGCTTTAAAAGATCTTGAATAACCATCATTTTTAGTGTCTTGCCGTAATTCATAACCATTGATTTGATTGAATTAGACGATGTTGGTAAGTTAAAACCCCCGGCTTTAAAAAGATCCGACGAGGTACAGAAAACTCGGAAAGGTAAACCATCTTTAAACACCATTCGTGATACCCTCTTTTCGACGGTATTGTTTTCGCTTGAAAAATGGTCAGTGATTTTATTTGTTGATGGTTGAGGTTCACAATGAGCCGATGTGGAAGAACTGGACGTCGATGCAGTTGTAGAAGCTTCTCTGTAATCCCGCCAGTCCAGCGGGATCCCGCAAAATTTTCGACCGAGATTAGTCCCGCAAAATGTCTGCGGGATCTCGGTATTTCGGGATCCCGGTATACCGGGATTGCATTCCCTAGTTATAACAGTTACATGTGTGTTGTCGAAGGCTCTCTCATAGAGGACTCAAATTTCTTTTGGAAATATGAGTTTTTATTTTATTTTTTTACATATACATAGTGCAGTATTAAATTTTGATGAGAAAAATTAAAGAATTAAATTAAGTTAAAACATAACAAATAAAATAACAGTAAAGAAAGAAACAATGACAATAGCCTGTTATGTAGTGACCTCATTAAAATAAGTGGCGTTAAAATGTGTTATTAGTGCAGCTTTATACTTTACAAGGAGAATATTAAAAGTATCTGCGAATTTAGCATAAAAGTTCCCAAGTGTGTGCAATCTATTTATAACTAAGTTATATCCTGAGTGGTAGGTACATGAAATTGAATCAACATTAATATGTCAGGGCTATCCAACTGATAATTTATAATTTTGTATAAAAATATAAGATCAAAATTTTTTCTTCTATCACTTAACTTAAGCAATTTCAATGAATGTAATAAGAAATCATAATCTATTGTTTCTAAAGGAATTCTAAGCCTAAAATTAATACACCTCAAAAATTTGCGTTGGACTCTTTCAATGGTATTAATGTGATTATTAAAGACAGGTGACCAAATTGTAGAGTTGTATTCTAGAGTATGTATGAGACGATGTATGAATATGAATGAGGCAAGGAATGTGTGCCAAGACCGAGTTGTTTGGCGGTCCGTCCTCTCTGCCTACCCCTGCGGGGAAACGGCGTGATGGTTAGTTAGTTAGTTAGTTTATTCTAGAATACTTCTAACGAGAGATGTGAACAGAATTTTTAATGTGTTGATATTTTTAAAATCCTTGGAAATTCTTACTATAAAACCTAACATTTTCATAGCCCTGTTAGCGATGGAAGTTATGTGAGATACAAAGCAGAGTTTCTGATCAAACATTATGCCTAGGTCAAGTATTTCGATTACATTGATTAAGTCAACATTACACAATGAATACATTATTGGGTGTTTGATTTTGTGGAACCTCATAACTTGGCATTTGTTAATATTTACTTGCAGTTTATTACTAGAACAACATTTGAAAAAGTTGTTAAGGTTCTCTTGCAAGATTATGCAGTCGTACACATCATTAATGACCCTAAACAACTTCATATCGTCTGCAAAAAGTAAAACTTCGACATTGTAGAAAATGCTGGTAACGTCATTGATGAATAGGATAAATAATAAAGGTCCCAGGTGTGAACCTTGTGGGACTCCACTGGTAGCAATAAATTCATAGGATAGACAGTCATTAATCTTAACAAAAAGTGATCTATCAGATAAGTAACTGATCAACCATGCCAGTAAATTACCACTTATCCCATATTTTACAAGTTTATTGATTAGTATTTTGTGGCAGACCTTATCGAACGCCTTGGAAAAATCGGTATATACGGAGTCTACCTGTTTCCTGTTAGTCAATGCTGTATTTATGTAGTTTACATATACTGTAAGGTTTGTGAGAGTAGATCCAGATGAGACAAACCCATGTTGGCAATTGGTAATAACGTGTTTAATATTAGAGGATATTTTGTTTAGAATGATTTTTTTAAAGAGCTTAGGTATACTAGATAGAATACAAATAGGTCTGTAATTGCATACATCATTTTTAGAACCCTTTTTGAACACTGGAGTGAGATAGCTAGATTTCCAGCTATTGGGGAATTGACCTGTTTTAAGAGATTTATTAAAGATTAAGTACAATGGATAGGATATACCTACTATTTACACATTTTTTTAGAAATTTGGGTGGGATATTATCGGGACCAGAACTTGTTTTTGGTTCCATGAGTTTAATAGAGGCTATGATATCATTGCGTTCAATCAATAGATCAGATAGTTACAAGTTAATATCAGTGAAAAATGCAGGAACACTGTCAACAGAGATATCATCCTCATATACGCTTTTGAAAAAATCAGCGAATAGATTGACAATATCCTCAATTTTGGAACAAGTCTTACCACCATAGTTTATAATACTAGGGATGGATGCATAGTTGTTTTGTAATGATTTAGAATAATTAAAGAAAGATTTAACATTAGATTTTATGGAGGTTTCAACTTCTTTTATATAATTCTTGTAACATTTATCTGAAATTACAGCGCACTGCTTACGCAATTTGTGAAATTCAGTATAATCATCGAGTGTTCTTATTGTTTTGAATTTATGGTGAGCAATCTTTTTTTTTTAAAACTAAGTTAATAAGATCATTGGTGAACCATTTAGGAAAAGTTGATGTATTACGTGAAGTAACAGGTACATGACTTTTAATAGCTTGTTTTAAGATACAGTAAAATTTTTCGATATTGTCATTTAATTCGCCATCATTCAGAAATAACCAATCAACATTTAGTAGGAAGTTAAAAATTTCAGTGTTATTTGATTTATGAAAGTTATGAGACATTAATTTGATTTTAGGTTTTTCACATATGGTGTTGTTTATGGTTATATCTAAGGATGGATGGTAAATGTCCAAGGGAAGGAGAATTTCTGAGGATTTAGTTACAGTAACAGATTTGATATTAGAAAAAACTAGATCCAGGTCGTTGCTATTTTTGTTATCATTTAATTGATTTAAGTTTAAAAAGTTGGACATTTCGAGTATTTCTCTTTCGATGTCAGATATGCTGGAGTTATTATTTCTAGATAAATCTGAGGATAATGGATCCCAATTAATGTTTGGTAGATTATAGTCGCCTGCAATGATTATTTTTTGCTTCGGGATATTTAGATATTACTATTTGAATTTCATCCATATGGTTTCTGTAAATAATTTGATCAGATGAAGGAGGAATATAAACACAACCTAAAATGATTTTATTGATTTTGTTTGTGTTATCCACACTAAAAATATGATCCACGTTTTGTAGTTACATTCCTGAAGACTAATGTATTAATTTATATGAATGTACCTGTCAGACAAACTCGAAGCAAAGACATTTTTAAATGTAATAATAACCTCAATACTAACTACTCTATTTATTCACCAATTCCAAGAATTCATCACCTTGCAAAATAACACTGTGAACTTATTGATATATTTGGTGTTAATAATTTTGTGAGGTTCAAAAGGCAACTAATTTCAGACCTATTTGCTAGTTATTACTTTGTATTATTTATTAGTTTAAAAAAAAAAGAGTTTTCTATACCTTCCAACGTTTAACTCACATACTCCTATTTTTAGGCGCATATTAATGACTGTATGCATGTACGGTCATACTTGATTTGTATATTATACTTTGATTTACTTTACCATTTCAAGTAGGTACTATTATTTAAATTCGATATTAATTACGGCGTTGGTATTTTGACATTAATTATTAGTTTTTTTTTCTGTAGATACAACAGACATTCTTTTTTAAACATTTGTTTTATAATAAATATCAGTATAATATATATTTATTTTTTATTTACCTTACGAGTAAATTATTTTCCTGTTTTCAGTCTTACTGGTTTGCAACAAACATGAATAATTATATCCATATACGAATGTACAATGTACATACTTACTTTATATTTTGCTTTATTTACAATATTAGGTGTTATTATTTGGAATTGATGTTAATCTTAGTATTAGCATTTAATTTTTATTCTTTTGTATATATTTATGCTATTATTCATGTATTATGTTACGCTTACATACCTACATAAATTGTCAATTTCCCCTGTTAAAGCCCGATAGGGCGTTAATGAATAATACATAAATAAATAAACTGTATCATACTTAGAAATACGGACTACCAACATTGCCTTCATTTTTCCCACCACACATTTTTGTTGGCTGCTATCTTTATGTATGATCGCAAGATTCAACTCGAACTAAATGCAATCTCTACAGTGTTTTAGATAAATATATCTGATTTTTATTTTTAATGTGCGACATCTATTGACATTATCTGCAAGTCTAGGATGAATATTTTAATTTTATATATATATGAAGGAGATAGGGTCCCATTAGCTCAGTTGGTAGAGCGGTGCCGCGGCAAGGAAAGGGTCCTGGGTTTGAGTCCTAGATGTGACCGAATCTTTTTCTGATTTTTCTGTTTCAAATATTCGTTTAGGAATTGCTAATATTGTCTTCAATAATTAAATATTACAATTTGAGGTTTTACTCATTAAATTATAAAAAAAAAATAATAAATAGGTCACCTTTAAATATAACTTGTTATTACGGATGACATTGGTCGTTGTCGACGTCGTGAAACAAACGGAGATTGTCGGGAGACTATCATATCACAAACGTCCTTGTTCAGTATCAACTGAGAAAGAGCTGCCGGCCTTGCAGTGTGCCTATCCCTCCCACTGCGAAGCAAGGCTTCAAGGATTCAAGAGAATAACATTTCACGTCCACATAGAAACGTGGTAAGCAACTCCAGACATTTTTGCAGCTCGGCCGTGATTCGTGTGCTATACTATAGTTTAGTACGTAGCATTTTGGAAAGTGGTTCTGTAATATGGGGACCAATATGGATTTAACTTACTCTCAAATGATAGAGAAAGTACAAAAGAAGTTTCTGAGATATTTATATCTTAGAGACTTATATTATCCCTGGTTATATCCATCAGCCTTTTTGTCTGGCATGCTGGGTATTAATAGCCTCACCGATAGAAGGAAAACTGCTTTGCTGACAACAGCATATAAACTTCTAAACGGTAACATCTGTATTCCCGATATAATAGAAAAAAAATAGTTTTATGTCCCCGACAATTACACAAGAGCGCGCAGGCACAGAACCTTTGTCGTCCCAAAATGCAGAACTAACTTACCATTAGTAATGCCGTTCGGAAAAATGATTCTGTTACTAAATTACCTGTCCCCTGATTAAATATTTCCAATTAAATATTCAACAGTTCAAAACCGCGATTATTACTTGATAAAATAAAATAAAATGTATATTTATTATCGGTTATGTATAACTGTGAATGTGCATTTAAAATAAAATAAATAAAAAAAATTCGGCGGAGTCCGGCTGGAGAGGTCGATGGGTTTCTCTCAACCAGCCTCTTCCGATCCCGGTCAAACCTCACACCATGAACTTGGGCATCTCTGCTAAGCAGGGTCGGCCTTGCGAAAGCGCCAAGAAGCCAAGGCGCTGATAATACGTGACACCTCACAGTGTTTTACAAGCACCATGCGCCGTTTGGCTGAAGGCAGGTTTTGCTTCTTAGTCACCAAAAGTAACTACAGGGTTTTCCAATAAGAGGTGTTATTTTGATATTCAATCGTAAAAGATCAATGGTTTCGTTGCTTATGTGGCACGTAGTGCCGCCTTGTTGAAAGTAAACGTTGTTCAGATCAATACCATCCAATTCCGGCCATGAAAAATCATTAATCATCTCTCGATAGCGCAATCCATTCACCGTAACTGTTGCTTCATCCTAATTTTCGAAAAAATAAGGTCCAATGACTCCGCCGGACCAAAAACCGCACCAAACAGTGACACTTTGAGGATAGAGAGGCTTTTCAACAATAACTCTTGGGTTTTGCGAGCCCCAGATGCGACAATTTTGCTTTTTGACGAAGCCACCGAGGTGGAAATGGGCCTCATCACTCAAGATGATTTGCATTTGATTCACTCAAGTGAATTTTAATAATTTCAATGCGTTGTTGAAGCGTGTATCGTTCCATTTTTATTAATGGTGTAGTTTCTACTTGTCAAATGTTTGGGGATCAATGGTGAGGCACGAAATGAAAGAAGGTTGTGAAGGTCACATGTGTTTTATTGGTGAGTCAGTAGCCGTGACAAGGAGATGATGAAGGACAAATGTAGAATACTCCGGTTGCTGCTGTGATGTGTTGGCAGGTCAAGCGCGGGTCAGTGAGTCGACGCCGGGCGCTGGTGACCGGGACTCGATGGAGGTCAGGCACTGGCGAAGAACGTAGGTCTTCAGGCACTCCAGTGCTGATGAGACGGCCGAAGGTGCGACGGACCTTATAGGCGGTTGAACGGGAACGATGTAGACCAGTGAGGATGCTGCGTGTCCTCGTGGTGGTCATGGTAGCGTGGAAGAAGCGCTGGTCAGAGACGCTGGAACCAGGGCGCTTGTAATCCGAGTAGCGCTGGCCGCGGACGTGGCCGAGGCGCTATGATGATGTCCCGATAGAGTCCATGATGATAGGGGCGAAGCCGGGTACGTTGTCCCTCGCGCTAGTAAGATTAGCGCGGGTGATCACTCGTTGAGCCTTGTAGACTGGCGGCAAAATTATGACTGACTGACTGGCTCGCTGCGTCGGGCTTATTTATACTACTCGGCCGACGGCGGCAGTAGGTAGATGGATGGCAACTAAATTCTAGGCACTCGCACAGACTGTGTGTTTCGGGAACCTTCGACATTGCGGCGATTATGCATAGGCCGTAGACTCGAACCTTCTGGCGAGTTCTCGTAGTATCCCGGACTGAGTGCGCGTTAGTATTGTCGCGAGTATGCAAGTAGGTCTTGAAACAGATAGGTTGCTTTGTTTTGATTTCGGCTGCAAATACGTACCTAAGTAGCAAGTAGCAAGTACGTACCTAAGTAGGTCGAACGGTTTATTATTAATTATTCAATGGATTAATATCGACGCTACAAATGTTAAAAAATGATAGCTTGAAAAGTAACATCTACCGAAATAGCGGGCTATTCAAAATAACACCTCTTACTAGAACACCCTGTATAACTTTGTGAAAAAAATCCGCAAAGTAGGTATATTTTAAACACTTATGAAACAGTATTTTTTTCAGTTTGCACTTTACAGACTCTATACATTTATAAAGGTTAATTAAGTTAATGAAATCTTCTGTATATATAAAACTGAAGTTTGATTATTTGCCCCTATAGACTCAAAACTAATCGACCCTTGAAGTTTGTTATCATTACTGCCAGAAGTGTTTAGAGAGTGGTTTAAGTTTGGTAGAAGAAGTCGGGGACGCCTGAGGAAAACTTTGGGCATTATCTTTGCACTGGAATGAGATACGGAGTCAAATTAAAATCAATTTAATTTTAACAGTAACAATATGGTATACGGTAGAAAGAGTCAAATTAAAATCAATTTAATTTTAACAGTAACAATATGGTATACCGTAGAAAGAGTCAAATTAAAATCAATTTAATTTTAACAGTAACAATATGGTATACGGTAGAAAGAGTCAAATTAAAATCAATTTAATTTTAACAGTAACAATATGGTATACGGTAGAAATAGTCAAATTAAAATCAAATTCATGTACTTTTTAACAGTAAGATTGTGGGTTTCATTATACTACATGATGTAGATGGTAGATGAAGTCGGAGACGTCCGAGGAAGACACGGCACGATCAAGTGAAACAAATACTTGTAAGTAATATTTTAAATTCTTACAATTTCTAAGGTACTAACTTACCTTTTTTTCTATTTAGGTAAATGATATAATTGGGTCTAATGTGCGGTGTTCGCAACTACTCCAGATGAGGATGCCACGGTTCCACAGGCCTAATTGGGATTAATGTGCGGTGTTCGCAATTACTCCAGATGAGGATGCAACGGTTCCACAGGCCTAATTGGGATTAATGTGCGGTGTTCGCAATTACTCCAGATGAGGATGCAACGGTTCCACAGGCCTAATTGGGACTAATGTGCGGTGTTCGCAATTATTTTCGAAGCCTTTTTATTATCTTTGTAGGTAATCCATACATTTGTGAAAAATAAATTTACATATAATTGTATACAAGTCATCTTTGGGAATGCTACGAAAATGATATACATTGAGGACTCGGAAATATTATATCACATTTTTCACACGTCCCCAACGACGAAGGAGACCCCGGTTAGGTGCCAAAATTGTACACATTGAGGACACAGAAATATTTCACGATTTTATATAAGCGGATAAAGTTGCTTGGATAATGGAGGACTTAGCTATCAGTGGTTTGAACTCGTGATGCCTGGGTGGGAATCCGACGCATTTGTCCACTCCACTACTAGCCGGTTAACCTGACACGTTTTAAAGGTTTCCGTTTTAAACAACACCAAAATATTTTCTTTTAAGAACATACTAAATACCGTTGGAATACTGACTGTCCAAAAAATATTAATCTTAGGTAATAATTTATTGGTTGCGACAAAGAAATAAAAGATACTACTCCCTATTAGCCTAAGAGCGGGAGCACACAGAGAGCGGTCAGAGTTCTGCGTTTTAGTGACCGTTGACCGCTCAAGAGTTCCAAAGTACACAAGCGGCGTTCAAATTCTCGCGTTCTAGTTTCGTTTGGGTCTTTGCATAATATGCAACATGTCACTAGAAAGTTCATCATCCGATGAAGAATTATTGCTCATGTAGAGCTTAGCAGCTTCTAAAAAGAAAAGTAAGTATTGGGTGTACCCAATCAACACAACGCGAGAAGAACAAGGCGAATTTACTAATAATAAAATGTACTTAAAATTTAAATTTACTAGTAGTAATTTCAAACCAAGCTTCGGCTTTTTTGTCGCGGTTTTTATAATTTACATCACTTAAATCGTATAATAAACTCCTTTCCCTAACCAATTCAATTAACTTTTCCGTGTTTGTAACCTCAGACATCGCGGCGTTCTGGCGTTCTCTGCCTCGGCGGGAAAAGAACTCTTAGAACGCGACGTTCCGTTTTGACCGCCGCGGTCTGACTCTGACTGCCCGCTGTGTGCGTTGTTGTTATAGTATCAGTACATTCTAATGAACGCCGAACGCGGAACTCGGAACTCGGAACTCCTGACCGCTCTCTGTGTGCTCCCGCTCTAAACAGCCTTTTTTTCGATTTCCATCATTTTAGTTAGTTAGTTTAGACAAAAAAAACGTAAGTTGAACCTTTTTAAAACATTTTTGTATTTGCATTCAAAATTTTAATATTTAAAAAACTATGTTTATTTCTAATGATAAATTTTAAAAGCATATTTCATCACCTTTTAAAAACAGGTTTTAGTTTTGGCATACGTTCTGAATTATTCCATTTATTTCGATTTCATTATTGCATGCGGAAATACTCTAATATTCTGACAGAATATGCCAGATAAAGGTAAAGGTAATTTTTCAATTTAAGCTAAAATTTATGAATATTATCACTAATTTTTAGATTTAAAAGAACTGTTGTTAAAGTAAGTTATTCTTAGGTATTTAACCAGAGTTACACAGACAGACAGACCCACAACCGAAATCAGTATTTTTGATGTTGATAATACGAAAGTTAAATTATGAAAAAAATCATTTTAAACGCAATACGCAAGTGCATAAAACTGCGCAGTTAGTACCCACATAGATATATTGGTACACCTTCCCATGGTTTATTTATGCACTATCCCTTTACCCCAGACAGGAAGATACATAGATTTACCCTCGTACGACCATCGTTGAATGTTGCCCCTAAATAATAATCATTTTTGAATTATGACGAACATTTTTTTTAACGTGCTAAACGTTTTGTTAACACTTTTTTCATTCTGGTATTTTTTTGACGAATAAAACGGTTCCTTGATAACTCAACACAGTGACAATTCAACACACCTTTAAAAAGTGATATAAAGTCATTAGAAACGATGAAAATTTTTTTTAACTTAACCTAACCTAACCTAACCTACATAACCCAGTCAATAAAGTTTTTGTTTAATCACTTTCCATGACTTTATATAACTTTTTAAAGGTGTGATGAATTATCCGGTTACCGAATAAAACGTATCATCAAAATTTAACTTTGCGTTACCTCCACATTTCGACCCTTTCAGTGTATGTACATCATCAAGGCAAAATAAATGTGCGATGTTTTTAGAAAGGTGGCCCCAAGAATAAGTCAAGAAAAAGCCAAACAACGAAACCCGAATTTTAAACATAATAATAAATAAAATATAATACTAATTTCGGTTTTAGTATATAATATAATAAAAAATCTATATTATTTGAAATGTGTATTTCTTTTCTTTAAATTTTTGACAGATTATTCGCGTTCATTCGCCAGATAAATTTCTGATTCGTCTCTAAAATTGACAATGTTGATTTTTAATAAATACTTCCAGCTTCACAAATCCTACAACTACAATATCTCGTGATTTTACACGGGAGTGCGCTTTTAAATAATTAAAAAATAACAAAGCAGTAAGGAAGTAATGGTATTATATATTTTTTAATATTTCAATATACCAACTATCATCATTATTTCATTAAAACTGAACCATTATTTTTTATCAGTAGTCTCTCTGGAACCGAATAAGAATGTTTAATTAGTTAATCAATTCAATAAGAATCTAAATAGGTTATGTCCAGTAACTGTCTACATCGAAATATCAGTTCGTGAAGTGTGTAAATAATACCAATGGCGTGCAATAAAAACGAGAATTTAGAAAACGACGCATTCCATTAAGATGATGAAATCAAACAATGCTTCTGGTAGGTACCTACTTACTTTAGTTCAAGGTCGATTTTTTTAAAGTTTGCTATCGATTTCACGCTGTCCTTCATCAATAAATCATAAAAAACATGAAATATCAGCTTCTCTGATAGTAGGTAACATGTAGTTATTTTAAGAGGAATACCTACATAAACCAGAAATGTGCATATTCTTCCCAACCCCGTGCCACGGTCACCATGGCGCCCGCGGAACGATTCGTATGTGCCCGCCACTATTCGACAGTGAAATAATTTTTTCATTAACATTAATTAAAAATGTGAATTATTTTTATTTATTTGTTAGAGTTTTATTTTTTTGTGTGCCTTGGTTTATTATGTATGTTTATTAGTATGTTTAGTATGTTTGCGATATTGTATGTATGAGTGGTTCCTTTGCTGACAGTACTTGACGCAACCTGTCTAGCGGCGAGCCAGACTGCACTCTTCACGCTAGCCTGGAACGGAGAGTTCTATTTGCACATCACTCCTTGTACACGCAGAAAACCCGAAGTGAACGAACGCCACGAATTGAGCCGATGAACGCCGAAGGCGCCAAAACTCATGGCACATGACTCTGCCAGCACTGTCTGTCAGTGAAAGCAATAAGAATCGCCCTGACAGCCAAACTGACAGTAGTCACGTGCTCGTACCGTCCCGATCGGTTCGGCGATCATCGGCTCACTTCGGGTTTTCGGCGTGTTTTCGGCGTGTAGTGATGTGCAAATAGCCTTCCCCGCCTGGAACCGCGTTGTTGTCATTTTGATTGCGATTGCTGCCCCGAGTTTGTCAATTAAAAATAGGTGGTGCCCGCCACCCTACCGATATTTTAGAATGTGCTCTAGAGTACAAAAAGGTTGGGAACCCCTGCCTTATATCAACACGAATATAGGTAATAGGCATAGAAATCGCTTGACAAACAAGTCTAGAAACGCTCTATTTTAGCGAAAAAGTGGTTTTTATTTATTTTGTTAATTACTTTAGGAGGAAGAAAAAAAGTTGATCAAGGGAAACTGTCACAGATAATCTTAGCCAAAATACTACATTCTTAAAAAGTTTAAGCAGTACCTACGCAAATTTAAAAATAATAAAACACGTTAGCTTATAATTAGATTCGGTTTCTTTTGTTTGGAATTAATAATATGGTATTTAAATAACCTAGTTTTTCCGAAAAAAAAATATCCACAAATTTGAGTTTATACTTTGCCTGATAGTTAATTTATGCTTCGCCTCTCTATGATGCAAGAATGTTACTGCTTTTTGACATAAAATTGTATTTTTAAAACTTTTACATGATATATTAAAAAATACTCCTTTCCTGGATTGTTTTAAATCGTCTTTTGTTCTTCCGTTATCTATAAAAGGACAAATAACTCCGATAAGCTGCAAACTGTGAAATTCTCCAAGTAAAGAAAAACTAAATTAACTTCTGACATATTTACTTTACGGATTATATTCTTGGGCCATGTCTAACTGTACAGCTTGTACAGACTTTGCGCCCCTATAATTATAAAATATAATATTTAAACAAAACTCAACATAAAGGTTAACATTTTTAATTTAACAATAAAGAAGTGTTCTAGATTACCACAGGCTTTGAGGAGCAGAGCGTCGTTTATTTTTTTATTGATTTACAATCCGTTGATAACAGACCAATTGCCATATCTAATGCGCAGACGCAATGTACACATGCTAAGTCTGTTCTGCGGGTATTTTAATGGAGCCTGCCCTAAGGAGCTAGCAGCATTGTTCCCCGGTGCACCGGTGCAATTGCGTGAAAAAAGCGGAAAATCCGTTCGCAATTGATGTTGGCTTCATAAGAACGGATCGTTTCTTCGACTCGTTTTTGTGTAAGTCGGCTCGTATGTGGAACGAGCTACCGGCATTTGTTTTTCTTCCTTCATATAATCCGCGCCTTTTCAAGACCCGCATTAATAAATCCCCTACCTTAACCCGCCTCACAACGCTACCAATCGGGTGGCGACATAGTTCCCCTGTCTTTACACTGCACAGACAGGGGTGCTCTTGAGAGGTGTCACATGTGTATGTTTTCAATTTTAAAAAAAAAATTATTTTGAAATAATTAATTTCAAAATTAATTTAATTTGAATATCAAGTTTACCCTACGTCAATGTGTAAACAGACTTGGAGCGACGCGAGGCGACCAATAATTTTCCGGTGAACCAGTTAAGCAGTTCGGTTCTGTCCTTTATTGGTGCAACATTCCGCGGCTGCTTTATTAAACTTTGTTTTCTTCGTATAAAGGTACTTGTTAAATAATACTTAGAACCTAAAGTGTTCAACCTCATTCCCGATGCATGAAAATCGAAAAGTGCTAGCGCGTTGCGAAAATTGGTTAGCAATTGGCTTCTGGACATGGGGAGAGTCGAGAACGAACTCATACTAACACAAACGCACATATCTAATATGAACCAATAAGTGTTTAATTAAAAAAAATGTTAATTAATTTTTTTTTTTTTTTTAGTACTTAGATAGAAAAAAAAAATAATAGCGTTGATAATATTATGTTAAATTTATTTTTTATCATCCAAAAGGCTATTTTATACTTATGAGAGATGGGGATCTAAAGTCACATTTTATTTCAAGTTTAAAAATGGTTATTTTTGTTACTAATAATTGATCTTCATTGTTGTTATTATTTAAATTTACGAATCTTTTGGGCGGTTTTATTTCGATTACTGTATAATAATGACTAGTCATTTAATAAATAAAGATTAGAAATTTTAAAATTGGAAATTCATATGTCATACGGCATATATTCAGGTCAGTACCTAATGTGTAATTTCTATTACCTAAGAAATTCTAAAAAAAGTACTATAGTATTCATATGTCTTATACTGATTTATAAATGTGGAAATTCTAACTATCCAATTGTAAATGTTCTCCAAAATGCCCTGGAAAGATTCTCAGACTTGTGATGTCCCGAAAGAAACCATTCATCTGTTCTGAATGCAATTACTAATGTTATTCAAATTGACCCTGGTAATAAATTACATCTTTGCGATTCTTTCAAGGATAAAGAAACCATTCTGTCACTTCGAATGCAATCAACAATGTTCTCAAAATTTGTTTTGACAGCATCGCCATTCCATTGTAAGAATATTATGTACTAAATACACAATTTGGCTGTCCTGAAACGGGAATCCTTCCCAATTGGACAGACAAAGGTTCACTTTGTTTGTAATTTATATAAAATAAATAAATAAATAGAAGGTAAATAAATTGCTTTAGGTGATACTGACCAGACTGAATACTTTATGCCTAAATTTTAACCTTATATATTTGTTTTTACTTTGTAAGTATAGCAGTTTGATATTTTTTTCAAATTTACTTATAAATTTAGATATGGAATTTTTTCGCCTGTTGTGATTTGTGATAGGGATATCTTTATATTATACCCTCTACTCACGATTCGATTTGCTGTACAGCTTGCTGAACAACAAGGCTGGTGTTTTCAAATTGGATGGTGAGTATACACAACCGCCAGCCGAATTATTATTACTCCCCTTGTCAGGCCATCGGAATAATGATAATTCGGTTGGCGGTCAACATGCTGTCCACGTCAAGTTGTACAGCGAATCGGATCGTGAGTAGAGGGTATTACGGAGGAAGAATCAATTAGTAGTAAACGCGTTACAAGTAAACTGCATGTAGTTATTTAGCTGAATTTGTCTTGATTACTGGCCTATTGAAAATTATGCTTATATCATGATTATTCGTCGTGTTTTGTTGTTTTGTTGCCGAATGAATAACCTGTAATTATTGATTTTTCAAGCAGAATGATGCTTGGCGTGTTTCATTGTTGTCAATATTAACAAAATCCCATTAATTATTATTTTTGTCGCGTTTTTATTATCTATACTTATTTAAAATATGGTCAGTTGATTTTGATTATGATTATTATTTTGATTATGTTTGATAAGGGACATGTTGTTTCACAAAATTTGAACAATTTGTTAAATTTCAAAGTTTATTTCCAATTTCTGTGAAGATTCTATACAAGTTCTGTTATGATTGTAGTTTTGTGAAGCAACTGTCCAATAATGATATAAAAAAAGAACTTGAATAGAACCTCTACAGAACTTGCATATCAACTTTCAAATTTGATGAACTATTCAAATTCCGTTATTTGTCTCTCCAAGTGATAAGTAACTTGAGGCTAGTGTGAGATATTTCTTAATTTTTTTTATTAATAAAACCTTTGAACATAAATAATAATTCAGGTTTTTTAGGGATATTCATTTATTTATTTTATTTTACGCCCAGAGGGCTTTTACATATATACATAAAGGCAGCAGAACTTTACATGAGAAAGAAATATACATACATACCTACATGAATTAAAAATTAAAGCAAGAAAAATTTAAAGTACAGTGAAAAATAATAACAATAAAGTTACGTAAAAAAAATACATATAAATACAAGATTTAACATTGAGTCAACTTGAAGCTTCTTCGCCATTGCATCGGAAATGAAATTTTGATATGGAATGTGGTTAGTTAGTGTTGATTTTCCGGTTATAAAACCATGCTGTAACATGGTGCAACTGTAACTGTGCATAAACTATCTTTAAAAGAACTAATTATTTTATCCAGAATAAGCTTCTCAAAGAGTTTTGGAATTGTTGATAGTATGCATATCGGTTTATAATTAGTTACTTCGTTTTTATCCCCTTTCTTGAAGATGGGTGTTATATAACTATGTTTCCATAGATCAGGAAATATACCTTTCGATAAAGAATGACTAAAGAGTGTGTACACTGTACAGGGGATAAGCAAGAACGGTGACACACTGCTGTAAGAGTAGTGGTGGAATGTTGTCAGGACCAGCATTTTTATTGAGATCAAGAAGGATAATTTGTTTAATAATTTCGTTTAGTTCGATGTGCACATGGGACAGGTTTATATTGAAACTGGGAGTATAGTTAGGTAAGGAGAACTGTTTGGGTTGACTTTTATCGTAAATTTTCTTGAAGAAGTCGGCAAAACGATCGACAATATTTTTGATACCATCAGCCTTTCTGTTTTCAAAATACATAGTATTTGGTATATCAGAGTCTCCACTTCTTAATGTTTTACTGAATCGCCAAACACCTTGAATATTGCTAAATATATTATTCTCTGTCTGCTTTATAATCGTTATAACATGCCCTAGAAAGTTTATTACAATCATTCCTAATTTTAGATAATTCTATGTACAACTTTGATGTTTCATGATCCTTATACAGTTTGTTAGCTGTTTTTTTTACGTATAATTAAATTAATCAAATCTTTATTAAACCAGACTGGATATTTAGATTCCTTATATTGAGTGTAAGAGACAAAGCGGTTTATATGATTACTTAGAATTAAGTATAACTGTTGAGTATTATGATTTAAGTCATCACTTTCTAAGAAAGACCAGTCAACCAATGTAAGCGAGTCACACATACCTGAATAATCTGCATTTCTGAAATTATAGCATGATCTCGTAGGTTTCAGATTTTTTTCGCCAAAGTCTGTTATACAAATATTTAATGGAGGATGATGGATGTAAGGGGGTATGACAACTTCTATGGCTTTACTCACTTCGATACATTGAGAATTGAAGAAAACGAGATCCAATACACGATTTCATTGTTAATGTTTCTAACAAGATTATGTTGAGTTAAGTTTAAGTTTATTGACATGTCTAGTACTACACTTTCACTTTCCGATATAGTTGAATTACAAGTATTTACATTACATTTGGAAGATTTTAATCACCCACGGCAATAAATTTGGCACCAAGGTATTTTGCTCTAATTATTTCTACGTCTTCATATGGTTTTTTAATACAACAATGTTGGCCGAGGGGGATGTATACAGAACAAATTATTATTTTCTCACTTTTACATTTCACCAATGAAAACAATTATTCAACGTAACTTTTTTTGCGTTTAATTTCTTAAAAGAAAATTTCCTTTTTTTGCGACGAGGACACCACCTCCTCTTGACTTAGAGCTGGTAGCGTGGTTTTTGTACATCCTATAAACATTATAGGAGGCTAATCCTAGTTCAGAAGAATTGATGGATGGATCTAAACATGTTGCAGTCAGTACCACAGCTTCACATATTATTCTAAAGTTATCTAGTTTTGTTCGAAGCCCACGTACATTTTGATAGTTTTTGTTTGATTTTTGGTGTAGAGTTGACATACTCAATAGTAACATTGGTTTCGCCGTTTTTTTTATCTTGATTCAAGTTCACTTCGTAAAAGAGCAAGTTCATTTCTTTGGAGATTGGTGAGGTCGTTTGCTGCTTTGACACCGTTCTTCAACTTTGCTCTGTTCATTAGGGTGGATTTGGAAGTTGTTGAATCCTTGAATTCGATCTCGATGGGCTTTTTTTGGTCACGTTTTTGTATCTTACGATTTATACCGTTCTTCCATGAAGCATTTGCTTTTATGTTATCTTCTAGTATTTTTGGGATATTATGCCGTGTTGCGCTACCTCATTTTTTAGCCAACGTTTCGGAGAGCATTACAGTGTTCATCATCAGGGCAGGTAATGCCAATAATCGCAGGTTACAAATTTGCCCTGATGATGAACACTGTAATGCTGTCTGAAACGTTGGCTAAAGAAGGAGGTAGCGCAATAATATTTTCGTACGAGAAAATCTGTTTGCTTATATATCTTCCTTCTAGTAAATAAAGTTTATTACATATTTATTGAACGTTTTTAGTTATTTTTGCATTAGCAAAAAAGTAATTCAGCGAACGGAATTCACAAAAATGATCAGGACAATCGAGTGCATAAAAACGGATGGTTTGTTTCACAGAGTTTTAACAATTCACCAAATTTCTAAGTTAATTTTCAGCTTCTGTGAAAGTTCTATTCAAGTCCTGTTTTTATTTCAGTTCTGCTAAATAACTGGCCCGAATTGAAATAATAACAGAACTTGAATAGAACCTTCACAGAACTTTTAACTGATGAATTGTTTGAATTCTGTGAAACTATCAGTCCACACGATATTTTAGCCATAAATTTTAATAGTTGTGTGAAAAGTAATCCTTAGAATTAATATTTTTGAATATGATATTTAAATTCAAAGCAAAAGTTCTATCATATAAAAGGCTTTACCTGAGTTTCTTAAAATAAAAATTTCAAATCTGAACCTTTAAAAACTCGCAATTGCAGCAATACTGTAAAATATATTTTTTTAAATTTTGTAATTGTAATTAGTTTATATTTTTTTGGTATTTAGAATATTATGTGTGATTTTTATTGTGTTGTGTTGGTGGTCTTCTTAATTTATTGGAACTGTTATAATTATTCCATTCCTATTAAAGACTTTTTTTATAATTTTTTTAGTACCTGTTGATGTATTTTCTGTGTACCTATCCCATTACATAGCGAAATAAACATTATAAAGCTCTGTTTTGAATTACTTATTTGACTCACATTGGTTTTAATCAAATATATTAGAATACGAAAATATCATTGGTTTTAATTATTTTAAGTGGAGTGTACACTTAATTAGGTCAGCCGGGGAAATATATATATGAGTATTTGCATGTATATAAGAATACGAATTTAAATATTAAAATGATTTAAAATAGAATACGAATTTAAAGCTCAACGAGGAGTGTACATAGATTTAAATAAAGACTAGACAGGCAACACAGTTATTATTATAATAAACAAACAGATCCAAAAAGCCCTGGAAGAGCATTAGTACGATTTTGATAATTTATAATCAACCTTGATAATTTCTCAAACTTAACATAATATTAAAAAGATAAACGTTAGATATAAATATTCCAACCCATTTTCCGATCACTTTTCCGATCTAAAATTTCTAAAATTTCCAATTTTCCCGTAGATATTTTTTTTAGAAAAATAAAAATTTCTTAACATTTATAATTTACAAACTTCACCTAATATCAAAAAGAAAAATGTTTTTATTAAAAATTGATACACAAAAAATTCTAAAACTTTACATAATATCAGAAAAATAAATTTTCTGAATTTTTTTAAAGATAGATTTAAATATCCCAACATTGAAATTTCCAAATTTAAAATTATTTGCCGGCCATTTTTCCCAGAAATTTTTGTTTTCAGAAAAATAAAGTTTTCCAAGATCGAAAACATGAAAACTTACAAACGAATAACAAAATCAAACAAATAAATGTCTTACCAAACAAATATTGAAATTTTCATACGGGAATTTCATGCGCGGAATTGAAAAAATGCTAAATTTACCCCAAAAACATGCTGATTTGTCGTTCTCGTATGGATAACAGAGAAATGACTCTCCATAGTCTATATTTTTTAGGATCTTATTTTCTTATCAACGTCTTCTTAAAATACTTATTATGTTAGGTTTACAATATCTTTTTATAATATTACTAATATCCATACCTTATAAATATATTGATGCACTATATTAGAAGCATAATACATATAGCATTTATAAGACTAACTTAAATCCGATAATAATAACACAAAAAATGATTATTAAAGTTATTCTTAAAAAACCAAGAGAATTCCAACAAGTGAACTATTTGATAAATTTAAGGTCCTACCGGTTTTAAAATTATTTGAAAGATGTGCTATTTTAAAAGTTTTTAAAGAATCTGAATTGTCCTCAACGAGAAGCTTAAGACCTAGAACATCTGGCAATATATATGTACCTACCTAGATGCAATACGACAGCTGCACAACACCATTATGAATACTTAGGCCCTAAACTCTTCAACGATTTACCCGATATAATAAAAAGTGAAAAAAACTATTTAAAATTTAAAAAACAACTGACATTACTTTTTTTTACAGAAAAACTACACAATGATCGATGATTTTCAGATATACACTGTTGCAATTTTATTTGTTGTTTGTCGCAAATTTATGCATTGTTTTTTTTTTACTTTTGTCCTTTTAATACTTAGATACTGTATTTTTGTTGTAAAAACGATGGCTACTATTTATGACCACCTTAACTTTTTATAAATATTATGTATTTAATTAGTAAATAGACTAGCTCCCCAGTTAGACCCGAGATTTCTCTACTAACTGGGTAATTGAAATGTTCAATGAATATCATGTATAACAAAAATTATCTACTAACTGGGTAATTTAACTGTCCTAAAACGGGAATCCTCCTAGTTGGGCAATCAAAACATTTCTTAAATAATGTATATAAATGTATAATCTTTTGCTAAATAAAAAAAAAAAATGAAATGTTCAATGAATATCATGTATAACAAAAATTGTATACTAACTGGGTAATTGAAATGTTGATGAATATCATGTATAACAACAATTCTCTACTAACTGGGTAATTGAAATGTTCAATGAATATCATGTATAACAAAAATTCTCTACTAACTGGGTAATTGAAATGTTGATGAATATCATGTATAACAAAAATTCTCTACTAACTGGGTAATTGAAATGTTGATGAATATCATGTATAACAAAAATTCTCTACTAACTGGGTAATTGAGATGTTCAATGAATATCATGTATAACAAAAATTCTCTACTAACTGGGTAATTGAAATGTTCAATGTATATCATGTACAACAAAAATTCTCTACTAACTGGGTAATTGAAATGTTGATGAATATCATGTACAACAAAAATTCTCTACTAACTGGGTAATTGAAATGTTCAATTAATATCATGTAGGTACAACAAAAATTCTCTACTAACTGGGTAATTGAAATGTTGATGAATATCATGTACAACAAAAATTGTCTACTAACTGGATAATTGAAATGTTCAATAAATATCATTTATAACAAAAATTATCCTGTATTTACTTTATTTATACAAATAAAATAAAAATACAAACATATGGAAACACATAATATAAATAAAACAATAATAAGCATACAAAGGAAGTTAATTGATGTAATGTGGGACGGAATATAAAAGCAAAAACTACATATCTATAGGAAGCAATAGATGAAAACAAACATTGGTAGTTAAATTTTATTTGATAAAAAAATATTAAATTGAACTCATGTAAAATTGACAATAATGACCGACTTAGATAATAAAAATTATTTGATAACAAATGTAAAGAAAACAGTTCATGTAAACCGTTTTTACGTTCATTATATCCCGCGTGTGAATGCAATGATTTGTATAAATAATAAGTTTGTTCGGTTCTAGATAGGTTACACAAAGGTGATTTTACGAAAGACATGCACAAAATTTAACCATTTAATATGCTTTAACCAGTGATTCATGACATTATTTGGAGTAATAAATGTTAAAGAAATTTTTGTCTCCGGTGACATTTTTGATGTTAAAAACATAAAAATCGGTAGGTAGCGGACAGTTAGGGGCAGGATGAGGGGTTAATTTATATATCCCTGTCTGTTTCCATTTTGTTTTTTCTCGTTTGTTCTACTTAACCTCCCTTTTTCTATTTTTGTACTGTTTTGTATGTGAAACATAAAAGTTTGATTATTTTTCTATTTTTGTACTGTTTCGTATGTGAAACTTATAATAATTAAAATAAAATAACTTTGTTTGAATACCACTTTATTATATATATTTCTAACCAACCGGTTTAATTTAAAAAATACAATCGTTTGATTCAACTTAATGACAATAAACAACAACTTTTTGCATTTATTATTTTTGCATTATTTTGGTGCGTCGGTTGGCAAATTTTCTCGTAAATTATTATTTACGCAAATAATATTAAATATCACAATTTTTCAAAATCGTAAATGCAATAAGTTGTTGTTTATTGTCATTAAGTTGTATCAAACGATTGTTTTTTTAAATGCGTATTAAAAATGGTAGTTGAAGGTAAAGTTTTACCGTTGTTCGCTTAAAAGAAAAAAAATAAAAACATTGAAAGTGTCTCCGGAGACCTCATCAATGCCAGGTAACAAAATTTTACTTTCAAATAAAATTTCAAAAAAATTTTACTCCAAATAATGTCAGTCAAGTACGTCCTTGTATTATATTTATAATATAAGTGTGGTATCATTTTCTAAACCCAACCTTCTCAAGTTTAGTATTTAGAAAAAGTCGAACGAAGTTCTCAAAAAGTTTTTTCTCCAAGCAAAAGGGGAATTGAGTAAAGCAGTAACGACATAAGTGTGATGAAGTCGTGTAAAAACAATATTCGGCATGCAGCATAGCGTAATGGCTGGACTTACGGTCGACTTTGCCCTAGCAAGCCTAGAAAACCGATCTCCGAGGGATCCCCGGGGAAGTTACTAATTCATTGTCTAGAAAAATTAAATCTGATGGTTAGCGCTTATTTTATAGTTAAAAAACGTTTTATAAAATTTTCAAACCGTTTTACATAAAATATTTTATTTGTAATTTTAGTAATACTTTCATCAGAAATAATTCAAATGTGAGCGCTCAGCAAACCTCCTTTATTAGTCTTATGTCGCCTTTATAAAGATTATTGGGCTATTTCCTTGCTTCTGTGTGTAGTAAATTTAAAAACCTTTTTTGTAATATTAAATATTAACCAGATAATGTGTTTCAGAATCAGTACAAGATGATCGTGGAATTGTGTATACTCTTCGTGAGTGCCCTCCTATCGGCATACATGTTCCTGACAAGAAACCATGGCCACTGGAAGAAGAAAGGAGTAATCTACATGAAACCCAAGTTATTATTTGGCAATCTCTACAACATGGTTATGCTCAAGGCATCCATAGGACAGCATCTAGCTTCCATTTACAAGTAAATACACAAGTGAATACCTATATATTACTCATCATCATCATCATAATCATCGCGGCGCTACGTTGGTTGGCCATCACAACAAAAAAGCTCTTCTCTAGTCCCTCACTATTTGCGTACCGTCGCGCGTCGGTCCACCGACGACGTAGTATTGACGAGCTGGACCAATACTACCGACCAATTGACTAACGTAGGCGTGACTATTTCCATCCTTACATACCTTTATTTCCATTCAGCATCTTCTTACATAGTCTATCTACTTCTTCCCTTTCTTCTTTGAGGCAAATGTTTTCAATATAATTTGTATAATAGACAAAATAATATTATATCATCAAATAATATTCCCTCTTGACATTCATTTTCGAATAGATCTGCTGTTTTTTTAAGTATCCCAAAATGAAATAACTGTTTTTGAAAGCAGGTGAAAAAAAAATGAACTTAACAAAAATTAACGCAAATATGAATAAAGTCTTTTTGTCATGTTTTTTTTGTATACTATATTCACCCCTTTAAACGAAATAAAAAACAACTAATTATACAGACGTATTATAAATGTTATTGTAAATTCAGTACATAGTTTAGTTTAACTTAAAAATAATTATTTAAAATATTTATTTATTTGTTTATTATGTACGGTATTGGATAGCCTTGACTCCACTGAACTATTGGCGGTTTTCCGTTTCATAGAATTATTTCAAAGGACTTGACTTTTTAAAATATTGGCATTCAGAGCTACGGGCCAAAAAGGCCCCTTTCTCTTTCATCATGATTTTAAATATTGGTTGTTGGATAAATAGATTTTATTTTGGTTGAGTTAGAAAATATTTGTGCTAGGTAACATGGCTGCAATATGGGGGGATTTAAACTTTACCAAGTATTTGTTTAGGTTTTTTATGAGTCGTAATCACAGACATAGGAATTAATAGACGAGAAGATAATGGCGAGGGGTAAAATCAACTGTTGAAGAACGAAGGGGGTGAAGCTGACTGTGATTCGTCAATAAATCAATCTGACAGTGAATAGGCATCTCGCATTATAATATCACCATTTACTTCTTAAAAGTAAAATCTGCTTTTGAATGAATAGACATTTTTACATGGGAGCGCAAATTACTCGCCACGTTATGAACAAATTTGCGAAGTCCAAATTCGGCAAAAAAATTCGGTTCTATTTTCAGAGTCGAATATTTCGTTTAAGTATTTAGTTAAGACACTTTTATAAATGTTCATAATTTACTTCCCAGCAACCAACCAGCTTTGTGTTTCGCGTCCAGACATGTTTCTACAACTGATCCATATTATACGATGTGAATATGCTTAAAATAAAGTAAAATAATGCTTATATATGGAATGTAATACGACAATTGGGTTTATTCTCTTTTTCACATCTATTTTTACAAGTTTTCATAGCACAAGTCAACATTTTGCCGTGTTATTTCGTAAAATGAACCGATGATGCCTCGACCATAGTTCGCACAAGAATGATGACGTCACGTTTTCAAATTTCACTTGAGGCCATACGCGAGCACAGCCGGCTCCAATGGAACCGGTATGGGGAGTGGGGATAATACGCTTTTAATCACTTAGGGCAGGTCTACTAATATTCATATGTCTATGGTCGTAATTATGTTTTCATCGTACTGTGCGAGGCAGTTGATGGACGCGTTTTCAGTTTTCATGGGTGGGAAGGTTCGAATAAAATGATTTCGCGAGACTTAATATTTGATCTTTAAGGAGGGGAACTTCAGAGTCCCGGTGTAGTTGAGAAACCCTCATCCAATTAGGAGCTCCCAGGGCAATGCGAATGGCTTTATTTTGAAAGGTTTGTAGTCTTTTTAATTGAGACTGAAGCGTGGGCCCAGATAGGGCTTGCATAGGTTAGTTTAGGCCTTATCGTTAATATTTCAAAGGAGAGCGTCATGGTAAACTTTTAAATACAAAGAAATAATTGGTTTTCTCTCTTTCTAAAACTGTTATTATAACGCCTGACCATAACAGAAAAGTTTATATAAATAATAAGTTTTATGACGACGTGTCATTTGGTGGCAGATATAGCAATAGGTGATTCGAATGGTGTTTGTTCTCCTATTATGCTCTTTGACTTTTGTGGTCATAAGTCGTATTGCGCATATATAATCTGTTAACGTCTGTCATATCTGCTCCGATGATGGAAATTACAAGGCTTTTCGAAACATTGGCTAAAAGAGAAAGAAGCGCAACATGTTTACCTACTTCCAAACAGATAAAAAAAATAGAACACTGGAGACAAGGTCTGAAAGAAACGTAAGAACTATGGGTTGAAGGTCCCCGTTTTTTTATTCCTGTCAAAGTAACGCAATATTAGGAATGACTGTTGTGTTCTACTCAAGCTAGGCCAACATTGCGCCAACGTTGGCTCCAACCCGCCATCGTGTGTGCACGAAAAACCGACAATAATCGGGTTGGCCGGCCAATGTTGGCGGATAACGGCCAATATACCTACGCCAAGTAGTCCTGTACACATTGAGCCAGCGAATTGGCCCAACACAGGAGGTCCGGAAGAAAATTTTATCCATCTCTGACATCTCTGGGGATGCTGTGTGGAGAATATTTTTGAGGGGAGGAAAGAGTGAATATGGGTCTTGAAAAAAACCCATGTTGTAAGAGGGAGGAAAACAGCGGCCGGCAAATTGTTCCACAGCTTAGCATTTGAACTCAAGAACGAGTCGTAGAAGCGACCCGTTCTCATGTGACAAATTTAATGTCCACCGGTCACCTACATATTTTGGGCGCGCGTTTGGCAGCATTATATAATATGGCAGTTTGCTTCGATCAATATTAAGTAGGTACTAAGATAGTAAAACTTTATTTAAGTCAATTTCTGCTATCACAATGAGTCGTAAAAATAATGCAAGAATGTGGGGTCATTCGTGAAACCTCAAAGACTTAATTTATGTATGTTCATAAGTTATATCCAATGAAGATATCCGACAGAAGTGTGTTATGGGCGTGTCTATGTACCCAGAGCAAACTCCACACAGTAAGCATTATCTGCCCATAAGGGCGAGGGGAACAAACCAAGTAGCGCGGAGCAGGAGTGCTTTGTCAATAAAGGAATCTGACAGTATACAGGCAACTCGCATAAAAAACTTAACTAAATATGAATTCCAAATCGAGTAAATAAAAGGTCGGGCTTGTTTCCAAAACGTAATATTTTGTTACAGTTTTTAGTTAGACACTTTTACAAAAGTGTCATATTTTACCCGCCGCACTCAATTTTAGCGTGGCTGCGCCGGGCGATCCGTTCAAGAACAAACATTCAGATCATGCGTAGAAAAGTCCCACAGTGGATTGTGTTGCAAACCATTGCCTTACTTTAGCAAACTTAACTTTTCTGCCCAGGGTCTCGTTATTTTAATGTGTGCTTTTCGACGTTTAACGTACAACTTTACTGATGTCGTAGATTATTCATAGCATTCTAGAACCCTCCTGGTGCTGAAAATATGGTCACGTGGTTTGTCTCCAGCTCGTCGAAATTATACTCAGATTTCATGTTAGAGACAGTCTACATTTTGTCAGAAAAGTGGCAATCTCAATATTTTTCTTACTTCTTTTGAAATTCATCAAAATGTTTCAAAGTATCAACATACTTTCTACTAGCTTCTAGGGATTGTCTGGTCAGTGACTATATCAATTATTATGAATTACGAACAATCAATTATTTATCTGCCTGCGATGTTTACCGGTATGTATCTACAGTTCATTGTCGGAATTCATTTAATTTATATACGATACATACATTCAATAATTAGTAAAGTTAATTAAATAATTGATTCGTTTGAAAACCACAATAATTAACATAATTAGTTCTCGCTGTTAAACGATAATATTATTATAACAATAATATGGAACAAACCATGTGGAACGGGGTCCGAATTTAGTTGAAAAGATACGTTTTCGAAAGATGCATAGCTCACAAATTCCATATACAAAAGATTTTCAAATTTGGTGACCCCAGATCTCACCAATTGCCAAGTTGATGATGTTAAGTAGACAAAAAGGCTGCTTTTTAGTAAAAAAAATTACAGAATTTCTTTAAATATATATTGCAAGAGACCACAATTTTGTATCAATCTAAGAAATATTAATTATTCGATTCGAAAAAAGAAATAAGTTGTAAATAAATTTGTCGGGATGGCAGAGTTGGTAATAAATAATTAATTATTTATTTCACACCAGCTAGCAAGTCTATCCTTATTTTACTGAAGAAAAAGTGCATCATTTAAAAAAAATATAATCTTAAAAAATCTTGGGTCATCCGCAAATAGAATCAACTCAACATTGTGGGAAAAAAAAATTAATAATGTATTAAGATAAATCATACATATAATTATTAAATTTGCGAGGCGGGTATGAGTACCGCCGCCCCGGGAACCATTTATTAGATAACCAACACCTCTGCCATAGGTCACCCCAAAGTGATTCGCTACGTTTGGTGACTTAGCAGGAGTTCCGGTTCATGGGGTGAGGGAGAGACTGGTTGAGGGAGACCTTTTGACTCTCTCGACACATCATTTTGCACCGCAGTAAGGGGGATCGATACATACGTCCGTCACTCCTGGACACATTGACCCCAGATTCCTACACACCCCTTGTACCTTTTTCCCTCCCAGAATTTACCATCCTTCCTTTCCTAAAAACAGAACAAACCCTCCACAGCTTCCCCAAAGATGACATTAGCCCTGAGGGGAATTATTTTCCTCAAGATCTCCCGTGTGGAGCTAATGAAAAAAAAAAAAATATATTTATATATAAAAATAGAAGTGGGCCCGAATTAGAGCCCTGGGGCACTCCCGATGTTACTTTAAATAATATGAAATTTTTACAATGAGTTCGCTGTTATAGCCATTATATGGATGATCCACGTATACCTTCCGAGAGTTTTTAGTTTTACGAGAAGGATATCAATATTTTTACTTTATCGAAAAACTTTTGAAAAATCAGTGTATTTTATTGAATCTACTTGTATACGAGACACGAAAGCTGTAAAAAAATAAAATGGTCATACAATAGAAGATTGGTCATGGTTGACCGGCCAGTTACAAAACCATTCTGTACTGGAGTAATAAAATGGCACCCGGATAGGTAAGTAAAGGTCCCGAGTTCGAGTCCCGGTCACAGCCTAATCTTTTTTTTCTGTGCTTCATGTTCATATTCTGAAGATTTTTCATATTCTTTCAATAATCAAAATAATTTTCTTCCAGGTTGTATCCCGATGAACCGTTTGTGGGTTTCTTTTCCTTCGACAAGCCAGCCCTCCTGATCCGAGACAGGGAGCTTATCAAGCATATTCTCATCCGGGACTTCAACCACTTCCCCGACAGGGTGTTTACACCCAACGAGATTCCCGACCCTCTGGCAGCTAAGGGGTAAGAATATATAATAATTTGTAATACGTAAATTACAGTGACGTGCATTACTACATGACCAAAGGTAGGCTGTTTGTAGTATATACAATCAAAATGTCAATTTTTATCATCTTCCGCTTATTGTTCAAACCAACTGTGTACCCGGCGTTGCTGGGGTTTATCCTTAGGAGATAGACATATACCATAATGCACTTTTCTATAGGACTTTTTAAAATGTACAATTCCGTAGTACATTATGTTGATGTATCTTACAAGGTTTAGCCAGCGTTAGAAATGTAAGCGCCCGATTTTTTTTCGACTATTACGAAACATCCACTTTTCTCTTCTTTCTTTAAATATAAAATGCTTGAATTATATACATAAACCTTCCGAAAGAAATTATCTAGATAATATTAAAAACCCTATCAAAATCAGTTGGGTAGTTTAGAAGAACTAAGCGAACAAACAGACAGACGCGAAGAGCGACTTTATTTTGTACTATTTACAGATAGTCACGCAACTTTTGTCACCCCTCCTAAGAGAACCTATCTCAATATAAAAATAAAACCCCCCGCACTCCATACAGCAACGGTCCACCCTACTGAACAGTGCTTTCATATAAAATCGTGGACTAAATAAAGTCCATGATGAAAAATGGTGGATATTTAAACAAAAATATTAAATCATTTAAATTTCAGAGGCGCTGATAATGATTTTTTTTTGTATTTGGTAAATAACATTAGTTCTGCTCCAATTCCTCGCAGATACCAAATAATATAAATAAGTGTACTATTACATACATACCTACACGTAACAAAAATACAGACTGTAATTTGAAGCTTCTCGGATAACAGAATATTCATAATATTATTAAAATAAAAGCATTTAAAATCATTTGAATCATGCATAATGGGCATGAAATGTCCTTTCTCTGAGATCACCGATGTTATCAATAATTTAAATTATAGTCATTTTAAAATAAGTTCATATCGAAATTCAAAGACAAACAATGTCAACTAAAAATATAAAAGATTTGCCATTAAGGCGATGCACAACGAAGTAATGCAAAGTCATATGTTTTTGGTTTGAAAATTTGATTGCTTATTTTAAATAGTGCGAGAAAAACACACAACTTTAAAATAACCGAGCATTTAAAATAAGTATCTTTATAAAACCGAAAAAAAAGCATCAGGCCTATAAAAACTGGTTTGAATTTCAAGCTCTCCAACTTAATAACTCCTTTTCGGCTATGGTTTCATAGTATAATGCGAGAAATTAAGTTATGTAGAAAATTATCGTAAATATTTAAATGTTTAAACTTCGCTAAATAAAATAAAAACACACATTTGGTGATGTTTTTTCCTTGTAAAAATCAAAACAGGCGACTAGTGTGGGAATTTAAACCTTATCGCCATTTATATAAGAGTATTATTGTTAGCGGCCCTATTCCAAATGTTACGTAACGTGGTGCATCGCCTTGAGCCGAAACTTAATGCTAAATCAGTATTTTGATTTATCTTTATAACGAATTGGTTTACATTGTGAATACTAAAAAATATGCTTCGGATAAATTGAAGGTTTTCCTATCGTTTCGCTTGAGTAGAATACAGATAAAAAAAACAGTATGCCGTCTTTAGTAACCCGATTATACTAGCCGGGTACTTCCCTAACTTACTTGTCCATGTTTGGTTTCCTTCCTCACTCCCTTCAGATTCGCAACACAATGCCTTATTTTGGGATGCTATGGTCTCTGGCTACGGGTATTTAAACTAATTTTTTTTTAATAATTGATTATTTTATTCATGATTTCAAAAAATGATATTACTTCTCGGCGTGTTTCTGATATTGAAATCCTCGTGCTTTTGCTGGTGAAAATGGGTCATTTAAGGACCAAAGTAAGATTCGTTGTCTTATTTAGACAACGTTATTTCATCATAGTCACGGGATTTTATCCGGGGGTGGGATTTCTCCAATGGTTACGGTCCTCCTCCATTCTCCTTCAATATCAATGCAGTTTGTGTCTTTTATGTCAACGCAGTGTGTGTCTTCTATGTTAACGCAGTCTTTGTCTTCTACGACAACGTAGTCTGCCCACTTCTTCATTAGTCTGCCTCTGGGTCGCCTCCACTGGGGCACCGATTTAGTAATATTTAATGGTGGCGGTTTTTTCCAATGAACTTCCAAACCCACTTCGATTATAATATTGCCACAGTTTGACCTTTGCGCCACCACTCCATAGCCCGTACAAATAAACAGCGCGCCTGACTCCATTGTAAAAAAAATGCATCAATAGGGAGACGACGAGCGCCTTCATATGTGCGGAACGCGGAAAGCACATATTATGAAGCGAAAAACCTATGAGATATTTCATATGTATATATATATATATATTTTCATATAACGTCTTAGGCTATATTACCTGTAATTGTTATAAATAAATGTACAAATTATATATATAAATAATAAAAGTATATATATATATATATATTTATATATTTAAGATTATTTATTATATTTAAGATTATAAACAATATCAGTATCAGTATATAAATGGAACGTGCGTCAGAGATAAAATTAGCTATTCGGGTGCGCAGCGATAACGCAAATATTTTTTCTACTTTCTGTTTTTTTTTCTGTTTATTGTGTAGGTAATGTTATTAATATTGCTCTAACATGCGTTACAAAAATTGTTATTTCTAATTTTGAAACGGTTAATTCATGGCAGAATATGACTTTATATTTTGAATCAAAAAGGTTTTAGGATTATAAGAAATATAAATACATTTGACACGTCATAAATGTGAATGGTAGAAGAAGTCGGGGACGCCTGAGGAAGACATGGCACGATCAAGTGAACTAAACAAATGTAAAGAGCCAGAATAACAGAATGTATGTATGAATGTGAATGAGAAAAGGAGTTTGTGCCAAGACTGAGTTGTTTGGCGGTCTGTTATCTCTGCCTACCCCTGCGGAGAAACGGCGTGATGGTTAGTTGGTTAGTTGAATACATTAACAAAATATTATTCACCTTTTTTCTTTTTTTCAGTTTTTATTTTTGTTTCAGAGCATTTAATTTTCAATATCTTTAATTTTTCCCTGATGAAGGCTCTTCGGTCTGAACTTCGACAAGTGGCACATGCTGAGAATAAAGTTGAACCCTGGCTTCACGTCACTACGCATTAAGAGGGTGTTCTACCTGGTGGACGAGTGCTGCGCCAGGTTCGTGGGAGTCATGCAGAAATTCGCTGACAAAGGTATGTGTTTATCACAGACCTGATTATTCAATTTATTTATTCAACGCCCAGGGGAGATACCCTGGTGCCTTTAACTTATATAGGTAATCTTTAGGCTACTATATTTATACTACGCCAATTGACTATTATAATTTACTAGTGGGCGAGCGCAGACGTTGTCCTACCACAGACCGCCTTGAATGAATTTATGGAAAGAAATATGAAGAAAAAAAAATATTTCGTGAAAAAAATTAAGATCTCGAAAACAGCGACACATATCGGGTCCAAAACCATCCTATATTTTAAGCTATAATCAACTTAATAAAATTTCATTGAAATCGGTTGGGCGGTTTTGGAGATTGGCGTGTACGAAAACAGTGACACGTGATTTTTATTTACTAAGATATGACTGTCATGTTTATATCTGATTTTATACATGATTTTAATATCATATAATATAATATAATAATTATGACGGTAATATGGGTGTTTCAGTGGTTCCGTCAGTTGGTTTAAATGTTTTGTTTATTTTAGGAGAATCGGTGGAGTTGAAGAAAGAGATGGCCAAGTTGACCACGACCGTCATAGCAGCTTGTGGGTTTGGATTGGATGCCGGGGCCATGGACGGGAACTACTCCGCATTTGTCGACATCAATGACGATGTAAGAAAACCCAAGAAAACAAATTACAACAGAAAATACCGCATCATATCAAGTTATTTTTAAACTTATATTTACTTCCATGTTCCTTTCATAGATTTACAATCCATTTGGTGTAGTTCACTATGGTTTTCATCAGGTTATCTCTCCTGGTTCCCTAATTTGGTATCCAACTTCTCAAGTATTATCATTCTTCCAGAAGGATTTTTTTCAAAATACAACATCTACTACGTCGTACACCCTTTTGCACTCCCCTATTCCATTTAATTGATCTATTCTGTTGTATTCTCTACTGCTTGCTTACGTTATCTTTTGCTATATGCTTATATTCTCTCGTGCTTGTTTATATTATCTCGTTCTATTCTTCATTATCTATCTGGTTTCATTGTCCATCTATTTTGTATCTCTTTTTTCTTTGCATTAGTTTTTTGTAATTTAACTTTCTCACTCATCTTCTTATTGCCTTTTCAGAGCTTCTCAACGAACCCCATCTACGCCCTGAAGAAGGTTATCCTCTTCTTCGCCCCCCACGTCACAAAAGCTTTCTCCATCCAGATAGCAGCCACCAAGACCTACGAGCTGATGAGGGGCATCGTGTGGGATACGGTCAAGCTGCGGGAGGAGACGGGGGTCAACAGGAATGACTTCATCGACCTGATCATGGAGATCAGGAAGAACGGAAGACTGGACACTGATAAGACCAAAGAGAAAATTGGTAAACAATGACAAAATGTCCTTATATTATTAATAGATTTTTTTAATAAACTTCACCCATAGCTATGAAAAAGATGTGCAAATCATGCTTGTAGGAGATAAAACCTTGTAGGAGTATTATAATAAGCTGACGTGTCGTTATCATAAAAAAGTTTTTAGAGAATTTTGTTGTTGTTTTTCCATTTGAAACCTTTTTTGTTTTCATTTACTTTATGAAGAATGATTAAAATATGTTTGTAGTAACCAGTTACCTATCATATACCAGAGAATTTCGAATATATTATAGACATAACAAGCAATATTATTGTAAGGTTCATTCAAAAATCAAGTTTGGGCACAGTGTATTCGATAAAAAACGTTAAATAAACAAGCTTATTTATATTGGACAATTCAATACAGCGTCAAAGATTAAAGTCGAACATTACATGACACGGGTACTGCTACGACTGTCGTTCCCTAAATTTGTTTTGCCATACTGCTGACTTCAAGCTGTTGGAACTCTGGAGTGGATCAGGTTATAGAAATAAATTGCTCCCAAGAGACGATGGCATCTCCAATTGAGGTATGTTTTGAGGCAGAAGGTAGTGGGGATGGGAGGGAGATGGACAGGAGGAAGGTGGAGACAGGGCCGGCCCTGAGCGAAACGGCGCCTGGCGCGAGTAAAATTTTGACGCCACTTGTCAAAACCGGTAAACGCCTTGGTAGGTGATCACTAATATTCGGATTATTTGTATATTTATGTAGCACCGTTTTAATGAAAAATAATCTCAAAGGCGATGTGTTACGACTGTTAGATGTTAGGCATTATCAGCGCTTGGGCGCATTGACAGTTAGGCGCCCGGAGCAGACTGCTCCAATTGTACCCATATAGGGCCGGCCCTTTGTGGGGAAGTAATATTTGGATAATTTATATAGCGCCGTTTTCGTGAGAAATCACTTCAAGGGCGCTGCTAAAGCTAAAGCCATTTCAAGCAACGTTTTGAATCTGGTGGACTTCACCAGGGCGATATTGAACTTATCTATCCTTCCTGAACGTGCTGCAAAACTACCATTTACTTTTTCTTACCTTATTAACCCTGGAAGACTTATTCTCGAAGAACCAAAAATCAATTTTCAATTTGATTTACACTACTATGCACCCTCACAAAATGTAGTTTTTATTTATGATGGTTTCAAACGTCCGTGTTTTTTTACAACACAAATTTATCGATCCGCCGCAATGCAACGCTATTGCTAATGGATTTCTCGAACGCCTCCGACTTCTTCCACCATTCACTACTGTAAACCACAATGTTACTATTAAATAATATACAATTCATCGACTTTAATTCGACTCCGTATCTCACTACGGTGCACGACTTTAATTCGACTCCGTATCTCATAACGGTGCACGACTTTAATTCGACTCCGTATCTCATTACGGTGCACGACTTTAATTCGACTCCGTATCTCATAACGGTGCACGACTTTAATTCGACTCCGTATCTCATTACGGTGCACGACTTTAATTCGACTCCGTATCTCATAACGGTGCACGACTTTAATTCGACTCCGTATCTCATTACGGTGCACGACTTTAATTCGACTCCGTATCTCATTACGGTGCACGACTTTAATTCGACTCCGTATCTCATTACGGTGCACGACTTTAATTCAACTCCGTATCTCATTACGGTGCACGACTTTAATTCGACTCCGTATCTCACTACGGTGCATGACTTTAATTCGACTCCGTATCTCATTACGGTGCACAACTTTAATTCAACTCCGTATCTCATTACGGTGCACGACTTTAATTCGACTCCGTATCTCATTACGGTGCACGACTTTAATTCAACTCCGTATCTCATTACGGTGCACGACTTTAATTCGACTCCGTATCTCATAACGGTGCACGACTTTAATTCGACTCCGTATCTCATTACGGTGCACGACTTTAATTCGACTCCGTATCTCATAACGGTGCACGACTTTAATTCGACTCCGTATCTCATTACGGTGCACGACTTTAATTCGACTCCGTATCTCATAACGGTGCACGACTTTAATTCGACTCCGTATCTCATTACGGTGCACGACTTTAATTCGACTCCGTATCTCATAACGGTGCACGACTTTAATTCGACTCCGTATCTCATTACGGTGCACGACTTTAATTCGACTCCGTATCTCATTACGGTGCACGACTTTAATTCAACTCCGTATCTCATTACGGTGCACGACTTTAATTCGACTCCGTATCTCATAACGGTGCACGACTTTAATTCGACTCCGTATCTCATTACGGTGCACGACTTTAATTCGACTCCGTATCTCATAACGGTGCACGACTTTAATTCGACTCCGTATCTCATTACGGTGCACGACTTTAATTCGACTCCGTATCTCATAACGGTGCACGACTTTAATTCGACTCCGTATCTCATTACGGTGCACGACTTTAATTCGACTCCGTATCTCATAACGGTGCACGACTTTAATTCGACTCCGTATCTCATTACGGTGCACGACTTTAATTCGACTCCGTATCTCATAACGGTGCACGACTTTAATTCGACTCCGTATCTCATTACGGTGCACTACTTTTTGAGTTTTGTTAGCACAAACATACGCATGCTGAATTTTTATGTATTAAGATTAGAAACTTTAACTTATTAAATATAACTCAACTATTTGGAATGCATTTTATAATACATGTAAGACGTTGTCCTGCCACAGACCTATGTAGAAATCAAAAAAAAAAGTTTTTTTTCTCGACAACAACGCCACCCATCGGGTCCAAAACTATCATATATTTCAAGCTGGAACCAACCTTACAGATTCACAACATTTCATTGAATCGGTTGGGCGGTTTCGGAGATTAGCGTGTAAGAACACAGAGAGACACGATTATTATTTTGCGCCCTTGAGGTGATCTTCTCACGAAAATGGCACTATACAAATAATCTAATCATTATTATTATATATTAAGACTAGCTGACGTGTACCCGGCGTTGCTGGGAGTTATCCTTAGGACATAGACATATACCATAGCGTACTTTTCTGTAGGCCTTTTTAAGATATATAATTCCGCAGTACATTATTTTGATGTATCTCATAAGGTTTAGCGAGCGTTAACAATGTAGTGCCCAAAAATATATTTTTACGACTTTATTATAAAACATAGACTTTTCTCTACTTTCTATAAATATAATATTCATGTATTATATGTGTAAACCTCCCGGAAGAAATTTTCTAAATGATAGTGAATCCCCTATCAAAATCCATTACTTAGTTTAGAAGAACTAAGAGCACAAACAGACAGACGCGGATAGCGACTTCATTTTATACTAATTAGAAAAGATAAATCGTAGAACTTCATTAATTTTTGTTCAAATTTAAATAAAATCACATTTAAAATGTGCAAGTATTTTGGTTAAGCACTCAGTTTTAATCGAAACGATGTACGGTTAAAATATATATATGTTTTGATTACAGAATTGGAAGGTGACGATTTTGTAGCTCAAGCGTACCTATTTTTAATTGCTGGTTTTGAGACTTCATCCACCACGCTGAGTCTAATCATGTATGAGCTCTCCTTGAAACCAGAATTACAGGTAAAACAATAACTACAATTACGCAAACGGTGTAAGATTAATTTTGTTTGACTACCATATAATATAATTTTTTCAATGTCCTTGTATCTAATATGGAATTCATTACAGGTACGACTTCGCAAAAACATCTTGGAAACGATTAAAAAACACGATGGAGTATTATCTTATGAAACCGTTCAAGACATGAAGTATCTCGATATGATTGTTAATGGTAAGCAACATCTATAATTAATAAACATATAATCAATAAACGTTACATTACATACCTACGTTTGAATTGACTGTAGTGTAATGTACCTACAAATGAAAACAAACACTTAGTTATTTTATCTGTTTTGATAACGAATTCTGACCTTGATAAATTATACAACGTGACCCAAACATCGACGCCAACCTACCAAGGGGTAATAGCCCAGCTCACGACTAATCGAAATATATTACATACTCGGTATATAATTTTTTTTATATATTACATACTAAGTACCTATATAATTTATTATTTTATTTCATCATTAATTAACAAACAAAAAAATTTATATATAAATATATATTTTTTTTTAACATATCCTCTTGAAATATTATATCAGCATTTCGAACTACTAATAGCTTATTGTCACAATTTACTATGTACCTTCTCTTGCAATATTATCAGCTCTGCTTTATTCCAACTGAATAGAATGTACTTACCACCTACCACCTACTTATTAATCGAATTCTAATAATATTATTTTTATTTTACTACATCCATATTCTTAAATTTATTTACATTTACTGTGTATCTACTTTATTAACTGCTATATTAGTCTATTTCACTATATATACTTTTGTTATCATGCTATATAAATTTTGTTTATTTCTTACTTTATAAATAAAAACTTTCTTTATTTTCTTTACCTTATGTATACTGTAATGACACTACTCCCCAATTCAAACACGAGAAACGTTTTTCTCTATTGAATTTGGTAGTTACGTTAAAAAGAAAAAAAAAATATTTATTATATTGTAATTAGTTTTTAGAACCATATGTTTTTCTACTGTAAATCTGTCATATGCATGTATTTAAAAAAAAAAAAAAATTGTCTTGACCTCAATAAAAAGTCGCTAGTTTTCGAGACTTTTACGAATTTAGGGAAAATCTGCACCTTTAGTCAGTTTTTTTAATGCCACAACTACAAATTTCCATATTTTACAATTCTAATTTCTGTCACGCAATCCTTATTTTGCCATTCACAGTCCAAATATGTTATGGTTCCTAATGGTTTTTGCTTGCCTAATGAGTGTTCTTATTTTGCTTATTGATTTTGACTTAGTTTATTGGAGATTAGTAAAATAATTGATCCTCTTTCTTCTGGACAGAAATAGGATTGGGTGACAGAAATTAGATTTGTAAAATATGAAAAAATTCGGAGTTGTGGCATTAAAAAGAACCAAAGGTGTAGATTTTCCCTAAATTCGTAAAAGTGCAAATATCTTTAAAACTAGCGACTTTTTACTGAGGTAATATTTAAATATTCTGATTAGTCTTAAGCTGGTTGAAAGGTTGAATTTTGAGACACGTTATATAGGAAACATTACTTACTGTTAAAAAATTACAATCTTTTGATTTAATTTGCTGATGATATGCATCTTATAAATTTCATCAGAAATTAATTGTATATTTTAATTAATTACACATACGGCCTCGGCTCTAAATTCTACTTTATCTTGTTTGCATTTTAAATACATCGATATAAATATATTTTTTATTTCATTACGTATTTTTTTTTAAATTACTCTGATTAATTGTGTGAAACAAAAAATCTTATCTGTTTTCCAAAAGTTTTTGTGCTACTTGTCATGTCCTTTATGTCTGCACAAAGAAAACAATATTTATTCAAATGAAAAATGTTTTTTAACGATGGAATTTTAAAAAAGTAATATACTATCTTAAATCTACCAGCATGTTGAATCACCTCCCGCAGTTAGTGCACTTTACCCCCGAATGCCTGTTGTATAATTTCCCTATCTGGTTAGAATTAACGAGGTATTACGTATGCATTTGAACTGAATTGCATTCATTCTGAATGAATGAATCAACTGCAAGCGTCGTTTCGCCCCATTTGCGGTTGCTTCCTTTCTTTTCCATATGTTAAGGTTCAGTTCGGCAGTTGGGCTCGCGGATGTATACGTAGCATATTAAAAAACTGTGTTTCTTACAGAATCACTTCGGAAGTACCCCCCACTACCCTTCCTGGACAGATTGTGCAATATGGATTATAAGATCCCAGGAACAGAGATTGTTATTGAGAAGGGAACTCAAGTTTATATCCCAATTTTGGTAAACATTCTTAAAAATTTCCATCACAGATGTGTGTCCTTCAGACTTGTTTGCATTTTGGCATAAAATAATTTTATAAAGCTCTTTTTTAACGCGTGACCTACTGACACTATAAATAAACCGTTACAAATTTAATATGTTATGAGTGTGTCCGTGCGCTTTATTTTTCCTTAGGTACTTCTGTTGAAACTGACCAAACATTTTCAAATAGGTGCTGAAATTCTTTATAGAACAGATGATCAATTTCATTAGCCTGTTTGGGGCTAATGATTTGAAAGGTCTTATGTAAATTGGAAAAGGCAAATCAATTTTTTACACGTCTAGCGATTATCTGTTTAGTAATTATAAAGGATTCATATTATACTTGGAGGAATAATGTATCATATCACACGCCTTGATGTTAAGGACATCTAATTGATTTTTTTAATTCAATAATAATAATAATGATTGGATAGCGCCGTTTTCGTGAGAAAATATCCTCAATATACCTATAAAAGGACAAATTATTCAATTGGACTTTAAACCTTCCAACTCAACTATGCATTCTATTTATATTAATGTATATGCAAAGTATAAAACATTACTTCAATACCTCAAAGACCCAGAAATTCTAAGGCCCAGTTGTTTTAGAAATTCACGCGTGACAAAGTCATCAAATGTCCATTCAGCACCATTTTGTTTTTGGACATTTGAAAAGTCCTCGTTAAACGTCGATTCAAGGAGCGTTTCAGCTATCAAATCAAAATCAAATTGTAACAATCTGACAAGTTTTAAAAATATGATAGTTGCCCTCTTCTGCTGATCACAATTTATTCAAAAGCTGAAACGGACTTGAAATCGGCATTTAACGCGGATCTTTCGAATGTAAAAAAAAAACAAAATGGCGCTGAATGACCACTTGATGACAATGTTACATTTGAATTTCTGCAAAACAACTTTTCCTAAGATTACTAAAAAATCTATCCTTCACAATTTATCTTTATAAATAATGTCTGCGGGGACGGGCGGCGTGGCTTGTTTTTTATACAAATCTGCAGTATTATTTCGAGATGTATGAAATAAAATGACGCTCAGAAGAGGAAGATTACTGTCTATTTCTGATTTAGAAAAACTCTGTGTAAAGCCGGGGACGCAAACTAGTATATTTATAACATTGAAAACACGATTTTTTAAATTTAAATTCTTGAGTTTTCAAAGATTTTCGCAAGTTAAAGTCTGGATTTAGATTAGTAATTGTGATGTTTCTGATTTAGTGTATAGTGTTGATTTAGTAAAGTTATAGTATGGAACTGGTAAATAGTTTTAAAACGTATAATATTTATTATTTTTATATTTAAAACTAAGCAATAATAACGAATTTCATTCTAAACTCACATTGCCACTTGATACACTTTGGAACTGGAAGATATCTGTATTCTAAATACCTATTACTTACCCAGCAGATATCGGTATTACTTACCTGGAAGATATCGGTATTCTAAGTATTACGTACCTGGTAGATATCGGTATTGTAAATATTACTTACCTGGTAGATATAGGTATTCTAAGCATTACATTATCCGTACTTAACTCAAAACCGGAAAATTTTTAATTTGTCATTTTGTAATAATTTTATACATTGTCTATTCTTTCTATAGAATTCATAAAAAACACGTAAAGATTAATCAATCTGCCCGAGTATTTAGTTATTTAGGCACTAGCTGTACCCCGCCAGGTGTTGCTGTGGCTCAGTCTGTCTGTGCAGATAGCGCGTGTTGTTTTTACGTCCAACAGATTGTGCTGTTTATCAAAAAAGCATGTTTGTTCAACAAATGGTGTTGTTTTTAAAAAGAAGCATGTTTTCACCTGTCACAAGTGACATCTATATAATATAGGTACCTACTATATATGAAAATAAAACACGCGTATTCAAATGCAACGTTGTAGCAAAATTTCAAAGCAATCGGTGAAGAACTTTCGGAGATTTAAGAATTTGAACAAACGAACATTTACATTTATATTCATATAGATAGATTATGAAAGGTTCTCACTCATTTATGCCTAATGACATTGTATTTCAATCACTTTGTCTATAACATATACATGCAGAATATGCATAATATGAACTTGTTTTTCAAACATTACTGCATTTTATCTTTTTATATTGAATTTTGAAAGAATTCAACTTCTAAAAAAATAATTTTTAGCTCGTAAAAGCAAAGGATTTAAAATATTTATTGTGTTTTTATTATTTTCAGGGCTTGCACCACGATCCTCAGTACTATGAAAATCCTGACGTATACGATCCGGAACGGTTTAGTTCAGAAAATGTACAAAACATTCCAAAGATGGCGTTCATTCCCTTTGGAGAGGGCAAAAGGATTTGTATTGGTAAGTAAAAATACTGTTTAAGCCGTCGTTCCATAGGTCGGTAAAGAATCTAAATAAACCGCATGCTGCAAGACCCTAAAAAAACTCGAGGTTTTTAAAAACAGAACAAAATGTTGTTGTCCTCCTCTATTAATAAACCTCTCATCTGGTACCCCAAAGTACTTGAAAAAACCCTTGATTCTGTGGAGAAATGGGTGGATCGTTTGATATATTCCCCTATCTTAACAAATGGATTACAAATCTTTAGAGCAAAGGCGTCAGGTGGGAATGATGTCCTTCTTCCACCGGTATTTCAATAGGAAGTGTCACAAATCTCTTTGGCACAGGTGCATAGTCAGAAAACACGCTTGCCCAACATTTGTAAACAGTTGACACAAATGACATGACTCATATTTGAGTTCAATGGCTCGGCTGTGGAGTGATTTACCGGCCTCTATGTTTTATTCCCTCCTACAACATGGGTTTCAGCGCCCTTGAGGTGATTTTTCACAAAAACGGCGCTCTACAAATTATCCAATTATTATTATTATTTCTTCAAGACCCATGTTCACTTCTTCCTCTCCTCAAAAAGACCCTCCATATAGCATCCCCAAAGATGACATAGGCCCTGAGGGAAATTATTTTCCTCAAGGCCTCCTGATTGAAGTTAATGTAAAAAAAATAATAATTCATTAAGTCGCCGAAAATAATACAAAATTTCTTGAAGGTAGGTACTCTGTTCCATGAGCATTGTGTTATAAAATACTTGCTTTGTTTTCTAGGTGCTCGTTTTGGAGAGATCCAGGTGAAGATGGGCCTGGTTCACTTCCTGAAGAACTTCACAGTGGAACTGGCTCCGGGTATGACCAGACACGCCACAACGGATCCGAGGTCCTTCACCATGGCCACCAATGGCGGGATTCACACGGTTATCAAGAAGATACCGCAATAATATTCACTATACTTTTATACAATTAAATGAATTATTTTTTTTTAAACACTATTTAAATAAATAAAAAAATACTCAAGTAGAATTTTAAAGACGTGCATATTATTTTTCACTCATTTTAAATAACCTTTGATTCTCTGGAAACATGCAAAAAAAATATGTATGGTAAAAATAAATAGGTAGGTACTAGGAACAGGTTCATTCACAGAATTTAAACAATTTAAAATTCTATTTCTATGAAAGTTCTTAAATTGCAAATGGAACCTTCTACATATTCACTTTGTCATAAATTATCATTTTTAATTTATTTTCTCAGTTTCACCCAATCGGCAAGTGGAACCTTGTTTTCCCAATAGTTCATATGAGTTCGAACACTATGCAAACAGAACCATGTTGTTGCAAAAATATTTTATCTATGGAGGATGAACTAAGTTGCATGGAAAATTTGAAAATGGAACCTTTGTTCTAAAAATAAAGTTTTTAAAATTATAATGTCCTCTTAATTTGCAAATGGAAGCTTATTGTTATAAAAAAAAAGTAAGGTATTTAAATAGAAATTGGTTGCATGGAAAATTTTTAGATAGGGTTTAAATACAAGAGAAAATAAATCTAAGAAACATGGTGTAAAAAAGAAAATTTTGGCCAAAATGTCAGTTAGAACTTTGAAGACATTGCATAGCTGATATTAACCCTCTTGCGACTGATTTTTTTCAAACTGACCTATAAAACTTCAACTTCAGACTCGGTATACTCGAAAACGAACGCTCAAATCAAAAAAGTTACACCATAAAATCGACTCCAAATGTGAAGCAGATTCACCAGTTTCCCGCTTGTACTACAAATTTCACCTAATGACACCGTGTATAGAACAGAAATGAGGAAAATGATAGGGTCTATGTTAATCTTAATCTTAATCCACGCCGAGATGTTGAACTCGAGAACGAATCGAAGAAGCGGCCAGTTCTCATGTGACAAATATCAACCGTTTACAAATGTTGGGTGTGCTTTTGGCGTGTTTCCCGATTATGCACTGGTGCTGAAGGGATCAATGACGCTAGTTCCTCAGAGCATCTTCCATTATAATACCGGTAGAACAAGGACAGCATACCTACCTGACGCCTGTGTTCTAAAGATTGCAATCCGCCTGTTAAGATAGGGGAATCTATCAAACGTATTTTGGGGCTCCAGACCAGAGGTGGCTGCCAAATTCAACAGTGGAGCGCACTGGCGATTTGTACAGGGTAAGCAGTAGTGTACTATTATTATTATTATGTGCATCTATATAAAAAGGTTTACATATACTTTTTTGGCTTTGCCTGTCTCACTAGACTCACTATCCTGTGCCGAGACAGACTAGTTTACAAATATTTTATAATATTAAAATAAAGTACATTTTTCAATAAACCAAAAATATTTGACAAAAATTTTCAGGTTGGTAGGTAGTGGTAACAGTAATGAGAACAAGAAAGTTTGTAACAGCAATAATAGCATCGCGGCAGTGCTCTTATTTGACCGAAAACCAAATTGATTTTCGGAGAGTAGCTGCTTGCTTTCCAAAAATTATTTCAGTTGTTTGATAACTATTTTTTCAACTACTTTCGAGAGTAAGTTTAGTATTGTTATGGGCGTGTAATTGTCAATGTCCACTTTTAGACCACTTTTGTATATGGGTATGAGAGGCCTTGCTTTAATTGTTTAGGGAAAATTCCCTGTGTTATGCTGAGGTTAATTATGTAAGTTATAGGTTCCAATAGTTCATGAACAAGTGTCTTGAGGAAGTTTACGGTGATGCCATCCATACCGGCGGACTTTGTGTCTTTCAATGAGTTAATTGTATTCTTAATATCGTCATATGTAACCGTTTGAAATTTAAATTGTTTAGAAAAGGGTATTTGTGTTTTTTCCTCTAATTTTGTATTAGAATTTGGGGAGGACACTTTGTTTGCTAATTTTTTCCCGACCAGTGAAAAAGTCATTGGCATGGTTTAGGATTTTTTCCGGATTCTTTGAGAAGTCGACGGTCTGTTCATCAATGATGAGTTGTTTTAGGTCAGTGTTTAAGTTAGACTTAATATGAGTAGCTTCGCGTAGAATGTTCCACATTTCTTTTGGATTACCTTTCTTCTATTTTATGTCTATAATATAATTCCTTAGCATTTCTGATGACTTTTGTACATATGTTTCTGTATCTTTTGTAAAAGTTGTTAAGTATAGTGTCAGAAGGATTCAATGAAGTTTTTTTATGGAGTAAGTTTCTTTTTCTTATACAATTTATAATGGTGTGATTTATTCAGGGAGTTGGAGGTTTAAATTTGTGAGGGATTGTTTTTAATGTAGAATTAGTGTTATTATTTATTTCAGTTTGTAGTTTGTCTAAGAAGTAAGTTCATGCATCAGCAGCGTATCAGCACCAGTATCTGAGGGCCCTGTACAGTACACCCAGCTTCTACTTTGTAATGATCAATTTATTTATTTCCACATTGTTAAGTGTCCCAATTTTTTTGTCACACCGTAAAAAACATTGTAGCTTTATGCCAATTTCCATTGTACATACAATGATTTAACATTTTTACTCTGGCTCTCAAATTAGATTGTGTATTTACTTATTCATTTCCTAGAAGGTGAAAAACTCTAATATGTAATCTATTAGCATAATATTATTAAAATAATATACGCACCACCACTGCACAGATTTTGTCTATTTTGGCAGCAGTCTATTATTAGACCCTATTTTTTTCTGCTAAAGTCAAATTATTTTCGAAACACAAACATTTATTGACCTCTATCAGACATATTTACACTTTGATAGCTCCATGATAAATACATCCACTGTTCAAGGTTATCATTTGTCAACACCCAAATAATTTCAGTACTCAATGGGTTAAAGGGTATTTGAGGTTATAAATGATAATATTATCACACACATTCATTCTATTTTGGGCTGATGTTTTTTTTTATGTGAAAACTAGTCAAAAAGACCAAGCCCTGGGCAAGTGGAACTATGAGACCCTTTAAAATAAAGGATGAATGTAATGATTTGGTCAGTGTTTCTAGACATAAAACTACATAAAGCTATATCCAACAAATTAGAAAGTTTTTTACCTAGGGTTTTGAAAGGTCGCCAGATACCTAGGGTTATGAAAGGTCACCAGATACCTAGGGTTTTGAAAGGTCACCAGATACCTAGGGTTTTGTTGCGAATAAAAGTTTTTTTATAATTCCATTATATTTTATTTAAAATGTTAATTTACATCTTATTACTAACTGTCAATCGTTCTTCCAAAAACTCTTTATTATTGTAAAAACTAAAATATTAGGATATTACAAATAAATTAACTTGATATTGTAAAAGACAACTGTAAGAAATCTATATTCTGTTTTTGATAAATATTATAACTAGTGTACTTTCTAAATATATTATGTCTTTTGATCGAAAGCATTCATTAGATTTTAATTGAAAACATTACATAATTGATGAAAAAATTTAAATAAATTTCTGTAAAAAAATACAAGATGCATTATAAAAAAAAATTGAGTAATTTAACTTAGTAATGAAGAAATTAAAAGATGGAGAAATCTCAATCTATGGCTCCCAATGTATTAATTCTTTTGAATGATAAATGTATGTATTATTTTCTTCTAGCTGTCTAAAATTCTCTACCGCTTACAAACAATAGACAATAAGGATTCCCGGCGATAGTAAATACAATAATATTCTGTAAAAAGATACTTTCTACTACAGGTGCTGAGTTAAAAATAAAAAGATTAGTATTAAAGTTATCAACTCTCTCTTTTCAATATAACTATGCATAAAATAAAGTTGCAGTTAAGAAAAGCTGGAAAAAATCTACTTCCTAATACATTCATATTCATAAAATTCTATGTTTTCTTAAAAGAAAGACGGTAGTTATAGACTTCTAAAAATAAAAATAATATACATGATTTTATATAGCTAATCATAATTGAATTTAGGATTATATCATTTCTGTATCATAGGTAGGTAGGTAACCCACTTAATATATATACATATATCTTTATACGGTGTGTCTGGTACTTTATGCAAATTATTGAAGGCTTATCTTATTAATTATTCTGAATAAATAATTAAAGAGATGTCTCAACAAGGCTATATAAGTAAATATCTCATCCTTAAATCAATCCGCTGATAATCACATCACCCAAACTTTTCACAATCATTTTGCTAATGATGATATCCCAATACTTGCCGAAGAATTTATTTAAATATCATATATACTTCAATACTTTACATCCAGTACCATACACCCTGTATGGAGATTAAACTATTATGCTATCAAAGTAATATCTATGTAATAATAACACAATGTATTAATACCACAATTTATGTATGTTATGGAAAAATATAGGTTATAAATGGACTCAAGAAAAAAAAAAACTATATAATACATCTTGACACTTCCATCAACAATAGAAATATTTATTCTTTTTGGATCAGATTTTTACACATTTGAGTTATTTTAACATTTTGTCACTTATTCAGTCAGTTACCATTTTTATCACATTTTTCTTTCCTCAGAATCATACCAATCCACAAACAAGATCACATCAAATGATAATAATTTTCAACACCGTGTTCTAGTAAAAAGTGTTAGACCACCGCTCATTAACCTAATCTCAACTCACCGCACCATATGATGCGCGAATAATTCACATCTCCAGAGCTACATCTATATAATATAATTATGTGTTCATTTTTAGAAAATGTTTGACAGTCACAAAAAGTGCTACCTATGTTCATTCTCTACTCACCGCACCATATGATGCGTGAATAATTCACATCTCCAGAGCTACAAACATATAATATAAGTATGTGTTCATTTTTAAAAAACATGTTTGACAGTCACAAAAAGTGCCACTTATGCTCTTTCTCCACTAACCACACCATATGATTTGCGAACAATCAATTCCTCCAGAACTACTTGCATATATTTATGCATTTAAAAGGAAAACATTTGTCTGTACTACAAAAGTTCCGTATATGCTCCTTTTTTTATAAACAGTAGGAATGCGGAAAATGAAAGAAATGAAATTACAATTTTAGATTAGGCTCTGATAATAACAGAAAAAGAACTTTAAATGATGGAAATAAAAATGTCCCACAAAGCCAACGTATAAAGTAAAATTAAAAAATTATACATAATATGGAATTTTTCTGTCCAATAATTAATTCTTTAAAAGATTTGATCGAAACATACTCGAATTGTATTTGAAATCGTTTATTCGTTGATCAAACTAAATATTTACACATTCAGTTCTGTATCTCTTACATGGGAATGCTTTGGCCTGGGTCACTTGCAATATTTTATACAAATATTGCAAGTAAACAGGAGTTATTAAAAAAAATATACAACACATCTCTCGAAGATAAAAAAGAAACCACTTAAAAATTTTATGGAGCATTACAAGAATGAATTATTATGACTCTTTTCGCATGTGTCATTTAAATTTTGGCATATACAAATTAAAAACAGAGGTAAGATATATTTTATTACAGTATCAACATGATATTATAAAATAGATTGAAACTATCTTACACGGATTTTAGTGACAGGAAAAATCTGATATAACAAATTTGGGTAATTTTATATATAATGTGAAGATCATTTGCATAGCGCCATTTTTGTGAAAAATCACCTCAAGGGAGCAAATATCAGTTTCAAAGCAACTGAAAAAACATAACTTCTTATACTGGATCACTATGTGCGGGTTTTAATATACATTTAAGCTATATGGAAACGCAACAAAAATCATGCCACAGAGTATGAGCTGTGTGTAAAGATGGACTATGACAAGCATCAGAGGGAGTCCAAGAACAGAAGAATAAAATGAGGAGTACCTTACAATCCAGATCAAGTCAATAAACATAGTTGTCTGTAAATATACACATACTCGGGACACGGTTAACATTTTATTTTAAAAACAATTTGTATCAGTTAGATAACAATGATTTGTAATTTGTTGAATTTGTATTTTTATTTTAATAAAACCTTCCTAAATGTTGGGAAGTAAGAGCTTCACAGATGCACTCATAGAGGGCAGTGCATAGAGCTTCCTTGGAAGTCCGCAAGATGGCAGCTAGTAGCCAGTAGTCGCCAGGACCAGTTAGAATGCTCCCAGAAAAACTTGGCGTTCTCAGATCTCATTTAGCCAGCTCCTAGTTAGGTCGACTATCGAGTCACCATTGTAATACGCGAAGTATTAATAAATCCCCGATTTAACACAAAGAATCTCCTTCCACGACGAGTTGGAGAACTGTTTGTGGGGACACAACAAATATTATTATGTAAAACACGGCTCGAAGAAAAGTCGTCAAAATATCGATATTTTGAATCAATTAGGTATTAAAGGTTACTGAAATAGCTGTTTCTCATTATTATCTAATTGATAAAAAATGTTTTAAAAATAAAATGTACCTATTGAGTGTGTCCCGTCTATCTGTATACTTAACTAGTTGTCTTGGGCCAGAATGATACCGAAAGATCAGGACCGGCCAAGAATAATTGTGCAGGTGCAATTGGAACAGTCTGCTCCGAGCGCCAACTTGCCAAGGAGCCAAGGCGATGTTAATACCTAACACCAGCACCCTTGAGGTTTTTACTAGCGCGTTTGTCTCAGAGCCGGCCCTGTGAGATACAATATAGTTTCGTTAACCTCTTCACTGTCAACCGCATCGGATGATGCGCGAATAATCAATGCAGTGGAAAGGTTAACACAGTTGTTCCTTTAGTGGCTGTCAAATATATGCTTCCAAATAGGTTCGCTAAGACAAGATATAATTTAATCACTACTGTACTATTTTTTAGCCTCATATGCATAAAATCAAACAACTATGTATGGAATCATATATCATGATAATGTCTTAAATTAAAAATGCATGACTTCTTTGATTTTATCAATCGTTGACTTTTCTTCCGCGAATAAACATATTCCACTCGATGCTTACTATATAAATATTTACAAAATCATTTCAATCGGATATTTCACTTATGTTCGCAAAATCTTGTTTAAATACACTTCTGGCCAATTTTTAAATGTAAATAAAAATTCATTCTGATTTATCTTCTAAAATAAATACTAATAAGCATACAAGTTCAAATAAAAAAAAATCATCCTATTAATCAGAAAGTTAAAACTATAAGTTTTTATTTTGTTATAAAAAATTGAAATATTATGCATTGCATCTTTCATAAAATAATGAAGAATTGAATGCAGCAAACAAATTCTATTTTAAGACAAGTCTTTGCGTAAATTACTACAGAAATATATTTTCACTGTTCATAATAACACATATTTATAAATCTTAGTATTTCTCGCAGTTTACAAAATATATAAAAAAAATTTAAATAGTCCTATGTAAATGAAAATTTGGAAAAAAAACTGGCCCAATAGAAATATAAAACTGCTTAATTTTTAGCTTAATTTAAATATTTGTTCAGAAATACAGTACAAGTTGGTAAAACTGACTATGAAGAGAAAAAACATGTTTGGTCTTATAATCCAGTATTACTATCTTAGAAGATTTTCTTTCAAATGTACTCCATATTAACATAGAAATTATGCAATGGAGGGAAAAAAGCGCCTCTGAAGTGATATTTCGCTATATATTATTGAAGCTATATAAATAGGCCAAGTATTATTAACAGAGTTTGGTAGGGAAGTTAAGGTTAGATAAAGCTCTGAGAATGGTATTGTAATTTGGAAATGATGCAACAATGTAATTTGAAGATGATAAACAGGAGGGATTCAACACATCGTTCATCATTTTTTTAAACTGAAAGCTGTTACCATGGCTGATTTATAACTAAGACATAATACAAGTCTTGTATAAAACATACAGTATGAAAGCAAGACAACTGCAGGTATGGTATGATTTGAGATTTTCACGGCCAAAAGTATTATAGTGATTAGTTTTTGGGGTATTATGCCATGTTGCCCTACCTCCTTTAGCCAACGTTTCAGACAGCATTGCAATGTCCATCATCAGGGCAGATATGTAATCTAAGGTTGTGGTGAAATGTATGCTTATGTATGAAGATGCGATACCGTGTTGCCAACCCTCTAAGAGCTGACATTAACATATAATTTTAAAGTGGTTTTCTGTGTTTAGTTCTGGTGTAGCTGTAAATTACCGGATACCAAGAACTACTGAGTTTAGCTCCATCGTTCGTCTCTATTAATATTTACGGGATTTTTATGAATTTCAATTGCCTCCGTAATCAGCAGTGCTCTATATGTTTTGGGTCTCCCCAGGACTTCAGGAACAAACAGGGCATTACGTTGGATTTGATTAGCAATACAATGCTGTCTGTAACGTAGGCTAAAGAAGAAGGTAGCCCAACACGGCATACGGTAATACCCCAAAAACAAATAATTATAATAACTGTAAGTATAGTAAATATATAAATACAAAGAATACACATGGTTGTCCAGTCTCTTTTCATTATTACCTGTCATCCAAGATAATACATTGTATTAATTACAGTCTATTGACTATTATTCCACCATCACAGTAAGACCTAACAACTGGAGCGTTTTTGGCCAATTTACAAACCCACTGGCCAAAATTTGACCACTTTGAAGAGATATTTTAAAACAATTCCCGCGCATTGGAATCTTAGATTAATTACAAAGCTAATTTGGTAGTTTCACACTTTAATAAGAGATGTCTCGAATTGTTCCTGAATTGTTTGTTTTCCATTTCATTCCACATTCCACAAACTGAAATAATTGAAATATGTATTCTTACAGATCATTGATTGTGTGTTTACATATTAAAAAAGGCATGTTCAAATTAAAAATTATATCTGTGATTATCAACTAGGCCATAGACAACACACAAAACTCAAAATATTTAATTTTGCTGCAATTAGGTACCACGAAAAGCAATTTTAAACTAAATAATACGCAATTATAAATTTAACGATATTTTTATGAATCCTAAAAATACGGAATAAACTGTCAAATATAGGTGCATTCAATGGCTCTCTACTACTATAAGCAGTTTTTATGTCTCCATATTAAAATTCAGAGGCATGATTTTTTGAAAAAGGGCGGGAAATTTACAAAGACGCTTAAAAATTTGAGCGCCCAAGGCTGATATTGAGTATTTAGCATAACACTCCAGCGGCTAAATATAAAGGACCATTATAAAATATTATTATATCATCAGTTTAACCATGTTGTACTGTATAACATGACAGTGGATACAAAATTAAACAGTAGACATACAAGACTTATCCTGTTAAGAATGCCTTAAACTAAAACATTAAAAATAACAATAATTTTCCAACAACTGGGCCGAGTCGTTCAAGTCGATCCAACTTGAAGCATTATTGCGGCCAAATGAACTTGAAGCGCTCGTGCTGGACTATGTCATGGTGCCGTACTTGTTGTTGTCGTTGCCAGGCCAGCCGGGGTTGGACGAGTCCCCCGCCTCTTGTGCGTTGCCGAGATGGAGGGCGTTGTTGAAGCTCTCTCGGAGTCGTTCACCAAACGTCTTGTACTCCAGGTCGGCATACTGCTGGCCAAAGTTAAAGTCAGCCACTTCCACCGTGAACCTGACGGGAAAAAAAATGAAAATAGATTGTACACCTTTTCAGGAGACTTATAGAAAATTATTATTAATCAATGTTCCCATTGACGGATCCATGATACGGTTACATGAAAATAAGTAAAATTAGTACAAAAATCATAACTACCAATTTTTTAAGAGAATACCCCACAAGAGTTCCAACTGCCCGGAGCCAGTGGGAGTATGGCATAAATTGAGATTCGTTGTTATGCTGGGGGGAGTGGGATGGAGAGACTACTACTAGACGGAGAGTGATCTGAATTTGTGTAGCGTACATGTATTTGTGTACAAATTTTCAGAATGTGTGTATTTCTTTTGTCTCGTGTGTATGTATTTATTTTACCAAATAAAGGTCAATAACAAAAAATGTTTTTAATTCCAACAACTGTGTTTACAAAAGGTGACCTTTGAATAACATTATCAATAAATTAAAATTACTTTTAACATTAATTTTAATTGAAATTTGAAAAAAAAAACAATAACAGGCCATACAAAGTATAAATATTATAAACTGGGCCTATACTAATAAACATGTTTTAAATCTTACGGTAGTTTACCAGTTGTGTAAAATTTAAAACTCGTTTATTACTAAGAGGTTATATACTGGTTCACTGATATTTCATCAAAATGAAAATTCAACACACCTTTAAAAAGTTATTAAACAAAAACTAGGTTTAATAGTTACCTATGTAACCTAAGTTTTGTTTCAACACTTTTCATGACTTTATATCACTTTTTGGAGGTGTGTTGAATTGTCATTTTGATGACATACCCGGTCACCGTTATATACTATAGACATAATCTAAAGAAAAATAAATAAACACAATAATGTTACCTTGATCTATTTTGTATGTAGTACGCCACCCCAAAGACTATTAGAATGGCTGCAATAATACTGAAGGAGATGGGCACTACTATAACAGAGAGTTGCGCCTTTGTCACAACTGAAACAAGCAAAATAAAGAGTAAGTAATTATTGAAGACAATATTAGCGATTTTTAAATGAAAATTTGAAACAGAAAAATCAGATACGGTCGCATCTAGGACTTGCACCCAGGACCTTCACTTTGCTCTACCAACTGAGCTAATGGGATCCCATTTCCTTCCGTCATATTTAACTGCATATAATATTTGAATAAGAACTACCAATGTTATCTTCATTTTCTCACTGCACTTTTACTAGCTGCTATCTTTATGTATGATCGGAAGATTCACCTCTAACTAAATGCAATCTAGATAGCGTGTTGAATATCTCGCTAATATTGTCTTCAATAATTAAATATTACAATTTAAGGTTTTACTCATTAAGTTATTCCAAAAAATAAATAAATAGCAAGTATTAGTACCCGAGGAACCTGAAAATTTGCGCATTATTTTTCAGAAAAAGCTGCGACATTTTCCAGAAAAAAAGTTTTTTTTTTTTTTTAATATAGAAAAATGATTGACGGTATGCGGAGTTTTCGATGTTATGTTAGCTGCAGAAATAAACCACTCACTAGATCCATGTCTTCAGGTTTTCTGTATGAAACAAATTAAAACAGTACAATGCTCATTCGGAGCCTACTTATTATACTATACACCAATGAAAAACTCTGAATGTTTATTCCAAAGACTTTCAGAGTTTTTCATTGGTGGATATAGTTAGGCAATCATATGACATCACAATACTTCTGTTCCAATTTTAGAATGGAGTTATACCTCTAGTATGTTTAACTGCATTTCATTTAATAGATATTCAAGTTTGTCAAAACCATAGATAAAGAAATATTTAGAGTGCATAATATAACTTTCCGAAGCTGGGATCCCACCTCATCTATTCTAATCTATGAAATAGATCAGTGGGAACAGGCTTTCTATGCGATAGAAACGAAAAGTTGAATCGACTTCAGCTTTCATTCTATGAAATAGACCATAAATGGGTAAGGTTAAAACCCATTTCCTTACTGCCGTTTGTAACAGTCGTTTCTAATTCAATTGAGACATGTTAAAACAAAGATGGCAATCTCCAACATTGGTCATTTTTGCTCCGAAACCTTTGTAGCTGTCAATGGTATTTTAGATTCTCTATCCATCGCCAAATCTAACTCATTTTAGACCAATGCTGGAGATTGCCGTCTTTGTTTTAACACGCCTAGCTGTACCCTGCCACGCATTGCTGTGGCTCAGTCTGTCTATGCACTGTTGCTTTAAGTCCAACAGATGGCGCTGTTGTTTCAAAAAAGTATGTTTTTTCCAACAGATGGCGCTGTTTTTCAAAAAGGCATGTTTTTATCTGTTACAGGTGAAATCTATATAACATAGGTATATAAAAACACATGTGTATTCATATGCAACATTGTGTCAAAATTTCAAAGCAATTGGTGAAGAACTTTCGGAGATTTAAGATTTTTAACAAACGAATATAATTTTTTTTATTTATGTTGATTAATGTTATTTCGTTATCATAATGGAGTGTTAGAGTCAATTTTAATAAAAAATATGTTATGCTGTGAATGAAAGTTTGACAGTTGTACAATTTGATCAAAAGCTGAAATGGGCCGAGATTTGGCATTTGGGGACTGTTCAAATGTGAAAAAATCAAAATGAAGCCGATAGTCGATTTGATGGTTATCAATAATTAATTATGAATGAATTTCTCACCTTGATAAAACCGTACCGTAACCGGAGACACAATCTTCGTGACGCTATTTGATATGATGATGACGACAGTGTGGATGTCCACGTTGTTGAAGTAGTGCACCACGGGGAACTCGCACGTCTGCGTAGGAAGCACGTTACCACGGCACGTCTCGTTGCCTGTCACGTTGTACTGTCCCTGGTGGAAGTGGATGCAGTACTCGTAAGGCGGGGAGCCGCGGCACCGCACCTGCAGCATCAGCATGTCCTCGTGCTGGAGCCAGTTGTTGCCGCTGATCGAAATGTTGGCAATGGGATCTGAAAATGTGTGTTTGTTTAAGACAATGAACAGAGAATCTGGTTTCATGACAAAATAGAACAGCAATAAACCAGAGGATTCGAGAAAAAGGAGCACATAAAAAAATTAACCTAACCTTTTTAATTTAAATACCGCACAAGAATCCCAAACGCTCCCAGAGCCAGTGAGACTATGAAAGTAGTGGGGATGGGAAGGTGATGGGGCAAGGAAGGTGGGAAAGTATCTGACTATTCTGATCTTTTAAAAAAAATTATGTAAATACTGCACAAGAGTCCCAACTGCTCCCAACCGTCTGGAACCAGTGAGACTATGGCATCCCCAATTGAGGTATGTTGTGAGGCTGAAGGTAGTAGGGAGGGGAAGGAGATGAGGAGGATGAAGTTGGGGAAGTACCTGGGTATTCAGATCTGGTCACCAAACATGGCCAAAGCCATTTTAAACAACATTTCAATTCTGAATGGTGGTCTACTGAGAGTATCTTCCACTCTGGAACGTGTCGCAAATAAACTACATATTATTTTTAATTAGTAATTTTTGAAATAACACAAATTAATCAAATAAAATTTCCTTGCGCACGCCGGGATTGCTAGAGAGCCTTACTGCTCAACCACGGAGCCCGACGAAGATCTGGTGGCCATTTCAAGCAACGTTTCGATTCTGTATGATCGTCTTTCACCTTTTACTAGAGTATCTGCCACTGTGGAGCGTGCCGCAAGTATAATAATAATTGGATAATTTGTATTTTTTTTTTTTTTTTTTTTTATAGTGAATACCTCACAAGAGTCCCAACTGCTCCCGTCTGGAGCCAGTGAGACTATGGCATCCCCAATTGGGGGATGTTGTGAGGCTGAAGGTAAGTGGGGAGGGGAAAGAGGAAGGTTGGGAAGTACCTGGCTATTCAGATCTAGTCACTAAACACGGCTAAAGCCATTTGGAGCAACGTTTTAATTCTGAATGGTGGTCTTACACCAGGGCGATACTGGTAGTATCTTCCACTCTGGAACGTGCCGCAAATATACTATATATTATTTTAATTAATTAATTGTGAAATAACACAAATTAATCAAATAAAATTTATTTGCGCACGCCGGGTTCGAACCCGCGACCTTCCGAATGGCAGTCCAATGCGTTACCACTGGACTATGCCGGCCGTCGAATAGCACTGTTTTTGGGAAAAATCACCTCAAGGATGCTGTAACTATATATTATTTGAATTAAATGTGAAATAACAAATTAATTAATAAAATTTACTTGCGCATTACAGGGAAAGAGTGCGTGTTCTATTTGATATACGAGTTGTATATTTTCAAAGGCGGCAATCTGACAATTTTGAGAAAAATGAGTTATGAATGTGGCAACATTGAGGATTTCAAACTCTAAATACCTGTATCAAAAATTCAGAACAAAAAACTGCAATTTGGCCAACAATTTCAATTTGAAAATGCGATTTAGTTTCAATTATGGAAAAACAGAGTGAGAAACAAATATGGCAATCTGTAATATCGACCAATCACGAAGCTACATTATGATGACGTAACACAATGGCAGAATGTTCATGGAAACAAATAACAAATGAGAAACAAAAGTGGCAATCTGGACAAATGTTTGAAACATAACCGGCAATTGGACACTATTTTGGAATCAAAAGGTGGCAATGAATAAATGTCACTTTCGTCATTCTGTAAAATTCTTTATAATTTTTTTTACACATTTTCAAAAAGTTTTCATCTTTAAATGAATCAGAGATAAAAAAATACTACATAAAACACATTTAAGTAATTTTGTCCAAGGATTCCAAAATAAAGATTTTTTGGTCTGCTGAAAAAATGACGTAAATCAGATTTCCGCCTTTGAAATAAAACGACTCATAAGTAATGCGAAGACAAACTACAATTCTGTAGACACATTAAAAATATATAATATAAAGCAATCACTGTATTTCTTGTTAAATGAAATAAATTAGTTGTTAAGTCTTTGTTACATTATTAATTTTATAAAAGTATACACGTGTACTAAATATAGATTGTTAAATGTCATTTACGATAAACATGTGACGCTATTAATGTAAAAAAAAACCTATAAAAAGCAACTATTAAACCCTTCTCAATAAAAAAACTTGCATAAAAAAAAACATAAGAAGTGAAATAAGAAATAATGCCACTCACCTTTGACAATAATTTTCCGGTGGAAATACCCGTAAGTCTTATTTGTATCCATCGGCACAACGGAATCATTCAGACACGAAAAAGGTATCTGCAACGTCGTATTTAAGAAGTCAAACATCGCCTTTGAGTCATTCGACATCAGGAGCAAAGGCGAGGATGATGAAGCAGATTTTTGAAGCAACGTATCACGCTTCACAACAGGCGACTTCGATGACGAAACTGAAGAAGGGTTAACCGAGGTCGGAGCAGGTTTAGGAGTCGTCGTAGAAGAAGGCGTTGTAGGTTTAGACGTAGTTGTAGAAGTCGTGCTCGTGGTGGGGGGCGGCAGTGTGGTCGGAGGGGGAATGGGCTCAAATGAAGCCACGACCAGAGCGTCAACGTTGTGCGTCTCATCCGACGTATTATACTTATGCGTGAAGGTGAAGTTGTCGGTGGCGCCGTAATACTGGCAGTCAACGAACCAGTATGTCAGAATGGACGTGGCATTCTCGGCAAGGAAGTCGTAGTCGCTGAGGGAAAGTTTGATGTCGTGCGTGACGGGAAGCGTGCTGGACACGTATTCCGTGGATATTATGGTGTTGTTCTGGCCAAGGTCCATGTTTCCGTTGAGTAACCCTGAAAAACGATAATTCCAAAATCAATATATTTAGAGCATTAAATCCAATGGCATATGTCAGTCACGTTAAGTCAACTACTGCTAATATTTATTATTTTTGTTTAATGAGCAGGCTAATGCGCTCATATCTGATTTCACAGTAAGTTTAACAGTAATTGAGTAGTTTTAAATTTAAGATAAGTTAATCCTTTCTTCTCTTCAAATAAGAATCCAAGTGAGCTTTGAATTGGTTTATATTAGTAGAATTCAAGTTTGTTCCATGCATCCACTACTCTATTTGCGAGGAAGTGTTTTTTTAGGATTGGATGCAGAGATTTATATTTTTGTTGGTGATGAAGATTTCTTGGATGCAAGTTTATGCAGGTTGATTTGAAAATACATTTTGAAAGATTCTCATTCTATTTATGAATGGTTTTTCTTGGTATAGGGGAGGTTATGTGGGAGATAAACTCAAAACAAAATCAAAACGCAAATTTCGACAACCATCTTGAAATTCTAGAGTTCTCAACCGATTTAGTTCAAAATTTGTGTAGAGGGACATGAACTCGAATTTTATGTCGAAGTGCCATCCTTAATTTCTAGAGTTAATTTCTTAATAAATAGGACTTTGTTAGTTGACATTAGGTTTCTAGGGTCCCGTGGATTTGAATTGAAAGAATATATCTGGCATTGGTAAATTAAGTATTCACATTAATGGTTTTTAATTTGATAGAAAAATTGGTAGGTAGGGTAACAAATTCTCATTGCTGTTGTATATATACGAAGGGACAACACTCACTAACAAGGACTATTATTAAATTGGACAGAAGCTTTTTACCTGCTGGTCACAAATATAATACCATTTTTTTTACTGATCTTTATTCATCTTAGTGATACAATATAGATAAAGTTTTTTTTTAATATTATAATAATCATTGAACATTTTTTTTTTTTTGCAAAAGCTCATGTTAAAAAGACAGAGAAACATATGTAGGTAAAGACAGAGAAACATACATAGGTAAAGACGGAAAACCATGTATAAGTAAAGACAGAGAAACATACATAGGTAATTAACGTTTTGACATATAATTTTTAGCAAAAGCTCGTGTTAAGAAGACGGAGAAACATACAGAGGTAAATACCATTTTGACAAATATTTTTCAGAAAAAGCTCTTGCTCTTTGATTGTGTGAAAACAAGTGATAAAATAATTTATAATCTTTCGTTATGCACACAGTAAATTAGCAATTTAATATAAATAAACAAACAAACAAAAAAAATGCTTCCTCTCCAGCTGGAAGGCGTCCTCGCAATGTATGTAGGGTATTTTTGAGGTGAAGAAAATTTTTAGGTTAGTTTTTTTTCTATAAAAATCCACTTTATTGCCATTAACACATTTCAGCCGGGTATTTTTTGCGCTGGCGCTACGCTGTCTCCGGACGAAAATAAAGGTCCCGCGTGAATTTCTTTAATTTGTTTTAAATCGCTATATCTTTGAAAATAATTAAAACATTTTAATTCAAATTTCTACGTGGTAACTTAGCATCCCCAAGCTATAAAAGTACTAAACTAAAATCGAACATTATTTGAAATGCAACTCAATTAATCTTGTAATATGTTTATTACGGTCTGCTTATCGATATTTGCCCATACCTGCTTTCTTTAAATATGCCTGGCATCTCTCGCTCGCTTGCACATAGGAGTTAAGTGGGGTGGAACAGAGATAGAGATTCGAATCGGGTTTCATGGTCATAAAAACCCTCATTCCAGGAAATGAATTATTACAATAACAAATAATATACTATCCCTTAGTTGAAATACCGATGTCAATGAAAGGCACGAAGATAAATATAAAAAGAAGACTTGCATTACAATTCGATAATTATGTACATATAGTTGGTACATTTACAAAGAGATTGGTATATAATAAACATATAAAAACATTGATTAATTCCGTCTTTTCTACCATTGAAATGAGGCCAGCGCAAAAGGTAAAACTACCCTTCCCGCCGTTAAGCATCAATCGACCGTACGGGTAGGACTACCTTTCCCGGCCGAAATGTGTTAACCCCTGGGTTGAATTTTGTGGTGACCGGGTATGTCATCAAAATGACAATTCAACACACCTCCAAAAAGTGATATAAAGCCATGAAAAGTGATGATACAAAAACTAGATTAAATAGGTTACGTAGGTAACTATTAAACCTCGTTTTTCAAGGTGTGTTGAATTTTCATTTTGATGAAATATCATGGAACCGAATTTTGTAAATATCTCAGAGCCAAATTTAATATTGATATTATAGAAACGATTATCCAAAATTAATTTTTTTACTTTGGAATTTTCATGGACAGTAACGAAATGCGTTAAAAACTTTTAAAACCTAGCTCAACACGCTGCACACTGCAGTGATTCTCAAGATAGTGCTAATTTAACTGGACTGCAAATGTAGCCAGCCGCACAATAAGGGTTAGTAAAAATATTAATAGTTTCGTTTTTAAATGAGGATTTATAAATTGAAAATGGGTGTTCTTTTTTAGCGTGTTCACAAGACACACAAAAAAATATGTATATGTCAAATATTTGTTTCCAATCTCACATTAACCAGTAATTGGTTAAACCATTTCAGTTATTTATTTTTTTTCTAAGCACTTCTTAACACGTGTAGAAAGATTATGAAACATTTTGACGCATCAATCTGACTATGTAACAATAAAATGCATCGCTCTGCCGATGCAAATCAAGGTATTGAATTAAATCTGGAGATGGATAGATTGAAGTATTGCGAACTTGATTGGATAAGTGGGTAGATAAAACCAGTGGCCAAAGCATTCCTATATCTACAATATTGTATTCAAAACTTCCTTGTGATTAATTTAACGCAGTATTGCCCTTGAAAAGAATTTCCAAACTATTATATTAGAATATAAACACATAAGTTTGTTTTAAACCTTTTAAACCACTGTGGTTTAAAATAAATTTGTAGGTTTGTATTATAACTATGGCAAGCCACAAAGTAAATGCTTTCTACGAATACACAGATAATAATGTTAGAATTGGTTTACTCAGCAGTTAAGTAATAATATCCAAGTGAAAGTGGAAGAAATGTTAGGAAAAAAAGTCACCGGAGAACAAAATATCAATTACATTTTTTACTCCAAATAATGTAAAGAATCACTGGTAAAAGTAAGTCAAGTGCGTCCATCAACACCCTGTAAAAATTGAAGGTATCACTTTAAGTCTTCGCAGAATGGTTTTAAAGTCAGCTTGGGTGGAATTGATAATATCACATTTTTCCAATTCAGCCACTCGTTGACAGCGGAATTATGGTATCACGAATGATACCATATGGAGACCGTGGAGAATGTTAAACTAAGAATCTACAATATACTGTAAGATTATGTGTGTATAAAAACCTGATAAGTAAGCAATTCATATTGAAAAGTCGGATTTGGTATTTGCAGTCAAACTTGGTTATAACCAACACGAGGGGACCAACTAAATTTGCTCCTTATAGCCGTTAATCGTTGTATCAAAATCAGTTTTTTATCAGTTTAATCAATTGTCGTATTTACGTACCTACCTGCCTCTACTATCAATATAACTAATTCCCGTTAAGAACGAGTACTGATTTTATTTTTAAGACACTAAATGTTCCAAACCCGATAAGTTATATTCAAAAAATATCCTGCTTCATCAATTTAAAAATACCCATATTTATGAAGAACGAATAAGCACTAGAGCCTTGAGACAGTCACACGTAAAATCTTTTAACCGCCCTATGCATACGAACGTAGTAATACGTCCGTCAAAGTATCACCCAAACGCAACAAGCCGTATCACGTACGCTCAGGTACAAAAAAAACTTTACCGAAACCCACAAAACGTTCGTGATACGTTCGTGCGCGTCAAGTTTGTTCCTGTGTCATCCCGTTTAGGATTTCGAAGTCAGCCGAAGCAAACGGGTGAGTTTTCGTCACTCCCATACAAGTTACGTCGCTAGTCAGTGGTTCTCAACGCAAGTGGCGCAGTTTTTATAACAATATTATTACATTACGTGTTTTTTAGTGAACTTCATGTGAATGTATGTCTATTTATTAGTGACTTTTATACCGTTTATGTACTTTGTGTTATCATTAACTGATTTTTTTGTGTTCCAATATGTCAAGTGAGAGTGAATATAAAAATATTAGCTCCTCCGGAAGTGAGACCACTATAAGTGAGGATTTTTCTACATCACAAGATGAACATGAAAGCGAAGTAGAAGACGTTCCTACAAGACTCTGAAAGAGATGTTTTGCAACTACCATTTGAATTTAGATCGACATCTGGCTTTCCTGAAGCACTCAATAATTGTAAAGATGAATATGAATTCTTCACCTACTTTTTTGATGAAGAACTGATGCAACTGATAGTGGATCAAACAAATTTGCTGAGCAATTTAGCAATTCTACTTCACCTTCCACGGACGGATGGATGCCACGAACTTACAAGGCTTGTCGAAGCCTGTACGTTCGTGGCATCCAACAACAATCAGCGAAATGAGAATATTTTTTGCAATCATTTTAGTGCAAAGTTTGGTAAAGAAACCAGAAGAAAAGATGTACAGGTCCAAAAGTCCGATATTTGAGGCACCATTTTTTGCACGTACCCTTTCATACAGGCGGTTTTTATTGCTAAAGAATTTTTTGCATTTTAGCAATAATGCTGAATACAACGAATCGACCCACCCCAATCCCAAACTGAACAAAATATGGCCTGTGTATCAATATTTGCAAAAAAATTTCAACAAAGATATATCCCCGAGAAAAATGTGACCATAGACGAAAGTTAGATGTTATACAAAGGAAGTTTTGGATGGATACAGTACATGCCACTCAAAAGATGGAGATTCGGCATGAAGACATATATGTTGTGTGAGTCCACCTTAGGATAAATATAGTCCACAATTATTTATACAGGAAAAAATACCCTTTTTGACCAGAGCTACAAACATCTTCCAGTCTCCTCCCAAGTCGTTATGTCACTAATGAGACCATTGCTCAATAAGGGGTACTGCCTGACAACAGACAATTTTTACTCGTCACCAGAATTAGCGGAGTTATTAGTTACAAAAAAAAACGGACACATATGGAACACTAAGATTCAGACGAAAAGGAATACCCAAAATATTTTTTTTTCTAAGAAGGTTGCTCGTGGATACACCAAAGCCTACAGAAAGGGGAAAATCATGATGATGACGTGGAGAGATAAAAAAAGATGTGTTTTTTCTCTCCACTGATGCAAACTGAATCGGGTAAACAACGCCCAACTATGGCAAACGAATACAATTTTACGATGGGTGGAGTAGATTGGGTTGACCAGCATTTGGTGATTCGCCCTGTCACCAGAAAACAGGGGAAAAAATATTACAAAAAAATATTTTTCCATTTTCTGGAGCAAGCACTCTGGAATGCATTTGTGTTGTACAAAAAAAAGGGTGGTGTTTCAAATAACTCTACATTTAGAGAAAAGGTAATCTTTCAATATTTAGAAAATTACCATGCAGCAGATTTTTCATCCAAAGGGGGAAGACCATCAAGCAACCCAAACAACTTACGTCTAACTGAAAGACATTTTATTGATGTAATTCCCCCTACCGCAGGCTAGCTGAATGCTGCAATACGTTGCGCTGTTTGCTGCTCCAAACTAAATGAAAGTGGGAAAAAAGTGAGGAAGGAGACAAGTACTCACATTTTTACCTACCTACCTACCTACATTTTTTACCTACATTTTGATCCCTTGTTTCAAAATTTATCACACAAAAAAATCTTTTAGAGTAATAAAATAAATAAAGAGTACTCAAATATATGGTTTTATTATGAATAAATATCCTCGTAGCAGTGAGGTCATTGGCTATCAGTAAACTCCTACTATTTTTTGTGATTGGCTCGTATGAAGAAGGAATTGGTAAAACGTCAGTCATAAACCTCTCCATAATCAGCCGTTCACTTTGAAAGTGTAGTGAAAAAATGGCCTAAGAAAAGGTGTTATTTTCATTTTGACCGCCCACCAATAATCGCTGGCTCATATGCAGAATGTATCGAGATTATGTTGATAGACATATTATATTCAATAAAAAATATTCAATAGAATATTATTACAAAAAATATTCGGTGACATCTTATGTTGAGAACCTCGGACTTACAAAAGGATATAAAAAGGGTCATAAATGAGTCTGTGGTCTAAAAGTAATGTCTGATATGTTGAAAACAAGCATTGTTATTGCGAAATCTAATGAAAAAAAACCCGAGGTTTTTTTACCTACATTTTGAATAATAACCCAAAGGTAGGGCGGTTAACATCCCAGTTTGGCAAACCTCCTATGGACAAAAAAGTTTTGAATACAATGCTATTAAGCTATTCAATTCTCTACCTACGGACATTGGAAACACACAAACCAAAACTTCCTTTAAAAAGTAAAATCATTGATTACCTCCAATAAACAAACATTAGAAGTATTTCATAACATATTAAAAAATTGTGCCTACTGTGTATATATATCGTCGCTGTGAAATCAAACCGGCATATCTGCAAAATGCTTGTTTTTCACCAGAGCGCTAAAGATTTCGCATAAGATATTTTCCTTTTAACGTCCGTTTAGTTCACCTCAAAGCCACCTTATGAATGAATAAAAATTAGACGAATACTGCTTATTGAAGTAGTAGTTGCAAATAAATCTAAAATTGCTTAAATTAAGAGTAAAATGCAGATATGCCAGTATGGCTTTAAAATCAGTGTAATATTTACATTTGTGTCATAGTCTTCTTCTTTTGGAACCTGTTTTAGGTATAAAAAAAAGATAATGTTGTCAATGAAAAAATAATTTATTGCTTCACAATTTTTTATAAACAATTAACATAATACTGCTTTTCCCTTTGCTGGTAACTTCAAAGTTTCCCAATCGTTTATGGAAATCTGAATAAATTGACGGTATTATCCCGGCGGTAACTAACTTTAGGATACCATTTTTCTTCTTCTCATCAATGGTCTCTTGGAATAAGCTTGCATCAGAACAGGATTCACGCTCCCATTGCCCCGTTTATTCCTTTTCTTTGCCTCCTCCCAGGCATGTGATCCGTAGGATGTTTTGAAGTAAAAGTTGCCGTCGTCTTTTATTACTTTAAACATTCGAATGTCCAAAATAGGTAAAATTACCTGGGGGTCCTTCAGAGCTTTTATATCAAAAAGTCCTCATGACTCAACTCATGAACCAGGTAAGGCTTGCCACTTTTCTTTGCCGTTTTCATGGCCATGACGTATTGGGAAGGTAAGTATATCGGTCCGCTTCGGAGTGCTCTTTTAACTTATTTTTCAATGGTTGAGTGAGGCGAATCCACCTTGTTTTGGGTGTGGCCCTTTACTAAAAACAGGATATTTGTACATTGCCATCACAAAGTTATTTTTTTATTGTCCACAACAATTATCGTTGTAAAAGACAACGTCTATTGGACAGTCAGCATTGTCATTTAAATGTTGCAGTCATTTCAGCACACAGCTCCCAATCTCAATAACGCTTCTTTTTTCCTGTGTATCATCCTAAGTGTAACAATTTACTGTTTTGTCGCCTTTCAGTTCAGCAATTGTTAAATTATAAACGGCCAGCTTTGAAATGTAGTAGTAGGAAGACGCCTCCCCCTGCGGATATGACAGCACTGCCTGTAGGTCGTATACTGCTACGACAGTTGAATCTGTGCTTTTAATGTCATTCTCCTTTTCTAGAATATGATTCTCATATTCTGTCGTATTTTGGTAAATGAGACAAACATCACACTGATCTTTCTTCGGTGTGAAAGTTTGTATGTCTTGAAAAAACCTCTGTACTGGTAGTAGCTGATTCCTGCAAGGTTTGACCCATTTCTTTCTTTTAGATAATCTCTGTGATCGGTGATAGATTTTCCACCATCGATATACTCTCGAGAACTTTGAGATCTGTATTAATGACTAGGAACACTTGAGTTTACAGTTGTGGCAAGGAGGCTTCATGCTTCGTTGGTTCACTCTTCCACGGGTTTTAGACTCATATTCCTCACCGCAGTTTCGCATCTTTCAGTTTACTAAAGTTTTTTTTATTAAATTTGCCTATTTTAATTTATTTTTTTAACCGGGAGAAATTTTACCCGGGTCAGACATTTTGTTAAGTGCAAACCGGATTATCTGCCAATAAGTCATATTTGGGTAATAATAAAAATGTACTATTGTGAGATAATTCAGTTTTACTTACATGATGGACGCATTTCCCCCTTGAAAGTTTTGAAGCAACTGGCGTATTGCGGAATAGGTCTGTCTTCTGCTAAAAAAATGGCGATTCCCGCGTAAATGCATACCGGCCCAACGCCATCTGACAGATTTTTATTCAACTATACGATATGCCGGTTCGACATAAGAATAGAAGGGAAAAAAATAAATTTTTCAACACCAATAACTCAAAAGCTCCATTTTTGCACATATGCCGGTTTGATTTAACAGCAACGATATGTAAACTGTGCCTTTTGGTCAAACTGAAATTTTATTAATTAATTACTTAAAATTATTCTCGCTTCGTCTTCATCTTCTACATTAATTCTTGAATTGTATAATTTAAAAATAAAATAAAAATACTGATTTTATTTTATCTGGCATTTTCATAATATTGTGTAAACAAAATCCTAGTTGACAACCACTCTGTAAATTGCCATCTCAACACAGGCGTTACACACCTAGTGAGATGGGCAATACGTCATTATTGTAATTAAATGTAATATTCAAATAATTAAATAAAAAAATAAATTCACAAGTATGCAGTCTATTTTCAAAACACTAGTAGGTATTACCAAACAAAATAAATTTGAAAAATACACTTACTTGTAACTAGGTACCTACATAAACATATTTATTGGTTTTTAAAACAAAATTGACGATGAGTTGTAATACAAAAGAAGATGTAAAAAGGGAACAAATTTGCAAAGCTCAAATTTCGCAGATTTTATGAGAATTTTACATTGTGCCCGATGGATAGCAAATGGTTCACATAGCCGACAATCTTACAAAGGTAATGCCATAAAAAATATGAATCCGTCCCTAACGGGATAGGAAATTCCCGTCCCTTTGTTTGTTACTACTTACTTCGAGAATAATTCTTGAATAATTTCCAACTACTAGACCAAGCGACCCATTCATGTATTCAGAAATTGTGTTGACAAAATTATTTGCTCGGTATATCAGGGAAACGACCTCGTTATAACAGTCAACTTGTCTTATACGAAGACAACAAGTCTTATATGAAGATAAGCCTGAACTAAAATATGGTTTTGTAATTTCTCATTATAGTCGTGAACTCGCTATTGCCGTATTCGTTATAACCAAATTCAACTGTATATACATTTAGAATATAATATTTAACAAAAAAAATATTTAAGTGATAAAAAAAATCTCACGATTTTAAACTAAGTACTGTACAAAGCCTACTTATAAATGCTCAGTTTATCAGACAGTCGCCTATCCAAGCTCCGGCTTCAGTCAATATTCTTTAACCTTAACGATTGTTTGTCAAGCGCTGTTGTAATGATGCAATTCGAAATTCATGAATTGTTGGGGAATTCAGCGCTAGTAATATGAGAAATGACTGATAGCAATAAATTATTATTCCTCTGTCTATAAATAATATCTTTGCAAGTGAAAACATTAATAGTTCAGATAGGATGTGACTAACAATGTCGTAGATAACCAACTATTGATAATGTGCGCACAATACAAAAGTAATTACAATTTATATTGGAGAATACAAATAGTCAAAGAATAACCACAACTATAAATTGACTGATGATTATTTAGAAAATACTATCATTTGTGAACATAAATTATTTGCTAAGTCAACAAATTTGCCATTATGCGGCACATGTATATGTTTTAGTGAAACTTCATGGATCACATATGCGGCATACTCGATTAGGTATAGCCGCCGATGGATATATGTATGCGAAAGCCGCGATCAGGTTAGCAATGTTGACTGTATGTCTGTCTGACTATAAACCATCCTATGCTATAAAAATGGAACAGAGTTCTCTTTAGGACCCTGAGCAAAACATAATAATAGATACATACTGTAAATATTTCTATTGTTTACTGGGACCGCGTATGGTCAACAATTTACAACCATCTCTGTACCTACCTTCTATTATTTCCTACCTAATAGATATATTTATTTTTATTTTATATTTTTTCTAAATTATATTATTTAAGTTATTTATATAAGTTTTTTTAAATTTTTGTTTTGTAATTAATTAATCTTTCTGTTTGGCACTGATATTAGTATAATGTCATCCATCGAAGTTTATTATATTTCTATTCTGTTTTTGTACAGATTAGTCAACAATATGTTATGTTATTTTAATTTATCATCTAGGTTTATAACTATTTGTTAATTATTAGGTACCAATTTTTATTATTTATTAATGAAATTTTACACCTTGTAAACCATAGTGATGCCACTTCCCAATTCAAACATGAAAAATTATTTCTCAACTGAGTTGGGCAGTTTCGTTAAAAAATATTTTTTTTTTTTCGCAATTAGCTTCAAAATATCTATATTTGTAAATTATTGTTATGGGTTTGTATATTTAATTTAAAAAAATACTTCATTTAACAATTCCAATAGTAAAACAGAACTTAAAACATACTAGAAAAAAGTTTTAACTCCTTGATGTCCGATGCTATTTTTTTTCCGTACACTGCTGATTCTATTTTTGTAATAACTTACTTTTTTTTGGCAAAATTACATTTTTGTAAATAGTACCGTCTTACCAGATAATGTGTTTATATATTTATAAAAACAGTATATAATCCAACATATGTAGTTTCCCCAGAATACCTATACCTATTCAGAGAAATGGTTTTTTAAATGTATCCTTAAAGTACGTTGGCATTCAAGAGGTTAACAGTTAAATTTTTGCTTTATATTTAAATTATAAGAACCAGTTTGGACCGCTAGTAATAAAATATACTAAATCGTACTTTTATTATTATTGGTTATTATGTTAATTTGATTTAATCCTTAAGATTAATAATCATTCAAAAAATCAAATGTAATTATGTTTTATATCAAAACGATAATAATTATTGTGTCTGATTATCACTATTACTGGAGTCGTTAAACTTTTAGATCACAAATATTGATAAGATTACAATATTAATTTAGTTTGGACGTGCTGATCCACATAAATGTATGTTCGAATAACCAGAACTGTATGTGCTAATCACAGCTTTGGATATAAGTAATTATAAGATGGACATAAGTTTATTGCCAACATTCAAATACTGATATTTCAGAATTTTTTTTCGGAGTTGGTGATTTTAGACTAAACGTAGACGAACTGGGAGATATATAATTTGGATAAATTCTTCTCCTGGTTTCACAAGTCTCAATGGAGAACTCATGTACAAGAATATTATTTTGGTTGTGTATAATACATCACTCTTATATATTTAGTGTAATGGTCAGCATAGTTGCCTTCCAAGCTGTTGATCGGGGTTCGATTCTCAGCCATGATAATTATTTACTTAATATATATTTTTTTATTATTTTATTTGAAAAATTTTACAACCGTGATTTCTCACGGGTCTGCGCTATTTAAACCATAATTTCCGTTGTCAACTTTTCAAAATTGAGATGTGTTGAGAAAATTTAAAAAGAACCATTTTAAACTCAGACTCGCGATAAAGATAAACCTACCTGTAATACATTTTAGTGGACAATTATTTTCATATATTTGAAATGTGCATACCTTGGTACAGATGCAGATGACTATGCAAGTCAAGTTATATCCCGTGATATTACATGTAAAAACTAGGAGTTAAATAATATATTAAGAACAAGAACAACTTCCTGACCTGCAGAAAAGCCGAGGTTTACTGAAAGTTGTAAGCATTTTGAAGATGACAATATAGTACGGAAGGAGAGATAATGTAAATTGCTATATATTTATTATAATTACATACTTGTGATATTGAAGTGAGCCCTTTCAGAGGTCAAGACCCACCAAGTGATTAAGGTCCACCTCTTCACAGTGACTTGGACCTCGTACTGCCCTGGAGGGTAGCGGCTCGGCGAGTAGTTCACCGTCCAATCGGATGTGGCGGATTCCTGGTCAAACTGGAAATGGACATGAATCATTTCAATAGCTATAAGACAGGATAAGGAGCAGGTTGATACTATGTACACAGACTTCTCTAAGGCCTTTGACCGGGTAATTCACTCAATCCTTTTGAAAAAGCTTGTACTACTTGGTATGCATGAATAGCTGTTTAGATGAATAAAGTTCTACATTAGTAATCTTAATCAACGGTGTCTTCTCAAATTCTATAGAGGTAATATCTGGTGTACCCCAAGGATTCCACCTAGGTCCCCCATGTTCAACATTTATCCCTATGATCATGCTTTTATAATTCCGAATATGATCTTCTCGCTGATCACATGAAAAAATTCAAAATTGTTCATTCTCTCTCTGACTGAAGTGTCACAAAATGACCTAAATAGGCTTTGCAAGTATTGCAAAGAGGAAGTTTTAGCTATACTTTTTTCTAAATATCACACTATGACATTCACTAGAAATAAACATGTAATTAAGTACTCTTATTCACTCCACAACGAACCTGTTATCTCTTAAACGGTATGTAAAGATCTTGGCATTTATCTTGATAGCAAACTTATATTTAATAAGCACATTGACAATAAGCACTCAATCATTCACAGGTCGTTTAAAATGCTTGGTTTTGTTATATTTTTAAGTTAAGTTTTCAGTAACCCTTGTACAATTGTAATGTTATATTTCACATTAGTCAGAATTACAGTGGAATATGTTTCGCCAATTCGGAACCCACAGTATAAACTGTACATTGATGGCATAGAATATATTCAAAACATTTTTTTTTTAAATATCTTACCTTCAAATTCAACAATAAATTGCAATGTAGATTTCAAATTTTGCAACAAAGGCAATCAGTAGCTGATTTTAACATTTATACATAGAATTTTGAACAATAAAATCGGCTATCGAACTTCACTAAATAATTTCAACATACCTCTGAGATGTACATGCCATACAGCACTTTATTACAAAACAAATCCAGCAGCTAATTCGCCAATTAAACATCTTCTTCGTACCTTCAATAATATTTGCCTAAACTCTAATAGCGAAATTTTTTCAGATTCGCTGCCCACATTTAAAAGGAGCATCATGTCAATGATACGAACTGTCCATACAAATACCTTCACAGATCACCACTTCTCACACCTACATACATACTCACACATACACACACCTATAGACTATGCACATCATCCCGTAATTACTACATATAAATATCTCTATTGTACTAAAATCAGCAGGTACACACACGTCAGCAATTATAACTATAAATAAAATAAATCACTGAAACCAATGTACTGATTGTTTCTATAAATAAAATAAATAGGATGTCAACTAGGTTGTCCCAGAGTTTGACATGGAAATGTATTATTTAAGAAGGTGTCCCAGAGGTTGACAAGGTAATTTATTATTTAACAGGGTGTCCCAGAGCATGACATGGAAATCAATAAATAATTTAACTAGGTTGTCCCAGAGCTTAACAAGGAAATGTATTATTTAACAAGGTGTCCCAGAGCATGACAAGGAAATTTATTATTTAACAAGGTGTCCCAGAGCATGACATGGAAATAAATAAATAATTTAACTAGGTTGTCCTAGAGCTTAACATGGAAATGTATTATTTAACAAGGTGTCCTAGAGCTTAACAAGGAAATGGGTCATTCCGCCGTTTCGTTCAAATCGCATGTTCTTGCAAAAAAGTCATATGAAAAATAATGTTTTTCAAGAAAGTTTTATTGGAAAATGTAGTTATTTAAAAAAGGAAAAAGTAGTATTTACCGGATTAGGCATTTGTTACTTAATAACTTTATGGTATACAAAAAACATGCTAAAATCTCATTACCTTCCCCGTGTAAATGAGGGACCGGTAAATTGATCAATAAATAAGAACATTTTACACTAGTAAAATCACTACATTCATTAATGGACCTGAATGTACAACTAATTTTGCATATTTATTGGTGTTTAATTTATTTTTAAAGTTACTGTATCATAGAAAGAATTGAGATTTTGTTTTTGTCCAGAAAAAATCGCTGTCGTCTTCCGCCAAAGCGGTAATTAAAATTGTGACCGTGTTTGTCACTGTTCGTCAGCTGTACCCCACCCCGCGCCTCCGTTACTAATCAGTGTACCGCTATATCTGGACGGGGGAGGACGTGCGTCGCTGAATAAAGAAATATCTGCGATCTCCGTGCTCGAAAACGACTTTGTCACCGACCAGGCATCATTACCTTCCAGCATTTTTTAAAGTAAGTACAAGTTTTAAAAATTCGAATCATGAACCTATAAACTATAATTAGTCGGACTATTTTTTATTGAAACATAAAGATTTGTAATGTCATTATTAAGCGAGTTATTAAGGAAAGATTGTCAAAACCTCATTACCCTCCGTCTCATTACCTTCCGTATCGTAAAATTTTTTGCCGGATGGTAATTTAGAGGTGTGGAGGGTAATGATAAATTTGTAAGGGTTATTTTTACGTGCATCTGGGACCATGTTTGGGGGTTCATAAAAGTTAATATTATCAATAAAAGCAGTTTCTTGCGTTCTAGCGTCGGACAATTTCAGTTTTGGTGAAATACATATTTTCGTTTTATCTATTTACTGATATGGAAAAACAATCTGTTAAAATTTACCCTGCGAATTTTTATTTGAAAATCGATTTTTTTATTCAATGATATAATTATAATTATTCAAATGTAAACGAATAATATATTAAACAAATGGTTTAACTATTCCCCTACAGTCACAATTATTTTCATTACTTATCTTCATTACTTCAGTTGTCTATTAAAACAGATGAATTTTTACAAAATTTCAAGTTTCTAAACAAATCCAGATTTGAACAAAAATCTATATAAAGGGCATTATTAAGAGTCCAACGCAAATTTCTTGATTAAAAAACCATATCATTACTGTTAGATTTTAAATCATTTAGGGAAAAAAATATTAAACAAAGATATAAAAGTAGTGTAACAATTTTTGGGCTCTCCTGTAAAAGTAACGAAATTGAAATTATCCATATTTGTTATTCAACTTCTCACTTGATCCGATACTTATGATAATTTTTCTTTATTATTTGTTACAGGCTAAACACCATAATCCACAATGGCAAAGTTAAATAAAAAACTGAAAAAAGAAGAAAAGTTATCCAAGGACAGGCTGCGTAAGCAACAAAAATATGCTGAGATTAAAAACAATCCGGAACTGTACAGTCTTCAGAAAGCGAAAGAAAAAAAAGGATACTTAATGCGAAAAGCGCAAAAAAAGATTTGCAGCATTGAAGATATGAGTGAAAGAGCCCAGAGAGAGCAAAGACGAAGATGGCGAAAGAACTCTGTAAATTATTGGAAGAAAAAAGAGGAGCAGCGTAAAATAGAAACGATTACAGTAGAAAATATGCCTCCAATTCATGAAAATGTCAAGGAAGTACCCAATAATGTGCAAAATACTCTAGATCCTGACCCTCTCGCAGTCGAGAATGAACAACAAATCATTAAAAAAATGTGCGTGGTCTAACGAATGTTAGAAAATTGAGGTATAGATCATTGAAAATCATTAAGACGTTACAGGACCAGATAAGCAAACTCAGGAACGAGAAAAGAAACGAACAAAAGAAATTGAAGGCGTTGCAGCTACAAAACGTAAATAGACCAATCGAAGATACAGTAGAGAAAAAAGTAAACGACATAGTTAAATACATCCCAATGAATAAAGTCGAAGATGTAAAAAAGAAATTGTTGTTCAGTGAATCGCTGTCTCGAGGATTAAATGAAAAATACAAGGCTTTAAAAAAAACAGAGAAAAGACAGTTTGCGAATGAAATACTGAGAGACAAGAACAAGCTAAAGAAATATAAAGTACTCAGTAAAGTTCCCTTTCAAATCAGAAAGACTTTAGCTGAAAACAAGAATAACAAAACAAATGAAATAAAACGGAAGATACAAGATTTTTTTGAAGAAGATGTAAATAGCCGGGTAGCTCCCGGAAAAAACGTCCCGTTCGACTATCAGCATTATTCCCTTTATAAAAATAGTACGCAAGAATTCAATCCTTTCGATCAATGTGAGTTCGAGAAGTTCATCCGATCCCTAAGAGTAGAATATCCTGATTTCGATGAATCAAAACAGCAGTCCCCCAAAACTGTGGAACTCCCACACATGGACATTGACGAGGAAACCAACAAAGAGGATAAGGAGGCGCCATTCAAATACTACTTAGATGACTGGATAATGGTTCAATATAAAATAACTAACACGACACATCATTTCATTGGGAAAATTATTGGAAAACATGAGTACACACTAGAGTACAAAGTAATTTTTTTGAAAAAAGCTCAAGGGAATTCCAAAAAATTTGTCTGGCCAACAATTAGTGACGACGATTTCATTTTGGAATCACAAATTCTTCAGCGCTTGCAAGATCCAGATGAGAATGAAAGAGAACAATTCACTTTCAAAAATTTGCCGAACTTTGATTTGAAATAGTTTTCCAGCAAAAACTTTCACAAGAATGATCTCAAGTTCCTTAAATATTATGTTCCTATTTAGATGTAAGACCTTTATATTGTACTTATTAGTTACATATGTTGTGTTTGTTTTAAGTATCTCTGATTTTATTTTAAACTGCATTTCAATTGACTTCTGATTTTTTCTTATTTTTAATTATTATTTTTATTATTTCTATTTTTCAAATATTACAATGTTTGCTTAGGAATGTGAAAATTTTGTATTTCTTGTGTACAAACCTACTTATAAAACGTAATTATAAAGAATTTGACTATTCCTTATAATTTCTGGGTAAGTAGTATAATAGGAAAATTTTAGTTGTGTTGGGTTTGATGTTCCAGCTGCCTTTTCTTAATTTGTATTTTGATATTTTTTTCCATTATTTTTTAACAATTCATACAGATATTGCAAAAGCATAAGTAAGCAGAACTGATTACGTATGAAAAAATGTATTTCTTGTCTCCAATGTTCAAAAGTCTGAATAAAGCATTTAGTTTTTCACTATAATAGGTTTTTCTTCTTTTTCCTAATCCGCTCACCACGTCAAATGATACTTAGCATGATTTGAAATCTATTTTATTATTCAATTTCTATTCAAATTTCATTATTCACAGACATTTTAAGAACCTTAAACATGTTCACTACCATCTATTAATATTTCATTACCAAACTTCATTACCATCCAAATTTTTAAATTACCATCCAACAGTTTTTCATTACCATCCACACCTTCATTACCTTCCATCAATTTTCTTCGAATCCAAGTGTCGCACAAAGGTGCCCTTTTCACTTTTATACATCTGATAGGTACGGGAACCCATTTCTATAAAAATATATAGTAAAAAGGCAAAAAAAATAAAATCCGCGGAAACAGGCAAATTTGAACGAAACGGCGGAATGACCCAAATGTATTATTTAACAAGGTGTCCTAGAGCTTGACATGGAAATGAATCAATCGGGGTGCTATAGCAAATTTAAAGATGGGGTTTGGTTAATATTTTTTTGATTCAACTAAATTTAAAGTGTGTGTATGATATTTCCACTTTACAAATCAAAACAGTATTTTAAAAATTTACATAGGTAATTATTAAACTAGCACATGTTTCATAAAAACAACATTGCCTTGAATCTTGAAGGAAGGATCAATGAAACGAAACATAATATTGCTAATCAACTGTTAGGTTTTTACTATAAAACCAACTAAAGGTAAGAATTCATTTTGGTCCATTGCCAGAATGCATCTACGCCATAACCATAATAATGGAGAAAATAATGTATCATACCGTTGCGCCTTGTGGTGGTAATGCATTGTCCTCCCATATGAATCGTAATTTCCCGCTTGGATTACGACCATATTCGTCCAAAATCTCCGCTGTAAAGGTTATGTTTGCCCCCAGAACCACGGGTCCATTATTCGCTATCCTCACATAGTAATCGCTACTACCGTAAGACAACACTGAAAAACAAAAGGCATTCCTTAGACAGATTGAATGTTTACATTTTTAATATTGAAAACATCGTAATTCGTCTGAAATACTGACCAAGTTGCGATGAAATCAGCAAAACTAAAATAAAAGTTAAATTATAATGGTTTGACATCTTTATTAAAACATAACAATGGATTTTAGCCACTAAAATTCACTTGCAAAATGACGCAGAAAGAAATCTCTCTGTATGTCAAACTAAACTTCTCCGATTTTCTTATCACAATCCACACCATAAATATACCACTCTCTAGATCGATATCTTCGGGCTTTTTGTATGTAACGGAATTATACAGTACTTAACCACAGATATACAAGCAGCATACAAGTAGTACCTACCGTGCGGAGCAGAGCAGTAGACAAAGTAGAGGAAACTCAAGGCCATTTAAAAAAAAGATGCGACCATAGACAACATAATTGATCTCAGCCTACTCTATTCATTCACTAGCCCGAAAAAACTATTATAAAAATAAAAATGTCCTTGAAGCAGAAAAATGTCGAAATGTTTTCCAAGGGCAAGGTTCATCTGACTAAGAAAATAAACTTTTACAGTGCATTTCCTTAAGATGAAACTTGTTGATCTGAGAAGAAGAAACCCAAAATGACAAGAAATTTGCAAAAACACTGAAGAAAATTTCCAAAACATGATTGTCCGACAGTACGACGAAGAATTCCGACATTTTTCAGCCTCATGGAACTCATGGTTACATATGTTTAAAAATCTTTAATTTCACCAAAACAATAAGATAATACAGGATAACACTAATCAATAACATGAATAAGTTTATCGATATAATAAATAACATTTATACGTTGTGGAGGAAGACATATGCCAAGTATGAAGCATTGTTCAAAAAACCGAACGAAAAACTGTCAATTCACTTTAAACTTGAACTTACGTAGGTAAGTTGAATATATGTTTGTAACTCGCTAACACTATACTGGCGTATATAGTATTTTTATCACGAACAACTTTAACACGCAATATTTTCGACGGAAATGATAGTATTTCGGCAGCAAATGACAACCCGCGTGTATAAATAAACCACACATTTTGTTTGAATGATTTTAAACTGTCAAACGGCAAAATTCCGTCATCTCTTTCTGTTACACGAGTCATTATGGTAGAGAGCGAGAGATCAAACCAATCCTTCTTTTCTCACCAATGAGATCTGAGCTTTTAGCCATATTATTCGTTTTCTATAAGAATTTTGAGGTGGGCGTGGCGGTTTCAAATGAGTTTCAAGGCCAAAGCTTAGTTAAATGCCCCTGATCCACACTATCCACAGAAGCAGTCAACTCAATAAACGTCATGAATCATCACTGTACAATGTGCGAAAAGTGAATTTTTGTTAGTACACAAAAATAGTTTTAAGGCACATTATCATAACGACTATTTTTCCATAAGAATTATACAGTAAATTATAATTTTTTTATAAATAGAGTACACACGGAAATCAACGAATTCTACACAATATTGCAGAAATTTTTATTACTGATAAAAAATATTTTCTATTGTTCTTTTTTAATTAAATTACCAATTTCTTCAAATATTATTTTCACAATTTAAATAATACTTCATGTCCAAGGTCGTTCATCTGTGTTGCAGTTGTCCCATGAAGGGGTCCTTTAACGTTAATATTTTCAATGTCGGTCATTCGATATTCGGTGCATTTCAATATCGATTTTATTTCATGTCACTAATAAGTGCATTGCATTTGCATTCTCAAAACAGTTTCCGATTCATCCCGAAAGTGTCCGTGATTGTCTTGATTGTCATGCTTCGGCAGACATTTAGAAAATCTAAATTCGTCGGTGTTGTTTTATTAAAAATAATGGTAACTAGAAATTAGCATTAAAGTTGCGTCCGCAAGCTTTTAAATAATATTAGGCTTGACGTTTAGAGAATGCTTTAAAATGGCTACCGTATTCGATAGTCCTTTCATTCGTCAACGCTTGCATCGTCTTCGGCAAAGAGAAATTGACTTTGACGAAGACCAGAGGTTCGGAAGATGCGACTGTACGAGCTATTCATACTTTGTTCTGTCCATGGTGCTATTTTCAGTGGGGACAGTGATAACAGTGCTAGCCCTCGGTGATGCTGATGGCTATATTTTTAACAATTTAGGCCACATGTGGCTGGTGGGGCCGATATTCATCTGTTCTGGCATGATGGTTGCAGTCAAGAGTATGCTTTACCTGCGACGGAAAAGCGTCATACGAATGCTGCTACACCAGCGAGCTATTTTTATAGTAAGTTGCCAACCTATCATAATATATAAAATCGTGTTGTTTACAAAAACACCTTTCTTCCACGATACGTGCAACTTTCTATTTTCTGAGCAAACTTAAAATAGCATGGGAATTATTGAATGAATCATATTATATGCAAAATGATGTATTGTTTACATCACATAGACACTTGACACTCATTTTTTATATTTAAATGGCCTTCAGTTTTATTCCTTTTTTATTGTAATGAAGATGTTTTCCTTGTTTCCACAAAACGTAGGTCATACATTATATACTGGCTGAATTACACAGACGTTAATATCTATATGTATAATTCAGCCAGATTTCATACATAATTGTATTTTGCAAGCTTATCTGTGCTTATAAGTAATGTTTAAAATAATCTTTACACAACAATGTTTACCTAGAAGTGATAAAAAATTTCAACAACATTGACAATGTTTTTACAGAGCATGTAAATATTATCTATGAGAGAACTGTACTTACCATCATATTGGATCCCATGCATCCTCAAAATAGAGTAGATGAAACAAATTTTAAATTCAAAACATTGTTTTTGTTTTGGTTAACGAATCAATTTTATGATTTCATACTATTATTATTATTTACAGTAAACTTTTAGAATTGCTGGGCACGATCAGTATAAACATTTATTTATTTTGAATTTGCTGGGATTTTACATGTTTATTATTATTTTTTCACACAAAGAACATCTAAATAATCATAACGTCACAAAAACAAAATACTCCATCATGCAAGATGGAAAAATAGCAGATTGGGAATATATAGCACAATAAATAAGTGAAACAAGTCGAAGCAGAACTAAGCAGTTTGTTGGTTTAGATTTGTCGATCTTCTTTCCTATTCTACTAAGACCTGTTTATATAGCTATTGAATTATAGTTAAATTGGTCAACAGCATCCTTATAATGAAGGCCTCAGCACGGGCAAGCCACCCAGTGAGGCCTACATTACTGGAAAACTTGAATTGTAAAAAATATTGTACCTAATAAAATAAAAAATAAATAAATAAATCACTACCCAAATTCTGTATACGGCGAACGGGAGTATACAATTGTGAAGCCCTGTTGGAGTTGTCACAATAAAACGGTAGATATTGCCTCGATGTTTTTTTGCAAGATGTATGGAAAGAAATCAGATATAATACTGCTGCGGTAACTAAAAACACAGTGCCTTCCTCGGGACTCTCAAGGAAGACACTGTGTTTTTATTTTCCACGGCAGAATAGTTCAGGGCTGTAATTTATTTACTTATTACTGTCATCTTCTTTGTTATGTTCAGATGATTTTAATAAATTTAGTTGAAATAGTAGATAATCGTGAATGACATATACCCATTCTGAAGTTAAAAAATCTTAAAAATTTATTTTGATTTCTTTCTATCGTGAGAGAATGAATAGCATAACTTGGTGCCCCTACTATTGTGTTGTACTCAATCTGACTCCTAACCAATGACATGTACAAATTTTTTATGGTTTGATAATTTTTTAATTTTCCACATATTCTTGATACAAAACTCAAAGCTTTCAATATGATTATAAAATTTTGTATGCCAAACGTGAAAAAAAAAATTGATGGACAAAATGTGAATCTTTAATGCAGTATTTTCTATCTCCCCTAATGTAAATAGTCATCTTTTATAGTAATTAAGTTGAACGGAAGTATTATTTTTTTAAATTATGTTCATATTAGGTGTGTCGAGCTATCCTAAAAGATTACCTTATTTCGCTTTCGCTTTGCTATTAGCTTTGCTGAACTTCGAACGCTATTTTTGAAATATTTATTTTAGTCAAATGAGTACTTGATGGAAATCACCTAGGCAGAATATCGGTAGTACGTGTTTGAGAATTTTTGCTGCAACAGTTAGCATTTTTTACAGTTCAGATCTATTATCAATACAATACCGAGATTAAATTTCACTAAACGTTTTTAATCATTCCTTCGTGACTCAATGTTGAGTCAGTGATGAAGATAAAATTATCAAAACCCTACTTTTTTATTATGCATTTTCCTTGACCAAAAATAACGAACATTTTAATAATCTCTAATCCTAATTTTTTCCTCAAATATATATTGTGTAATTACTTTCAACATTGAATTAAAACACTTAATTCTGATTTAACAAGAGAGATACGTTCCCGTGATTGTAAAAAATGCAGTGCATAATATATCGGAAAATGGGAGTGGATGGGGAATGTTATATTGTATGAAAATCACTCCAGGATGTCAAATAAAACATGATTATTTATTCCTACACTATTATTGTGTAGTGTATGCCACGGGGAAAATCTAGGATTATAATAAAATCGATAATACTACTACGCTTCGTTGACCATGTTATATCAAAATTGTTTTAAAAAGACCGAGGAAAAACTGAATTGACTGTATTATGTTATTAGACTTCTGTGGTTTGAGCATTGAGTTTCATTCCCCTTCTTGTGACAACAAGTACCGCCTCCCCGGAAACCATTTATTGGATAACCAACACCTCTTCCATGCGTCACCCCAAGTGGTTCACTACAGCCGGTGATTTAGCAGGGGTGCTCGGGTTCATCGGATGGGGTGTGTTCAGGATGCGCCTGCCCACCAGCTGGTGGTGTGCCAGATCGAGAGAGGCTGATTTCAGGAGATCCTTTGACCTCTCCTACTGGTCTCTCAACCCATCGCCTTGCGCTGCAGTGGGAGGGATGTATTCATATGTCCGTCACTCCTGGACACACTGATCCGTAGATTTCTACCAAACCCTTTACCTTCCTAGAACTTCCTCTCCTTCCTTTCCTTAAAAAAAAGACCCTCCGCAAAGCATCCCAAAAGATGACAGGCTCAAAATAATTTCACTCAGGGCCTCCTGTGTGGGGGTACTGTAAGAAAAACCATTTCATACAGCATTGCAGCTTCCATCATCAAGGCAGATGTTGCTAAACAGATTATACCATAATAATATTGGCCATAAAAATTTTAACTAATTTGTTACTACACCATTTCTACCTTTACAGCATTCAATCTACTTTCAAATCTTAAATAATTATACTTATCTTTTCTTCCGGCAGTAATCTAGTTCTTTTGATGGTAATGTAATTTTTTGTAGGATTTGGCTGCCGCCCAAGCTGAGCAGAACTTCACCAACAGTCAGGTGAATCGGACCGCATCCACAGCCACCCTCCCCCCCGCCTACGACGCTCTCATCATCGGGGGAACCTCGGTCCAGCAGTCCTCCAGCAACACGGAGATCCCCCCGCCCACCTACGATGAAGCCATGTTCCTCATTGGAGATGAGAAGGTGCTCCGTGCCGTCTTGGAGAAGAAGATCTCGCAAGACAAAGACAGCCAAACCCTGTGCCAAATCGCAGACGACACTAAACCTTGAAATATTTAAAAAATACAAATAATTATTGTGATTTTTTGCATTACGATGTATGTATATATATTCATCCTGAAATTTGTGAGTGTACTGCCAAATTTTTGAAGATTTTTTATTTCGTTTCTCTAGTGCAAACATCAAACAATTAAGTGATTTATTTTTATTAAGGATTCAAAAAAGTTTTTTTTATCGTGGAGGCAGGTAGCAACGCCAGCCAAGTTCTATTTATAATGGTTTTTCACATCAAAATGTATACTAAGCATGAAATTAAGCAATAATTTGTTTTTCACATTCATTTTCTTACAATATTGTACCTTAACAGTTTCACTTTAATCAAGCTTTTACAGTTAAAAGCTAAAATAGAGACGACAAAAGCATTGTGGGTTCAATCTTCCGTAGCTATGTCCTCTTATCATTGCATAATCAACTTTTTCAGCTTGATGGAAGTGGTAAGAGTTCAAATATTGTCGAGTTATTCACTACCCTTGAATTTTTGTTTCTCTCTTTTTCTTTTTAAATAACTGTAACTGAAAATTGTTTGATGCAAAACCGGTAAGCCAAAATATTAACATCAAGTTAGTGGTAAAAAAACTAAATTATTGCCTGAATTCATGCATTATGTCAAATCACATGAAAATATAATTTAAGATTAAACATTTTACTGTAATTCTCCATGTCATGTGCTTTATCGGAATCATGTTTAATCAGCTTTAAATAATCTGAGCGGCAAACCAAAAAATGCATTTAATTTTTTTTTTAAATGCTATTTGTTTCGAGATCGATGGGCCTAACTTAGACTGAAAAAGAAACTTAGATTTTTTTGAGTTCTGCATTTTGAAACAACCGTGACACCGTGTATAAATCTATAGTTACTTCCATAAGCAAATGTGGTTTTCACATTATTATTTTATATATCAATAAATTGCATTTATTGAAAATCATCAGCTTATATCTGTTGCAATATGCAGTCAGATGGCTATCTTGTTTACATCCATGATTTATTGCAAATGTGTTCAATTAAATAAACAAACATGCCTCATTATTGTTCTCGCTTGTATTCAATAGAAAAATAATAAGTCATTGATTGTTTATTTAATAAATTCTACTGATATTTTCTCTTTGTCTGCCAAGTTGAACAAAGTATGATGTTCACACCTTGATTGATGACAGTTTTTTTACTATAAATAATATTTTTTGTTGACAATCAAGGTTTCGACGTTAATAATCTAATTGTTTGTCCTAATTTTAATCAATGTTGCAATCAGTCTATTTCAATTGCTCGATGTTCAAGTACCACTTCGTAAACTATATGATCGTGATATGTAGTTGTGATCTACAAAGATCCATTGCAGAAGCTAAAATCCAATTATTATATTATATTTAATGATGTTAAACAATGAATGTTAATATAAAAAGTGCCTTGTCGAACACAAAAATATCTACACATTGTTGCGTGTTGTCAAAAAGTATAAATTTTGCTGTTTTTTTTTCTTTTGAAACATTTACGACATGCGGTAGTTAAGCATTTACATTGCGAAAGCTCAATAATAATTATTATTATATGTACGTCACATAAACAGAAGATTGTGCGAATTATAATAGGAAAGAGACGCATAAAATCAATAATCTTATGCTTCTTTGTTCGGCACTAGTGATTCTAACTGCCTATTGTGACCTAACAATGTCAGAAAATAATTATAATGCACTATGCCTGTAGAATATTTTATACTTTGACGTCACTGTTAATACTGTATTTTCATTGATAATAATCTCTCTGCCATATTAGGACACAAAACGATTTTACGACTGTTAGTCATTGCCACGGTTTAAAAAAAAAATCACTTTTTATTTCTTCGTATTTTACAGTGAATTGATATATTATATGTTTATCAGGTAAAACATTTGTCTTGCTATCAAGCCGTCCCCTAGAAGATGGGGAACAGAAAATAAGAATTCCACAGTAGTGCCGATATCATTTTTGGTATCAATCACCATCATACGTTAATAAGTAAATAATTAATCTGTAATTAACATTTTACAAAACATATTTTTTAATCAAACGTTTTCCAAAGCCTATTTAAGTGTTTATTTTAAAGTATTTACTTATTAAAGTATTATTATTTTGTGGAACTATAAACATTACAAGAGTGCAAATTCTGTCAATAAATACTTCACTGAAAAGAAATCATTTTAAAATAAACTTGGAAAATGCATGCTGCTTACTACTTATTGCTTGTATTAAATTTATTCATTTTTGGTTACTTACACTATTATATATCAGGTGAACAGAATATGTACAGGGTGTCCGAGGGTAAAATGCGCTAACTTTGGAAAGTGATTCCACATGATTTTAGAAGTAAAAAAAATAAATAACCTTTCGAAATTCCAATGATGTAAGGAAGTTATTAGGTTAAAAATTTGAATTGATGTATGGGAAAATAAATATTCTTCTATGGAAACATATTTTCTCCTCGGACGCTCTGTATAATAACTACGCTTATTTGCATTTTGTTGCACTCTAATGCAAATACATCGAAAACGCAATAGTCAATCTCTGCCTTTATTTTTTATGTCTTGGGATTTATTCGTATCAGTCATTTATTAATATCTAGCTACATTTTAAATGTTTTTGAAAAATGTTAATTTACAATTGGACATTGCTTCTTAAATGCCCGTACCATTCTGAACTCTAATCAAATCATTTTAGGCATTTGAGCCAAGCATTGCGAATAAATGCATTATCCATTCTAAAATTTGATCAAATATTTTTTGGATATATTCGTGTTAGGCATTGCTTGTTGAATGAATGCCTACCCCATTCTTTAGTCATCAAATTATAGAAATTCAGAGTTCGGCATTGCTTGTTAAATCATTGATAATTTTTTTTTAGACCTTGTTAGTTAAATTCTTATCAAGTAGTTCTCCGGCATTGCCTGTAAAATGGTTGTCCCAATCTAAATTCTGATTAAATTTCGTCACTGTTATATTTATCCTTATTTTTATCACTTGTATGCAATTTATTTTAATTTTCCTTGAATTTTTCTTCCAATGAACTTAATTAAAATGACTGCTATTTATTGCTGTTAGTGACACATCACTGAAATTAAAATCACACAATTTAAATGAAATATACTTACTGTTAATGTTTATAAATTGTTTTTTATGAACAAACAATTATTATTGATTTTGTATTCTATCGTTTGTTCTTGTTAGAGACATGAAATTTTTTTCATTTCCTTTTAGTATTGATTAAATGGCGTTACTCTACTAAATACATAACACTAAAAACACAAAATAGTAAACTGAACGATAAAATTAAAATTCGTCCTCTAGACTTTTTTCTATTTTATGGCTATTCAAGGTTTTTCTATATTTACCAAGAATTCCAAATTACATTACGGTTCGTATTTTAGAATTCTTGGTATGTTGTATTTCTATGGTTATCAAGTAAATCCACAACATTTATGCAAATTTCTTATATTTTTCTCTTATTACAATATTTCTGGTTAATCAATTATGAAAATAAATAAATAAAATTGTTCAATAAATAATGAAATTCTGCACTATAAATCGGTATGGCAATGACAAAATTGCAGGTCTCTAATTTATTATTGTATGCTGAACAATGCATTAATAAACAATTGTTGCTTGACTTTTCCAGGGCTGAAAATTACTTTTTCTTATCAAATATAATCAAAATAGCGACTTTAACAAGTAATAATAAAACAAGTTTAAGACTTTTTAATGATACATAAAAGATTGCACATGTGTGCGATTACATTTTTATCTGATTAGAGCAATCATTGTAAAAATGTTAAATTGTACTTATAGATATTGCAACCAGAGTTGATCCGAAGACAGTGCTCACAAAGATGCATTGTTGGCATACAGCATGTTTCAATCTTGTAATTTGAAAAAAAAAAAACTATTGAAATTGAAAAATGTTCATTTTTACTATAATAAAAAGAACACTCCGTAAAAATTTTCGAACATATACTGTTGACGCAACTATATGCATCTCCCTTTAATATATGTTCCCTCATTCCCGCATCCAACCAGTTGTCCATTACCTGCTCCCGTCTGACTATTGGAATACATACCTAATTATTAATTTCAACAATTGTACCGGTCACTCTATTACGGAAACTTGTGTACAGTAGAACCCCGTTAATTCGAAAAAACGCGTAATTCGCAATTTTTGTAATAAAAAATTTCCACAGAAATTTTTTTTATACAAAATGGTTTTTTAATTCGTAATTCGAAATTTATTGTTGTCTCCACACGAAAATTTGTTAGTGTAATTCGAATTTTGCGAAAATAATTATAAAATTTCATAAATCTGAATCTAAAAGACAGGCGTGGCGGTTAATATGTTTTTACGTGGTTATACATCGTCCTAATGATTATTATTATTTTGTAAATCTGAATCGATTTACACTGGAATGTCCCAATTTATTTCGAATATCCGAGTTTCAAGGGCCGAGAAAATACATTTTACGCAGAAATATGCCGTAGTTTTACGAATTGACACCAAATATCTGAATTTAAAGGGTCGGCCGCAAAATTTCGATTTACGCAGAAATATACTGCATTTTTACGAATTTATTTCGAATATTTGAATTTTCAAATGGCCCGCCGCGACGTAAATGATCTGCGAAATCTCGATTTACGTATTTTTATATAATATATCGTATTTTCGAATATCGTATTTCGAATATGTGAATTACAAACGGCCCGCCGCGACGGAAATCGGCCGCAAAATCTCGATTTATTTTTATGAATTTATTTCGAATATCTGAATATAAAGGTAAGGTAAAAGGTGTAATCAGCCGCAAAAATAAAGGAATAATTCGTATTAATACTAAGATACTACCCGGATTTGAAGGGGCGGCTGAGAAACTTGATTTTCGGTGTCTTTTTTTTTTTATAAAATTTCGAATTGCTTGGGAATTTGTTAATTCGAAATTTGATTTTTGATGTCTCGTGGATTTCGAATTAATGAGGTTCTGCTGTAGTGATCAGCCCAGTGATCGCTTAGGACGGGTTGTTTCGGAGAATTTGAACAATTCATCAAATTTCAACGTTCATTTACGGGATCTGTGAAAATCCTATTCAATTTCTGTTATTATATCAGTATAGGCTAGTTGCTTGACAGAACTGAAATAAAAACAGAACTTGAAAAAAACTTTCACAGAACTTGAAAATTAACTTCGTAATTTGAAGAATTGTTCAAATTCTCCGAAACAACCCGTGCTTAGTGCCATAATATTGATTCTAAACAAAAATGTGCATTTTTAAAAATAAGGTAAGTCAGATTCCTTCCCAATATCCTATGTTCACTATGCCATTCCCGTAGTTGTGTCACTTTTTTATTACAGTCCACCTGATGTATAAAAAATACAAATGAATTTGCAGACAAAAGGCTGTTTCTCAGTGACGTTTCGCAAGGACATCACCATCGAAAGTTTATACATATGTACCAATACACACAATCCTACGTTTGTATTGCTCAACTATTGGGTCAACTCTATAATTGCTAGATCTATAAATAGTGCATGATGGTGAATATATTTGTTATTATTGTGATATTGCAAAAAAATGCCTTTGAAAACTTGGTGATTATGGTTTAAACAATTTGAAGTATTAAATTGAAGTATTGGACTAGTATCTTCTGAATCTCCTCATAATGGCCTACTTGGAATTATATTATTAAACTCTTCTAGACTTTTACTCTGTAATGCTACTTCAGTGTAAATCAAAATGTCTTTATCCATATTCAGGTATTTTAATTATTAGTTTTTAAGTCTTAATTACTATATTATATTTTAAATTTTTATTACGAAGCATTCATGGTGATTTGAATGACTAAAACATTCAGTTCCTTACAGTAGAAAATAAAAGAATATTTATCATCTGCTGGGAAACTGCTCCGTTATGCATTTAGAACCATATCTGAAGATGTTACAGCTTATTTTAATCTCTTAACCTTTTGCTCGCTATCATATCAACAGTTGACACAATCATATATATATGTAGCCATATTAACAGTTGACACAATCATACATATATATGTAGCCGTATCAACAGTTGATACGATCATATATATGGAGCCGTATCAACAGTTGATACGATCATATATATGCAGCCGAATCAACAGTTGATACGATCATATATATGCAGCCGTATCAACAGTTGATACGATCATATATATGCAGCTGTATCGACAGTTGATGCGATCATATTTATGCTGCCGTAATTTTGCTTGGGGGGTATTGAAAAAACCTGAGCTAGTTAATGCCGCCAAAAGATTATAACGGTTTTAATAATATCTCGATTTTTGTGATGATACTTTCTATGTAATGTGATAGAAAACTAAAATAGTGAATATTTTTTGGTTTCTCCAGAAATGGTTCTACTTGTATTGATCATATTGCTTACAATATCTGCGTAGAGGTTTACTCTTTAGGAGAATTGATGTACAATAAAATTTTATTTCTTTTGTATGTAAACTTTCTAAATTTTTTAATATTATTCCTTGCAGTTGAAAAGATGCTCTGAAATCTCTTGTAATGTAAAAAACAGTGGTCTATGTGTACAATATTGTCAAAGAATAAACAATACTGTTTAAGAAGTACGAAAAAAGCAATTGGGAGCTTAAAAACATTGAGATTCCTTGCATATATTCCTTATAGATTGTTTGTTTTGGTATTTGTGTATAAAATCAACTGTTTCAAAAAACAATATTACATCAGTGAAATTCATGGTTAATTTCATAACAGTTATTTTTCATACTTCCAATTGGCACAAGGCATATGATGAATGAACTAGACGAGTGAAAATGAATATCAAGTTAATCGATGCGAAATTTTAATTGCACGCCGCACCCTAATTCTATTTTTATAGGTAATAACTTACTTGTTTTTTTGCGAAATTATGATTTGTAAATGTACCGTCTTTCCAGATAAATATTGTATATCCACTTGAGCGATTGGTGTCATATATATATTATATATACATATATATATATTTTTTAAATTTAATTAATACCATTCCTCAAAATATTAATATGGAAACATGAAACTGCTTACTGCGGTTTAAAGCAAATTAATCCACCTAAATTTCACCATCTATCACATGTTTTAGGTTCTATAAATTTGGCACATTATGACAAGCGATTAGTCAAAATGTTTTTCCAATTTGGGAGGCATGTATGGTTACCGCGGCCTCGGGAACCATTTATTGGATAACCAGCACCCCTGCCACAGGTTACCAAAGTGGTTTGCTACGTTTAGTTTAGTTTCATGGGATGAGGTTTGCTAGGTCTTGGCGGCGGATGCGTCATGTCAACTATCCTTCCCAGAACTTTCTCTCTTTTATTTCCCTAAAACGATCTTCCACACAACATCCCCTAAGATGTCGTAAGACCTGAGTTAATTTTTATTGCTGGTGGCCTCCTGTGCGGAGCTGATGTAAAAGAAAAAATAATATGCAAATATCGCTCTAGTGGATAGAATCTACCATAAATATTTTCCCCAGAATAGTTAGTTATATTCAGAGAAATAATTTTTTTAATCTGCAAACGGATACATTTAAATGTATCCACATACGCTTGCATTAAAGAGGTTAATGGAAAGGCCCGAATATATTATAGTCCCAATGGATTTGACACACTTTTTGCTCTTTTGACTGCAAAACTATTTATTTGCTAGTTGGGACTTGTACGCTAGCCGTGTGCCGTCTGGACGAAGCTATTTAGTTGGTTCCTGGGTAGTATGCTTATTTTTTTGAAGATATTGTCTCTACTCTTGACAGGGATTGTTACATTGCTGGTATTAGCTTATATGCATATTTTTTTTACTACTTAAAACAGAAGTTCATATATGAAACAACTTGTGATATGCCGGATTTGTCAGATATATCCTGTACTTATGATGAAGATCATTACATAAACATATTCGTGACAGAACTGAATAAAATAATGATACGAAATATATTTACCCTTTTTATTTATTTATTGTGTACTCCTTTCACCCTGAACCTTCTACTCCTGCTCTACAAAATTTACTTAACTTTCAATGAAGAATTTTGAGACCTATGCTGAAAAATGGAAGACGGTGGCTCTGAATTGGTGTTTGGAGAATGGCTATGAGCTAATAGAGCTTCAGGACACTGACACGGAAGGCCAGGAATATAATGACATCATTCCTGACAAGAAGGGGGTAGACAGAATCATCGAGGCTCTGGAGCACACACCTGGTCTAACTTGGAGATGAAAACAACTGGCAAATCTAACGGAACCCATCCCTCAGGTTATTATTATTATCAATAAATATATTTTTTTTATCGATTAAAAAACCTTTTTAAGTTTCTGACCGTTCAGGCCTGACAATTTTTTAACATTTTAACGGGGATCTTCAGACTGGTACAATTATAATATCTATGTAAATAGTCAGTAATAACATAGATCACTGTAGAAATGTATTATAAATTTGTACAGCGCCCTTGAGGTGATTTTGCACAAAAACGGCGCTATACAAGTCATCCAATTATTATTATTATTAAGGAATTCAAATAAACTATGAACTCAATAACCTAATTATTGTAAGATTCTGTAAATCCTGAAGATGCGATGGAGTACGCCCAACAATTGAGTTTGGGAGCCACTGGACCCTTGAATACTTGATTCCGTGCAAAGGAGGACGGTATGTCTTATTGACAATCCATTGTTAACAGACGGACTGCTGTCTCTAATATACAGACGCAATTTAGGCATGCTGACTCTTTATAAGTATTTTAATGAAGCCTGCTCTAAGGAGCTAGCAGCATTGATCATGTGCATGTGCATGATACACAAGCAGAACACCTGTTCACAGTTGACGTTGGCTGGATGAGAATGGGCCTCTTCTTCAACTCGTTTTTGTGTAAGACGTATGTGGAACGAGCTACCGGAATATAATCACGGCCTCTTCAGGACCCGCATTAAAAAATCTCTTCCTACAGCCTCTACCTTAACCCGCCTCACAACGCTGCCAAATCGGGTGGCGACATAGCTCCCCTGCCTTTACACTGTACAGACAGGGATGCTCTTGTGAGGTGCCACATAAATAAAATTAAATGATTGTTAGATGATAGGACATCAAAAATCTTGATGTGTAAGTGAACCAGAGGCAAACTGAGGAAGGAGTGGACTGACTGCATAAAAAAAGTGCAGGATGGAAAGGTTTAGACTGCTGACGAATAATAGTGATTTTTTTTTTACATTAACCCCACCCAGGAAATAATTTCCCTCAGGATCTACGTCATCTTTTGAGATGATGTGTGGACCATTTTTAAGAAAAGAAAGGAGAGAAGTTCTGGGAAGGTTAAAGGTATGAGGGTTGGGTAGGAATCTAGGGATTAGTGTGTTCAGGAGTGAGGGACATATGAATATACAACTGCCATATCGCCAAACGCAGCTAACCACTTGGGGCGACCTATGGCAGACGTGTTGGTTTTCCAATAAATGGTTCCCGGAGTGGCGGTACCCAAACGCACCTCCCAAAATGAAGGGTAGTTGGAGGAGAACAATGCCAAATTTTACAATGGGTTATGATTAGATTAATAAGTTGTTAGCGCCATAAATGTTATGGTTAGGTTATATATATATATATATATATATATATATATATATTTATTTTTTTATTTAGAAAAAAAGTTAATATTTACAAGAGATAAAAATATATTACATTTCATATCAGACATCACTTTTTTTGTTTACCCAATTTGTAGAGAAATATTCTCGGGTCAAACTGGGGAGCTAGTCTATGTGCTTATATATAATAATATGTTTAGTTACAAAAATGGAAAAATAATATTTTCAAAAATACTGTAAAATACTACAAAATATTGTACAATAAGAAAATTACATATAATTATAGAAACAGAATAACAACAAAAATCAACAAAAATATAAGCAACAGAATGTATCTGAAAATCATCGATAAAAGTATATATCCTGCTAAAGTGTTACAACAGTTTTTACAAACAAATTTAATGTCCATAATGTCATTAAATATAATAAATAATTAACCATAATGTCCACAAAACAATACTTAATAATAGTGTTTTTTGTGTCTTGGAAATTCGATTCACCTAATAAAGAACCCACAAAATGAATAATTTAATTTTTGATACTGGCAATAGTTCGAAGATATTATTGTCTATTAATAATATTTTTAAACAATCTTGTTGATGGTTTACATCTGTCAAACTCATTGGTGTGTTTATGGTCAAACTGATAAAAATATTATGTGCTCGGTGGCCGGTCCATCATAATAAATCGGAAAATGGCAATTTTCAGCTTATTCCAATTGGCTTCTGTCGTAGTCTTTGCATTATTTTTAGTCGGTTTTTTAAATATTTTACTTAGCGACAAAGAAAATGAGTGTGAAATGACGTACATGTTTGAATATCCACAATTTGTGGTAAGTTTTGATATCATCTTTATTAATAATCTTACTTTTGAACCGTAGTAATGTTTATATACTAATTATACATCAGTTTAATTACTTGACATTGAATTTGCTCATCAAAATAAAAGATATGCATCTCTTAAAATGTTGCGCATTTTTCTCACCCTCCAGAAAAGTGTTAAAATATATTTATTTATTGCATGTTTCTTTTATTTGTTTTAGAAAATTAAAGTTCCTGGGAATGAAAAAAATCCACAATATGGCCTGTACGCCTATAGTGAAGGACGATTCACAGAAAGAGCTAGGAAAATGAGGTATTTATGAATTATAAACCTATCCCTCTCTTTTACCTCCTGTATTATGTACACCTATATAAGCATGCAATAAAACCACTTGCTTTAGTCAGTATAAATATAAATTCGCTTTAATAAACAATGTTTTAGGTTCAGTGGAATTCCAGTATTATTTCTACCAGGGAATGTGGGAAGCTACAAGCAAGTTCGGTCAATGGCTTCTGTGGCTCTAAGAAAAGCCATTTCTTCTTCCAAACAAGGCTTCCATTTTGATTATTTCACAGGTATTTACTCATTAATGCTTTAATTATACTTCATAATATTATCTGTTGTGCTTCATATACTTTATAATATTATGTATTAGCTTTACGTCTACCAAGTCTGTATTACAATGTATTTGTGTACAACAGAGATTGGATTTGTTGTACAACTCGATGATGGTTACATTACATTATATACGTATAATACAGGCTTAAAATTAATATTATAATAATAGTTCAATTTAACAAAAAATCAAATATAAAAAAAAGATGAATGGGTAAATTATGTTGTTCTATTTGTATTTTTCTCTCAGTGGACTACAATGACGAGATATCGGCATTATTTGGAGGAATACTGGAAGGTCAGACGGAATTCGCCTCCAGTTGCCTCCAAGTCATTTTGAAGCTGTACGAGTCCAACTTCAGATTGCAGAGTCCTAAACCAACCACCGTCATAGTTATTGGACATTCTATGGTAAGTTCCATTTTCAAAATTTCTTAAAAAATTAATTCCCTTTCTCGGAAATATCAATTTTTACAAAACACATTTAATACTACTCAGAACCATTGTTGTATAATATAATCTCATAAAATAATGGTAAAAGAAACTTTGCATTAGTCCCATAAACATAACCAAATAAAATTTAAAAAGTTCTTTATACATAAGCATAATTTGAAAACGAAAACGTAGATTACCTTTTTTATATTAAAAGTTATTGTGTCAGGCCCTATTAAAGGTTGGCGATAATTAGCTTAGGAATTTCACCACAGTGCTCATCTTATGAATCTTCAAGCATATCTTACCTTAATATCTACCACTCTGATATCAAGATATCAGAGTGGAAGATACTCTCAGTATCGTCCTGGTGAAAGACTACCATTGTGCCGTGTTTGGTGACCAGATTTGAATAGCCATCTTTGATAACCTTCCTCTTTTCCCTATTTTCTTCTCCCCCCGCTCCCTCCAGCCTCACAACATACCTAAACAGGAGGATGCCATACTCCTACCGGCTCCGGCAGGTAGGACTCACTGTTTGGATTTATTTTATAATATGTGTTTCTTTTATTTGCTTTCAGGGAGGTGTGATAGCAAGAGCATTACTCAACTACTCACAGAACCGAAACATTGTCAACCTAATCATAACCCTGGCCTCTCCCCACAAGATGCCCGTTGTGAATCTGGACCACAACTTTGACAGATTCTACCAGCAGATAGACTCGCAGTGGTCTATGAAGAATATCAACACAACCGGCATCGCTCCGAGCTCCAAGACATGGAGTAACAAAGTGTTTATTACCATTGGAGGAGGGGCGAGGGACATATTGGTCCCTTCAGCTCTTACTTCGTCTCCTCACAGTGATATCAATGCGTTGGTAAGAAAGTTTCTTCTCATTTCTGTGTTTAACCTACAGTATGCCAAGATGAAAAAACAAAACTCGGGTTGCCGTGAGGGGTGACTCTGTTAACCCATCCATTTTATCATTTCAATGCCATTTATTTATAAACTTTCATTTCAAATTGTTCTTATGGCTCATATGTATTTGAAATTTTTTTAGGAGAGTCTAAAAACAGTTTTTTTGCCAGATTCTTGTTCATTTTATTACATATTTTAACCAATGGGATTTAATAATGATTTTTTTGGCATTAGTGAAACTTAATAAAATGTGTAAGAATAAAATATCCACTAATAAAATTGTAAGAATCTGGCCAATTATAAAAATCCTCCTCATTCATCAACGAACATGGCCTCCGGCCAACGGCTGGGGTTGTGCTGACTTACCGCGTGTGACGGGTGGCAGTGTACGATGTTACCTGGACCCCTCAAGCTTTGGTAACAGTGCGATGGTGGATGGCTCAGTCATGAGGCAATCACTGGCAACGGCAGAAACAACTGTGATGTGTTCCAGTGCGCAAGGAATGACGTCTATGTATTTGATTTTTTTTTAAATCTGCTTTAACCTTTCCTTATCTGTGGTGTGTATTTACTACACATTGCTTCTAATAACTTTAATAACTCTATAAATATAATTAATTCTGGGTTCAGATTTTAGGTATTCCTCCGTTATACATTTATGCACTGAATTAAAAAATAATATTTTACATAGTTTTCAAATTCAATTAAAAATCAGAGATTTTTGTCAAAAATCGGAAACAAATACACCAATACAATGAACCGTGTGATACTAATACGCGAAGAGTGCGCGAGGAAATGACACGCTATTGATGTCTCGCTTTAATTCACTATGCGGGAACATGAGACGTCCACACGTCTGCAGTTGTATTTTGACGACCGCACAGCTGTGTTTGTGCCAGCCGCCAGCCGCTAGCCAGTTGGCCGCGAACCGTCGTTAGATGTGGACCCCAAGCACGTTTCTTTAGCATCTGCCGATGTTTTTTTTCATGTTTTCAGCAAGTAAATTACAATTATTATCACTTTTTATATAAAATATAATAAACATAATCGATTAGCTATGAATATTCATATTTTTCCGATATTAAATCGCTTATTTTGAGATGTGTATTGATTACACAGCACCGGAGCGCTTGGATTTTTTTAGCACAGTAAGGGAAAGGTTAATATACTTATGTTGAGTTATCAGAAAACACGAGGTCTATGTTCTAAAGATGCATTCTGTCTGTTAAAAATAGAGGAATAAATCAATTGGATTGCTCGTTTCAGCACAAAGTCTAAACATTTTTTTTTCAAAAGGAGCTCTAGAACTGAGGTGTCTGCCAAGCTCGATAGAAGGGCTTAATTAAGCCCTTGCATACCTAATTTCTACTGATTTATAACAAGTTTCTCGTTAACTCTTTAACCTTCCAGCGGGCGCGCTGTCGTAAAATTTACGACAGACGCGCCTTATCGCTTCCCCCACTCTTTCCACTTAGTTGTAAGCATCGAGCTTCGAGCTATGCTAGAGTCAAATCAAATGTCAAACATTTACCGCAAGATAAAAATGTTTTTCTCAAAGTGAGTTACGGTAGGGCAATTGAACCGATGACAGAAGAAGAAAACATAAGCTTTCCAAAACTCGGTGTTTGTCGGTTATGTGCACTGGATAAGAAAAGAACCTCAGCATCAATGAAGTGTTGCCGTTGCCAGTCCTTTACATGTAAGAACCATTCTTCAGTTGAGGTGGTTTGTAACAATTGTAAGGATGGGAATATTGATTCTGACTAAATAGGTCGATAACAAATTTTGTTTTGAAATATTAAAATGTTTTAGTGTTGCTTCGTTTTTTTTAAGAAAGTCAATTTTTTTTTTTTAAGTACTGCCTTAAAAAAAAAAATTTGACTTTATCATTATATACTCCATATCATTCTTCATATCCTTAAAAAAAATCCCTAACATTTGTATAAAGAAAACACCACTTACATGGAGAAAACTTGATGACGTAAAATTTACGACAAGCGCCCGCTCAGGGGAAATTTCTCAACGCGCCCGCTGGAAGGTTAAGTTCAAAAAAATGTATGTTATTTTTTAAGATAATATCTATACATTTGTTATGCCGAAACGTTAATTATATGAAATTACCTCGATAGAAAAAAATCGCAAAGTAAGGTCCAAAAATTATTAAAAATATGTTTTATTCTGTTATTTAATATGTTATAGGCATGAAAAAATTCACAGTGTAACTTTAAATGCAACTAAAGCATTTGTCGAGGGTTTTTCGCTCTATTTCAAACGAGTCATGTTTTATTAAATGTTTTCACAATTTTTGCTTAATTATTATCGTTTGTTAATATTTGCGTGGTCCCTCTAATATTCGTATTTACATAATTCCCTTTCAAACCATCTTTGAATGTTTACTAAGGGGCCTTAATGTATAAAACCTTCTCCGACAATTTAAATGAAGCTAAACAGAAAAGCTAATTTTGATACACTTCCATTCTGAATATATTACGCAGAAACAATGGAAGGTTTAGAAATATTATTTGTATTAAAAATGTTCTTGTTATTTTTATTTCAGACCACGGCGATACCTGGAGTATGGCTCTCCACAGACCATCTCTGCATAGTGTGGTGCAAACAATTAGTTCTCGTTCTAAACAGATTTCTGTTTGCCATCGTCAATCCTGAAACCAGACAAATTACGGAGGCTACCTCAAAAATCATTAGTTTGGGAAAACATTTCCTGAAGGTGATTATATAATTTATCTTTTAATTTACACTACCTATTTATATTTCTTTTCATATTTTTTTAACCATTGTAAATGTATTTTTAAAGATAACACCTTTAGGTTTTTGTTAGTTTACATAGCCAGTTAAAAGAGATAAGCCATAACTTTTGTTGATTCTATGAGTCATTGAATGATTATCTTTTAATATGGTTACTGACTTGATTGATTTATAATCAAAACAATTTTTTTATGTTTTTAAAATATCTGACATTGAAAATGTCATTTATATTAATTAATTTCCGGCGGGAAGGGTAGTTCTACCTTTTATGCCGGTTATATTAGAATGGCTCTAAAGGCATTGCTGTCCGATTTTTCTGAATGAATATTGTATACCAATTTTTTTGTAAGGGTCCAAAATATAAATATATATGGGTATAAACAATGTTTATACAAGTCTCCCATTTTCTTATCTTCCTGTCTCTTGTTGTGTGGAAGAATATATAATCAAAAGTAAAGTATGCTAAACCCGTAGAATGGGTAATAAATTTATATCGACTTATAGTACTGGAGATGCAGAAATCATTATTTTTTTTGTAGTGAGATTTGAGAAAATGAAAAGCAATTTCTTTTTTTAATGTAAAAAATATGTTTTTTTTTACACTTAACTTACACTAAATGGCCCAACACTGACTTTAACTTCAGTTTTTAGAGTCGTATTACAAAAGTAGGCTTTAATTTCAGACATTACTTTTATAGTTGGGGTGTCGTGAACACACCTATAAAAAGTGTTATAAAGTTATGAAAAGTGATGAAACAAAAACTAGGTTAAATAGGTTACATAGGTAACTATTTAACCTAGTTTTTGTTTCATCACTTTTAATGACTTTATATCACTTTTTAAAGGTGTGTTGAATTGTCATTTTGAGGAGTTATCATAGAACCGGTGACTATCTATATAAAAAAGATTCATTCAAATATATGTATTATTTTAAAAGACACAACGGTTTAAAGCAAAATCCATTTTCTTGAATGGGACCCTATTTTCGCCTGCTTGAAGTTTGTTAATTTTGAATTAACGAAGATTGATATGAGACAACTTTTGATGTATCAAACAGTAATCTTGTATAACTGACTAGCAGTTATGGTTTCAATACATTTTTCAAAACCCTTTTTCTTATTGATCATTTGAATAATTGGGAGCCAGTTTAATATTTTGCTGCTTCAGACTGTCTCACGAATATATTTTGTGCTTTTTAGTTAATATTAATTTATTCTGAGATGGTTGGTTGACCTTATACATTTATTCTGCCTTTTGGATATTATCTCTACTGGGTTAGTTAAAGACAAAAATAAAAAATGTCACTTTATCAAGTATTGTAAAAGTATGTCGGCTTTAACAACAATATCTTTTTATTTATTTAAATTCCTTGTCTGATTTGTCTGTAGTCGGCCTTAGACCAACAATAATGAGAACTTACTAATTGTGTATATCTTACAGATTGGTCACAGCAGGAACATTTCCCGCTTTAATTATCCAGAAGAATTTGTACCTGAGGGTGTTTGGCATGAAGACCTCAGGAGATCGTATTCCTTTACCCATGAAAAGGGCGTTGAAAAGTAAGTCTCCAAGATTTGTCAATTTTGTTTTGTATTTTCCTGACCCAGCAATTATATACTTCATCTTTTTAACCAATGTAAATAAATTTGTCTAAATTAGCCAACCTTTAATCTCAAGATATAAGTTTACAACTTACATAATATTTACTGCTCCACGCACCGTAATGGATTTTGATGCACGCAATTGTTGCAATACAACTGTTGCCTGCAACTAATGTTGCTTGTGTGCATCTATAGGCTCACCTCGACTGTGCTAAACGCCTCACGGTGCCCGTCTGTCACAGAAAGCTTTGATGTATCACATAAAATCTAAAAAATACTATCTAACAGGGAGAGTTTATTAGAGGAACCTTTTTGTCATCCAAATAAATCCATCGTCCCACGGGTCGGTAAGCAATCGACATAAACCATATGAATCGCGAATCATCTACTAGAAACTAACCATTCATTTGATAAAACCTCTGGGACTACAATATTACATAAAAATGGAATTGGAATTAGGTTAAACAATTTAGAAGCCCTCGAAATAAAAAAAGCCGTCAATAATAAATCAAATATAATCAACAATCAAATCAATTTAACTAATAGTCCAATATTTAATTTATTCCGTTAACCTCTGATAAAACTGTTTCCTCCCTCCCCCCTCCCTTCCTACCCATCCTGTAATCAGTATACATCCTTTCTCGTTCTAGCACTAATAAGGTGTCTGCTCTTTTATTTCTATCTCTTTCACTTCTGTATTTTATTTCTATCTCTTTCACTCATTGTTTTATTTTCTTCTATATATATATGTGTCTGTATGAAAATAACTTTAGTTGATATAATAAGCCCTGATGAAGCTTGAGCTAAGCGAAACCTGGTTGGCTGTTAATATTAATTCAAAATAAAAGTGGTGTTTTACAAAGTGTATTTTTCATTTGATATAAACCATATGCTGTAAGACCCTGTGCAGATAAGTTCCACACTGAATTGCGCTGCCTTACCATAGTGAATTTAATTTTCTGCGCAGGGTCTTGCAGCATTCGGTTTATGTCATATTATAGCAATCGACATAGATTGCTTACCGACCCGTGGGACGACGGGTAAAGTTAATGTACGAAACATAATTCTTAAACAGTTCATAATTGTAATGTATTTTACTTGCTTTTTTTGTTTAAAGGCCACACTACTATATGGTACGCCTGATTGACCTGGTGGACTACGAGATGGCCACATTTGAAGTTGTTGATTTGGAAGACAATGATTGGCTCTTTGGTTGCCAGGCCAAATATGTGCACGGGAATTATAGAGTTTGGTGAGTTACTTTGTATCTTTACTACTTTCAATACTAACAAAAGTCTTTCTTTTAACCTTTACGTACCTCAAGGTAAAAATCACGTACAATACAAAGGGGGTATCTAGGGTCCCCCACGTAACACGGAGCGATTGTGTCTCTTAATATTCCTTTTGCCCTTTTAGTAACACTCGCATATTAGTTAATACCTACTGTTTTAACCCAGCATCGCCCATCTTCACCCAGCAGAGAATCATTAATTTGCGGCTTGTTTGCAGCTAGTATTTTTTGGGATTATTGAAAGGGGGGTGGAAGATTATTTTCGTCAGAATTTGATGAATGTTATTTAATATTTTAAAAAATAGTAATGGAATATAATGCAGATCTATTATAGTTTAATTCCTAATTACATATCAAATACGTCTATGATTATAACCAATTATAAATTCTCTTCTGTTCCTGTAAGTATTCTTTTTTAGCATCTCTTAAAACAATAAAGAAATAGTGTCGTCTAATGTTAATTTTTGCACAGCATGAATGGACGCCACCTGACGGCCCACGACTACTGGTCTCCCTCCAAAGTTGGCAAGAGGCGGATGGCGACACTCGACCTCAAGGGTCTTCGCCTTTCCTATCCTCACTGGTCACACATCCTTCTGAGAATCTCTCCAACACGCAAAAAGGTATAAATACATGCTTTTGTTTTTTATTGATGTGAGCTGATATTCCGTCCTTAGCTCATCATTGCTATCCTATCCTAGAATCACCGTTATAATATCTGTTGTAAAATGGCCTCCGGTGATTTTCAGGAATAACTTCTATAAAACTTGTTTGAATGTAGTAAACGCTGAATTTATTTTCACAGCATAAAATAAAAATGAATTACAACTTGGCTGAAACTGGCTTTAAATCGATCCCAAACTATGGACTAACATGTTTTTACTTTAAGAATGCTTGCAACGGGAGAGAAGGAATTAACGATTTACAATATTTTTATAAACAACATTTTGATGTTTTTTGTATACATAAATATAAAAAAAAAATTTGCTCATGGTGCTGACCTCTATTGTCAATAATGAAAAATTAACAACTCGAGTATATTCTTATTTTTTTAAATGTCATTGAGTTTTGCACAGTATTACGCACTCACAATAAATGATCTTAACTTTCAAGTGGTATGTAGGCAAGTTGATGTTAATTTTGGCCACCTTCAGAGTGGAGTGAAATTGGTATGAGACAAAAACAGTTGCAATTTTCTAGGTTTGCAAAAATAAAAAGTTTTTCTTCAACTTATAGGTCCAAATGAGTATCGACGTGCACAGAAAATCATCACGCGCAATCCAATACACTGTGCCCGGAATGTACAACCCCTCCCGGCGCACTATAATCGAGCAGACCGAAGCTAACGCCCTGCGATACAACATTAGCCTGCAGGGCCTGGATATGCTGTACCAGGCGTATCACCTGCATGTGGAGCCCACGGGCCCCTGCCAAGGGGAGTTGACACATCACGCCACTGCAAAGTTGGCCATTCCTTGGGCCGATGGACACCAAGTGTATCATTATTTTACGTATGTTAAATTTGTATTTATTCTATAGTTAAAAAGGAAAACATTCCCGGGATAATAAGTTACGAATAACCTGACGATATTTGAGAAACTTCTATTACCATCATTGTAAGTGGAAAAAGTTGCTTAATGAAATTACGACGCCCTGGTGGGAACCCAACACATTTTTCCAATCAACTAGTAACCGGTGTTGATGTTTCATTAGTTTTCTGGAAGATCTATATTATTTAATCTTCCAAAAAGGTTATTTTGATGTTTTTTTAAAAAATTGAAATACACTTACCTATTACTATTTTAAAGTCGGATGGGAGCATCTACCACAATGGACCAGTTATTCTTAAATTATCTCTGCACTTAAGAGTAAACTTAATGTGTAATGTATGAAGGTATAATTGAAAGGCACATCAGCTTGCAAAGGAGTTTATTCTAGAACTGGCGGTACAATATGTTATTGCCCACACAGTGGGTAGGACGCCTCGTTGCCACACTACGTTACTATGTTAATCTATCCATAGATGGCGTTAATTTAATTATTTTATTAAAATACACTTTTTAATAGTATCGATGATTCAATCCAATATTGTATTTGTAGGCCTTTCTTGAAAGAATTGACTTTTTATACGGTCAATACTATATATTCATATTGCGTATGTATGGGGGTGCAAACAAATAATTTGTCTTAATGTAAAGCATAGCTTGAAAATGTGTTTTTTAATAAAATAATTAAATTTCGCCATCTATAAATGCGTAGATTATAACGTACATTACGTTTAACCTTAACAAAAAAATCTTGTGAACAATCATTCCAATATCACAACAATTAAATTCATATTGAACACTCCTGAAGTGAAGAAAAAGATTCAACTGGAAATAGGAGTCATATGAAACGTCTTCCCCGCCTTCCATTTCCCTATCTCCTTTCCCCTAGCATAGTCCCACTGTCTCCAGGCAGTTAGGGCTCTTGTGCAGTATTCACAAAGATGTGATGAAGAATTTGATTTAATTTTATCCCATGTCCTTCTCGTATACAATTGTGATAATTTGTGGTTTCTCTTTTTCTACAAAACAACGCTTTTAAGGTGTTTATATTGTTTTCCGTATTGTGGTATTGTATCAGATACAAATGAAAAAGACAGCATTATTTAAACTGATCGATTCAGTATGTTACACATGTCTTTAACTCTGTGCATGCCATAGTTAATGGAACTAAGGAATTGTTTTAGTTGAAGTCAATGTTTACTTTTTTTTTCTTTCAGACATATCCAAAAATCTCCAATGCGCATTAGATTGCTGAAAGGAAATCCCATTATGAGGAACAACACTCGATTTGCTAGTGTTGAATTGAATCTCGATCCACAGTGTACCTACTCTGTCAGGTGAGTTTATCATTTATTTCAAATTCACCTACAAAATTTATGATTACAGGTTTTTTTAATATAATGTTTTAAATTTTCAAAGAATCTACACATTATAATATATTTACAGTTATTTATTCAATATAAAATTTCCTTGGAAAAATATGAAATATGTAACACCTTTGACCAAAACAGGGTCGATGTATGTTGTTTTAAGAATTTATGGTGTAGAGCAGTGATGATCAACCTTTTTAAACGGAGGGCCAATTTATCCATTTTCAACCTGTTCAAGGGCCGCAGGGGGTGGGGTACATACAGCATGACATGGTTAACTTCTCAGTCGGTGGAGTTGCAAACGTATTAAGACAAAATGTTAAAGTAGAGCCCTTGAGGTGATTTTGCACAAAAACGGCGCTATACAAATATTATTATTATTATTATCATTAGAACCGGCAGACAAGCAGCCGTGTGGCAGCTTTGCTGGACTATGTCTTTTTTCAACATAACCTGTAAATAACTAACATATATTATCTATTTAAATAAAAAATCTAAATTTTAAATCTCCAAAAGTTTTTCGACGATCGCTTTGAAATTTTGGCACAACATTGCATTCGAATATGCGTGTGTTTTTTTCCATATACTTACATTATTTATTTATTAATTTTATTTTAGTAATTTGTACATTTAAGGTTACAAATGATTAATTAATTGTTACATGCATATATGCTATATTTTCTCCTGCTTGATGTGGTTCGTACACAACATCTTGAACCTTCCAATTGGTGCAGTCTTAAGTTTTCAGGCAGCTCATTATAGTGCTATTCTGAGAATTCTCCTTGTCCTTTTTTGGTAGCCTGATTTCATTGCACGTCCTTGTTTTATGTTTGAGATAGATGTCACATGTGACAGGTAAAAACAAGCTTTTTTTGGAAAACAGTGTCATTTGTTGGATGTAAAAGCTACATGCGCTATTGTTTCTCTATCTGGACAGACAGAATGACCCACAGCAACGCGTGGCGGGGTACAGCTAGTTATTGAATAGTAAAAAATAAATAAAAATTATATTTTTCAAACCATAACTTTTTAATAAAATATTCATAGAACGCAAAAACAAAGTGCTGAAATTTTTTAACTGCAAAGCCAAAAATTAGGTAAATGCCGTCGATTTTTTTCATTCTAATATTTTAAAGAACACATAAAAAATACTTGTTTTGGGTGGCTGATTCAAAACACACAAACAATACTTTGTTGCGAAACCCTTATGCATTTAAAATACAGATTTTGAAAATGGTATGTATTTGATCATAGCAGCCAGTAATCTGAATGATTGCTATTAACCCTTTCGGACCATATGAGTCGTATAGTTCCTATCTACGATAAGTCCACTTTCGTGAAATGTTGGCAAATTGATATTTTTTAATTACAAGGTTTTTTTTTTAAAAAACTAGAGAATTATTTATTAGGTGGGCTTTGTTGTCAAACTACGGATGTAAATAATAAGATAAAACCATGAATTTCTTAATAGTTTAGGAGTAATTACGTAAATAATGATGGACTTATCGGCATTTGAAATTAACTGTCAAATTAATCGTATATAGGAACTCACCAGCCTGTGACTTATCGGTGTTTGTTTCTCAATCCGTTGACATGTGAATGATAAGTATAGGGCCAACAAAAAATTTGATTTAAAGGAAACGAAAATATTTAATAATTTATTTTTTTTTAATAAAAGTTATAAGAAAAGTGCATAGAATAAAAATAAAATAAAATACAAATGTACTTACGTAATTTTTTTTTCGATTTTTTTTTTTTTTCATAAGTTTTTTTACAAAAAAATACGATGGATTAGAATATGTGTTTACAAAAAGAAAACCTAAAAATATTTTTTTATTGTTTTCCTAAAAAAATAAACAAAATATTTTTTGTACCTAAACAAAAGTAAACAATCATTGCAATATTTAAGAATTAAACAAAACCAATTTATAGAACGAAACATAATATTATTATAAAAAAAGTAAATGCAGATATTTTATGATTCCAATTTTTCTGTATTTATCACAAAATATTCAAAAACTATTGTGCTAATCAACTAAATTATAGAACAAATACAACAATATTATAAAAAAGGAAATGCAAATACAGTGAAACTCTCTTAAGAAGTTTTCCAAGGGACCGGGGAAAAAAAACTTCTTAAGTGGGAAAACTTCTTAAGTGGGATTCAATTTTAGCCATTTAATAACTCGAGTCCGGGGCATACGTCATTCCTATGTCTACCTACGTTAAATTGTATTGAAAACAAGCTCATATGATCCAAGCGGTCATAATAACTCAAAAAACAGTGGAAAAGCGGTGGGTCGGCGGTTGAGATAGGACAGTCAGTGGAAAATAGCGTTGGTCAGAGAGTTCAGTAGGTAAAAAATCGAAAAAGCGTAGGTCAGCGGGTGAAGAAATGGAGCGTTGGTGGTAAGGTGTAGATGGTGAAACGTTAAAATCGAGACTAAACATTACAAATCAAAACAAAACCATCCCATGGACAAAGTAAACACAATTTTAAAACTGTTAAAGTACATCCCTCGAAAAAGCCACTCGAATTCGGATAGTAAAAGTTGCAGCATTCCAAAAGGTTCATACTGTTGATCTTATTTTAAATTGGTGTAAAGGCAATGGATTATACATATTTACTTGTTAGTGATTACTCACTCTTAACTTGACAGTTGAAGACAGAGCTGTGGATATACGCCGTCTCTTTTTTACGCTTTCGTTTACTATATGAATTGAGGGAGAAAGAAAGACTTGTTGTGGTTAATTTTACCAAGCGGTTTGATAAAAGGACACCGCAAGTAATTTTGTTAACCGCAAACTAATGATAGCGGGTTCTTTGCCTCAGAACCGTTTGTGTACTGCAACCCTGCCATGGCACTGCACAGAAAAATCTCACAAAGTCTACGCGGCAAACTGCTTATTAGTTGGCGGACTTTAACTTTTTTGCACGCTTGCTGCTTGCTCCAATGGCATTTGAGATTTGAGAGACTATTGTTATGATGTATTTTCGCCAGGCACAGTCGACTATCGTATATTTTTAAAGATATTTTAATCCTTTTCTAGAAATTTCTTATGAAAATAATATGCGCAGCTCAATATTATGTCCTACCTTTAGGTTCATTTATGGTCCTACCTAACTAGCAGACATCGAATAGCTACGATTTCGCACATAAATAAATGGCTTGATGCTTGAATCAGAAAGTTATATCATACGAGCTGTTTGACGCTGGAATTATAATCTGTGAACGCATCCAAAAACTACAAAAATCATTTGCGAAGTTTCGTTTCAATCTACATTTTAAATTTATGCATATGTATTTCCTAACCTTCAAACTTAATTTACGACAAATGTCAGATGAAACATGATGCACGGCAATTTTTGATGTTTGAATGAAAAAAACGTAATTATAATGCATATTTTACCATCTCCCCCGCCATATAATCATGTTGTTATGTATTTAAAGGTGAAATATTCCGTATTAACCGTGATCCGATAGATTATCAAAAGTTTTTCGTGTTTTACAAATTCGATGGAATAAAAATTTTATACAATAATATTACGAAACATCTCTATGTTCATTATCAAAGGGAAGATTATTGAAGGAGGCGTCAAATGTATGCAAATGTAGATCTAGCCCACGTTGTCATTAAGGTTGAGTTTAATATAATCTTTCATGTTATTTCGGCCTTAAAGACGCTTGCATATTTGTTACATAATTCCGCATTGTTTATTCGTTCCATTGCTATTTTACCTAGTTAGGGGATTAGGAGACGGGGTATTTGGTTTATTTATTGGATGTTTATTGGTTACGGCAGGTTACGGCTTACGGCCCGGCGGCCGACAAAGGGTTTTATGGTCTCAGGTACTAGGTATGGGTTTCAGTCAACGTCTTTCAATTTATGACTTGGAAAAAGGTTCATTTTAGATATTTTGCGACACAATATTTCGTTTGTGTTGATTTTACCGCCGGATTTCTAAAACCTCTTAAGCGGGAAGCAGTTTTAGCTCTAAAACTTCTTATGTGGGAAAAAATCGTGTTTTTTGTATGGAATTTTCAAGGGACCAAAAATCAAAACTTCTTAAGCGTGAAAACTTCTTAAGTGGGAACTTCTTAAGCGAGTTTTACTGTATTTTGTGATTACAATTTTTCTGTATTTATCACAATAAATTCAAAAGCTATTGTGCGAATAAACTAAATTATAGAACAATATATATTATTAAAATGATTAAAGAAATGTAGCAATTTTTTTATGATGATAATTTTTTTTTTTCTATTCATCTCGATAAATTCAAAAACAGATATTTTTTACACAAAAATCGAGGATTTTCAATTATTAATTCTTAATAAAAACTCGTGGTTTTAAACAAAACAAGTGTATTATTTTTATTAAAAAAACTTTGGTTAATTTGCCAATAATATTATGTACCTTACTTATTACAAGAAATAAACAAATAAAATATTTTTTTTGTTAATTTGTTAATAGTATTGTGTACCTTACTTATTATTAGAAATAATAATAAAAACTGTAGTAAAAATACTTGAAAACAATAAATACAAACTTTAAAATTATTTAGTTAAATTACTTAGCTTTAGTTGATATTTAGCCCTGATGAAGCTTGGGACAAGCGAAACCCGGTTGGCTATCGTTATTGATTCAAAAATAAAGTGGTGTCTTACTAAGTGTATGTTTTTTCATTCAATATGTCACACCCCAAAGTATTTGCTTCCTTCGAAAATATTTAAAATTATTAAAAACAACTGAGCGAAGTTTTGGGATCACCCAGTAATGACTCTCAATGAATGATTCCACTCAAAATAGGAGATTTTTAAGGACCTATTACGGCTATCCACGTGTTTTTTCCAAGATTCCTTGATGATAACTCGCTTTCTAGATGTATTACCCGCCACTTGAACAACATTTGTGGTTAGATCGGACATTATTTAGCTGTAAAAACGTATAAAAAGGCAGACACTTTTACAAAACACCACTTCAACAACTGCTTCAGCGGCCATGTTAGAATTTGAAAAATGCTTCCCCCCCATTGGCTGCCTGGATGAAATCTTTCTCGCTCATTGGCTGCCTGCACGAGCGGTGGACTTATCGGCTTTTGGAACATACTGCTCCGTGGATTTATCGTTGTTTGGAACTCATTGCGATTTTTAAATCCACTTTTCGTAGGATTTTACGGCCGTTTTGAACTCATTGATATTTGATTAGTGTGCTAAAGAGCCGCTAGAGTAAAACTGCATCATTAGTTCATTTTTGGAAAATAGTGGACTTATCGTAGATAGGAACTATACGATATGTAATATTTGTAAATACATAGATTTAAGAATTTTTTCCTCCCTATCTAGAGCGAATTGGCGGTTTTAATTTTTGAATTGCTGGTGCAACTGGCTTTATGCGCTATTTTTAAAATTGGATTGTAGTAATAGGCTAATAGTTTAGGCGGCAGCCATTTTTATATTTTTAAATGTGATTTTTGTTTTCAATCTCGAACAAATTTTTTGAAAATGTGAGCTTAGAAAGTTTTTTTATTTTTACGCTTTGCTATGGCTCAGTCTGTCTGTACAGACAGAGAAATAATAGCGCGTGAAATGCGCCTTTTGAGACCGAATGTTATTTCAAGTAAAATATGCAATAACTTCTAAAGTATGAAAATAAGTTTATTGGGTACGTGCTGATATACCCTGTAAATATTCAAATGCTATTGCTTTCGGGTAGGTTTTCCATTAGTGGCGCTTCTGTATTGTAAGTTGTTAGGTGTTTTCGTCTATGGCTAGTAGCTACTACTAAGTGATACTAAGTACCAGATATTAACATTTTCATAATTTATTTCCAGCATCGTTGCAGCCCCGTACGACGTACTGGGTCAGCTGAGCCGCCACTATGCTACGTCACTGCCAGCCTATGTGGCGGCCATCGTGCTGTTGGTCCTGCGCCACTGGGCAGCCATCATGGCAACTGGAGCACCCGATCAGGGCTGGACCAGCGGGGCCGCCTTCCACGCTGCCCTGTGCGGGGAGAATGTGCGCCCGTATTACATTGTGCTGTCCGCTAGGCTAGCCACCATGTTCTTTGTGTAAGATTTTTTTTTTGTATTGAAAAATCAGAAACGTAACTTATTTGGTGAATTTTCATTATAAACTCTAATTCTTCACTTGTATTATATTGACTGTTTTTTGATTACTAAGTTCTTGACCTGTATAAACCCTGAAATTTTAATGGTATTTGCTGATTTGTAATTCAAAAATCTGAAAAAGTCTTTCAAATCCTCTCAAAGATGAAGAAAAAATACATTGCAAAATATAGAGGTTCTAGGGGTAAAATCAACATATCTGCTTCCAGATCTGTCCCTTTCCTAGCGAAGCTTTCCCCCGTGGTAAAAGTGGGTGCGGCGGCCTCCCAGAACTTCCTGCTGCTGCCGCTGATCCTGTACGTGGTGGCCCTGGGGCTGCTGAACATCCTGGGAGCTCTCTGCTGGGCCCTCCTCGCTTTTTCTGGGCAGCTGGCGCACAAGATACTGCTCAGGTTGGCTGGCGTTCTTACCTCAATGCATGACTGTTTGCGATTTGCTCATGATAGCCTCTTAACCTAACCTAACTCAATAGCGTTCCCCTTTTTTTTTTGTTCCATTTGGCCTATTTCCACATACGCTTCATCTGTTAAGGTTAGGCTACGTTAAGGGGGGTATGCATATTGCACAATGTGACCGAGATCATATCGATATAGCTGTGCAAAACTTGCAGTTTTATTTTCATTTCCTTTAAAACTAGAGGCCTTTGGGGAATCTAGGGGGAGTGGAGAGAAGAGCAGGGGTAATTTTGTGGACTCTTCCTTCTTGGGGAACCAAGGGGAATGTGGAGAGCTGAGACCACCTTGGTGGAATCTCTCACGGGACCTGGAAACAAACTCAAAGGAATGAAGTGAAATGGGAGATTACACAATGGGCTCATGGCCTGAGTGATTACCGTCTCTGCTTTAATAAATAATAAGTACCCCATCTGGTTGCGCCAATACGCAATAGACATTAATTTATACATACATCTCATGCACACATACACACATACCTGCGACCACTGTACTGAGATAGTATTGTTGTCCTTTGTTCCTACCTTCCTTTCCATTCCTGCTAATTTATGTGCCCTTTGGTAATCTGTCAGTATGTTGCAATAACCCGAACCGCTCACAATAACCGCATCCGCGCGAGATCTGATCTCCCTTACCTCTAAGACATTATAATTCGTGACAATATTGCGCCTCTTCAATGGCCTATTGGCATAATAGTCAACGTATATCCCGGTTTGGACCGAGTGACCCGTGTTGCTGATGTCAAAACGAACACCGGCATATACCGCAGAGCAGTAGTAAAACTCTGCCCTTTACCGTCGCAATAATAGTCTTTGGCAACTTGGTCATCAGATGGTACATCTATGGCCCTCTTTTTTATTTTCTACATTATTCTATTTGATTTAGTTTAAATTTACCGCTGATTAATTTATTAATAAATTAGTACAATAGCATCACATATTAACATTTTTCTGACCTTTTTACAAATTAATATTAATTTTACCGCGTGTTACTACAATTTTGTTCGTTTTAACGTTAAAGCGTACTGACCCTTTTTATGGTTTATGGAAGTGGATTCTTTCATCCCCTTCCAGGCGGGGGGCATGGTTGCGCCAATACGCAATAGACATTAATTTATACATACATCTCATGCACACATACACACATACCTGCGACCACTGTACTGAGATAGTATTGTTGTCCTTTGTTCCTACCTTCCTTTCCATTCCTGCTAATTTATGTGCCCTTTGGTAATCTGTCAGTATGTTGCAATAACCCGAACCGCTCACAATAACCGCATCCGCGCGAGATCTGATCTCCCTTACCTCTAAGACATTATAATTCGCGCCGATATCGTGCAAGCCGCTCCGTGTTAAGTGACATTCTTGTGAGGAGAAAAGACGGGAAGAAACGAGTGCCCTTTCCTAATGGTGAGTCCTTCCTTTATCCCTACAACAAATATTGTCCTATGTGCAGTGGTCATTACTCAATCATTCAAGGTCCTTCGACAATCATTTCTTACACTAACATAAAAAACAACTTCATGACTTCTTACACACCATAGTTGGCCCTAACGAGCCTGATATTGAACCGTAATTTCCGTATAATTTCGGTAATAAACCATAAGAGTGTTATTGCGTTTTACATACCCGCGTAATCAATTAATAACTACCCGCATTTTATTTCTGGATATTCCTATCCGATATTACTGGATGGTTTAAATGGAAATAACATATTTACCCGCAAATAGAATAGATTTAATATATGCCAATACCGCTATTTGATATCTATTTCTAATAATAATACCGATATTGTTATATCAACCGCATTTAAAATTAACCGCATTTCATTATTAATAATTTGGTTACTGTAATACATCCAAGTATTGGATGTATTATACATAAAAATAATAATACTTTAATAAGACGTAAAGTGATAAATTTGGTCTACCCGCATTATCTATACTTAACCCTTCACGGCACCCGTACTGAGTTAACCCTACGGGCATAAAAGTTAATTTATTGAATAAAAATTTAATATTAATCAATTTATTTTATATAAATAATATTATTATAATATTTTTTACCGCATTCAATAATAAAATAACCAGAATCAGAAATGGCTACAAGCGCGTCCGGGTCGTCACGGGACGAAAGACTCTTGAAACGTTTAAATGCAAAATTGGCTGCTAATTTTGTATGTTTACAATCAGTCTTCGACAAGATGAAGAAGGCTTCTGATAGTGTTAACAATCGGCAATCTTTTTTATCAGGCGCAAGTACATTAGAAAGAATTCGGTCCGAATTTATAACGCTTCTAGATGAAAAGGTTAATTGTGAACTGGAATTGAACCCAGAAGCAGTCGCTGAATATTCTCAATTAAATGCTTTTGAGGAAATTTTCGGCATTATTAAATATACCGAAGCGAACATGCTGGCCAATCCGGTTGAAAAACCTCGCCGTCAAATTAAATTACCGCCTTTAGAAATAGCGTGCTTTGACGGAAAATTAGAAAATTGGCCTCTTTTCTATGAGACTTATATCTCGGTTATCCATTTAAATAATTCATTGGATAATTCAGAAAAGATGCAGTATCTGATGTCCAAGTTGACAGGAAAAGCATGAAATATTTGCAAAACTATCACACCTACCGGTACAAATTACCAAGTGATATGGGACGCATTGTGCACCAAATATAACGATCCACGCGTTCTCGCTGAGTCATACTTTGATCGATTGCTGAAAATACCTGCAGTTACTTCGGTTACGCCCGCTTCTCTAGAAAAATTTGCAGATACATACGCGACTAACATTACCGAACTGAAACAGTTACGAATCAAGGATCTCGCAGAATTTATATTTCTACAACTGGGCCTTAAACGTCTTGACATAGAGACAGTGAAGGCTTTCGAATCGTCTATTCGGAATGATGAAAGTTTCCCGTCCAGCTCTGAACTAATTGATTTTGTGAGAGGACAGCAACGAATTCTTAATCGCGCGCAAATCGCACAACCTACGTCGAGCCGTCTTGGCTCAAATAATAATAATTCCGCAAAGACATTTATTAATGTCGAAAAAGGCGACAATCACTCTGTCGAAATTTGTTTTTGTTGTCAAAGGGGATTGCACCCTTTGTATCAATGCTCTAAATTTAATGGTTTAGAACCACGCGAACGATTTAATTTAATCAAGTCATCGAATATACGAGTTTGCGTGAACTGCCTCAGTCTAGGCACGGCACAAAAGCGTGCAAATCAAAGAGTACGTGCAAATCATGCACTCTCAACCACCATAGTTTGTTGCATTTCAAACAAACTGATCAGCGAAAACCACAACGAGACCAAATACCGTCTCCCGCGTCGCCAGCAGACGTCGATAATGACGATTCAAATTCTGCAAGCCCGGTATCACTGTGCGTGACAAATTCATTTACTAGAGCAAATACTACTGCACTCTTAGGAACTGCCGTTTGCACTACCCGAGATGCTAAGGGCCAGGTGCAGACAATACGTGCTCTGATAGATAGCGGCTCCCAAAGGGATATTATTACGCGTAAATGCTGTTTACGTTTGAATCTCACGGTGCGATCATCGCAAGGCACGTACGTCACGGGAATAGGCGACTCAAGAAATTTGACAAAGGGCATGACTTGTCTAAAATTATACTCCCGCTACGACGACACTCACTCGTATATGATTGAACCTTATGTAGTAGAAACTATAACTAGTGAGTTGCCTACTGTTAACGTCAACCGCGCCTCGTTGTCGTATCTTGACAATTTGCCCTTAGCAGATAATACTTTCTGCACGCCCGGTGAAATTGATATTATATTGGGATGTGACATGTTTGCTCGCATTTTTAAAGCAAACAAAATATCAGGTTATCCCGGCCAGCCAATTGCTATCGAAACTACTTTGGGCTATCTCATCCTAGGCACTGCTCCAACGATGACTGAAACCCCAAGTATAAACGCCACACCATCATTTTGTACGTTCGCGAAAAATGATGACTTTTGCCTTTCGCGCTTCTTTGAATTGGAAGACATTCCAGACGAGAAGTTTTCAACGCCTGATGAACAGGAATGTGAAGACATTTTTAAACTCACCACTTCCTGTGACACGACAGGTCGTTACATTGTTGCGTTGCCGTTTCGCAACAGTCCTTCTATCCTCGGTGAATCGTTACCAGCCGCTGAGCGCCGGTTCCGATCTCTCGAACGCCGATTAATAGCTCAACCCGCTATAAAATTAGAGTACGACAAAATATTGCGCGAATACCTACAGAAAGGGTACATTTCGCCTGTCGATAATTCTGACTTACCCCATTACGTCATTCCGCATCATATTGTGGTTCGGGAGGACAAATTAACTACCAAAATCCGCATGGTTCTGGACGCGAGCATGAAATCCGATTCGGGCTACTCGCTCAACGACATTCTACATACCGGTAAGAATTTACAAGGTGATTTGTTTCGGATTATACTTAAGTTCCGATTGTTTGCAGTAGCTATAACCGCCGACATGAAACAAATGTATCTTCAAATTGTAGTGCAAGAAGAATGCCGTCGTTATCAGCGAATACTTTATAGATTTAACAATAGCGACCCTTTACAATTGTTCGAATTTAATCGCGTCACATTCGGCATGTCTTGCAGCCCATTTTTGGCAATGCGTACACTGCGCCAACTCGCGTCGCATGAACGACCTCGTTTTCCACTTGCTGCAAACTTGGTGGAAAATGGCTCTTTCCATATGGACGATTTCGTCACCAGTTGTTCGTCGGTCGAGGAAGCTTCCGAGTTATCGACGGAATTAATTCAGCTGTTCGCTGCTGGAGGATTTGACCTTGTAAAGTTCTCTAGCAATGCTCCTAATCTTTTGTCCACGATTCCTTCAGCTCGTCGTGTTAAGGAACATGTGGAATTTAATCCTGATGAAAACCTAAAAATACTAGGGCTTCATTGGATACCCGCTTCAGATAATTTCGTTTTTGTTGTACACTCCAACGAAAGAACTTGTACTAAACGAAACATTCTCTCGACGATTGCTCGTCTTTGGGATTTGATGGGTTTCGTTGCACCAGTTGTATTATTAGCCAAGCTTATAATTAAGTCTCTTTGGGAATACAAGCTTGATTGGGACGATACTCCTCCTGGAACTGTTGTCACGCTTTGGCGACAGTTTGAAAAAGAATTGCCATTACTGCAATCTATTAAAATTCCTCATTTCGTAGGAATCGAACACCAATGTGTACTAACCCTTATCGGGTTTTCAGACGCAAGTGAACGCGCATACGGAGGTGTTATTTACTTACATGTTTACTGTCCGAATACTGATAAAACCACAATTAGTTTATTATGTGCCAAATCCAAAGTCGCTCCTGCTAAGACGATTTCACTTGCGCGATTAGAACTATGTGGAGCACTAATACTTGCGCGATTAATGCATACGGTCAGTAATACCTACGCATCAAATTCAAGAGCTCATACGACCTTAGCTTTTTGCGACAGCACGGTTGTTCTAGCGTGGATAAATTCACCGCCTTCGAAATGGCAGACCTTCGTTGCCAATCGTGTGTCACAAATACAAAAACACCTGGGGGCTGAATGCTTCTATCATATAAAAGGGAAAGACAATCCCGCCGACTGCCTGTCGAGTGGTCTTACCCCCGCTCAACTCATAGACCATCCGTTATGGTTTAATGTTAATCTGGTCCGGAAGCGCGTGCACCGGTGCAATACGTGCTTCAAGGTTAAGCCTAAACCACAATTCCCAATAATGGGAGATTTACCCGCTTGTCGCGTCCGCGAAGCCAAGGCTTTTCTACACACAGGTGTTGACTACGCTGGCCCGCTTCAAATAATCCCTTATAGACGTCGGGGGGTCCGAAGTCAAAAGGCATACATTTGCATATTTATCTGCCTAGTGACCCGTGCGGTTCATATCGAACTCGCTTCAGATTTTTCCACCGAAGTCTTTCTCAACGCTTTCAAGCGTTTTTTATCTAGACGTGGTCCTGTGAGTGTAATGTACTCCGATAATGGAACGAACTTCTCGGGAGCTAAGTCTCATTTAAACTCTTTATTCGATCTAATAGAGTCTCGTAATTATAAGAAGGAACTCTCAAATAATCTACGGGAAAACCGCATCGAATGGAAAATGAATCCTCCTCAAGCTCCACACTTTGGTGGAATCTGGGAAAGTAACATTAAATGCCTGAAGAGTTATTTAAATAAAATCGTAGGCACCTCTCTACTGACTTACGAAGAGATGCAGACAGTGCTTTCTCAGATTGAAGCAATTTTAAACTCACGTCCGCTGTCGGTACTTAGTGTCACCGATGTTTCAGCTCCGTTACCTTTAACACCCGCGCATTTTTTAACACTTACGCCGTTAAAATCTCTACCCGCCGCTGACTTGTCCAACGAGTCCGTAAACTTACTGCAAAGGAAGCATCTCGTCGATCATCTCGTCCAGACTTTCTGGAACCGCTGGCGTATGGAATATTTAAATACTTTACAATCGCGGCAGAAATGGAACATGAGTTCAAACCCGGTAACGGCAGGCACAATTGTAATGATCAAGTGTGACAATATTGCGCCTCTTCAATGGCCTATTGGCATAATAGTCAACGTATATCCCGGTTTGGACCGAGTGACCCGTGTTGCTGATGTCAAAACGAACACCGGCATATACCGCAGAGCAGTAGTAAAACTCTGCCCTTTACCGTCGCAATAATAGTCTTTGGCAACTTGGTCATCAGATGGTACATCTATGGCCCTCTTTTTTATTTTCTACATTATTCTATTTGATTTAGTTTAAATTTACCGCTGATTAATTTATTAATAAATTAGTACAATAGCATCACATATTAACATTTTTCTGACCTTTTTACAAATTAATATTAATTTTACCGCGTGTTACTACAATTTTGTTCGTTTTAACGTTAAAGCGTACTGACCCTTTTTATGGTTTATGGAAGTGGATTCTTTCATCCCCTTCCAGGCGGGGGGCATGGTTGCGCCAATACGCAATAGACATTAATTTATACATACATCTCATGCACACATACACACATACCTGCGACCACTGTACTGAGATAGTATTGTTGTCCTTTGTTCCTACCTTCCTTTCCATTCCTGCTAATTTATGTGCCCTTTGGTAATCTGTCAGTATGTTGCAATAACCCGAACCGCTCACAATAACCGCATCCGCGCGAGATCTGATCTCCCTTACCTCTAAGACATTATAATTCGCGCCGATATCGTGCAAGCCGCTCCGTGTTAAGTGACATTCTTGTGAGGAGAAAAGACGGGAAGAAACGAGTGCCCTTTCCTAATGGTGAGTCCTTCCTTTATCCCTACAACAAATATTGTCCTATGTGCAGTGGTCATTACTCAATCATTCAAGGTCCTTCGACAATCATTTCTTACACTAACATAAAAAACAACTTCATAATTTCTTACACACCACTATCTTATCTCTACTGAACCACGTCTGTCCCTTCTGCATTTCCAATATACGTATTATTCATACCCATGTACATACATAGAAGACAAAAATTCAATTTATGGCAAATTCATTAAGGTTTACTTTATATGTTTATCTGTTCAGGCTGATAGCAGTGGGCAGAAGTGGCGGAGGCCTGCGGGTGTGGGACTGGGCAGCGAGCGCCTTCAGAAAGGCTCCCGGGGCCGGTGGGGCCCTGCTAGTAGCCTTGGCCACCGCCTCGTGCGGGGCCGTGGCCATGGCAGCCGGTGCAGCCTTCTACTTTTTCCTGGTAAAAACAAAGAATCATAATTATTTGACTAATATTCAGATCAGTTGGAATGGCAGTCTTACTCATCGGAAACTGAGTTTGCTTTGCCGTGTCGACATCCAATTATGCTGATAAATATATTCATAGATTTAACATTTTATGTGCTATATTATTTCAATGCACTATTTTAGTTTTACAACCTTGCTAACTGATAGGTCTCAGCTTAGATAGTGCAAATAAATAAATACATAAAATCACACTGCCTAAAAGGTATTATTTTGTCTGTGAAAAAGTGGTTGTTTTCATGTTTGATCGAATTCCACTCCATTACAGTATTTACTTTCCATTCCCACTTCTGGACCCAAATCTTATTTGAGAAAATGTTCTGTTGGTTCTAGGATTACGATTACTATTTTTCAGAATCAACCTTCCGAGACTTGGTTTTTTTAGCACTACACCACTGGATTAGACCCATTCCTTTATTTTCAGTAGTGGGATCAGCAATCAAGCAATTAATCACCTAGTATTACATCAGAAGCAACAAGAATGTTCTTCTTCAAGCATGTTTGGATTTCTCCCTCTCAATTTTAGTTATGTTTATATTTGCAGCTCACCAAGATGTATGAAGATTACTTGGAGGATCTAGTGTACAAAACAATTTCCAAAGTAGCGAAAAAACTCAGAGGGAAGAAGTCAGAGAAAAGTGAAGAGCCAGAGAATGAAGAGAAGTCAGAAAGCGATGCTGTGGAAGGTGAAAAACTCAGTGAGATTGACGATGGTCCTTCTTCTGAATTGGTGAAAACTTCTACAGATGTTGAAACGGTAAAAAAACAGAAGGTTAATAATGTGAAAGAAAAGCAATCAAAGAAACAAAAAGCTACTAAAAATGATGATAAAAGTGTTGGCGATACCACTGACACCATTATCGTCAAAACCAAAGGCAGTTTGAACTCCGATTTGGTTGAAATTAAAGAACCAGGAGACTCAGTTAAAGAGTCAAATGAAATTGAAGAAAGCCAATTACAGACAGTTAAAGAAAGTACTGCCAGTGAAAAGGAGAAGAAGAGATCCGAAGATTTCTCTTTGAATCCTCTTCATTTTCATTTTGCCATGTTCTTCCTGTGGTGTCTGGTCACTCTGTTGAATATTCCTGCACTGCTTACTTGGGCTCATAACTACAAGTAAGTAAATATTTATGTCTATATAACTTAGTTTTTAACACAATTTGGGAGACGGGTATGGGTACCGCCGCCTCGAGAACCATTTATTGGATAACCAACACCTCTTCCGTAGGTCACCCCAAGTGGTTCGCTACGTTTGGTGACTAAGCAGGGGTGCCCGGGTTCATGGGATGAGCTTACATCCATACATCTGACACATTGACCCCAGATTCCTACCCACCCTTCATACCTTTTTTCTTCCCAGAACTTCTCCTCTCCTTCCTTTCCCTAAAAAGACCCTCCACACAGCATCCACAAAGATGACATAGGGAAATTATTTTCCTCAGGGCCTCCTCTGTGGAGCAAATGTAAAAAACAGTTTTATTTTTAACAGTTTTTAGTCTTATTAAACATTTAATATATAAAACGATGCAGAACTAATCTATGGAAGTTTAAGCAGTGTAACACAGTCCTTTATAGCAAAAAGATGAATAATAATTAAAGAATCATTTTATATTTGGAAAATCTCATAAAATAGTTACTTTAAAACCCTGTTAATTCTAAATTTTTGCCAAAAAAGTAACCAGAACTTTTTTTCAATATGAAATATTTTTTATTTCGAAATACGTTCATTGCAAAAAAATGACAGTTAAATGCGGTTATACATCATCCTAATTCGTATTTTTGTTTCGTAAATCTGAATGTCACAGGCTAACCCCCGACAGTAATCGCCCGTGAAATTTAGATTTACATGAGAATATGTCGTAATTTTACTTTGAATGCCTACCTGATTATGGAGGGGCGGCCGACGAACTCGATTTACAGCAATTTTTTTGTTACCACTGTACTAGTTTTTCAGCATTTCAAAATATACTTATAGGTTTTATTTTACAATTTCAGGTTCAGCAAAATGTTGGAACCCGATCCATCCTACATTCCTGGAATTATGATGTGCTCCAGCGCTGCATTCTTGTGGCAAATTGACGCTCCTAAACCAAACATGTTAGTATCTCTCTATTTCTCTGCTCTTTCAGCCTCAACCAGAACAGAAAACCCCTAGCACTGAACTGAAAATCGCTAGAAGTGTAATCTATTCCGAATTCATAGAAAACTAATGTCACAAATTTTACGACCTTTAGACTCCTAGGCCCCAGACATGTTACTTTGATTATCTGCTTGGGAAAGACTTCGATATTTGAAAATGTTCACCATAAGTAACGAAAAATTGAGCTTACACTACTCACAACACATTTATATTAGTTTATCTCTTCAGTAGTCTTAACCATCTATAATCAGAATCTGCATTCTGTGAAGGTAAGGACACACTGGGCCCACATATCCAACTACATTCCCAGCCCAAAGTGCACAGTTGTCCTATGTACGCAATGCAAATTTTAATTATAATATCACGACATAACATCTATGTAAATCTATCAGTTGTTTATCTCCCATTTTAACAACAAAACGAGCTACGAATGTCAATAAATGTCAGAACAAATATAACCTTAAAGGTCAAATCGACTAGTTGGAAATGTGTCCCTGTCCCTCGCCCATCTGGACAGCGCAGATCGGCGTTGGGTGAGAAGCGTAGGATTGCGTTGCATGTGACAAGTGTGTTTCTGAAGCTTTTCTATTTTCATAGAAAATGTATGGATTTTGAGTTGTCCAGATATCTTAATATATTGTATACGTGGGCCCAGTGTGTTCTTAACAATATTTTCTTATCGTTATTGAACCACGGGGACTATAGTGTAATTATCTTGTCGATAACATTTCCAACCAGTCAGTCTATAACCTATAACCTTTCCAACCAGCCTTGACCGGTCAGTGGCTTAGTTCCTCCACGACACAAGCAACATTTTCCTTGGTAGTAGGAGATTTGCAAATATTGGCAGATTATTTATTGCTTTATTATTAATTTTTGGGAAATCGACAGTTTACATTTAATCAGTTTGTATGTAAGTATTATATAGCCAAAATAAAACCAATTATGGATTTCCTCCTTGTGACTTTACCTCTACTGAGACAGCATAATATGGAATAAGTAAATTAAATTTGTAAGAAAGGAATATGAATTAAAAAATTTACATATAACAAAAGATTATATAAAAATAAAAATTTACAAAACAATACATTTATAGCCATGGAGAGAGGTTGTAGATATAAATCAAATCATAATAGAGATAAAAACAATAGAGACATAAACATTATTCACAAACCATCAGAGAAATATTCTTTTATGGACCTTTTGTATTTGGTAAGTTCGCAACTGAAAATATCAACCTTGGGTAATACGCTATTGTTATAAAATTATTGCATAGTCTGTTCAGGCAAGAATTCTGCTTAGAGTCCGTTTTGCATTGATCAACCCTGAACAGGACACAAGAGCGTGTTGAACGTGCAGGTACATTGGATGGAATCTTGTTTTGGTTATTCGTAACCCGGGAATGTCTGCCTGAATGTCTAGTTTGAAAACTTTCACCTTTTCACATGATAATACACCAGCATTACTGTTTGAATATTCGAGTTACATATTTCTCTATGGTATTTTTCAACCTTTCAATTCTCCATATCCTTCCCTTCCCCGCTGCCTTCAGCCTCGCAACATATCCAATTCGGAGATGCCATAGTCCCACTCGCTCTGGACGGTATGGATCAGTTGAGACTCTTGTGCATATAAAAATAATAACATTCAAAATTTTACGTGTTTGTCATAAAATGTAATGTTTTACTAACTTGAAAGTTTTCCCACTGCATTTAACAGAAGAACCATTCAAACATTATGCATATTCATTAAAGAATTATTATTTTCAGAAAATTCTACGACATTCTAAACAAAATCCTCTACACTGCAGCGGTAGTCGTGATTATAGTAACTCCGATGGCATTGTACCGTCTCAACTATATTCTGTCTGGCGTATTTGTCATCATAACATTGCATCAGATGTTCCCCTTTGAGAAGGATACAGAAGCCTCTACTGAAGAAGATACTTCCACAGCTCCTGGTGCAGAAAATACCACTTCTGATTCAACTGCAGAGAATCAAGAAACTAGTGCTGAAGGAACACAGAAATCTACGCAAGGATTCAAAATATCTTCTTCATTGTTGGAAGAAGAAAATGATTTAGAAAGGTTTAGAAATTTGAAAGAAAAACTTGAAGCCGAATAGAAAGTATCGCAAATTTTAATTAATGAAAATTCTCTAATAGAAATTGCCTGAGTCCTGTTATTTGTAATATAATTAGCCGCAGTCCTGTTGTTTGTAATAGAAATAGCCGGGGTCCTGTTATTTGTTAGTAATACTGAAATATTATGTACATTTAAAATGAGTTATTAGCATTGGGTTCCCATCCATGAGTCACAGGTTCAAGTACCTCTGCTAGGGTAAGTTCTCCATCTTTACACAGACAACATTTTCTGCTTACAGTGATGTACATGCTGTGATTACAGTGAATACATGTTACGACGAATACGAACAATACCGCTCAAATGCCAAAAATCTAATTGTGCAGGAGAGACAAAAAACTTTTAAAGAATGCCTACTTTCCGTGGCACTTTATAACCATTTTATGGTACATATTGGAGATAGGCAATATTTAATTAGAAATATATATATATAATGTGGTTGCCTGGTACTGCTTATTTGCCGTTGTGCGCGATATCTAGTGATAGTATTAAGAACTAAGTATACCCACATAGGCGGAATTCGCTTCTCTATTGAATTTCATAAAAAAGTGATTTTAGATTTCACGTCGCTTAGGCGGTATTTTTTCTTCGTTGTCGATTGTAAGCCGAGAATGTTGTTGCCTTTATTTTATTATTAAGAATTAAGGTTCTCACAACCAATGGCAGTGTCAATCGCCAGGGAGATGTGTAGCCCACACTATCTTTACATTACATTATCGTAATCATACAACTTGCTGCCCTAACCTAACCTTAGATTCATAAATGTATTATGTACTAACCTTTGTGTGAACCTCCTTTTTTAGTGTAAGCAGAGTTTCTATTATTGTGTGGGGTACAATGGATACTGCAATATGTATTCAAAATTAGCTGCGTACTAAATAATGAATGGTTTATACAATTTTTAATGAATTGTAATATTTTTGTGTTTATTTGTATTAAAAGTGAGCATTTGAATATCTTACGTTTCAGTATTAACAAATTCATTCACAAATACGCTTTTATTAGATAGACTGAAAATTAATACATAATTACACATTTATGTACATGTAAATATTTTTTTTCTTCTGATTGTATGTTTTTTAATTACATTTGTTTTAATTTTTACTGATTTATTCACATATAAATTATTAAATAGAACTAGATAAATTCAATTTTGTATTGAATTATATAAAATATATATCAATAATCACATCTACGTAATTATTATTTTTATATTATGCCGCAATGATTTGTTTCTACTCGAGAGATTTTTGGCATATTATGCCAAGTTTGCAAAACGTTTCGAGCGATCGCTTGCCATAATGTGTCAAATTTATGGAATCTTAAAATATGGAATAAACGGTGAAATCTTTGGCTTTAAACCGCAGTAAGCCGTTTCAAATGTTTCCTTATTAATATTTTGAGGAATGATATTAATTAAATATATGACACCAATCGCTTGAGTGGTTAAAATGTTACGCCATTATGTGTTATTTACTAGTCAAAAAAATAATTGTTTTCATTTGTTTACATAAATACACCAATCATTTTTAAATCAATGCTTTGTTCTTTAGTTTTACTATTTATTTTTAAAATAGGATGCAAGGCAGCTTCTCTCTAGATAATATTTTGTTCTAGAAACAATTTCTACTTAGAGTTTTACTTTAGTATTACATACCGTTAAGTTATTTAAAGTATTAGATCAATCTTTCCCTTTCCAAGACTAGCAATACCTAATGCTTTAGCAAAGGGATACATTTCTGTGGCATTAAGGGACAAGTTAATACATTATGTATCAGTTTCATTTGTAACACAAAGTTATTTTCTAAGGACCGGTTGTTCCACAGAATTTGAACAATTCATCAAATTTTTAAGTTGATTTTCAAGTTATGTGAAAGTTCTATTCAACTATCAAAATTAACTTAGAAATTTGATGAACATTTCAAATTCTGTGAAACAACCTGTCCTAACTTCTCAAGTGCAAAAAATTCCCATTTGATATGAAAAATATATATACGTTAATCACCGGCTTATCCATATGGTAATCTGATATTAATACATTATGTTGGTGGGATTTTTACTGTCTGCACACAACGGAGGTATTAGGATGTGGGAACTCGAGAGTACTAAAGGTTATGTATAAGTTTGTGCTTATTCGATGAATTGTTTTAGGAATTCATTACATATAAGTATTTTTCGAATTGGTTTTAATGGATTTTGAAACCTTAATGTTTTTAAAATATATTTAGGGATCTTGAGAAAGGCACGAAATGAAAGAAGGTTGTGAAGGTCACATGTGTTTATTGGTGAGTCAGTAGCCGTGACGAGGAGATGACGTAGGACAGATGTTGAATACTCCGGACGCTGCGGTGAAGATTGAAGAAGATTGTGATGGTCAAGCGCGGGTCAGTGAGTCGACGCCGGGCGCTGGAGACCGGGACTCGATGAAGGTCAGGCACTGGCGAAGAACGTAGGTCTTCAGGCACTCCAGTGCTGACGAGACGGCCGAAGGTGCGGCGGACCTTGTAGGCGGTTGAACGGGAGCGGCGTGACCAGTGAGGATGCTGCGTGTCCTCGTGGTGGTCATGATGGCGTGGAAGAAGCGCTGGTCAGAGACACTGGAACCAGGGCGCTTGTAATCCGAGTAGCGCTGGCCATGGACGTGGCCGAGGCGCTATGATGGTGTCCCGATGGAGTCCATGAGCAGAGCCGGGAAGAATGTCCTTCGCGCAAGTGAGGTGCGCGGATTATCACTCGTTGAGCACCTTGTTAACTGATGGCGGAATGATGACTGACTACTGGATTCTTCATGCTGTCGTTTTTATAAGTTAAAGAAGATTCTAGAACAATTTGGTTGCTATGTACGATTTTGTCAAACAAAAATGAAAAATAATAAAAGAACATCTAAGAATCTTGTTTGGAAAAAAATCGAAACTTCTGGAATTCCGTTCAAATGAAGTAGTGCGTACCACTACAGTACTCCCCTTCCAGCGGCATGGTTGAGGGCCGCGATAGAAAGAAAAGTTGAGTCAGATCTTGCTTGTTGATGGGATTAGGAAGGGTTGGTGCTGGTATCGTCGCATTTATCTTGGGTTCAGGGCCACTGTACATTTGTCGTATATTCTCTCACGTAAAAAAAAAAAATAAAATGGTTAGAAAAACAAAATTATTATAAATTACAAACACTGTTCACAACACAAGCTGAGGATACACTCAAGGTAACCATGGTGGGCACTATTATCCGCGCTGATGCGGAGATGGTCTGGTGCACGCAGCTCCATGATGCCTCAACCGATCACCCATTTTGAGACGGGGTTACCGGTGAGTCGGGGTAACACAATCACGTCGGGGTCACCACTTTAGGGATCTTGTGAGGAGGCACGGGAATGAAAGAGGTTGTTGGTAGTAGGAAGGTCAGAGTGTTGTTTTGATGAGTCAGTAGCCGTGACGAGGAGATGACGTAGGACAGATGTTGAATACTCCGGACGCTGCGGTGAAGATTGAAGAAGATTGTGCTGGTCAAGTGCGGGTCAGTGAGTCGACGCCGGGCGCTGGAGACCGGGACTCGATGAAGGTCAGGCACTGGCGAAGAACGTAGGTCTTCAGGCACTCCAGTGCTGACGAGACGGCCGAAGGTGCGGCGGACCTTGTAGACGGTTGAACGGGAGCGGCGTGACCAGTGAGGATGCTGCGTGTCCTCGTGGTGGTCATGATGGCGTGGAAGAAGCGCTGGTCAGAGACACTGGAACCAGGGCGCTTGTAATCCGAGTAGCGCTGGCCATGGACGTGGCCGAGGCGCTATGATGGTGTCCCGATGGAGTCCATGAGCAGAGCCGGGAAGAATGTCCTTCGCGCAAGTGAGGTGCGCGGATTATCACTCGTTGAGCACCTTGTTAACTGATGGCGGAATGATGACTGACTACTGGATTCTTCATGCTGTCGTTTTTATAAGTTAAAGAAGATTCTAGAACAATTTGGTTGCTATGTACGATTTTGTCAAACAAAAATGAAAAATAATAAAAGAACATCTAAGAATCTTGTTTGGAAAAAAATCGAAACTTCTGGAATTCCGTTCAAATGAAGTAGTGCGTACCACTACAGTACTCCCCTTCCAGCGGCATGGTTGAGGGCCGCGATAGAAAGAAAAGTTGAGTCAGATCTTGCTTGTTGATGGGATTAGGAAGGGTTGGTGCTGGTATCGTCGCATTTATCTTGGGTTCAGGGCCACTGTACATTTGTCGTATATTCTCTCACGTAAAAAAAAAAAATAAAATGGTTAGAAAAACAAAATTATTATAAATTACAAACACTGTTCACAACACAAGCTGAGGATACACTCAAGGTAACCATGGTGGGCACTATTATCCGCGCTGATGCGGAGATGGTCTGGTGCACGCAGCTCCATGATGCCTCAACCGATCACCCATTTTGAGACGGGGTTACCGGTGAGTCGGGGTAACACAATCACGTCGGGGTCACCACTTTAGGGATCTTGTGAGGAGGCACGGGAATGAAAGAGGTTGTTGGTAGTAGGAAGGTCAGAGTGTTGTTTTGATGAGTCAGTAGCCGTGACGAGGAGATGACGTAGGACAGATGTTGAATACTCCGGACGCTGCGGTGAAGATTGAAGAAGATTGTGCTGGTCAAGTGCGGGTCAGTGAGTCGACGCCGGGCGCTGGAGACCGGGACTCGATGAAGGTCAGGCACTGGCGAAGAACGTAGGTCTTCAGGCACTCCAGTGCTGACGAGACGGCCGAAGGTGCGGCGGACCTTGTAGACGGTTGAACGGGAGCGGCGTGACCAGTGAGGATGCTGCGTGTCCTCGTGGTGGTCATGATGGCGTGGAAGAAGCGCTGGTCAGAGACACTGGAACCAGGGCGCTTGTAATCCGAGTAGCGCTGGCCATGGACGTGGCCGAGGCGCTATGATGGTGTCCCGATGGAGTCCATGAGCAGAGCCGGGAATATTGTCCTTTGCGCTAGTAAGATTAGCGCGGGTTAACACTCGTTGAACACCTTGTTAACTGATGGCGGAATGATGACTGACTACTGGATTCTTCATGCTGTCGTTTTTATAAGTTAAAGAAGATTCTAGAACAATTTGGTTGCTATGTACGATTTTGTCAAACAAAAATGAAAAATAATAAAAGAACATCTAAGAATCTTGTTTGGAAAAAAATCGAAACTTCTGGAATTCCGTTCAAATGAAGTAGTGCGTACCACTACAGTACTCCCCTTCCAGCGGCATGGTTGAGGGCCGCGATAGAAAGAAAAGTTGAGTCAGATCTTGCTTGTTGATGGGATTAGGAAGGGTTGGTGCTGGTATCGTCGCATTTATCTTGGGTTCAGGGCCACTGTACATTTGTCGTATATTCTCTCACGTAAAAAAAAAAAATAAAATGGTTAGAAAAACAAAATTATTATAAATTACAAACACTGTTCACAACACAAGCTGAGGATACACTCAAGGTAACCATGGTGGGCACTATTATCCGCGCTGATGCGGAGATGGTCTGGTGCACGCAGCTCCATGATGCCTCAACCGATCACCCATTTTGAGACGGGGTTACCGGTGAGTCGGGGTAACACAATCACGTCGGGGTCACCACTTTAGGGATCTTGTGAGGAGGCACGGGAATGAAAGAGGTTGTTGGTAGTAGGAAGGTCAGAGTGTTGTTTTGATGAGTCAGTAGCCGTGACGAGGAGATGACGTAGGACAGATGTTGAATACTCCGGACGCTGCGGTGAAGATTGAAGAAGATTGTGCTGGTCAAGTGCGGGTCAGTGAGTCGACGCCGGGCGCTGGAGACCGGGACTCGATGAAGGTCAGGCACTGGCGAAGAACGTAGGTCTTCAGGCACTCCAGTGCTGACGAGACGGCCGAAGGTGCGGCGGACCTTGTAGACGGTTGAACGGGAGCGGCGTGACCAGTGAGGATGCTGCGTGTCCTCGTGGTGGTCATGATGGCGTGGAAGAAGCGCTGGTCAGAGACACTGGAACCAGGGCGCTTGTAATCCGAGTAGCGCTGGCCATGGACGTGGCCGAGGCGCTATGATGGTGTCCCGATGGAGTCCATGAGCAGAGCCGGGAATATTGTCCTTTGCGCTAGTAAGATTAGCGCGGGTTAACACTCGTTGAACACCTTGTTAACTGATGGCGGATTGATGACTCACTACTGGATTCTTCATGCTGTCGTTTTTATAAGTTAAAGAAGATTCTAGAACAATTTGGTTGCTATGTACGATTTTGTCAAACAAAAATGAAAAATAATAAAAGAACATCTAAGAATCTTGTTTGGAAAAAAATCGAAACTTCTGGAATTCCGTTCAAATGAAGTAGTGCGTACCACTACATATATATAGATTATTTAAATAATCAATTATTTTAAAATGCTTATCTTTATTATGCCTATCAGTATGTCACAGAAAGACAAACATTATTGTTATAAAATCATCATGTCAGAATAAATAATGTTGTAGGTGTAAAATAACTGACATTCCAAATTTTATCACCGTATTAATAAATACAGGAAATTAACCTAATATGATAAAAAAAACTTAACAATATTATCAGCTTGTTCCTTAATGCCAAAAATGTAATACTTACAGCTCAGCTTTATTGACTTCTTTACGCATTCAGGAGCATCACTACTGCAGGTACAACCACTCGCCAATATTCCCACTTAGCATTCTATTTCAAATAGAATTGTTTTTTAATGTATCCCAAAATTAAATTCTATTTTTGAAAGCAGATGGAAAACTCTCCTCAGATTATAATATTACAGATGTACATATGGAATTTAAAATATTAAATGCAAACACAGCTAAAGTTTTTTTTATCGTTTTCCAATGGTATTTTTCTTGTCAACATTGTTTACCACTTTATGTGAAACTAAAAAACACATTTAATTAGACAAACGTGTTATAAAGGTTATTGTCACTTACACTTTTTATCGTTTTATATTTATAAAAATATTTTTTGAAAATTGGCTAATTTTTACCAGGTTTTGGTTGTTTGGCCGTTTTTTTTTTTACAGAATTATTTCTAATTATTCGGAACTGTCTATCATAAAACTTTAAACACAAAGAGAAATCTTGGCGTTCTCTCTTTCTAAAACTATTTATATCATATTTCTTACCATATTAGAAAAGGAGATAGAACGAGTTTAATCAGAATGTATCATTTGGTGACAAAAATAGCACTACATGACTGCAGAATTTTTAAGTTTTGTGACAAATAAAGCACTATGTGGCCCGAGGGGTTGATAAAATAGTTTCTTTATTCATGTGTTTCTGTAGCACAGCTGGTAGATGCGTCTCCTATGCATAAATCTTCTTTTTGATATTAAAAATGCCTTATTTAGCATAAATTGCTTTACCATGTTTTAATTCCTTGCAACCTGCTATGTTAAGCTATACTTACTTCGCCCACATTAGCACTCGTCGTATTGCAAGTTATTTATTTAATTTTATATTCGGTGTTCGAATATGCATGTTTTTCTTTAGTCATATTGCATATTACCAACTAAGGACGGGTTGTTTCGGAGAATTTGAACAATTCATCAAATTTCAACGTTCATTTTCGGGTTCTGTGAAAGTCCTATTCAAGTTCTGTTATTATATCATTGTAGGCTAGTTGCTTGACAAAACTGAAATAAAAACAGAACTTGAAAAAATCTTTCACCTAACTTGAAAATGAACATTGAAATTTGATGAATTGTTCAAATTCTCCGAAACAACCCGTCCTAAGTGTTGAATACAATTATTATTCTCATTTAAAATGCTGTTTCTTCATTGTAAATTAAGATTTTTTTATCATGTATTTTATAAAATATCTCACGAGTAAAAATAAATATAGAGTAAGATATTTTCAATTTGTATTGACATTTCAGGAGACTAATTATTGCTTATAATTATTTGTTATCCTTTGTGCTATGCATAAAACCTTGTTTTATAAACATTAGTTTATCATTAAAATAATAATATTTGACAAGTCAAAATATTTCACCAACAAATGTAGATATAATATGTCTCGACGCCATCTAGTGGGAAATTTAGCACTAACAAAGCCTTTCCTACAAAAATAAAGTTGGTTGTTTACAGGTGAAAAAAAAAATAATAAGCAGTAATTGTTGATTGAAGTACTAGTACATATTGAATTATTTGGCTTGTTGGAAATAAGCCGACTTAGCTCAGTGGTCCAGAGCACCTGACCGGACATCAGAAGGTGCGGGTTCAATTCCCGTTGGCGGCATTTATTTTTACATGGGAGATATTTTCAATTTGTATTGATATTTCAGGAGACTAATTATTGCTTATAATTATTTGTTAACCTCAGTTTATGGTAATTTTTGTTGTACACCTTACAAGAGCTCCCCTGTCTGCACAGTGTAAAGACGGGGGAACTGTATCGCCCCCCAGTTGTGCAGTGTAAAGGTAGGGGTTGTAGGAAGGGATTTATTAATGCGGGCGTTGCAGACGTCCGGATTATGTGAATGAGGAAAAATAGATGCCCTTTATTGATTGTATTTACTTCAGTCAGATAAAATCCACTTATCACGAGATATATAAAAAATAATTGAGTATTACAATATGTATTTTTAACAATGTTGATTAATATTATTCTTCTTGTAGTGTTACTAACATAAGATAAATTAATTAAAAATTTTAATAATTATCACACCATAAAAATGCCTTGTACTTTATAGGAATTTATAATGTGATTAATTATTTATCTTATGTCTATTACAAGAAAACAAAATGTCCAAATAAAGATAACCGCTGTTATTATTTACCGGATTCTTAATTTTATTTTCTGCCTTGTACATTCAGGGGCGGTCCTGTGCAGGCGCAATTGGAGCAGTGCTCTCCGGGCGCCAACTTGTCAAGGTGCTAAGAAATCCAAGGAGATAATAATACCTAACGCCTAATACAGCACCAGGCACAGCTTAGCTTAGGGCCAGCCCTGTGTACATTTACCTAATATTGGGGTGATTATCATATGCAAAGTGTCCGGGGGTAAAGTGCACTAACTTTGGGAGGCGATTTGGTAGGAATAACAAATTTAAATAACTTTTACCGAAATTCCAACTTTTTTTTCCATACAAAAAGATGTACCTACTAAAAATCTTTGGTGTGAGGTATAAACTTACCGGATAAATTCATTGTGAGCATGCTGAGAGTGAGTGTCGCAACGTTGCATATTTGTGATTGGCCCGTATTCATGGAAACCGCACATAAACAATAATATAAGATCGAGAGTTTTACGTTTACAAATTCATATGTTTTAAAAAAGAGAACTGCACTAAAATAATGAAAAGTAAACTTTTGATGATAAAATAATTTTTTACTATTAAACAATTTGGGACAGGTTTTAATCACATTATTTGAACAATTCATAAAATTTCAAAGTTGATTTTCAAGTTCTGTGAAAGCTCTGTTCATGTTCTTTCGCAAGTCTTTGGAGAAAACATGCACTGATGTTCTTTTAAGTTAAGTCTTAATAAATACACACTACATTAACAAGTTTTGATTAAACCATTCAAGTTTTTGAAGACGGACACTGCTAGGTATATTAAATTATCAGATCTACTTTGTGACTAAAATAAAAGTTATTGATATGACGCACGGCAAGTACTAAAAATACGTTGCATTAAAATTCTACCCTGACTGATGAAATCGTCAGCGGGTGGCGCCGATGCTAGATTTCGCAACAACGCAAAATAATAATGCCAGTTGCACATGGCGCACCAATTTTACCTCTTTACGTGAAAAGTACGCCTAAAAGTTGGAATTTCTAAAAAAAGTACACTTTACTCCTGGACACCCTGTACTATTATTATGAATGAGTAAGAAGTATTATTATTAAATAAATTGTTAAACTGAAATTATATGAAAAACATTAAATTCTTACTAAAACTCATATCTTCTTTATGTATTATAAAAAGTTTGGGTGAAATTTATTTATTTTTAAATATGCCCAAATTATTTAAATACTTTGTGTGTATTAACACACTTCGGCCGGGAAAGGTAGTTCTACCCGTTCGGTTGATTGATGCTTAACAGCGGAAGGGTAGTTCTACCTTTTGCCTTCTGCCTCTAATTAATGTTTATATATGAATAGTATATACCAATCTCTTTGTAAAGGTCCCAACTATATGTACATAATTATCGAATCATAATGCAACTCTTCTTTTTATATTTATCTTTGTGACTTTCGTTTATATCGGTATTTCAACAAAAGGATGGATAGTATATTATTTGTTATTGTAATAATGCAATTCCTGGAATGAGGGTTTTTATGACCGTGAAACTCGATTCGAATCTCTATCTCTGTTCCGCACCCACTCGACTCCTATGTGCAAGCGAGCAAGAGATGTCGGGCGTATTTAAACAAAGCAGGTATGGTCAAATACCGATAGGCGGACCGTAATAAACATATTACAAGGTTAATTGAATTGCATTTCATATATGGGTATGCTGAGTTACTAAGTAGAAATTTTTATTAAAATATTTTAATTATTTCCGTAGATATAGAGATCTTTATTATAGGGACCTTTATTTTCGCCCGGAGACAGCGTAGCGCCAGCGCAAAAAAATACACGCCAGCAATGTGTTAAGTAAACAGAGTATGGAAATTATACCAAAGTAATGTGCTAGTCAAGAAAAACACAATATTAAATTAGATTACTTTTTATTCAAGTGGAATTTTATAACATTAATTTTACGAATTCACAGCGACAAAAACAAATTTCATAAGGTGTAAACTGTTTGTGTAAAATCAAATGGTAGGATTGGAGACCTCTAGGTGTTGGTCGTTTCCCTCATTCCTTGTTTCTTGCTTTCTTTCCCGCCGGCCGTTTCGTTCCAGCCTGGCTCTCAGGCACTTGCCATTGGAGGGTCTTTCTTCTGTACATGGGCCATGGCGGGACGGTCAGGATTGTAGCTAGGATAAATCCGGCGCACAGAATATACACAGATTGCGAAAACTGTTGAACGATATAACCCCACACCAAGCCGACAATACTGAACAGGGTTATTATGAATCTATACAGCTGTTCGGCGCGTGCTTGCCCGGCGTAGTCGATGTATGTGGGGATAGATTTTAAGAAATCCATTGTGGTATTATTTTATTGCAACTGTCGAATAAAACTATTATAATGAAGTTGACGTTCAGTTGTGTTCAGTTTTGGATTTGAGACACGTCAGTAGACGTCAAAGCCGATTGTCTATTGTTTACGAAAAAATCTATGACTTTTAGAGATGGTCGATTTTCCTGTCCCGGTACAAGGAGCGGGTTCCTTTTCTGTCACTGGAACCGTCAATATTATTTCTCAAAGAAGCTTGTTACAACTATACTCAAGGGAAGTTAATAATTAATACTATTCATATAAAATAAAAGGAGGAACGAGTAAAAAAGGAATTTACTTAGTTGTAAACACTATTAAAAATTTATTTAAAAAACATGTATAATATAAAGAAGGGTGAGTCTTAATCTAGGTTAATACTAGTCGTAAATTATAGTTCTTATATGGTACCGCGGATCTCCATGTTCGCACTTATCACTGATACACAAAGCGGCAACTTGGGCTGGTTCCGAAGGGCGGAGTCGGCAGGCAGCGACTCCTGAGAGGGCAGCTTCCTCGTTGGGATATCCTCAGCACCTCTCCAAGGGGGGAGAGCAGGAAGTTTCTCGGCGGAGGCGAGACGGTAACTTCTGCTAGGGCAGCTCCCTGGTCGGAAGAGCCTCGGTGCCGCTCCAAAGGGGGAGAGCAGGAAGTTTCTCGGCGGAGGCGAGACGGTAACTTCTGCTAGGACAGTTCCCTGGTCGGAAGCTGCCTCGGAGCCGCTCCAAGGGGGAGGGCAAGATGATGACTTCCGAGATGATGACTGCGTGACTGTTGGTTGCGGAATCTGTCTTCAGCTGTTGAGGCGAGATGAGAACTGCCGAGAGGGCAGCTTCCTCGGCGACCGCCCCAAGGGGGGGCGAGAGCGTGACTGTCGGGTGGGCAGCTTCCTGGTAGGAAGCGCCTGGGCGACCGCCCCAAGGGGGGGCGAGAGCGTGACTGCCGGGTGGGCAGCTTCCTGGTAGGAAGCGCCTGGGCGACCGCCCCAAGGGGGGGCGAGAGCGTGACTGTTGGGTGGGCAGCTTCCTGGTAGGAAGCGCCTGGGCGACCGCCCCAAGGGGGGGCGAGAGCGTGACTCTTGGTTGCGGAATCTGTTGAGAACTAGCGAGATCGTGACCGCCGAGAGGGCAGCCTCCTGGGCGGAGGCGCCTCGGCGGCCGCCCCAATGGGAGGCGAGATGATAACTGTTAAGAGGCGAGAGCGTCCTGGTAGGAAGCGCCTGGGCGACCGACCCAAGGGGGGGCGAGAGAGTGACTGTTAGAACTGAATCAGTTGAATTCACCCGCGCAATCGGCGACCGTAGCGCGCCTGTGGAGGGGTGCTGAACTATAGTGGTTCCGCTCTACACCACTTCGGTACGTTGTTTGAGTCCGTGGCGCTGGCATCGACATTCTCACCGCTAGAGTTACTATTATTTTTAAAAGATGTTAAAATTTGTACAAAAGACCTTCAAAACAATTACAATGGCCTAGCCTTGGGCGAAGGTTTTTACTGCCGGGTCGCTGACTTAACGTTCCCATTTCAGAATTACTACTTAATGAGGGTCTAGAGATAAATCTGCCGACTAATGGGTGTATTTCAAAATTAGCTTTCTAATTTTTTTATTGTGATTTCCGGCCACGCTATTGACTAAATATTTCGGTCTAATAATACCCGACTGCCGCCTCCATCTGCGTGTGAAATTACAGACATAGATGCGGGCACACGTGTTTGCTTTGGCCTTTCTGTGAATTCAAGTCACGTATATACCTAGGGACATATCAAGCTGTTTATTTTTTTTTAAATTGTAATATAACTCTAGTTAAAGGAGTTTAAATAATAATTTGAGAATGCAAGAAAAGGAAAAAAAAAATAATAAAAAATTTAAACATTCATTCTAAGAATATAAGTTGAGAGGTTAATCCTTAATTTAATGTTAATCTTAACTAGGTATTTAAGTCATTGATTTTTAAAATTAAAGAGTCATTGAGCTAAATTCTACGAAAAAAATTTTTCGTTTACGAATTTATGTAAGTCTTGCTTCACTATGAACGATTACTTAGTTTCAAAAAAAATGTTCAGGCACTTCCATTTCTAATGCCGCACTAATTTACTATGTGTTCTCATTAGATCACTGACGCAGCGTTAGTAACTAACCTGGGCGGCCTCTTGGACTGATGTCTGAAGGGCGGAGCTCAGTATATTCGCCATAGCCTCCTGGTCGGAAGTCTGGCTGCAACTTCAGAGGGTGGATATGAGGAGCTTCCTGGTCGAAAGAGTCGCGGCCGCTCGCGGCAACGTCGTCTCGGAAAGGAACGGTTTCATCATCGGAAGACTGGCGACAACCCAGAGCAGCTTCCTGGCTGCGGGCGGGTCTCGAGCCTTCTTAGTAGCCCTCTGCTTTTTTCTCTATGGGGTGGGGTGACTATGCTAGTTTTTAATTAACAAATTGATCGAATTGCATTAGATTCATCCGTCACAATACAACAGTTTTAAAGCCTTCTTTAAAAAGTTAATAACAATACTTCTAAATATGAGTTTTACTGCCTCTAATTGAAACATTCTTTGATTTCAGAAATAGGATATGGAACACACCTTACTTAAATATGATTTAAGATTTTCACGGCCAAAAGTATTTTTGTTATTTGTTTTTGGGGTGTTATGCCGTGTTGCGCTACCTCCTTCTTTAGCCAACGTTTCGGACAGCATTGCAGTGTCCATCATCAGGGCAGATGTGTTATTTGAGGTTGTGTTAAAATGTGAGCTTATGTATGAGGTTGTGATACCGTGTTGCCAGCTCCAACCCTCTGAGCTAACAATAAAAGTATCATTTTATATTTAAAGTGGTTTTCTTCGTTTAGCTCTGGTGTATCCGTCAATTACCGGATACCAAGAACTATTGAGCTTAGCTCCATCGTCTCTATTAATGTTTACGGGATTTTTATGAATTTCAATGGCTTCCGTAATCAGCCGTGCTCTATAAGTTTTGGGTCTCCCCAGGATTTCAGGAACAAATCCAAAGTAATGCCCGGTGTCAATCAAATGCTCGGCAATTGCCGATTTGTCAGGGTGGCCGAGTTTACAAGCTCTGAAATGTTCTGAAATCCTTTTGGAGATAGTCCGCTCTGTCTGGCCTACATAGACCTTGTCACATCCGGAACAGCTGAGTTTATACACTCCATCTGTTTCCAGAGGAAACTTAGTCTTTGCAGACCTCAGTAAGTCCTGTATCTTTGTTGTTGTTCCGAAGACAGTCTTGATATTTTCCTTTCTCAATAGCTTGGCAATTCTGTCTGTCACATTGTGCACATAAGGCAGGAAGGCACAGCCTTTCGACTCTTGTTCAATTCTGTCTTCGTTTGGTGCAGATTTGGATCTTATGATTTGCCTTGTCTGACATGCTGGGTAACCGTTACGCTCCAGTGCATCGGTCAGCTTCGTAAGTTCCGCTCCGATTTTATGTTCTTCACATATTCTGGTCGCTCGGGTCACCAATGTATGGATAAGTCCTCTCTTCTGCGCTGGGTGGTGGTGCGAATCAGCGTGTAAGTACCGATTCGTATGGGTTGGTTTCCTATAAACAGTATGCCCTAGGCTACCATCGTGTTTACGCATCACCTCCACATCTAGAAAAGGCAGGATTTTATCTTCGTTTTCTAGTTCCATTGTGAACTTAATTTTACTGTGGAGAGAATTAAGATGGTCCAGGAATTCGTTTAGTTTCTCCGTTCCATGAGGCCAAATGGCGAAGACATCGTCGACGTAGCGCCACCATACTTTAGGGACAGCCGAAGCTGTGTCGAGTGCCACTTCTTCAAACTTCTCCATAAAAAAGTTGGCTAGTACTGGCGATAACGGACTGCCCATCGCAACTCCCTCCAATTGCTCAAATAGTTCACCCTGAAACGCAAAATATCCCGTTTTGAGGCAGTGTTCAAAAAGTTTGCAAATGTCTTCCTCATATATCTCCCTGAGCATTGTCATGGAGTCTTCTAGAGGCACATTTGTGAAAAGTGACACGACGTCAAAGCTGACCAGAATATCTCCTTCCTCAGTCTTAACTTTCTTGAGCTTACTAATCAGATCTGTTGAATCCTTAATCCACGATTCGGTTTTTCCAGTTTGAATCTGCAGTAATCTCGAGAGGTATTGGGAAAGTTTGTATGTAGGAGCACCAATGGCGCTGACAATCGGTCTCATTGGGATTTCCTTTTTATGTATTTTTGGGAGACCGTACAGGGCAGGAGTTCTAGAGGCTTTTACAAAAAGCTTAGACCAATCTTTTAAACCAGACTTTTGTAAAAGCCTCTAGAACTCCTGCCCTGTACGGTCTCCCAAAAATACATAAAAAGGAAATCCCAATGAGACCGATTGTCAGCGCCATTGGTGCTCCTACATACAAACTTTCCCAATACCTCTCGAGATTACTGCAGATTCAAACTGGAAAAACCGAATCGTGGATTAAGGATTCAACAGATCTGATTAGTAAGCTCAAGAAAGTTAAGACTGAGGAAGGAGATATTCTGGTCAGCTTTGACGTCGTGTCACTTTTCACAAATGTGCCTCTAGAAGACTCCATGACAATGCTCAGGGAGATATATGAGGAAGACATTTGCAAACTTTTTGAACACTGCCTCAAAACGGGATATTTTGCGTTTCAGGGTGAACTATTTGAGCAATTGGAGGGAGTTGCGATGGGCAGTCCGTTATCGCCAGTACTAGCCAACTTTTTTATGGAGAAGTTTGAAGAAGTGGCACTCGACACAGCTTCGGCTGTCCCTAAAGTATGGTGGCGCTACGTCGACGATGTCTTCGCCATTTGGCCTCATGGAACGGAGAAACTAAACGAATTCCTGGACCATCTTAATTCTCTCCACAGTAAAATTAAGTTCACAATGGAACTAGAAAACGAAGATAAAATCCTGCCTTTTCTAGATGTGGAGGTGATGCGTAAACACGATGGTAGCCTAGGGCATACTGTTTATAGGAAACCAACCCATACGAATCGGTACTTACACGCTGATTCGCACCACCACCCAGCGCAGAAGAGAGGACTTATCCATACATTGGTGACCCGAGCGACCAGAATATGTGAAGAACATAAAATCGGAGCGGAACTTACGAAGCTGACCGATGCACTGGAGCGTAACGGTTACCCAGCATGTCAGACAAGGCAAATCATAAGAGCCAAATCTGCACCAAACGAAGACAGAATTGAACAAGAGTCGAAAGGCTGTGCCTTCCTGCCTTATGTGCACAATGTGACAGACAGAATTGCCAAGCTATTGAGAAAGGAAAATATCAAGACTGTCTTCGGAACAACAACAAAGATACAGGACTTACTGAGGTCTGCAAAGACTAAGTTTCCTCTGGAAACAGATGGAGTGTATAAACTCAGCTGTTCCGGATGTGACAAGGTCTATGTAGGCCAGACAGAGCGGACTATCTCCAAAAGGATTTCAGAACATTTCAGAGCTTGTAAACTCGGCCACCCTGACAAATCGGCAATTGCCGAGCATTTGATTGACACCGGGCATTACTTTGGATTTGTTCCTGAAATCCTGGGGAGACCCAAAACTTATAGAGCACGGCTGATTACGGAAGCCATTGAAATTCATAAAAATCCCGTAAACATTAATAGAGACGATGGAGCTAAGCTCAATAGTTCTTGGTATCCGGTAATTGACGGATACACCAGAGCTAAACGAAGAAAACCAATTTAAATATAAAATGATACTTTTATTGTTAGCTCAGAGGGTTGGAGCTGGCAACACGGTATCACAACCTCATACATAAGCTCACATTTTAACACAACCTCAAATAACACATCTGCCCTGATGATGGACACTGCAATGCTGTCCGAAACGTTGGCTAAAGAAGGAGGTAGCGCAACACGGCATAACACCCCAAAAACAAATAACAAAAACACACCTTACTTATCCTATCCGTATAATAATGCATGTTAAAAATTATTAAAATGGTACCGCCGCTCCAAAGTGTACGTGTGGGGCAGCGTATTGTATTGCATTGCACTACACCATTCTGGAAAAAACTTTTATTATTATTTGACCTAACGATTTTTTTAAATGGGATGCGACATTAAAAATCGATGTTTCGGTTTTTTTCAACTGGTTATTTTATCACGGCCCGATGTCACTAGTCGTAAATTAGTTCTTCATCTATGGTCAATTTAGCTGTCAAAACTTTTAACATCGAAAAACTAATGTCAATAGGTAAATCTGACAGCCGTATGTGATTAATGTTGTAGTGTCGTGTTTGTTTAAGGAGAATAAATTATACAGCCATGTCTACTACCAAAGATGTTGTATTAGTGGAAGACCGCCCAAAGACGCTTTTGCTTGAAAAACATTCCGAATATCTTGCCGCTTATGGAACAAACAAGGATGACTATGAATTCTGTATGACTGAGTTTCTTAGAATGTCAGGAATGTATTGGGGCCTGACAGCACTGGAACTTATGGGGAAGTCTTCAAAGTAAGTACCTGCCGTATAGATTGTAACTCACAGACAAAAACTTCCGAAGAATTTTTAAATAAATGTCGTATCTATAATATTGTTGTTTAATTTTTAGGATTCCAAGGAATGAAATTGTCGAGTTCATCAAACAATGCCAGGACAAGGAGAGTGGGGGAATCTCGGCCAGTATAGGACACGACCCACACATCCTTTACACACTCAGTGCCATACAAATCCTTAGCATGTACGATGAAATAAATGCCATTGATGTTGAAGGTGCTGTTAAATATATTGTGTCTCTCCAACAAGAAGATGGTAGTTTTACTGGTTAGTAATTAGAATGTTACTCAAATACGTTGACAATCCACGGGACTATATCGATGGCATGTACAGACATTTTATCTCCACTTTTTGATGAAAATGAGTTAGGAAATAGACTTAAGACTAAAGACAACCCACATTTTAATCTGTAAAAATATGGCATCTTTGAATCACACTATTCCAAGTGTATTTACATAATTTTAATTGGTTAAAATAAAATTTTCCGAGAGATTCAAACTTTTGGACTCCAGCTATCTCAAAATAATGTGTTATGGTAAAGAGATATAATATCTGTTCTCCAAGCCATGTTATATGGATTTTTGTTAACAACTATTACGAAAATTGAATAAGCTGGCACACAAGGAAAGTTTTACATAGACAGTCGAAATAGTTAATAAATTTTGATTTTAAAAAATTGGATATTCATTCAGTTAGAGTTCAAAGGTCTAAACTTGTGGGTCCATCACGAAGTTAATCCTCTTCTGGGTAAGTCACCCATCATTGCACAAAAAACATTTTCCGCTTCTTGTGATGAAAGTAGGGAAATTAAAGTATTGTCATGTAATTTTTTTACGTGAAACTGCACAAGCATCCGTCCCCCAACCGTCTGTAGCCAGTGAGACTAGTGCACCCCCAATTGGGTTATGTTGTGAGGCTGAAGGTAGTGTGGAGGGGAAGAAGATGGTGGGAAAGTACCTGGCTATTCAGATCTGGTCACCAAACACGGCCAAAGCCATTTCAAGCAACTTTTCAATTCTGAATGGTGGTCTTACTCCAGGGCGATACTAAGAGTATCTTCCACTCTGGAATATACTATACATTAGTGTCATGTGAAATAACACAAATTAATCCAATAAAATTTACTTGCGCACGCAGGGATTATTACCCCTCAAGTACGGAGGCCGTTTGTAACCTGAGAATGTTTTTCTTTATCTAAAAAGAAAGAAAAAAGTTTCCTCAGTGTGTGTGTCCACTGGGACCAATTCGAACTTATTACATTTTTTGTTCCAGGAGATAAGTGGGGTGAAGTGGACACACGGTTCTCATTCTGTGCCGTACTCGCCTTGTCTCTGCTCCAGCGATTAAGTGCCATAGATTTGGATAAGGCCATAGAGTTTGTTCTCAGTTGCATGAACTTTGATGGCGGATTTGGATCGAGACCTGGTTCAGAAAGTCATGCAGGTAGGTACCTTAATAATATATAAATCACATTTTAATTGACCTACTTATCTATGCAGTTGTTGGATAGAGGAACTATCAAAATAGCAAGCTTTAAAAAAATCACAATGCATACTGTGGTAATTCAGCTGACAGCATGTATAAGTATTTCATTCTGAAACATGCCTGTTGGGACACAATATGAAACATTCTAGTGGTCTATTGAACGTATCCAAATATTGAACAGAAATCTTAAAAAAAAAATTCAATATTTAACACACCCTTCAGGCTAATTTGTTCGCTTTTGGAAACAACTCATTATGATCTCAAAGAAATCGTTGTATCCCCTTATTGTTGTAGTGAGAAATATGATCTAAACGGTGTTTGAAAGAAAACACACCATATTAATATTAATACTCAGTTTCTTTGTTTTTTTTGCTCGCTAAAAATTAGGCGAAAATCGACCACTTGACCCCTTAAGTCGTTTACACTCAAGGTTTGTTTTGGCGTGAAAGTAGCGAAAAAGTCGCCTTTCATTTGTTTCGGTCTTCAGGCGAAAGTCGACCGAGACGCCTCTCTAGCGGCAGAAAGTTCGAGTTCAATTTTGCGTGGAAAAACTGAAAATTCGAGTCAGTGTATATTTCCGGTAAACTCTACCGGATTCGTACGGAGGGAGATGTCGGGAAAAATTAGCGGAAACCTGGCGGCGGAAACTGGAAGCGCTCGAGGCGCTCCATACTAAAGTACCGAGGTTCACACTTCCGCCGCCAGGACTGCCCCGCTCTCTCAAAAAGTCGATTGCGGCCGCATAATTGTCGGAGCTTCTCGATTGGTAATCGACTTTTCCTTGCCAGAAATCACGAGTGTTGCCACCCGCGCGGTTTCGAAACGGCCAAATTTTGGTGCATTTTCGCAACGTTTCGTTTTCATAGATCGGGATGATGTGTAAAACTTTTTCTCCTTTACAGTTTATATTTTTATTCAATATCGAACGCACCCCAAACGCGAAATGATTAAAAAAAAATTTCGTGCGCATTTTTGCTCGAAAATTTTGCGTTTTTCGCATTACTCTAACGCAAATTAAAAAGACGAATGATTTTGATCGAGCGTCGGATCTTATTTAATCAGGTATCGTTGATTTTTATTTTAAATTTCACGAAAAATAAATTTTAATTTCACGATAAATATTACGAATTTCCTCATTTATCGGGAAAGATTTTTAATTTAAGTGTAAATGTTTTTCTTTGCATAATGGTATCATTGGAAAAAAATTAATCACGTGGTCGCCACGAAAACACGTGGTACGATTTTTTATAAAATTTACACGGTCAACCTTATGATAGAATATCGTCGAAAATATGGAGGCTACGGTTAAAGTTTTCGAAAAAATTCATCCTCCGAAGGTTAAGGAACGTTTTTCGGCCGTCCTACAAATGGCGCTCGGTTCAAAATGTGTCACAATAAGCGGCTAAAGTTTTGACATTTGCAATTTGAACCGAAAAATGACATTTTTAATCAGTCTGGCCTTTGGCCAACTAGAAATAATAGCAATCATAGACAAGCACCGAAGAGATGTTTTATTACATAGTGATGTTACTTCAAAGAAACGATAAAATCTGTGTAGGTACTTACTTTGGTGGCTTATCTTTTGAAAATCGATAATGCTTTTGAACGAAATAAAATTTATTAATTATTAACGAGTGGAAGATACTACCAGTATCGCCCTGGTGTAAGACCACCATTCAGAATTGAAACGTTGCTCCAAATGGCTTTAGCCGTGTTTAGTGACTAGATCTGAATAGCCAGGTACTTCCCCACCTTCCTCTTTCCCTTCCCCACTTACCTTCAGCCTCACAACATCCCCCAATTGGGGATGCCATAGTCTCACTGGCTCCAGACGGGAGCAGTTGGGACTCTTGTGAGGTATTCACTATAAAAAAAAAAAAAAAAAAAACGAAATAAAGTTGGGGAAAAATAATTTAGCACGGGTACCGTCGCCCCGTAGTGAAAAACTACATCAATAGCGTCCCCCAATTTTATAATTTCTACCAGGAGCGCAGAAATTATATAGGGTGAAGCGGTGTTAATTGTTTTGTAAAATAAACATTTTTTAATCAAAAATTTTTCCAGTTTGAGTGTTTGTAATAAATTTGAGAGGCGGGCGTGGGTACCGTCGCCTCGGGAGCCATTCATATTTTAAGTTTTTATCTCTTTATTTTTTAACGAGTAGGTACCTAAATGCGTTATGTAAATATTTTTTCGGTAAATTTTTAATAGTAGGTGCAGGTACCTACACAGATGGTACCGGGTAGACGTCCTAGGTAGGCAGGTACTGACGGCGTGTTTTAGCCCGTTTTCTAGGTTAGGTCCGTAGTGTTGTTATATAACGTATGGATTTAAAATTTAAAAAAAACCGATCAATAATTTGGCACGGGTACCGTCGCCCAGTGGTGAAAAACAACATCAATAGCGTCACGCAAATTGATAAATTGTACCAAGTAGTAGTAGTAGTGATAGTGGTAGGGGTAGGGGTAGGGGTAGGGGTAGTGGTAGGGGTAGGGGTAGGGGTAGGAGTAGGAGTAGAAGTAGGTGTAGTAGTAGGAGTAGGAGTGGTAGTGGTAGTGGTAGTAGGAGTAGGAGTAGGAGTAGAAGTAGTAGTAGGAGTAGGAGTAAGAGTAGGAGTAGGGGTAGGAGTAGTAGTAGTAGTAGGAGTAGGAGTAGGAGTAGGAGTATGAGTAGTAGTAGTAGTAGGAGTAGTAGTAGTAGTAGTAGTAGGAGTAGTAGTAGGAGTAGTAGTAGGAGTAGGAGTAGGAGTAGGAGTAGGTGTAGGAGTAGGAGTAGTAGTAGGAGTAGTAGTAGGAGTAGGAGTAGGAGTAGGAGTAGGAGTAGGAGTAGGAGTAGGAGTAGGAGTAGGATGAGAGTAGTAGTGGTAGTGGTAGTAGGAGTAGGAGTAGTAGTAGTAGTAATAGTAGGAGTGGTAGTGGTAGTGGTAGTGGTGGTGGTGGTGCAGGTACCTACACAGATGGTACCGGGTAGAGGTCATACGAAAAACCGTACATACGATATGGGTATCAAATTACGCGTCTCGACTTACAAAATCCGAATGGCTCAGTGAAAAAATTATCAGAAAGCTCCTTGGCACTTTTTTTTCTCAAAATATCCATTTCTTTCTATCCATACATATATTTTAATATATTTGTGGTCACACACTCATAGTTTCATTTATATGCCAAAATACATATTACATTTTTAAAAGTTTTTAAATTTTGCGTGTTAATTGAGCAATTCTTTTTCCAAAATAACAACTTTTGAAGAATGTCGGTGACAAAAACCGTACATACGAAATAGGTATCAATTTACGCGTCTCGACCAACACAACCCGAACGGCTCGGTGAAAAAATGATCAGTAAGCTCCTTGGCTCTTTTTTTTCTCAAAATATTTTTTTTTTTTTTTTAATTGTAGTCCCACACCCTCGCCTCATCTACATTCAAATACTACACCACGCATCACATTTTTACCCATTAGTTGCCTGCAACGAGCAAAAAGCTAGTGTTTTATATTAAAATCTAGAAGTTAACCACAGTAAAATTAAAATGTGCACCTTTATGAAACTAAAGGTTCTGACCCTCAATTTGAAAAAACTTATGAGACTTTTTTTATGAATTATTTTTATTAATTATTGAAGACAATATTAGCGATTTCTAAATGAAAATCTGACACAGAAAAATCAGAAAAGGATACGGTCACATCTAGGACTCGAACCCAGAACCCTTGCCTTGCCGGGCCACCGATCTACCACACCACTGAGCTAATGGGACCCTATCCCCTTCGGTCACATTTAACTGTATCATTCTTCGAATAAGAACTACCAACATTGTCTTCTTTTTTCACCGCACATTTTTTTTATTGGCAACTATCTTTTATGATATCTTTTATCTTATCTAGGACAAATTTAAAACCTATTTATTTTTAATCTATCTGCATGATTTTAATACAATCAAAGCACGATTTTACAAAAAAAGCTTAAAGTGAACGATTTTAATTTAATTTTTATGTTTGCATTAAAAAATTTATCATTTCAAAAAACATATGTTTAACTCTAATTATAATATTTGAAATCGTATTGCATCACCTTTCAAACATTGTTTTCAGTTTTCAGATATATTCTGAAATATTCAATTTATTTGGATTTTATTGCAAAGCGGAAATACTCCGACCTTCTGATAGAATAGGCCTAAGGTCTGAGGAGTTAAATTAATAAGTTATTGTTATAATAATAATAATAATACTGGATAACAAGATTTATACAAATAAGCAAATCAATCTTTGAAGCTATTGAAAATGAGTTAACAATATTATTTTCATATCTTTTATTTACGTTTTAGGATTAATCTATTGCTGTGTTGGATTCCTATCCGTGTGTGGGCGGCTGGATGCCCTCAAGGCTGACGAGCTGGGCTGGTGGCTCTGTGAGAGGCAGCTTCCCAGCGGGGGGCTCAACGGAAGACCAGAAAAGCTGCCTGACCTCTGTTATTCATGGTACGGAGCAGAGATATTACCCTGATAGGTCACATATGTGATTTATTAAGTTTCACTAAAACATGTATGTACATTGTGTTGAAACGTGTTGTGTGATGGGATGAATTGCATTGAAAAGGCCAGTGTTGTGAAGGTTAATATAATATTTCTTGTCATGTAAAATTATAAAGTAACTTGCTGAAGTGTCCGGCATTGCCCAGGCTTTAGTTTTTTTAACTCAGATGTAGACAGTGACCTTCCTCTTGTTTGAAGGTCAAGTGTGTAAAATTTCATAAGTCTTGATATAAAACTGTAGATATGTATTAAAATCAAATCCACCCAGCTCGCCCGGTGTCCAACCGAGTCTTGTCCAGACACTCTTCTTTACATAAGCGACTTATGGATCCCCCGCAATGCTATTGCTAATGTCTTTCTCGAGTGCCTCTGACTTCTTCCACCATTCACTACTGTATACCACTATGATACTGTTAAAAAATAAATTACATCGACTTTGATTGGACTCTGTAACTTATTAGGGTGCAGAGATATTGCATTAAGTATTACTATATAATACTTATATAGTAATACATTAAGTAAACTATAGTTTTAATATTCTCCTGACGAAGGAAGGGTGCTTCCGAAACCGGTAGAGTACAATTAAAATTAAAGTGGTCTAAAACAAATTTATATCTTTTATTGTAAACTTTTAAATTTTTACCGATGTCTGTCGACTGTTTTTCGAATTTTGACAATAGATCGATGCATAGTTCATTTCTTTTCCATAATATCTGTAATCTTGTATTGTGCGGTTTTTTTACTTTATGTAATTTTTTATTGATGTTAGTTTTTTCTTCTTGTAGTTCAATCTCCTAATGAAAAGGTATTCATCCTGGTCCATTTCGTCAAAGGTGTTCCCTTTCATTCTGTATTATGAAGCAATGTAATTTATTTGTCAGTCATCTGGTCAATCCTGAATCTGTTTACCATTTTACTGATGGTCCATATTTGATTGACAGATAAATCATTTTGAGGATCTGCCAATTTTTTAAATTTAGGTACCTTACCTATCTCAAATAGATTGGGTATTAAACATTTTTTGTATTTTTAAACATTGTTACGTTTTTCTATTGTTATTCACAGCAATGTTACTGACCTTCTCTGCTGCACTCACCTTTAATCTCTGAAAAGTATCCTCAAAATCTATCTTTGAATATTGCATTAAAATATCAAACATACTTTTTTTTTAATTCTTAATTTTTTATTCAAATATGTATCTAGTGATAGTAAAAAAAATTGTACCCCGAGTTAGTGAGATGATAGCATCTCCTATTTAGTAAAGTAATGTAGCTTTGAGGCATGAGGGGGAGGGAAGGGGATGATTGGTCGCATTTATAATTAACCGGTCAGCAACGTAAGCAGATATACACGATAAAATAACGATAGCAGTCAAGTACAATAAGCGTGTTTACACGTCAACGCGTGTCTCTCCATAGAAATCGTTCTTACTCCGTTATTATTTTAGTTACATCCCTCAAACAAAAACTAAAAGGTCGATTATAGATCAAGCTACACATCACTACCAAGTTGTCTATGGAAATACAAAACAAGAATCTGCTGACAGTCGCATAATTGACACAACATTTTTACCCGCGCAAAATGTCTGCCGGTAGCGCCGCGCGCTTCACATATTAAATTTTTATAAAATATTTTTATATGAAATGATAAAAAAATGAGGTGATAAAAGTGTTTATTACACATATATACAATAGAATAAATATTTTTGTTTACATAATCTGTGATTTTAGTACCATTTTCACCTAAAAACATGACGTGAGTCATTTTTAACCTATTTTTAATGTTTGCGTTCCAAATTTTAATATTTAAAAATGCTAATATTTATTTGTAATATAATAATTTGAAAGCTTATTTTGTAACTTTTCTAAAACAGTTTTTACTATTCGGCTACGTTCAGAAATGTTTCATTTATAGAGCTTTAATTGTGAAGCGGTAATAACAAAAAGTTTTCGTAAAATGTCATTTCGTTAAAGACAGTTAAAGTGCTTACATGGCGATTTTCGGAGGGGTTAATTGAACCCGGGACTTCAGCCTTGCCAGGGCTTTTCTTTACTACTGAGCTAAAATAAAAGTCAATAGATGTTGCATTTATCCAAGACACTATCTAGATTGAAATTAAATTTGGGTAGAGTCTTGCAATCACGTATAAAGATAGCAGCCAAAAAATATGCATTAAGAAAATGTTGGTTGTTCTTAGTCGAAGAACGATATGGTTAAATATGACCGTAGGGAATAGGGTCGGATTAGCTCAGTGGTAGAGCAAAGCCCAGGCAAGGCTGAGGTTCTAGGCTATAAAAAAAAATAGAGTAATTTATTTTATTTGTAGGTGGGTATTAGCATCCCTCTCCATGCTGAACCGAATCCACTGGGTGGACAAGAAGGCTCTAGAGGACTTCATCCTCGCATGCCAGGACGCGGAAACCGGGGGCTTCAGCGACAGACCTGGCGACATTGCAGACCCCTTCCACACCCTCTTCGGGCTGGCGGGGCTCTCGCTACTTGGCAACACTCAAGTCCAAGTTGTCAACCCTACCTACTGCATGCCGCAAGAAACCCTCGATAGACTAAAATTGGAACCTCAAATTCTCGCTTTATAATTAATTATTATTATTATGTGTTACATACGTAATAATAATAATTAATTATCACCTACTGTATTTATCCCGCAAATTTTTTTTATTTTTTTTACCTCTCTAATTATTTGACATTTTCCTAAATAAACTCTCATTTTTTAGTGCTGGCTACCTTTTTATATTTTGAATTATAATATTATATAAACTCAAACTCTCGCTTCGTGTTTTGAAATAATAATTTTTTTCATAAAATTCTTTACTTTGTGTATTTATCTTTCAAAATGTAATACGCTATTAGGCATTATTGAAAGTAATACTTTAATATTAAAGTACTTGTTACCCTTTTGTTAAAATATGTTATGTACTTCGTATATTTTCTGTTTGTTTTTTGTATTGAAAATGCATTTGTAACTCATTGTTTACAAAGTTAATTAATATAAATTTACTTAAGTTCATATGATAATGTTGTTTCATTCTAAAATGTGAATTTTAAACTATTATTTTTCATCAGTAACCGTGACCAGGGTGTCCGGGGGTAAAGTGCACTAATTTCGGGGGGGGTGATTCTACATGTAAGTATAAAAGACAAATATATATGACCTGTCGGTGGCGTATTATGTCGGTGGGATATTGCGTTTGGGTCCCACCCAGGCGTAGTGTGTTCAATTCCTCGGCTGGCTTAGTCCTCCATCACAACACAAGTAACATTTTTCACTTACTGTGGTGGTAGTAGGAGATTTTAAAATATTGTCAGGTTATTCGTAACCCGGGAATGTTTTAAGGTAGTTTTTAGTTTAAGAAGTTGAAATGTTTGTATGGGAAAATAAAATTCTTCTTTGGAAAAATATTTTTGCGCTGGAAAATAAACATTGGAATTTCAAAAAAGTGATTAATATTTTTTACTTCTACCATCATGTAGAAACACTTCCCGAAGTTAGAGCGCTTTACCCCCAGAGATCATGTATATTAAGACACTTCATGCGGGCGAAAGCGAAGGTCCTGTTGAAAAAATGAATTTTGTTTTAACTGCTATATTTTTAAAAATAAATTTTTGATGAAATTTTTTACTTAGTACTTACTCTCCGTACCCCAACTATGAATGTATTTGTGATACAACTTCATAAAGTGAAGTTAAAGTCTGTATTGGGCCATTTAGTGATGTTTCATGTGTAAAAATGTACATATTTTATTACATTACAAAAAAAATCGTTTTCACTTTAGCAGAAATCAATCCAAAAAAATAACAATTTGCGCATCACCAGTGCGTTGAGTTAGCCATCCCTTTTAAGGGGTGTTTCTCTTTTGATCAAATCCACACAAAAGATAAGAAAATGGGAAGCTTGTATCTTTTATCACATTTTTAAATATATGGCTTTCTTACAGAAAAGAAAAGCATTTAAAATGCGATTATCCTAACGATTTTTTAATTCAATGGCTTCCTTAGTTAACACACTTTGATCGGGTTATTTTTTTGCCGGCAGACCGCTGAAAACGGGCGAAAATAAAGGTCCCGCGCGAATTTCTTTAATTTGTTTTAAATCACTATATCTTCGAAAATAATGGAAATATTTTAATAAAATTTTCTACATACTAACTCATCATACCCAAGCTATAAAATTTCTAGCCGAAAACCAAATATTATTTCTAATGCAACTTAAATCGAAAACAAAGTCATTGTTGGGTCATTAGTGTTCAATTTTTCAAGTATAAACTAGGTTTCAATTTTATAAAATTACAAATTATTATATTTTCGCCAAGCCCAAATCATTATAAAAACAAAAACAATTGCCACATCTCTAAAATCGTCAGAGTAACACATTATTACCCATTCAAATACCACGTGTGCAATTGCCCCTCACACGGTACAGCGGACCAAAACCATCGGAACGTGCTAATAATATTGGTTATTTTTTAAAATGAAATTCAAAATAATCACTTAGCGTAGAATGCTTCTCGTATTGCTCACGTAATATTCTTTATTGTTTTTCACCATACACTATTAGGTTTAAGTTTCTAATCACCTTTATATAATCAGTTATAGTTCACGTCTAAAAAATTTTTATCTAATATTTCATTGTTCTTCCTCCATATCACTTTCTTCAGAATCACTGAACTGTAATGGCATCACTGACATTCTTCTCCTACAAAGAATTTCTTCACTTCCACTAGATTCTTCACTTTCACTATGGAATTCAGGCAAATAATTACTAGAACAGGCAGATAAATTATCTGCGACGATTTCGTCATCACTTTCGTAATTTTCAGAATCCATTTAGAAAAAGCAAATATAAATATTATCTCCTCGGAACACAACCGTAGGACAATTTGCTTTTTAAAAACTGGCATGCACTTGTAAATATTTATTATGGTCCGCCTAACTGTGCTTGTCGCTGTTACTGTATCTAATAAAGTTTAAAGTTAGATTATATATACACCTTCATCAGGAGAGTAAAAATCGATATATAAAGGTAGATTATTACAATATAGCGCCCCTGAGGTGATATCTCACAAAAGCGGCGCTATGCAAATTGTCCAATAAATAAATAAATATAATGTTTACATTTTATTGTGTATACACCGAAGTCAAAAATTAAATATAGATTGCAATTGGGAAAGAAGAAGTGGAAGGAGGGGGGAGGGGTAAGAGTAGGCTGGGTTTTTAATAATTAGGAATTACAATATCGCTAGACGGGAAAGACCAGTTAAGTGGGAAAATATTTAAAAGAGAGTTAATAAAAAAATTCTTGTTAATTATATCTGCTTTTATATTAACATGTTTCCTCATTTCTAAAATTTCAAAATTATTTATAGTGAAGTATTTTAAGACCTGAAAAAAACAAATAGAATATAACCATAAAACAATATATTCATAAGACAAATAGCATTTAATAACGGTTATTCTAATAAATTGATAGTTGAAATACTAAATAAAAAAAATTAAACATATTCTCTTCAAACGGTCATTCTAAAGATAGAAATAAACAATGGCGTAGAATTCTGCTTATGGATAACGATACTTCTAAAATTATATATAAAAACAATTCTGGTACTATTCAACTGGCGTTTTACACTAATAACAATGAAGAAATATATTCTTAATAATAAAGATAGCAAAATTCAAACAAAAAAATCAGGAGTTTGAAAACTCAAATGGGATGATTGTAATTTCTTTTACAAAGGTAGAACCAATAGAAACTTTGAAGTCAGAACTAAAGAATATCGCAGGGCTCTAAATGGAAATAGTGAATTTGAGTTTGCAAATCATCTTTTGAATAATGATCACACTTTCGATAAAAATTCAGGTCTTAAAATACTTCACTCAGGATATAAAGCATCGCAAATAAATAATTTTGAAATTTTACAAATTAGAAAACATGTCAATATAAAATCAGATATAATTGATAAGCAAAAAAAATATAAATAATAATGAAAAATGCCATTACAAAGTGATAAGCTTCCAGAAGAAATCTTCTTATTAGATGCTTGTTAATCGTAAGTAGTCAAATATTGTGAGCTGCATATTTAAATATTCGCGCCATTCATTTGTTTCGTTTTTAAACCGCCAGAGGCGCGCTCTGTCGGCCATCTATAGCCGTGCGTATCCTCCATATTGAATAAGGAACGCGTGATTTTTTATAAACGTCAAACATAATCACGTAACTGTGGATAATTTTCATTGTAATGTAATTAATCCAATGGATTATGAACTTTCTAAAACATATTTTCTTCGATATTATCCAAAAATTATATGAACAGAAACGATGCTTTTGAAGAAATCTCGTATTATTATGAGGCGATCCTATTTTAGTATGAAATCGTGTCTTAATTTTCAAGTTAGCTGAATTTACCCGAAACAGACAATTTTAATTCGACCAATCAGAGGGCCTAGATCGTCCAGACGCTGGCGTAATAATACTATCAGATTTAGAAAAAAAATCTCTAAAAATAGGTAGGTACCTATCACATATCCAGCAACCAGTCCACTTTATAGCCATAAAAATAAAGTCTGTAAATTTGACAGGTCTTGGGTCAAATGTCAAATAATATTGTCAACAAAGATGTTGTAAGAAGCCGGCTTCATAAAGATAGTAAATATTAATATAGATAAAAAGTACAATGAATCTATCATTATTTTTCATATTGATATTCTATACGGCATCACTTTATTTTCTAAACTTTTACATTTCATTCTACGCTTATCTTGAATACTTTTTACACTTATTTGAATCTAACGATTCTGACCATGTTTATGACTATATCATCGGTGAGTAAACCTAATAAATTGCTTTAGATGTCCAACAGTATTTTTATATTTTAAGCATATTATTACCCCGCCCTAACTCAAAACTCACGCAATTTAATTATAGTTGGATGCGGAACCGCAGGATCGCTTGTTGCTCATCAGTTAAGCGCATTGAAAGAGACTTCATTTCTGGTTTTGGAAGCTGGGGGCGATGGAGGGCCTCTTCTAGATCCTCCTGCCCTGGGGCCCTTGCTTCAAAAAACCCTCCATGACTGGCAATACACCACCGTTCCACAGGATAATGCATGCCTTTCAATGAATGGACAGGTGTGTACCCTAAATACATTGGTAAAGTTGCCGAAATCCTTAGGGCGCTTTAATACGCAATTTCAAAAACATAATTTATCAAACAAGAACAACTATTTACATGAGGGGTGATGGAAAAACATACATGGTTTGGTAAATATACAGAAAAGTGGGACACATTTAATACTCACTTTAAAAAAAGGTAAATATACAGAAATTAGGGACACGTTAATAAGCACCTTTAATATAAAAAAAACCACTGTATCAGTTACTTAACAATGAGAAGTAAGTATTACAGTTTCCGAAAATGGAAACAAAAGCATTTTAGTAGATATTTCTTAAAAAACAAATGATTTGACGTCTTCTCTTCACGCCATGTTTTGACATAATAATATTAAACTAGCAGTTAAAAACCCGTTCTGCGGGTTTTTTTCTGCACGGCCCTACGGGCGGCACTTGGTTGGGCTTTGCCTAGTTTAAATGATACCAACAACAATTACATTTAATAGGCACATATTAGGTCATTCACAGAGAGGGTGAGTATATATTGTTAAAACACGGAACAGGAAGGAGTTAATGAATAATAACATGTTCAATTTAGGCATAATAAGAATGACAGTTGTTTGGGTAAAACTTTACACACAACTACCGTTTTAATACGCATTTAAAAAAACATTTGATTCAACATAATGACAATAAACAACAACTTTTTGCATTTACAATGTTGATAAATATTGATATTTGATATTATTTACGTAGATAATAATTTATGCGAAAAAATTTTCAACCGACGCACCATCTTGACAGAACACCGATATGAAGTTCGCTCATAATTAGCGTTTGTTTGTACGCAGTGTAGACACTGCCAACCTAACAATAAGAAAACATAAAACACAATCGGAAGCTAGAAACGTAAAAATCTAAATATAATTTATAGGTAATAGTGTGATAAAGTGTAATAATGTGTAAAACTGTTTTTTATTCCGTAAATAATGTTTTAAAAACCCGTTATTTATTAAAATAAGGGTATTAAGGCAAGTTTTTAAAAATAGTTTTGTATGTAAAAAAAAACCCAACTTAACCTAACATAACCAATCCTAACTTAACCCAACCACACATTTTCTAACCTAACCTATCCTAATCTAACCTATAATAACCCTACCTAACCTTTAATAACCTAACCCAACCTAACCTAACCTATAATAACCCAACCTAACCCATCCAAACCAAACTATCCTAACCTAACCCAACCTAACCTATAATAACCCAACCTAACCTAACTTAAAATCAGAACGCTTTATTTAAAAAAATATTGTATTAAGCGTGGCCAGTTCCCGAATGATTGCCTAAATGGGTAAAGGTAAATTAAAATATATTATATAAATATACAGGGTGTATCGGCACGTACCCGACAAACTTTAACCAGCTATTCCTTGGCACATTTGGAGTAAAAAATGTTATGGGCACTTTGCTGTCTGGTAACATTTTTTTTTAATAAAAAAATTATTATTCATATTTTCACCACATGTCACCAATGTTTTATTCTTTGTCAAAGTTTGAAAACCCGTCTGGCAATATTTTATTTCGAGTTTCGTTGAATAATATACGTACGTACCTACGTTGGCGCGCTTTTACAATCACAACGAAATGGCACGGCACCATTCGTCTCATTTTTAACTATTATTATTTAGTGTGTACGTAAGAGCGAGGACACTTTTTGACACACTTGCTAATAACAGCTGTTAAATACGAGAAACCATGCAAACATCGTAGCGGGAAGAGGAGCGGACGTGTTTTAACCGCTCCGGTTTGTTTAATCCTTTCAGAAGGTTTCCCTTGTTAAGAGATCACCGAAAAATGTTCAGCATACGTGTTTTATATAGTGCTTACCTTCTTATTTCACGAAATGCGCGTAACTTCTACCGTTTAGCCGGAATTTGCAATTATTATAGCATTTTAAACTGATTAAATTTTGAAAGTGAAGCCAGAACAAAGATTCTCAATGCAGTCGAAGATTTTATACCTGACCCCTCAAGTGTCAAGTGGTGTCGGGATTTACGGGACCTCTTCAACCGAGGATATCTACCTAGAAAACAGATAAGCCATATTTTATTTAAAGTTTTTGTTTTTGTTTTGTTTCTGTTTTTGCATTTTGTTACAGATGACACACATACACTTCACTTTGACTTGGTTCAAGATTTTCCTTTGCTTATAGCCTGCGTTAAGCGAGCCCTAAAGGTCTGAGACAGAGGTATAAAATCGTTGGATCACGAAAATAGAAAAAGTTGTAATTTTTTTGCTGGATTTTATTTAGGTATTAGAGCCAGGAAAGAGTCTAAAAGGGTCGAGAGGATACACTAAGTGGCATGAATAGCTAAGAAGTGACTAGAGAGACTAAAATAGACTAGGATGAGGTGATTTTGCACCCCGGTGCTGACAAGGTTTGTTATCTATGTGAGGATATTGTGTCAGCGCTCTTTATTAGCAGCAGACACATGTCAGCGCTATATTAGCAGCAGACACATACCTGAACGGATGACGAACCTCGTGCTGGCACTGTTGGTGGACGCGGTAGTCTCTCTCGCTGCAGCAGCTGGTACAGTTCCTTCACCACCTAGGATTCTTGCAGCAGAGTCTCCATCTTCTATCTTCGTCGAATGTCACAGCGGTGCTGCCAAGGTCTCTTATCTATGTGAGGATATTGTGTCAGCGCTATTTATTAGCAGCAGACACATATCTGGATGGATGATGAATCTCGTGTTGGCACTGTTGGTGGACTCTTTCGCTGCAGCAGCTGGTCCAGTGTCTTCACCACCTAGGATTCTTGCTGCAGAGTCTCCATCTTCTATCTTCATGTCACCTGTTCCTGTTCTTCATTTTACTTTACTTAACTTCACTTTATTTTGGTAATATTTATATATATTTTTTTTAATACCTGCATCAACTGTAAAGCGCCCCTGAGGTGATAACTCACAAAAGCGGCGCTATAAAAATTGTCCAATATTTATTTATTTATTTTAAATGACAGTGACGGAGTGTGGATTTTTTTATTTATTTTTTGTTTTTAATGGAAAAAAAATGTTACCGGACAGCAAAGCGCCCATAACATTTTATACTCCAAATGTGCTAAGGAATAGCTGGTTAAAGTTTGTCCGGTACTTGCCGATACACCCTGTATATACCTGGCAAAATGATTGTTTTAATATACATATAAGTACATGTCAGATTAGAGATTTGTTGGCTGATTTTACAATCAACGAAGCGTTTCTAGCTTCCGATTGTGTTTCATGTTTTTTTATTGGGTTGGTAGTGCCTACACTTCCTACAAACAAACGCGTATTATGCGCGAACTTCATATCGGTGTTCTGTCAAAATGGTGCGAAATTATTATTTACATAAATAATATTAAATATCAATATTTTTCAAAATCGTAAATGGAAAGAGTTGTTGTTTATTGTCATTAAGTTAAATCAAATGTCTGTTTTTTTTTAAATGCGTATTAAAACTGTAGTTGTTGGTAAAGAATTGTAAAGAAAGGTAAAGAGCCAGAGGTGCGCTGTGTCGGCCAATAGGGAAACTACTCCCGCAGCCGGTAGAGCATGATTTAATGCAATGCGAAATTAACTCGAAACATAAGATTGAAATTGACCAATCAGAAGGCCGAAACCATCCAGACGTTGGCGTAATAATACTATCAGATTGTTTTTTTTTAGGCTAGTTTTTATTTATTTATGTTTTCATTAAACCCAAACTGACAACAAAATAACCTATTTTAGGGTCATAGGTTCGTATTTTGGTTGAAATAAGAAATAAGAAGAAAAAAATAACATCAACAACAACGGCCGCCAAGTAAAAATCTATTTTAATTTTAACGAAACAAATATTAAATGGATTATTTTCCATTTCCGGAAACTGAAATACTTACTTCTCATTATTATCTAATTGTGTACTACAAAGTATTTTTAAAATGAAATGTGCGTATTAAGCATTTCCCTTTTTTCTGTATACTTACCAAAAAAACATAATAATGAGAAGTCAGTATTTCAGTTACTGAAAATGGAAAATAATGCATGCCACCTAGATGTTTTTCATCTGGAATTGCCTCCAGTATCTTATACGGAAGTCATTACTGGCATCCTGAACGCATGCGCATGCGCCAACTACATTGTCTGAAACATTTTGATCAAGAATAGCAGACGTTCAGCTTTAATTTGGACAACTGATTCAGTGCAGTTCGTTTCATCTAATGATATATTTGTTTTATTAATGTGTTCATTTTTTTTCATGTGTTTAATCTTAGATAACCTATGTGTATTATAAGAATTTGAATGTTGTTTCTGCTTCTTTCCAGAAATGTAACTGGCCAATGGGTAAACTAATTGGAGGATCGGCCAGACTTAACAATATGGTGCACATGAGAAGTTATACAGATGAGATTGCTCAATGGTTCGACAACAAGTACACCATACCCGAATTGGATCGATACCTAAAGGATCTAGAAGGATATGATTTACCATTTGAAAAGTTAAAATTTAAAACTCCATTATCAAAATCTATTTTGCAAGCTGCTAATGAATCCGGATTTGCTGTAAACGACAATGAGAAAACTGGTTTTAGGGCTCCTTTAGTTAATCAGAAAAATGGCGCAAGATGGTCTACTTCGCACACACTGATGAGAAGTCATTTTAATAATCCAACAAGCAAAGTATTTTCCAATGCATTTGTCGAGAAGATAATTATTAATCCGAAAACACAGACTGCTGAGAGTGTGATGTTTGAAAGGTTTGGTAGAAAGTTGACTGTTTCAGCTAAAAGAGGAATTATTCTCACATCAGGAGCAATTGGAACCCCTAAACTGTTACTTCTTTCTGGGATTGGACCAAAAATACATCTTGAAACTTTAGGCATTAAGGTTATAAAAGATTTACCTGTCGGTGAAAATCTAATTGACCATGTAACGACTGGTTTAGACTTAGTCTTGCTTAACAAATCAATAAATTTTGGAATTTCTGATTTGATGAATCCTATGAATGCATGGTATTACCTTACTAAAGGCAGTGGTCTATGGACCACATCAGGTTGTGAAGCTATCGCTATTTTGAAAACTCAGGAAAAAACGTCAAATGATACAGTTTTTTTAAATTCATTGCCTGATTTACAACTGATGGTTTTACCTGTTGGAATTTCTACGGACCATGGCACCCATTTGCGAAATGCAATTGGAGTAACAGATAAGGTTTGGAAATCATACTTTTCTAAAATAACATTCAATAATGCGGTCACTATTTTACCGATCGTTTTACACCCTAAGAGTAAAGGAACTGTTCGACTTTCCAGTACTAATCCTTCTGATCTGCCGTTAGTTGATCCAAAATATTTCTCCAATGAAGATGATGTTGACACTATATTAAGAGGGATAGATATAATTAAAAAGCTTTTGGAAACGAAGGCCATGAATGATTTAGGAGCTTCTTTGAATAGGAATCCATTTCCTGGATGTGAGAGTCATACTTTTGATAGTAGAGATTATTGGGTATGTTACGTTAGACAGCTCACCTTGACCACCTATCACCCGGCTGGCACCTGCCGGATGGGATCTAAGGACGATGTGAGCGCGGTAGTAGATTATGAATTCAAAGTTAAAGGGATAAAAAACCTCTTTGTTGCTGATGCATCCCTGTTCCCTACTTTACCAAGTGGTAACATCAATTCAGCTGTTGCTCTATTGGCAAAAATATTTAGTGATATATTAGTTACGCTACAATAAATTCTAGTGTTAGGACAGGTTGTTTCATTGATTTAGAACAATTCATCTAATTTCAATGATAATTTTCAAGTTCTGTTATTATATCATCACGTCAGTTATTTTACAGAACTTGAATAGCACTTTACAGAACTTTAATTTTAACTTTGAAATTTGATGAATTATACAAATTCTGTGAAACAAGCCATCACTAATGTGTTCATTGAATGTTAATAATTATTTGTAAATTGATAATATTTAATGCATAAAACTAATTTTAATGATTTTTTTACTACTAAAATATTTATTTCCAAATACTGGTGCCTGTTTTTTTAATTATACATTTTATTGTTGATAATTTTTTCTAGTTCTAATTCTAACGGACAGGCGTTCCAACTATAGTATATATCTAATTAATAATGATCACAGCACAACATGCAAATGCAGCACATCTTTTATTTTTGTTTTCTTACCAATTAGTAACTAGACTAGTCCAAGACCAATGTTCAAAGTATTTAATTAGATAATTTAATTTAAATATAAGTTTTTGTCACTGTACCTTTTAGTTGTAAGTGTTTACTCTTTTGTGTAATAATAATAATAATATATTTCATCTACTTGTCAGGTCAATTCCTACCTTTTTGTAATATTTACATTATGTTTACATTCTTCTTTATTGTATTAATTTTTAAGTGTTTACTCTGATACAAAATGCTTGTATTTTTTTTTAAAGAAAAGCCCACTAGGGCGTGTAATAAATAAATAAATATTTTTTTATTAACTATAGACATATTTCACAATGTTTTTCCACCCTATCAAGAGCGATTAAAAATTGGCGGTCTTTGTTTTCCAATTGCTAGCATTACTGGTTTTGAGCAATATTTTTTTTTTTTTTTTGGATTTCAGCTACTCGTTCAGGCGATAGCAATATTTATACTTTGAAAGGAATTTAGTGTTTAATCTTGAAAGATTTTTTTCTCTCTTTTTTAAAAATCTTAATTCTTGAAAGTTTGTTATTATTTTTTATTATTTAAGTTAGTTTTGCAAAATTAATACAATGTTATATTATTTGTATACCGTGCATGCTTTATCATTTTATATTGTGAAACACGCCCTCTGAGACCTAATGCTCTTTCAAATGAATCTAGCAATAACGTCTTAAGTATTGAAGCTTGATAAAAATTGGTGGACTTATTAATTTCAAATAAGTCTACCAATTTTTATAAATCATCAAATATGTTCCATCACTGTCAGTTTTAATTCAGGTCTGTAAGAAATAATGTTATGTAAAAAAAACTTACCATAAAATTAATGTCTTAACCATTAAAATGGTCTATAATACCAAAATGCTCGGATTTGCTCTTCGTAATGTGACATTATGACCAACATGTTCCGTTTTCAGAAAGTGAGCAAATGCGTCATCAATAAATTTTAGAGAAAGTTTGTCTCTAGTATCATGATAAGTCTCTACTCCAGCGGCCAGCGTGTTTCAGAGAAAACAGCTACCATGGCTGTTTTCTGCTATTTTCTTTTGTGTATACGGTGTTCGGAAACTCGTAGTACAAGCAGGAAACTGGTGAATCTACATCATACAGAAACCAAAAAACTTTGGAATTAAAAAAATATATATATTTGGCAATTACAGGGGTTAAATTTTATTTGGATCCAGGTCTACGCTTCGACGCATTTTAAGACATTGAACATTTTTTTTTTTTTTCTAATTTTATTAAAAAGTTTTACCACAAAATTGACTCCAAATGTGATCTAGAATCACCAGTTTACGGCTTGTACTGGGAGTTTCAAAACACCGTGTATACATATAAAACAAAATATATTTTTTAACCTCTTGAATGCCAGCGTATCCTTAAGGATACGTAAAAAATATCATTTCTCTGAATACTACTAACTGTTCTAGGGAAACTACACAATATGGTAGATTATGTTCTATTTTTATATACATATACCTTAAAACATTATCTGGTAAGTCGGTACAATTTACAAAAGCATCATTTTGCAAAAAACAAGTAAGTTATTACGAAAATAGATCAGATGACGCGTGGCGAAAACTTTGCATCGGCCATCAAGAGTTAAAGAAAAACAAATTTTCCAAACTAAGCTAGGAATTGAACCTGACTCGTTTGTCCACTCAGATATTTATCAAGCAGTCAAAATATATTTTCATTCTCTCCTGAAGCAACCCCTCCACCTTGGTAGGCATGATAAACATTTTTATAACAATAGAGGGGTTAAGAAAAATTACATGAAAATTTTGCTTTACATTATTTTATTGTAAATAAATCACCTCTAGTTTGAAATACTGATTTACATACTGTTGTACATATTGCATAATATATTGAGCGAGACCACACACAAAACAAAATATGGTACATAATGTTTACATATAAAACACAAATAAAATAATTGGCATGTACAGGTAAATAATTTTAAAGAGATCCTTGCTTGTGTAGTGGTGTGATGGATGGATAACCAAATAATTATATTTACTTTTAATTTTGTTTTGTTTAGGAAACTGAATAATGAAACAAAAAAACATAAAATTAACATTGCCGAATTGAAAAGCGATTCTAAACATTTAAATAGAATTTATAGATGTCGCTATGCATACAGTATTGTTAGGCATTTGCGAGGTAAGAGGGGATTGCGTTCGGATTTAAAAAAAATAAAAACTTTTGATACTATCGGTGTACACAAATACATCTAAACATGTCCTCTTTAAAATGATTTGCTTGTATCTTTTACCTACTGTTATTTCTTAGAAATGTGCCATTTTATACTAGCTACATCTGCATTATGTCAAACTAATAATAATATGGTATTAATTATAATTCACAACGTTTTGAATGTACAAATTTGTGCTTCATTTTTTTTAACAATTCATTATTTCCCTCGTTTGCTGCAATGACACAATTCAAAATAACCAAATCTTCCAGAAATGAGTTTAGAATATTTTTAGTTATTTGTAATAATATTGTGAAGCAATACTGACACTTTTGTCTCACGTCAACTTTTGGTAGGTCAGGTACTTTTTCGTGATCTTTTGCAATCTTTTATGTTTGATTTGTGTCGTTTTGCAGAAAACGAGCTATTTGATAACCTCAGTGGTGCAATGATCATAATATTTGTTGGGAAGTCTGCAAGTTTGTTTTTTGTTGAAGTGCACAAATACTGGGTGACTGGTAGATACTGGTAACCGGACAAAACCGAACAGTGACAAAACAGAACACCTTTGAAAATGGATGTTAAGTCATGAAAAGTGATGATAAAAAAGTAGGTTATATTATATTAGTTTTTGTTTCAACACTTTTCATGACTTTTCAAAAGTGTTCCATTTTGTCATGGAATCACTGGACTCAACCTATTGAAGGACACACGCATTCACTTAGGCATTGTTGGTAAATACTGACTAAATTATTCAAGTTCATCGAACTAGGATAGACAGAACCAGGACCTTCTTCTTGATAAGAGAAGTCATGTATATGTTACGAATGGTGATAATATAAACAGTTGCGGATAACACTAGAATCATGAATGCGGTTTAATGTCCTCAATCCTTTTCGTAATAATATAATTTTTTATGTCAATATTTTTCCCCGCATGCCAGTCACCCGTAATTACAATGAATTATATATCTTGTGCATATAATAGATGTCAATAGTTATTAACTTAAAAACCAAAAATTATAAAAATTGGAACCTCACGCAAAAATATAAAAAAAATGTATGCACGTATTTCTGAAAAGTAAAATAAAACCTTCAATAATTCACGCAAGAAATTTGCTTGTTTTTGCTGCTGCTCTAATAAAAGGTGATAATATTATTTTTATGGCTTCTATTTTTTCTCAGAGTACGTAAACTTTTGTTATCTATGACGTATTGGTAAATTTTTGTTATTTTATGAATACCTATTTAAAAATTTATGGTAAATAAATGACATGCTTTTGATATTTTATAATATTTTTGTTGAGGGTTTGCTAAATGAGGTTCTATTCGCGTAGTCATTGTTTTTATATCCACGTTCGTAGTAAAATGATAAATCATTTAATTTGCTGCGATAATAATTTTTTTTTTATACATAATATTTGATATAAAATAATAATGTTTTTTTTTTGTAAAAGTGCTGTTAGTATTCGAGTTATTTGTATCAATCAAAAGAGTTATTTATGTAGCTAACAATAAATAATCAAAATGAATTAATATTTTCAAAATATTTGGTGGTAGAAATATTTTAATGGTTTTGACAGTGTATTTGATATTATGAACAATTAAATAAAATTCTAGAGTATTCTCCTGTCGAAATTACTTATTGCCTAGGGTCGCTAGAAGGTGTCACATACATCTATTGACTTTTCCGTGATCTTTTGCAATCTTTTTTGCATTTTGGACCTAACGAAAATAACTAGGTATTATCAAAATGGTTGCAGTACACTAAAATTCTTAGGTACCTAGGTACTTACTTCTAAATTCAAAAACTGAGTTCTTGCTCTCAAATTATCCGATAAATCCATTCAAATTCTCAAGAATTCCGGAAATAAAATATCTCAAATTTTCCGAAATATTTGAAAATGAGAATGTTCTACCTTTACATTTATCTATGGTCGTAAAAATTCACAAATCTTAATCTATGACTAGACGCTACGATACAATTTAAGTAATTTACACAATGTGTATATTTTGGACGGAAGATATTTCACATTTAATTAATATTATATGTTAGAAATTAGGCACACAGTGTTTTGAAACACACACACGTGCAAAGGCACGCACACATTTTTACAACTACTTAGGCTTACATAATGTACAAAAAATAATAAAAAAATTTAAACAGATTTTTTCGTCTTAAATTCTTCTAATCAAGGCAGAGAAACTCATATATAAACGATGTTAAATCTTACGATTTTAAAAAATTAAAAAAAAAATCGCAATATACAAGGTGGAAATTTCACTGTTTTTTATTCTCGTTAAAAAATACGGTACTGAAGGTATTATTTATTTTTATGTTGATGAATAAATTTTCTACAACGATTTAAAATGTGCCTTTTTTGATTTGCCGCCAAAACAACGTTTTCGTTTTTATTCGTCAATTCGACGGCGTTGACGTCACGCTGCGCGATGTAGGTGATGGACGGTCTTACCCGACATTGCCGTTTTCTATGTCATGGTGACGTTGTAGCCAATTCGAACCGTTTCAGAGTGTGCGGTTTTAGATCGTGTTGAAATCAATAATTATGTATATATCAATTTATATATGAAAATATTAAAATTACACATTTTTAGTACGATAATCATAAAGAAAAATAAACTTTAAATCTTCCACGCATATTTAACGGTACACGGTTAGTGTGAAAATACCCTAAATTTTGATAGGTGTGAACGTGAAGTTTTTTCAAATATTTGACATGTCATAGGATACATTTTTTTACTAGTTTTGGTTATACTTTCCCAAAGCGACAAAGTGAAAGAATTTAAAATTATAATTTTTAATTTTATAATTTTCAATTGTACCTACCCATAATAATTTAAAAAAAATTGTATTTACATTTTTCGATTTCACAATTCAAATCAACAACCAACTATGATCTCCGCGATTCAAACCAACAATCAACTGTGATCTCCACGATTCAAACCAACAAACAACCTGTGCTCTCCATTCTTTCGCTATTTTTTAAAGTTTGATCAACGATTTTTTTTTAAATATTTTGATAATGACGATACCTACAACCAATCGTATTGCTTAACATTGCAAAAATTAACACAAATTGTAGAAAATATATCATAAAAGTAACAAACTAATCCTATCATATTAAATACTCTTACATAAAATTACTGGGACGGAAAGATAGGCATAATTACTAAATAAATATAATACAAACATCATGTACGAAGGTACATCGTAATCAAATATTTCATAGAGCCTACAAAACATTATAATCATAACCTATAAACATTTCACATGCATACCTATGTACTGATAGTACTAACAATGTACCTACACATAGTAATAAGGAACTCCAGAGAAAAAAAAAAAACATGGCAAAAAATATATATTCATTCAGATTGATAATGGCTGATTCTGAATATATTAATTTTATTTGGATATATTATATACGTAGAATTTATAAATCGTAATTTAAAAACGAATAAAACACCATCACATTAAAACATAACTTTTAGTTGGTACGACTGAATCTGCTGATTCTGACATCACATCCAGTCTACGTGAGTAATATATAAATCTGAACCATATATCCATAGAAGTAGATGCGGTCATAGATGTATTTTAGCACTTCTGTTCAATATAATAACATTTGTGACCAGATGCTAATATTTTACCTAGTGTTCTTGAGAATAAAAAAACGTCTAGACTTTCATACAAAAAAGTGTTTTTTTAGACTTGTGATTGGTGACGTCACGGGTCATATCCATATATTTGGTGCGATTTAGGGAGACCCGAAAAATTAAAACAAAAAAATAAATTATTTTAACTATTAAAATTAACCATAACTATACAAAATATACTGGTATATAAGTTAGAAAGTCGTTATTGATTAAAAAAAATTACTGGAGTTCCTAATTATTGGTTTATCGTGAGAAAAAGTACACATGTCTTCAAATCCATTAAGATTTCAATGCAAAACGGTAAGCGTTTAATCTCATTTTCTTGAAAGAATAGATTTGTTATGTAATTTAAGTCAAGATATTGTTTAAAATTATTTTTTTTTAGGACTGGTAAATATATATTTATCTAAATATTTGTTTTTGAGCTTGGGTTAACAACCGCAATGAGCACATGATTAATATTTCAAATATAGCAATGCCTGTATAATACAATTTAACGAATAAAATGTTTTACAATTATTATTCTCATTCCAATATTGCTTTATTTGTTTAAAATGTTTGTAAATATTTTGAGCTTTTTGCATTAATTTGATACATTTTAATTACATTGATTTTTTCTAGTAAAATTTCGAGGCAAAACAAAGTTTTATACATTTATCTTCTTTATTCACACTTTATTATTATTTTGAGAAAAAATAAGTGTACAGTGTACATAATACAAATGTATGTATTTTTGAAATTGTGATATTGCTTGTTTATATAATTATATTATTACTCTTTCAATTTAGGCACATATTTCTTATTAGACACCATTCCAATATACACCAATCTTCCCTAGAATATATAATCGTTTTTATAAGACACTATAGAATTATGATGATAAAAGTATAGTTTGTAGAAGTTATTCACCAAATAATCTAATACTCACTACAATTACATATTAAGATGTAAATATAATATATTAATTACAATGTTTTATTATAAAATTGAGACAAAACGTTACAATATGTAGGACGGATAATTAAATTCACACTACTTCTCTGCGTGTAAACAATTTTGTTTTAGAAACATTGTTACAAAATACTTTGTTAATACATAATACAAAAACACTAGAAACATTTCATATATTAATGAAACATGCATCATTGACAACACATTTATTTAAAACTGTTCATTTTGGTTTGAAATATAAAACAAAATAAACCAATCGATCTTACTAGCATTCTTACCATCATAAAATATTAATTTCTTATTGGCATAAATACTTGCCTTCGTTCTCAACAGGGTTAAAATACTCGAAGCAATTTTTCCAAGCTCTTCAAAAATCCATCATTTTAGGTATGAATCGAGCAACGAATCCAGTAAATCTGGCTGCAAGTCCTCCCATGGTGCGGACAGAAGTAAGGCGCCAAGTTCTTCTTCAGGAACGATAGATTCCACAATAACGTTGGGAGATCTGATCTGGTCTCCCGATTCCTGGCAGTCCTGGCTGCAGGAACTGTTGAGCACTGGTTCCAGTCCATCAAGACTGAAGTCTGGAAGATTACTGGACAAGTCATTCATAGAAACATTCATATCGCCGACAGAATCAAAAATATCATTTTGCAACTGATCTTGCATTTGAATATCGCTTAGATTTCGATTATCTTCTATTTGAATGTCTATGATTTCGGTAGTGATGTTTGTTTTTTTGGATTTTGAAGGTTTCGGTGACTTTAATACCCGCTTGTATCGTCTGGATTCTTCCAGCCTTCCGAGGTCCAGCTTCCAGAACCCGCCTTTCCCAGGTTCTTGCTTTGATCTGGCAACTTTGACGAATATTTTGTTTAGAGAAAGGTTGTGCCTGATGGAATTCTGGAATTAAAGAAAAATTCGATGCTTTACAAATTTTCAGGATAAAATCAAATTAAGTCATTTTACAAAATCATTAAATCCGCATTATTTATCCGCATAGGGACAGGATACCATTGCATGGCGGGTGAAAAGTACACGAAGTAATAAAAAAAATGGCACCATTTTTTATACAACCAGAACGTCATTATTATGACCTACCTATTCATTTAAAGTTTTACGAAAGGTTCTTATTCAATGGAATAAGAACCTTTATCTGCTCGAAAATTCAAAATACCTTGGTTACTTTCCGTTTCGATATGATGTTAAAAAATACCTTGTTTACTTTTCGTTTCGACATAATGTTTAAAAATACCTTGTTTACTTTCCGTTTCGACATAATGTTTAAAAAAACCTTGTTTACTTTCCGTGTCGATATAATCTTTAAAAATATCTTGTTTACTTTCCGTTTCAACATAATGTTTAAAAACGCCTTGTTAACTTTCTGTTTCGACATGTTCTAAATATTGTTAGTAATGAGAATCGTAAAATCAGAGATTAGTCATTATTTCAATTTAATTTAAGTGACCTCCAGACCTCCTCTACTCTTGGTACAGACATTAGCAGGCAATAGATGATTAATTATGCATTGGAAAAGCAGTTCTATTTTTGGCAACTAAAGGGTTAAAAAAAACTTTTGCAGCCAAGTTTACGCTTTGACGCATTTGAAGGTTATTTTTTTTGAGCAAACGTTATTTTTTTTTTTAATTTGATGAAGACCATGAGAAGACCATGAAATTCAGTTTTTTTTTTCCATTCAAGCAATTCAATTTTTGTACCTGAAAACTACCTTAACACGTGGAAATCTCGAAAAAAAATCATTATCTTTTTTATTGCTGTACTATCATAAGAATCACCTCCCGAAGTGAGCTTAACCCCCGTACAACCGATTCTTCCGTCTTCTAATATTTAAAACATTTGTTTTTTTTTTCTTTGAAATGAAAATTGATTGCACAAATGCGGAAAAATGTGGGAAAATATCGAAAAATTGATGGAACAGATTTCATGATATGAATTTTTTTTCACCATTGTAATGATTAATTATAAATTTGATTGAAATAAACTTAATTTCAATTTCAAAAACACAAATTTATGTGCAGGTATTATACCAACATATCAATAATTAAATCCAGGACCGGCCCTGTGATGGCGCAATTGGATCACCCAACACCTAAGGCAGCACTCTTGAGGTTTTGACTAGGGCTAGTAGCCATTTGGCTTTGGGAGATGGAAGATCATAAACTACGTAATATAAAATATTGTTAACTATTATTAAAGGCCTCCGAAGAATGTCGCGTGGTCGAGGGGTAAGCCTCTCGACTCCAAAGAGTCGTGGGTTCCAATCCGAGCACTATCAATTCTTTCAAATACTGCAGTATATTTGTGAAACGTTCGAGAACTGAAGAAACTCTCAATATCGCCATGATGTAAGACCCCCATTCAGAATTGAAACATTACTTGAAATGACGTTAGCCGTTTATTTTTTGATTTTCTAAATTCTTATTTATCAGTGTTGAACTGTTGAATCATTTAAATTTATTGAATTTAAAGTTACCGTTCTTTATAGAAATGTAACGGCGTCAATGCGCCTCACAATTTTTACCTCATATAGACTTTGAGGCCTTGTATTTTCTCGTTAGGGGAAAAAATGTTACCTAAAAACCCTACTAAAATTGCATGTTTTGCAGCATCATACTCTTCATCATCAGCTCACCAGCAGCCAACCGTGGCCATATACCACCTACGTGTCTGTTTGTGTTATGTTGGGATCGGGAGGGAAATTTAGCACTCTTGAAAGGCCATTTTATTACCGAGGAATGTATGTATGTACTAGCCACGGTTTATGACTCATTTTATTAAGAGCCAAAGCCACGGTACCAGCTCAATATTTTCGCACGGCTCAAAGAGTCGGTTCAATTGACCGCCGGTGGTGAACGGGAGCCGTGAGCTCAGAGCATATGAGCAATGAGAATACTGCGCACGCCCGATGCAGATCCCCCGGTACGGCTCCCCGTTACGGCTCCCCCGATACTGCTCCCAGCTCCCAGCATAAGCGTATGAATGATCTTACTAATCTTGGTATTGGACTGTCAGACGTGGATAACGTATCTCTGTATGTAATAACAATTAATATAATTTTAATGGCGTTATTTATCTAAAATATATCCTGATAAAAAAGAGTAACCGTTAAATTGAGCCGTAGTACGGTTTACGACTCACCAAAAAGAGCTAGCTCAATCGTGCGGCTCGTTCACGAACGACTCATCAGGTACCTAGTAAGTAAGTTATAAACAGAACCGTTAATCTGCTACTTTTGTGTAGGTATTAGTATTATACAGGTGGCTAGCCAAGCGCGGAATAAAACATCTGTTGTTTCAGCTAATCATTTGTCGTTCAGCGTCCCATTACCACGATAAGAAGTTTGTTGTTTTCAAGCAGGTTCGTCATTTTACCATCTCTACGACTATATCACTTGAAAGTACCATGTATCATCGACAAATTTAGTTTCCTACCTGTCGATGAAAATTACCCATAATTTAGTGAAAATCAAAATAGGTAGTAATATTATATTAGCGAAAACCCGTGATAAATCACGGGATATAATAATTACTGTAGGATTTGTGAAAATATATAAGTACAAAAATATTTGCTTTTCACAAACAAACATTGTCAATTTTCGAGACCGTCGAAAATTTACTTTTCGATTGAATAAAGTTAGTAAACTTGAAAAATTACGACATCTCTCAAAAATTTAAACAAAAGAAATACGAATTTTAACCGAGTTTAATACGAGTGACCGGTCGGTGGCCGAGTTGATATCGCGTTTGGGTCCCACCCAGGCGTAGTGTGTTCAATTCCTCGGCTGGCTAAGTCCTCCATCACAACACAAGCAAGATTTTCAGCTCACTGTGGTGGTAGTAGGAGATTTTCAAATATTGTCAGGTTATTCGTAGTATTTGTCTTTCTTAAAAATAAAAAAATGGAATTTTCTCGCTTGTCTGAATTTTTCCCCCAATCAGTTCAAATTTTGAAAATGATACTTAAATTCAAAGCAAATCAACGTTAAAGAGTTCATTGAACCGAAGTTGCAGACAGAATCACACCAGAAATTTGTATATTTTTTAAAATTATGATGTTTTTTTTTACATTCGGGGTAAGGGCAGAGATGTTTAGCTTTTTTCTTGAGGCTACTTTTCGGAGAGCCTCGCTTAGTTATTTTGCCCTGATGATGCACACTGCAAGGTTGTCCGTAATGACACAAACTAATTAAGATGATATATATATTATGTTTTCTTCGCCCAAAACCTACATAACAGAATGAAAAAGTTCTATAAACTTCCGGGTAGGTTTAAGCAAACCCTAACACTTATACGTTATAATTCAGTAATGGTTGTTATTTAGGGAGCAACGTTCAACATGTATTATTGATAGTCGTGTGGGGTTAATAAAAGGGTGGTGTTACTAATAATGCAGTTTTATGCACTTGCGTAATAAAACACATGTCATTTTTCCGGTAAAACGTATGTCGTCATTACCATAATAATTTACCTTCACTATTAGTATCATCAATAAAAATAATTATTTCGCTTTTTGGTGATTTCCTTTGAATTTAAGTGCTATTTTAAAAATTGGAACTGATTGTGTGAAGAATTGAGATATGCGTTAAAATACCTACCAATAATATAATATTTGAACAGATTTGTTTTTTTAATTGTCATTTTCAAAAATGGAACTAATCTGTCAAGAATTCAGACTATCCCGTGATTTTTTACGGGTCTGCGCTAGTAACTTGTTATTTACCAGTCTTGCCTTTTTGTCTCAAGTTTTATTTTAGGAAATTAACAAAAGAAAACTGAAATATTCAATTGAGTGACGCAAAATTTTTTTGGCAAATTACTTATTAATTGTGAGCACTGGCGTTCAGCAACAATGAAAAAAATGTTTGGCAGGTGCATTAATATCGTTTTTATGAGTTTAGTTCTCTTCCCGAAATACTTCCCTATTGTATTTCCAAAGCCTTTTCTTCTAAACATCTGAAAATATATATTTACAAGATCTTCAATCTGTTATGCGTGGAAAGTTTACCTATCCTAAGACATAATTGCGGATAATAATGTAAAAATGCGATAATTAAGGGTGCATGCTAAGGTTCATAAATTGATATCTAAAAGAAGGGTGCAAAGTTGCACGATTTACAATATTTTTAGAAATAGGAAAGATATAATATAATATTGTAAGCACTCAAGCTTTTCTACGGTGAACGTATTAAATTACGTCGTAAAGTTTAACTCGTGACGATATACAAAGATGTGACTCACCTGCCAACTCGGGTCTGCACTTCTGTAATATTTGAAATTTTCTTTTATCCACGTGTAAATCTCTGCTAGGGTCATCTTGTTCCCGTTGTAGCGCATGGCCAGGCAGATGAGAGCGCAATACGAATACGGGGGTTTCTTCTCGTTGTTAGATTGGTACTCCTCTATGTATTCGAGAAAATCTTCCTGGCATTTCAGTATCGTCTGCTTCAACTTGTGCAGCCTCGCGTTTTGGATCAAAGGCTTCGGTGGAGGCTTTGGTATGAGTGTCGGAAAAGGAATTGTCGGAACCGACATGATGTTGGTTATGTTCTGCAACCAGTTTAAGTTCGTCAGGTCTGTCTCTCCCGAGGTTTCCATGTTATAAGAGTCCGTGCTGTTGTCGTTAGAGTAAGTCGGAGTGTCCAGTTGGAAGTCTTGCTCGGACATTTCTGGAATAGTTTCATTTGCGGCGACATCTTCGGCGTATTCGCAGTAAACCCTTGCCTCCTCGTTGGTCTGGAAGCAGTTTGATTCATTGAAAGATTCATCCAGAAGAGGTCCCTCGATGACAGAAATATCCGTGTCGTATATGTGCAGCTCTGGTACGTGGGAGATGTATTTTATCTCTATGGTGTGTGAAGATTCTGGAACGAAATGCGCCGGAAAGTCGCTGTGTTCCAGTTCGAATGCGCCTTCTTCGAGCAGCTCGCCCGATGCGGGGGAAGAATTCGACGTAATCAACATTTTAAAACAATTATTCCATCAATGTTAAAACCACACTTCAACAAGATGCCACCGCGAAGGAAGATTCAAAAGATACAGACCACGCTTGTTTCACTGGTGGTGATTTGCATATTTCGCAAGAATTGCAGAACGCCGCGACGGCCGTTGAAAACGTCGCACGTAGGCGAGCTTTCCCGCGGGAAAACAATGGGATACGCGTTCAATTGTTCACAGCACTTTTAACATTGAATATAGTCAATAATATATAGTTTTTTACGTGGTTTTGTTAGGTCGGGATGAAGAGTAGATTCAGTGAGGTCTATGGCGCCTGCGGGTACGGATTGGACCTGATCGATCGAAAAGCGGACAGCGGCCGCGTCCACTGACCACCCCCACACCTGTCACCCCGTGGAGCGAGGGCCACCCTGCACCTTACCCCACCCTACCAACACAACACTGGCATCGCCGGCAATGTGAGCACCGCGGTCATAGCTATTTCAGTCCGCACAGGTCGCTACTCGAAACTTGAATGAATAGGGGTAGCCCATGGTATGGCAGTAGGCAGTATGGCGTATGGCGTATGGCACTATGGGGCTTGGCAGGTGTAGTGTGGTACCTACCAACTTCACAGGTGCTGCCTGAATCGATATTTCTACTTTGTGTGTGGAATAAAGGAACGAGTTGGGGGCGTCGCGTTATCTGCTGCCACGTATGGGGGTTTCAATCAAACGGCTCCTCGTTTTCCGATCGAACACCCATCAAGTGGCCACCGACATTCTTATACAACATACTTCTGATACTGTGCGGACATGATTTTGAAGCGGAAACCGTCGATTGAGTGAAAATAACGATCGAGTGGCTTGGCTTAACTTTCACACCGTAATTACGAGCAATTTGTCGATTAGGATGATAAGACCGTCATTTCTGATGAAATTGAACCTAATTGAATGCTTAGATATGAGATAAAACTGAAGTACATGGCTACTACATAGTTGCATATTAAAAATAGCAAAAACCCTTAAGTATTCATATAAAAACGAATTAATATCAGCTTATTATCAATTTACGTCCATCAGAAAACCACACACGGAGAAAACTTACATCATCAGTATTTCAATAAAATATTGCTAATTTATTAACGCAGCTGCATGAAGACGTGTTCCGATATATTATGAAAGTACTAATAGTTTATTAGGAAGTGGCCTGCTATCACTTTTTTAATAGAATTTTAATAAATCAGCAAAACTTTTTTTTCTCTATCTACGCATTTAAATGTCCTCTTTTCACAGCAGATGTAAGTTTTGTTTATAATGTTCATCAGAGAGATATGTAACAAAGATTTGTAAGTTGGTTCTAAATACCTACCTACTTATATGGCATATATTTTATGTAACTTTTTTTAAATTTCACATAAAGAATTATAAAATGTGTTTAAATATACGTTACCATTTAAGGCGATGCCATACGTAGTAATGCATAATCATGTGTTTTTGGTTTGAAAATTTGGTCGCCTAGAAATGTTTCAGATGCTTTTATTAAATACTGTGAGTAGAATACATCTTGTCCTTTGAAATAATCGAGTATTTTTTAGATAAGTCTTTTAATAAGCCCAGAAAAAATAATGTAAAGGCCTATGAAAACTGCTTTAAAGTTCAAAATCTCCTACTTACGAACCCATTTTCGGTTATGATTTTATTGTATAATGTGGCAAATTAAGTAATTTATAAAATGATCGAAAAAAATCAAATATTTATGCATGAACATCCACAAAATAAAATAAAAGGCACTTTTTGGCCATGTTTTTTTCTTGCATAAATCAAAACATGCGGATGGTGTTAAGCGGGAATTTAAACCTTATCGCCATCTACGTAAGGGTTGTTATTGATAGTGGCTCAATTTAAAATATTACACGACGTAGTGCATCGCCTTAAATGACAATTCTTTTAACAAACATTCTTCAATCAGGTAGGTACCATAATATTTAAAAAATCCGAATAAATTATTATTTAAATCGTTTAAATTACCACAACGATTTCACATTCTAAAAATAATCTTAACTAAACCGTTTAAACGGCCACCATCTTGAACCGGAACGGAACGCATACGAGGAAAAATTAGAATTGCTGATTTATTAAAATCGTGTTAAAAATGGGATAGCATGCTGTGTCATAATAAACTGTTAGTACTTTCATAATATTAAATCAGAACACGTGTTCGTGCATTGTGACGAAATGCGAAAATATTTGAATTTTTATGAACACGTGTTCCGACATCGCCATAACATTCATTCGTTTAAGGCCTGCAGTCCCGTTTTTAACCGAAATAAGAATAATTTGAAGAGATTCTTAATAAATTAGCAATATTTTATATATCAGCAAGATTTCTCCTTGTACATACAATTTTACAGACGGACAAAATGCATAACGGTCGAGTTAAAAATTGACTTCGTTACGCCCATTCAATCATGATACGAAGGCTAGCATACATTAACAATGCATTTTAAATTAATAAATTTAAAACATGTATTGATCAATCGTTGGTATCTATAGACAAAGTTCGTCTCTCCTTTCCTCTGTTCATTATTTATTATGAAATGTTACGTTGCTAGTAGGTAGAGATAGATTTTCAATATCATCGGACGACGTCTTTGGTTGGGAGAAAGAAACCGAGGTCGCCCACAGATGAGAGAGGCTGACGGCCGAAACAGCAGCTATTTTCTTCTCATGGTGCCCTCTCCTATCGCAGGTTGACTATTATCAAGGCAATCTTCGCTCCACAGGCTGTAACCTGGAACATCTTACGTTTAAAAAATAAATAGATATTTTTATAAATTTTAAGATATTACATATTTGGTGATTTTCTCAACTACCATAGCTCATGCCCGTATTATGGTAGTCGTACATGATTTATGTAAAAATAACAAAACAATATTTTGTAGAACAAATAATAAAATATACGGAAAAGGAAAAGAAAATTTAAAAAAATATATATTACTATGGAAACCAAATGAGAAATAAAAATAAAGATTAACTGATAGATAAAAAGATATTTTAAAGAAAATAGAAATAAAAAGTATCATCTTTAGTAAGGTTTTCGAAAAAATTGTGTATGACCAGATGTTTTCGGCCTTGAGATCGTCACTCAATAATAACCAACATGGATTTATGAGGGGGAAATCTACAACCACTAACTTAACGGCATTCACCGAATTCTTACAAGATAACATGGATCAGCGTATAAAGGTAGATGCAATATATACAGATTATAGTAAAGCTTTTGATTTAGTTATTCATGATATCTTGCTGAGAAAACTTTTACAAATCGGTGTACACGGAGACAGTAGCGGCGTTAGGGTAGGGCGCGGTTGGGCGACCGCCCAGGGCGCCGGATTTAAAGGGGCGCCACAGGCGCCCGGCGCGCCCCTTTATATCCCTCGTTCTTTGAACGACGCCTACTTAACTACTTACTCGTAAATTCCCTAAATATAAGGAAAAAATTGTTATGGTTGCAACGCTAGAATCTAGAATGGAACCTTCGATTGCACCGCATGCAGTTCATTTTACCGGGAATCCCCAACCAATTGGCAACCATAGAGAAAAACAATAAAAAACATTATCCATCTCTTTTTAATATTTCATTTTTACTCAAAAAGAGTTGGCGGCGTTGGCGCTTCAAAATAATACAATATCAATGGAAATTAGCCTTCCTTATTGTTATATTTTATTTGGAACATTATAATTAGTTAAAATGAATAAAAGTTTTACCTCCATTCATGTTAAATAATGATCCTAGCCATCCTAGCCAAAAGGCTAAGAAGGGATAACAGAATATAGCGGATCCAGCCACTTGGCCACTCATTCGAAATAGCAAATTAATTGATCATATAATAACAAGTGGCCCAGTGCAAACTCACATTGATAATTATCCGAAGAACGATACAGGGCGACATTTCTCTAATTCTCATTTCATAAAAAAACTAGCGAACAATGAAACAATTCAGCGTCGTTGGTTAAAATACTCCGTTTCTAAGGATCGATCATAGTTTTGTTGGTTGTTTGGTATGACATACTTTTTCAAATTAATGTCGTTAGTAAATCTCTACAATCAACAGATATGGATATCAGTAAATGTACAGAAATGTTGAAAAAATGCTGCACTTTCTTGGAAGAATATAGAAATACTGGCTTTAAAAGCGCCATTTTAACTGCGAAGGGATTGGCTGAAGAACTAGAAATTGAACCTGTGTTTAGAGCCACAACAAGAATTCGATTTGTTAAGCGTCAAGCTGGTGAAACTGCCCACGACGAGCCTATAACTTCTCCAGAAAAAAAATTTGAGGTTGAATTTTTCAACTCTCTCTTGGACACTACATTAATTTCAGTTAATGAAAGATTTGAACAGTTAAATGAGTACTCGGAATCATGGTCTTTTTTGTACAATATAAAACAGATTCCGGAAAAACCCGACCTTGTCAAACTCTGTGGTAATCTCCAATTGAAATTAACTGTAGACTCTAAATCTGATATAGATGGTTGTATGTTGTGTGATGAACTCGTAAGCCTGAAATCTTTTTTGCCTAATCAGAATGTGGTTACCCCTGCTTATGTTTTAAATTTTATCAAAGATCGCAACCTACAAGAACTGTATCCAAATGTGTGGATAGTATTGCGTATATTATTGACTATACCTGTAACGGTTGCTAGTGGGGAGAGGAGTTTTTCTAAGCTTAAGCTGATTAAAACCTATCTGCGATCGACAATATCACAATCTAGATTGACAAACTTGGCAACTTTGTCAATCGAAAATGAAATTGCTGAAAATATCGATTTTGATAACCTTATAAAAGAGTTCGCCGATAGAAAGGCTAGAAAAGTGAAGTTTTTTTAAATAAATATATTTTTTTTTAATAAACGGTTATTCCATTATACCCATTGCCTTTTTTCGTATGGAATTGAATTGCAGTTAGGGGGCGCCGTAAAAATCTCGCCCTGGGCGCTGATAGTACTAAAACCGGCCCTGCACGGAGACCTCCTCAGATGGCTCTCGTCCTATATTGCAACACGTAGCCAAGCAGTAGTCGTCGGTGGCTATAAATCGAACTGGGAAACCGTGCCGTCGGGAGTACCCCAGGGATCATTATTGGGACCATTACTCTTTAATATATATATTAATGACATTGGGAAATGTTTTCACCACTCCAGAACTTTATTATACGCAGATGACATGAAAATATTCTCCCCTGTCACGTGTATCAATGAGTGTACCCGCGTGCAAGAAGATCTAAATCGCCTAAATATTTATTGTGCAGAACACAACCTGCAAATAAATGTAAAAAAAATGTGGCACCATCAGCTTCACCCGAAATAAAAATCCCATTTCTTTTAATTACTCCCTTAACGGCACAATACTGAGCAAAATGACAGAGGCTAAGGATCTGGGAGTAGTTTTAGATCCGAAATTACTTTTTAAGCGCCATATCGAATCCATGGTTGCAAAAGCTTCGAAGGTACTTGGCTTTGTACTCAGAACATGCAAAAATTTAAAAAAAGTAAATACCATGAAAATGCTGTACTTTGCGTATGTACGCAGTTCTCTGGAGTACGCCTCTCAAGTCTGGAATCCCACGTATAAGTCACACATAGAAAGGATTGAGAAAGTGCAATATCGTTTTCTACGATACCTTGATTTTCGGGCCTATCGTCCTCATCTGAGTCACGAGGAGTCAGCAGCGTTTTTCAGGATTTCGTCACTGGAAAGTCGTAGAAACTCCGCAGACGTACTATTTTTACAAAAAATTGCCACCTCTGTGATAGATTGCCCGGAATTACTAGAAAGAATTCAATTAAGAGTACCCATCAGACAAACCAGACAAAATCACACATTAAACATCCCTCAATGTAACACGAACTCAAAACAAAATGCTTTTATTCACCGTGCTTCATACAATTTTAATACTTCATACAGTAAATTAGACTTATTTAACTCAGCACCCCACAATTTCAAACCTAAAATCAATAAATAATTATATTATCATTATTATTTTTTTATTAATACACATACGTACATACTACACATTACACAGAGTAGATCCATCCCATACCCCTCCCTTCCGCCATCCCATCCCTATAGGCTAATTGTAACTTTTTTTCTAACATAAATATTATATATGTTCACTAAATAATTAAAATACCTTAGTGAAAACCTATCATTGGTTAAATAATTTAACACTTACTACACCATACCTTGTAATAATTATAACTGTTGGTTTTCCAAATAAAATAAAAATAAAATAATATTAAAATATATGCAAAATTATACCAAATTATTTTATATCATTATTTTTTTTAATACAGGTTAATCGTAGTACGTACTTATCTAGAAATGTATCCATTTACGATCACATTTTGAATTTAGCTGTATAAAAAATAAATGGTAGAGTTAATTTTTTTTACGTAGATCTGTTTACTATCGGATTACGTTATTTTCGGTTGAAGCCAATGTTTTCTTGGAAAATTAAAAGGAAAATATGTGAAACTATAAAAAGCAAAAATTCTATTTGTCACATACCTAATTAAAAGCACCCACAGGGCCTAAATGAAGCTATTATGGGTCACCGACCCTTTAATTTATTAAAATAGGGTAGCGGAAGAGAAGTGAATAGTATAATTCTACCTACAGTACCTACCCCAATAAAGGATATTATTTTTTCTTAGAAATGTTGCCACGTGAACGTCTCAATAACAGGGAAGAACTGGCAATACATTAGGTATTTAGTTTTAGGAATTTTTTGGTAAAAGCGCAAATTTGTACCTCATGTTATGTTTTTATTAAAATATTGCAAATTTTTTTCCTAATAAACTATCAGTAACACACGAATGCGTAATGGCGATGTCGGAACACGTGTTCATAAAAATTCTAATATTTTCGCATTCCGTCATTGTGCAGGACTAATTTGATAATAGTCATTCCGGTGAGAGAGCAAGCTTGCTGTTAAACAGAATCAGTTCGGATATCGACATTTTTTCTGTGACGGAGATAACCACCGGGAACATAAAAATGAATGCTCTCCGTGATAACGGAGTTTTCAAACCATTCACGAATCAATGTTTAATGGAATTTACATATGATTGGAAAGCAGTGCGAATATTGCGCCTAACCACGGCTCTTCACACACTAAACAAATTATAGTCAGCCCGACAGCCAATAGTTTTCTTTTTTTACAGAGAACACGGACATATCCAGGTCGGATGTCGACGACAAGGTATATTGGAGGAGATTGGAGGTTTTCTAGGAAATCAGGCATCAAAATATAATATATACGATCATAAAAATGGTGTGCCGCAAAACGTAAAAATAAACGGCCGGTTAAAGTATGTCCACTGGACTCAGTTAGGTGAAACCGTTTACGTTGTCTCGGTAACGTATCTTCCTATGTAATCGTGTCCCTCCCGCAATAAAACGATATGTTATCGTTCTTGGACAGTATTCATATTGTTTAGTAATTAGCTAATCCAAGCAATCTTTTAAAACTAGATATTAGCACGTCTTATGGAGTATCAAAGAGTCTCAAGTGTTTTTTATTTCATTTCGAGGGAAATTGAAAAAGAAAAATGGTCAAAAAATTGACTGATAGAATATACACGGTAGCTTACTCGGCCAGTTCGTACCTGGTGGGAAAGCAAATAAGTCTTTATCCGTAGGTACTTAAGTACATAGGTACCTACCCCCATCAAATTATGGACAAAACCTTGTTTCACATGTGTCATTAGTAATGAGAAGTAGGTACCTGCCTACGTGATGTGACATGTCACTACCCTTTAGAGTAGGGGTGGGAACCTTTTCGCCGTCGGGGGTCATTTGGATGTTTGTACTGTCACCCGCCGGTTCAAAACACAAAACACGGTTTAATTCTGCATAAGAGTCTATGAGGTTAAATTATCGTTACACGGGGAACAAGCAAATGGTTTTCCTCGGAATTTTGCAGCATATGTTGTGAAACTAGGATTTAAACTCCACTCAGAACTCGGAACATAAGGACGGTTTTTTTCGAAGTGCGTCGGCGGATGAATCCGCAACTGTAATTTTAACTCATCATTCGGAAGACAAAACTGATATTATAGATAGAATCTTTCTCCTAGGCCCCAGCTTTGGTTAAAAGTACACCCAGCACATGAAAATAGTTTGTTTCGAATTTTGCAGCACATAGTCTACATCTTGGATTTTATAACTGCCTCCGAAAACGATAATGTTTTCCTTCCAAATACGTCAGTAGATGAATCCACAACTGGAATTTTATCGTAGCATTCTGAACACAAAACTGGTTTACAGTTAATCCTAGTGCGATTTCTCAATTTAAAGTAATAACTACACCTAGAAAACGAAAATGGTTTTCACCGATTTTTCAGTAGGTACACAGTCCGCAACTAGAATTTTAAACCTCTAATTCAAACGCGAGAATGTTTCCTTCTTAATTGCGTATGCAGATGAATCACAACTGTAATTTTATTTGTCAGTGAGACCCCAGTTTAATTAGCATTACACTCATAATTTTAATAAGTTACCCATTTAATTTCTTACTGGTAATATAAAAATAAATTAAAATTAAATTAAAAAAGGGATGTTGGATCGCCTATTTTTTGTATCTAAACTGGTTTTCTACTTTCTACTATACGTTAAGCACATTTAATGTTATACTTTTCTCCGGGTTTTGTAAAAATGTATATGAAACACCGTGAAAGAAAACCGTTCTCGCATTCCGGGAGTAATTTTTCTTATACTCTTTTTTGTAGTCAGCAGGCCTCACCAAAAGTGCTCGCGAGCCGCACCAAAAAGCCTCGCGGGCCGTAGGTTCCCCACCCCTGCTTTAGAGTAGAGAGCAACAGTAAGTTATTATTTAATATTTTGTTCTAATTTTGAAGTTCAAAGGGGTGATTGGTTGAACAACTGTATTATTTCAATTAGTGACGGCCATTGTAGAGATATTAATTATTTGGAAATGATTGATTTTTTTTATAATAACGAGTAATGAATATACAGTTTTATGTCATAAAAATGATTTTGAAATGGTTGTATTTTTTATGAATCTATTAAAATTTGCTAGATTGAACAATAAATTGCAATTATTTAAAATTTAGTGAAAAAATAGTGTTTCTTTGTTTGTCCCGTACGCTTTCCTGTATCATTAATTAGATTGCAATGATTTTTTTTAAGTGCCAGAAATGTAAAGAGAGGTTTGAATGGTAAAAGAAGTCGGGAACGCTCTAGGAAGACTTAAAGCAATATCTCGGCACTGGAAGGAGATGCAGAGTCGAATTTTAGTCGATATATATATATATATTTTTTTTTTCTTTTATTTTATAGATTTTTAAATATTACAATTTTCAAGTACCATACCAGGCTAATGCCCGTGTTATGGTAGACTTACAAATAATACAATGTGAAAAATATAAAATATTAAAAATTGTTAAAATAATATAAAGGTGAAGTGAAGATACAATATATATTTGATTAAATTAATTTTTGAAATAATTTTAGAAAGTCTTTAGAATTTCTTTAAAGCATTCTCACCCCCTTTCAAATATCCAGCGTTGAACACCTACAGTAAAAAGGGATATCTTATTAGTTGATTTTATATCGGTGCTCAATGCGTTGTATATTTTAGTAAATAAGTTTTTTTAACAGTAATGATGAACGAATAAAGAGGTGTAAGGAGAATGTATGATGTGTTGGGGAGAAGAAGTTGGGAAATCTTGAAGAAAACATAGCACGATCAAGTGAAACAAGTACGAGTACTTATTACAATACAATAATATAATTTCCACCTTAAAAATGCATCCAGTTGTACCCTAGAATACACAACCTCAAACCGTTTATAAGTCTCCGAGTAACGCCGGGTACACGTCAACAGCAACGCGTGGCGGGATACAGATAGTATTCAATATAGAGTGTTAAGGATTTTGAGATATTTAAAGATTCTTACAGGCATTTATATTATACAGAGTTTTCCAATAAGAGGTGTTATTTTGAATAGCCCGCTATTTCAGTAGATGTTACTTTTGAAGCTATATTTTTTTGACATTTGACAAGTGGAAACTCGCCATTAATAAAAATGGAACGATACACGCTTCAGCAACGCAATAAAATTATTAAAATTCACTTGAGTGAATCAAATGCAAATCATCTTGAGTGATGATGCCCATTTCCACCTCGGTGGCTTGGTCAACAAGTAAAATTGTCGCATCTGGAGCTCGGAAAACCCAAAAGTTATTGTTGAAAAGCCTCTCTTTCCTCAACGTGTGACTGTTTGGCGCGGTTTATGGTCCGGCGGAGTCATTAGACCATACTTTTTCGAAAATGTGGCTGGAGCAACAGTTACGGTGAATGGATTGCGCTATCGAGAGATGATTAATGATTTTTTATGGCCGAAATTGAATGGTATTGATCTGGACAACGTTTACTTTCAACAAGACGGCGCTACGTGCCACACAAGCAACGAAACCATTGATCTTTTACGATTGAATATCAAAATAACACCTCTTATTGGAAAACCCTGTATTACATCAAAACGATGTACATACTAAGGAATTGTATAAAAAATATTTTTTCATACGCTTTCATTACTAACGATGGCTAAACCTTATGATATACCTTAAAATAATGTACAACAGAATTGTATACCTTAAAAAGGTCTACAGAAAAGTCCACTTTGGTATACCTATGTCTCCTAAGGATTTCTTTTTTAAAAAGGAAGTCAAACATTCCCGGGTTGCGAATAACCCGACAATACTGGAAATTCTCGTACTACCACAACAGTCAGCGGAAAATGTTGCTTGTGTTGTGATGAAGGACTTTGAGCCAGCTGAGGAATTGAACATACGGCGCCTGGGTGGGACTCAAACGCGATGCCAACTCAGCAACTGATATAGTGTACTGAGGGCAGGCCCTGAGGCAAACGGCGCCTGGCGCGAGTAACATTTTGGCGCCCCTTGTCAAACAGCAGACACCCAGGTAAGGTAGGTGAATAATATTTGGATAGCTTGTATTTTTGTGTAGCGCCGTTTTTATGAGAAATAATCTTAAGGGCGATACGTTAGGTCTTAGGTACAGGGAGAAAAATTACTGATAAAAAGATTGTTAATTTATTAAAAATCTCTTCAAATTATTCGTAATCTGGTTAAAAACGGGATTGCAGGCCCTTAACGAATGAATTAATAGTTTTCCTAATAAACTTTTAACAGATACTCTCAGTACCGTACTGGTGTAAGATCACCATTAAGAATTGAAACGTTCTTTGAAATGGCTTAAGCCGTGTTTGGTGACCAGATCTGAAAAGCTAGCCACTTCCCCACCTTCCATATCCTCACAATATACCCCGACTGGGAATGTCATAGTCTCACTGGCTCCAGACGCCAGTTGGGATTCTTGTGCGGTATTCACATTAAAAAAATCAATAGTTCATTCAACATTGGGTTTATATTTTGTGACAATCTCGTTAACATCTCCTCCGTAACTAGCTCAGAATAATACTTAAATATATTGCTGTTTTATACTTACCTCTTCAGTCGTATGTTCTGCCTTCTCGCCAATTCGTGTCGCTTGGGTGGGGACAAGGGAGGTGAATTTAATTATGAACATCTATTAATTATGAGTCTCTATTATAATTAGGTTTGTCAAGTGTTAATACTAAATCTAAATCATACTTAGATCTACTTACATCTATAACTTAACTAGTTGTCATATGGTTCGGATTGCTTCTCCACTTTTCACATTGTCATTGTTCACTGTAGCTACACTGTTGTCGCTGAGTTGGTTCTGTGCGTTGGCCTAAGTAAGGCCGAAGTCCTAGGTGCGTCTTCTGCAGTTCTGCAGCTCGCCTCCCGGCTGCGTCTGGTCACCGTACTTTCTTTGCCTTACGCCCAGCATTACGTCGCCGGGCGGAGGATAACATATCTTGATAATCACTTTCTCTAACTCGACTGTAACTTTTTCATCCACCGCCCAGCATCACATCGCTGGACGGGGAACGCGTGCTTCACCACCACTCCTGTCTCGGTCTCCTCTCTCTCCTCTCTCTCTCTTGACTGTCTTCGTTCCTGAGCTCGTAGGACCTGTCGCCCTACCCCGCACTTCTCCTTCTTTCTTTAAAACCCCCATCTGTCAACACCTGTCTTTGGGCGCCCGGGCGCCCACTGCGGGACACTCTCAGTTTATAACTCAAATTTATTTGTGACGAAATTTGATTCGTCGCAATTTCTAACGGGCGTTCTATGGCATAGAGAGACTGTTCTCACCACGAACGTAAAAACCCTGGAAGAAGCTATTCGAGAACAATTTGAAGTCGCAGGGTGAGAGGGTAAATGTATGAAAAATGTCAAAACTTACTTAGTTTTTTAAATCATATATCCATTCCTTCAATTCATCTTACAAGATGGCACTTTCGCTTCACATTAGGCTTCAATGCCATCCATACAAAATCGCACTAATCTCTGTCCAGGGCTTTTTAGGTTCAAGGTTCTCATGAATTCTCAATATCATGGTTCTCTATGATAGATTCGATGAAATTGATCATAGAATAGATGAAGTCATAATATTCATGATCGGTAAGTATCTTTGGATTAGTTCGATTTTACCATGAACCTAGTGCATTTTAGGTCCATGGATTCTGCCACCCTCCGCAGTATGAAATAATTGCAAATTGCTTCGGAATAATTATGGCCAGTTTATTAATGCACTTTTACACAGGCTTTGTCCTAATAAAAACTGGTCTGGGACTCAGATTTGAATAAACAGTGGTGATCTTTTTTTATTTCATCGATAATGTCATATCATAAAGTGTTTGATTCCGTATTTTATTATTAGGCATGTATCTTATCACCCCAATGCTTGAGTGAGTAGGTACCTATTTATATCTGTCCGTACCTACCGCTTCAAGGCAGATGTACGAGAAAATAACAAACACTGGAAAAAAACATTCCCATTTCAAATCCTTCTAAAGATTTCACGGCAAATTCTTGCGGGCAAGGTATTGCCGAATAAAAAGTCATCAGTTGGCATATAGGTAGGTACTCGTATATGGTTGGGAAAAATAAAAATAAACCACATAATTATTGCAACATAGAATACGTTTATAGGCTGAGAATCTGACAACCTAAAACGACGGCCTCGAGGTCGAGGGGTAACGTCCTGGACTGCTAATCCGGAGGTCGCAGGTTCGAATCAAACGGTAAATTTTATTTAATAAAATTGTGTTATTTTCCATTTAATTCATATAAAATAAAACATAGTATACTTACCTATATACCACCATTCAGAATTGAAATGTTGCTTGAAATGGCTTTATCCGTGTTTGGTGACTAGACCAGGTACTTACCCACCTTCCTCTTTCCCTCCCCACTACCTTCAGCCTCACAACATACCACAATTGGGGATGCCATAGTCTCACTGTCTCTGGTTAGCAGGGAGCAGTTGGGATTCTTGCGGATCAGTGAAAAGGTTCCAATCGCCAGATGGCATCATTATAAAATCTTGGTGAAGAAAATAATAACAGTAATATTAAAATAAAGTTAACATTGCTGTGTCTAAGACTATAATTGCACAGTTTACCGTTTATTATAATATCTAAACTGCGTTCAGAGGACAAAGGGTGGCATCCGTTACCCGTCAGGATGGAACGCAATAATAACTGCAGCTGTCTATGCAAGTCAGTACCTATCTATCCGTGTGGTTGGCTGGCTGGTAATGTAATGAAGGTACAGCCTGTAGCCAGTATAATGACGTATAGCGGCGGTCACGGAGCGTGAGCAGGCCCGCTTGGGCCCGCTGTTAGTCAAAGAGGGCCGTAGCACGGGGCATAGAATATGGGGGCTGATAAATTGAGCAGGGGCGCCTTTGTGTAGATATTATTTGAAATTAGAATCTTCTAGCAAATTAAAATTCTTATTAGAATCTACTATGTGTATCCAAATGGTTACCAAAATGTGGTAAGTAGGTAGGTACCTACCTCATTTTTGGAACCGAATCTTTACAGAACTTGAATATTTACTTTGAAATTTGATGAATTGTTCAAATTTCATAGTTATTTTGAAATTTGATGAATTGTTCAAATTTCATAGTTGATTTTGAAATTTGATGAATTGTTCAAATTTCATAGATGATTTTCAAGCTCTGTGAAGGTTCTATCAAATTTCTGTTACTATTTCAGTTTTGTGAAGCAACTGGTCAGTGATGATATAATAATATAACACGAATAGAACCTTCACAGAACTTGAAAATCAGCTTTAAATTGGATGAATTGTTCAAAATCTCTGAAGCAACCCATCCTTAGAATCGCTGGCCATACTCAATAAGAATACGTCAAACAAAACAAAAAAACTTGGCCGAATCGGTACATTTGTAAAGCTGAAACGGTAATTGTATGAAATTATAACAAGATTATTAAAAACACATTTTTTCATGTTATTTAATACATTATAAGTATGAAAAATTCACAGTGTTAAATGTAACTTAAACATCTGTCGAGAGATTTTTGCTCTATTCTAAACGAGTATTAAAATATTTTTTAATGTTAGCGCGCTCTCTCTAACATTCGTATTTATCTCCATTTCAAAACATCTTTGAACTCTTACTAAGGGGCGTTAATATACTAATTATTGTGATTAAAATTGTTTTTCTTCAAACATTTGTTTTACTTCTTTATACCATATTGTGTACATGTTTAATTATAACATGGTCGATAAAAAACATTTTTTTGTATCTAACAAAGAATAAAGTAGGACAAATACAAACTAATGAATTATCAGGGAAAGAGGCACCTGTAAAAATACAATGTTTCCGATAATCTTATTAGGTAGGTACTTACCGCATTGTCTGGCAAGAGACCACCGTTCAGATTTTACGACATCACCCTAATATCTACCTACCCCTAATTGTATTTATTCGTCTCGATATAATATTTTAGCGCCACGGCGGGAATCGAAAACTTACAATTACACCACCATTACAAGGAAGCTAGAAGAAAAAAATGTGTATATTCTTGGTATACCTTATATTGTAGGTAATAGGCATTAAAACCGCTTTACAAACGGAGTCTAGTGTCGTCGAACAGAGTTCGAGAGTCTAGAGTCGATTTCAAGCATAAAACTGGTATTTATTTATTTTGTAAATAATTTTATAAGAAAGCAAAAAAGTTAATCAAGTGAAACTGTCACAGATAATCTTAGCTGTAATATCGTATTTTTAAAAGTTGTTTCCTTTACGCGTTCATACATTTCTATTGAAAAATATTTTTATTAGTAGTTTACATTTATATTTTTTATTGAGTAGTTTTTTATTTTATTTGTATTCTACTCAAGCGAAACGATAGGAAAACCTTCAATTTATCTAAAACATATTTTTTGGTTTTCATAATGTACACCAATTCGTTATAAAGATTAATCAAAATAGTGATTTAGCATTAAGCTTCGCCTTAAGATGGCCGCCATTGTCTTTCATAGTTTGCGTTCCTGGATCAATTATTAATTGATAAGTAGAAATCACAATAATCCGCCCCTGTGTGGAACATCGGAACATGACATTGAGATAAAAACCAATAATTATTCATTGCGGAACTAATATTTGACAATAATAGTTCGGCCACCTTTACCCGACTACCTACTAACACCTTGTACCTTTCTCACACATCAAGTACGTGTTCAGTAGGTATGTGTATATCTGTTCAATGTGTTCTGCTGTACCTAGTGCCTAATAGCTAGGTGGGTATTTCAGTTTTCAGTGACTCGCTGGCGCTCGCTGGTAAGCAGTAAGCACAAAGCCATTCATTGTTATCTGTTATCCTTGAAAAACAATCATGTCTGGAGGGCATTCTATTTAAATGTAGACCATAATACGTAGGCTGTTTGCGTAAGGCTGCCTTTACATAAGTATTAAGTTTTTTCCCGTAAGTCACTCACGTAAGTGACTTATGGTAAAATTACCGATGTAAACGACACTGTAAGTCTCTTACCGTAATTAATAGCGAGTTACAGAAGTCGTAAGAGGCGTAAGTTTTTAACAGGTCTAATCGCGTCAGTGCGAACTTTCAGCCTCCTCACAGCTTACGAAATCATTTTGATAAGTTGAGACGCTTACCGAAGGAAATGGTCGCCAATGCGCGAGATGTCAAAAATTAAAGGACAAGTTTTCGTAGGTTTCTCTCTAGCTAACTTCTATTCCAACATTTTATTTTGGCATTTTCGTCTTTTTGACGAAATCGAGGAAATATTTGATAGTAGAAAATCGTTGTTTACAGGAAGATATCTTACCGCAAAATAAACCTCTCACGGTCGCTGTGAGCACTTACGTAAGTTAAACTTACGAACAACTTCCGAGAGCTTTAATTCCCATAAGTTGGTTGCACATGTAAATGCTCCTGTGAGTAACTTATCAGAAAATTACGTAAGTCGTAAATTTTACTTACCAGTGTAAAGCCAGCCTAATAACAAGTAGATACATTACATGCAAATAATTAGAAAAGAGGACACGTTACTCTTTATACCTAGTGGTAGCGTTGTGCATATGGCGACGTTTATCAATTCCGTTTACTTACACATTATTCGCGATTCTTTCTGACAATTTCATTTTTATGTTTTTTTTTTGTTTCATTCTTCAGCTTTCTAAAGCGGGGTCTCCTGCGACCGTTTCCACAAACAATAAGTCAAATATTATCTCAAACATTAGCGCAAACATTTTTGTTTTCGTCCACATCCCTTCTCCTCCCTTTGTTGAAACATTGAGCGCGGCCATGGACATTTTGTCATTATTTTGTACATGTCAGATGAGGAAGACATGTGTGCTCTTAGTTTTTCGCTGTCAACTGTCAAGGTGAGTTTTGACGAGGAAGACGTTCTTGCAGTTTTAGCGATTGTAAAAATTATTGCACCAGGGAGGAAACAGATTACGGGTTCGACAGTAGGTACCTTCGACCTCGACATTTTTTATATCATGAATTGAAAATAAAAAACAGATTTGGTTTAGGTAATTTCTTACACGACTCAGAAACTGATATCCAAAAGAATTAGTTTTATTTATTCAGCCAGATATTAAAAAAAAACGACTAGCTGTCATATTGCGATTTTTCACAACTGGGGATTCATATAGGTACAAGCCTGATGTACCACTTGAGAATCTCGAAACAGCAGCTGTCAAAAATGGTTACGGAAGTTTGTTGGGCTATTAATGGATTCCAGTATAATTTTAGGCAAACTGGAAAGAATTATTATTTCCCCCTCTAACGTTAAAAAAATTAAGTATTTCCGCATGATAGAAAAAAAGATAAAAATACAAAATAAGGACGCCAGGTCATATATGACTCTCAAACGCTGGAGAGGTTAAAATGAATAAGGATTTACGTGTCGCTACTTACTAACCCATTCTCTTGTTGAAAGCCAACAAATATTGGTGGGAAATAACAACTATTTATGCAAAATCTGGACAAATTAGATAAATATATTTCGAAATCCCTGAGCGATTCAGGTCTCCTCAATATCTTGTTTTGATATCAAATCAAAACCATTGATTATTTATTTTTAATATTTATTTTTTTTATTTATCAACACGTTGCATCGTGCGATAGCTTTACACACCAAATCATCACAAAATGCCGAACACGATCAAATTTGAAAAAATATATTTATTAGGTACGTAAATAAGTAATTAGGTACCAAAAATAATAAATCGTTGCCTAGCTTTGTTCAAAATAAGTTCAAATAATCCCGCTAAATTTATTGACAGCCGCCGGCATGAAAAAAAACATATTTATTGTGAGGATATTCACTGTTCACCAGGGCAAATCGTGGCAAATTCCCATAATTGCGGGAATATCTAAGATATTTCTAGAATTGGTGTTTTGTGGGGTGAATCTCTTTGTGGCGGAAATGCGGGGATTCTGCGTATTTCTGAAATATTCAAACATATTATCGAACATAATATTTACAATAATTGTGAGAATCTAATATATTTTCGTTTTTTTTTTTAAATTTTTATTTTGAAAGCTCGAACGAAAGAAATAGTCCTAAAATGACTAAATAACCAAAAATAAATGCTAATTCCAATTGAATTTTATTTCAATTTGGAGGTGGAGGAACATGTGGGGAATTTGAGCCTCTATTGTGGGTATTTTAGCATGCATATTGGTGCGATGCACAGTGGCCAATTTTGATGATATGGCGCGACATCGCTCTCGGCGTTCGACCATTTGGCATCATTGATGTTTTTTTAAAGTATTAATAAGAAATACCACTTATTTTTTGTTAATTATTATTAGTTGAAATGTTGATAATGATTTTAATGCTTTTATAAAAAGTAGCGTGTAACTTGGGCGCTAAGTTTGTATTTTATAGATTATAATTCTTTAAAAAAACAGATAATAAAAATACAGTGAACAATTTTATACACTATAATTCTTTAAAAAACTAGATAATAACATTTTTAAATAATTATTTTACAGATTATAATTATTTATAAAACAGATAATAAAAATACAGTGAAAACTTAATAATTTTATGGATTCTTTGAAAAAACAGATAAATTATATATTGAAAACTAAATATTTATTACATAATTTAACATAAATACAAAATGTGATTTCCAGTAGAAACCCTATGTTTATAATTATTTGGGTAAGCTGTTTAGGTGATTAACGTTAACTTACTATCATTTGATTAAAAAGCGTTTCGCAACATAATGACTCAATTTCCACCGCGTCGATAAATTCATGGCAAATACATTAATTCTTTTAAGGAAAACTTCACGTACATCACATTCACAGAAAATTCTCACTTTTTCACAAACGTACTTATTTAATAGTGTAATCGTTGCTTGAGATGGTCTTGCAATAGAAAACCCCTCCTCCCGGATGATGTCTAACAGTTCTCTTCGTGAGATAGCGCGGCTTTCTGGAAAGATAAATAAATCTTATTGAGGTTGATCGTCTTTGATATTTTTTTCAATAATTTACATTTTTTCCATTATATATTCGGTCAAAACTATTTTGATTATGACTTCTAAAACTGATGAAACAGTTAAAAAGTCTAAAAGGTTTACCGAATGAAATATATAAACTGCATTAAATATATGGCTTTATAACTTTGAGCAAGTATTTAAATATTAACAATAATATACATTGTAAATAACTTGCCTTGAAGAAAATTATCCATGGTTAAATTTTCACTTTGAATCAAAGATAAATACATAAATACTTAACTCGGCACACCTTCAAATGCAACTAAATAATAAGAGGGAAACTCCATCTTTTATATCTTGTTTTCTGCAACTAAATGCAAATGTATAAATAAACCATCGTAATTACGTTCTAGATGTAAATAACAGCAATATTTTTAGTGGTTAATTACTTTCAATTTTTATTTTTGATGGTACGCGAACAAAATATTACATTAAGTTGATCTTTCTTTCACATATAGGAGTTAAAGATTGGATTCTGAAATAAAATTGACGAAAATTAACTACAATCATTTCTTAAAAATGCAATTACTGGAGTGGCTGGCTAAAATTGGTAATTATTTTTTTTGTCCGTATACAAAAAAGACACAGCAATAAAATCCTATTAAAATTAGCGTGGAGACTCGTGAAGATTTTTATTCCTGCTCCATTAAAGGCAAAAAATTGGGAAAAAAATTGGAAAAAAAGGTAAACATTGAACCAAGGCAACAGTTATAATTTATGAAAAGATTTTTTTTTTTCAGTTATTTAAATAAAGCACGTATCTTAAAAAATATCTCAATTGATTTTTAAAAGTATTTTTTTGTATAATAAGTTCACAAACAACCCGATTTCGCACTCCTTCAAACTCGCCTAGATACAGCAGCATAGTGGCGCGCCCGAATATCAGTGTACCCCTGTTCTGCGACTAATTACATAATAATTGAGTTTCAGATGTTAATTTAAATTGACAGTGAATAATTTTAAATAACTTAAATTTTATTCTAACGGTACGCAGAACTAAATATTACATAAAGTTGATCTTTCTTTGACATATCGGAGTCAAAAATTGGTTTCTGAAAAAAAATTGACGAAAATTAAGTTCAATCATTTCTTAAAAATGCAATTACTGGAGTGGCTGGCTAAAGTTGGTGGTGATTTTTTTTGTCCGTATACAAAAAAGACACAGCAATAATATACTATTAAAATTTGCGTGAAGACTTGTGAAGATTTTTATTCCCACTCCATTAAAGCCAAAAAATTGTAAAAGAAAGGTAAACTTTGAACTAAGGCAACAGTTATAATTTATGAAAAAATATATTTTTTCAGTTATATAAATAAGCACGTATCTTAAAGAATATCTCAAGTGATTTTTAAAAGTACTTTTTTGTATAATAAGTTCACAAACAACCCGATTTCGCACGCCTTCAAACTCGCCTAGATACAGCAGCATAGTGGCGCGCCCGATTATCAGTGTACCCCTGTTCTGCGACTAATTACATAATAATTGAGTTTCAGATGTTAATTTAAATTGACAGTGAATAATTTTGAATAACTTAAATTTTATTCTAACGGTACGCAGAACTAAATATTACATACAGTTGATCTTTCTTTGACATATCGGAGTCAAAAATTGGTTTCTGAAAAAAAATTGACGAAAATTAAGTACAATCATTTCTTAAAAATGCAATTACTGGAGTGGCTGGCTAAAGTTGGTAGTGATTTTTTCCTCGTACAAAAAAGCCACAGCAATAATATCCTATTAAAATTAGCGTGAAGACTTGTGAAGATTTTTATTCCTACTCCATTAAAGAGAAAAAATTGGAAAAAAAAATTAAAAAAAAAGGTAAACTTTGAACCAAGGCAACAGTTATAATTTATGAAAAATTTTTTTTTTCAGTTATTTAAATAAAGCACGTATCTTAAAGAATATCTCAAGTGATTTTTAAAAATACTTTTTTTAAAAATAAGTTCACAAACAACCTGATTTCGCACGCCTTCAAACTCGCCTAGATACAGCAGCATAGTTGCGCGCCCGAACATTAAGTTCTGTGCGTAATTACCGAGTAAGTAAGCTTCGGATGTTATTTTCAATGGTTTTTTTAATGTCAGTGATTAATTGAGAACACATTGGTAAAAAAAAATTCATTTCGGGAACATGTCGATCTGGGGTCAATGTCGCGCCAGCGCTCAAATAGCCACTGTGCGATGGTGCGATAAGAGTTTTTTTATAATGGCAGCACAATACGGTTGCTGTCACTTGTATGTCAAGTTTACGTCAAATAATATTATAAAATAGGTTATAGTAGTTGGCTGGGTTTGATTACATTGTTCTATAACATTAAAAATATTTATGCAGAATATTTGAAACTTGATTTAGAATCAGAAATCTACGAGTTTATGAAATGATTAAGTAAACACAGCTATTTTTTATGACATTTACACAACCACATCATCGTAAAAATGAACCAAATCAATGAAGAACGAAAGAAAAATGTCATTTATGAATTGAATTTGAGTCTTGGTACAGATCTTAAGGATTTCGATAAAGTTTATGAAATAAGATCGCAGCTGTTGGCTAAAAAAAATGAGTTGGAAAAATCGGTGAGTACATACAAATGAATTGTTTTTGAAAAGTGTCGTAATGCTATGTTTATTTACGCTAAAAGATGATATATTATTCTTTCTGATTTTATTTAAGCTTTCTTTGGCAAATTGCGAAGTGCCTTCCAAGGTGTCTGCCGCAATAGCGAGAGCTGAGACGGCGTCGGAGAAAATAAAGAGTTTTAAAGATAAAGCGACCATCGCTTGTGAGAATAATGAAGAGTTTATTAAGCAAATGGCGCCCACAACGGAGAAACTTAGTCATTTGGTTAATGATATACGGCGTCTGGAGGCTACTAAAGAATATTTGGAGACATTGCAAAGTGTTGATATAATTAGGTAAGTGGCCGTTTGAGTATTTTTTAGGATTACTATAATGCAAAAGTTGTACCTATTTATTAAATAATTAATTATTAATTTTCTTGTAATAAAAATTATATAATTGTGTATAAAATGAAAATCGTTAATTATAATTTTTATGATGCATTAATTATGCATTCCACTTTCTCTAGCTCATGTAACTAAATGTATCACTGTAAGTAGTGTACTATTGTATTGTCTCTTATTTTTTCAGTTCTGATTTGAAGCACTGCACGGACTCAGAGCAGAGTGTGTTGTATCTCCAACGCCTTTACGAGCTGCAAGACCTTTACAACACCGGCCATCGCGGAGTGTACATCTCTGATACCACTCACTATTGGTACAACATTCTCAAAGACAAGTTTTCAAAGTAAGCCAGGAATGAAAGAAATTGTTTGTGATCCAATAAATTTGGGAAATTCTATTTTGATGCTGATTTATATGCAATGTTATTTTGTATTAATTTGAGAAATTCTGATTTAGATGCAATGTTACATTTGTGAGATTTTGATTTAGATGCAATGTCACATTGTATTAATTTTTTTTTGGCATTCTTTTGCAGAGAATTCGAGGAGTGTCTGAAGCAACTCCAGTGGCCATTCACTTCAGCTACCATATCCCTACGCCAACCTGTTACCCCAGAGGTTTTGATCAAATTCAGACAAATATCTCAGTTTTTACTACAAATACAGATGCCTCCATCCATTGGTGCATCTGCAGATACTGCTACGGAGGCTCATGGTAAATTACAAATTGATTGTTGTTGGCACCTAGCATCGTGCTACCTACCTTTATATCCTTTGTAAAATTATTGTGGCCTATCTACCCAACTCCCCTCTCCTCTCCTCTCCTATGCCGACTTAGTTGAGTTAAAATATTCGTCCTGTCAACATCGTTTGATTACGGAGCCCCCTTTATCGACCGTGTCGAAAATTCAAAGCCACCGTGAGCTCGCGCGTGGTGAAATTTGTGAATTGTTTGGAACCAGCGCAAAGAAGGATTGAAAACCGTGGAAGAATAGAAAAGGGTAAGTCGGCATTCCGAACCTTTCCATTTCCTATCATTCCGCGTTGCGACGGTGCTATATCCGTCCCCAACATTGGTCATTCGAGCCTGATAATTATATTAATTGAAAAAATTGTGGTTAATTTAATTATTTCAAGGTTAAATTGTTCATAAAAGTTGATCTATGTGTAAAATTCGCGTCAGCCGTGCTGTTAGCGAAAATTGCCTGTAGGTAGTAAAAAATACTTAACTGGTGACAAATTTGTTAATATTTAAAATAAATTGTTGTATTCACTCGGCATTTTTGTGCAGATTAATTTCTCAATACAATGGCTGAGAAAAAAGTACTTTTGTTGCAATCCCGACGTGAGCGAATAGTATCTCGTATTCGTATTACGCAAGAGCTCATAGCGAGCACTTATGATGATAGTAAGAAAAAAGATACGTTTCTTGCTAGATGTGAAAAGTTAAAAGATTGGTTACAAGAATTTGAATCAGTTCAAAACGAGATTGAGGAACAATTACTGTCATTAGACAAGATTACAGAAATGTCAGAACTAGGAAACATTGCGAATAATATTGATTCAATGTATTTCGAGATCATGCAAATGAAAAGCGTTATCACTAGTAATAATGAAAATTCAATTCCAAAAACGGCAAGTAATTCGGTGATTCGTGCACCAGTGATAAAGCTGCCCACTTTTGATAGTAACATTAAAAGTTGGTGCTCATTTCATTCATTATTTAAAAGTCTTATACATGACAGCAATGCATACACTAATGTAGAAAAATACCATTATCTTTTATCAGTTATTACAGGGCCGGCACTGGCACTTATACAATCATTGCCTCTTATCGAAGAGAATTATGACATTGCCTGGAATATTCTGGTAAATCAATACCAAAATTCTAGAATTCTTTTCACGCATTATGTTGATGAAATTCTTAATTTCAAAATATTACAAAACGAGTCTGCGTCAGGTATAGCGCGGTTACTCAGTACGTTTCAAGAGAATTGCGCCGCTATAAAGGCGATGAAGATAGAAAATATCTTTGATAAATTTGTTGGTCATATTATGATACGATCGATGGATCTGACAACTAAACGTCAATTTGAATCCAAATTGCCCGGTGAAGAGATTCCAGAATTGGATTCAATTTTCGAGTTTCTGAGAAATCAAATGCGAATTTTCGAAATGTTATCTCCACATACTACAAAAGAGAAAAAAGGTTCGTTTAAAACGTTGTTATCTGCCAATAAGAATGATAATAACCTTCATTGTCCATTATGTAAAGGTGCACATTTTCTTTACAAATGTGCATCTTTTACATCTTTAAGTCCCCATCAAAGGAGGGACAAAATTAAAACTTTGAACCGTTGTTTCAATTGTTTGAAACAACACCATGTAAAAGATTGTGTATCAAAATTCACATGCCAGGTTTGTAATAAAAAACACCATTCAATGTTGCACATTGCCGCCGAACCATCGGGCGAAAATGAATTTAATAATTCAAGTGCAACCCTGGCCGCAACAACGATTCCGAGCGTTTCTACCGTTTTGTTAGGAACTGTACAACTTGAGGTCCGAAATCAATATAATGATTATATACCTATCCGCGCCGTCGTAGATTGTGGGAGTCAAGTCTCTCTGATTACGGAAAGATGTGCTCAGCTTTTGGGTTTGTCAATTAAAAAACATCGTATTTCACTGAACGGTTTAGGAAATTCTAGTATAAATTCTTGTCATGGAAAAACAAAATGTTTTATAAAACCTCGAAATAAAAAAGGGCCTATTCTTCAATGTCAAACTGTCGTGATTACAGAAATCACTTCTAATCATCCGTCATATGATTTACCATCGAGTGGAACGTCACAATTTAAAAATTTAAAATTAGCTGATGAATCATATTACAAGTCGGGCAAAATAGACCTTTTGTTAGGAGCTGACGTATACTTGGATATATTTAATAGTGGCCATGAAATAATTCACGGCTCTCCATGTGCTGTAAACAGTGTATTCGGTTACATTATAATGGGGAAGATGGAAAATTCGTCATTTCAAACGCCTTCGTCTTTATTTGTTGAAACAAATTCGTTAAGCAATACTCTTAGAAAATTTTGGGAAATTGAAGAAACACCTTCAATTGTGACGAGTAATCCGGACGACGAATTAGCCGAAACAATGTACGCTTCGAATCACTATCGAGAATGTGATGGTAGATATGTTGTACCATTATTAACAAAATCTGAAATTATGCCTTCTCAAAATTCCTTAAAACTTGCGGAATCGCGATTGAACAAACTAGAAATTCGTTTTAAAAGGGATCCCATGTTAGCAATTAATTATGGAAATTTTATACAAGAATATGAGGGTCTGGGACACATGACACGGGTACCTCGGAATTTAGATGCATTCTATTTACCTCATCATTGTGTTTTGAATCCTGACAGTAAAACTACAAAACTACGTGTGGTTTTTGATGGGTCGGCAAAAACCCAACCAAATAACTTATCTCTAAATGACTTATTATTGAACGGTCCAAAATTGCAAACTGAAATTCCACGTATGATTTTAAATTTTCGTTTTCATAAGTATGTATTTACAGCTGATATTTGTAAGATGTATAGGCAAATATTAATTATTCCATCTCAGCGTAAATTCCAAAATATTTTGTGGAGAGAATCTCAGAATGAACCGGTTATTGATTTCGAGTTACAAACTGTAACGTACGGGTTGTCTAGTTCACCATTCTTGGCCATTCGTACCCTTCGCCAGCTAGCACAAGATGAAGGATCAAAGTATCCTGACGCTGCCAAGGTTCTATGCGATGATTTTTATGTAGATGATTTGGTAACAGGGACAGAAACGATTAGCACAGCCCTCAGACTAAAACAAGATATCATTGGATTGTTAAATCTTGGGAAATTAGAACTTAGTAAATGGCAATCTAATACACCGTCACTTTTGGATCACGTTTCGCAAGAGCACCAGCAAGATGGTCATTCTTTTGATAACGCCGGAACTGATCAAATTGTTAAAATATTAGGCATTCAGTGGAGTCCAACGACTGATAATTTTACCTACAAGGTCGATCTACCTTCAAATAAGATATGCACAAAAAGAACAATTTTATCAACGGTAGCTCGTTTATTCGACCCACTTGGGATCATCACCCCAGTGACATTTTTCGCAAAATGTCTATTACAGGAACTATGGAAGTTAGGTGTCGATTGGGACGATCGTGATGTTCCACCACATATTCATAATACGTGGAGTAAATTTGTAAGTCAACTTTCATTACTTCGAACATTGAATATTCCTAGATATTACAACACGGTGATGACAAGTCGTCTTTTCCTCGTAGGGTTCTGTGACGCTTCACAATTGGGTTATTCTGCAGTGGTATATTTATTAGAGCGTAATAGCAATACCACTCACATCTTAATGGGAAAATCGAAGGTCGCTCCTTTGAAAACCCTGTCAATTCCACGACTAGAATTATGTGGGGCCGTTCTTCTCACGAAACTTGTAAAGTATATTATGTCATCTGTAAAGTTTGCCGAACAAATAGAAAACGTTTTTCTATTTACAGATTCGACTATTGTACTAGCGTGGCTAAAAACGCCGCCATATTTATTGAAAACATTTGTCGCTAATAGGGTTGTACAAATACTGGAAAATACACCAAATGCTGTTTGGAAGCATGTTGTCTCGGAGGAAAATTGTGCCGATTCTGGTTCAAGAGGGCTTTTCCCAGCAGACATTATATCACACCCTTTGTGGTTTACGGGACCAAAATGGCTTCACCAACCAATAGCACTCTGGCCTTGTTCAGCTGTGTACAATCAATCTGACGGAGAAATACCAGAACTCAAAACATGCAACCTTAAAACGTTTGTATCATCTCAAATAGTACCTAATTCGATTATTAGTAAATATTCTTCATTTTATAAATTGCAACGCGTCGTCGCTTGGATAATGCGTTTCGTAAATAATTGTCAGAAACGTCCTGGTAGTGGAAATTCAAACTCGACTTATCTAAGTTCTCGCGAATTAAATGATTCGCTTATGAAAATCGTACGCATTGAACAGGAAACGTATTTTTCTGTTGATATACGTAATATGCGAAATGGCAGTCCATGTTCAACGCAAATTCAAAACTTGAAACCGTTTCTTGATAGCCACGGTATTATCAGGGTGGGCGGTCGACTCAAGTATTCAAATTTGTCATTTGAAAGTAAATTTCCGATCTTACTTCCGAAAATCTGTCATTTAGCTTATTTAATTATAGATTATTATCATAAACTATATCTTCATGTTGGGCCACGAAGCCTTCAATTCACTATTCAGCGTAAATTTTGGATAGTGGCTGCACGGAATAAAATTCGCTCACAACTGTCGAAATGCATTGTCTGCTATAAAATGAAATCTTCGGTGCTACCTCCCCTAATGGGTGATTTACCTCCCTCTCGAGTGCAACAAAGCCGTGCTTTTTCTCGAGTTGGTGTAGATTTCGGAGGACCTTTCACCTTGAAAGATCACAAACGTAGGGGAGCAAAAACGTCAAAGGGTTATTTATGTCTATTTGTATGTATGGCGACGAAAGCAGTTCATTTAGAGATCGGGTCTGATTTATCTTCTGAAGCATTTATTGCAGCCCTTAGCCGGTTTACAGATCGTCGAGGGTTATGTTCGGAAATCATAAGCGATAACGGAACCAATTTCGTCGGTGCAAATCGGTACCTACTCGGTATAAATAAATTCTTGGCATCACAGCGTGATGTTATATCTAATCATCTAATTCAGAGCGGCATTATTTGGTCTTTTAACCCTCCAGCAAGTCCTCATTTCGGAGGCTTATTTGAGGCAGGGATAAAATCTGTAAAATACCATTTAAAACGGGTGATAGGTGAGACCGTTCTAACTTATGAAGAATTTGCGACAGTTCTCACTAGAATTGAGGCCATCCTCAACTCCCGCCCTTTGTGTTCAATGAGCTCAGACCCCGAGGATGTGAATGGACTCACCCCGGGCCACTTTTTAATCGGTGGATTCCTACTAGGTTTGCCTGAATATGACTATCTTGACACCACGTCTAATCGTTTAAGTAGGTGGCAACATCTCCAAAAGATGTCGCAACATTTCTGGAAACGTTGGCATTTAGAATATTTAAATACGCTTCAACAACGATCAAAGTGGTGCAAAATCAATCCAAACATTAAATTAGGTCAATTAGTGTTAATAAAGGACGATCGTCTTCCACCGATGAAGTGGGTATTAGGACGAATTATCCACGTTCATCCCGGTAAGGATGGAATAGTTAGGGTAGCTACTGTTAAAACTCAATCTGGTTCGTTGGTTCGACCAGTGATAAAGCTTTGCCCGTTACCGGAAGAATAAAATTATTATTAGTGATAAATCTTAAGATATATACATCTAAAATAAAAATACGTTTTCATTTTCCATATTTTTGTTGTGTTTTATTTTTTTTTTATTTTATTTTTTTTTTATTTACCATTGGGATCTATATTTTTTTTTTTTTGTTGTTGTTTAGATGTCTATACTCTAATTCTCGTTTTGTTTCTTACTCAGATTCTAGACCAAAGGAATATTACCAATTTTAAATATTTTTCAAAACCAAAATTTTTGTTATGGTCCAGGAACCATTCTTTGGAAAGTTATACTTAATTTAGTAAAAAGTTTTTTTATTTTTATTGTTTTCTGCGAGGCATTACGGATACAACTTGAATGAACAATTTACCTATGTATATATTTAAATTTACCTTTTATTAAATTTTGTATCATAATTATTAATTCGTTCAAATTAGGTGGGCGGAAATGTTGGCACCTAGCATCGTGCTACCTACCTTTATATCCTTTGTAAAATTATTGTGGCCTATCTACCCAACTCCCCTCTCCTCTCCTCTCCTATGCCGACTTAGTTGAGTTAAAATATTCGTCCTGTCAACATCGTTTGATTACGGAGCCCCCTTTATCGACCGTGTCGAAAATTCAAAGCCACCGTGAGCTTGCGCGTGGTGAAATTTGTGAATTGTTTGGAACCAGCGCAAAGAAGGATTGAAAACCGTGGAAGAATAGAAAAGGGTAAGTCGGCATTCCGAACCTTTCCATTTCCTATCATTCCGCGTTGCGACGGTGCTATATCCGTCCCCAACAATTGTAAAGTTCACAATCATTATTGCTATGATAAATTAATATTTGGCTCAGGGCCGGCCCTGCACATATTATGATTGAAGACTAAACATGAAGAGTCGCTTCTCAAAAGCCATACCTAGCATCATATGTTCAATCATTTAAAAAATTATTTTTACAAAAATGTAAACATAATTGATAACAGGGTAATAATTCATATTTGTAATATAATATGTATTAACATTTAATTTTCGTAATTATGATAATTATGTGTAATTATTTATAGCTGTACCCCCATAAAAAACCTCGCTTTTGTGTATGGGAGAAGGGTGTTATTTATTTAGTTTTCTAAGAATTTTTTTATTACTGTATTTTTTTTTTGATTTAATATTCTATGTGTTTTTTTTAAATTATTTTTATTTTTATCATGTATCAACAATAAATTTTTTTCGCGATCATATTGTACATTTAAAATATTATGGTGAATTTATGTATGGTAATGGTATTTCTTAGTCCTCCTCACTAGGATGTCTTCTGCTGAGACGCACTAAAGTTATTTAATTCTATTTTATTTGTCTTCTATGTTTAGTTTAGAGTTATTAGTGTTTTTTGTTTTTGTTTTTTCATGGACATCTTTCAGCCAGATTTTTATTCTTGATTTGTACTCATTAAACTATTCTATTAGTTTTATATCTATGGAGTTTCTTTGTCCAATGAATATGTGTTGCTTGTTTTAGAACAATACCCGAGCCTGCCTGTCAGAATAATGCTTCGGTCCCTGAAGAAGCGCTTCACCTTCCACTTCTCCGGCAGCCGCAAGACCAACCGCCTCGACCGGCCCGAGTGGTTCATGACGCAGATTCTGTCTTGGCTCCGGGACCACTTGCCCTTCGTGGAAAAGCATCTCCAACCTGTTGTGGACGGATTGGATATGAATATCGATGTCCAGGTATTCTCTATGATTCCCATTCTTGCTTAATATTGCTTTTTCTACGTCACTCTGCCTCAAATCGGTCATAGGTCCTACTGCTCACGACTCCGTTGTAACTTCTCTTTCTGTCACATGCTCTGTTATGAGAAAGATGGAGAGGTTAAAAATAAGCCATTGGTATGCCTATAAATTTTAGAAAGACTGTAGCATAATTGTGGTGAGTAAATGTTGCCTTTACAACAGGTCAGAAGTTCCCAATAAATAGTTACCACTTAAATATAGTAACTTTTCCACACTATAATATCACTTAAATACAGTATCTTTTCACACTATAATATCACTTGAATACAGTGAGTTTCTATTCATATTAACCCTTCATAATCCACATATTATTTTATGCCGCCATAGCGGCGCCAATGTAATTCTAAAGGTTATGTAGTTGATTATTACTTAGGGTTTAGTGTATCTATAAGCACTTTAAATTGTTTCATTGGAATGCTTTCATCCCATTCCTTCCAGTGCTGTGATTTGACCCACTTTTCAATATCAAGTCAATGTAATTTACCTTAAAATCTTCTTCTCTTTTATTCCCAGCATGAATTCACCTGCGGCCTGCTGCGTCTAGCTGTAGATCGCCTCCACGTGTTGTTCGCCACGATAGTGTCGGATGACGTGCTGTTCTCCCATGCGGTAGACGAGTGCCTCGGGTTCGAGCGCGAGCTGAGAACGCTGGTGGGGGAACTGCCCCCCCTGGAGAAACATACATGTCCCCGGGTAACCTCCGTACTGACGGACGCGCGATATCTGCAGAGATGGCTGGCTGTAGAGAAGAAATGTAACTTAAATTTTTATTTTTATGTACCTATATTATTATTATTATTTAAAATATATCTATAAAATGGGTTGTTGCATCTGAAATGCATGCGTATTGCCGGAGGCCCTGAGGAGTGCTTCCTTTTAAAAGAACTCGAGTTCTAGGAGTGGGTTCTAAGTTCTTGGATATGAAGTGAGTAATGGGTGGTGTGGCGGGTGTCGGGATGCACAGTTCTGACCCTGAACTCGGTCCCGGACCCGCACCAGGACTTTGACCTTTGCATCTGTTTTTTAAATTTTTTTTTAAAAATTAAATAAAACAGCTACTTGCATTACATTCCCAAGAGTTAAGAAACTCATATAAATTAATCAAATATTAACTAAGACTGTAAACTCAGCGACAGCGAACAGTAGGAGTCCTCAGTGTGGACCGAGGATGAAGGTGAATTTCGCTAACATTCGCGGTCTGCACACCAACCTAACTCCCATCCACCACCACCTTCTCTCACAAAATCCCCATCTCCTCTTCCTTACGGAAACACAGATTGCCGAGCCCCCAGATACCTCCTATCTGAACTGCCCAGGATATCATCTGGAAAGTCTTTTCAGGCCAAAAGGAGGTGTCTGCCTTTACAGCCGCGCTGACATCAGCTGCGCTCGTCTCGCAAATATCGAGAGCGCAAAACACGAAGTGTTATGGGTACGCGTGGATCTCACCGGTATGATGAGAATTTATGCGTGCCTATATCGCTCACCAAACCTTGCCGAATCAGACACTGTTGAGTTGTTTAAATACTTGAGTGACACTGTAGATATTCTCTTGCCCCGTTACCCATCGGCCGAGTTTGTAATCCTGGGGGACTTCAATGTTCATAATGAACAATGGCTGAAGTTCTCGGGCCCAACAAACTCTGCCGGTAGATCAGCGGAATCCTTTGCTCTTATCCATGGACTAAGCCAACTCGTAGAATCTCCGACCAGAATACCAGACATCCCATCACATCGAGCCAACCTACTCGATTTGTTTCTCACTAGTGAACCACTCGGGTACAGAGTGGAGGTGACAGCGCCCTTAGGATCCTCTGACCACTGCCTGATTACCACCTCTGTCCCATCCTCCATGAACCGTCAACCCGACAAACATGTAAAGAGGAAGGTATGGCACTACAGGGCAGCGAAATGGGACGGCATGCGGTCTTTCTTCGGCGCCTTTCCTTGGAGTACTGTATGCTTTAGCTCCGAGGACCCATCAATTTGTGCACGTGAGGTAGGAGAAGTAATCACATCAGCAATGGATTGCTACATTCCCTTCTCCGTCAAATCCTCTGGAGCGGGCACAAAACCGTGGTTTGACCATCGCTGTGCTGAAGCTGTCAGACTCAAAAATACGGCTTTTAATGCACTCCGGAAGATTAGCTCCATGAATAACCTTTCGGAATACCGAAAACGGGCAAGGGAATGTAAGAGAGTTCTAAATAGAGCTAAGAGCGATCACGACCAGAGAATTGCGAAAAAGCTGGCTGACTGCCCCACTGGTAGCCGTGCTTTCTGGTCACTCGCTAGCTCGATCGGAAGAAATTTCTGCAGAACCACTTTCCCACCTCTGACCAAGCCTGATGGTCGGCTGGCTAACTCGGCCCGTGAGAAAGCTGAATTATTAGGCAAAATTTTCGCGGAAAACTCAACTCTTCAAGATAACGGAGAGACTCCCCCTTCCATTCCGCACTGCGGTTTTCAAATGGAGGAACCGAAGATCCGGAACAGAGAGGTTCTCCGAGTCTTGAACGAGCTGAAAGTCGACAAAGCCAGTGGGCCGGACGGAATACCTGCCTTGGTCCTCAAGAGGTGTTCTGCAGAAATGACTCCAGTGCTCGCGAAATTATTTAGGCTCTCTCTCAAAGGTGGAAAGGTGCCAGATCTTTGGAAAAAGGCAATCGTTCATCCAATCCCAAAAAAGGGGGACCGCTCCGACCCTTCTAACTACCGCCCCATAGCCATCACTTCCATACTCTCGAAGGTATTAGAAAGGGTGGTTAACAACAAATTGCTCACATATCTCGAGAATAACAATATCCTAAGCGATCGGCAATATGGATTTCGTCGTAACCGATCGTGTGGCGATCTACTCGGATATGTAACGCATATTTGGGGGCGGTACATGGAAGGTTTTGGTGAAACCCAAACCGTTGGGTTGGATATCTCCAAAGCCTTTGACAGAGTCTGGCACCGGGCGCTTGTCGGGAAGTTACCATCGTATGGGATCCACCCAACCCTGCATAGTTGGATTGCGGACTTTCTGAGGGGAAGAACAATTCAAACCGTGGTTGACGGCTCTTCTTCCTCACCGCACCAAATCAATGCGGGGGTGCCACAAGGATCTGTGCTGTCTCCGACGCTGTTTTTATTGCACATCAATGATCTCGTTGAATGTGCACCAATTCACTGCTACGCTGATGACAGCACCGTTCACGAGGGTTATCTTTTTGACAAGCCCCCTTCCACCTATGATGTCCGAACAGCTCGGGAAGTTTTGAAGCAAAAAATTGACCACCACCTAGAGATGGTTCGTGCCTGGGGTAAGGCCAACTTGGTCAGTTTCAACGTTTCAAAAACCCAAGCGTGTCTGATTTCGGCAAAGAGGGAGATCAATGACTGTCTGGTGCAATTTGATGGGAGCACTCTCCCCAATAAAGACTCCATTGAAATGCTTGGAGTTACTATATCAGACCAGCTCAAGTATCGGGGATCCATAGAAGCCCGAGTAAATCAGGCCTCCAAAAAGTTGGGCGTCTTGTACAGGGCTAGGAGATTCTTCAACAGTGACCAGCTGCTGACCCTGTACAAGTCTCAAGTCCGCCCAACTATTGAATTTGGGAGCCACCTTTGGGCTGGTGCCCTAAAATACTTGATAAACCTGCTTGAATCTGTGCAAAGGAGAGCGATCCGTCTGATTGACAATCCGTTGTTAACAGACCGATTGCCTTCTCTAATGCATAGACGCAATGTAGGCATGCTGTGTCTGTTCTACAGGTATTTCAATGGAGCCTGCTCCAAGGAGCTAGCAGCATTGATTCCTGATGCACCGGTGCACGTGCGCGAAACTCGACGGACATGAACTGAACACCCGTTCACGGTTGACGTTGGCTTCATGAGAACGGGCCGTTTTTACGACTCGTTTTTGTGTAAGTCGGCTCGTATGTGGAACGAGCTACCGGCATCTGTTTTTCCTCCCTCCTATAATCCGAGCCTCTTCAAGGCCCGCATTAACAAATCCCTTCCCACAGCCCCTACCTTACTCCGCCTCACAACGCCGCCCAACCGGGTGGTGACATAGTTCCCCTGTCTGTGCACTCCACAGGCAGGGACACTCTTGTGAGGTGTCACATAAAAAAAAAAAAAAAAAAGAGTTTTTTTTACAATCACTCAAATGATGCTTATATTGAATTCTAAGGCTGTGTCAGTGGATATTATTACTAATTAACACATCGGTACCTAAAAAATACCCGTAATCGATAATAATTCCAATATTATCGAACGATAAACAAAACTTTCACCCACCGTAAACAAAATCGACCGCTATATACGCAAAGGCTGATGGGTCACCACTCACCAAGAACTCGAGAGTATGCCGGGGATGTGGGTGCCGGGAAGCGACACTGCCAAGCGCTGGGTACATATGAAGAGGCATTTGTGTCTGAGTTCTCTGGGAGTGGTTGATTGGAAAAAGCAGTAGGAGGAGGAGCCGCTTCCCGCAAAGGACTCGGGTTCAAGAACTCATTCCGGCTGAACCTACACACCTCTAACACAAACTATTCAGCTTCAGATGAACTTGAAAGTGGAGAGTAAACAATAACGAAATGGTTTTGATAAAATTGGATGATTGTTCATATATTTAGGATAGAACAAGGTATGGGAAAGAATAAGGATGAACAATCACTTATCACTGTAACATATCTGCGTAGGAGCACAAAACACAATCACAACATAGTTACCATTCCGAGGTTCTATATTACCAATATTTGTCACAGTGTTCTTATATAGAGTCCATGTTTAGGCTCCAAACCTACTAGTAATAGTAGTATTCATTTTTTAACCTTTTCACCGCATTCTTGATGTTTATAGGATAACGGTAGAATGCGGCACTTTTCATGACATTCATACATTTTCTATAAAAATTAAAGCATATATATATGCGCAAATGATGGCACATTTTATTCGCGCACTCACATGTGCCCGTGGGGGCAAAGAGGTTAAATGCATGTATTCGGAGGTATTGAGTAATCTTCTTGGAGCAAATTGTATCCTTTTTTTTTAGGTATTGGTGACCTTTTTTTCTCAACTTATTCGTGAGAGTCCTTGAAATTGGTTACATTAACATAAATCAACCATTTCTTTGCACATTTTGAACTTTCTATTTGACCTATATAATTTTCACAATAATTATTGTAAAATAAATCATTTCCTTTCTAAAAAATCATTAATTAAAAAAAAAAAAAAAACAGTTGCTATACAGAAGATAGACGAGATGCTGAGTGGCGACGATTGGCTCCAAGTCCTGGGCTCTCATGATGGCTCCGAGTCGGAGCCCGAGGGTATTCCCCAGGGTGCGGACTGGCTCATCTCCCTGCTGCACACTGTCCATGATCGATACTCAGTGTTACCGCAGCCGGGACATAGGTAACATTTTTTTTAATCAATTTGTTTTATGTATTGGGTTGCCATTAATGAATTTTTTACAGTTAGTAAAATAAGTCTTTTTTTACTATGTATTAATTCTCACTTGAAAAATATTGCATTTTGTCTCTTCTTTTGACAGTTAATATGTCAAAAGAAGAGACAAAATTGATATGTGAACGCTCTTAGAAATTATGTCGCGAGTTGAAAATGGTTAGAATTTTCGAGAAAAAAAAGATTTTCTGCTTCAGAAAAACAAGTAGATCTCTGTTTTATAGTTAGGTTTTCAAACAATATAACACATGCAAATCATTTTAGAGATAATGTAATTTTTGTGCACACCGGTATTATCAAAGGTTTTGAATTTTTTTTAGTTTTCTAGTATGAAACACCCGTCCGCAGTCCGCACTTCCCCCGCAGTAGCCAAAAGATACTGGGTGCGTAGCGAGGTTTATTTATTTCTCTCGCGGCATATGTAACATTCATTTACGCTTTATAATGTCCATATTAATGAATGTATGTATGTACATGTATTTTTAAAAACTTATTGTTTATTGGGTTAAATGTAAGAAATATGATGTACCCATAAACTACACCATTTTAACTTTATATTTCTTAGTACAAAAAAGGTTTTTTAAATTTGCATTTGGAACGAAATGTCACGTGTTACAAAGATAAATACATAGTCATTATTTTTGCTTCACCCAGTACATCACTTCACAAGCAAGAATCTCTTTTAAATGATACCTATATATGTATTATTATAGTAAGCATAGATATCACAATGGAAGAAATGTACATGATCTGATCGCTATTCGGTCATGCTGTTATGTTTGACGGCTGATCACAATTTGATCGAAAGCCAAAACGGTTCGAGAATCAGCGTTTAGCGGGAATAACATAAGAAAACTTGGTGATGATAAAAGATGGTGCTGACTGCTGATCATCGATTTGATCGTCATTCAAATGTAAATGACGATCAAATCGATGCCCTTGAGGTGATTATTCACAAAAACGGCGCTCTACAAATTATCCAATTATTTATTTATGTAAAGGTGTTTGAAATTTCCCCGCCCTAAGATTTTTATGACTTTCTTTGCAGGTTACAGTTCCTTGAGCTCCAGACGGAACTGTGTGAAGAACTCCGTGTGCGCCTGACGCAGCTGATAAGCGAGGAGCTGCACCGTGGCAGTGCGGGGGGAGGGGAGGGGGGCCGGGGTTTGGAGGGCGCAGCACCCAAGCTGCTGGCGCTTCTGAATGTGGCGCATCACATCAGGCAGGCTCTGGTGGACTGGTCACACTCTGTGGTAAGGGATTGATGTTTTTTGGACTCTTTGTGTTTCATCAGCAAGGAGGTTCACATGCCACTCGCATGTATGCAATACAAAACACTTTTTTAGTAACAGATCGTATTGTTTCATTCACTTTGTACAATTGACACTTTATAATCCTGATAAGAGTTATAGTTATACCGACACAAACTGAGTGTTGTTCGAAGGACACCTTTTTTAGGAGATCTTTGGTGACAGGAGTGATATATCCTAAAATGAGTTGAAAGAGAATGATTTTCTGAAATCAATTACTATTACAAAACTCAATAACTAAGGTTTTTTGAAAAGCAAAAGTAATTACGCACAAAGAAGAGATATAAAATGATCAAATGAGTCCATTCAAATTTTACCTTTTCGATGGATAATAGTTTAAAATTGTATGCCAAAACCTATTGTTTGTTTCCATATATGCATAAATAAAAAGTAGATCATGCACACAACATAATATTTCATAATATACATAACTCTAAATAAATATAAATCAAAAATTTAGTCAAAATGAAGGCATAGCCATTTAATAAATTAAAAATAAATACAGGCAACCAACACTCCCTTTTCTTATACCTACTGTATTTAATACAATGCCAATGCATATAAAATGCTGAAAAAATGGTTAATAGATCAAGATTTTTTATATTGATTTTGTCTCGGAACACCTATACATTAGTATCCATTGAGTGTGTGCGTATCTTTGAGTGTGTGTGTACCTTTGAGTGTGTATGTATGTCTATGGATATGTTGCCTGTGTTATATCTATCTGTCTATGTATTTTATGTTTTTGTATTGCAGTTACTTGCAATGTTGTTCTTTTATCTCTATTTTATAAATTGCGGTTTCTCATTATGTTTGTGCTTTAGTGTCATAATTATTATTGTGAAATTGACCTGCTGAAAAACTGCTTTGGCAGTTAGTTGGGTGTTTATAAGCAAGTCAAAGTGTACCCCATGTTTATGGTCGGTAATACAATAAGTTCACGAAGCACTTTTTAGGGTGAATTGCTTAACTCTTGGCAGGCCAAGATGTCAAACAAAACGTCTGTAACCAAGTGAGTCTTCCGACGACCCCACGCATTTTTCTGTCTTGTGGGCTTTTGAACTATAGAAATCCAAATTATTCAGACAATTATTAATGGTAACTTATATATTTGCGCAGAAATACGTAAAATACTAAAATGATATGTCAAGTATTTAAGCTAATATAAGGAGGATAGTAATTTTGGGTACTACCTACTCCCCCACTTTGCTGCAGGATAGTTAATTAAAAAAAACACAGTATGTTAATTAACACCTACAATAGAAATCTGTATTTTGGTAAAACTGCTATTGGTTTGAGACTTCGCTAATTGTAGATCATCAGCCTCTCATAATAAAGATGTTCAACTCAATGTATAATCTAATCATTCGAATTGTTTTTTTAGCCTTATCTTCAACTCCACTACTACAAGAGACAGTTCCGGCACTTCACAGATCTGCAACACATGCCCATCCCCGACCTGGACACCACTCCCACCAGAACTAATGCGTACACTCTCAAGTCTCCACACGGAAGAAGTGAGTTTTCCGCAACAGACATACATACATATTAATAATATATTATATTATTAGATCAACATTGTATCGATACTAACTGAGGACGGTTCATGCAGACATCTTAAGCTTCTCTATGGTGCGATGGACGGTCATCTTGGACTTTTCCCCCACCTCAAATACTGTAGAATAGTTATACATAATACCTCCAATTTCCGACGTTTCTCATACAATCTGATGACATTATGCTACACTAGCACCTCCTAGCGTCACAAGTTGTGAGGCTTGGTTTGTTTTCATACATTTGAATTGATTTTATTTATGCAAAATTATGCCATGCTATACTAGCGCCTCTAGCAGCCAGAGTTGCCATCCAATACAAGTAAATACTGTCAATATTTTATTGGAGTTGAATTAATTATTACTATTCTAGGGTATTTGCCCACATTCATTAAAATATTTACGGCTCTCTGGTATGTTAACTCTCTCTGAAATTATCTCCCTCGTAATTTAACCTTTTGAACGCGTTAATTTGCTCCGTTTTATCTATACCCGTACGCGGTACATATTTTCAAATACCTATGCACGCAATTAAATATCGAATTATAGCATTCTGGCATGATTTATTGGACTATATAGACAGAACAGATTATTCTCCACAATATGATAACAAATCCTCGTGTGTCAACACTAGATGTTTATAAAAACAAAAACATAAAATTTCATACAAAGACGTACCGTATCTTTTGAATGTGGTCCCGCCATTCACTCGACGTGAGTGTACTTTGGCCACTGCGTTGATAGACACAAGTGGGACACCATGAGCACTTATCATTTTTAGTTATGAAAACTTTTTCTAAAACTGAACACTTAAATTTTATGTCACGTAATATAATAACAAAATTGGACTAACGCCATCCGTTGACAAAATTGTAAACTATAGCACTCGATGGCGCATAGAGGCTCACTTGATTATCGATGTTTTTTAATGAAATACAATTTTATTTTCGAAAAATTCTTGTAGATGTCAGCATTGTGATAGTTCTACGAATGTTCAAGCGAGCGGGAAATAAATTTATGTCGAAAGACCGCTGGAATATCGGCATTCAAAGTTTCCGTATCCACAGTTGATACAGCCGCGTGTGAGTATGGACTTTTTGCCGTAACAACAGTTGATACGGCCGCGTGCAAAGAGTTAAGGGCTGCAGTTTTTTTTAAAAAGAAGTCTAACTTTGTAATAATTTATTTTATTTTTTTGCTAAATATTGATCTAATAAGTTATCAGTACCTACCTTGATTACTTTGCTTGCTAATGATAAATACGTTTGATATTCTTCCATTTGAGGTCGCGAAGGTTCCATATCTCTCATTCAAGTGGAGTTGGAAGCCCAACAACTGGCCCAACTGGAAGTTCAACACCTGCAGCATGAGACACAGGCATCTGAAATAGTAGAAGGAGATCCACAGAACCAGGTAAATTTTATTATAATATAAATATACCGTCACTCTTACGGCTTCAAGATTTAATATTATCAAAACTATAATAGATCTGAAGAATTATATAGATAGATAATATGATTATTCATATAACTGAAGGATAAACATAGGTTTAATTCTTTTTTCACTATGTTCGTTGAGTACTTAATCACTGTTTATCGATTTTATTAATATGGCAATATTGGATCATGAAAAATTTTGCTTTGTCCTGCTCCAAATTCAAACCACTTGCGGGGGGTATAACTACGATTGAAAATTGGAACTGTGAATATTGTTACTTATTGAGTTTTTCATTGGTGTACAGTATAATAAGTAGGCTCCTAATGAGCATTTTACTGTCTATATATTTGTACCGGACGTACCTCCACCGACCTAAAATTAATTTGCATAAATCTGAATTTACGCAGAGGCAGTTCCTTTACAAACCCGCCTCTGCGCATATTCGAATTTATGCAACAAATTCTCTCTATAAACTGTAAACCTTATCTGAACTTGTATAAACTGTAACTCTTGCTGATTAATAAATAAAACCACGGGGTCAAGCAGTCATTACTATAGACAAAAAACAAAGGCTTGACCCCCCGACACCGTCTTATAAATTAAATACCTATCATCTGTACAAAACATGGAAGATTTGCATGAAATTTGAAATTGTGCAGACGCGGTTTCCTTTACAAAACCTGCCGTTTGCACAAAATTGAATATTGTGCAAATCTTCCCTTTTAAATATATACTTTCTCTCTTTAATATGTAAATTTGCACAAATTAAATATTGTGCAAAGCTGCCTTTTAACTCTGTAATATGTGCAAACTCACAAAATATATTTGAATAAAAATGACCCGGGCAAAGTGGATTGAAGAAACAGTCAGGGACCTAGTCAAAATCATCTCCAGTCCGAGTTGCGCAACAACGGCGCCCTGCCCTGTGAAAATTCCGGGAACCCAAAAATAATTCTCGGAATTTCTCGCTAACAAAGGGAGCGCAGGGCCCGTTGGTCCTTTAAAAGGCGAAAAACTTGTGCAATTCGGCAGAGAGCCAGCACCCTTCGCTTCATCAACATCTCTCCTGGACTGCCCCTGACTGCCTTCTTCAAGCCTCTTCTGCCCTGGACCTTCACTGCAACTTGGCCTTCTTCTTTCTCCCGGCTCCCTGGTGCTCATCAAGAAGAAACTTTCACAATAGTCGAAGCGTCCCTTGTCAGGGCGCAGGTTCCCCCCTACCTTCCTCCCCCTGCCTTATACCTTTCTCCCATAATCCCCATATTTTTCCCCACATTTTTTCCCCATATTTTTCCCTATATTTTTTCCCCATATTTTTCCCCACATTTTTTCCCCATTTTTTCCCCACATTTTTTCCCCATATTTTTCCCCATATTTTTCCCCACATTTTTCCCCACATTTTTCCCCATTTTTTCCCAATATCCTTCCAAGGCGTCGAAGCGGCCAGCCGGCCACTCCCGCTATATCGTCTGTGCGGCCGGCGACTACAGTGCCGTCCCGTACATGGTCCTTCGAGCCGGATCGCCTCTTCACGCCTTCACGCCTTCACGCCTTCGCGCCTTCCAGTGACGTCCCGAGATGCCGTCCCTGCGGAGCGGCCGCGAGGCTTCAGCCTCCACCCCGGATTCACAACCCGACGTGGAGCTGGTGACAGGCCCTCACCCCGCCGGCCCTGCCGGCCCTCACCCTGCCGGCCCTGACCCTGCCGGACCTGCCGCCCCACGCGCTGCCAGCCCTGCCGACACCCACTTTGCCGGCCCTGACAGCACTCCGTCCTCCGATGAGGAAGAAGACTCGACCACCACAGAGGACACGGTCAGGCAGCTCCGGAAGGCGAACCGGACAATGAGCAGGCAGCTCGCTCAGCTGCTCGCAGCCCTCCCCACCGCGACGCAGTACCTGCCTGGGGCGGACCCCCCTGGCACCCACCTGGGCGGCTACCCTGGTGCGCATCCCGCCGCCTACCCTGGTGCGGCCCCTGGTGCGCATCCTGCCGCCTACCCTGGTGCGGCCCCTGGTGCGCATCCTGCCGCCTACCCTGGTGCGGCCCCTGGTGCGCACCCTGCCGCCTACCCTGGAGCGGCCCCTGGTGCGCACCCTGCCGCCTACCCTGGAGCGGCCCCTGGTACGCACCCTGCCGCCTACCCTGGTGCGGCCCCTGGTGCGCACCCTGCCGCCTACCCTGGAGCGGCCCCTGGTGCGCACCCTGCCGCCTACCCTGGAGCGGCCCCTGGTGCGCACCCTGCCGCCTACCCTGGTGCGGCCCCTGGTGCGCACCCTGCCGCCTACCCTGGAGCGGCCCCTGGTGCGCACCCTGCCGCCTACCCTGGAGCGGCCCCTGGTGCGCACCCTGCCGCCTACCCTGGTGCGGCCCCTGGTGCGCACCCTGCCGCCTACCCTGGAGCGGCCCCTGGTGCGCACCCTGGTGCGCATCCTGCCGCCTACCCTGGAGCGGCCCCTGGTGCGCACCCTGGTGCGCATCCTGCCGCCTACCCTGGAGCGGCCCCTGGTGCGCACCCTGCCGTGCACCCTGGCGGGCCCCCTGCTGCGCCCGCTGCTGCGCATCCTGGCGAGCACCCTGGCGCGCCCCCTGGTGCGCATCCTGCCGCCTACCCTGGAGCGGCCCCTGGTGCGCACCCTGGTGCGCATCCTGCCGCCTACTCTGGAGCGGCCCCTGGTGCGCACCCTGCCGTGCACCCTGGCGGGCCCCCTGCTGCGCCCGCTGCTGCGCATCCTGGCGAGCACCCTGGCGCGCCCCCTGGTGCGCATCCCGCCGCCTACCCTGCCGTGCACCCTGGCGGGCCCCCTGCTGCGCCCGCTGCTGCGCATCCTGGCGAGCACCCTGGCGCGCCCCCTGGTGCGCATCCCGCCGCCTACCCTGCCGTGCACCCTGGCGGGCCCCCTGCTGCGCCCGCTGCTGCGCATCCTGGCGAGCACCCTGGCGCGCCCCCTGGTGCGCATCCCGCCGCCTACCCTGCCGTGCACCCTGGCGGGCCCCCTGCTGCGCCCGCTGCTGCGCATCCTGGCGAGCACCCTGGCGCGCCCCCTGGTGCGCATCCCGCCGCCTACCCTGCCGTGCACCCTGGCGGGGCCCCCTGCTGCGCCCGCTGCTGCGCATCCTGGCGCCTACCCTGGTGCGGCTCCTGGCGCGCCCCCTGGTGCGCATCCCGCCACCTACCTTGCCGTGCACCCTGGCCGGCCCCCTGCTGCGCCCGCTGCTGCGCATCCTGGTACCTACCCTGGCGAGCACCCTGGCGCCTCATCCCAGAGTTTTTCGCCGCTGTTTCCCCCGCAGCCGAGCGCCGATGAGACTGCCCATCACACCAGCGAGTGGGTCCGACAAGGCGCCGACCCATTCCTGGCACAGCTGGGCACCATGCTGGCTGACGCCATCCGCTCCTCGCGCGCCCAGGACAGCCCTCGTCCCTCAGTGGAGGAGGACCTTCGGATGACCGCCCTCATCGCCCGGCAGTCCACCGCCAAGGACCTCCCCACATTTTCTGGCGACCCCCTCGAATGGCCGGCCTGGATTGCGCAATACGAGCAGTCCACCTCGACCTGCAAGCTCACGCTGAGCGAAAACCTTATACGGTTGCAGCGTGCGCTTAAGGGGAAGGCGAGGGAGAACGTGTACTCGCTCCTGCTGAACCCGGACCGCGTGCCCGAAATTATAGCGACCCTGGAGGAGCGGTACGGTGGATCAGGTTCGATCGCAAACCTAATGCTGGACAAGGTGAGGAAGCTGCCCTTCCTGTCTGCCGAAGCCACCCTGGAGGAGATTGCTGACTTCTCCGGGACAATCCAGAACCTGGTGGCTTCCCTGCGGGACTTGAGGACGGGAGGCTACCTCACCAACCCCGCCCTGCTGGCCGACATCACCGCCAAGATGCCGTGCACATTAAGGATGGCCTGGCTGCTGGAGCTGCGGATGCTGGGGCAAACAACCCAGTCCACCATCCTCCAGTTGGCATCCTTCCTGAGGGGCGTCGCCGGCGTGATCCCGGTCAGCGGGATGGTGGATCCCTTGCGATCCGGCAAAGGGCGCCGGGAACATGTGCTGGCCAACACTGGCCACACCGCCAGAGGGGAAGGCCAACCGCCCACCACCAGAAGTGAGAAAGAACAAAGTGAAAAGTGCGTGCGCTCAGTGCGGTGAGCCACACAAAACTCGGGAGTGCCGCGAGTTTATCTCGAAATCGCTCTCCCTCCGGTGGGAAACAGTACGTCTGAACAATTTGTGCCGCAAGTGCCTGGAGCCGCACCACTCCAGGGACTGCAAGGAGACAGTGTGGTGTGGTGTGGGTGAGTGCCGCCACCCGCATCATCGGCTGCTCCACCGGGAGACGGTCGCGGAAGTGAACCTTTGACGCCAGACAGTGGACAGCCGTGTGCTGTTAAAAATAGTGCCGGTTGTGTTGCGGGGCCCCACGGACGGGGAAGTGTCAACGTTCGCGCTCTTGGATGAGGGATCCACCATCACCCTCATCGACGCTGACACCGCAACGCAGATCGGCGCACGCGGCCCAGTCCACAGTCTGCGGCTGCACGGGGCGAAGGGGATGTGTACCTCCGACGCCCGCTCCCAACGCGTGAGGCTGATGATCCGGGGCGCTGGGCTGGAACCCACCTTCACCATCACCGCCCACACAGTGGCTGACCTGAGCCTGCCGGAGCAGCGCGTTCCTGGAAGACGCGTCACCCCAAAACTCTTGATCGGGCAGGATAATGCCCACCTTATCGTGTCAAGAGAGGTCCGTGAGAATAGCACTACCCGAATAGTGTCACGGACCGCTTTGGGGTGGATCGCCCACGGAGGCTCGAGCAATGACGGGCCAGCTACCACACTGGCCCTCCAGTCGGAGACCGCTGCAGATGCCCGCCTGAGGGAGTTGGTAACATCCAACTTTGCCGTCGACTCCCTCGGCGTCACGTCTGCAGCGAGAGTCAATGCCATGGACACAAAGGCCATGGCATTAATGGCAGAAACCACCCGCCCCCTACCTTCTGGGCGGTGGGAAACTGGCCTCCTGTGGAGACACCCTGACGCCACACTACCCGACAACCGGCAGTGTGCGCTGAAGCGGCTCCAGTCCCTCGAGAAGAAGCTCGCAGCGGACGCAACCCTGGCAGCGGCGTACAACAACAAAATGACGCAGCTTGTCGCCAAAGGCTACGCCAGACGCCTCTCCCCCAATGAGGCGTCGCTCCCTGCCCCGCGGAAGTGGTATCTTCCCCACTTCGCCGTCACCAACCCGAACAAGCCAGGGAAGATAAGGGTTGTGTTCGACGCCGCCAGCCGATGCCGAGGGACGTCACTAAACGACCAGCTGCTCACTGGCCCCGACCTGCTGTCCTCTCTCCTGGGGAACATCCTCCGGTTCCGGGAAGGCGGTATAGCCATCGCCGCCGACATCCAGGAGATGTTCCTGAGGATCCATATCAGGAAAGAGGACCAGTCTTCGCAACTCTACCTGTGGAGGTCGCCAGACCGGCAACAGCCGGACACCTACCAGCTGGCGTCCATGATGTTTGGGGCTACCTGCTCGCCCAGCAGTGCCCAGTACGTGCGGGACAGGGTGGCCGGTCAGTACGAGCACCAGTACCCGGCCGCCGCAGCAGCCATTCGTTCACGGTTCTACATGGACGACTACCTGGACGCTGTGGACAACCCTGACGAAGCTGCTGCCCTAGTCCGAGACGTAAGGGCCCTCCTTGCAAAGGGAGGGTTCCACCTTACGAACTGGGCCTCAAACAGCCTGGACGCCATCGCCGATGTACCCCCTGAAGACCGCGCCACCTCCACGGTAGCAATCAGCAGCGGGAGCAGCGAGACCGAGAGGGTCCTGGGACTGGTGTGGGACCCATCTACCGACCGCTTCATTTACACCTTCCTGGATGCGGCCAGCCCAGAAGAAGCCACACGGCCTACAAAGCGGCAGCTCCTCTCCATCGTGATGAAGATCTTCGACCCGGTGGGCTTCGTCTCCTGCCTCACCATACGGTCGAAGATCCTACTGCAAGCCGTGTGGCGTTCGAGCGTTGGATGGGACGACCTCATCACCTTGGAGCACGCCGAACGCTGGAGGGACTGGATGAGCCTGCTCCAGGAAAGCAGCGTCTCCATCCCACGACGGTCGCTCCAACAGAGGTCAAGCAGCGTGACCCTGCACCTCTTCTGCGACGCCTCGGAGCAAGCTTGCTGTGCCATCGCATACTTCGTGGAGGAAGTGCAGGGCACCCTAAAAGCCACCTTCATTGCCAGCAAATGTAAGGTGGCACCTCTCAAGCCGCTGTCCATACCCCGCCTTGAGCTGCAGTCCGCACTCATGGCGGCTAGATTGGCCAGAACCATCCGGTTGGAGAGCCAAGCGAGGATAGCCTCGACCATCTTCTGGACGGACTCGACCACAGTGCTGTGCTGGTTACGCACCGATCCGCGCACGTACTCTGCGTTCGTGTCCAACAGGTTGGGCGAAATAGATGAGCTCACCTCCATAGCCAATTGGAGGTGGGTCCCCACCAAGCAGAACCCGGCCGACATCGGCACACGGGACTTGGAGCTGCCCGACCTGTCTCTCCAAGGAAGATGGTTCAACGGCCCCGCCTTCCTCACCACACCGGAGAGCGACTGGCCAAAGGAGCGCACCCTCACGAAGCCAGACGACCAGACCCTCGAGACCCGGCCCCGACACTACGTCGGGCACATCGCCACAGCCGGAGAGGCCCTACCTCTAGTCGAGAGGTTCTTATCATGGCACCGGCTGATCCGGGCTACAGCGTGGATGCTACGCTTCATCAGGCGCTGTCGGACGGGCCCAAACCGACCCCCTGAAGGCTCTTTACGAGCAGACGAGCTGACGGAGGCTGAGCGCAGATGGGCGAGAAGGTCCCAAGAAGACGCCTTCTCCACTGACCTGCACACCATCCGTCTCAGCCAGGCGCTACCTGCCGCCAGTCGTCTCGTCAGTTTGGCCCCCTTCCTCGGTCCTGATGACGTTTTGCGGATGGGCTCACGGCTGAAGGAGCTCACCGGAACAACGAGCGTGGCGAAGACCCCCGTGATCTTGGATGGCACCGATCCATACGCCCGACTGCTGATCCGCCATTACCACGAAAGGGCGGACCATCCAAGCACGGAGAAAACTGTAGCCGAGATCCGGTGCAGCTTCTTCATCCTGCGACTCCGTACCATCAGCAGGAAGATCAGCCACGACTGCCCCACCTGCCGCTTACGACGGAGCAAGCCCTCTCCTCCACTGATGGGGGTTCTCCCGCCGACCCGCCTGGCTCACCACGTTCGCCCCTTTACACACTGCGGACTGGACTACTTCGGGCCAATGGAGGTCACCGTCGGCAGACATCGGGAGAAGCGCTATGGAGCCTTGTTTACCTGCCTCTCCACCCGCGCCATCCATCTGGAGCTAGCGGTCTCGCTGTCTGCCGACTCGGCGATTATGGCCTTACAACGGATGACCGCCCGAAGAGGTCAGCCCAAGGTGTTGTACTCGGACAACGGGACGAACTTCCGTGGTGCGGACGCGGAAATTCGGGATGCCACGGCAGCCCTGCAGCAGGATGACAGGATGACGGACGCCATGGCTACTAAGGGCATTGAGTGGCGCTTCATCACCCCCCTCAGTCCCCACATGGGGGGAGCCTGGGAAAGGTTGGTGCGCTCGGTGAAAAGAGCCCTGAGCGCCACCTTAAAGGAGAGGGCGCCAAGGGAGGAAACCCTGCGCACAGCATTGGCAGAGGCTGAGTTTGTGGTCAACAATCGGCCACTGACTCATGTCTCTGTCGACCCGCGGGACGAAGAGCCCCTCACCCCAAATCACTTCCTCGTGGGGTCTGCCGGGAACCGCCCGCATCTGTCACTCTACGACAGCAAGGAGGAGGAGGTATGTCTCCGTCGCCAGTGGCGTATCAGCCAACAACTCGCCGATATGTTCTGGAGGCGGTGGCTCCGTGAGTACCTCCCCACCCTGGGCGCCCGACAGAAGTGGCACCACCCGACTGACCCCCTCAAAGCTGGTGACTTGGTGGTCATCATAGACCCCGCGCTACCACGCAACAGCTGGCCGCGCGGACGTATCGTTGAAGCCACCCCAGCTGCTGACGGCCAAGTGAGGACAGCCCGGGTCCAAACAGCCACAGGGACGTACACCCGCCCTGCTGTAAAACTTGCCCTCATCCTCCCCGCACCAGCACCAGCGCCCGCACCGGCACCATCACCAGCGCCCGCACCGGCACCAGTACCAGCGACGCCCTCTACAGCACCCGGACCACGGATGCCGCATGGGAGCCATAACCCCCAGCGGCCCAGGGGAACCGGACGTCGAGGACGCCGCCGACCTACACGTCCGGACCGCTAGGCGCAGCCGTGACTGCACCGGGGGGAGAATGTACCGGACGTACCTCCACCGACCTAAAATTAATTTGCATAAATCTGAATTTACGCAGAGGCAGTTCCTTTACAAACCCGCCTCTGCGCATATTCGAATTTATGCAACAAATTCTCTCTATAAACTGTAAACCTTATCTGAACTTGTATAAACTGTAACTCTTGCTGATTAATAAATAAAACCACGGGGTCAAGCAGTCATTACTATAGACAAAAAACAAAGGCTTGACCCCCCGACACCGTCTTATAAATTAAATACCTATCATCTGTACAAAACATGGAAGATTTGCATGAAATTTGAAATTGTGCAGACGCGGTTTCCTTTACAAAACCTGCCGTTTGCACAAAATTGAATATTGTGCAAATCTTCCCTTTTAAATATATACTTTCTCTCTTTAATATGTAAATTTGCACAAATTAAATATTGTGCAAAGCTGCCTTTTAACTCTGTAATATGTGCAAACTCACAAAATATATTTGAATAAAAATGACCCGGGCAAAGTGGATTGAAGAAACAGTCAGGGACCTAGTCAAAATCATCTCCAGTCCGAGTTGCGCAACAACGGCGCCCTGCCCTGTGAAAATTCCGGGAACCCAAAAATAATTCTCGGAATTTCTCGCTAACAAAGGGAGCGCAGGGCCCGTTGGTCCTTTAAAAGGCGAAAAACTTGTGCAATTCGGCAGAGAGCCAGCACCCTTCGCTTCATCAACATCTCTCCTGGACTGCCCCTGACTGCCTTCTTCAAGCCTCTTCTGCCCTGGACCTTCACTGCAACTTGGCCTTCTTCTTTCTCCCGGCTCCCTGGTGCTCATCAAGAAGAAACTTTCACAATAGTCGAAGCGTCCCTTGTCAGGGCGCAGGTTCCCCCCTACCTTCCTCCCCCTGCCTTATACCTTTCTCCCATAATCCCCATATTTTTCCCCACATTTTTTCCCCATATTTTTCCCTATATTTTTTCCCCATATTTTTCCCCACATTTTTTCCCCATATTTTCCCCACATTTTTTCCCCATATTTTTCCCCATATTTTTCCCCACATTTTTCCCCACATTTTTCCCCATTTTTTCCCAATATCCTTCCAAGGCGTCGAAGCGGCCAGCCGGCCACTCCCGCTATATCGTCTGTGCGGCCGGCGACTACAGTGCCGTCCCGTACAATATTGACATATCTATGGTTTTTTAGGACCAATTTGTTTCATACAAAAAGCCCGAAGATATCGATCTATTCTCGGTCCAACATTAGAACAACCCGTGGACGCGCATATCTCCGCCCCTTCTCCCCACTTCTACAATGACGAGCGTTTACACATTCAGACCCACTATTTTAATAAATTAATTATTTTATTTTATTTGTCTACCGACAAATAAAACAAAAAATTAAAACATTTTATATATTCAAATAATGATGATGATAGTATTACAATATATATTGTACTTTATTTGGCATCAGATTTATCAAATCGGCTAAGAAATCAATCCAAAGTTGAAAATATCATCATTTCGATTTTCCTCAGATGATTCATTTGAAATGTCAAAAGCTAAAAAAGTATTATTGTCTTCGAGTTAATCAACAATGTGATCGATATTCTACAAAATTTTTTTCGATACCATTAATATGTCGAACAAAGTTACTCCAATGCTCTGGCGTAACTTTTTCGATACCTTCTTGCATGAGTCGTCTTACGTCACTTATTTTGAAGGAGGTATTGCTTACTTTGACATGCTGTTTTACCATTGACCACATCGTAAATAAAACTGATCAACACCAACATTCACAAATTTTATACAAATATTACCTATTCTTGAATTATAAATCATTGTTGCAAATCGAATAGTCATACAAATAACACATAAATAATGTGTACCTGTCCTTTTTTGTTTTTCGTAATTGGTGATAATGAATTTGGACATATTGGCTGAACATCCATTTTATCGCAGGGTCTGAATGGGTTAATTTCTCTAAGCGCGGGCACTTAGAACGAAAGCCAAGGACATACTGAATTGTGAACGGAGACAGGAATCGCAGCCTAGCGATGGTGAAGGTGATGGTGAACGAAGCGGGGGGGGTGGTATGCGCAGAACAAACCTAATTTAGTACGCCAGCAGGACGTTCTTAACTTGGATCGAGAATAGTGAGTGGTTTATTTATGCACTTGCTTTTCTTAAAAAAAAAATTGTCACTGGACTGGAGTATTGTTTGGTGTAATGGGTCTTCCCGCCATTATAATGAAATTTATGAATTTAAGCACATACAGTGAAAACTCTTAAGAAGTTTTCCAAGGGACCGGCCAAAAAATACTTAAGTGGAATCCAAAATTGTCAATTTTTTAAATGAAGATTTTTTCTAGTTAGTACGCACAAGTTATTACTCTTTTGTGTTTTAAAATTTCATTGGTAAAATTAATTAAAAATATTTTATTGTTTCTGGCTACAACATTAATACAGTATTGTTTCTATAATAACAAACTATTTTCAGTTTTTGATTTTTTTACTTCTGAAATTCTAAAACCTCTTAAATGGGATGAAGACAATAGTAACAAAGTGGTAAATTTTTTTGATTTGGCGGCTAGCTCTAAGTAACGTTGGAGCAACGCATTCCCAAAATTTCGGCCAATCTAAAAATAATAATTATCAACCGATAATAATATCACCGAAAATCAAAGCAAAAAACAGTAATTAGAGAAATACTATATTGTTACTCTTAGCATACAATAAAAATTAAGTTAAATTCAACCGGCTCGAATTTTTGTTCTTTGTATCATGTGTCATAAGTCACGTGATGCGAGTGAATTCCATATCGCTCATCGAGAAACGTCACCCGGGAATATGAATTTTCTATAAGCGCAGATTGTGGATGCTGACCATAGTATTGAAATTTCTCCGAAATGTAAACGGCGCTCGCCAATGCTTCAAACTCTTCGGCGAGATGGCGCCACTTTATTTTACAGCTCGTATATCGATTACTCCAGGAGGTCGGTATAAGCTTCAAAATTGCTGTTTGCTAGAGTCCTTCACTGCTGAAGGTTTATGTAAGGATATACTGGCAATATTTTTAGCGCACCGCCCATTTTTGTGAGTAAAAACCACCACTGATTATCGTGTATATTTATATGGATTCACTGCTGAACTTTTAAAACTTCTTAGGTGGGAAGCAGTTCTAGCTAAAATTTCTTATGTCGGAAAAAATCAATTTTTTGTATGAAATTTCAATTGACCGAAAACAAAACTTCTTAAGTGTGAAAACTTCTTAAGTGGGAACTTCTTAAGCGAGTTTCACTGTATTAGTTAATATTCATAAGAAAGAAGGTTGACTATTACCAATTATGCACTTCGTCAAGACCCAAATAAGCCTAACATAATCATCATTCCAGTCACAAGGAATAGCCGCTGGCAAACAACCCGGTTCTCAAGAAAAGTTCTTCATCGCACAGGTTTCAGAAATGTATCAGTTTCTTTTAACGCTTACGTGAAGGTGAATATTGTGGACACTACGAACCTTTTCATAAAAAGAACAGTGAAGGAGCATGTGCATTTGAATGTTTTTCTTTGCTTTTAGCAAAAGGCAATCAGAATTCAAGCTACAAACTTTTTATATTGTAACCTCGCAGGTTATGAGAATTTCAACTGCTCATTTTCTGCTGATAACTACAAATTAATAAATAATTCCCTCACAACAAGGAATTTTGTTTTTGTTTTGCCCTACTACTGCTAATATTTTTTATGTGTGCATCTGTATATGTCTATAAACGTTCTTTAACTCTACATGATAATGTCAGATATGTAATTTAACCACTCAGGCTAATGTGTTCAGTTTTATGAACAAACAGCTATTACCCGTAAAGTTAATTTGTTCGCTTTTAGGAACAGCTCATATGGTCTTATAGAAATCGTTGTATCTCCCTTACTATTATGGTGGGAAATCCAAACTAAATGGTGTTAGAAAGAGAAAACACCATGCTGTATATTGAAAACCAAAATGTTTGCATACATTTGTTTAGTAAAATAGGTGTTTTTATTAATTATCAGTAATTTTAGTTTAGTGTTTAGACGGAAAAACTTAAGGTGAGAAATTTTTTAACCTTTTTATGTTTGAATTCATAATTTTAATATTTGAAAAACTATATGTTTATTTCTAATAATAACATTTCAAAGCATATTTCATCACCTTTAAAAAACAGTTTTTACTTTTCGGATACGTTCAGAAATATTCCTTTTAAATGGATTTTGTTGTAAGCGAAAATTCACACAATTTATCCGACTTTCTGACAGCATTTTTAAGAAATAAAACCGTCAATATGCCAGAGGCGTGAGGAGTTTAGTTCATTTTTTTGTGTTTCCATGTGAATTTTGAAGTAAAAGATGCAATAACCTAAGCCAGTTAATTTAGTGAAATGATTTTCTTTATTTTCCAGTTGCTGTTCAAGGAAGAGAGTGACCCGGATGCCGGAGTGTTTGAGGAGATCCCTGGTCTCCTGGAGAGGCTGGTGGATGGAACCTGCACTCTGATCTGCGATGACCTGGTGCTGGAAGTTAAAGCTGCTTCTAGAGATTACCGCAACCAAAAGTAAACCACATACATATTTAACTGCATTATGAATAATTATTTTTTAAAGATTAAAATATCTTTTCTTCCTTCATATGAAGCGGTTACTTTGTGATGTGACATTAAAATCATCTCATAGCAACCAACCATACATTTGAAAACAATACTGGCGTGAGTCTATTACATAAAAACGTAATAGGTCTTAGGTTGGATAACTTAGAGGCGCTAGAGTTAAGGAAAGCCAAAAACGTCAATAGCAAAGTCATCAACAACCAAATAAAGCTAAATAAAAGTCCTATACTCAGATTGTTCCCTATTGACAAAGAGCACTCGCCTCTCAATCTCCCACCTACCCCTACCTCTTCCACTGTAGCTCAGACTGTCCACTCACCGTGATATCAACACATGTTAATTTAGATTTTAGATGTTTAGTATTATACTGCCCTGATGAAGCTACGGTTGTAGCGAAACCCGGTCGGCATTAAGTATTTACCTATAAGTGATGTTTACAAAGTTATTGTTTAATTTTAAATTAATATATCTGTTAGCAAAACTCAATTATCGAATCATAATGCAAGTCTTCTTTTTATATTTATCTTCATGCCTCATATTTGAACAAAAGGAAAGTATATTATTTGTTATTGTAATGATTCAATTCCCAGAATGAGGGTTTTTATGACCGTGAAAGCCAATTTCAATCTCTATCTCTGTTCTGCCCCACTCAACTCCTATGCAAACGAGCGAGAGATGTCGGGCGTATTTAAAGAAAGCAGGTATGGACAAATACCGATAGGCAGACCGTAATAAACATATTACAAGGTTAATTGAGTTGCATTTCAATTTATATTCGATTTTCGTTTAGTACTTTATAGCTTGGTTTTAGTTACTACGTAGAAATTTTTATTAAAATATTTTCGAAGATATAGCGATATAAAACAAATTAAAATTCACGAGGGACCTTTATTTTCGCCCGGAGAAAGCGTAGCGCCAGCGCGAAAAATACCCGCCAGAAATGTGTTAATGTCATTTCCGTTGTGAGTTAGAAGACCATTGTACCCATTTATATGTTAATAATAAGGCATGATTCCATATTATTGATTTGCTCTGTAGTTTTCAATTAATTGAAGAATGAGACATGGGAATGATTCGGATTTTGACTATTACATATTCAATAATATTATTTAAGATAAGATATATTATTTTAGCAACATAAAACATAAGAAAATACACAATTACTAAGATTATATTTTGTAAAAAAATGTCTCTATAATAAGTACATATTTCGAAGTATACTATATTATACGAACAAGCTACAAATATGTATTTACAAATACACGGTGTCCAGAAATTTCAATCCTGTGTTTTAAATCTTAGCAATTTGATTTATTTTTTTTTATTTTTTTTGGCAACCAAAGGGTTAATAATCTTTTAAAGCCTTTTGAACATGCTTCAATGCATTTTATAAGACATTAAATAGCTATTATGAACCCCCTAGCAACGAAAGCTCAAATCAAAAATGTTATACTACGAAATTGAATCAATTTACATCACCAGTTTACTGCTTGTACTACAGCTTTCCGAATACCCTATATGTACACAGTATATACACACCATCATAATATGTGCAAACATTATATTGTTTGTTTTTGTACCAACAGATGGCACTGTCTTCCCGAAGCATCTGACTGGCGCAGCCGCACCCTGTCGGGGGCCCTTTGTGGGGCGCTCGGAGCTCTTAGCTCCCGCCTGCTGAGGCTATACTCCTCCCTCGTCCCGCAGCTGTTTGCCCCCCTGACCCGGGCTGTTGCCAGGGAGATTGACAACTTTATATTTGAGGTAAAGACAAGCATTTGAAGGTGATTTACTAAATAAGAAATTAATTTGTCCTCAATTCAAACAGTACAAATTTTCTCACTCAGCAAACTCTTTGAAAGGTCACTCAGCAATAGTTAATTAAATGGCAAATTAAACTCAAACGACTTTCTAGAGAAAGTGTCAAAATAAATTATGGGTGTCAATAGAACCCATAATTTATTATTTTCTTAGTACATATAGTAATTGTGTATACAGGGAATTGAGAGGAAACGCACACCGAGAAATTTTAAATTTCTCCGTTTATTACAGTAAAATGAAAAACTCAGTTACATGTTAAATATTTTTATTTCAGCAAGACAATAAATTATAGATAACAGGTTAAATCATGAATAAGGTAGGATGATGAGATTATACCTTATGGTTACTAGGTGTTCCTACCTTGCATGACATAATACGCACAATACTGGCACGAACACGGATACGGTCTGAAAAAGAAAATTGAAATAAATTCTGAGGTCAAGATAAGTTAAGACTGTTACAAATTAGAAACAAACACAGAGGTTAACATCCATTTTTTTTGGTTACAATCACGAGTCAATTTCTTGTTCGAGATGTCATGAAGATTAACCGTTGGCATCTCGCAATTTCTCAACGAACCACTTTTTGCTTCTGATTGAGAAATGAGAGCCACAAACTGACGGACATCTTGCTAATATCGGGTATCCAATATATTCCAATCTGCTCCAGGACAATTCCCGAAACAGACTCTCCTTGCAACTTAAGTAGATCGGAAACTTATGTCTAATTGAATTGAAATCTGTAAAGTTTTTTACATTACACTGAACTTTTGGAATCGACATTTTCAGCAGATAAGATGTTCAAATTATTTAAAAACAAAAGATTTCAAACCACCATAGATATTCCACTCGGCCAGCCCTCACCTTTCTACATTTTTCCACAGACATTCAGAGTTTTTCATCGGTGGATGTGGTTAGTCGATTGTGTGACATCACAAGCCTTTAAGCGCCCCTGAGGTGATATTTCACAAAAGCGGCACTATACAAATTGTCCAATATTATTATTATTACTATGGAGATTACCGTGTCTTTTCTTCAGTTCCAATTTTCGATTATACAGATTATTTTTGTTTGTGACGTTCCGGTGCCGGTTAAAGATGGTGGCCATTTTAATGATTCAGTAAAGATTCGTTTTTCAAATGTGAAATTGTCTTGTAATTAATTAATTATCCAGGTAGGTATTTATGTACCTACTTACAAACAGTGGCGGCTTGTACTCTAAAAATGGGTGGTGCGCTAAAAATATTGTTAGTCTATCCTCTATGCCAGGTAAAGATTATCTTTTTTTTTTTTTACAGTTACAGGGAACTTATCCACTTAACAGTCTTGCAAACTGTATTAATGTCACCTGATGGATTTTTCTTTACCCAATGCATGGGCTAGCTGCCTTGGGTGAGAAGAGGGTTTTATTAATATATGTTTTATCAATTTTTAAGATTACTGTCCTGCTGGAAATATTCATATGCATACTCTGAACTAAAGTGGTGCCATCTCGGCGCGACAATTTAATGTGTTGTGTCTTCGGGTGTTTCTGGTTCACCAAAGAGTTCCGAGGCACTGTTGAGCGCCGCTCTTGTTTCGTAGAAATTTAAATACAATGGTCAACATTCACGCTCTGCGTGTTTGATGTTCCCAAGCGAAATTTCTTAGTGAGTGATATGGAATTCGCTCGCAAAACATGACTTATGACACGTGGTATGAAGAACGAAAATTCGAGCCCGTAACTTAATATTTGTATAGTATTACTTTTATTACTGTTATTTGCTTAGATTTTTGGTACTATTATTATTGGTTGGTAATTATTATTGTAAGATTGACCAAAATTTAGGGAGTGTGTAGCTCCAACACTCCTTAGCGCTAGCCGCAACTGCTTACAAATCTCACGATTTCAGAGGAAATTTTGGTTTTGATTTAAAATAAGAGAAAATTAGAAACATACTTTTTTGGACACAAGGTCTACTGTTCACAGAACTACTAGTGTATGAATGTAGTATAATGTATAATGTAGTTGTTTTTGTAATAGGAGGTGGTAATAGAATGTCTATGGGGCCCGGGAGGAGCCCAACAGTTCCAGTTTGACATGACCAGAAACCTGATGCCCATATTCGCTCAGTACACCAGTTCTCCTGAAGCTTACTTGCCCAGGTATGTATGTCATAATCAAGACTGGGTCGAAGTGGAAGATACTCTCAATGTCACCCTGGCGGGATACCACCATGCACATCCGAAACGTTGTCTGAAGTTCTGAATCGGATAAATACTTCCACCCAAATAGATACCCAACCTTCCTCTTTTGCATCTCCATTTCCTTAGACCTTTTCATCCTGATTTTTTTCAATTCAATTCAATTTGTTTATTCATTTCAAAAACATTACAAAATTGTTAATTTCAATGCGTTTTTAAAATATTTTTATAATAAGAATTCTTAGATTAATATTAACCCCTCCGACTTTTCGCGAACTTGAAGCTAAAATGTCTTTACCGAAATGTCAATTTCACGAAAACGTTGTGTTATTACCGCCTCACAATCAAAGCTCTATAAATGAAACATTACTGAACGGAGCCGAATAGTAAAAACTGTTTTAGAAAGGTTACAAAATAGGCTTTCAAATTGTTGTATCATAAATAAATATTAACATTTGTAAATATTTAAATTTAGAATGGAAACATGAAAAAATTGTAAAAATGACTCACCTGTAATGTTTTATGTAAAAACGATACTAAAATCACGGATAATGTAAAAAAAAAACACTTATTTCATCGTACAAATGTACAATAAACAATTCTGTCACTTCACTTTTTGACCATTTCATACAAAATATATTTTTAAAAAAATAATTAAAACTGGGAGGCGGGTCGGCACGTCAAACGGCTTTCTTGGCGTCGTTTTACGATTTGGCGGGTAAAATTTGCTTCCACTGAGTAGGTCTTTTTACGGGTTTCTATGGATAACTTTGAATAGAGATGTGAAGCTTCATTCAATACGAATATTCTACTTTTTGTTTTAGGGATGTCACTAGAAGAATAACGGAGTTATGACGATTTTTGTGGAAACACACGCGTTGACGTGTAAACACGCTTATTGTACTTGACTGCTATCGTTATTTTATCGTGTATATCTGCTTACGTTGCTGACCGGTTAACAGTGTGTATATCAACTATACCAGTGATAATGGAGCTTGCCTTTTAAAGGAAGCTTCATTGATGCAAAAAATGTCGATATCCGAATTGATTCTGTTCAACAGCAAGATTGCTGTCCCCACAGGCATGACCATTGGCAAGTTAGCTCTGCAGGCCGGGAGGTAAAATAGTCTATGTTGTCGGTGACGTAGATAACCATCGGGAACATAGAAATGAATGCTCTCCATGATGACCGAGTTTTCAAACCATCCACGAATCAGTCTAAAGAAATGTGTAGCAATGCGCACATCTCTCCTGACCCGTAGATAGTTCATTCCGAGCATACCCAAAAGAAAGTCAGTGGGATAGAGCCACGATTATATTCCTCCAATGATGCCATAGTTCCACTGCCTCTGGGTTATACTGCTCTCATGTTATCTAACAATATAATTTTAAAATGATTATAATACTAGTTGTTAGAATAAAAGTAATTGTCTGCTAAATAAACCCCCGACTTTGTGCAGAAACGGGCGGTCCGTTTAATACATTACTGTTGTGTTCTCACTAACAGTTCTCCAATTCGTTGTAGAAGGAGATTTTAAATAATAGGTTCTTGTGTTTAAATCAGAGATTTATTAATACTTCTTGGATCTGGGAACAGTAAGTTTGTCTGGGAGCATTCTCACTGGCCCTGGAGACGCCGGCCGCTAGCTGCTATCTTACGGACTTCCAAGCAAGCTCTATGCACTCCCTCCATGAGTGCATCTGTGAAGCTCCTAACTAACTCACTTCTCAACAATTACCTTACCAACAAACAGATTGCAACCTTTAGAGCACAAGTGTTAGGTGGGATTGCTGTCCTTGTTCTAACTGTATTTCAATGGAAGATGCTTCGAGGAACTAGTGTCATTGATCCCTTCGGCAACGGTGCATAGTTGGGAAACAAGCCAAACTTGCACCCAACATTTGTACATAGTTGACATTTGTCACATGAGAACAGGTCGTTTCTACTACTTGTTGTTGAGATCTCGGCATGTCATCATATTTAATATTATACTATTTATTCCTAGGGTTAAAGAATCCTGCACCTTGCTTGGGCTGTTACGCGGTTCGGCCATTCTCCTCCAGGAGGCTCTACTAGACGTGACTTCCGTGGTGGGTGGGGACCTCCTAGGGGATGATTGTGCCCATCGAGCCCTCGCCGAGATATCCGTCCGACACCTGACTGTGGAGGACGCCTTGCGTGTCCTGAACCAGAGGACGGACTTGAATCTTAACCAGTAAGGTCTTTGTGGGCATACCGCTGATGGATCTGTTGTAACCTCATTCTCTTTCTCACAAATGACGCATGTAACAGAAAGAGAGGTTATAATGGAGCTCTCAGCAGGAAGACCATACACTTTTGTGGAATCGGTCATTGATACAAATTATCTTATATTCGTTTCTGGTGCTATAGAGATAAAAGAGAGAATTGTTTTGTTGGTGTGAAGTGTGCTCAAAGTGAGCTCAATTATTCCTTATTTTTTTGTAAAATTGTTCAAGCATTTTCTAATATTGAAGTTATTTATTCAACATATATATAATAGATAAACAATTTCATCGAGTCGATAGGTCTTATGTAAATTAGCGGCATTTATTTTATTTTAGATCACACTTTTATTGATTTTCTGTTCAGTTGGTTTACCGCTGATAACTCCACTGCAACCTCTCCCTCTTTCTCATAAACGATGCATGTAACAGAAAGAACAGTTTATAATGGAGCTCTCATCAGCAGGGCCAAATGATTGTGATCATTGAACAGAAAATCCCTAGAATGTGATCTATACAAATTTGAAAGAATTATCCCCATTTTACATAAGACCTTTCGACCCCCACGCACCGGACTTATCTCTTTAAGGATTGCTCTATTTCAACAGAAGTAAGATACAATTATTGACCTTACTTTGGGCACACACATGCCCACAACACAATTCTATAGTTTTTATCTTCAGTGCTTGTGCTTCATGGATCTTTGATATAAATTTAAGTCATTTGACTTTTTGTTTGCCACAGTTAGTGTGGTTTTTTAAAATGCAAATCTATATATATACAGGGTGTCCGGGGGTAAAGTGCAGTAACTTCGTGGGGGGATTCTACATGATCGTAGGAGTAAAAAAGATAAATAACTTTTTCCGAAATTCCAATTTTTTATTTTTCATACAAAAAGACATACCTGCTAAAAAGCCATAGTGTAGGTGCAAACTTACCCGATAAATTCGCAAGTGTGAACGTGGCAACGTTGCATATTTGTGAGTGGCGCGTATCCATGGAAACCGCATGTGAATAGTAAACAATAACAACACAGAGTTCGCCGTATGTTTTGATATTTTACCAAATTCAAAAACAGAACTGCACTAAAATCACGTTACACTTTTTATTATAAAAAATATTAATAACTCATTGAACACTTAACTAATTTCATCGCTTTTTACTAATAGGCCACTTGCATCATATTTTTTAATTTTTTTTCCGGTTAAGAAAAATATTCTAAGACATTCTGTATTATTATTATTTTTTTAATCGTATTTTTGAAACCCTGGGGATTTTTTGAAAATTTCAATCCGAAAAATCAGACCTTTTTTTATAAACCGGAAAGACGGGACATAATTTTATAGGTGAGAAAAAACAATGATTACATAGCCGAAAATCATTTAAAAAAAAGAACGTTTTCCACACGAATGACACAGCAGAATAACGAGGCATAACAAAAATATTACATCTCATAAATATTTTTTTCCTTGATCCATCTTATTGATCATAAATCATTATAATGTACAACGTCTATATTAATAAATCCAATGTAATATACTTGTACTTGTAAATTATAATAATAATAAGAATAATATAAAATTTGATTTTGATAAAATCAGCACCATAACCATTATACCTCTAAAACACGTACCGACATCTAAATTGTACGGGGTTCTCTTCACATCTGTCAAAAATTCAAACCAAATGAAAAGTTCGCAGAGAACAAACAATAAATCTAGTGAACGATTTCAAAAATTCTTAGATAAATTAAATTTTCAAAGTTGTTTACTCCGCCCGTCAAATTTTGTGACACATTACATTCAAAGCACGATTTACTAATAGCGTGGGGTGCAGGAGGGGGTGCGGGGGACAGTTTACCAGCTGACCGACTGAATTCGGGTGCCGGGTGTCCCTTTTTTACTCCTACGATCACGTAGAATCACCTCCCGAAGTTACTGCACTTTACCACCGGACACCCTGTATATTTATTTGGATTTGTAACTACGTACTTTGTTATTACAAAATTACAGCTACAAAACTGTTGAGCATTTAAAATATTAATTATTATTGTGTTGTAATAGTTGCAATTTTCCAAAACACAAACAACATACAAGTAATTGTTGCTGTAGAAAATTGTAAAAAATGATCATTTTTCTTTTTAAATATATAATTTAACTAGAATCATTTATACTAATCATCACATCCTGGCTTTTTAAGATTTTAATCTCCTTTGATTTTATACAAATAATACACACATGTCTATAAAAAAATTGTCTATTTGTAAAATAAAATTATGTTTTATTTTCTATTCCATTAAAATGTTTCATGAAATTTTATTAATTTTTGTTTATTGTTAATAAATTATTGTTGATTCAATTAATCTTGACGATTTTTTTTACCGACTGGAATCCAGTCGGCAATTTTCATATTCCTTTGCATACCTATACACCTAAAAGTAGGTACTTATAATATTTCTTCAGGCTGTCATCTCATTAAGTCGATTCGACACGGGGTAACCGAAACTGGTTAGCAATAGATCTTCTCTCACGGCGCAACTCAAGTTTACTATTTCACAAATTATCTAAGCTTTGTTAACCATAGAATGAAGAAGAACACTTCAGCTGTCATCTGTCACTATCATATTGCATTAAAAAATGTCTGCAGATGGTCTGCAGAATCAAGTGATGATGAAGCCGCCGCTTTTTTTTCTTTCTTTTCTTGCATAATCTGGAAGCTTATGGTCGTAAATACTCTGGAATTTTTCAACCTCCCTAACAAGTATAATGTTTTCCTGATCAGACATATCGTAATCTGACAGCTGACTGAAAACACGCAGGCGGAGTTGCGAGTGAGTTGCGAGTTGGCGGAGGTGCGGGGTTTTTTTTTTCCCATTATTTCTGGCTTTCACCTTTCAAGGGTGTTCTTGGCCATCATTTAAAATTATGGAGAAATGAAAGGTGAATTTAAATATTATTTTATTTAAATAGGCAAATTTCAAAATTATAATGAAAATTGGAGTCGAGTCCAGACTGAAGAGAAGAGATGTTGAATGGAGGGGAGGCAATTTTAGATAAGGCTTGATAGAAGAGAGGATATTTGTTTAGAGAGGGACAACCAAAAAATATGTGATCTAAAGTTCCCACTTCTAGACCACAGAATGTACAATCTGGGGAGTCAAGGACGTGAATTTTAAAAAGGTGGGAAGGAACAGAACAATGTCCGATCCTCATTCGAATAAGTGAAGAAATTTCTTTTTTTGGAAAAATGGGGGAATTTTTGAAACCACGGTTTTGATGGGATAGTCCTTTGTATTGAGGCATAGTAGGCTCCCTTGGATTGACTAGCAATGCGCCAATACTCTGCCCAAACATTGCGGGATCTATCTTTGATGTTGGAAAAAATGTCAGATAGGGGAATGTGGTTTACGAGGGTAACAACAGGGTTGGACGCTCCTTGTTTTGCCAAGGCATCCGCAATATCGTTACCCATGACACCAACATGTCCAGGAATCCAAATCAGAGTTACAGTTTTTCCAGAGCTTTGAATGGAGGCTATCATCTCTCGAATAAGGCATACAAAGTGATCATCAGGATGAAGAAGGGGACTGGATTTAAGTTTTTGGAGGGAACTGAGAGAGTCAGAGAGAATGAGGGAATGTTCAAAATTATTTTTGATTATGTATTTGAGAGATTTTATTATTGCAATGCACTCCGCTGAGAATATTGAAAATTTATTTGAAATTGAATGAAATATTCTGTCATTAGAATTATTGTGGTAAACGTTAATACCTACACCACAGTTCGGAGAGTCGGGAGACTTGGATCCATCAGTAAATAAAAGAGAAGAGTTTAGATGAAATAATGTCATTGAACATATTATTGACAGTACGGGCCGGGAGATTGGAATGACTTTTAAGGATTCCGATCCCTTCTAAAATTGTTGGGGATAGGGTGACGTGACTATATTTTAATTTGTACAAGGGAAGTAGATCATTTTGGATGATTTGAAGCTCTGAGAGAGACTTAAAATTTTTACAGATGGCAGGAAGAGGTTTGAGGAATGGGTTGAGTCAATGAATAACGAGACTCTGGAGATAACCTGATGACATTTAGAATATAAAAATTTAAGAACAAATTTGTCAGCAAATAGTTGACGCCTTAAATAAAGAGGAGGATCAGAGCATTCTACTTGAAGGGAATTGATGGGTGACGATTGCATCGCTCCAGTTATTATTTGCAAAGATTTAGATTGAATTTTGTCTAATTTATCAAGTACATTTTTTATTAGCAATATGTACTAAAAAGTGGGCAGGCATAGTCGAGATGGCTTCGAATAAATGCGTTGTAAAGCAACTTAATGCAAGTAGGGTGAGCTCCCCACCAAACGCCAGATGATATTTAAATTTTTTTCGCATTGAGATATAAATTATTAATATGGGAATACCATTTAAGTTTCGTATCAAATGTTACTCCCAAAAATTTTACTTCAGAAGCGTTGGGTAATGGAGAATTTTTAAATAAAATTTGAACGGGGAAGTTTTTATGGCGGTTTGAGAAGGTGACACACTGAGTCTTTTGGATTGAAAGTTCAAGACCATTTAACGTGAGCCATGTGCAAAGGGCATTCATGGCTTTGTTAAGATATTTGACGGCGAGAGGGATGATTTTGGATGATAAGAAGAAAGCTATGTCATCTGCGAACTCAATAACTTTACTTGTGGGGGAATAGTGAAGTAAGGGGGACAATACAACGCCTTGTGGTCAGCGACCGCGGAAGTGGGGGCAGAGGGGGTCAAATGCCCCCCTAAAATCAAATGAGGGGGGGCCGCGCCCCCTCCAATTTTACTACCTGGGTAAAGAAGGATTATCTGTGCTGGTAAAGATTATCTGTATCCTTCACAGTGCTTTTTTTCATTAATGAAAAAGTGTTCGACTGTCCGAGAGTATGCAAGAGAACTGGCTAATCTACCTAAAGTTTCAAGAGCAATCATTAATGAAGTAGAAAAGTTAGTAGTCTTGCTCCTCACCGTGCCAGCTAAGTCTACGTCGTGTGAAAGGTCTCTGAGTGCCCTCCGACGCATCGGAACATTCCTCCGACTTTCAATGAAGCAGAGAAGACTTACTTATCTAGCAATACTGCACATTACTACACATGCATAAGGCGGAAACATTTAGTTTAGATTTTAATGAAATTCTTAGGGAATTTGCTTCAAAGACGGCTGAGAGATGCAACGTTTTTGGTATCGTTCAATGAATGCAATAAAGCAATGTTTAAAAAAAATAAATTTTTATTCACTGAACCTGTTATTTGTTTGACCTAGTCATCTCCGTTTTGTCTTATTTATAACTAGTTAATTTACTGGGGAGGACTGAAGGAAGAGGGTGACTAAACAAGTTTGCCCCCCCCGTCATCGAGTACTTCCGCGGTCCCTGCTTGTGGTAAACCCTTCCAAATAGACATACTTTGATGAGAAATATCTGGAAGTTCAATGAAAATTTTTCTATCTAGAAATAGATTAATAATAGATTGGACAAACATGGGGGGAAGGCCAAGGCCTAGAAGTTTTTTTTTCAGGATTGGGATGGAAACATTGTCAAAGGCGCCTTCTATATCTATAAAGACGGCAAGACAAACTTCCTGTTTAGAAATTGATAAATTAATATCAGTGCCGATGATGGCAAGGTTATCTTGAGTGGATTTTTTTTCCTAAATCCAAATTGAGATGGAGAGAGAAGCTGTTTACTCTCGACAAAAAATTCTGATCGGTTTTTAATTAATTTTTCATAAAGTTTACAGAGGGTGGATGAAAGAGCGATTGGCCTGTAGTTGGATCCAGAATTTGGTGATTTGTTTGTTTTTAAAATAGGGATGATTATTTGAGAACTCCAGTCATCAGGCATTATACCAGTCTGGAAGATTTTATTTAAGATGCTTAAGAAGTGGTTTAGAACATTATCTTTACTATTTTTGATTATGCTGTAAGGTATACCATCTCTGCCTGGAGATAAGTCCTTGACTGTTGATAAACAATTTTTTAGCTCAATGAAGGTGAATGGAGAGTCTAGCCAATGATTAGACATAGGAGTATTATAGATGGGCGTTATTTCATCTAAGTTAGGTACAGAAGGGGGGGCAATTAATAATACGGGCATGTGTCTAGTGTGGTAGTCGAAAAGCATGTAAAAACTGTACACATTAATATTTCATGAATAAAGAAAAAAAAAAAAAAAAAAAAAAAAAAAAAAAAAAAAAATTGTTCAAGAATTCATCTATCCATTTAGAATGAGACGCTCGAGGAGATGGTGAACTGAAGGAGGATCGAAATCTTCGGATCATAGACCAAACTTCCGAAATTGGAGTGTTCGGAGATACTGAACTGCAGAAGTTGTACCACCCGGATCTTTTTTTTTACCTTAATACCCTCTTGGCATTGGATTCAGCGTTTTTGTATATAAGATAGTTCTCCATAGTCATATTGTAACGATAGGAAAGAGATTTAGCTTTCCGAATTCTTACTATTTTGGAACATTCCTCATCCCACCAGGGAGTTGGAGGGAGTTTTTAGTTTTAGGGGGAGGATTTGATTTATTTATTGCAGTTATGAGCATTGATTTGAAGTTATTATAGTCATCTATGACGGAAAATATATCGGTGGCGGGTAAATTTAGTAGAAACTTGTCCATATGAGAGTTAAATTCATCCCATTTGGTGTGTTTCGTTTTAATCTTTGTCGAAATATGAGACTTGTCTGATTGGAAAGAAGTTTGATAAGTAATGGTGATCGGGAAATGATCACTGGAGCAAGGGTCTGGGGACACCACCCACGAGGAGAGAGAAGCCAGACTAGTAGAGCATATCGAGAGATCCACTGCACTGGGGTTTGTGCTGGGGCGTGAGATCGTAGTAGGAGATCCGTCATTCAAAAGGAAAAGGATTTCCTAGATTCATCTAGGAAATCCATCACACTTTGACCATCTCGGTCGGAGAAAGCAGATCCCCAGACGGGGGGAATGGGCATTAAAATCGCCTAATATAAAGAAAGGAGGGCTTAGTTGACTTACAATTTGCAACCAAATTTGTTTATTGAAGTGGACTGTTGGGGGAAGATAGACTGAAATAAAGAATGTGTCCTTTATTTTAGCTGCAACCGTTTGGAAGTCAGCATTGATAAAATTTATTGGGGAAAATGATATGGATTTTTTAATAAAAAGGGCAACACCGCCGCCCGTACCTTTTGGGCGATCGTCGCGGTGACAGGAATACCCTCCCACATTAAAGTGGGTGGATGGAGTAAACCATGTCTCCGAGATAGCAGCCAAAGAAATAAAGTTGGAATTTAATAGGTTAAGGAGATCAGATTTGTTAGAAATAGCACTTCGGCTATTCCACTGAAGTATTCTGACATCCTGAAGAGTCATTTTAAATAAATGATTTTAATGTGGAAATAATAGTAGCAGCGTTGGACGATAGATTAGTTTGAGAAGAAATAAGGTCAATTAGAAGCATAATAAGAGTTTGGATAAATGAAGAATTGTCTTGGGAGAGTTTTTCAGAAAGTTTTAGAGAGTTCATTGAGGACGGATTATAATTGTTTGCACACCCATTTGTGGCATTTGAAAGAGATGAACCATTAGGATTTAAGAGCAGTGAGTTGTGTTGTTGCTGATCGTATCCAGGAGCCGGTTTAGAGATAGCGTTTTTGTATGTGAATTTAGTTGAACGAGAAGAAGTTGTTGTAGAGGAAGGAAGAGGGTTGGATGAGGAGTTGCTGGATAAAGCCTCAGCAAATGATTTTTTGACAGGCGGGAATAGTTTAGAAGCCCGCAGAAAAGACAAGTTCTGAGAGGCCATAGAAATTTTAATATTTTTTTGGCGAGATTGTTCTGGGCAAGAAGTGTTGATAGCTGTATGTGAGCCTGAGCAGTTAAAACATTTAGGTGAGGAGGAAGAAGGACATTGGTCAGCTGTGTGGTTTTCTCCACATTTAAAACATCTGGGTTCAGATCTGCATGTAGCTTTGGTATGACCAAAACAGCAGCAATTGAAACATTGAGTGGTGGGATAAGTATACATTTCAACTGGTAATGAGTTGAAGAATAAATATATATGGAGGGAAGAGATTGACCTTCAAAGGTGATAACGACAGATTGGGAGGGCTTCCAGGAAATTATACCCTCAGAGGAGTTCTTGTAATTTAGCCTCCTGGCTTTTATGGGATTGCCAATGTGTTGGGGGTTGAAAGTGATGACAGAATTTCTGCGATGTACAGATCGGTCGAGATACCTCTGATCAGGCCCATGCGAGTGACATTGAAAGTAGGGATATATGCCTTGAACTTTGAATTAGATGAAATGAAGATGTTTTTGATGAAACTGTTGGCAGCTGACCCTGAGAGGAATTCGACGGAGATTCGGAAGCGACCCTCGGCTTTTACACCTCCAGGCTTGATTGAAAGGTTCTTGCTATTTGATAGGAATTTGCCAAATTCAAGAGGGTGGATGGTTTTTCCTTGCTCCGTTTTTTGGGCGTATACTATGAATGGCCACGGGAATGAGGAGAATAATAGTTTGTTGGAGGAAGTTGAGAAAGTGCTGGTGGGGACTGTGAAGTCGAAGGCGAGTCAAGTTTTATTGGGGAAGAGGGAGTAAATTTCCTTTTTTGGTAGAAGTCAAAATGACAGAATCACTGTCAGAAATTTCTACATTTTGCCCGTCTGGGGGGTCCGGAGAGGGATCTGGGGGCTTTGTAGGGGGTCCAGGAGGGAAATCTTCCTCCATTATTCACAACAGTAAACAACTACAACAATAGTATGGAAAATGACAGAAGTAAAAAAAGTTTATAAATATCTGGAAATCAGCAGCGAAAAGTGACTCCTGGAAGATCAGGAGGGAGAAGAAATCTCAAGGTACAACACACTACACTTTTTTTTTGCCAGAAAACAAAAAAGCATGGTATAAAATTATTTTTAGATAGAGCAAAACAAAACAACTGATGGCAGCCAAATGTTATTGTTGCAATAAAGAGTTGCGGGGTTGCGTCGCCATTATAAACTGGTTTTTGGTAATTTGCACCGTGTGTGGACCACCATTGAAACACTCAGGATAGCAACTTGTTTTTTTTTTCAGTTGCCCCATGAGCGGGACTTACTGAATGTACAAAAATTACCTAGGTACAGTAAGTAGTAGGTATGTCAAAATAATATTAAAATTTAATAAAATGGAATAATTTTTTTTCATTACTTTGGCAACACCGATATCAGAGTAATGTTTTGGATTAAAATGTGAGGTTATGTTTGACTGGATGGTAAAAATTAAATTAAAAGCTCAATAAAATTTTTCTTAAACTTTTTCAATTATAAAAAGGTAAATGTGCGCACTTCTTCCACATAGCTTTTATTTTGATTTAAGTTTTAATTAGTAACTAAACACCTCAAAAGTGTGATTAAAAATCATGCGCAAATGTTTTTTTAATATAATTTGTGTTATTTCACAATTAATTCTTTTAAAATAATACACATAATTTGTGGCATGTTCCAGAGTGGTAGATACTCTCAGTATCGCCCCGGTGATAGACGACAATTCATAATCAAACGTTGCTTGAAATAGCTTTAACCATGTTTGGTGACCAGATCTGAATAGCCAGGTACTTTCCCCCCTTCCTCTTTTCCTTCTACATTCCCTCCCCACCACCTTCAGCCTCACAACTTACCCCAATTATGTGTCTTCCTTCTTTATTGTCTTGAGTGGTGATCCAAAGTCATAGGTCACCATTTAATGTAGGCAAGTTTGCGGTGAAAATTATGCTTCCGGAAATTATGTAGATTTGTAGATCATCAAGAGTGCCATTTTACACAACTGCAATTTTCCCGGCCACCCTGTGGGGGAGTAATGGGAGAAGTTTCGCCGGGTAGTTTGTTGTGGTTGCATTTAATCGGCTGCAATTATCTTACAGAGCGTTTGCAAACTTCAATAACATTTAATATAAATTTTGAAATAAATTTACGACAATGAGTAGATACCTAGATTACAACAGTAACATTTGGCTGTCATCAGTCATTTTGTTTTGCTTCTACGAAAAATAATCCAAAACCAATCTTTTTCTGTTTTCTGCCCAAAAAAAGTGTAGTGTTGTGTGCTTTGAGGATTGATGTTGAGGATGAGGAGTCATGTTTCACTGCTGATATCCAGATATTTTTAAACTTTTCTTTCTTCTGTCACTTTCTATACTCTTGTTGTAATCGGTAGTATTTTTGTGAATAATGGAGGAGGATTTGTTGAAAAATTCCCTCCTGGACCCAATACAAATCCCCCAGCTCCCCCCGTGACCGCCCGAATGGTGAAAATACAGAAATTTCAGAGACTGAATCTGTTGTTCTAATTTCAACTAAAAAAATTACTCCTCTTACCCAATAAAACTTGATTCGACTTCACAGTCCCCACCAGCATTTCTTCAGCCTTCTCCAACGAACTTTTATTCTCCTTATTCTCGTGGCCCATACATAGTATACGCACAAAAAACCTAACAAGGTAAAACCATTCTTCGCGTGAGTTTGGTAAATTTCTGTCCAATGGCAAGAAACTTTCTATTAAGCCTGGAGGTGTAAAAGCCGAGGGTCGATGTCGAGTCTCACAGGGTCAGCAGCCACCAACGTCATTAAAAACTTATTCATATCTTCAAATTCTAAATTCAAGGCTTACATTCCCACTTTTAATGTCACTCGCATGGGCCTGGTCAGAAGTATCTCGACCGATCTGTCCATCGCAGAAATATTGTCTTCACTCTCAACCCCCCAATATATTGGCAATCCCATAAAAGTCAGGAGGCCAAATTACAAAGACTCCTCTGAGGCCATAATTTCCTGGAAATCCTCCCAATCTGTCGTCATCACCTTTAAAGGACAATCTCTTCCCTCTCAAATATACTTATTCTTCAACTCATTACCGGTTGAAATGTCCACATATCCCACCACTCAATGTTTCAATTTCTGCTGTTTCGGTCATACGGTTATTCGAACCACCATTGCTTGATCGTACCAATGTCTTCCTGGGCTTCCTCGCCCCAGTCATTGGTTCTGATTTTTCCCCGGAATGAGATAGGGAGTCAAATTAAAGTCGATGTAATGTAGGTTTCTAACAGTAACATTGTCGTATACAGTAGTGAATGGTGTAAGAAGTCGGAGATGCCCGAGAAAGACATTAGCAATAGCAAGCATTGCGGGGTTCATTAGTTTTGTATAATAATTGAATAAAGTTGTGTTTGTTATTTTGAAAAACATTATATGCATCCAATTTATTATTCACTATAATGCCACGCATTGCTGTGGCTTATTACTTATTATGTGCAGATAGAGAAACAAATAGCTTAGATGTTGCTTTTACGTCCAACAGATGGCGCTGTTTTTAAAAAAGGATTTTTGTCAAACAGATGGGGCAGTTTAAAAAAAAAAGCATGTTTGTCTAACTGTTTTTCATAAAAAAAACATGTTTTTACCGGTCAGAAGTGACATTTAAATAATATAGGTATATAAAAATACATGCATGTTCATAATTTCAAAGCAATCGGTGAAGAATTTTCGAAGATTAAAGATTTTGAACAAACGAACATTAACATTTTTATGTATATAGATAGATCACTTGGAAAAGGTGGAGACATTGAAACTTTTTTGTTTCGATTTTAAAAGGCGCCAATACCCATCTGCTTCAGGCGCCAGTTTTTGCTCAGGAGGCTGGCCTTGGAAATTAATGCCATTACACTGAAGTCAGTCTACTTTCCTCCGTCGCAGATATATTTAGTGTTTTTAAGGATAAAATTTTATAAAAACTCGATTAATTTTGAAATATTTAATAAAGACTAAAGTTTTACAATTAATTCATATCGTTACAATGTACATTATGAAGGTATATGAGTAGCAAGTCTTAAAAACAACACAGACATTTTTTTATCCTTGGGGTTGTACAACTTCGCCATTTTTATCTGTGGGACTTTTCACATATTTACAAAGGGATTGCCGTGACTATTTGAAAACGTTTGGTTAAATGATATTTTGTGAATAGAAGTTGAATACAAATCAAAAACTCTGTAAGGCAATGGATGCTGTTTCAAGAAGAAATTTAATAGTGATTTGGTAAAAAAGGTGGGAAATTTAAGTAAAAAATGGTTCTTTAAGTACATAGTAAATTGTTAAATAAGTAATTTTAAAAACAGTAACTTTAAATTAATTCATTAATCCATGTGTAAAAATATCACATACTGAATTAAATTCATAATAATTAAAGAACAAAGCATTATTCTTTGTTGAATGGTAAACTTAACAATTTTTGTTTAAACTTGTAGAATAAACATTAGAGCAGTTTCGTTTAAAATATTGCTAGCTGTAGATACTATTCTAATACTTGTCTTGCAAAAATTATAGAAAAACATACTTTATTGCATTGTGCTAATTGCTTAAATGATAAATTTGTGACATATTTTGAGCAGTTGAAAATATTTCTGTTTTTAAAAAAAGTCTCAAAGCATTTCGTTCTCGCAAAACTCAGTTGACATTCCTACACGAATTATGTAGGAAATTAATAAATAACATTATTTTGATTTAAAATACTCGACTTAAAAAATTATGTCAAATTAATAAAAATAAATGTAAAAAGTTTCTGATTTCATGGCATGTCATTTAAAAAAAAAAAAACCTTTTACAAAAGTTAATCGTACATACAAATTATACATTTTTAATGTGAAGTTGGATAAAATATAATTTGTAGTTAACCTAAGTAACCTCGAACATTAGCTGCCTTGATTAGTTTGCTTTTTACTTTGCGACAGACAAAACAATAAAAATAATAATATTTGATACAATAAACCATGATTTCAAAAACTGTAACTATCTCAATACTTTTGTAACTTTGTACATTTTATATAATAATTATTATTATGATTGTTTTAAACTTAAATGAAGGGATAGAAAAGTAACGATTAGTTGTGCTACGTTTATTTCTTTTGTGTTTTACGTAATTTTAGTCAGCTGTCGATTTTTGGTTTACACTCTTTTTGGATGCATTATATATACACTTGGTACAATAATGATTTGATCAGATGTTACTGGTTTAATGTTTAATTTTAACAATAATCATAGTAAGTTCTATTATAAATAATTATCACATGGGGATTCATATTAACAATAAGTGATTTTATTTTATTTTTCTCCTGGTGCCATTATTTTTATCCAAGTCATCTGCCACTTTTAGTGATAGATGATATAATGATTCCTGAAAAAATATCTTTTTGGTCATTTCAAAATCAATTGAAACTAAAAGGATATAATCGTTTCGATAAACGCAATTCAATAACAAAACCAGTTAAAATATTTTATACAAATTTGTTACTGTTCGTTGAAAGACTACTAGCAAAATCAATTGAAACAAAAAGTTACAATCGTTTTGATAAAAGCAATTTAATAACAAAACCAGTTTAAATATTTTTCTACAAAATTTGTTACTGTTTGTTGAAAGACTACTAGCAAAATCAGTTGAAACTAAAAAGTTACAATCATTTCGATACAAAAAAATGCAATTCAATAACAAAACCAGTTGAAATATTTAATACAAATTTGTTACTGTTCATTGAAAGACTACTAGCAAATTCAATTTAAACTAAACAGATACAACCATTTCGATAAATGCAATTTAATAACAAAACCAGTTCAAATATTTTATACAAAATTTATTTCTGTTTGTTGAAAGACTACTAGCAAAATCAAATAAAATTAAAAAGATACAATCGTTAGAATAAATGCAATTCAATAACAAAATCAGGTAAAACATGTTATAAAAATTTGTTACTGTTCGTTGAAAGACTACTAGCAAAATCAATTAAAACTAAAAAGATATCATGGTTACGATAAATGCAATTCAATAACAAAACCAGTTAAAACATTTAATACAAATTTGTTACTTTTAATTGTAAATCAATTGAAAATAAAAAGTTACAATCGTTTCGATAAGTGCAATTCAATAACAAAACCAGTTAAAACATTTTATACAAATTTATTACTGTTGAGAGCCTACTTAGCAAAATTGATTTTTCTGGTAGATTGTCGCCTACATACTATTATGTAATTTAATATGTATTAAAGAAAACTTAAGAGAAGAATAATAAGTAGTAAGACCACCGACTGCTGAAATGACTTAAATCATTATTTGTTGGGTATCAGAATAAGATATATCTTACATTGTTGTAAGTAGATTAATAAATATTCAAAAAATAATATTCCTTGAATATTATGCTATAATAACCAAAAATGAATTTGTGAATTGAATTAAATAAAAAAAGAAGAATCTTAACAGTTTTGTAATAGTGTAAAGAAGAGGAAAACTGAGGGAAAAATAAGGAAATCTTCTTAAAATATTGAGGAAAACACATGAGGGAAAAATAAGGAAACCATGTATTAAAGAAAACTTAAGAGAAGAATAATAAGTAGCAAGACACCGACTGCTGAAATTACTCAAATCATTATTTGTTGGGTATCAGAATAAGATATATCTTACATTGTTGTAAGTAGATTAATAATATTTCTTGAATATTATGCTGTAATAACTAAACATGAATTCATGAATAACATGTCAAAATAAAAGTTTGTTGTATTTTACGAAAAGCTGTTAGATGTTTTGTCAATATTTTGAAATTTCTCTTAATAATTTAGTGACTTTAACAGGATATATAAACTGAATAACCTTTATTTTGAATTGCTATAAATGTTGAAAATTTTAAATGATTATATTTTGAAAACAGTTGAAAATATTATGTGAGATTATCTGGACACAGTTGCATGATTAGTATAACATTATTTGATTAAGGCTGAAGTTCTCAAATGGATTTCTACACCAATGTTTTTTATTTTCAATATTTCTTTTATATAACAAAGAGTTTATTTATAAAAAAAGTGACCTGTTGTGTAATTAATTAATAATTAATTACACAGCAGAACTTGTTTATAAATAATACACTATAAAAAAATAATATTATTGAATATATTAAAAATAAATAAATGTTTCGTCTCATTTTCTCTTCTCACAGATTGCTAAAGGACGTTTTTCAGACCAGGCAGTTTTTCTTAAATAATAGTTTATAAATAAATTGCAAAACAGTTCCAGTTTAAACCCTCCACACTGCATCCCCATAATGACACATAAATGATGAGACTGAGGTAAATTTCAGAGCCTCAAAAAAAAGAAGAATCTTAACAGTTTTGTCAGAGTATTAGGTCAAGCAAGAGGAAAACTGGGGGAAAAATTAGGAAATCTTGTTAAAATATTGGGGAAAACATATGAGGGAAAAATAAAGAAAACATATGAGGAAAACACGAGAAAAGCATTTGTATAGAAATCCAGCTAGTACAATAGTAACTCTTGTCACGGCTCAGCCCCTTTAGTTACAATTGGGTACAGTTTAAGTTATGTTATGTTATATTGTAAGTTACTAACTTTACTATGCAATGTGCGAAATAAGACAAGTTGGGTTAAGTGGGCTTAATATCAGTCGGATGATTATTACATCTTTAAATGTACATGAGATGATTCCATGAATAATATTTATCTCTGACAACTGAGAAGGCTTTCAAATGATTACAAGATATATTAGACACAGTAGTTTTAGTTCGATGTTTAAAGATGATTCCAGTTACCCCCCTTTGGTGTTTCATTGTTCTCATTGATACAACTTTGTATCCTAGACTACTTTCATGTTACTAATGATAAACAATTTATTACTTTTTTAATGGCAGTGTAGTAAGGTAATTTTAATAATATTGTTTTCATTGCAAACATAAACTTTGATATTTATATGTTTACATCTAAACAAACATCTAATAAAATAACTAGTAATTGAAAAAGCTATGTTACAAGTTATAAGTAACTAGAAAATGTATTAACTTTCTGAACAAAAGTGTAAAATAACTTGAATATGTAATTATGTATTGCCAAATGATGTAAATTTGCTGAGCTTTGTTCTGCAGAATTGTGCTAGTCAGAAATGTTACCACTTTGTAGAAAATATTTATAGACTGATGTTCAAAATACTAATATAAAAAAAATGTTTTTTAAAGTTTAGTTATTAGAACAACAGAATATTAACAATTATTTTTTTAAATTTGCTAAAGGCGAATTTAGAATTTCATTAAGTACATGGCACTGGTTCATTTTAGTTATTTTAACTTTGGATACCAATTGGTTTATATCTATAATACCTATACAAATAATATAATAGATGAGTCTAATAGTATGTAAAGTGTCCTTGTAATTAAGGCAGAGAGAGCTGAAGCCGCCCAGTTGTCAGAGGAACAGAGAAATGAGATGTGTACAAGATCACAAACAGTAACGCGACTTACTTAACAATGTCAAACACGATACTAAAATATTTTTAATCATTTTATAATGTTTTTTTTCCTCATTAATATATAATGTTTTCTTCAATGATTCTTACCCACCTTCGGTGAAAAGTGAACTATATCATCGATAACCTTATGCAATTGTCCATTATAAAGAAATATATGTATATGTGTGACACTTTGATTATTATATGTAATTTATACATTTAATGTGAACTTCAAGGTCAATACTTGCGCCTCAAACTGTCCAAACTGGGGAACTTATAGAGGATTACTACATAACTTATCGAGACCTTGTTAAGTGTTTCCCATGTAGAGTCACTTGCACTTATGGTAAAGCACTTTGAAGAACAATCATATTGTTTCCAACAAAATAGGGATTTCCTTAACGGTCTTAAAATATTAAATGTTAAAATATGAATAATATATATACTTTTATAACTATTATAGTGCTGTTGTATATTTAGCTCACTTTCAATAATTTGTCTTTTTCATAAAAAAATATCAAGTGAATCGTGTCTTCTCCAAATATTGATATAATTGGCACTATGCAAATTCCCACATTTCACTGTCACTGAGTTAAGGGTCGTGATCTGTCGCGAGCACTGTACGTGTTGTGTATGTTCCCGATCGCTGGTCCTCCTTCTGTTCCTTCAGAACCGTTATCCAATAAGCAAGCTCGACCACTTGAAGTGGAAGTGGTTACCGTCGACTCTACAAGATGTCCTCGCCCCCGGACTCGGGTTCACTAGCGATGGGCACAGGGTGGTGGTGGTCTCTCGTAAGCATTGTCTTGCAGTGGTGAATACGGCTGGTGTGTGCGGCCGTTTACATTTTTGTCATACCACGGGATCCTCACGTTTGAAGTCGATATTTTGCGAAGAGCAGAAGTCTCTTGTGAAAGGGAGGCACGTGAAATAAGTACAGAATTCACAGTCGTAGACAGGGATGATGTAGAAGAGCGCTATGAGGGCGGCTAGCAGTACCGTGGCACTGACCAGGCACACCCAGATTAACGTCAGCTTCTTCTGTCGGTCGTAAGGGCCGAATGATACGAAGGGGAGGAGGGCGTAGGAAAGGAGGAATCCGAAGATAAAGCCGAAGAGATGCGCGTAGTTGTCTATCCAGGGCAGCACGCCGAGGATAAGGAAGCCAAAGGCCACAATGAGCAGTTTCAGCAGGGCCCTCCGGGGGTGCTGCAGCAGGGGCCAGGCGCCCAGGACTTCCACCACTAGGCACGCCAGCAGACCGAAGTGCGCTCCTGCTGGACCAACCTGCAAAATAAATAAAGCTTTAGAAACATCATGATGAAGCATTTCCTTTAAATTTCCAAAGACGTTTGGAGGAAATTTTTGACACTATAAAGCTACTCAAAAGAATAGATATTTCCAGGGTCTCTGAAGGCATTTCGAATTGAGACTCCTATGGAGAAGAATCAGATCTAATAACTTCTCATCAGACCAGTTGGAAGCTATGCTCACAACTGTACTGGACCCTCATGAAGAACAGTGAAAGGGTAGGACTGGATATTTTTAACAAGTAATGACTCTTTGAAGTCATACAAAATACAATGTCTGGCGGATGAGGTACAACCACGGTCTATACAAATTGTTTGAAGAGCCCTCAATAACAATATTTATAAAACATGGACAACTCCACTGAACAGGGTATTCAACTTCCAAAGAGACTTCTTTTTAATGAACCAGATTATTAAGTGTTAAGTAACATAAACATCGGTGGTTAACCAGTGTTTGCGTAGAGGTTTTGTGATTGTTGTATCTCAGACCTTAATCAATATCTGAACATGGATTTGGTGAAGCTCCTTCAGGGAACATCGACAGATGTCGTCAAGTGTCTGATTTACACGGCAAGCCGCATTCACATACTTGCAAAGCTATATAATCTGGTTACAACCTTTTGGAGTTTTCTGGCCTACCTTACATAAGCACGTTATCGGATACAGAATCTTACAGCATCCTTAGGGCATAGAAAACTGGTGGGAGACCGGCAGAAGTGTAAATGCTTCCAAGAGGAGGCCAGGAATACCATACTTATGATCAAAGAAATTTTATCGTTTATGAACAGCATTCCGTTATCATAATTGTATAAAACAATGAGAAAAAATTACCTCTGCTCTATACGGTACGAATATCGCACTGGCCAGATTGCCGGCCATCCCCGATCCCAAGTAGATGATCCCTATCCTCAAGGGTCCGCACAGCTTCTCCAGATCCCTCATGAGTAGCCATTGCAGCACCAGGGTGAACAAAAGATGAATCACTCCGGCGTGCAGGAACAGCGAGGTCCACAGGCGGTAGAACTGATCGGGCCGACCGGGAGACACAAAGGGAAGCATGCCGCAGACATCATCAAGACATGAAACCTGGAATGAGATGAAAATGAAAGATTACCGATACAATTCATGAGTCTTAATTGAACTGGAGTAAAACTTTTACACATATTTCTTGGGAGTCAACTTGAGAACCAACATCACAATATTCATGTATAAGCTATTGAGAGAATACAAAATAAATTCTTTGCTTTCTAAATTTTAAATTGACTATTCAAGCAATTTGTTGAATTACAACACTCTTTAAATGATCTGAATATGCTTAAATTGTTGGGCAAAAGGATTTTCAGAGACTTGGTATTTCTATATAAAATTAAAAATCATGCATTTGATAGACCAGAATTGCTTGGATTGATAAGCTTTCAGATTCCACTACGTGATGCTAGAAGTCGGGATTTATTTCAGTGCAGAAATTCTGGGACTAACTACAATGTTAAATGTTTAAATTCTGAATGCTGGTCTTACTCCAGGGCGATACTAAGAGTATCTTCTATAATCTAGCGTGCCGCAAATATAATATTATTTCATATTATTTAAAAAAAAAATTTACTTGGAATTTGAACCCGCGACCTCAGGCTTGCCAGTCGAGAGCCTAACCCCTCGACTACGGAGGCCGTCAATGTACTGAATGTACGAATGTACAAACGTATTCCTTATTGGGCAGAATACTAATGAAGGGCAATAATTATGACATCTTCAATTTATCACAGCAGTTCAGTTCGTAAAATAAAGTCTACCATGTGATCTACAGTTAGTCCCTACCTGACTACAGAGGCTCGCCTCCTCGTGGAAGTGTCCCCCCACGAAGTCGCAGTACTCCCTGGTGGTGATGCGGCAAGCGGCCTGCACGCCGATGCAGCAGGGGTGTCCGATGACCTCGCAGGCCATGTGCTCGGCGGTCTTGTCGCGGTGGCGGCGCGGGAAGCCGTGGGGCTTGCGGCAGATGGGCCACTTGGTGATGTCATCGGGCCACTCGAAGGGGGCCACCGAAGCGGGCGCGTCGCAAAATCTGGAATTTGTCACTAATTTTGAGTATTGAATCGAAACTATGATGGCTCACCCTTTTAAAAACTGAACATTGAACTTTTTCCTTCAAAACACCGAGCTTGGCGATAACACTCCTTACGCAGATGGCGATAAGATTGCGCTTGTTTGGATTTTGATATATGCAAAAAGCATTGCCGAAATGCATAATTTACTTTATTTAGTGAAGTTCAGGGGCAAATAATCTAAAGAACTTTATTTGCCACATAATATAATAAAACCATGTCTGAAAAGGAGATCGCAACTAGGAGATTTTGCAGTTTAAAGAATTTTTATAGGCCTGATATTTTATTATTTCCCAGGCTTATAAAAAGACTTAAAAAATATTCTGTTTTACTCGCAGTATTTAATTAATTCATCTATAATTATTTCCAATCGATAAAATTTAAAAATTATTAAATTTTTCTTTTAACGAAATCGGCGCATCTGAACGATCGAAGCTTTGACAATTCCAAATATATAGTTGTTTTGTACCAACAAAAAGTTGTAGTTCTTGTTGATTTTTGTTTTTGTTTTTGTTTTAAGAGGTACATAGTTACTTCGTTACTTACTTAGGATCGAGGCCACAAACAGAACCCGAAATCCTCCCTCCTGGTCCCGAGTCTCCAGCGGACCATTTCTTCCACGTGGATATCGTATTCTGAAACACAATTCAGAGAAATTTCAAAAAAATTGCATATACATAATTACACTATTCAAAACTACACATTCTTTAGTCAAAGTCATAGTAATAATTATTATTGCTATGAAAAGTGTTGCTTTGGATCTAATCGCTTACTAAAAAAAAATGTTTTTTGGACGGGAATATGTTCCGGTAATAAGTTAACTATTAGAAAACTGAGAACATAGGTAATGGGGGAGTTTTTAAAAAAGAGCAAGGTGAAAGCCCCGGACAACAAATACTTACCGTCATTGTTGGTCTCAACCCCCGTACCTTCAGTAAGCATGAGAAGAAGAAAACACGGTTATAGAAATAGGATTGTACAAAGATTCACAAAACACGGTTATAGAAACAGGATTGTACAAAGATTCACAAAACACGGTTATAGAAACAGGATTGTACAAAGATTCACAAATCACGGTTATAAAACGAATTTACTAAAAACACAGCAATAGAAACAGAATTTAACAAAGATTTAGGAAATACCGTTCAACACGGTGTCTGGAAGTTAGTGGGACAGCGGGAAATTAAGGAATCTACATCACATAAAAGTGTTTTTATTGTCATATCAACTTCCCGATGCTAGATGCAAAATCCGCTCTGTCAAAAAAAAGAGTTATAAAACCCGCTGTGATGAGAAAGTAATTGCAAAAGCAGCTCTGGCGATATTTTTGTAATGATTGTTAATATTTGTGGACCTTTCCTCGGAATCAACGAAAGCTTCCAGAACAGCTTTTGCAAGTCGACGACTCAAATAGAGAAAACAATGAACTTTTCTTTCGAAAACTTCATGGTAAAGAAACTGTACCGAACAACAGATGGATGTACCCAAAATATAATTGCAACATTAAGGAAATGCATATTTATCTGCTATCACACATTTTACGATGACGATTCCTTTATGAGGTTTATCACCGGACACGTATCGCATGTCAAAAGGAATTTGAATCCTTTATGAGGTTTATCACCGGACATGTATTCCTTGTCAAAAGGGATTTGAATCCTTTTTGAGGTTTCTCACCAGACATGTATCCCATGTCAAAAGGGATTTGAATCGTTAATGAAGTTTATTACCGGATACGTATCGCATTTCAAAAGGGATTTACCCGTAGTAATTAATTTTTAGATATTTTTCTTGGTTTCTTAATGCTCCCATACATCCTGTTAAGATAAGAATAATTTCTGCATATGTGCAGAAAATGTTTCATTTTAACCCAATAAATATGCAAACAACTGGCCCAATTAGTTAGTTGTCTGACGACATTCACGAAGTTGTGTTTCATTGCAAATCCTTCCTCTAGGTATCTTAAAGAGAAAGCCAGAATTTACAGTCAATGTCACTGGCGTAGGTGTCCAGTACAGAAACCATTGCAGCTGGATTTACTCTTCGACGCATTTTAAAATTTAATAAACAGCTGACAGTAACCCTGTCGCAACTGATTTTTCCAACTTTGGCCACGATTTACTGGTAAACGAAAGCCAAATAAAAAAGCTATGCCACCAAAATCAACAACAAATGTGATGTAGATTCATCAGATTTTCGCTTGTACCACTAGTTTCCGGACACCCTGTAGAAACAGAGTTACACAAAGATTCAAGTATTCAACTAGTAAAACGATTAGTAGAAACAAATTTCACTTGAAGATTCAAGTATTCAACTAGTATCACGATTAATAGAAACAAATTTCACTTGAAGATTCAAGTATTCAACTAGTATCACGATTAATAGAAACAAATTTCACTTGAAGATTCAAGTATTCAACTAGTATCACGATTAATAGAAACAAATTTCACTTGAAGATTCAAGTATTCAACTAGTATCACGATTAATAGAAACAAATTTCACTCAAAGATTCAAATATTCAACTAGTATCATGATTAATAGAAACAAATTTCACTCAAAGATTCAAATATTCAACTAGTATCACGATTAATAGAAACAAATTTCACTGAAAGATTCAGAACACCATTTTAGAAACACTGTCATAGAAACAAGTTCAATTCAGATCCAAGAATGAAAGAAACAAATCGTACAATACACTGCACATTTAAAACATGAACAGTAAACATAAACGTAATTGGTAAAATAACAAATAGGGAAATTATAAGAGATAGCCCATAAATAATTTTTGTAGTACTGATTTCGTCTGAATTAACATATTCAGTGGAAATCCTTTCAAAATATAGATGGCATTTTCATATTCCAATGCAAGATGCAGGGTCAATTAATTCAACAAACCTACTCATAATCTTTGGTAAGTTTGCCTATATTCATAATCTTACCTATTATTTATCACTTGTAAACAGGAGATTTTTGTCACGGCAACAGTTTCGTCGCTATTTCAAAATCTATGGCAGTAGGTATGATGTGGTGACGTTGTGATATTAGGATGACTTCTATGGATTAAGGTATATGGATTTTGAAATAGTGACGAAACTGTTGTCGTGACAAAAGTCACCCGCGTGCACCTGGCCTAAGAAATCGAATGCACACATGCCATCTCATAACTTACAACTAATATCATGTACAGTTACAATTGCTATACATATATGATGCGCAGTGTGAATGTGGATATTTTCAAATATCAGCACACATTAATATTAAAAGGGATGACAGGGTCAAGCTAAAGAGTTCTCGGTATCTGGAAATTTAAGGTTACCTACACCAAAACTTAACACCTAAAACCACAATAATTTCACCAAAAAAAAGGTTTTACTGAGCATTAAACCTTCCTCCCTAGGGACTGGAGTCAACCGCGTTAACAACTGAGCCAAATCCCGATTGGGTAGGACCGACATATATTTCGTATATTAACTGCTGTGATGTCTTCCGATGTCAGAAAAATGCTTGTATGTCCGCATGTGTATGCGTGATTGCCATCAAACTTTAATAGAATGCATTCTTATAGACAACGAGTATGTCTGCCGAGTTTCAGCTCGATCGGATGTCGGGAAGTGGGTAAATTTCCACTTAGAAGATTTGCATTCATTAATTCACGAAAACAAAATCGAAATTCAAATAAATGTATTTAAAAATAATTGTTCGTTAAAATATTATATGTTAGATGATACTTGTCGCTTGTCTAAATTCTTGTCACAATCAGTTCCAATTTTGAAAATAGCACTTAATTTTTAAAAAAATCCATGTTCATTAAACCAGAGTTTGAGACAGCGACAGACCCACAAACGAAATAATTGTGTTTGATATATCATACATTTACTTACAAGGTCAACATAAAAAGCATTATCTTCGATAGATGATATCCAACGTTTATAGTATTACTGTTTAACTCTGGTAAAAAGATTAGTACGTTAAGATTACGTGTCTGAAGATATAAGCGAATTCATTTCTTCAAGGAAAAGCCTGAAACCAAACGTTTTTAAGGCGTCTTAACCAGCGGCCGAGAATTCAAATTTTGTTAAAAGACGGTCTCGCGATCGGACGTTTTTTTAGAACGAAATAGAAATACCGAATTCATTCCACTGCGAGCCGTACACCCGCGCGGCTGACGAAAACTATAGCATGGTTCCGATGAAATAACAATTATTGTTGTTGAATTCTCGGTTGTAGCTTTCTTCCTAATAAGTATTTACATACATATTTGTAAATTATACGTCGGAGTGCGTAAACATAAATAAATACAAATGCAGTTTGTTGACATGGTAGATATAAAATATGTAAGTATATGAATATACATTGAAATTTTTTTTCAAATGTTTGTTTAATTTGTTTTTTAATTTATTTTACATAGGTTTTCCAAAAGTGAGGAAAAATCTTTCGTTTTACATATTTATTCGTTTTTCCGAAAGGTATTACCAGTAAGTTTTATTTCTAATACTTATCTTTAAAGTATTACTTGATTTGATACGTATGATATTGAAAATAGGGTTTATTCCTTACAACTGAAGTAGTATATATATTAAAACCAGATTTTATTTCCAACAATTTTCTACGGTACCTATCTACATATGTAGTTAAGCGATTGCATAATATTGTATCGCTTTCATGTATTTCTTTTCATGGTTAACGGAGGTAGAAAGACCTGAGTCGTCTAATTTTCGAAATATTATTAAATTCACGAGGTAAATTTCGATTGAAAAATCATAGGTTAGTATGTCAAAAATAACCTCGTCTTTTTTCCTAAAACAAGAGGCTCAATTCACAATATGACATTATGAAACTGACAAAAAGTAACAGTAAGTTACTTAAGTCAAAAGTAATTGGACTATAGAATAGAAATTATGAACAAAAATATGATTTGAATCGCACATCACGAATCAAAATTATTTTGGTCTTTTGCACTTTTTGACCACCAATCACAAACAGTTTCACGCACTTTGGCATAAGTTTTAACATTTATACATGAAACATCGATGACAGACTTAAACTCCTGATAGTCCATAGTTGATTCTTTTCCCTGGAAATTAAACAACACAAAATTATCGCCAAATGTTATAAAAAATATGTGCGTATTCTGACTGATTCTTTCGAACGACCCTGTAGCATATAAAGTACGTACAACGAACAAGGATAATTAAATATCACTAACCATTGTTTTTTCTGAAAATATATCTCCTACGTACGTTTTTTATGTCGTAATTTGTGTTTTCTAATAAAACTTTTTTCCAAGGGTATTTTCCTCCCCATTTTTAAGCGAAGAATTTCTTTAAAATGTTATTAACTAGATTGGCGTGGACTAGATGTCCGCTTGCCGCCCGGTCGCGGCGGAGATTGACAAAATTTTGTCTTGTGCCGAGTTAATAAAAATGCACAAACGCGATGTCTTGGTAAATTATTTTTGTAAAAAAATCTGAACCATAACAATTTGTAAGACCATAAATAAATAGTCGAATTGAGGAATTTTCGTCACAAAACGCGTGCTCGGATTTATTTATTAGTAATTTTATTTGAAATAAAAACAAAATTCTTATACATACCTTTGTTAGATAATTTATCGATCGTTTATACTGTATAATTATATGATTTGAAATATTTGTTGAATAATACAAATTCACCTTTGAAAATGCAACAAATCTGTGCATCGACTAACGGTAACACTTTATTATAATATGAAAATAACATTATTTTTCAAAATTTAACGTCTTGCTTTGCTAGATAAAATAACGATCTTTCGAAATGAATTTGTGTTTTTTTTAAGAAAAGTGTCCATACGTCTAAAATTGCCCTAAAATATGACAAATTTCAAGTCAAGTCTACCTATTTCGCCTTAAGGAGAAATAAATTATTTTATTTTTCACCCATACTTGGTGATCTCAACATACCTGGAAGGAAACATATTTTTTGTTTCTTGGAAAATGTAGGAAAATTCGTTGTGGAGTTATACATTTACGATTTTTTATGGCGAAAATATTTTAGTAGAAAAGTTTCAATTTTAATCTGAAACTGAAACGTAAGTTGAATAAAAATATTTTTTAAGAATTTCGTCATTAATTTTGGAATTAAAATCGTTTTTGAAAACATTAGCCAAAATCTGAAAAAGATTTTTTTTTGATAATAAGAACACTGCATAAGAGTTCAACTGCTCCCGACGATCAGGACCCAGTAACACTACAACATCCCCAAGTGGGGTATGTTATCAGGCTAAATTAAATGGGGAATGAGAAGGGGAAGAGGTTGGGAAGTACCTGGTTGTTTGGTCTTGTCGCCAAAAACAGGTAAAGCCATTTCAAGCAATGTTTAGATTCTCAAAAATCTGGATTAAACAAAATGATGTCTTACCATATTGACAGTTGAAATAATATTATTCCAAAGCTCTTATTTTGCGATCAATAAATGTTGACGTTGCGAACTGAAATTTTTACTTTAACTAAAATTTCAAGTCAACAAATTGGATTTTGATCAATATTGGTAAAAAACATGCAAAAATGTCCCAACAAGTAGATTCTGTGTGTGCAGTTTACAGATGTAATAATACAACACAGGGATGCCAAATTCAGGATACCAAAAAATAATGTAATCATACACGAAATATATAATTACGAAAATTCAGAAAAGGTGTGTAAGTCCCATGTTGCCTTCTGTTCATGTTGAAAAAAAATCATTGTCAACAACCTCTCTAAACCCTAATTAAATTAGCTTTAATATGTTTTTTCATGTATGAACCGTAAAAGCGGTAATGTTGTAGGGTTGTAAGGTTATTTAATTTAATTTGGAATTCTTTTAATTATTATGGTAATATTAAGAAAATATTCCACATAAAATCAATTAAAATCTATGAAAGAAAACCAAGGCGTACCACTCACGCCGCTAGAAGGCTACTAGTGTAGAATGTTGCCATCAGAATGTGGGAAATGTCAGAAATTGGAGGTATTATTAATATTATAGGGTATTTGGTGATAGGTATAAGGTCTGATGGTACATTTTTCTTAGTTTATTTTTGAACACAAAACTTTGAGGCCATTCGATGGTAAAGTTGTTGACTAATTAAACAGAACTAGCAGGTAAGAGTTAGTTTTAACGTAAGTACAGTTCTCAGAACATCCCAACACTCTGAAATCCTTATCAAATTGAACTAAATAAAATTTAAACTTGAAACCCAAGGTAATATTTTAGGTTCCAAATAGCCCTTCATGGAAACCATTTTGTAAACAGAATTCTCAGAAATCTGAAGTAATTTTGAAAGTCAACCAAAAACGTGAATTTGAGGGGCCCGTAAATATTTTTTCTTTTCAATAATGGATACAAATTTGTGAGGCGGTTTGGTTCAGTTACCACGGGAACCTTTTTTTGGATAACCAACACCTCTGTCATAGGTCACACCAAGTGGTTCGCTACGTTTAGTGATGTAGCAGGGGTGTCCGGGTTCATCGGGGGAGGTGTGTTCAGGATGCGCCTGCCCACCACGTGCGTGGAGTGCTAGATCGGGAGAGGCTGGTTTGCAGAGACCCTTTGACCTCTCCAACAGGTATCTCGACCCATCGCATTGCGCTGTAGCGGGAGGTAATATTTATTCAACTCTCAAACCTTTTTTATTCTCAGAACTTCATCTCCTTAAAAATACCCCCCTGAAAGATGACATGACATGAGGCCCCGAGGGAATAATTTTTCCTGTGGAAAAAATTTTAGTGTAAAGAAAAATATATTTTTTAATGGGTATAAATTCTGCGAAGGTGAAAATTGGACCTTCACTTTATTTTTGGATATTTTTGATTTGAAGGAAAAAAATCGGGGAAATATCAACGTTTGAGAATTTGCCTATTCTTGGAATTTAGTTCGATGATATTTTTTCGATATTATATTATTAATTTTATAATACACCGAAGTCGTACATCGAGAGAAGGGTATTGTGGGAGTATCGTATGCTAGAAGTAAGTTCATTTTTCCCTTAATCGGGTGAAAGTGATTTGACACTTTTTATAATAACGTAATTTTTAATTCATTGGCCTATCTGGTACCCAGGAGTCGAAAAGTCTTTTATAAATTAGCGACATAATTCAATTTGGTAAAGATCACATTTCTAGGGAATCTTCAGTTGTTCAGTTAATAAAATTTGGGAAGGTAGGTACCTAATAATTTACTTGCACTAAAGAACACACACCCTGTAATATATTTATAATTATTTCAGAAAAAAGCACCACATAATATATTTATAATTACTTCATATTATCCATACTACTAAATTTGAATAATATGTGAATGAAATCCTCAGCATGGGAGATCTCAGTGAGGATATAATTATCTCTATTTGTTACAAAAAGGGAAGATAATAGAACATAATTTTATTTTGATTTAAAATTGTTCTGTGAACCTTCGGCTGCTGCCAACATAGGATTTCTTAGCGATACAGGTACAGTACATCACCCATGTGGAAATGTATTAAATAAATATGAATAAAAATATGAATTAAATAGAGTAATAATACAGCAGGTGCTTATATAATATATATTTATTGATTTGATCCGACCTGTGTGGGGGCGGTCTTCTCTGACCCCCAACCCCGCTCGATGACGTAAGCGCACTAACAAGCGACGGATAGTGGTCTTTTTTTAGAATACATTTGGCGCCACAACCCTTGGGCCATGATATATAATTAAATATTGGCGACAAGCAAAGCGTTTCATTATCTTCCCCGGCGGGACCTCTATGACGTGTTGCGCTACCTCGTTTAGCCATAGTTTCGGGCTGTGTTCGGATGTGTCACTGTAATGCTGTCCGAAATGTTGGCAAGAGAGGGAGGTATTGCAACACGGCATAGTACCCCAAAAATAAATCACTATAAGACTCTCCAGATTCCATTTGCCCTAAGGTTGTTTACAAGATAAGAAGTAATAAGAAGCGTCATGGCAAACAAATAACCGCCTCAATGACATGTGTTCACACTAAACTTAGCACTTATCGCTTTACACTTACCACTTGCCACATATCACTTAGTACGCTGAAACACTGCACATGTTGTTCTAAGTTCCAAGGCCTTCGAGGGAACCGACAGAGTCTGGAATAGACTAGAGTTTATTAAATTACTATGCCGTTGACGATTTGAAGGCGTTTTTCTTATAGCTTGAAGTAAAGGTACCTCGGAGTGGTATTGCTTCTGGGTGAATGTCGAATTTATCGAACTTTTGGCAGAAATCGTTATTTCATTGTGAAGATACGTTTTGAACTTATTTGTGGCCTAAACGAGGATACTCGAACCAAAAAATGTACTTCAAAATCAACTGTTTGGCTGTGCATGACTTATTCTTGTGATAAACATCACAGAAATCACAGATTTGTAATTCTTTACTTTTAAATCCAGAAAAATATGTCGCCTGTTTATGTCCTAGAAGTTACGCTATCAGTTCAGGGTATTTTGGTTAGTTCAACTCAATGTTATGTACAAATTTTAATTAAACAACACTTTGAAGATTTTTATATGAAAAGTAGTTTATTATGTTTAAAGTTTTGACGGACACTTAATGTCAATACCGGAGATACGTCAAGCACAGTTAGAATTGTGTCTTGAACTGATACGCGGAGTGATCTGAAGTGAATACTTTGGTGCTGGCTTATATATGCCAAAAAGTAGTAAAGAAAGCAAAATAAGAAAGTTGAAGTTAAGGTAATTAGTAAGTTGTTGAAATTGGCGAAAGTAGATATTTGTGTTTGAGGCATCTGTTGATGACTATAGGACATCCGTATACAATACATTAAGTATGAATCAATAGGTGAACAATGTAATTAGTGGCGGTGGGTTTAGGACATAACAACAATGACAATTCAACACTCCTTTAAAACTGATCAAGTCATTAAAAGCGATGAAAAAACTAACATATAAATCTAACCTAACTCTTTGTTTTACCTAGTTTTTGTTTCATCACTTATTATGACTTTATTTCACTTTTGAAAGATGTGTTGAATTGTCACTGAGTTGAGTTGTCCGGTTACCATTTTGATTATCAGCCCACGTGTATCTAAGTACCAAAAGTTTCTAATTAATTATACAGAGTGCGGCAAAAAACAGTGGAGTTTTGAAGGGATATTAAAAAAAAACGGCGCGACTCACTGAAATGGGTTTAAATTTTTTTATTCGGTACATTATTACGTTTTATGAACCAAGTCCTGAAGATGACATCAGAAAGATGATGGCCCCCAGCAGCAATACATTGATGAAGGGGATTTCTAAGATTTTTGACCGCATTTTGGCACATCTCAACGGTTATAGCGGCGATTTCATCCCGAATTCGATCCTTGAGTTCTTCCAAGGCCGATGTTTAAAAACATTTCCCCCAAGGTAACCTTACAGGAAGAAATCGCAAATTTTGCAGCCGGAAGGCCCACTGGGTGCCGCAAATCATGGTAACGACTGAAAATAGCACGACCCTCCCGACACAATGAGACCCTTCCCAGGTTCCTACCCCGCCACATGGGATGTACCGGCCTTTCAAAACTGCACTGTATATTTTGCTGCACCCTGTATCAATGATCGGATTTGTAGCTTTAGCTTTCCAAGCCACACAGAAGGAATTATCACAACAAATTACATAGGACGGGTTGTTTCCCCGAAATTGAACAATTCATCAAATTTAAAAGTTAATTTTCAAGGTTATTTTGCAAACCAATTGGAGTGACCCAAAGCAGAGATGTTGGTTATCCAATAAAATGGTACTGGCGGTACCCAACCCATTGGCTATCATAAGGCTAGCATTACACTTGTAAGTTTTTTCGTAAATTTACGACTTCTAGCCAATGGGCGCATTGGATTTTCAAAATGCAAGATGCCCATTGGCTAGAAGTCGTAAATTTACGAAAAAACTTACAAGTGTAATGCTAGCCTTACAAAAATAGATAATCCAGAAGACCAAGTGTGTCTCCATTCTAGAGTTAAATAACTGAGTACGTCTCTAATCTACGAGCTAGTGTGTTTCCATTTCGCGTAGTGCCGAGTTCCCGGAATGTGCGCCTATACTGTGGAGTGTTTGCAAAACCCGTTTATTATGCAAAGAGGATCAGCATTCATAGTTAGCTTCATTAGTACTAATTCTCGCTATGCAAACACTCGCTTGCACCCCAGCCTTCCCAATATGTAGGTAGTACCTAGGTATACTTTTCTAAATCTATGATAGGGGGCGGATTGGATATTATTTAATAGGCCGGAAAAAAATACCATTCCAGCTTATCCTCAATGCACATAATTATTATATTGCTAGCTGACGTGTACCCGGCGTTGCTATGGGACTTATAGGCATCAAGTATGGGGTTTCTATTGATTTATTTATTGACTCCATTTATAAAATTAAGCATAATCTATACATTCTATACCAACACTTTGTCGAATCCTACAAATTAGAGTAGCGTTGTAAATTAGTTTGAATGATTTGTCTTATATGTAGTGTTTTTGCAATTTCTTTTTTTACTTTATGTTACTCTTAGGTTTTACTAATATTGATTCATATTTAGTTTTCTTTTTTTTTAAATCATTTCTTAATATTTTCTCATTATACTTGTAATCACAATTTTACAACTGTGTATTTTGTACCTACTTTACTATGGATTAAATCTATTTACTGTCAGTATCTCCTGTATAATACAGATATTCTCCTATGTACACTGCATCATGTATCACTTTTATGTAAAAGCCTTTTTAAGCGTATATATATGTATATATAAATAAGTAGTGGTTTGGTGTAAAGTTTTGAATTCTTGAGTACCTGACAACTGTGTGTATTTTTAAGGTGGAAATAATATTATTATATTGCAATTAAAGTATCTGTATCACTGGGCGTCTTCGACCTCTTCAACCATTCACTTCCAAGCGCTAAAAATCAATCTTCTCGAGCGTCATTTTACTCAGAATACCCCTGCTTCATAATTTTTACATTTGTATAGAAAGAATTTTGAAATTTATTGATTTGGCCTCCAGCAGCCTTTTTTTATAAAGGTTTTATTTTAATAGGCCGACTTCCTTGGCCTAATCCATCCCTGCTCTATTTGTGAAATTTATCATCGTGTTTACAGTCAGACGCGCTAAACAATATGTCGGCGTCGTCGTATTGAGATATCTATTTATCGTGTGCAGTGTACACAATCAAGGAGTTATTTATCTGTAACTACGAGTATTTACTCAGCTGAAGATTTATTTAATTGCTCTAATTTGGAAGGTGGGTTTGTGTACCGCCGTCACTGGAACCATTTATTGGATAACCAACACCTCTGCCAGAGGTTACCCCAAGTGGTTCGATAGGTTTAGTGATTAAGCATGGGTGCCCGGGTTTATCGGGTGAGGTGTGTTCAGGATGCGCCTGCCCACCAGCTGCGTGGTGTGCCAGATCGGGAGAGGCTGGTTTGGGGAGACCGAGACCTTTTTACCTCTCCAACTGGCCTCTCGACCCATCGCCTCGCGACGCAGCGGGTGGGATATATTCATATATCCGTCACTCCTGGACAAACTGATCCCTAGATTCATACACACCCCTCATACCTTTTTCCTTCCCAGATCTTTTTCTCCTTCCTTTCCTTAAAAAATACCCCCACAGGGGACAAACAAAGAAACATTCATTCATATATAAAAAGCTCTGCCTACCCTTTTAGTCAGTTTGCGTGCCATACCACGCTGCGCTAATCAATACAATCGGCACGGAGAATGAAGAGGAGGGTGGGAACATGCAAATGATAAAATATGGGTCATTTTAAAACGAAGCGGGCAACTGAAACACATAAATTACATTTAATGTGTCGCGCGGTAATTCTATCGCGAGGACGGCACGGAAGGAATATGGATTAGAAGCATTACAAAAAAAATTGACGGTATTTAGTCGAACGAAACAATAAATAATGATTTGATTTAAACTATGGATTATAAATGGAAGCACACTTAAAAAGCTTAGTAGAAATCAAAAGAAATAAAAATCTGATTGTGTGATGCAGTAAACAGAACACCCCTAGAAGTCTTATCAAAACCAGTTAGAAAGAACAGAACATCCTAAAAGTCTGATCAAAATCAGTTTGAAAGAACAGAACATCCTTAGAAGTCTGATCAAAACCAGTTTGAAAGAACAGAACATTCCTAGAAATCTGAAAAAACCAATATGAAGAACAGAAAATCCACAAAAGTCTGATAAAACAAGTATGAAAGAACAGAACATTACTAGAAGTTTGATCAAAACCAGTCTTATAGAAAAGAACATCCCCAGAAGTCTAATCAAAACCAGTTTCAAAGAACATATCATCCATCTAAATATGATCAAAAAACTGTTTAAAAGAAAACTGAAAGTCCAACGAAATTGATTTTTTTTAAATAAGACTATCGACATTTGTTCCAAAAATTAGTTCTAACCCATTTGAACCACAAACGGTGTGCACAAATACATTGAAATGTGTGCTATTTAACCCTTTCATACCTGAATTAAAACTGGCACTTGTAAAACATATTTGATGCTTAAAACCAATTGGTAGTTAGAAAATTTTGGTGTAGAAATTTGAGATAAGTGCGGATTTCATTTGAAGGAAGATTAGGTTTCAGCTGGCAAGTTTCACATATAATATATATTTTAACATATAACACATACATATTTTTTTTTAAAATTTTAAATATATTATTATGTATTTTTAATTTTAAATGTATAATTTTTCTCATTAAATGTATTATGTAGTTTTTTTTTTATATTATAAAATGAAGGCCTCAGCACGGCAAGCCACCCAGTGAGGCCTACATTACTGAAAACCTTGAATTGTAAAAAATATTGTACCTAATAAAAATAAAAAAAATAAAAAAATAACAAATCGCTGCCTTAGTTCTTGTATGTTCAATAGACCATTTAGCAAATTTTACAGGAGATTTTTTTTTTGTTTTTACAGGCAAATTCTAAAAAATTCTCGATTTTGGTCATTTCGTTTAATACATATGTGTAACAGAAAATTATTAAAGATCATTTTTCGAAGATTGAAACTATAATATGCCCATATACAGGGTGATTTTCAGATTTCAAATACTTTACTTTTATCTTAGTTAGTAGTTGACTTAAAGTATTACTTTAAAATATACAATCAGAGTTCTTGAGTTGATTTTTCACAAAAACAGCTCTATATAAATCATCCAATATTTTGGAAGTTTGAAAACAATGCACAAGTACAAAGGTACCTACCGCCAATATACTACTATCGGTTGTCGGTGCATGCGTGATGTGAAATATTCTCACATCGTACGTATTACGGTCTCCGTGGTCTAGGGGTATTCTTGACTAGAAATCCGGAGGTCGCGGATTCGAATCTCGGCGTGCGCAAGTAAGTTTTATTTGACTCATTTATGTTATTTTCACAAATTATTAATTTAAAATAACATATAGTCTATTTGCGGCATGTTCCAGAGAGGAAGATATGGTGTAAAGACCACCATAAGAATTGAAATGGCTTTAGCCGTGTTTGGTGATCAGATCTGAATAGATACTCACATAATATCTCTCTTCTCCTTCATCCTCCTTCCTCTCTTTCTCCTCTCCATCTCCTTCCCCTCCACACTACCTTCAGCCTCACAATATACTAATATACCCCAATTGGGGATTCCATAGTCTCACTGGCTCCAGATGGTTGGGAGCAGTTGAGACTGTGTGCGGTATTCCATAAAAAAAATCTCGAGTGATGCGTAAAACTATTGAAGTTCAATTTTCAGTTGAAAATTTGTTTTATTTTTATTGTTTCGTTACCTACCTACATTCGATAAATGTAATTTTTAAAGTTTAATTACTTTAGAAAGATTTTTTTCTTTCGGAAGGTCTTATTTGCCGTGAGCTTATTATTTATGTTGATTATCGTGAGAAAAATATTATTTTTTTAAATACTTTCAGCTCTTAAAATCCTAAAATTATAATATCCCGCGATTTGGGTTATGGGTGTGCGCCATTTAACATTACATTTATTGTTGTTAGTCGTTTGCCTAGTTGGTTTTATTGTAGTTCCTACATAAGAATATGTTTATTGTTTTTTATGTGACTAAAAAAAACAAAAAATCAGAAACTTTTAATTCAATGAATTCAAAATAGAAATATTTGGACTTCGTTTTCATCAGCGATCTCAGCAGTGATAACGGACTAAATATGTGTCGTAGATGTCTTTCAATCAGACTATGAGGACAGTCGACTTTTTGCACATTTCCATGTCCTGGCTCTTTTGTTGTATTTCTTGAATAAAAATAAGTTTTAATGCACTAATATAATTTATTAATACTCATTTTAGGTAAAAGTCCTAAGTTTGTAAATAAATAATTGAATAAATAAATAATAAATGAAGCATCCTGTATATTTGCCTAGCAAATTCAAGAAGTACATGTAAAATATGGTGAAAAAGCCTATAAATGACATAATTTTAAGACTTACCTTTCTATTTGAGCTACTGTTCTAAGGTTTATTGATTCTAGAGTCGGTAAAGTCATTTTTTAGTTCAATAACAGTATATATTCGCAATTAAACGTATTTTTAGTGGAACAATTTAGTTGTTAGAAAACAACTAAAAATCAACATGGCCGCACATTTTAACTAGCCGGCTCCTGATTGGTTGACAGTGGAGATTGAACATTCAAGACCTCAACGTTCGGCGGGATGTTGAACAAATATCTATGAACTTTTAAAAAATATTATAAAATAAAGTTGGTTGTTTTCAGGTGAAAAATGTATCAAGCAGTAATTGTTGAATGAAACACTAGTATATATTGAATAATTTCGCGGGTAAGAGATAAGCCGCCATAGCTCAGTGGTCAGAGCTGTCGACCGGAAATCGAAGGGACACGGGTTCGAGTCCCGTTGGCGTCATGTATCTTTTATCAGGAGATTTTTCAATGTGGATGAGTGTTTCAGGCGAACAATTATTGCTTGTAAAATAATTATATTCATAACTTTGAGTGTTTGAATGTTCAATATCCAGGAGATTGAACAAACAAGAACTGAAACATTATTCCGTGAGTGGATATTGGCACTCGAAAAATGCTTAAAATGTCACTTAAAAACCAAAAAATATGGTTTTTTTGAGCTTCATTAATGTGCAATAGGCCAATGAACATATTGGCATTCATAACTCAGTTTTGCAAAAAAAGGTCTATTGAACATACAAGAACTAGGACAGCGAAATGGTAAACTTTATAAAATTTAACATTTTATTCAATTTATCGACATCCGAGGTTAAGGGAAAAGGCTCTCGACTAGCACGCTGGAGTGCGCAAGTAAATTTTATTTGATTTTTGTTTTTTTAACAATTTAAAATAACTCAATACTCATTTAAAATAATACATATTTGCGACACGTTCCAGAGTAGAAGATACTCTCAGTATCGCCCTGGTGTAAGATCACCATTTAGAAAATAAACGTTACTTGAAATGGCTTTGGCCGTGTCTGGTGACCAGATCTGAATAGACAGTTAGGAGCAGTTGGGACTCTTGTGCGGATTCACATTTAAAAATCGGTTGGGAGAACACAAAAATCACATTTGACAAATAAAAATATCTCCCGCCTAAACTAGTTGCTAAAATCCAATAAAAAAAATATCACCAATTGAAAGATGGAAATTGCCAATTTTTATTCGTTCTACATAGGGAGGAGAAAATTCTCAAATCTATATATTTTCAAATATACACACGGTTCGAAAGGGTTAAAATGATTTGCACGTACCTACCTATTTTCATCGCACGTACTGTGCGACTTTACAACGAAAATTCGTTCAAAATAGGCGCTTCTCATTTTAATAACTTAATGTAGGCAGAGTAAAAGCTCGCTATATAAATAACGTTTCCACGGAATAACTTGCGAGAGATATTCATAGAAGACGTGAGGGAATACCAGCTACTAAAAGGGGCCCATACGTCACGGAATTCAATTTTAAAAGGGCACGTAAAATGTTTCCAGTAGAAATAGTATAATTCACAGGTTTTACCGGAATAGGCAACGATACTGAAAATACGAGATGGGGAGTTTTGACCAGTAAAGCTTATTGCAAACAATATACAAATTAAAGCTGCAAATAATGTTGAAATATCTACTTATGTTAGAGAATATATGCGTCGGGTTCCCACAAGGTCGTCGTGTATTCATTTCTTATTTTATCTAAGTCTTCCATCATTGTATAGGCAAAATTTTTATCTAATAATTTACTAGCTGACGTGTACCCGGGGATTATCCTTAGGAGATAGACATATATCATGACGGACTTTTCTGTAGGCCTTTTTAAGATGTACAATTCCGTAGTACATTACTTTGATGCATCTCATAAGGTTTAGCCAGCGTTAGCAATGTAAGAGCCCGAAAATATATTTTAACGACTTGATTATTGGAGAAGCAGTAGACTTAAAATTAGTTTGATAAAATTTGAAAATTAAAAATTAAAAATAGTGGACAGAATAGACATCTCTGGTCAGTTTTGTATAGATTTGCTCTGCAGGTGAGTGATAATGAATTACAGTCATCTTTGCATTAATCAGATGGACAAAAGAGGGAACCACTCTGTTTGATCGACTTAAGACTAAAGGATTAAAATATTTTTGTCACAATAATGTGGCAGTACTTTTGGAATTACAATGTGCTAATCCAAGATTATTCTAAATTCTACTCTCTTGAGAGCTGGTCGTGGCAGATTATAATTTCATAGTGCGAATGCAAGTATTATTGTGCCAATTGCCGTCCGCTGCCGGATTTGAAGATTAAGGAGCTAAACTCAATGCGAGTGATATTTTTGGTGAGTCTTCTGCTTTTATGTATTTGGTGGCTGGATTATAATTTGTTACCTTTCCTGCAGAGTGAATTTTGTAATCAATCCATTTTTTTCATAGGGAATTAATTAATTCCCTGATGGTCTGTGTGACTTAAAAGCCAGATCAACTTTTCTCTACTTTCTATAAATATCATATATGTACACCTTCCGGAAGAAATTCTCAAAATGTTAGTGAAAACCCTATCAAAATCCGTTGCGTAGTTTAGAAGAAAACAAAAACTAAGCACACAAACAGACAAACGCGGATAGCCACTTTATTTTATACTATTTAGAGATTTAATATCCACAATAAAAATATAAAATACAAGTAAAATCAAACACTAGTAACACTAACACAAATAAAAATTAACTGTGGCGTTTGATCATAAAATGATCACAGAAAGTATAAAATTAATAGCAGACTTAGGTTTGATTAATAATGATTTAAGGCAATGCACTAAGTCGTGTAATATTTTTAATTGAGCCGCTATCAATAACAACCCTTACGTAGATGGCGATAAGGCTTAAATTCCCGTTTAACACCATCCGCCTGTTTTGATTTATGCAAGAAAAAAAAATGGCCAAAAAGTGCCTTTTATTTTATTATATGGATGTTCAGGCATAAATATAATTTTTTTTTTGGTTCATTATATAAATAACTTTATTTGCCACATTATACAATAAAATCATAACCGAAAAAGGGTTCGTAAGTAGGAGATTTTGAACTTTAAAGCAGTTTTCATAGGCCTTTACATTATTTTTTTCTGGGCTTATAAAAAGACTTATCTAAAAAATACTCGATTCTTTCAAAGGCCAAGATGTATTCTACTCGCAGTATTTAATTAAAGCACCTGAAACATTTCTAGGCGACCAAATTTTCAAACCAAAAACACATGATTTTGCATTACTACGTATGGCATCGCCTTAAAAGATATTATAGTATAGCATTTTTGTACCTAGCTTCTGTGCAGTTAAACAGATCCGCTACATCTACGTACCTAATACTAACTTCAAGTAATCAGGTACAAACGAGTGTTTGAAATGCTCAGTCCTGGAATTTTTACATTTAAACAGGATTTTAGAACAAGTATAACTAATAACTCTTAGGTATATGAAATTCATAATGATGGTAGTGGAGTTTTCAAATATGTTATTCTGAATGTTAGTAGTAAAGTGATAAGTCTGGAATTAACAAAAACTTTCTAAATAATATTTTTTTAATATCAATAATAATAAAACCATGGAGCGAGTCTTTGCTAAATTAAAAGTTATTAAATTCGTATGGGATTTTCATAAATAGAAGCAAATACATTATAATCGTTACTCTAAGGCAGAAAACCGGTTTCGTAAAGTAAAAAGAATTGTTAAAACTATCTTAGGGTGTCTGACGTCGTTTCCCTCGGGAATTTCAAATAAGAATTTTTAATTAAATGATTTTAAGAGCATCAGTACGAACTTATGCAGGTGTGAATTTCGCAAACCAATATTAAACTGTCAGAAACACGGAAAGAATTACAGAAGGACAAAATTGCACATGGGGAAAATTACACTTACTCAAATTACACCTAGTGCAATTATGCACGTAGGCAAAATTTTGATTATTTAAATTTGTGTTTGAGGCTCCGTAGTAAACGATCAAAAATGTGAAAAACTGGTTTCAAAGGAATATGTGTAAATATTAATGAATGTCAGAGAGAAGCGCGCTAACATAAAAAACGATTAAAATTAATAGGCGTATGCGAAAATACTTAATAAAACATGACTTATTTAAAACCTCGCTAAAAATGTCTTTAGTATCGTTTAAGGAAACATTGTGAACTTTTTCGTGTGTATAATATAACCAGATGAGTTTTTTTAATAATTTTTGATCATACTTTGCGATTTTTTTTTCTATCGAGGGAATTTTATATAATTATTTTTCAATTCGGAAAATGAAGAAATATATATATATATTTTTTTTAAATATATTTTTTTTAAGAAACTAAAACATAAAGTGATAAAGGGGAACATGTTATGAGTCGGTAGAAATACGCCATGTGGTGTCTTAAGTCCGTATGAAATAAATGTCATTTTAGAAAAAAATACAAAGTTATTTTTGTATTTATTTTTTTTTTAAAAAGACAAACGTTCCCGGGATACGAATAACCTGACAATATTCGAAAATCTCCTACCGCCACCATATTAAGCGGAAAATGTTGCTTTTGTTGTGATGGAAGACTTATCAGCCGAGGAATTGAAAGCCACCGATAAGGTTAGGTTAGGTTAGTGTGTTATTTAAGTGGGTGTAATGCTCTCTGTGAGTAATTTCTTCCTTGTGTAATTGCAATGGTACGTATACATTTGCGAACCGAGCCACGAATTACGGGAAAGAAACGAAGCAACTGCAAGCAGCGTTTCGCGCCATTTGCAGTTGCTTCGTTCCTTTCCCATAAGTTGAGGTTCAGTTAGGCAGTTCGGCTCGCGTATGTATACGTAGAATAATAATAATATTGTACGTTAAATTCAGGCTTTTCAAATTTCGTTATGAAATGGTTTTATGTTTCTCTTCAGCATTTAAAAATGCCCAAGAAGAACACATATACTTAGTACAGGATTTTCCAATAAGAGGTGTTATTTTGATATTCAATCGTAAAAGATCAATGGTTTCGTTGCTTGTGTGGCACGTAGCGCCGTCTTGTTGAAAGTAAACGTTGTCCAGATCAATACCATCGAATTACGGCCATAAAAAATCATTAATCATCTCTCGATAACGCAATCCATTCACCGTAACAGTTGCTCCAGCCTCATTTTCGAAAAAGTAAGGTCCAATGACTCCGCCGGACCATAAACCGCACCAAACAGTCACATATTGAGGATAGAGAGGCTTTTCAACAATAACTGACAATTTTGCTTGTTGACGAAGCCACCGAGGTGGAAATGAGCCTCATCACTCAAGATGATTTGCATTTGATTCACTCAAGTGAATTCTAATAATTTCAATGCGTTGTTGAAGCGTGTATCGTTCCATTTTTATTAATGGCGTAGTTTCTAATTGTCAAATGTCATAAAATGACAGCTTCAAAAGTAACATCTACCGAAATAGCGGGCTATTCAAAATAACACCTCTTATTGGAAAAGGATATATTATTGTATATAAGTTATTTATATATTACATATCTTACACATTCGTACACACTGTACCTTTACATGTTAAGGCGATGTCATACGTAGTAATGCAATATCATGTGTTTTTGGTTTGAAAATTTGGTCGCCTAGAAATGTTTCAGGTGCTTTAATTAAATACTGCGAGTAGAATACATCTTGGCTTCTGAAATAATCGAGTATTTTTTAGATAAGTCTTTTTATAAGCCCATAAAAAAATAATGTAAAGGCTTTAAAGTTCAAAATCTCCTACTTACGAACCCATTTTCGGTTATGATTTTATTGTTTAATGTGGCAAATTGAGTTATTTATAAAATGATCGAAAAAAAACTAAATATTTATGCCTGAACATCCACAAAATAAAATAAAATGCACTTTTTCGCAATGTTTTTTTCTTGCATAAATCAAAACAGGCGGATGGTGTTAAGCGGTAATTTAAACCTTATCGCCATCTACGTAAGGGTTGTTATTGATAGCGGCTCATTTTAAAATACTACACGACGTATTGCATCGCCTTAAAAAAATATGTTTTTGGATTAATTTTCGGTCGTTCCACTCAAATTGAGGGGTCTCGCCTAGTGAATTATATATCGTGTCTTATTATTAATGTCCGGAGTTATCAGCCGAAGTGAGCGGAATGGCTGAGGATGGATGCCGAAAATATTTTTGCATAACCCATAAAGATAAATCTGTACACGACAAATGGCGGCGCAGGAGGCTGGGTCCAATACCATCCACAGAATTCCATAGATTTATGCAAATTTAATAGGTTTTATTCCAAATATGAAATGTACCATTTAACACTAGATGAAAGAAAATTGTAATCGAGGTTCAATAACAGGAAAAATAAAATTTGTTAATATTCTTCATTTCAATGAGTACATAAAATGGAACTTTTTTTTATTGAATAAATAGTTAATACATATCAACAAACAAGTCCTGCTAAGCCAATTGAATTGGCTTGTCAACAGGTGCTTAAAGTTAAGTTACATATACATTTTTATAAGTTATAATTTACATCTTGTATCTACAGAATCAACAATTTTTCATACATATTAAAATAAATATTTTTCTTATAAATATGTATTTGAAATTTTTATTAGACGGTATGTTGAATATGTAAATACTTGCTGACATGTACCCGGCGTTGCTCGGTTTAAATAAAATAATAAATGCTTTGGGATAAAATTTATAGGTAGTGAATTCTGACCTGACAAATGAAATCCAAATTGTTACTGTTGAAAAACTACATAATTAATTCGACTCTGTATCTTATTCCAGTGCAGAGCTAATGCGTTAAAGTCTTTCTCGAGCGTCCCAGACTTCTTCTACCATTCAAACCATCTCTAAACACCCCTGGTACTAATAAGAACAAACTTTGAAATTTTCAGCGACATCGGATGAATGGTATAGTAACGCGTACGAGACAAAGAAAGAAACATTTATATTTAGAGATTGTGTTAACATTTTGTTTAAATGAATTAGTACCTAGTCGGTGGGATCTGTTTTATTAAATTATTTTAGAAACAATCAGTACCTACCTAGTTAGATAAAATGATTGGTAAACAGTGGTTTTAATCGATTGAATATTGGAACCGAAAAATGAACAAATGAATGAGTTTTAAAAAAATCATTCGATTGAATTAATGGTGAGATTTTCTAATTCTCTTGTATTCGATTACATTTCAGTATTGCGTGACTAAATTTTATTCCATTACATTTCAGTATTGAATGAGTAACTTTTATTCCATTACAATTCAGTATTGCTTGAGAAACTTTTATTCCATTACATTTCAGTATTACGTGGGTAACTTTTATTCCATTACATTTCAGTATTGCGTGAGAAACTTTTATTCCATTACATTTCAGTATTACAGTGGGTAACTTTTATTCCATTACATTTCAGTATTGCCTGGGTAACGCTTAAAAACTATGTACCTATATTTAAGCTCAGCTATGTACCTATATTTAAGCTCAGAGTGGAAGATACTACCAGTATCGCCCTGGTGTAAGACCACCATTCAGAATTGAAACGTTGCTCCAAATGGCTTTAGCCGTGTTTAGTGACTAGATCTGAATAGCCAGGTACTTCCCCACCTTCCTATTTCCCTTCCCCACTTACCTTCAGCCTCACAACATGCCCCAATTGGGGATGCCATAGTCTCACTGGCTCCAGACGGGAGCAGTTGGGACTCTTGTGAGGTATTCATTATAAAAAAAGCTCGGGACAAAAAATGTCGTGAAATATGTAAATATTAAAAATAAAGTTATGGCCGGTACCTAACCTAAATAAGCATTATAATGGTAATACCTCCTGATATTACTTGTTAGGCGGTTAACCCTTCATCAACCAGTGTTGCTTAATATCAAATATTTTTTTAAAACGTAGAAATAATAAAGCTCGTAATAACCTAGTAAAGTTACGCAAAAAAGTTGTGCAAATTTCATGACGGCAAAGTTCACCGTTGTTGCTTCATGCAAATAGATAAATGTTTAGGTTTTGTATTTAAAAACTAAAATAATGCGATGGTATTTTTACTTTCCAAACTATTGTCGGTTTTAAACTTTGTTGAAAATATACGAAAATTTCTTCTAAAATGTTTCAAATATTCTAAGTTAAGTTCAAAGTTGGGATGATAAAGGGTTAAAGCAGTGAGAATTTGTTCTGTTGACTTACCCGCTGTTTAACTGATATGGTCAGATCTGTGTTTGCTCTACAGATTTTCTCTAATAAAAACACAACGAAAGTAGAAATTGAAATATTTAAAACGGTTATATTTTTTAGATGTCCTTCAAATGGTGAATATTCAAGCTACAAAAAAAACACAATACTGAAAACAGATAGTTCAAAAGATAATAATTGTATTAATTTATAGGAATTACTATGCATGTGACTTAAATTTAGATTATTTGACCCATTGATAACCATTATACAAAATAAGCGATTCTATTTTTAGAACAGATCGTTTAATTCTTTCATTTTATCAAATTATAAACCTTTTATATAAATTAAAATTTGGTGCATCAAATATAGTTTAGTTATCACATCTAAGCAGGTATATTATACAATTTTACTTAAATAATTAATGTTGTCAGCCCGAAAAACTTGAAAATAGATTATTTATCAAATTCTGTAAGTATACTGACACATACACTTTGATACGATCAGTAAGTTGTCGTTCCAGAAAAGATCTGCAAAGATTTTCGTTGAATTATGTTACATTGAAAATGAAGATATTCAACAATATCATATTTTCAATAAAATATAGCATATTTATAATACAGTTATCATTAGGTAAGTAAAATGTATTTACAAAAAAAAAAATAATTAAATTTTGAAAAACATTTTATAATCATAATACTTATGAATCCATTTTTTTTTTATTTTCTATTTCCCGTTTTCCATATTCACTCGCAAAATTTCATAAAATGTGCCCTATAATCCCCTGGTTCCAGGTATAAACACTTTTATGCAACATTAACATGAAAATGAAGAAAAACTTGTTTTAATAATTTAACAAGAAATCATAATAACAACGTGAAATTCCACATCTTTCATAGCTGGTTCTGAATCCAGCTTAAGAATTTCTTGTACAATGTACCCGACAAAGAAATAATTCCTTTGTTTGTACAGTTAAATAAACAAAGAATTGCACAACCGAGCTCCACCCCTGACCTTGTTCAAATCGCGGCTTAAGATTTCATCAGGGTATAAGCCAAGATGATCCCTTATCCGGTCTCGCAAATATCACAACCCGCCCTAAGCCCAGGGGTGTAGCTAGACAAGAAAATCCTCCCCGCAACCACACTACACCCCTGTCGGATATTATTTCTTTCAGTAAAGTAAATTAATGTCAAACAGACGGAGAAAATTGTACTTTTAATACGGAGGATTCTATACGTGTTTCCAGAATTGGGGTTTTAGAAGTATTTAAACTATAATTGAAAATAAAATGATGTATTATTTCAATATAATATATACCTATATATATATATATATCCACCCATATTGTAAATTGTTTGCGTTTTTGTAATTCATTTCAGAGAGGTAGATAATCTCGGTATTACCCTGGTGAATGATAAGAATCAAAACGTTACTTTAAATGACTCTAGCCGTTTTTGATGACCAGACCTGAATAGCCAAATACTTCCGATCTTCCTCTCCCACGTCACTACCTTGTCAATTTGAGTCAATTTGTTCGCTTATGGGAACAGGCTCATACGACATCATAGAACTCCTTATTGTCATAATATTAATAATATATAATATTTGGATGATTTGTATAGCGCCGTTTTTGTGCAAAATCACCTCAAGGGCGCTGTATTAGATATGGCTGCTGGTTAGAAATATGGTCTAAAAGGTGTTAAAAAGAGAAAATATCACGCTTTATATTCAAATCTAGAAGTTACCGATAGTATGATTGAAATGTACACGGTATCTACAATACCATAAATTATAGCACACTCCACGCCTGAATTTTTCTCTTCTGTTCTCACTCATTTATATGTATTTTCATTATTTCTTATGTTTTTCTTTTTCTTTTTAAAATTCTTATCTTTGTAATTATTATATATCTTTTTTTATTTATATTTTATGTATATCTTTTTATTTACATCTTTGATTCTATGTAAATTCGCATTATCTAAAATGAAATCAAACTCCCGCCACCTCAGAACAGGCTCAGCCTAGTGAGATGGATTATACCAAAAAAAATGTATGTTAATTTATTGGTTAATAAATAATAATAAAAAAAAAAAAATATTAAACCAAAGACCGTATTCAGACGGCAATTTGAAAAAAAATAATGAATCTTTGTGAATTACTTATTCATTATTTTTATATCGAAAACCAAAAAGTGATCTGGCAATAATATTTATAATACATTTGTCTAAGAAAATTTGTATTTCTTTTGTTATCAGTAATTTTAGTTCAGCGTTTAGATGAAAAAACGTAAGGTGTGGCATTTTAAAAACTCGTTTAGGTTTGATTTCTATATTTTTTATGTATATTTAAAAAAAATAATAACATTTGAAAGCGTATTTTATCACCTTTCAAAAACGGTTTATATTTTTCGGATAATTTGGGAAATATACCATTTATTTTGATTTTATTGCGAATCGGAAAAACATACAAATTCTCAGACTTTCTGACAGCATCTTTATGCTTATTTATCTGGCATATTGATATAATGGTCAATATGCCAGAGGCATGAGGGGTTAACTCCCAGTTTCACCCGATTTGCCAGATGTCTGAGGGGTTGACACTCGGTTTCACCCGACTTAATATGCCAGGTGCCTGAGGGGTTAACACCAGGTTTAACCCGACTTAATATGCCAGATGCTTGAGGGGTTAACACCAGGTTTCGCCCGACTTAATATGCCAGATGCCTGAGGGGTTAACATCCGGTTTCACACGACTTAATATGCCAGATGCCTGAGGGGTTAACATCTGGTTTCACACGACTTAATATGCCAGATGCCTGAGGGGTTAACATCGGGTTTCACCCGACTTAATATGCCAGATGCCTGAGGGGTTAACATCCGGTTTCACCCGACTTAATATGCCAGATGCCTGAGGGGTTAACATCCGGTTTCACACGACTTAATATGCCAGATGCCTGAGGGGTTAACATCCGGTTTCGCCCGACTTAATGTGCCAGATGCCTGAGGGGTTAACATCCGGTTTCACACGACTTAATATGCCAGATGCCTGAGGGGTTAACATCCGGTTTCACACGACTTAATATGCCAGATGCCTGAGGGGTTAACATCCGGTTTCACCCGACTTAATATGCCAGATGCCTGAGGGGTTAACATCCGGTTTCACCCGACTTAATATGCCAGATGCCTGAGGGGTTAACACCCGGTTTCACCCGACTTAATACGCCAGATGCCTGAGTGGTTAACATCCGGTTTCACCCGACTTAATATGCCAGATGCCTGAGGGGTTAACACCCGGTTTCATCCGACTTAATTTGCCAGATGCCTGAGGGGTTAACATCCGGTTTCATCCGACATAATATGCCAGATGCCTGAGGGGTTGACACCCGGTTTTAACCCGACTTAATATGCCAGATGCCTGAGGGGTTAACACCCGGTTTAACCGGACTTAATATGCCAGATGCCTGAGGGGTTAACACCCGGTTTCGCCCGACTTAATATACGGGATAATTAATTATCACGATATTATTTACAAATATTTTTTAGTGTAAATAATACAAATATTGGGCTTTAGCAATGAACTTGTGAAATCCAAACAAAATAAAGAAGAAGTTGTGTTATTAAGTATTGTGGGCATTTCAGTGTGCCAGAAGAAAGTTAATTTTCAAATATAGAAATTCAGACATCAGTTTTCTTACAAGTCGGTATAGATCACAGTTCTAGATTTTAACAGTTCAGTGTGTGTAGCGGAGAATATATTCTTTACAAAGTTTTTGTGACAGCGTCTATCAATTTCAAAATGATTTGTACTCAGTGAACAGATAAAAGTTGTGTTTATTATTTTTTTGTATTATGTTCACAGTCTCCCATTGTAACGACGCTCTAAACATGTCAGATAACGTGCTAAAAATAGAGAAATAAACTATCACAGAAAACATAAAGCCTCAGATGAGCGGAGGGTCCATAGAAAATTTATCGATTCATAAAATAAATAATCAAAAGAACGTTTTGTCCATCGCGGCTAAAAAATAAGTAATTTCCCTCGAGTTTATTTCTGATATAATGAGGGTCGCGTCAAAGGTTATGCGCAATATTGTTTTATTACTTTTTTTACGCGAATGTAACTTTATGAGGGGCGATAGGGAAGCTGAGAAAGAGCGTTGACAATATTTTGGGTCGCTAAGGGATGTTTCTGGGTCAGTATAGGAATATCCCATCGGGGTTTGAACCCTGACTAATTTTATCGGTTGTCAAGTCAAGGTGTGTAGTATAATATAAAGTCGCTCTCCGCGTTTGTCTGTTTGTGCGCTTAGTTCTACTAAACTACGCAACGGATTTCAATAGGGTTTTCACTATCATTTAGAAAATTTCTTCCGTAAAGTTTATGTATATAATATAATAGATAAAAGTCGATGTTTTGTAATCAAGTCGTAAAAAAATTATATTTTCGAGCGCTTACATTGCTAATAATAATAATAATAATAATAACATGGCATTTCAACTTTTGACAACTCAAGTCTGTCCGAAGAAACCTACCTTCCTTCAGAAGCAACAAAACTACTTATCAACTCTTACGTAGTCTCACGTCTCGATTACTGCAACGGCATTTATGCCAGCCTTCCAAAATATCAAATTGACAAACTTCAATCAGTGTTTAATGCAGCAGCACGGCTCATAACCGGGGTTTCAAAATATTCGCACATTTCAGAACACCTTTGTAACCTTCACTGGCTCAAGTGCCCTGAAAGAATCCAGTACAAACTGTGCTGGATGGTGTTTAAATCCATCAATGAAATGGCCCCACCCTACATCTCTGAACTATGCGTCCCGAAAAACACTGGTCTGAGGCAGTCAACGCTTAGATCAGCAACATCAGCATCTGTAGGCAGACTGATAGAACCTATGCGCAAGCCAAATACTAAGTTTGGTGATCGCGCTTTCGGAGTATCTGGGCCGAAGGCTTGGAATAAACTCCCTCCGGAACTAAGATCCATAACAAGTCCAACAGAATTCAGGTCTAAACTAAAAACTTACCTTTTTAAGTTGTCGTACCCTTAAATTAAATATACCAATCCTAAGAGAAAGTCCAGTTATATTCAATTTTTCAATTAAGTCCTAAACCCTGTATCTAAATTTCGCCAATAAACAATTAGATAATGTTAATTAAGTGTTAATCTCAAGTGACCTACCAGGTAAGTATTGTACTGTATATTTTCTCCATAAATAGTTAAGTAATAACACTGTAGAAATGTATTATAAGTTTGTACAGCGCCCTTGAGGTGTTTTTGCACAAAAACGGCGCTATAAAAGTCATCCAGGTATTATTATTATTATTATTATTTATATAGCGCAGTTTATTGTCATTTCACTTCAAGTGCGCTTAACTACTCGTATAACAAACATAGAAAAAATGGTAATTCAGTATTAGTGGTTCTTAAAATTATTTCTACAGTGTGCCTTACCCAATACAGATCTAATATTATAACACTAAATACACTGTTTATACAAAGTGATGACAAAACTTAGAATAACAATAACAGCAGGACAGGACAAAACACGAATATTAAAACTAAAACATAATATAAAACAGAAGGCAGTTTGTGCTCAGAAATAAGAATTTTCTGAGCAGACACTTTAAAAAGGTACAATAAGGAGACAACCGAAACCAAACAATTACCGGAAGTTTTAGAATATGGCTTATTGTAAAATATTGAAAAGAAGTTAAAATGTATGAATGGTAAGATTTTTTAAATAATTTTGTTTTTAAAGCCCGTTTAAATTCAGCCAAATTCTGGAGATTAGTAAGAGCTGAGGGAAGTCTATTCCAGATGAGAGGGCCTGTTACACTAAAAGAACGATCATAGTAAACAGCTCGATTTGACCTAGATAGTTCGATTAGACGATTACTGACTAAACCGTATGAGATACATCACAATAATCTACTAATGAATTATATATCTTAAAAAGGCTTACATAAAAGTCTCCTAAGAATAACCCCTAGCAATGCCGGGTACACGGCAGATAGTATGAAATAAGTTCGTGATATTAAGCAAATCAACTTAGTGACATCAAGCAAATTAACTTCGTGACATCAAGCAAATTAACTTCGTGACATCAAGCAAATTAACTTCGTGACATCAAGCAAATTAACTTCGTGACATTAAGCAAATTAACTTCGTGACATTAAGCAAGTTAACTTCTTGACATCAAGCAAATTAACTTCGTGACATCAAGCAAATTAACATCGTGACATCAAGCAAATTAACTTCGTGACATTAAGCAAATTAACTTCGTGACATTAAGCAAGTTAACTTCTTGACATCAAGCAAATTAACTTCGTGACATTAAGCAAGTTAACTTCTTGACATCAAGCAAATTAACTTCGTGACATCAAGCAAATTAACTTCGTGACATTAAGCAAATTAACTTCGTGATATTAAGCAAATTAAATTCGCAATATTAAGCATGTTAACATTGTGAAATAAAGCAAATTAACTTCGTGATATCTGCAAATTAACTTCGTGATATCTGCAAATTAACTTCGTGATATCAGCAAATTAACTTGGTGATATCAGCAAATTAACTTCGTGGTATTAAGCATCGCGAAATATTAATCCGAATTTATTACGAAATTAACTACAGAGATAATGTTAATAATTTCTTCAAGGAAAACAATGTTGTGGTCACCGCTACTGTACTACAAACGAATCCTCGTTGAAAGCTAATTTTCATCAACCATTGAACAAAACAGCTTTATGCTTGAAAACTAATAAAAAATTGTTCAAAGACCGTCTAAATATAAAAAAAAAATCACAACAAACGTAACAAGTTCAAGTCATGCTTTATAATATTTAGAGTTTTAGACGAATTATTTGCTTGAGCCCATACATTTTTTTATTTGTATGCCTTTCTTGGAAGAATTGAATTTGTGTACGGAAAAAACTATTTATTCAAATTCATATTGCGTATGTACGAGCGCAAACAAATAATTCGTATTAATATTTAAAAGCATGACTTGCAAAAAGTGTATTTTAATAAAATAACTTTATTTTGCTATGGAAATCCATCGAATATCAGACGGAATAATATTAAAGTTTTCAAGAAGCAATAAACCGTGGTGAGAGTTTGATATTACAACGAATAAATTATGAAAGGGTGTTCCTTTTTCATAATGTAATATGAAGGACACATAAATACGCATTTTGGAGGACCTCAACATACAATATAATAATTTTTATCCCCTGTAAGGTGCAAATTTATGTTTATTACCCTATAACGTTGCCTATATGTTGGGGGAGGTGAAATTAACACGCATTTCGTGTATATTGTGTACACACTGTACCTACACTTGGTCATCCGATACTTTGCGATCGAAAAACATTTTAACTGATAGGATTTTTTAAATAACTACATCTTTTTAAATTTCGATTTTGTTTTAAATGAATGCATGAATGAATTAATGAATGATTGAATGAACGAATGAAAGATTTAATGGAAGATTGCATGTTTGCCTGAGTGAATGAAAGAGTGAATGAATGATTGATTGATTGAATGAATGAATGAAAGATTGAATGGATGATTTAATGATTGAATGAACGAATGAAAGATTTAATGGAAGATTGCATGTTTGCCTGAGTGAATGAAAGAGTGAATGAATGATTGATTGATTGAATGAATGAATGAAAGATTGAATGGATGATATAATGATTGAATGAATGAATAAAAGATTGAACGAATGATTGAATGAATGAATGAAAGAAAGATTGAATGAATGATTGAATTGTTAAATTAATGAATGTATGCATGGAATCTTGGAAGTTGAAATTAACACACTTCCCGATATGCAATCGAGCTGAAACTCGTCAGATAGACTCGTTCTCGATGACAATACATTCTATCAACTTTTGGCGGCACTCACGCACTTCTCTGAAATTGTTTTACATTATAAAAAATTTCAGCAATTAATATACGAATTAAATCTCGGTACCATCCAATTAGGATTTGGCTTAAGCGATAGCGCGGTTAGCTCATTTTAGTCAGTCCTTGGGGAGGAAGGTTCAATCCTCAGTCAAACAATTTTTATTTCCTCTTTCACACATACATAATATTATTATGTGTAATTTAATACTGAGTCGGCTGGATGATAATAAGCCCTTAAGTAGGGTTTTTAAACTAAGAAATGAAAAATAATAAATCTTCTATCATCTGTTTATATTTACTGATGGGAAACATAATATGAAGTAAGGAAATACGAACGCCTTCAATACTCATGAACGGTGAGTTCTGGCGTCAAAAAATTTACGTAGCATTTTCGGTCAATGAAAATATTTTAAGTTGGTTAAAACTATTTCCACCGAGAGCAATTAGAACATTTATAATAACTGAATGTTAAATTTTAGACGCCACAGTCAAATCCCTTAATTTTAGACGCCAGAGTCAAATCCCTTAATTTTAGACGCAACAGTCAAATCCCTTAATTTTAGACGCCACAGTCAAATACCTTAATTTTAGACGCCACAGTCAAATACCTTATTTTTAGACGCCACAGTCAAATCCCTTAATTTTAGACGCCACAATAAAATCCCTTAATTTTAGACGCAACAGTCAAATCCCTTAATTTTAGACGCCACAGTCAAATACCTTAATTTTAGACGCCACAGTCAAATACCTTATTTTTAGACGCCACAGTCAAATACCTTATTTTTAGACGCCACAGTAAAATCCCTTAATTTTAGACGCCACAGTCAAATTCCTTAATTTTTGACGCCACCGTCAAATCCCTTAATTTTAGACGCAACAGTCAAATCCCTTAATTTTAGACGCAACAGTCAAATCCCTTAATTTTAGACGCCACAGTCAAATCCTTTAATTTTAGACGCCACAGTCAAATCCCTTAATTTTAGACGCCAGAGTCAAATCCCTTAATTTTAGACGCAACAGTCAAATCCCTTAATTTTAGACGCCACAGTCAAATGCCTTAATTTTAGACGCCACAGTCAAATACCTTATTTTTAGACGCCACAGTCAAATCCCTTAATTTTAGACGCCACAATAAAATCCCTTAATTTTAGACGCAACAGTCAAATCCCTTAATTTTAGACGCCACAGTCAAATACCTTAATTTTAGACGCCACAGTCAAATACCTTATTTTTAGACGCCACAGTCAAATACCTTATTTTTAGACGCCACAGTCAAATCCCTTAATTTTAGACGCCACAGTCAAATTCCTTAATTTTTGACGCCACCGTCAAATCCCTTAATTTTAGACGCAACAGTCAAATCCATTAATTTTAGACGCCACAGTCAAATCCCTTAATTTTAGACGCCACAGTCAAATCCCATAATTTGAGACGCCACAGTCAAATCCCTTAATTTTGTACATTTTTCTTAAAGAATAGTGCATGGTTTCATTTGCAATGTCAGCTCCATCAGCTACGAAGCTAATATCAAATAACAAAAAGACAATACGAATCTAGGGCGAAGCTGGATTGTAAATATTATAATAAGATATCGAGTAGTGTAGGAATCAGTAGACTTTCGCGACTGATGAACATTTGAAAGTAAACAGGATATATTTAGGTAAGTCATCAATATTTTGTAAAGAAAAGAACATCCGTACGAATAATGCAGTGGTACAGTAATGTAATATATTTTGTACTAGCTGACGTGTACCCGGCGTTGCTGGGAGTTATCCTTAGGAGATAGACATATACCAATGAGGACTTTTATGTAAACCTTTTTAAGATATACAATTCCATGGTACATTATTGTGATGTATCTCATACGGTTTAGTCAGTGTTAGCAATATAAGTGCCGAAAATATATTTTTTAAGACTTGATTACAAAACATCGACTTTTCCATAAATAATATATGCATGTATTATATACATAAACCTTCCAGAAGAAATTCTCTAAATGATAGTGAAAACTAACTAGAAGAACTAAGCGCACAAACAGACAGATGCGGAGAGCTTTTATTTTATGTTATTTACAGATATTCCTTAAGAATCGTCCTAATGGCCGTGGCTTGTTTATTTTCGTAAAACTCTTCCTTTGTTTTAACGTTCTTTATTATTTTACAATGCAAGCGGATGAAAAATATTCCATTCGCCAATCCAAGCGAAGGAAAAATATTCCGTTTGCCATGTTGTTCGTGGAAGACAAAATGTTGAACAAGACCCGCGGGAGAATAGGTACTTGCAGTTGCATAATTATTATTGTAAGGAAGGTTTGAATGCTGCCGTTTCCTATCAGAACCAGAAATATTCAGAATATTTCATCTTCATTTTAAATTCAAAACGAAATATTTACGTCTTAAGGAATATAATGGTTGTATTCGCAATACATTTGTTTTTGTTTTATTGTAGAATTTTAATACAAATATTTTTGATACTGTTAATTGTACTTAGGTAACTATCTATACATTATCTACAAAATGAATTCATATTATAAACAGTGGCCTTTAAACTTCCTGGCCTCCAAGAACGAGCACATCGAAAAAGCTTTTTATCTCTTATGATCGTTCCTAAGCACTACTGCAATAGCCAACGAACATAGAACGGTAGGTCCACGTCAATTAAATTAATCATATTTAGTTTACGTGAACTGTTGTACAGTTTGTTTGCTGTAGTGATAATATTTCGTTGTTATTACTTTAAATTACTGTCAAAAATTAAACACAAGAATAAGTATTTGATTAAAGCCATCAGTTTTTAGACTTTTAAGTGAGGGCAATTACATATATTAACATAGTCAGGGGGCGAGCAAAAATGTTGTTTAGCCGTTTTTAAAGTACGGTGATTCCTCTTTTGCTTTTAAATAAAGATCATTACATATTTTGATTTGAAGCGGAGAATCGTATTATTAGCGAAACTGGCATCTACATAAAGATTACCCAATTCATTTATACAAAAATAAGAATAAAGTGGGACCCTAAACGCTTCCTTGGGGTACCCCAATACTAATTGGCAATTGATTGCTGAGACAGTTATTGATTTTTACACTTTGTTTACAGTTTGACATGTAGTTTCAAGTAATATTAAGTTCATTACCATTAATTCCAATGTTTGATACGCAATAGTTTGGAATGTGAGACGCGTCCATAAAAGCATGTTTCTAATTTTCTTTTATTTAATAAATCAAAACCAAAATTTCCTCTGAAATCATGAGATTGGTAAGTAGGTACTTACATACCCACCCACTTAATTATAAACCATAAATGTTTTACGTTAAACTTTTTTAATTTCAAATAAGGATTTGTGCAATTTGTTCAACGAAATATCACTATCTCAATAACAATTATTTTTTAACTTTCTTTAAGCCGGTACGTAAGTACCATAATATTATTCTGGTTAGACAACTCGTAGTAGGAACCACGATCGCGCGAACCATAAAAATGTAGTAACCAACACGGCCGTAATCTTGAACAGGAAACGGAATGTAACAAACAAATTTACCCATAGATGCAATGCCAAATGGTTGTGTTAAAACAGGACATCGCTACGCTTAGTCAATACGATAACCCAACTGACAACCTAGGGGATTAATATAAAAAAAACCGCAACTCATTATAATCCGGTTAAAATGGGATTGCAGGCCCTTGAAGAATGAATTGATAGGTTTCCTGTTTTAGCAAAAGAGATCACGATCTCGGAACACGTGTTCATAAAAATTATTATATTTTCGCATCTCGTCATTATATATTATCAAGGAAAAATGCAGGTGCATGAACAAGTGTTTCGATGTATCAGAAATTTACTAAAAGTTTATCAGAAAACGGCCCGAAATCTCGTTTTTCACCGGATCACGAATAATTTGAAGAGATATTTAATAAATTAGCTTTACTCATTTTTCTGCATGTAATGATATAAAAGATTTTTCAAACAATAAAAAAAAATATTAAAAATTAAACCGTGGTGAAGAAATCTGTGCACATAGAATTACGGCAGAATATTGTATTTATTTCTTATATTTTATCTACTGGTACAAAATGTGATCAAATATTTGGTTGTCAGGTACTTAGAAATAATAAAAAGGAATAAAAAGTTTTTAAAAATACTATTTCTAACCTTCTAATGGTATTTACTTACGCGTCGATGGTAAATACGCTATAAAATGCTTACTTACAACCGATATTACCTCAGCTTTAATGCTATTTTATAAATCTTACCAAAATTTAAATAAACAAACACAGGTAGTACTAATTATAATAGTAATAAAAATCCCACTATTATTTTTTATTTATTGCTTTCTAGAGAAATCCCGATGAGTTACAAAACTCATTGTGTATTTTTCTCCCATCTCAAGAATAAATACGTAGACTATTACGCTTCGAAAGATATCACAATAATTTTATTCAATTTAAGTGCCTGCTTACTAACAAATTTAATAATCACCATATTTTACCGCATCCCAGACAGATTAATCAATTATTCATAATCTCTTTACTGCATTGTCTTTGCAATATTGAAATAAATGTTCCAATTCCCATTGTTTAAAACGCCATAGCATGTTTCACATAAGTACATTTAAAAATAAATATTGCCTAGTTTAGCCCACAGACCCATGTCAACTATATAATAATATAGAGTGTGCTGAAGTAGACATTTTCGTCGATAATTTTAAAAATTCAGAAATAATGTTCTTTATTATTTTGCTATGCAAAATAATATAAAATTTCAAGTTATAACAGCGTGTAAAATTATATAATGTTTTTTTCCTAATTATTCTACTACTGCATAAGGTGAGCTACAGTAGCAGTGTTTATGGCAGGAGTATTTATATTAAATACAAAAAGATTTTTTTTTACAAATATCGATTTAAAAGTTAAAATAGTTTTTAGCGGTATTTGTTTTGTCAGAACCCGCCGACCAATCACAGGGCGTTTAAGTCTCTCAGGTTTTTAATAATTTTTAAATGACCAATGCTGCCCTTTGAGAGCTTGGACTCCCGCTCCCGCGGTTTAGTGTTTCCCTGCAGTTTTCTTGTTCCCTTTCTCCAGTACAAGCATTTAAAGATAAGTGTTCACTCTCTCCCCCCTATTGATTTTTTTAAATTATCACTAAGCCGATTGCATCCTTCCGTGGAAACACTAGACATCGGTCTACTTATGGTCTTCTTTCTCTTTGCATTGTTGATAGCTTTATTGTCGTCTGTTTCTGTTAAAAGAATCATCCACGAGAAAGAGGGAGACGTTCTCAACTTTACATATCAACTCGAGCGATGGGTGTGTATATATAATAATATATTTAATATGGTGATCTCATCAAAATGATTCAACCCACCTGCAAAAAGTGTTTATACCATGTAGTCATGAAAAGTGATGAAAAAAAACTAGGTTACATAGGTAACTATTAAACCAAGTTTTTGTTTCATCACTTTTAATGACTCCATAACACTTTTTAAAGGTGTGTTGAATTTTCATTTTGATGAAATATCATGGAACCATTTTTCTTCAAATTTTCTACTACCACCACAGTAAGCGGAAAATGATCTTGTGTCGTGATAGATGACTTACCCAGCCGAGCAATTGAACGTAAGGCGCATGGTTGGGACCTAAACGCGATGCCAACTCAGCCACTGACCGGACAAATTAATTAAAATCATTCCTCAAAATATCAATAAGGAAACATGAACACTGATAACTGCGGGTTTAAAGATAATGAATCAACCTAAATTTTACCGTTTATCCCATATTTTTAAGTTCTATAAATTTGGCATATTATGGTAAGCGATCGCTCAAACCTTTTTGCAAACTTTCATAATATGCGATAAACCATTCGAGTGGTTATTAGTAGCGAAAAATAAAAATAAAACTCACCGAACAATCCGCTTTGCTGCTCTGCACGCATCCCGAATCGTCGTTCCTGATGCAGCACGCCGTGTCTCTTTCCCTCTGCTGGCCCTGGGCTACCTCTCTCACGATGGTCGCATCTCTTCTCATGCAGGGCGCAAACTTGGCGCCCAGGTGGATCAGGTCGGCTGCACGGGGGCCGAACCAAAAGTTAGCCGGCTCTTGGTACTCGACCTGTAAGATTGACCATTTTGTTAAGTGGGCGTATTTTGTTTGAATGTTAAAAAATATTTAATTTCGTGAAAACGATTTTTTTTCAAATTTATTTATCCATGATTAGAAAGATTTATTTTTAAAATCACGGGGAGAAAAATGACTAATATTGAATATTGCTAATTTATTGAGAATTTCTTAAAATAATTCGACATCCGGTAAAAACAGGATTGCACTCCCTTACCGAATAAATTGATCCTATCGAAGAAGGTTTCCTAATAAACTTTTAGTTAAATACGAATGTACAGGTTTTCCAATAAGAAGTGTTATTTTGAATAGCCCGCTATTTCGGTAGATGTTACTTTTGAAGCTGTCATTTTTTGACATTTGACAAGTAAAAACTACGCCATTAATAAAAATGGAACGATACACGCTTCAACAACGCATTGAAATTATTAAAATTCACTTGAGTGAATCAAATGCAAATCATCTTGAGTGATGTGGCCTATTTCAGGTGGCTTCGTCAACAAGCAAAATTGTCGCATCTGGGGCTCGGAAAACCCAAGAGTTATTGTTGAAAAGCATCTCTATCCTCAACGTGTGACTGTTTGGTACGGTTTATGGTATGGCGGAGTCATTTAACTTTACTTTTTCGAAAATGAGGCTGGAGCAACAGTTACGGTGAATGGATTGCGCTATCGAGAGATGATTAATGATTTTTTATGGCCGGAATTAAATGGTATTGATCTGGACAACATTTACTTTCAACAAGACGGCGCTACGTGCCACACAAACAACGAAACCATTGATTTTTAGGATTGAATATCAAAATAACACCTCTTATTGGAAAACCCTGTATTATCCGATGTGTGCTTAAAAATTCTATTATTTTCGCATTTCGTCATTGTATACTATCAAGGTATCAAGGCAAATGCAGGTGCATGAACACATGTTCCGATAAGTTAGGAATCGGCTAAATGTTTATCAGGAAACGGCCAGCATTCCCGTTTTTAGCCAGATTACCAATAATGTGAAGAGATTTTTAATAAATTAGAAATAATCATTTTTCGTCGTGCACACACCGCACAAACTGATAGCTGGTTGATTTTATGCCCAGCTCAATCTTTTTTATTCTCCCCATATTCTGAACGACCCTCATTTAAATTAAAACTAGTCTAAAATAATTAAGCTTGAAAAAAGGCTGTTTTGCCTCTAAAGACACTTAAAAGAACAATTCCCACTTTATTATATTTATGTATTTACTGAGAACACGTTTCCAAGTGTATAATTAAGAATTAAGGCTTATCTGAACCATTAAAGCCTCTGGCCTTCCATTGGCCTGATTTATTACAGCAAAAAAAGGATATTTGAACCCATTTAACCTTTTTTAAATGCTAATTGATGAAAAAAATATGCAGAAGCACTCTTAGTTACAATTAGTAATTCCCCGTGGCTCGAATTTGTTAAAAAATAAATACCCCAAATAAATACATTTACGTTATTATTTATCCAGTACTTCGGAATGCAAAAATATCCTATTATGTGGGTATTGATTTCTGAAGCATTCACAATTTTTCTAGAGTTTTTAAAGAAGTTGAATTTACGTCGTAGACATTTTAAAATATATATTTATTAAATTGAAAATCGGTTCAAAATTTGATTCTCTTTGTGACTTTGGCATTTAAGAAAGGTTTAGAAAAAAATATCGTATGAGGTTTTTTGTAGATGTCTCAAATATTTATTTGGCTTTAAAATTAAATCAAAGTCGTAATTTTGTATTATAACATCACGAAATTTTAGGTAGTCAAACGATGAATTCATTGAGAAAATAAATTGCCTTGAACACAAATTTGAGAGGCGGGTATGGGTACCGCCGCCCCGGGAAAAATTTATTGGATAACCAACACCTCTGTCATAAGTCTTAGCAGGGGTGCCCGGGTTCACGGTGGGAGGATTGTCTAGGACTTGTAGCGGGCCGATTTGGAGAGACTGGTTGATGGAGAACTTTTTTTCCTCTCCAGCAGGACTCTCTCGATCCATGCACCATAGTGGGAGGGATGAATTCAAACGTCCGTCACTTTTGGAAACACTTTCTTTCCATGTCTTGCTGAAAAAAATCCCACCACACAGTATCCCCAAAGATGACATAAGCCCTTAGGGAAATTATTTTTCTCATTGCCTCCTGTGTAGCGCTAATGTAAAAAAAAACTACCCAAGTATTCCTGCAATGCTTTGGTACATTTCAGAATGTAGCTGAACTAACTAAACTAACAAACCATCAAGCCGTTTCCCCGCAGGGGTAGGCAGAGAGGACGGACCGCCAAACAACTCGGTCTTGGCATACACTTCTTGCCTCGTTCACATTCATACAACGTCACATACATACTCTTTTATTATTCTGAGTCCGTCCCCGACTTCTGCTACCATTCGCATTTATGTCATACACTGTCTTACACTCATTTCTTCGATCATTCGCTCTACATGTCCAAACCATCTAAGCAACCCTTTCTTAATCTTACTCATTACGCTTACATCAGCCTTGCAGTCTTTGCGGATCTCCAGCTTTCAGGTAATAAAGAAATGTTTCTCGTACACATTATTTCTCTCAATGACTTACCAACTTATTAGAATATGCTTTCTAAACTCCTCCACTTGCCACGAAGATTCTCTCGTAGAACTGTTGGCGTCCTTTCCTTTAATGACTTTTTGTTTTCGACTACATTCAGGCCACCGTTAAATAAATTTACAGAAATCACTCTTATGTCACAGTCCTTAACAGCCTTTCCGTCTGACGCAAACTTGCTTCCAAGTACACAAACTCATCCACCCGTCCGCAATCATTCCAAGTTTGCCTTTCAGTTGGCCTGGAAGCCTCACCGTCATGGGGTTGGTATCAAAAATTCTATCTGGACTGCTGGCCGTGCATGATTACTTAGAATTCTTTTTACTAGCCACTACTGTGTTTAGCCCACCGTAAATCATAAAGACATACATCATGGGCGTTAAAACCTTTAAAGCTTCCTGACGACCTCCAAGAAACGTCTGCACTCCAGTAGGTCTTTTATGTATTTGTATAAGGCTGCAGCGTTTGCTTCCACATAGTTCAGCCACCTAACATTTCTTCGTCCAGCTAATACAATTTTTATTAAAATTTTTATGCATAGACTTTCTTTAATGTCCATATCCTTATTTGGTGCATTTTATGCACTTATTGATGAACTTTGCTTCAATGTACTTATCCTTATCATAGTTATCCATCTTCTCCAAACATTAAACTCATCCTCATAGTTTAGTTCGGTTGAGAAAAATCGGTTGATACGACGTCGCAACACGTGTACAAATTCTTTTATTTTCGCATTTCATCATTATATATGATCAAGGCAAATGCAGGTACATAAACACGTATTCCGATATATCAGGAATTTACTGAAAGTTTATCAAGAAACAGGATTACAAAAATTTGAAGAGATACAATAATTACAAATTCATTAAAAAAATCAATCATTATTAAAGACATCACCTGCTGCAGACTCAAACTAGTAACCAGGACTTGGCCAGATCTCTTAACCCTGTCGATGCCGACGGGCCCGAAGCCGTAGCAGAACAAAGCCGCCAGCAAGACCAGCAGCTGCGCTATGGACACCCAGTAGGTGAAGTAAGGTCTGTAGTCGCGCATGTCATCCAGCTGCTTCTTCACGGGGTCTTGTAGCACCATGGATTTGCGGACGGAACGACTGGAATTAAAAGACAATAGTGAAGGAATTTAAAGAGATGTTTATTAATGCAAATGAGGATAACGAGGTGGGATGAGGTCCACCAAAAAGTAGATAGATTAAAAAATAATCAAGTGGTCTTGACCCTAGAGTCTAGACTTTAGAACTTTAAAGAGACATTTGTATTTGCTTACATGATGTATTTTACAAAAGTGTGCGACTATCTCGACCTGATGTGATTACCTCATTAACATTAACATTTACGCCACTCATCCGCACTAACTCCCTACGATGCCACGAGTTTGATGTTCATGAGCGGCGCGGATGCCTTCTGGCCATCCTATAGTGGACATCACAATACAGTATGTTAATTAATCCACTCACCCGCACAAACTCCCTACGATGCCCATTCCGAACTGCCTCCTGTCCGAGTTGTCCGCCAGCCTGTTCATGAGTGGCGCGGACACCCGCTGTCCGTCTCCTACAGGGGGCGCCGCGGGCACCTGCTGCTCCTGAGGGCGCCTCACCCAGGCGCCCGGCCTTCTTTCTACCACCTCCTCGTCAGCCCGATCTTCGATTCGAAATGTTCTGCAAAAGATAAGAACGTTGGTAATTTATTTTGGACTCGATTTACGTAAATACTGGTGCAGAGGCGCAAATGAGTAGTAATATATCGTCTAATCTAAATACTTTATCGCCAAACAAATTTCAGGCCAAAATGAACACCACTTAACATCACGTTCAAGAAATACACATGAAACAATTTCAATAAATACAACGAAAAATACAAATGAGAATTTAGGTATCCTAGCTATTTACAGATCACCCTCGTTCAATGACATCTAAGCTTTCCTGGAAAATCTAATTGTAGAGATAAAAAAAAAACCAAATGATTACCCATAATATATGCTGATTGGGGACATAAATATAAATACGAGAAATAATGCATAGAAATGCGACGGCTATTAATGTGCTATGGTGGAAAGTAAGTTGATTTCCAATATTAATTCTCCAACTAGGGTACAAGAAGTAGTTATATATATATACCAGAAACATAAAAAATTCAATAACACTTGTTATGGTATTCACTACACCACTGCAATTAGTATCCCGAACTCAGAAACCAAAAAACTTAGTTAAAAACAAAGTAATCGGTTATGAGGCTTTATTAAAAAATGATGTTAATAAAAAAATTGGAAATATGTATGTAAGAAAACGTAAGCTAACAATGCTCTAAACTATTTTATTAATGAAATCAATACATGCATAATAGAACACTTAATAATAATACTGATTTCACACAGTAAAACACAACTGACTCCGTGGATTAATAACGATATTATTAAATATATACATCTACAAAAAATTGCGAAACGTAAACCACTGAACGATGCTAAATAGCAAAACTATTACCGATACCGAAATATATTAAAAACATTATTCGCAAATGTAGAGAGCGCAAAAATAACTGAACTGACATAAACTAAACTGAACGTAATACTGGCAGATTCAAATGCATTTAATATCGGAATTGACTAAAACTGACCCTCAAACAATTGCATATCATACTAATCGGTACTCTTCATCGGTGGCTCTAAACTAGCAAGAAATGTTTTAAAAGATACTCAGAAAACTAAAGACTCTTCAGCGTGGGCAATTAAAACAAACGAACCGACTACATCATTTCATCATTTGGGATTAAACTAACTACTGTAGAAGAGATCATAAACATAATCAACAGTATTAAAACAATACATCCAAAGGGTCCAGATAGTCTCTACACACAAATAATTAAATATAAATTTTGATGTTTCTGCTCCGCTGTTATTTTTTTTTTTATTTAAAAGAAAGACAAACATTCCCGGGTTACGAATAACCTGAAAATATTTGAAAATCTCATACTACCACCACAGTAAGAGGAAAATGTTGCTTGTGTTGTGATGGAGGACTTGAACACACTACGCCTGGGTGGGACCCAAACGCGATGTCAACTCAGCCACCGACCGGTCATATATTTATAATTTAAGATTTGCTTCACGAATATTTCCATATCACTTCAAAAATCAATAACTATTCCAATTCACAAAAGTGGACAAAATTTCTCGTGTAAAGCTATAGGCCAATATCACTGCTAAGCGCGATATGTAAAGTTATTGAAACATTTTTCAAAACAAGGTTAAGCGAATATTTGGAGAATCATAAAATTCTAACCAGTCGGGCAGAAGAACGGATGATGCCTTCGCATATCTCACGGAGATTATTGCAGGAAATATGGACCGTGTCAAGAAAAATATTGACCCTATTCCTAGACCCTTCGACAAAATATCCCGAAAAATACTGTTACAGAGACTGAAAAATATTGGAATAACGGGAAAGCTTTTCGTTGATACAAAGTTATATATCTAGTAGATTCCAATCATCAAGAATTAATGAGGCTATTAGCGATTCACTAGAAAATAAAATTGGAATGCCACAAGGATGTACCCTAGGGCCCCTTCTCTTTATTATACATATAAACGAACCCTGTAATCAATGTTGATATAGGTGGAATATGTATAGGTGGGAAAATTATTACGTTCGCAGATGATGTAGTTATATTGTTTGAAGGAGATGATTGAAAAGAAACACGCCACTTTGCGAACACATGTATAAACAGAGAAACAGTGGCTGGACAACAATTTGCTTACATTAAACATAACAAAAACCTTATACCTAACATTCAGCGCTATTATTGCAAGACAACCTCAAACATCTCACCATCTCACAATACATAAAATTAACTGTAGCTTTTTTATTTATTTTTTATTATTTATATATCTTGCTAGAACAATCCCGGTAAGTTATAAAACTCATTTTAGGACGGGAGGAACTTACAATACATAGGTGGTAGTTTAAAGTTACAATTATATTTTGGTATTTTTTTTTCAAAATTATAAGTTTCACACACAAAACAGAACTACAATAGAAAAAGGGAGGATAAGAAGAACAAACAAGAAAAAATAATAACTTTTCCTGTAAGTGTGAAGCCCTCGAGTGTGTCAAATTTTTAAAATTTTTAGGCGTAACAGTTGACAATAACCTCAAATGGAAACACCAAATAGAAAATGTAGCTAAGAGAGTGTGGTGAAGCGAAACTGAGACTCCACTCTATTATTGGTGTTGCTGGAATAAGCCCTACGCAACAAACACACCCGAAGTACCAGTCCCAGAACTACGTTAATTGCAATGTTATATGGGCCAATTTATTTTTAATGGATCCACTAAACTAGATAGAGAGTATTCCTCAATGTTTAAACCTGGACTTCTGGAACATAATAAAAGCCCAGATTGGAATATAGGATACAAAAGGAACTCATCCGTCGCAGTTGCGGCCAGTCAGCCAGATTCTGGATGCACTCGAAATATGAATATTGAATTATATTGACAATAATTTATTCCACGGTTATGGATATGCTCTACATCAATTCTTCCTGTGTGAAGTACTATTTTATACTATATTTAATAATTCACCGCCTTCGGTAATTCAAACATCCGTCCGAGGTGTAATTTTCACCATTCGAGCACTGAGCTCATAAATAAACCACTCACTAGCTGACTGAGCTGCACTGAGCATACTGTCACCTTTATTGACATATTGCAACAATAACCAGTCATGTGACATTTTGGGACGGGTACATTGGGTAGGTAGGATTTGAGATTTCCTATCCACCAAGTCTATTGCGTGAATATAGATTGCGCACACCGATTCATATACTTATTTCTTTGCGGGAAATTAAAAAAACACAAGACGTAAAAAAATATATACTATTATACTATGGGCTGTGTAACTCAATCATAACTTACGGCTTCAGTGGATCACCCCGCCAGGAAGAACAATATTACACCCGTTATAGAATGCACAGAAATCTATTTTACGTGTTATTATAAATAAACTTTTCAGATATTCGAACGATGCCCTCTTCGGCGAATTCAATGCACTTGATGTTCGACAGTGTTTTATAATTTTTATTTTTTTATTCTATCTACCTTCTGTTCACCAAGTCCTAACTTTTAACACAAATAATTTAAAGAGATTCTTAATAAATGGATTTTTTTTTAAAGTGTAAGTTATCCGCGTGTAGGTTCTTTTATGTTTGAAGGAAATACGTATGAAGAGCAAGATGGCATTCTATGAATTGTATGTATTCTTTCTCTGCAGCACGTAATTCATTAATCATTACACTTATTTAATGGAAAAGCACTAGTAAAAAGACGAGACAATACCCTAAAGCTTGAATCTTAGTCGTAAGTGAAGCAGCCGTGCACAAAAGTATGCGTCGTGCGGCCCTGGTGTGTTTCACAGACCTGCGGTTAAATTTGTCCTATCAAATCTCTAAAATAAAGTGAGAATCTTAACGACATAAGTGATGCAGTTATGTGAAAATAAGAATCGATGCGTGGCCCTGCGTGATGGACGTTCTTACGGTCGACTTTGCCCTAGCAGACCTAGAAAATCGATCTTTCCGTGGGGATTATTTTAATTATTTCTGATGAACGTATTATTAAAATCTCAAATCTTTCTAGAGGGATCCCCCGGGAAGTTATTAATTCATCGTCTAGAAAAATAAAATTTGGTGCTTACCACTAATTTTATAATTGAAAAACGTTTTATAAATTTTCAAACCTTTTTGAATAAAATATTTTAATGGGAAGGTCCTTTTTTATTTATCTTAAATATAAATAACTTACATCCGTAGAGATCCCTCTAGAAATATTTGAGATTTTAGTAACACGTTCATCAGAAATAATTAAAATGTGAGCGTCGAGAAAACCTCGACGAAGTCTTATGTCGCCTTAATAAAAAAATGATGTCTCGGTAACGAACGCCGATTTTCATCGTCCAACAATTCGACAAATTGTTTTAAAATAATTTTAATTGAATTTCAAAAGTTTCCTTCAAGTATTATGAGCATCAAATTTCAATTAGCACTTTGGAACCGTTGAATAAATAAGGTCAATATATACCTCCAACAAACACATTTTCCGACAGTTATTCTCTAGAAGTAAGACGAAACGGCTGTTAGAATCATTATTTTGTACTGTAAACAAAATTAATTTATAATTGAATTTCACGATAAACAAAAAAGCTTGTTTCTTATTGGTAGATACTACGAACAAAGTAAGTTTATATAACATTTGATTTGAAAACTAAAGTAACTTACCTAAAATAACTTTGTTAATTATTATACCATTGTAAAATGTATTAAGTAATATGTTTAGCAAAATTAATTTGATTTACCCGTTTTTGGAATAAATTAATTGTTTTTCACTGAAATAATTTATTTGACGAGTACAGGGAGAAAAATTAGTACCTATTGCTAATTTATTAAGAATCTCTTCAAATTATTGATAATCCGGTTGAAAACGGGTTTGAATTCTGTTTCCTGATAAACTTTTAGTGAATTTCTAATATTGGAACACGTGTTCATGCACCTGCATTTGCCTTGATAATATATAAAGGCGAAATGTGAAAATATTAGGAATTCAGTTCTCTTTCTACAAATCATTTTTCTTTCTTTCCATGGAACGAACAATATGGCTTCTTGTCTTTTTTGACAGTTTATTTGACATTTCAAAGGTACATTGAAAAATGAGTTAAATACAATGGTAATGTCTTACTACCATACGTTATTACTAGTAATTCTAGTGAACAGTAAACCTCGCGTCCAAAATATTAAGTTTAAGTATTTAATAAATCACAACCAAAATTTTCTCAATAATCATAAGATTTGAAAGTAGGTACTTAAATACCTATGCATTTTCGAAATCATAAACCTTGTATTTTAAGTAACATTTAAAAAAAAATTCAAATATGGAATTGCAAAATCTGTCCAAAGAAACGTAACTATCTCGACAATTCTTGTTAAGGCAAGTAGGTACCGTAATATTGAAAAAAAAGAATCTTTATTGAACCATAGTCAAAGTAAGCCATCTAGTCAAAGTAAGGTTTACTTGAATAATAAAGTGGATGCAGCAAATTTTCGAAAACAGAAACGTTTTACAGAAATACACAGATAGACGAATTTCAAAAGGGCTTTTCTTAAAACAGGATTTTGCTACGCTAAGCCAAATAGATTGTTTTATTTAAGTTATTTATATTTTTACTGGTAAATAATTTATCGATGTATTTTGATATTTTTTTATTTAGTTACTATTACGTTATTGATTATTTAAAGTAATAATTATACTGTTGCAAGCAGTTGCGATTATCTAAAGTTGACTTGACGTATTCGTTTAATTGTAAAATTAACCAGGTAGATATCAAATTGTGTGTTTCATATATTGTTCACCAAATATTTATGAACCAAAAGAGAGAAAACTTCGACGAAGTCGTAATAAAGATGTTTAAATAAAAAATATATTTTATAGGTATAGTACAAGGTTTGTAGAAAATGTATTTAACAAGGTTGGCTTATATAGGCATTTAAAAAAAAAACTGCATTGGGCCGCTCGCAAGCTCGTGACATAGATCGAAGTCCAGTTGGAGTCCAAGGGAATGATCTCTTTCACTTTTAACTAGGTATATTATTTTATTTTTTGCTAAATTAAAGTTTAAATTAACTCGTGCTCATTTTTGTACATACGAGTCGAATTGGAGTCGATAACATGTTGTATTTTAGCAGTAAAGATGTGGTAATCAGTAGTGAATGGTAAAAAAACTCGGGGACACCCGAGTAAGACTTAACGCATTATCTCTGCACTGAAATAATATGCCGATTCGAATTAAAGTGGATTTTTAACAGTAACAATATGGTGTACAGCGCCATCAAAATATAGCGCGATCAAGTGAAACAAATACCTTTTCTTCGGTCATTAGTCATTAGTCATTACATACGCCTAATTGTAACAAATACGCATATATGGTACAATTAGGCGTATGTAATGACTAATGAACGAAGAAAAGGTCATTAGTCATTACATACGCCTAATTGTAACAAATACGCATATATGGTACGATTAGGCGTATGTAATGTCTAATGACCGAAGAAAAGAGTGCGGGGAGAGTGTATGACATGGAAGTGAATGGCAGAGATGTCGAGGACGCCCGAGGAAGATATGGTACGGTCACGTTAAACGAATACTTATTAGAATAGAATAGTATTATTTCCACCTTAACTGCACCAAGTTTTCAGGAAAACTAGAATTCACAACCTCTAAACCTTACTCCAAACCATTCATAACCCCGGGCAACGCTGGGTACACGTCAGATATTAAATATAATTTATGGTGTATATTTCCACGCACTTATATATACTGTTGTATTTGGCAGCCACCTCTGGTCTGGAGCCCCAGAGTACTTGAAAAAAAGTCCTTTACTTCGTTTGACATTATTGGTTTGGTTGACCTATTGGTTTACATTATTTATCTCACTAGAACGGGTCGTTTATATGAATCTTTCTTGAGTTCAATAGTTTGGCTGTGGAAAGATATTCGCGTTTCTTCCCTTCTACAACATGTCCTCAAATGGGTCTTGAAAAGACTCATTTTCACAACATCATCTACTCAAAAAGACCCTCCGTACAGGTCTTTTACGATTTCCACCAAGGCGATGTTAAGAGTGCCACCTCTGTTCTACCACCATTTGCGAATCTTTGTATAAATACAATTATTCTCAACATTTTCCCTGTCATATCCTTGTTATGTTAAGTAAATGAGACTTTCAATTTGAAAAATATGTACAAGGCGCTAATAAATAACCTAGATTCTAAATCATCAATGCATAAGTTAAGCTGCAAATATAATAATTAGTAAGTTAATATTACAAACAAATTATATATAAATCATTTCAAATGCATTTCGAGTCGCTTGACGCCACTTGCGTTGCAGTAAATTCAAATCTCCCAGTGGAAAATATGCTATGTCACGACTTTCTAGTCAATCACCGCTCCACCCCCTCGATGAGCTAACCCTGTTAAATATATTTTCTACGAACCTTGGGTATAGTACAAGGTTTGTAGAAAATTGTTTGTCAAATAAGTTTTTTACGAACCTTGAGTATAGTAGAAGTATAGAAGGTATATAAGACTTGAAGGAGAACAGAGTTTTTTTTTAATTTTGGAAGCCTGATACTCAACATAAATCAACACCGAAATAAAAAAAAACCTATCAAAGTTGAGGTGCCTTTCTAGAAACATAATATAATGGGTTTCTATCAAAAATGTTTAAGAAAAATCTTCGTATAGGCTAGAGAAAATGTAACTTAGTTTTAATGTAAGCTCTTTTTCATTCTGTCTAGACGGTATAGACTACAAAGGATTTCGTAAATTATTAAGTTGAGATTCAAATAGTTTTTTTTACGAATAATTTATACGGCAATTCTTATGATGCTAAAAATTTTCATATCATTATTATTATGATATAAGCGCAAGGAATATTAATTTTAAACGAATGTTTCAGCCTAGATAGTATAGACACGTGTCCTGTAATCCTGTTACTTTATAAATCAACGAATGTACCTACATTTTACTGATTGATTTTCGCTCGGAAATCAAGCATTAAATATTGAAGTTGAAAACATTTAATAATAATAATATTTGGATTGTGACTGTGAAAATTCCCATCAAGGGCGCTGAGAGAGATAACAATTCCCACCAAGGGCGCAGAGAGAGATAACAAGAAAAAAAATTTAGCATTTTAAATTCAGATGAATCGACCAAAACTCTAGGGTAAATTCTGAAATAAGACAAAATACAAACTTAAATAATTGAAAAAAATATTCAAAACTATCTGGAGCTAGTGGGAATATGGCGTCCCCAATTGGGGTATATTGTGAAACTGAATAAAGCGGGAAGGGAATGAGTAGGGAAAATGAAGGATAGGAAGAATATGGCTATTCAGATCTGGTCATTTAGTTTCTATTCTGAATGGTAGTCTTTCACCAAGGCGGAAGTAACTCTCCTTGCCATCTTCTTCCCCTCCCCACCACCTTCAGCCTCACAACGTACCCTAATTGGGGATGCGATAATCTAACTGGCTCCAGACAGTTGGGAGCAGTTACGGTTGGTACTCGTGAGAGTATCCATCACTGAGTGTAAATTATGTGCTAGTGACATTTTCGTTGTGTAAAACCCGGTAAGTGCGAGAAATGAGAAGCTCAGAAAATCAAGTCAGAGAAAATAAAAAATAGAGAAAATAGATAATATTAAATCGCAGACATATTATACCCTCCATCAGAAAAAGTTCTTCCTTTGTTTGATGATATTTTATGAATAAGAAACGCAAAGCAAAATGGCAAAAGAATCGTTAGTGAAGATCATAGATAGGTTGGATAGAATCCTCGATTGATAGTTCACCGAACAATCGCTATCCCGCATTTATTGTTTCTTCCAGTTGCTAATAATTTATTTCATACAGAAATAGATCGCGTCGATCTTTTTACCGTATTCATCGTTTAAAGCGCTCAGTTATTGTACTCAATAATTTGCTAGATATAACGTTTTTTCAAAATGTGAACATAAAAAAACATATTTCGTGGCTAAATGTTTGGTTTCAATTGACGTTAATCATGACTTAGTCATGTAGATGTCGTTAAGTCATTGCAGCGTCAAAGACGGTGCGGCGAAAATCTAGAAAGTGACATTGACGTTGAAGGACGATTCCTGCCGCGGCGGTAAAGGATAAAATAATAAGTAAACAAAAAAGTAAGATAAATACATTATAAAATATTTTTGAAATTACATTTATAAAAATAAACTATATTGGACCAAGGTGTGAACCCTGTGGGACTCCACTAGTTGCATATTCGAATGATAGGATATCTGTGTTGTTTTGCATCAACAGTGATGGAACTGACACACGCGAGTCCCTCACAAATCGCTGAAGCTTGTACAGGTGTTTTCAGAATATGAACACATTAACCCTTAAATATTACGCAAACAAAAAGGCATGGATGACTAAGAATATTTTTAATTTGTTTTGGCTTGAAACAATAAAATATTTTATTATTGAAGAAGAAGATGATACAAACAAATCTAAACGAATCACGAAACAGAACAAGACACAGAAAAAAAGATAACGGTCTCAACTAGGAATCGAACCTAGGATAATCATTGAACAAGAAGTTGCAAAAAGAACAGGAAAAATTAGATGCAAGATAATATTATAAATTCTTAATTTGAAATACGAGATCGATAAATTTGACGATTAATAATTAGGTCCCAATGACCGAGTGGGTAAAGATGTTGTCCCGGTAAGACAAACATTTTATTATTTGTGGGTAATAGTGCAGATCACACAAGTGACCATTTGTATGAATGTAGCATTTTTCTACAATTCTGTCAATGAATAAATGAAATGATTCTCGCATCCATAGTTTTCTCCGGTCCTTTCATAGACGATATATAGATGTTTCATTGTACATACTTTTACATAGGTATGCGTCGTTAGTGGAATATTTAATTAATATTAATTATAATGACAATTGTTTCAAAACCTTATATATATATTTTTTTTCTTTTACGTAAGTATACAATTTTAAGTAAAAAATACTATTCGATACTTCAAATTCCATGGCCAGAGACAAAATTCGTACCGTTCTGTGACAGAGGTCATCAAACAAATGAAACTTTGTGAAAAACCACAATATTTGTGAAAATGTAGGTGAAGTGACAAATACGGTTTTCTGGCATCAAACTTAGAAAGATTATTGAAGATTTTAGTAACCAAAGTGAAGATTTTCACAAGGCAAATATTACAAAATTTCCTTGGCAACAAATTTATTTTATTTCTTTGAAACCTGAAGAGCCTAAAAATTTCAGAGAACATTGTCTCCGTGTAGTCAAGTATTCCACGGGGATGGAAAGTTTTGTTTTTCCGGGGTAAATAATGTACACGATGTGAATTGGGGGAATTTTCAACGTCACAGGACTCGAGTACCTACACTTGAGCAGGCGAGGAATATATTTATTTGTACTTCAATACGTACTCACCGGTGCGGAGCAATGATAAGTATTATTATTTGTAAAAGTTTGCTCCATTATAGAAGAAGAGATGATCATTTAATTAAGTTATTACGTGTTCGTTTTATTTTTATTTTTGTTTCTCTATATTAAGTGTATTTTTTATTTACTTACTAACGCCCTTTTTATGGGCTTTTATATGAATAGTTAAAACTATATATTAATTATTTAGTATATATTTATTATACATTAAACTCGCTCAGTAACAATCTTTTTTATTTGTTAAGTGATAAATTATAGATGTCCACTGACTCGGTAAAATTATTTCCCTCGATAAGTATTCTGAGCAATGAGGAATGCATATGGTCGTTAGTACCAGAATTTCTACACTGAAATAAATCTCGACTTTTAGTATTACGCAGTAGAATCCGAAAGCTTATAGATGCAAGCAATTCTGGACAATCAAATGCATCATTTAGAATATTATATGAAAATACTAAGTCGGAGAAAATCCTTCTGTCAGATAATTTAAGCATATTCATTTTATTTAAAAGAGTTTTGTAGTTCAACAAAATTGCTGGAATACCCATTTTAAACTTAGAAAATGTAAGAATTTATTTTGTATTATTTCAATAGATTGTGTATGAATATTGTAACGTGGGTTCCAGACGGGAGAATTGTAGTTAGAATTGTAATTGTAGTGAGTTGTATTGTATCAAGTTGACTTCTAAAAAAGGCAAACTATAACCATTTAATACACTTAGGATGGGTTGTTTCACAGAATTTGAACAATTCATCTAATTAAGTTAATTTTCAAGCTCGGTGAAAGTTTTATTCAAGTGCTGTTATTATTTAGATCTGTAAAGCAACTGGCCCATAAAGAAATAATAAAAGAACCCGAATAGGATTTTCACTGAACTTGATAATTAACGTTGAAATTTGATGAATTGTTAAAATTCTATGAAACAACCCATCCATAATATTGTTCAAAATTTCAAGATACCTTAGTTATAAATCCCAACACTTGTATTCCCTTATTAGAGATTTCCGTTATGTTGTTAACAAAAGAAAGATTTAATTGATAAGTGATGTCTAAATTTTTAATTTGCGTTAATGTCTCTAGATTATTGTAATCACTGTTGTAATATGTGACCCCGTATACCAATCTTTTCTAATAAGTTTTTTTTGGGAAACTGTATCAAAGGATTTTCTAAAATCAGTATAAACAGAGTCCACTTATTTTCTTTTCTTTTTTTTCTTTAAAAGCATTAGTTATAAAATTTTCATAAATAATTAACTTGGAAAGAGTACTCCTACCTGACATAAATCCAAACTAGTGAGGTGATATTACAGGATTTATTTGTGTAATTAATTTGTCTAGATTGGCTTTCAAAGAGTTCAAGTATGCTGGTTTGAATACATATCGGCCTGTAATTGCAAATATCACTTTTACCACCCTTTTAGAAAATTGGAGTCAAGTAACTGATTTTCCACTTGTCAGGAAAAATGCCACTAGATAAAGAGAGATTAAAAAGTTTGGTTAATGGTATGTACGTACTAGCGGATAATTGTGTGTACTTGGAAGTATGTTTACAATAAAGAAGAAGATTAAAGTATATTGAAATACAGGTAAATAAGGTTTTTGGAGGAAAAGGTGGAACCACAAGCTTTACTTGAAGATCTGTCAATAACAATAATCATAAAACAGGGACAGCTTTGTGGGGCACCAAAAAGAGCCTACCTATGATAATATAGGTATGCAGGCTGAAAGAGTTTTGAGAGAAAGACCTAACAGTGTGGATATGATTATTAAATTTCAGAAGCACAAAGTAACGGATAAAGATAGCAAGAGGCCGGCAAGAGTAGAGTGGCATATCAACGAGACAGCTATGATTCTTTCAGAGTTATAGCGTTGATGGAAGATAATGCTGAATATGACGATGCAGATGACAATGAGGATGAGGATGACGATGAAGACGATTGCGAAGAAGATGAATACGTTGAAGATAGTAAATAAAATGATGGTTAAGATAATGATGAAGATATTGATGAAGATTTGAATGAAGATGATGAAAAAAGATATTGTTGAAGACGTCTTTAAAAATGATGACCAAAACGAATATATTGATGAAGATATCTATAAAGATGATAATGATAAAGATTTGGATTATTATAAAAACGAAGATGATGATGAAAGTGATGAAGATAATGATGAAGATGTTGATAAAGGTAATGATGGGGATGAGGATGACGATGAAAATAATGATGAAGATGATAATTAAGATGAAGAGTATGTAGAAGAAAATTATGATGGGAGATAATTATGAAATTGTCGATGAAGATGATGATGAATAACATGGTGAAGATGTCGATAAAGATTATAATGAGGATGATGACAAAGATGATAACGAAGATGATGATGAAGTTGAATATGTTGATGATGACAATTAAGTTGAAGATGAAGACAATGATGATGATGCGGATGACGTTGAAGCAAATTATGAAGACGTTGTAGATGATGTTGTTTTAAATATAAGCAGAGCTGTTCAATATACGCACATCATCGGTGAACTCTGGCGACCATCCACCTCTTCGACCTCAGGTTCAGGTGCAAAATAGCGGTCGTCAACTGGGCTGGGGTGCTTGGGTGGGACGGGCCCCGCCGCGCCAGGGGCGGCGGCCGCTCCTGTCCCATCCGGAGCGTCCTCAGCCGCCCGCGGCTGGAAGGAGCGCGACTTGGGGCGTGGGTCGCTGAGGTGCGTGCGCGGCTTGTGCTTCGAGAGGCTCTGGAAACAAAAAAGAGATTATTAGATTATGTTCTTTTTAGAGCTGCATTTATAAAAGGAGTTTTTTTTTAATGAGATGCCATTTAAACGTCGTGGAATCTGACGCATGCCAACAGCGAGCAATTGTAGATCAGCTATTTAACTTAGCGTTTTTGGTGTATAAGATCTAGTGTAAAATCAAAATATTTTCCTAGATATCCATATTCAGGTAAAATCTCTGGCTCCTGTATTAATTGTACAGTTATTAAAACTTTTTTCTTTATAAACCTAACGGATTTTATTTTTCTTTCCTCTTTTCATGTGGTAAATCAAAATCCTCATATTTTCGATTTTGTGAATATCATCCATAAATCTCACTTCACAGAGCAATTGGTCTATGAAACCTTCAAGTAGGAAATGTTGTGAGGTGGAAGATAGAAAAATAAAGAGGAATACACTAGCAAATCAGATCGAAATGTTAGTAATTTAAAATAGCAACTGCCAAGTTAAGCCAATCCACCAATATACTTTTCCTTATCATGTTCCATTCATTGGTCGTAAAATTTTTCTGCTCTTATTTTAAATTCAATCACACAGTTTTAGAGCCTTCAAAAAAGAACTAACTATCCCGCTATTTAGAATCTGTTCATAAAAAAATGCTAAATGCAACATTTCAATTCTAAGTGTTAAATTATTATCCGTTCAATATAATATGTTTTCTTATATCTAATCTTAACTACCTTAATTAGTTTCGGCTATCGTTTAAATGGTCTGCTCAAAAATGTTTTCTACCGGCTTATATAGCCAGTTGAGCAGTCACTTGTGAGCAGCGAGTAGAATATGATTGATGAACAAATAACGTCAAAATTTAACCTAACCTAACCAAGTATTGAGCACAATATTATTTCAATGCCGACAAAAACATAGTATGACATTCGAACGATTTAATAGATGTTTTTCTTGCTAACCCAATATATCAATATCGAACCATTTAATAACTTCTCATTAGTTTTTCTTATCAATTCTTTTAACGGGGATTATCAGTGTTTATTGACTATTCTAAAAATAGTCATTATGATCAAGCTTGACCTAAATTTATCTCCATACAGAGTCATTAGCTAAATTCTGCTACTGAGCCAAACGTAAATTATTCCTGGGCGATCATTTATTCCATCTCGCAAAATGAAATCAGAACTTTCACAACTGGCGAGGATTTATTTTGGGATTCTTTGACTCTTTCAAAAGGCCGTTTTATATCGAGAAACGATTTTATCACGGCTCAGATTTCGAGGCGAGAGATATAATCAAGAAGGAGCAATGTAATCAATTACACGAGATGGGACTGTTATTGGGTAAGTAAACATGCACAAAAATCTTTTCTTCACTTAAAACAGAAAACCGTCGATTTGTAAACTCTGATGTCAGTAAATATGCAAAAAATTTTCGATCTGGAATTACGAAGTCAAATAGGCTATGATTTTGTGCTCCTAATTTCTTTTACAAGAGCTATGGAAAATCCACTTGAACGTAAAAAAAGTCAATACGCCATATTGATCGGTTAACCACTGGAGCGTTTTTGGCCACATTTTGATAAATTTGCAAACACTCGGAGTGTGGCCAATTTGAAGAGATATTTTAAAATATTTATTGGAATTACTTTAAATGTTCCTGGGTATTCTTATCTTCCATCGATGAATTACAAAGCTAACTAAGCTACGCTAGATGTCTCTCATCGCCTGTTAAACCATGCTTGCATCATCTAAAATTCTTCACAAGATACATTTTATTTGTTCCTTGTATAAAGCGTGTTCATCTATTGGAGAAGTTTTTTTCAGTGAAATTTAAGGGATTTTAAAGGAAAATAGTTACCTACTACACAAAAATCAAAATTATGGCGACATCGACAGCTGGTAATAGAATCATCGTTGAATAAATATAAAAACACGAACGCAACCACTTTAAAATCACGGGATATTATAATTGTAGGTTTTGTGAAGCTGGAAGTGTATAAAATATTTTTCACATTATTTGATCATTGCCAATCAAAAAAAAATAATTAGAGACGATCAGAAATTTACCATTCGAATGAACAGCCTTTTTAAACATAAAAAAATAAATCATTTATCCGATTGAAATCTGTCAAAATCGTAAACAAAAAATATACACATTTAAGAGATAATTTATTTTATTCCTTGTTATATTTCGTCTCATAACATTTGTTTATGTATTTTTTGATTCATTTAATTTTGTACCCTTATTGAGTATTGATAATTTATTATAGAGTAATCCGGTTAAAAAGGGGATTGCAAGCCGTTTCCTGAAAAACTTTTGGTAAATTCCTAACATATCGAAACACGTGTTCATGCACCTGCACTTGCCTTGATAAAATAATTATTTTTATGAACATGCATTCCGACTAAGTGGGAAACCTATCAGTTCATTCGGTAAGGGCCTGCAATTTCGTTTTTATCAGATTACGAATAATTTTAAGAGATTGTTAAAAAAAATTGCATGATATTATTGATATTATTGTTTTATTTCAATAAATTAATCGTAAATCAAAAATGTACGTTATCCTCGTGATAAACTATCACCTTTGTTTCCCATCTGAATTACTCCTGGTGTATTGGACAGACCTGCGGTTGAATCCTCCCTATAAAAATTTTAACGACATAAGTGATGATGTCGTGTAATACAAAAATTTGCGCGCGGCCCTGCGTAATGGACGGAACTACGGTCGACTTTGGCCTAGCGGGCCTCGAAAATTGATCATTAAAATTTGGAAAATTTAGCATTATCTTGAGTTGCAAAGGCCAACCTTGTGTATTTAGGTGGTAAAATAAGTTTTTGACTCTTGGGCCCGAATAAAAGTTTTGCCAAACTATCAGGGTTAATGTTACCCGCACTAATTTGGGGAATAGGACAGGCCCTAATAAAATATGTGCTATAAAGATTAGATGACGACCTAAAAAGGGTATCTTACGCCATGTTCCAGTATATTTGTGCTTAGATGATCTTGAAAAGTGATTGGAAACTTCAATATTACCTACGTAAGTAGTACCAACTTAAAACCATAGAGTAAAGAAGAAAATTGGAAATGGCTTCCATACAAATTTGAATGAAAACAAATGTGCCACTGAATTAGTACTTTTTGGTTGTAGACCATTTAGTTAAAACTTACTGTGCCTGAAATTGTATTTGAATTTCGTAATCAAGGTGAAACACAGTTTTGTGCAGAAATACTTGACCAAATTGGGCTTATATTTGGATCACAAAATACGCCCACAAGGCACATCTTGTGTTGTTCTTTATTCAGTGTTTAAAACCTTTAGGAAAATGACAACAGAGAAACGTCCACGGAAAACCAAATGGGTGCAAATGGGGTGGTGGAAAAGCCTTTTACCACCCGGTTTCGCTTGATATTTCAATAACCTTCTTGCAGGTGGCAGGGCAACTGTAATCCTGCATCTCGTGAACGGTGCATCTTCAATTAACTTTTTGTACTATCTGGCTAAGGCTATACGTACGTATACTTTTTATTTCAAAATATTTTGTTGTACAACTTTTGTAAACATGAAGAAATTCAGCAACTTATTACATTTTACCAGTTAAGGCGACATAAGACTCTAATGATCAACCCTCACATTTAAATTATTTCTTATGAACGTATTACAAAAATCTCAAATGTTTCTAGAGAGATCCTTACGGATGAAAGTTATTTATATTCAAAATTAATAAAAAACTGGACCTTACCTCCTAACATACCCCAATTGGGGATGCCATAGTATCACTGGCTGTAGACGGTTAGGAAATAATTATGTCATTAAAAATTAAATAGTACAATATCCACTCGCATAAACGTAGAGTTAAAACGTACCAATGATGAAGAGTTCCCGCTAATGTTCGTTAATATCAGCAACACACCCGGAGCGCAGAAGAGGCCAGGGGTAAGCATAAAATATTGTGTGTATCATTAACAAGATTTACACCCTCGAGTATAATGCGGGCTGTATGTAGAGAGACTCGGAGAAAATATAAATGCAATTTACATACACATTTGTATCTGCTTAGCACGAGTGTCTGCTACAGTAAACTTGGTAATTTAGCATTCGGAAGTTTGGGAAGAGAAATACGTTTTAGTTTTCAAAGAGAATTAGCACCATTTTAAATAGTAAATAATATAATATTATTACGTAATTAATTTTGCAAGTGTTTTGTTGTATCTACATAATAATTTTACATAAGTGATCAAGTATGGATCATGTATAATGTTGTAGAACATCTGATTTGAATTTATAGATCCTGGGCGGAAAATTGAAAAATTCCAACTTCGGACTCGATTTACGCGAAAACGAAAAGTCAAATAAAAAAAACAACAAAATCGACTTCACATGTGATGCAGATTCATCAGTTTCTCGCTTGTGCTACGAGTTTCCGGACACCGTGTATATCAATAATCGAACGTCCAATATATTTGAAGAAACTAGGGTTTAGATTCTTCAAATATATATCTAAACCATGCAAAATTAAAACTGCCAAGCTGATGTGAATAATTAGGTCCGTTTATTTGACCCCACTTTTGAATTATAGTAACATCCATACTGTGCTGGCTTGGAAGCAGTTGCCGTTGTTGACGAACACAGTTTATGTTGTCCCTATAGTACCCTCATAGCTTATGCCATCTTGTAGATGCTGTGCAAAGGATTGCATAAGTAATTAAACATTAAAAGTTGATAGTTGAACACAAACACGAGTTGAAAGAATGTTCCGCTCACTTCCAGAACACATCCTGCGTGCTTGGAGGTTAGGCAAAATATTGGCACAGCTTTACGATAGAGGAAGAACCACTGCAACTTTTATAGCGGGATGTTACAATACAATTATATGTATCTTTGTAGCGTAAGTCTGGCATTGGGTAGGTCAAATATAAAGAAATTAAGCTTTTGAATATATTAGGCTATTTCCTTCAGTACCAAAAAGGCTATCCAAGTAAGAGGCCGAGGTTCAGTTGTGGAATCTAACTATATGATGGTTGTTATAATACAATGAATAGTTATCGTTATAAACATCAGCCCTTGTCTTGATTCACTCCACAGCCACCCTGATTCGATTCGTTAAATATCTTACATTAATCTTCATAACAAGAAGAAATCCTCAGGGTCTTGTGAAATACAATACGCAAGTTAGTCGGGAGCTAACGACGCAAAAGCGCACCGAAAACTTTCGCAGGACGAATAATTAACGTGATTATAATCCCGAGAATTTCACGAGATATATGAAGCATTAGGTAGTAGATAGTAGATGAAGCAGGATTTCAGTATTTAGATAAATATTTCGTCCTGGATATCGCAAACTAGTTGCTCCGGTAATGTAACCAACTTCTGACCTCTGCTCGGGGGTAAAGTAATTTATCGATAGTTTCAAAACACTGAGGACTAAGAGCGAACAACTTATGCCAGGAGTACTGTAAGCCAAGGGTGTGCAACTTGTGGCAGTAGTGCCGTGAATGAAAGACGAACGACTTGTATCATGAGTGCTGGGATGCTGACCGCTTTATATTCAGTGGTGAAAAGTGTTTTCTTGAAAACTTACAAGTATTGGCAGAACCTTTTAATATTAATTCTAAAGTCCTTCAACTCTTGCACTTCGCATCGATAGCTAAGAGAATCCTTGAAGTGTAGAAGCCTAATGCAATTAGATAAATCAAAATCAATACTTTTTTTCAAGCTCGCATTATTCTCCCTTATCAATTTAAAATAAATTGGGTAAGGGTAAGATAAGGTATGATAGCGCATGACTAAACGATGACCGTGCACATACCCCATGTTTCATTATTTTACACACTTTCAACATGGCCTGACTTATCATGTCTTTCCGTGGAGTTCCCAGACACATTTTTCTCTGTCCATCCGATCCTCTTATCCTTGTCCAAACTATCAAATCGTTCAGATTCTAATCCTGTTCCTAACGCTTACACTGGCGTCGCTTTCTTATTCGTAATACAACCTTATTCACAGTATGGTAATATATGTATAATTTTACTACATATACCCCACAGGGATTATTATTTCTTTTACAATTTCCCTCATCCTTCTCTGCCAGTTCCTTAATTCACTTTCAAACGCCAGGATTACTAGGACTAGTTTAATTTTTACGGCAATCACTGCATTCAGTTCACAATTCATTAAATTCCCCGAATTCGCCATTCTATCAATATACTTATCAGACTTCCTGTCACTTGCGAACAAAATTCCGAGAACACAAACTCGTCTTCAAGGTATTACTGCTACACAATTTAATAATGTTCTAGCAATAAAACAAACGTAATACAATAGCTTGTATATTAGAGCATTGGCTAAATTTGTTGTTAGATAAACCTGAAAATTATCAGAAGTACTTTTTGTACAAAAGTTTAGCAGCCCCTAGATTAGGGGATGGTGCTTATGATCAACTCCGCACCCACTATTTGGGAAGTTAAAGTAGATTATAGTGTATAGGGGGTGGCGGGAAGCATAAAACAACCCTTAAACAGTCGCCGCGTGGTGATGGAGTTAACTCAACACTTCGCAAGATTACTGAGAATTAGAATTAAACACAGTCTCAATTACATTAGGTCAAATAATTGTAGAATAATGTGACACATATTCTCATAACAACACTGTTTAAATTACTTATCAAATTGACAATCCGTCTTTTAGGACTGATGTGGCGTCAAGCTTTGTAGGTCAAATGTAGTAGATATCGAAATTTGGTCTTTCGAACCGGATATTTTATATTAAGTAAAAAAATATATCAGGTTTAAAGGAACACTAGAGTAAATGATCAAATTATATCTGGGTTGAAAGAATCCTATCAACTTTTTTGTATTTGATACCGTACAAAAGTTCTGCTGGAGTCAGTAGAATAATTGGTAAAACGTTGAGAGAACTGAAGAAGAGAAGAGGAAGAATGGAAATCAAGTGAATTTTAAGCTCTTGTCTCTAAATATAACCAAAGCTTTACACTGTGTCCAGGAGTGAAGGACGTTTGATTTCATCCCTTCCACCGTAATGCAGGTGGACAGACGCATCCGCCGCCAAGACCTAGACCTCACCCCAAGAACCCGGGCACCTCTGCTAAGTCACCAAACGTAACGAACCACTTGGAGAGGTGTTAGTTATTTAATGAATGGCTCCTGGGTCGCCGGTACTCACATCCGCCTCCCAAATTGAAATTAATGTTTCATATCTGAATTGTGATATTTTAGCAAGGAGCGACAAGGTGCAATTAAACTATGCATTATATAATTTTTTGTTGTTGTTGTAATAACGAATAACCAATGTCAAAGAATTTCATTTTCCCTACAGGGATTCAAACCGGTCTCATGTATGTTCAGATCCAAAGTGCGTAACACTCCGCCATTTTGTAAGTAAGGTCATAATGACAGCAAACGAAATTAATATTATTATTATCGTCTCAGTAGACTGCTGAACGATCAGAGGTTAGCAAATTTAATATTTTCCAAACCGTGTGCATGTTTGAAAAAAAATTCACTTTCAGATTATACATGTACCTATAATGCTGAGCCAAAAACTTGGACAGAATATGAAAATACCGAAGTTTAAATTGCGAAGTTCATGTTACAGTTTACCTCAAATACCAGACTTAATGTAATAACAAGCTTAATAACTTTATCTAATAATAAATTAGTTGCAAGATGGTATTGTTAATTCTGATTTTGAAATATAATATCGACAAATATGACGTTTGATAAATAGGTCCCAATGGTCAAGTGGTTTAAGACGCCTGTCCCGGTAAGATAAGAGATCCTGGTTCGATTCCTAGTTTTGACAGTTATATTTTTATTTTTCTATGTCTTGTTCTGTTTCATGTTTCGTTGAGATTTATTAGTAATATCTTCATAAAGTCAATAGGTATCCCAAATGAATACAAATCAGATTTGTTTATCCGAGACACTATCTAGATTACAAAACAATTTTATCAGAGACTTTGTAATGATTTAAAAGAGGTAGCTGCCTAAAATATGGGAAATATTAGTTGTAAGATAATATTGTTAATACTGATTTTGAAATATGTATCAGATCGAAAAATATGACGTTTATTAAATAGGTTCCAATGGTCGAGTGGTATGAGACGCCTGTCCCGGTAAGATAAGAGATCCTGGGTTCGATTCCTAGTTTTGGCCGTAATCTTTTTATTTTTCTGTGTCTTGTTCTGTTTCATGTTTCGTTTAGACTTATTAGTATTCTCTTCTTCTTCAATGATATATTACATTGATGGATAAAACCTTCAAAATCAGTTAAAAAGAAAAAGTTGTTCCTAAATAATACGGATCACGAAATTGAAAACAAAACAACGGATTTTATTATTAAATTTACCGAAGCAATTTTCAAGGTTCTTAATCATTTTTGATGTTTTTTTATTTTTTTTATTAATAGGCAGATGAAAACATTTATCAGAAGCTGTGAACGCATTTCCTGCAGCTGGTGCCGACTTATGGCGGCGAGTAATGGAACTCGCGCTAGTAATTAAAAGCTTTACAATCTAGTTCAGGGACTCTCAACCTTTTTTAACCAACGGCCGCAATAAGTAACGCAAGAAAAACTAATAGAATAATTTGTGTTTGCGAAAAAATATAAGTCGCAAAGCAATTGGTAGGTAAACTTTAACGATTAAACTCAACCGTTCGGCATTTCATCTGTCCGTAATTTGTTTCTGTGTTCCGTTTCAAGCAAGCCTTAGTTTGTTGACTAGGTGGCTTAATTTATTTCTGTGTTCCGTTTCAAGTAAGCCTTACTTTGTTCACTAGGTGGCTAAATTTGTATCTGTGTTCCGTTTCAAGGAAGCTTTAATTTGTTGACTAGGTGGCTAAATTTGTTTCTGTATTCCATTTCAAGAAAGGCTTACTTTGTTTACTAGGTGGCTAAATTTGTTTCTGTGTTCCATTTCAAGCAAGCCTTAATTTGTTGACTAGGTGGCTAAATTTGGCTATGGTTCAGCAAAGATTCTTTATAAATCGTATTTATTTGAACTTTCTTACCAGCATTTTAAAAATATTATATAACCTACCTGCTTGAAGAAAGTTTGAAAAAAAATGTCACTGAGATAGCGACGTTTATTTGGACAAGTCGTATAATCACGAATTCGAAATAAAATATATGGTTTATATAAAAAAGGTAAGTATTTCAAAACCTATTAACAAATCTTATGATTTGAGAAGAAATTTTGGTTTTGATTTATTAAATAAGAGAAAATAAGAATCGTACCTTTAGAACGACACAGAAAAATAGAATCGGCACTTACGATATCAAAAAAGATAAACAGTGTGTCACACGAAAGACAAAACTTATTTGAAAACGATTTTATAACAATTTTAATTTAGAAACGTATTCAAATTGGAAACTTACATTAGAAATTAAAATATCGACATTTTTTAAAGAACAGATAATCAATTTCATTGGTGGTCTCTGGGGAATAGGAGTTAAAGGTGTATGGTAAATCGGTTTATAACACTCTTTCAGGGGCCACCTAATTCAGAATCAAATGTGACATTTACGTACAAATAAATTGTTGGTATCTCTTTCTTTCTATCGAATTTATTAATTTTATTTTACAAAATGGGAATTTTTACCTGCTAAGCTACTTCATGTAGATTGCCATAATAATACTGGAATGGATTTGGCATTGAATTTCTCAATAGCGTTTTACCTTATTTTTATGTCTGGTTTAAAACTGATACTGTAAAATTTTATGTTATTTTTTGTTTTGATTTCATAGAATCGTGATAAAAATTCTATAATACCCACGCACAGGCTTTGACTTTGTGGGATTTTTTGGTAAACACTACATTGTGACTTCATTTGTATAACTGTCCACTATGTAAATATGAATTAACTTTCATTAAAAAAAAATTAAAATCAATCGAGTTTTACGACATAAAAGAAAGTAACCATATTGGTGGGCAGAAAAGGGAAGCATTCACAGAGAAAACTTACAAATATAACATATTGCTAATTTATTAAGAATCTCTTCAAATTATTCTTAGTCCAACTAAAAACGGGACTGTAGGCCTCTAACTAATAAATTGACAGATTTCCTAATAAACTAGCAATAAAACACGAATTTGAACGAACACGTGTTCATGAAAATTCTAATATTTTGTCATTTATAATATCACGACAAACGCAGGTGCATGAACACGTGTTCGTATATATTATGAATGCATTAAAAGTTTATTAGGAAACTACCTGAAGTCCCGTTTATAATAGGATTTTAATAAATCAGCTATATCTACTCATTTTCTCCGTGCAACCATTATATCAAATAAAACCTTTTGATGGACTTTACCTTGAATTTATCAATAGCGTTTTCTAAAGGTATAATAATAATAGATATATAACAATCGAGTTTTACGTTATTAAACAAAGTAACCATATTTGTGTGCAGAAAAAGGACACATAGAAAGAAAAACCTTCTTCTCACCAAGGACTAAGAGAACTACAGGACACGTTTCGCCCAAACGGTTCAAAGAAGCTGGTCGGAACTTTAGTTGAATGTATGAAAACAGGTAATTGGTTCCAACCCCCTTTTAAAGTACCTTCCTACGTCAGTGGCGTGCCAGGACTTCAAATTTTAGCAATTACCCAGGACAAAGATTTTTTTTGGTAAATGCGTTTTTTTTTAATCCTAACGATTTGGAGCAGACCAGATTATAATTTTTAATTCCGACTAAAAGCAATCTGATTAATCCGTAAAATAAATATGTTGCTAATTATACGATTGAAATGTTATAGTGATTTATTTTTGGTGTATTATGCCGTGTTGCGCTTCCTCCTTATTTAGCCAACGTTTCGTAGAGCATTACAGTGTCTATCATCACGGCAGATGTGCCTCACATGATGATGGGCACTACGCTGCTGTTCTCATTGCTTTTTCTATGTTATTTAACTGCTGATATGATTTGAGGAAATTTTAAATCATATCCGACATAAATGTCTTTAAAGAAGAAATTACATGGCAACAAATCCTCCAACTCATATCGTTACCGTCTTAATAATTAGATTCTTACACACCCATTGAACGTTGGTGTGATAAAGCCGGCCTTGAGCCAGGTTTATGTCCGTTTTAACACCAAAAAAGGCAATGGTAATAGTCAAGTTTTTAAAATGTTCTGACCTTATGCGCCGCGTAATATTTACACCACGTTTTTTAGTAAGGCTAAGAGTATTAAACCACTTCCCTTCAATGAATAAAGTACCTACCTTTAAGTTTAAAATATTTTAACTCTAAGAATAAAGAATCTGTCCCGGTGTTTATATTTCCCCCAAAGGAGAGGAAAGTTAGGTTTTATTATTTTTACATGAAACTAAGTAAATCCAATTGAGCGAAAACGTATTTAAAAAAAGAGATTTTGGATTCGATTGCGCTGATTCCAAAAATCATGCCTCCGAATATTTTTTAATTTTATTTTTTTTATTTGGTACAACATTTTTTTACATTTCAATGTTTTCCAGTAATGTTGGCCTAAACTGGGTGGCTTGCCATATATTAATACGGCAACAAGCTGCTTACTGTTTAACGCAATTTAATCCGTCTATATTTCACCCCATATCTCACATTTTTAGATTTTATAAAAAAAAACATAAAAATCACCTACTACAAATAGCTACCCAAATTTTGGTAGCTAACGCTTGCGTAACTACTACCTTAACCCATAAAAGAGAGAATAAATATAACATGAAGGTAAGAAAAAATTCTTTATATAACGTGTATCTTTAAGTTTGTTATATGTTAAAAAAATAACTTTGTAATATGTATACATTATAACTGTACCTATTTAAACAATTAAAAAAATGTTTATGTATGTTTTTTTCGTAATTGGACGAAAATGATATGAATCTTGAACACAAGAATATTATCATACTTGTTCTTGTAAGACATGAATAAACATGCAATATTAAGAAATTTTATAATATCCAGAACAATTTTCTTTTACAAAATGTCCCAATTACTGTTTGCTGTCTAGTAATGTTTAAAGTTTGCAGTAGAAGATAAAAACGAATATTTACAAGTTCTTTTACCAATTAATAATCTTAAAAGTCAATAGGTATCCTATATAAATAAAAATCGAACATGTTTACGAGTTACAAACCAATTCATTAGAAATGTGTGACCATTCAAAAAGGTAGCTGCCAAAAATATGGGAAAAAATTAGTTGAAGATAATATTGTTATTTCTGAATTTGAAATATGATATCGACGAATATGACGTTTAATAACTAGGTCCCAATGGTCGAGTGGTTAAGGCGCTATCCCGGTAAGACAAGAGGTCCTGGGTTCGATTTCTAGTTGTGTTCTTCATTATTCGTTTAAATTTATTAGTGAAGTTTATATAAAAAAGGTTACTTGTTTTCAAAATCTCGGTGTAAAATAATGCAATTCTGTTTATAATTATGAGAGATTCGAGGGTTGAGTAATTTTTTCCGCGGTTTTAATTATATAACCTTAAAAAATTGAACTCATAAATACAATTTTCATTATTAATAAGGCATCAAGGCAATCAGCAAAAAATATTTAACCTTATTGAACTTTGAAAACTATTCTATATGAAACCACCGAAAAGTAACATTCCCAAAAACACGGCTTTAAGGGTTTTATCAAAGCACAGTCGTTATATTTGAGTGAAAATATGTCATTTGCTCTATAGAAGAACTTATACAGAGGACGACCACAATGTAATTTATTTTTTTCATAAAACGTCACATTTTCACCGTCTTTCAAAATGTATTTAAACGTGCCTGAGATAACATTCTGGAAAAATAGAAATTACATTCGGGTAAGGAGAATGTTTGATGTGGAAATGGCATGATGGCACGACTTATGTGTGTTAAAATGAATCGAATGCAAATATATATATATATATATATATATATATATATATATATATATATATATATATATATATATATATATATATATATATAATTATATATATTCATTATATGAAAAAATGCATTTCAATATATATATATATATTGAAATGCATTTTTTATGATTTATATGAACAACGTGCAAAAGTTTCAACTGCCTGGAGTTAGTGGGACTATGGCAATCTTTATTTGGGATAAATGTTGTGAATGTAAAGGGACTATGTAGTGAAAGGAAATGGGGTGAAGGAAGGTTTAGAAATATCTTGCTTTTTTAGATCTGGTCACCAAACACAAAAAAATTCAATTTCAAGCAAAGCTTCTATTAACAATGGTGGTCGACCACCAGGGCGACCAGATCCGAATATCCGGGTTCTTCCCAACCTTGTTAATTTTCGATACCCTTGGCCTCCCCACTCTAGTGACTCTAGCTTCATAATTTTCTTCGATTAGAGAAGCTACAAATCCTCAAACAAATAACCGTTCAAGAGTTTTGTAGCTCTATATAACCAAATTTTCCGCTTAGAGCTAAGATTGGTGAATAGAAATTTTCTGCTCTATATAATTTATCTCCGCATTCAGAGTATTATATATTCTACATTTCCCCAATATATTTCCCAGCTTCAGTCCAACAAACCCCGGCCTGATCCCAAAAGTGGTAAAACCTTATAAGCGTCAGGAGTAACTCTTCAATCGGGCGGGAGAATAAAGGCCAATGCAATGAAAGTTTAAAACTCCCCCAGGACGGGAGACTGCCCGGACACAGATCTTGCATTGGACGGAATCTGGAGTTATACGACAACGTATTTCAACGCCGAGATAAATTATATAGAGGGTATTATTCTATCGGGTTTGAGAGCTGATTTATATTTGTGTGGAAAGTTTCATTCGCCCCTAGTGCTTGCTGCTCAGCACAAATAATGGTGAACTTAATGATCTTTAGAATGAAAAAAACCAGCTTGTTGCGAGATATTTTAATTTTATTAATTTGAGAATGTATTTATGTAGATTTTTCCTCTCAAAGAAGACAGTACGATATTCACTGCATTGTGTATACTTATTCTGTATACTTACTCTGTATAATTAGAGACTGCAGTCAACAAAATTGAATAAAAACAAAAAATGAATACTTCAGGGTATCAATTTTATGCAATTGCATGCTTGCATACTGTTCAATTATCCGTGTTTGTAATGTATTCAGTATATATAACAGTGAATATAAAATTTCGCAAGTAATGTTTATGTTTCATATTTTCGTCCTTCTTGTGTATCGAGCCTCTTCTAAATTGAGATGAGTGATGACGCAAATATAAACAGATAACAGTCTCTTGTTCGAGCGTAATCCTTCTTAAATATTTGTTATGCACTCAGCTGTCGGAACGCTCCGATATAAGAAAAAGGATACCAATAATATTTCTAGGATATGCGCAGGTACATATTACCCCAGCGATCTGTTATAGTCACATTGTATATAGAGTGAAATGGATTGTATAATCATGTCTAAATTTTAGGAGAAAATGAATAGGCACCATAACAGAGAACTAACTAATTATCTTTGACCAACTACAAGTGTTTTAAAAAAATTTCATTACACCGCATTTGACTAATTAATCCATTTGAGAAGTAACAACACTTGTAAAATATGTCGGTAATGGACGGGAAGAAGAGAAACACGTGACACAGACAAATGAAATTAGTTAATTTTATATTTTTATATGTTCTACGGTTGTATTCAGAACTAGTTGTAGTAACTAGTAACAAACATACTGGTACATATTTCCAATCATCTCGCAATAAACTCCATAAAAAATATATTATATTTCACAATAATTCCACATATGCAATGCGCCTTGATTTTTATTTTGGGTTGTAGCCATTTCGCGTTATTTTAAATAAAGTTATTATCAAGTTATTTTAAATAAAAATAACTTGAAAAAAATAACCATCGGAGTCAAACGGCAAAGAAAACAAAGTATTCATAAAAAAGAAATGGTATCAAAATTACGTACTTTTTAATGATTTGTTGTAGGAGCTATTTTTACGGATAAATCCAATTCTAATAAAGGGAAACTAATGATGTAAATACGTGAGAAAAACAAAACATTAAATCATTGTTTCAATTGAAAGAACTATTCTTTAATTTTTGAATGGTACAGCCATCAATGATATATCGTCGACAACGCGAAAATACCTCCCATGTGTCAAAAACGTAAATGTTCAACAGGAACGGAATTTGAGGTTTAAATATTGTCGGATTGTTTTTTTAATTTTTTTTAATCTGTAACGCTTTGTAGTTTTAGATGCAATTATGAATGTAAAAACGTATTTTTAATGTTTTAAAAAACAATTATGTTTTTGACAATTAAGAGGTATTTTCGCGTTGACGACGATAAATCATTGAAGAAGAAGATAATGAAATCTTAACGAAACATGAAACAGAACACTGAAAATATAAAAAAAAGATGACAGTCTCAACGGGGAATCGAACCCAGGATCTCAGTTTTACCGGAACAAAGTCTCTATCCACTTGACCATTGAGAACTAATTATTATACGCCATATTTTTCGATATCACGTTTCAAATTCAGCAAATGTTTCAAACAAATTTTTCCCATATTTTTGGCCGCCACCTTTTTAAATTGTCACAAATTTCTAATGAATTGGTTTATAACCTAGATAGTGTCTAGGATAACATATCCGATTTTTATTTATATGGGATACCTAATCACTTTTTAAGACAGAGATCCTGGGTGCGATTTCCAGTTGAGACCGTTATCTTTTTACAGTTTTTGTAACATGTTTTGTTCCATGTTTCATTTAGTGATACATTGTTTCTCTTTCCATATGAATACCAGTAAGCATCTATATGCGAATAAGCCATTGATTTTCGTTTCTCGTTAAACACAAACCAGTCGATAATAATTAACAGTTTTCTGTTATCAAATAATCGCTTAGCCCATAACAGGAATTTAAGGGTTGCGATTCGCCATCCGACTAGAATATTAAATCCAGTTTAAGGGTTGTTACATTAATTCCAAACTACGTCCCTCGCAATTTCCTGAAATAATAAAATTTGAAATACGGGCGGTATCAGGATGATAATATCCCTTTTCAGGAAATGGAAAGGCGTTAAACCTGTTACCTCATTTCTAAATAAGTAACATAGTATCGACCAGTTTGTTCATTTTAAATTACAGCTTAAAGGCAGATTTGATTATTGACACTCAACGAATCGTTGATAACTGGGCAAAGTTTTACTACGTTGGTTAGCATTGCTGCTTATCCTAGCTATAGTCAATTGAAACATAAGGTTAACTTAATTTTTCTGAATTGTAGGATTTTGTATGGGTATCGATTCTCCAATCCAGACCGTTTGCAATCGCCATCGAAAGTACATACATTGGTCGACGTTCTTATTCTGGAGTCTTCGATCGAACCACTCGTCGTCCGAGTGAAATGACTTCGTCGAGAATCGAGGCCCTGGCGGCATTGAAATGGGCAATGCATATACAACTGATGTCTTTTCAATTTTTCATTTCTGAATGTGTTTCTCCGTTTTTTAAATGAAAATAATCTTTTCATATCCAGAAAATCGATAAAGTATTCTCAATATTTTAAAAGTCGATTATTTATATTCTTTCTTTGAAGTGTATAATATATTTAGATTCTAAAGAAACAAAAATTTATCTGATCTGCGCTAGAATTATAAATTACCTGTGTAAAATAACGGATATTAAAATAATTGCAGGATTTGTGAAGCTGAAAATGTCCTCAGGATCATTGCCTTTCAAAGGAAGAAATTTACCTTTCGAATATTAAACTTGAAAAATTACGACATGTCTAACATTCAACCAAAAAAAATACACATTTCATTTGCTTTGTCGCTTATCTGATATGATTTATTATCAGTTCCAATTTTGAAAATAAAAAGTTCCTTGAACCTGAATAATTTTACGCGTCACGCAGGAATACGCAGTCATGTTTCACAACACTTCACGCACGCATCCATGAACCGACAGCTAAAATTAGTATAATAATAATATAATTTATAATAATTTGTTATCCTTTGTGCTAAGCATAAAACCTTGTCTTATAAACATTAGTTAAATTAATTATAAAAATAGTATGGTTAATAATTCAAACGCTACATTTATTGAATGTAAGTTTAAACAGATACTTTAATTTTATGATTTAAACAGCTTTTAACGAGAAAACAACGTTTTCAGCAAAGCTTTTCTATTAGTATGTCAAACAAACCAACTCGTAGGAGAGAGTGGTTCCATTTTAAAGCTCGCCTCACGCCGTGAAATAGACTATGGCATTGCAGTCACGCCGGTTTTAAGGGGTCTATTCACTTTTATAGGGTCGCCACCTCCGATTACAGCAAGCGCCAAAGGCTCGATCGCTCTCTAAACTGTTATGCTGTTGGTGCAAACGCAGTTAACCCGCTTATTCTAAATAAATAGATTCTGTGGAGACGAGCGTAAAAAGGTTCCCCTTTTTGAGTGATTTTGAAGTGGTATAAAATAGATAAACGTTTATGTGTGGAATTGGATATTTTCACTGTCTTTTTTTTACCCTTGAAAAAATTACGATAATGAACAAATTTTATTTTATAACGGTTTAATATGTGCTATTTCCAATTTGCCTCTAAAACGACATGTTCGATTTTATTCGTGAATATGACGGCGTTGACGTCACTCCAAGCAACGTTGGTGACATCCGTCTTACCAGACAGTGACGATTTCTATGTCATAATGACGTTTAGCCAAACGGAACCGTCTCGGACTGTGCGGTTTTAGATCATTTTTTTAATCAATAATCTATCTATCTTCTATATAAATAAAAAAATTAAAGTTTTTTGTTCAAAATCTTTAATATCTGAAAGTTCTTCAATGATTGCTTTGAAATTTGGACATAACGTTGCATTCGAATACGCATGTGTTTTTATAAACCTATATTATATAGATGTCACCTGTGACAGGTAAAAACATGCTTTTTTGAAAAGCAGCGCAATTTGTTGGACAAACATGTTTTTTTTAAACAGCGCTATCTGTTGGACGTAAAAATAACACGCGCTATTTTTTTATCCATCTATACAGACAGATTGATCCACAGCAACGCGTGGCGGGGTTCAGCTAGTTATGAATAAAAATACGAAAATTTTGCACATTTTTAAAGGTATTATATATGACCCCACTGACATTTCTTTATGGTAATTTTAGATGCATAATATTTAGACCTAGGTATATTATGTTATACAATAGTCTACAAAAATTGATTGTAATGCATACATTTGAATGTATAAGCAGAAAATATACTGAGGGTTAGTTCAAGCGTCATTAAAATTGCACAGCTTTTTCCGTCTAGAATTTATGAGACGTTCAATAATTTGAAATGTTCTTAATGAACAATTAAAAAATATAGAAAGAACGATATGGCTTCTACTTTAGTTTTTGCCAGTTGGTGTAGCAAGGTGTAAATGACGTCGTAAGCTAAAGTTAGTTGCAACGACCCTAAAAATCGAGACGGAGAAAGATATACAAAGTTTCTATTCGAAAGTTTTTATTGCATGAAAAACAGATTTTCTGCTGTAAAGATAAGATAACGTTAATCATTTCATGCGTAGGAATTATATATATTTTTAAATCATCGAACAGCACTTACGAAGAGTTGGCAACATACAGAGTTGGGCAATAGTAATCACCCAATGTTCTTTTTTGCTGTAATTTTTTTTATGATAATCTTTGGTACTGCTTGTTATTCCGCGTTCTTGGGGAGTAAACCGATTCTTTTCTTGTCGATTTATATTCTGCGTTTGTTTACTTAACAAATGTCAAAACCGAATTGACATTTGGCGCCATTTTCAAAAGTTATAGCGTTTTCCGATAGGGTGATTACTTTTGCCTCACCTGTAGAATAAAATAAATATTATGTGAGCGTTTTGTGTCATTTAAGAGTCTCACAATCCTTGGCTTAATTTTCATAATACTCAGAACTGTGATTCACCATTATTATGATGTTCAAATGGGATGATGGTAAACGATGTCAGGCAAGTATAAGAGCGACAGATAACGTACTAAATGAACCAAGTCGGTGACGATATTGGCTTACATTTAAATCTATACGGTTGGTATTTCTAATTTTCTTCATTATTCTATGGTAGGCAACGATGCGTAACAGTTTCATGTCCTTAATAACGGTGCCTTTTTATAAAAAAATTACCTAATAATGTAATATGTCGCAAATCAATTGAACCGTCATTTTTAAAATAATGTCTAAAAAACCTTAACCGTGTGGACATTACATTTTATAGAGAGATAAGATTATTTTTTTATGATTTATTATCCATTAAAAACCGTATTCAGAAAACATTCAGAACAAATTGAGAAGAAAAAAAAACATTAGACAAATATGTGACCTTCTAACGCTTATTTTACTTTATAGTTCTTTCACAAAAACGATCTTTTGAATTCCTAAGTCTAAACTTAAGCTTTACACCCGCGCTGTGCAAGCGGGTTCCCTACAGAGCATGGACCATCCCCCATATTCTGGGTATGATTGTCATACCCCAGAAATACAAGACAAATTGGTCATACATAAATCAAAAGCGTTTGAGATATTTATTTGTTTTTTAGTTGGTATAAACAACGTTAAGTTGGGCCATATGCAAGGGTAGATTTTTTCACAGTATTCACTGAAAGACACATATTTCCCAATTAAAATCAAATCAAACGTACATATCACTGTGAGAATTTTTCCGTTGTTCAGATACCATATTATTTAAAAAACTAAACTTTTAAAATTGATTGCTATTTAGAACATTACAAAAGCATGAAACCAAATTAAATTAATTTTACCATAGCATTTTTTTTTTTTTTTTTTTTTTTTTTTTTTTTTTTTTTTTTTTTTTTTTTTTTTTTTTATAGTGAATACCTCACAAGAGTCCCAACTGCTCCCGTCTGGAGCCAGTGAGACTATGGCATCCCCAATTGGGGGATGTTGTGAGGCTGAAGGTAAGTGGGGAAGGGAAAGAGGAAGGTGGGGAAGTACCTGGCTATTCAGATCTAGTCACTAAACACGGCTAAAGCCATTTGGAGCAACGTTTCAATTCTGAATGGTGGTCTTACACCAGGGCGATACTGGTAGTATCTTCCACTCTGGAACGTGCCGCAAATATACTATATATTATTTTAATTAATTAATTGTGAAATAACACAAATTAATCAAATAAAATTTATTTGCGCACGCCGGGTTCGAACCCGCGACCTTCGGAATGGCAGTCCAATGCGTTACCACTGGACTATGCCGGCCGTCATAATTTACCATGTATATTTCAAAATATTCCTCCTTTTTTAATATTAACTCCACACAGGAGGCCCTGAAGAAAATAATTTCCCTCAGGGTCTATGTCATCTTTGGGGATGCTGTGTGGAGGGTCTTTTTGTGGAGAGGAAGAAGTGAACATGGGTCTTGAAGAGTCCCATGTTGTAGGAGGGAGGAAACACAGAGGCCGGTAGCTCGTTCCACAGCCGAGCTGTTGAACTTAAGAACGAATCGTAGAAGCGACCCGTTCTCATGTGACAAATGTCAACCGTGTACAACGCCATATTTTTTTAATGTTCCTAACGGAACATTAAAAAAATATGGCGTGAAGCTACCTAAATTAACTTGTAAAATAGCGAAAAGAATTATTGTATTTTATATCCTGCGAAGGATTGGCAGGACGCTAAAGAAGGGATGTAATACATAATAAAACACGTTTTGTCATCTCTCCTGGTTTTACTGTTTCCGGGACTAAAGGATCTACACTAGTGATGATCAACATTTTTAGCCGGAGGGCCAATTTATTCATTTTCAATTTAATCATAGGCTGTTGGGGGTAGGTAACACACAATTGGACATGGTTAATTTGTATTTTCAAAACGGTGTTTTTTTATTAAAGAAATGAAAGTATGTAAAAAGAAAAGCGCCGCAGGCGAAATTTTTTCATCTTGTAGCAGTCTCGCTGGTTAAGTACCTACCATACGTACAGTCAGCATTCTCAAGTTGCCGTCTTGTCTTTGCGAACTACTCCGAAGGACGCGGCGCAGCATTTGGTTTTCGTTCTGGAGTTGTGGCTCGAGTCTCGGTGGCGACGGTACGTTTTGAAAGACTTGCCGACCTTGGCGTACCCTGAATTTACGTAAGAGGCCCTTAAAATTGAGATTGACATATTTTTAGTTTATTAGGGATTACACTGTTAATTTATAAATTTGTTCGGATTTATCTAATTCCGAGCTGGCGCCCATTTATTTCTTATATCATCATTTATTCTTTGTAAAATCTTAAACTGACATGACTTGCACTTTTAACTATCGAGCATCTGTCTCGACACACCCTGAGATTATTTATATTTAAATTATTCATTGAGTCTCTTGCTATGTTTTGTTTTAAAATAAATTATATTCCGTAAATATGAATCTTTCATTCAGATTATCATCCACATTATGCTTACATGTAATCACAATATTATATGTTACAATACATTCTATGTTACAATTACTTAATGTTACAATTCCACATATATCTTGAGTTCCTTTTAGGGAAGTAATTTAAATACCGGGTGATTTAAATGTTACAATATTCTTTAATGTTACAATTGGCGCCCGACTTTGGTAGAATCTAGTTAACGAGAATATGCAAGTTCATCCTCATTTTAATATTGTTTCCTGTTTTTTTTTGGTTAAATTTTTTTTACAGAGATAAGTGATGCTATATTTTTTACTTTTCAGTATGTCAATCTCTTTTGGAGGGTCTCTTGTAGGTTCTGGGTGGTCGGTGACTTTTTCAATTGAATCGTGTCCACGGGTCTATTTTAAATTTTAATTTTATGCAGTTTTGTTAATCTCGGCCCAACTCACAGAACGCCAAGCGTTCATTTTTATTCTTTGTGACGTAAAATTCTAAAACGTCATATATTTTATTTTTATTGTTCCCGTTCCGAATCCGTGACGTATTTTGTAAGGCGTCATCGCATTATTTAAAACATTCTGAATCAGAATACTTGATTCACTGGCAAATAATATTATTTAAATATGTACAATGATTGTGTGTGGGTAAACTAATTATTATTTTATTTCCTCAGTGCACCGGTAATTTATTTTTTTCACAATATTCGTGAACAACATGCGTCGCAATTTTGGTGACTATTTATTACAACAAAATTATTTGTTCAAACGGAGTAAGTTAAATTCTTATTGTTATAATGGATTTTTTCTTCTCACATATGTATAATAATAATGTTTATTACGATTATTATTTCATTTATATAGCGCCGTTTTGTGCAAAATCTCCTCAAGATATATTAATATTCTTTTTCAGGTTATGTTGAATTACATTTGCATACCAATTCAATCCTGTATAATTTTATTAATAACTTTATAATATGACACATCTTAGTCATTTTCATTTCAATTGACATAGACTTTTAAATCTTCCTGGCATAAATAGAAATTATTTTTTTAAATTAATAATTTATTTATTTTTGAAATATATTTTCCTGTTATAGGAAATAATTAAATTTTCCATCAATGATAAAAGGGAGTTATTTTTTATTTATTTTTTAAATAAGATAATGAAATATATAAATGTGAATTTCAGATTTCTACATCAAGTATCACGGGATCGCTTGATGGTAGTTTTGGAGGAGACGTCTTTCATCACTTCGGCAGACGACTCCTGTATATTGCGGTTTGCCTGTATAAGCATTGCATAAAGAGGTTATATTGTTTTGTTTATTTTGTTGATTTTCTTTGGGGCTACGCGAGGTGATATAATGATATCTTCTAGGAAGGATTTAATGTCATTTTATCGGTTCAACTGGTTTCGTAGAAGTGACTCAATTAAAAACAAAAAACAAAAAAAAAAATTCTCAATAATTATTTTCTAACTGTTTATTGTGGGTACTTTATATTTATGATTGGTATTGCATCATCTGGGATTAATTGGAGTCTGAATTTTATCACAATCATTTTTGATAGTCAATGTTACATGCTTTATTTAAATCATGACCTGGAAGTCCATTGGTAATTTCAATATAATTAGCTTATTGCTATATTGTGGGTGAAACACGTAGTTTGCCTAGTTTCATATTTTGAATTTTCTGAAGAATTTTTTTTTGAAGTCAGAGATTTAATTTTTTTTGCGTTAACTTATTTCGAAAGGAGATTATTAAATGATTAAAATAGAATCACTTTTTTTAAATTAGAATGGTTCTTTTAACATTTTACTTACAAAACAATGTTCATTTATTCGAGGAAATATTTATAATGTCATTATTATCTATAGAAAAAAAATAACATCACTCACACACACACAATTATTATTTTCATGCATATATTTTTTTCTTTCACAACACATATTTGATGTTGATGATTTTTCAAGTAAAATTTACTAAATACACTTGATTATTTTACTACAACATATGGTAAAATAATGTTGTCTATCTCACTATAAATATTTATATTATTCGTTCTTTACAAGTTCTCGTAATCGTTTGAACGCCACAAATGAGAAATGACAATTTGATCGCTTACATTTGATGCGTAAACTCAACGCATATGTTTACACATTAAATGTATGTTTTGTTTTGTATTGTTCGGTAGTCTTGTCGTATTGTTTAAATTTTGTTTGGGTAGGTCTTAACGTATGATTTTCAACTTTAAAAAAAAATAAAAATATGTTAGCCTGTATCTTACAGTGGGAATGTCACTTCATGCTTGGGTAGCCTCTGAAAGTGAGTTTTTCTTTTACATTGCACATGTTTTTAAATATAAAACCGCTGAGGCTTTGTACAGGTCGTAAGGGTTGACTGTAAGGGTGGGAATGATGTATATATTTACATCTAATGTCCATAGGGCATAGAGGGCCTGTAGCGTGTGGAAGTTTTTGCCTACATGAGACAGGGGAACTATGTTCTATGTGATATAGTGAAAGCAATTGGCTTTTGTTGCAATTTTCTCGGGAGAAAAGTACTACATGCTTTTTAGCCTCTGAGAGTACATTTTCTTTAATGCCGCCATGCTTTTATAAGCCTCTGAGTGTGCACCTGATGAAATAGTAGATAGTGTGTTTGGCACTTTTATTTTTTTGGTAGGTGATAATTTTTAAAAATGGAAAATCATAACGTTAATTTCCTTGTGAGAGCGTGTTTATGTTTTGTGTTTTCTTTTTTTTTTAAAGTAAAGGATTAAATTGTTCATATGCTAATTTCCATCTCTATTGCAGAGGATATGTTGGATATTATTTGGCAATTTTTTTTTCAAATGCTAATTTCCATCTCTATTACAGAGAATATGTTGGATATTATTTGAATTTTTTTTTTTGCTGTAAATTCAGTAAATCTTAGACAATTCTTGCTAGTTTCCATCTCTATTACAGAGGATATATTGGATATTATTTAGATTTTTTTTTATTGCTGTAAATTCAGTAAATCTTAGACAATTCTTGCTATTTTCCATCTCTATTACAGAGGATATATAAGATATTATTTGGCAATTTCCTTTTTAATTGCTGTAAATTCAGTAATTCATACTATTTCCATCTCTAATATAGAGGATTTGTTGGAAACTCATAAACAGTGTTTTTTATGCTTTATTGTCCATTGATTTGATTTTTTTTATAAATTTGGACTATTTTGGTCACTTTCTTTCTCTATTATAGAGGATTTATCGTAAACTTGGTTTTTGGATTTCAGAGCGTAAAATTTTTTTCAATAAATATTATAATGTAATATGCTTTCAAGGGCGTATTGGAATATCAACTTATATATATTATGTTGAATATGATAATTCTTCAAGGTATTCTTATCGGGTAGAAACAAATACAATTGTAATTGTAATTTTAAAATAAGCCCAATTTAATGGCAATCCAAGTACAATTTTATATAATCTATCAGTAATTTTGAGTTCTTGAGCTCGTGCAGTTTATTTAACGTAAAAATAAAATTTAATATTCAACTTACATTTTCATTCATTGATAATAATTAATGATGATTTAAATAGTAATTTTAAATTCATACATAAATTATCTCGTATTCGAATTTTACAGGGAAGCTCAAATATGACAACATTGATAGCTTGACTTAACAATAAAGTTATTTTGGTCTTTATTTTAACTTATAAATACATAATATAGGAACTTATAAGTTAATCTTTACACACTTTAGAGTTATGATTTTCATAATTATTATTTTGTAATTTAATAATATTTACTGCCATCTTTTGGTAATGGTTCTAAACTTCGAACTCACTTTTAACTAATAGGTTAGCACCTTGGATAGGTTGTTGACATTAATCGATATTAATTTTGGCAATATTTTTTTTTAGAAAATACCATTGAATTTTAAACAGGTGTTTATTTCTATTTTACAATTTTGAACTAAATTTTTTTTATGTTCGAACATAAGTAGAACTAATTGGGACATTTTTTTTCTATAATAACTAGTATTGCAGTTTGTTCGCTTCAGATGCTCATAAATTGCTATTTTTTTTGGAAATTTAGGAAATTCCATATAATTAGTTTTGCCAAATTCATTTTCATTGTTATTATAACTTTTTGGGCGTTTAGATTTACGCAGTCTGTAAGTTATTTTTTTAGCAACCGTTTATTAATGCTCTAGCTCTTGGTAATTTTCACCACAGTTTAAGTTTTTGGATTTTGTGTTATTCTAAGTTTTATTATAAATCATTCATACTTTCTCTTCAGGTCAGTAATCCATATTGTAAGTTTTAGTTTAGTTCTCAATTCAGACGCTTCATGTTAGTCAATCTCCTTCTACATTCTACATACTTCATCACTTCAAGACCTTATCAAGATTATTCTTCAAGGATGCAGCTTGTCAAAATTATTCTTCAAGGATGCAGCTTATCATAATTATACTTCAAGCAAGCGGCCTGAAATCTTTAATTTCGTGCTTAAGGCAATTCAAGATCTTTTCTCTTTGAGGGTCCATCATCAACTGGAACTGTCAAGATTGATCTTATTGGACGCGTCATCTCGTGAGCCGATTCATTGATGGATGGAGCAGTTACTCCTGGCTTCTGTTGCTGTCGTCTTGCTATACGACTTACGATTGCAGTGGTCCACAATTACTACCCTGCGCTTTCGGATTTCTTCAAGGATATCAGAAGATGTTCAACATTCTGGCGTCTCTAGATCTCCATGGCTTCCTGCTCATCTTGGCGTCATCCATAGGCATGATCAGCTCTTGCTTCTGCCATAACCTGGAGGGCTTGGATCCTTCTGAGAAGAACTCAGACTATTGAGTCACGATGGAAAAAAAAAAATTGTCCTTTGGAAATTTTTTTTTTTTGCTGAGGAAAGGGGATAATGTAGCAGTCTCGCTGGTTAAGTACCTACCATACGTACAGTCAGCATTCTCAAGTTGCCGTCTTGTCTTTGCGAACTACTCCGAAGGACGCGGCGCAGCATTTGGTTTTCGTTCTGGAGTTGTGGCTCGAGTCTCGGTGGCGACGGTACGTTTTGAAAGACTTGCCGACCTTGGCGTACCCTGAATTTACGTAAGAGGCCCTTAAAATTGAGATTGACATATTTTTAGTTTATTAGGGATTACACTGTTAATTTATAAATTTGTTCGGATTTATCTAATTCCGAGCTGGCGCCCATTTATTTCTTATATCATCATTTATTCTTTGTAAAATCTTAAACTGACATGACTTGCACTTTTAACTATCGAGCATCTGTCTCGACACACCCTGAGATTATTTATATTTAAATTATTCATTGAGTCTCTTGCTATGTTTTGTTTTAAAATAAATTATATTCCGTAAATATGAATCTTTCATTCAGATTATCATCCACATTATGCTTACATGTAATCACAATATTATATGTTACAATACATTCTATGTTACAATTACTTAATGTTACAATCTCCAAAGCTGTCAAAGCGATTTTTATCATTCTAAGTATTAAAGTACATACAAAAATACTTGGTCAAACAAATAAACGCTGTTGATTTTTAACGTTCGTAAAGTTGAGTAAAATTTTGTCAAGGAAACTTTTGTGATTTTATAAAACGGACACCTTTAAAATATATCAAACATGGATCTCAGAAAAGCGCTGCGCTATGATACTGCAATTATTTCTTTAATAAGGTAATTCAACGAAATTACATTTTTTTAAGAATATTATTTCATATGCAGGAAAAATATTATTATTTTGAGCGGCTAATTTAAAACTTTGAAGAAAAACTTCAATTTTCCGTTAAACCCCTGTGCAAAACAGAACGAAAACCGTTGAACATTTTTTACCAATTTTTTTTTGAAATTTTATTTAGCCAAGGGGGTGCAACAAAAAGGGCTCGCGGGCGGCGGGTTGCTCACCTCTGATCGTCACCAAGGGAATAAAAATATTTAGTTTTCTTTGGGACACCTTAATGAAAACATCATGAAAAAAAGGTTTTTTTATTGTGCGTAGGTAGGTAGAATTAAAGAAAACCCTTTGTTATAATCTCTGTTTGTATGACGCATCATTAAACAATGAAATGACAGTTATTCAGTGTTTCGATGAGCAACGAGAACATAACTTCACAAAATCAAATTGATTACACCCAGTCATTCTAGCCAATAGTCAATAGGCAATGTCAAGAGGCAATGTCAATAGTCAATGTCAAAAGCCAATGTCAATAGTCAATGGATTTACATTATTATTATCAAAAATCATTTCGAAAACATGTTCTCAAGAAATTGAATCAATATAAAACACCCAGTCAATCTTAGCCAATGTCAATGGTCAATAGGCAATGTCAAGAGGCAATGTCAATAGTCAATGTCAATAGTCAATGTCAAGAGTCAATGGATTTACATTATTATTATCAAACAAGTTCTCAAGAAATTTAATCAATATAAAATAATCATAACTTTTTTATAATAAATAGGTCAGGCATTTTGCTTGAAACCGATAAGACTTCCGACTGATGGGGCCACAACTGATGAGGTGGCAAACTGATGAGGTGGCAAACTGATGGGCGTTGGCTTCCGTCATCTGCGCGTGCCGAACAATCTAAGTTCAATTTATCAGTTTTTCACGCCATTGGTTTTGTTTTTACCACATTGCCCCGGGACTTAGCGGGTTGAAAGAGATAACGGTTATACTATCAGATTACTTCTCGGTATTGTGGAGAGAGAAGCCTCTGAGAACTACACTGAGCGCTTTTCAAAACCGTCTGAATATTGATTATCAGTCAATTTGACGCGAAATGACGTTGAAAAATGATTCGGAGTATTTTTAGTCTCGGAGTCAAGTAAGGTCTTCAACTTGATGAAAGAATTTTTTGTATTTTTCTACGACTCTCTCAACATACATTTTATAAAATTTTCCGCGTGGGTTTTCCTCCATTGAGCATTAGCATGAATGTAAAACAAACTTTTTTTGCATAGTATAAATGAAAAATAATGTCATATTTTAAGTTTACATTGATACAAAGTTTTTATATCCATTTGGTTATTTCCTATTGTGTAACAGCCTCTGTGACTTTTACATTTGTGGTACCAACATACGAATATGTTTTTTGTTGTTGATATTTTGGGAAAAAATACGTTAAACATAATGGAACCTAAGTAGAACTTGGCAAATAATGCGTTTGGCCCTTCTTGTAGTGCACGGCTTTGCCGAAGTTATTCGAAATATTTCGTAAATGTAAAATATTTATTTTTCTGTTTGACCCCGTATCCCACCAAACTGAGTTTCTGCGCATCGACTTTCAAGCGCATTCTCTTGTTTGCCAGACTCTAATAAAAAAAAAATTTGGTTGTGCGTTCATTGAACGGATTTGCTTTGAATTTAAGTGTTATTTCCAAAATTGGAACTGCTTGTTTGAACAAATTCAGACAAGCGATGAAGTACCTACCTATACTGCAATATTTTATCAGAAAATTATTTCAAAATTGGAATTATAATATCCCGTGATTTTTCACGGGTCTGGGCTAATACGACATAGTTAATCAGTCTGCGCTAATACGTAGTTTTTTATGGCTTGGTAAATATAATGGTTTTGCATTTGTGTTGTTTTAAAATCAGGTGTAATAAATTGATTTCTATTTCTCATTAGTTTGTGAAATTCTTGGTATTCTTTGTTATTTTTTTCTTTGCACATTTTTATAATGGAAGCTTGTTTAAATATGTTATTGACATTTGGTACTGGAAACAATTTAAATAGTGATTCTGTTGAGAAGGTAGATTTTTTTTTTAGTATTACTTTTATGATGATTCTTTGTGAAACTTTTGCAGAGTTTAGATTGTTTTTATAGGTTCCTCCCCAGCTTATAAGATGATAATATAGCTTTAAATAATTTTCCGATAACAATATATTAGGAGATAAATACGTCATTATGAAAAATTAGTATCGCGTTCATTGGATATGTTAAAATGATTAATAGGCTTTGTAGGTGTGGATGCCAGATAGATAAAACACAATCAATTGATTCCACAAATTAACACATGTAAGTAATATTCTCAAATGCAGTTTCAATAACATGTTGAAATAAAATGTTGAAATCTAATATTATAATAAATTTGGAACATCAATATATAGCTTATCTTGTGAAACATGTAAACTTAGCCATTTTTTGCAATGTATGGCCAATTATAAAAGAAAACGGTTGGCAAAGTCATTATAAAATTATCTTTGTCGATTAAACTGCCTGGAGTTTTTTTTTTTAACAAAAATATTCTTCTACAAATAGCTGTTTACTGTAGGGTAGGTTTATTTGTTATGATTACATCGCTTGCGAAAACGGGTGGTTCTTTTCAGAAAATAGGTACTTCTTCCCTTTGTCCAACTTAATTGTTCTTTTATAGAAAAACAACTTCTGGTTTCCTTTGAAAAAGAATTCTGGTTCATATATTCTGAAAAAACCAACCACAAACTCATTACAAATTTTAGCCTGCATATAAAACAAATACTTATACAAGTCATTGTTCGCTTGTTCGTAAAATTTCTCAGTTGATTTGATTTTAAGAAAAATATATCGGAACCGTCTTCAAGAACGGAAATATTAAAAGTAGAGAAGTAAAAGAAATATTTCTTCGTTAATCTTGTGTTCAATTTAAGATATTTGTTGGCATTATCCAAAGCGCAATGAACGTGGAACTGAGAAAAGGGTTCTTGGAAAATGTATACACAATTTTTTATGATAAATCAATTTATAAAATCAAATGAGCATATATTTATACGAGAACGCCAAACAGGTGTCAAGAAAACAATACTTTCGTCAGGCACATGGAGAGAAATTAATATTGCTGATTTATTAAAACCCGGTTAAAAAGAGGATTGCAGGCTTTTCCTGTTAAAATATTAGTACCTACCTATATCGAAATACATGTTAATGCACCAGCATTTGACCTGATAATACATACTGAAGAAATGCCAATTCTTAATAAATTTGCAATATTTTATACCAGTAAGTTATCTCCGTACAGGTATAACCATCGTTGCTATCCTGAGACCATATAAAACACAAGAACCTGATAAATACATTTAATTTAACAATGTTGCATCCCAAAGTTACAAATTACGCATTCAATGTAACGAAAGCAATATAGAAAGTACTTGGATATAAAAAAGGCCCTTAAAGATTTTTTTTTTATATATTATTGATTACATTTTATGCTTTTGACTGTCCAACTAGGAAGGATTCCCGTTTTAGGAATAAAAACAAAAACCTCTCAATAGTGAATGCAATATCTATAACGTACATCATTAGAAAATCTGTAAAATAATATTGGTATTAACCCCTCCAGCGTTTATATTTGATGTATTTTTTAATCATGCAGAAATAAGTAATTTTTTTGACGTCAAAAAGAGAAACAATAATTCTTTACATTTTGCCTCAAATATTTATAATGTTCATTAATAAAAACCTAAAAATAGCCAAAACGAATGATTCATATTTCGCGTTGCAATCGTAACAATAGGTTTAAAATAAAATAAATATTTCTTACTTTTTATTGTATGAACGAGATAAAAGTAAAGGTACAGTTTTCTTACAAATTCCACAATCAAAACGAATGTGTTTTCGAAATATTCTATATTATTTCAATTTTTCTACTTAGAAGTTGGAGATTGGAGTAACATTTTTCAAGTTTGATATAAAAATTTTATTATTTAAAAATAGTAGTGTTTATTTTAAATGCATTCACCGGAAAGATAATTTAATTTAATTTATAAAACAGTGATTGTTTTACGGAAATTTAAAAACTAAGATGTATATAGCGCATTTGAGATACACAGAAAACATTTCAAACTGAACAAAAGTTTTGAAAATACTGAAGGGTTAACTATTATTGTTAACTGAAAAGGTGAACATAAAGTACAGATCAAATAAAACATTGAACTTTAGTATTATGTAATATAATACAATGGTTCCTTGAGGAACGAAATATTTTATACATATATCGGATCATTTAATTCTTATGGAGGAATAAAAGATCACGGATCCACTTTTGGTATCCAATATAATATTGGCAATAATCTTAAAATGCGATTTAAGACATGAAGGGAACAATCCTATTGGACAGGGGTTTGTGGGAATATGGTAAAGGATAGGGAAGAATAAAAAACTTTTTAAGGGTTTTGGAAAACCCTAATCCCTGGGATTTTCTTTGCGTTTTTCTTCGACGTGGACAAATCCCACTGTTTTCGGGGGTTATTTTTATTGCTCGGTTTTCTTACATATCATTCCAATTTTTTTGAGAATGAAGACCATTTTTTAGTAAAATAATGCGTTTATAGTAAAAAACACAAGCCATACGTTCGTATGTACATGGTAAGCATTTGATAGCAGTTAATTAACGAATTACACATGTTATTTATTTATTTACGTTGTGGCGTTACAATTTGGGAGGCGAGTTTGGGAAACCTTTTTTTTGGATAACTAACCAACTCTACCATAGATCATCTAAGTGGTACGTTACGTTTGGTGATTTACAGGGGTGTCCGGGTTCATCGAGTGAGGTGTGTTCAGAATGCGACTGCCCACCAGCTGCGTGGCGTGCCAGATCGAGAGAGGTAGGTTTGGGTAGGTTGAGATACAAACAATTACAACAACGAGATTTAAAAAAAAGTAGAGTAATAATTTACCGTCAAAGGATAAATAATATCTATATAAAATTATTTTTAACTCACTTAAATGAAAAACAAATTATTATTATTTGGTACTGCATAAACAAGATATTAAATCTGTTAGAAAACGGTAGATCCACGACGTTTAGAGAATATTACATATGTTTATTTATTTGGAATTAACGGCACAAATGCCATTTACATGAAAGTTATTGTTAATATGGAAGGAAGGAAAAGTTATAAGATTATATAAGTAAACAATAAAAATGAATAAAAATGAACACAAATTTATTAAAATAAATAAAAAAGAAACAAAAAACCTGTTATGCAGTGATCTCGTTAAAATACGCACTGCTAAAATGTTTAACTCTTGACAGGCCAAGATGCCAAACAAAACGTCTGTAACCAAGTGGGTCTTCCGAGGACCCCATGCATTTTTCTGCCTTATGGGCTTTTAAACTATAGAAATCCCAATTATTCAATCAATTATTAATTGTAACTTATGTATTTGCGCAGGAATACGTAAAATACTAAAATGATATGTCAAGTATTTAAGCTACGATAAGGAGGATTGTAATTTTGGGTGCTGCCTACTCCCCCACTTGGCTGCGGAATAGTTAATCAGTACACATTTATACTTCTTATTTATACGAGTTACCAGTGGTGTGTAATATATTTAAAACAGAATTGTAGACTGAAACCGTAGTATGATTTTTACAATAATACATTATAGGAAACTTTGATCTAATGGTAGGCACATGAAAGTGAATCAACATTAATATATCAGGGCTATCCTATATGTATAACGAACCATAATTACGGAGAAACTATAAGGCTACGAGAAAGATAGAGACGTACCTGGCTTTTAACATTTAATAAATAAATTTTTAATGCTTTATATGTTTAAAGCACTATTCTGATTAGTGGTCTAACTCCTGGACAATCTGGGAACTCGGTCATTATGTTCAACAACTTTGCTGAGGCATTATTTCCTCTTACAGCACAGGTCTTTTCAAGACCCAGTTTCACCTATAAACCTTAGAGCGTAAGTGGAATTAAACATGTAACAAATTATATGTATTTTAGATATTTCTAACACGTGTTAGAAATTATGACAATTCATTGGTATTTTAAGAATTGTTCATCAAGAAACCTATCAATCCATTCGTTATAGGCCTGTAATCCCGCTTTCAACCGCATAACGAATAATTTGAAGACATTCTAATAAATTAGATTTTTTATCAGAATGTTTTAATATAAGATCAGATTGACAAAATTATGTTTGCGTCAAATATTTTTATGCGCTACAGAAAAAAAATCTAACTAAACTATTTAATATAATAACAAAGTTCTTGGCAATTTTGACGTATTTTTTTATCTTTACAAATGAAATTACAAACTTGATACAAACCGTGGCCAAAATTTCAGAACTAACTTGTGACAATTACATTATAAATATATATTTTTAAAGCAGTTTGGGCCAGTCAGGCTTTTAGCCGGAAAGCTTTATGGCGTGATCACAGATGGTGCCCACTGCTGACTATCCATCTCAAGGCGCGTGGCACAAAACAGCTTTTTAAATAACTTTAAGCTTCTTTTACGGAAATTGTGCGGAAGACTTTGAACGGAGTATTTTTTCCGAGACGTGAGGCACCTAATATACAAAAAGAGTTAATTTGTACTACGAGATGCCAAAGCTCATATTTCTGCGTATCCAGAATAATAATATAATTCTAGATTCGGTGCGTTTTTGGCTTAGGGCTTAGAACTTTGTTCAAACAAATTTTGACGACCTCCGAAGTTTCGAAAAGTGGAGAAATGAAAAGTAAATTAACAAATTATTATAAGAAATAATTAGCCGCCTGTAATATTAGTGAAAATAAATGCCGCCGACGGGAATTGAACCCGCGCTTTCTGAAGTCCGTTCAGACGCTCTGGACCACTGAGCCACGGCGTCTTATTTTCAATTTGTATTGATATTACAGGTGACTAATATTATGCTTTGTGCGATGCATAAAAACCTTGTCTTATAAACATTAAAATAATAAAAGTAAATTAGCAAAAAGTAGTTTATATTTTAATGTAGCCATGATTTCCTGGTTACCATTATAAGTAAATTAAACAATGAAACATGAAATCTTAGTTATATTGAATACAAGACAATTTATTAAATATAAAATCAAACACAAATTAATTTGTGTAGCATATGTTGTTTATTAATTCTTACAAAACAAGTTTCATTCATAATACTTTATACTGAAGTAAATAAAAATACTTTGTACAGACTTTTTTTGAAATTGGACTATAATTTTTGAAAACTGAACGGAACAAATATAGTAATGACAATATATTGTTTGATTTGAATATTACATGTATATTTACATACACGGTGTCTGGAAATTTGTATTACAAGCTGAAAATTAGTGAATTTACAAATGCAGCCGTTTTTGCAAGCGGGTTTGCTGTAATGCTTTAAATTAACAGCCTTTCCCAAATTGGGAATTCCACAGGCTACGGGCAGTTGGGACTCATGTACGAGTAACATAAAAGCTGATATTAGTACCATAGTATATAACTGTTTGCATACTGCAGTACCATCAATTCGAGTTATTAAAAATAGTGAAAAAAAAATAAAATGCAAAAAAATCATGATTTTACATTTTCGCAACTACCTAATAGATAAAAATCTATCTTTTAAGATTTCTCATTGAAGAAGAAGATAATGCTAACAAATCTAAACGAAACAAGAAACAGAACAAGACACAGAAAATAAAAAAAGATAACGGTCACTACTAGGAATCGAACCCAGGATCTCTTGTCTTACCAGAACAACGTCTTAACTACTCGACCATTGGGATCTAGTTATTAAACGTCATAATGCTGTCCGAAACGTTGGCTAAAGAAGGAGTTAGCGCAACACGGCATAACGCCCGAAAAACAAATAACAAAAATACTTTTGGCCGTGAAAATCTTAAATCATATTTGTCATATTTCAAATTCAGAACCAACAAATATTAACTTGCAACTATTTTTCCATATTTTTGGCAACTATCTTTTGTATATAATTGTGAATGAGGAATACTTGGAGCAGGTGGATGAGTTTGTGTATTTAGGAAGTATGTTCTAGAGAGATGGGAAGGCTGACAGAGATATTGAAAGAAGGGTAAATGCAGGTAATTCCGTTAATGAAGGACAAAACGCTGTTGGCGCTAACAAAAAATTGTCCAAAGAAGCGAAGTTAGCAGTCCACAACGGAGTGCTGGTACCTACCTTGATGTATCGAAGTGAGGCATGGAACTGGCAAAGAAAGGATGAAAGTAGATTAAATGCTGTTGAAATGAGATCCCTGAGGCGTATGTGTGGTAAAACCATGTTTGATCGTGTGAGGAATGTGGAGATCCGCAAAGAGTGCAAGGCTGATGTTAGCGTAATGAGTAAGATTAAGAAAGGGACGCTTAGATGGTTTGGGCATGTAGAGCGAATGAGCGAAGATAGGAGTGTAAGGAGGATATATGATGCAAATGCGAATGGTAGCAGAAGTCGGGGACGCCCGAGGAAGACATGGCACGATCAAGTGAATCAGATACTCGAGTCGGGCCATGTCAAGAGTCAGAATAATAGAAGAGTATGTATGAATGTGAATGAGGCAAGAAGTGTGTGCCAATACCGAGTTGTTTGGCGGTCCGTCCTCTCTGCCTACCCCTGCGGGGAAACGGCGTGATGGTTAGTTAGCTAGTTAGTTTTTTATCTTTTGTTTGAAAGATCCCAAATTTCTTGTGAATTGGTTTGTAACCTAGATAGTGTCTCGGATAAACATATCCGATTTTTATTTTAAAAAACCTCGTCAATCGGTAGTTGCGGCTTCAAAATAAGTTTTCGTATATACTTATTTCAGTATCTACACAAAAATAAAGTGTCGAAACGCGCAGAAAATAATGGCTTTGTCAAGCATTAGCACGTGAGTCATTAAACGATCTAGTGTCTACTGTCGGGGCTACGGTTTATCGCGAGGAATCGCACTAACGGGCTTTACAGCAAATATCGGGCTTTTAAACGATATTGTTGGCTTTGGTCTTGTTTTATACCGGGGCTTCACTTTATAGGCCTTCAATTAAATATAAAGAATTTCATTCATTCACCCCTTCGCGAAGGCTGTAAACATAACGTAAATGAGAAAGGGGGTGGTTTTATTGTGTTTTGAGTTAAATGTGTCAGAGGATAATGAGGTGTTCGGTAAATGACATGAAAACTTATTTTACGCAGAGGAGTTAAATGACAGTACATCAGTTCTCAATTAAAATTTTTGATGGCATCGGAATAGGTATCTTTAATTTTTGATGTCATCGGAATAGGTATCTTTAATTTTTAATGAAATCGAAATAGGTATCTTTAATTTTTGATCACATTGGAATAGGTATAATTAATTTTTGATTGCAACCGAATAGGTATCTTTAATTTTTGATGGAATCGGAATAGGTATCTTTAATTTTTGATGACATTGGAATAGGAATATTTAATTTTTAAAGCTGATTCTGATCAAATTGAATTATTTTATTGGACCAAAAATGACGTAAAAAACGCATATCTAAGAGTAATCAATACTAAGGACGGGTTGTTTCGGAGAATTTGAACAATTCATCAAATTTCAACGTTCATTTTCGGGTTCTGTGAAAGACTTATTCAAGTTCTGTTTTTATATCATTGTAGGCTAGTTGCTTGACAAAACTGAAATAAAAACAGAACTTGAAAAAATCTTTCACAGAACTTGAAAATGAACGTTGAAATTTGATGAATTGTTCAGATTCTCCGAAACAACCCGTCCTAAGGATGGGTAGTTTCACAGAATTTGAAAAATTCTTAAAACTTTAATGTTAAAATTCAAATTCTGTGAACGTTAAAATCAAGTTCTGGTATTATTTAATCATCGGTCGGTTGTTTCACACTTCTTGTATAGTAATAATAATAATAATAATTTTGATGAATTTTTAAATTCTGTGAAACTACCCATACTGTTTGGTTTTGAAATAAGAATATATTTGGTTTTATTCAGTTCTAATCTCTTCCCAACCATCACCATTTTGGAAAACTGGTTTTTAAATTTGAAATAATTGCAAGAAAATTATGCAAGTTCTAGCGTTTTTATTTTTGACTGAAAAATAAGGATTCGGATAATCATGGAAGCAAATTGTTCGTGTTGTCGGTGTTATGATCTCGGATTTTTTGTAGCTCATTCGTTCGTTCGGCGATAATTACCTCGAGTTATCGCGGAGTAACAAATAAAGTGATGATACTGTTAGCTGCTCCTTCACAAAATAGTAATTGATTTTTCACCTATTTTCGTTCCCATACTTTCCTCCAATCCTACATATACTATCGCCCAATTCCATCAAACTGCTTTTTAAATGGGGGAAATTTCATACATCAGTTTGTAAATATGTCGGGCCTAAAGTGGTATAAAAAGAAAAAATATATTACAGGCTTTAAAAATATACCGTTTGCCAAAAATACGTTTGTACTTCCAAGAAAGAGTTGAAAGATGGTAAAAAAATGTATTCTTCTGGTACAATTAAAACAAAATTCAATATTTTTTATCTTAGAAGTATTTAAAACTGCTATGAAAGAATTTTAAACAAATTTAAATCATAACACCACATCGCTCAATTACTGGAATCTTGGCATTTGCTCTTTATCAATCCGAACTGTAAGTAATATACAAATCAAAAAGATTACTAAGAACCACTGTTTTTGCGCATTTCAATTAGGAAATGGGATTAATATCAATTAAATTCATCACAAACTTTCCCCAGCAATCACAAATAAGCGGCCATCAGAACTGCAGCGATCTCTAATCCGATTGAAATAATCAACTAAGGCCGTGAGATTTGGCCAGTCGCAATTAAGCACTTTAGATGCATTGATATATGAAAATAAAGACTAGCCACTACTGTACCAAAAACGACATTGTTTTATTAGCAGTGATCGCTATTTTGTCCTTCAACGTATAATTTTGATAATAAGGAATTCCAAATTATGAAAGCTCACCTTCTAACTAAAATACCACAATTTTTTTACAAATGTCGATTTCATAGTTTTCAAAGTTTGCATTTATCAAAGTCCGACAAAAATATCGAAATCTGAAAAGGCACGCGTGACGTCATATGTGCCTCGATTTTGTCGGTTAACAGTAAGGTCAATCCCACTCAGTTCGGTATGAAGTCATAAAATCCCAAATTAATTATTTAACAAGATTTAAAAAAAACATGAATTCTTTGAAATAATGCATATACTCAGTGGTAACCCGTGTGCGGGCAATTTTTCACAAAATTGCCCGCATTCTAATGCACGCGGCCGACAGACCCTTGAGGTATCCTCTGTGAGATATGTCACAATACGCCGACCAATCACAGAGCGTTTAAGTTTCTTACGGTTTTAATCGCTTTTAAATGAATATTTACCAAATCTACGTATAATTATATATATCTTATATATTTAGAATCAGCGTGTGTTGATCAATATGAATATACATTTGTATCGGTGAACAAATCCGTATTTGTATGTCTTTCTTGAAAGAATTAAGTTTGTAATTGTATGGACAAAACTGTTTACTCATATTCTTATCGCGTATGTACTAGCGTGAACCACTCAGAGTCTGTTTTATTAATGTCTGTATCTGTGTTTTCTCCAACAACAAAAAAAATCGTTTCAATATTTTAAAGCTTAACAACTTGCAAAAAGTAAATTTTAATAAAATAATGAAATTAACGCCATCTGTGAACGCGTAGATCATACATAACCCACGTTACTTTTAATGCACACAAATATCATTTTGCTATATTAGTTGTTGTGGTAAGCAATTTAAGAAGTGTAGAATTTTTTTTTTACATTTTTACTGTTAATGTGTAACGCATATAGAAATAAAATTTAAGCAAGTCTTATTAATAATTGGGCTTGGCGATTAATTTCGAAATAATATTTCAATTCATGTAACAATTATATTTTATTCTGGTCAAATTCTGTTAATAACCAACAGAGCAGAAATGAGCAGATTCATTCCACTCGTGTGTTCAATTTTTTACGATTCACTTCATTAGTAGAATGATCTATTCGTACAGTTGATTCGATTCAATGTGCTACACCACATCAAGCTCTTTCATTCATATGATTCAATGATTCGGTAAATATATTCTGGTTTTTGAGGTATTTTATGAACACCCAGAGCATTTATAAAGTTTGAGATGAAATTAACTCATCTTATGTTGAATTGAAAAATGGGGTTTTTTTGGAATACACCTTAGTAAACCATAGAAATATAAAATAATAACTACATATAATCACCACGCACAAGTGGCTGCTCATGACTTTTGGGTGTTCTAGAGTGCTAATATTACAAAAAATGGTATTATTGATGTTGTTGTAGCTGAAAACGATTTTTTATATTTTTCCCAAAATCGATTTTTTGTATGAAGATTTTCAGGAAATCCGTGCGGCGTACGGCCAAACTGAAATTTCCTGAAAATCTTAAACAAAAAATCATAATTTCGAAAATAATAAAAAATCGTTTTCAGCTAGAACAACATCAAAAATGCCATTTTTCGTAATATTAGCACTTTAGAACACCCAAAAGTCACGAGCAGCCACTGCGAAAGCTTGTGCGGCACAAGCTTTGACTTTGTGCGATTATTTGCTACAAACTGCTGTATTTTTAAAATTTATAAAACTATTACAATCAAGACTATGATTAAAAAATACTATTCTGAAAACAAACACTGGTATAATTTTAAAAAGATGCGTCTTCTTTATGGTTGTCTGGTTTTACTAACCGGCTTGGACTAAGGATTGAAGTGAATAATTTGTAACAAACAATATGGTGATTGATATTTCAAAGTTCACGATGGTAGCTTAAAATAGTTGTAATGATCTAGAAATACCAGAAAGAAACACCAGTACAAGTTACATGACACTAGAGCCGTTCGAGAGTTTTGCTGCTGCAAACGAACAGATTTCATGATTTATAGTAAATATGAATGATTATTTTTTATGGTTTATTGTCACAGTACCTATCTATATATATAAATGATTGTTTGTCTCTATGGATGCAAAAAATTACAAAGATTGTTCTTATTAGTGTTGATAGTTGATATAAGATTGTAGTTTTTAATAGTAACAATATGGTAGACAGTAGTGAAAGGTAGAAAAAGTCGGAGACGCTCGAGGAAGACTTAACGCACGAATTATATTTGTTATCAATGAATTATCTTTGCGCTGGAGTCAAATCGATATAATGTTGTTTTTTTTTTGAAGTAGAATTGTGGTATATGGTAGTAAATAGTGGAAACCTGGGACGTCCGAGGAAGACACCCCACAATCAAGTGAAATGAAAACTTAAAAAACATAAACACTATTCAATTTTTTAGAATAATTTTATTTACACCTTACATACCCAGTTTTCAGGAACACTTGAATTCGCAACATCAAAAGATTACTCCATAACCATCCACATATCCCCGAGCAACACCGGGTACACGTCAGATAGTATGGCATTAAAAATAGGCTGCAATCAAACGTCTCAATGGGAAAATTGTTGTTGCTTTAGTTAAAAAAAAAAACAGATTAACAATATTTGTAAAGATTTATAACTTGACTCATTTCCTAAACTAATTTTATTTTTTATTTGGTACAATATTTTTTACATTTCAAGTTTTCCTGTAATGTTGGCCTCACTGGGTGGCTTGCCCGTGCTGAGGCCTTCATTTTATAATATGAAAATATAATCTACATAATACATTTAAAGAGAAAATAATACATTTAAAATATAATCTTGTGTGTTTATATTGGTTTTGTGTGTTACGTGTAGGTTTTATTTTTATTTTATGCTATGAAATTTTGGTAATATTGTCTTTTTTGTTCTTTAATCCATTTTGTAATTTTGTGTGTGAATTTATTTTTATTTTCCTCAATTTTAATTTCAAGTTTTACACTGTTGAAAGCTTTTATAGCATGGTATTGGTAGTGTCTTTGTCCAAAGCTTGAATTTACTGTCGGAGTTTTTATGTATTCTTTGTACGCTTGTCTAATTGGTCTGTTATGTTGTGTTATTTTGTGTATGTTGAAATTTATTTTTTTGTCAAAAATGTAGTTCAGTAGTGTTTTAACGTATAATTGGCGTATATCTAGTACGTCACAGCTGTTGAATATTTGGTCTGTATTAGTCAGTCTATGTATTTTTAGTATTACCTTTAAGATCGTTTTCTGTGCGGTTTCTATGTAATTGATAGCCGAGTTTGTTGCTCCTCCCCAAGCAATAATTCCATATTCTATTATTGATTGGCAAAGTGCAAAATATATTGTTTTCAATTGTTTTATTTTATATATGTTTCTTATGTTTAGGAAAATGTGTATTGTTTTGAGAAGTTTATTTGTAATTTGTTTGATGTGAGGTATCCATCTAAGGTTATGGTCAATTGCGATTCCTAGATAATATGATTAAGTAAATATTTTAGCTTAGAGGGCCCACTTAGTAAAGTCGACAGTAACATACCAGCATCCATCCATCTGTAGGTGAGTACGATGTTTCCTGGCTTTGAACTCAATTAAAGTTAACCAGTCTGGCACTGTTCAGTTTGACTGTTCATTGAAGCCCCTAGTTTCCCGGCAGATTGGCAACTTTTCTGACGGGCCGTGTTGCCAATTTAGCCGGGGTTGGTTCGACGGTGGCTGGGAACGGGGTAAAATGATTAATTGAATAGTTAGGGATGGTTGGGGCGGGTGTGTTCTGTGAGAGTTTCAAAAAAGAACTACGTTGCACCTGTTAAAAGATTTATATTGAAAATGTTACGTTAAAAATAATAAAGATGGGTTGTTTCAAAAAATTTCATCGAATTTAAAAGTTGATTTTCAATTTCTGTAAAGGTAAAGCTTTGTTATTATTTCACTTTTGTCAAATATATGGTACGTAATGATATAATAACAGAACTTGAATAGAACCGTCGCAGAACTTGAAAATCACCATTCAAATTTGATAAATTGTTTAAATTTTTTTAAACAACCCATCCTTTGTGTTTTATTTATATTGCCTTTTTGTAACAAATAGAGATAATGATATTCTCATCGGGACCCCCCGTGCTGAGGATTTCATATACATATTTTTAAAATTTAGTAGTATAGATAATAAGAATTATTATAAATATATTAACTAGTGTTTTATTCTGATAATATGTATACATATTATTATTTTTTTAAATTTAATTTAATTCAAATTTAATAATATAATTATTAAGTTATGCATGTATTTTTGGTGTTTGTTATTGTCACAGCTGTTTCGGATCTTAAGGCCATTTTTAAACTGTGATTTTAGCCAAGTTTAGACGACTTATTTATATGATTCTATTTTACCCCCTCCCAATTTAAAATGATTTATTACCGGTTAAACCGATTTACTGATATAATAATTGTGACAATAGATTTCATATTCTGTTGCGGTATTTTGAAGTCTTGTTATCTCAATTGTTTAATAATGATGTAGCAGTTATTAATTTATTTAAACGTGTTATATTGTTAAGGTTTTGTGAACATACTTAGAACCGGGAATAAATCATTTTCCTTTCTTTATTAATTAATGTTATATTAGGGTCATTGGTTCTTTTATTGATTTCTAATTGTTCAAGAAAATTTAATCTAAGGCCCTCTCTTTCTATATGTAAGGGTTGAAGTTCATTGTTGTCAAGCGGGACGTAATTATTTACTAAGAGCTGTTCTGCGAATTTTGAATTTTGAAAGTGCTTTTATTATTATAACTTCTTATATGTTCTTTGAATCTAGTTGAGAAAGCCCTTTACATCGGTCCGATATAAGTAGCGTTAATATAAATATATTACATAATGTTTTTAGTTCAGTTGAGTGGTTTTAGATTCAGTCTGTATTTGGTGTCAGTATTTTTCTACAAGATTTTCCAATAAGAGGTGTTATTTTGATATTCAATCGTAAACAATCAATAGTTTCGTTGCTTGTGTGGCACGTAGCGCCTTCTTGTTGAAAGTAAACGTTGTACAGATCAATACCATCCAATTCCGGCTATAAAAAATCATTGATCATCTCTCGATAGTGCAATCCATTCACCGTAACTGTTGCTCCAACCTCATTTTCGAATGAGTAAGGTGTGCTAATGAGTAAGGTCCAATGACTCCGCCGGACCATAAACCGCACCAAACAGTCACACGTTGAGGATAGAAAGGCTTTTCAACAATAACTCTTGGGTTTTCCGAGCTCCAGATGCGACAATTTTCCTTGTTGACGAAGCCACCGAGGTGGAAATGGGCCTCATCACTCAAGATGATTTGCATTTGATTCACTCAAGTGAATTTTAATAATTTCAATGCGTTGTTGAAGCGTGTATCGTTCCATTTTTATTAATGGCGTAGATTCTACTTGTCAAATGTCAAAAAATGACAGCTTCAAAAGTAACACCTACCGAAATAGCGGGCTATTCAAAATAACACCTCTTATTGGAAAACCCTGTATTTTTGATCTTGATATGTTTTGTGTTTAGCTTTTGGTTTGAGATATAAATATTAATATCGGAACATTTCGTAACTGTATAAAGATATACCAAAACAAAAGTGTTGAACTCCAGAGAAAACTGTACACATTACAGAGATTACATTGGATAGATTTAACTGCTTCTAACAGCTTACAGTTGATGTCCTGCTTCATAGTTAAAACGATTAGGAACTGAGAATAAGTGAGAATGTATAAGTAGCCAGTTCTAAAGGCAGTACAATCTAATAACTAAAAGAGAAAAATAAAAGTTCCCATACAGTGAACGTTACGAAAGATTATTTTGAACTGAATAGAAATAGAATTGTAACAGTCATGCCACTTCCCAGGCTTACAATTAATTCCTCCGCCGGGAAGCCAGCGTCAAATCAAACTTCAGAATGGTAACAAGATTTGAGTGTAACTTTTATCCGCTCACCGGACGATAGAGTCCCCGTTGGGTCAAATTTCCGAGAGTCGGTTAGGACCTAGGAAGTTTGCGAATTCGTCTGAGGCTTGCAGGACGTACAAACAATAAGTTGGCTCCTGGACCATCTGAAACAACTTTATAATGATGTACAACTTTACCTTATTTTGCTGTTATGGTCTAAAATGCAGTTTGCAAATAATTTGACAAATCAAAAGACATAAGTTGAAGAAACCTTTCAAATTGTCTACGACACACACAGTTACTCGCATAATCTATTAGAGAACAATTTGAAGCCGCGGGGTGATGGGCAAGATATATGAATAATTCCAAAACCTACTCAATTTTTTTAATGAAATATTCCATTCTAACTAAACTAACTAAATAACTAACCACAACTCGGTCTTAGCACACACTTCTTGCCTCATTCACATTCATACATCGTCTCATACATACTTTTCTATTATTCTGACTGTTTACACGGCCCGACTCAAGTATCTGATCCACTTGATCGTGCCATGTCTTTTTCGAGAGTCCCCAACTTCTGCTACCATTTGCATTCGCGTAAATACCCAAAAAATCGTAAGCCGTTTTAACTACATTAAAAACACAAAAATAAAATTATAATAGTTCATTGTGCACCAATTTGCACACAAATCATTTCAAAAGATAGTCATACAAGATGGATGCCAGGCAATTTCCTCTCACCCTAGATTTGGCTTCGATGCCATTCATACAAAATCGCACAAATTCTCTGTCCAGGGCTTTTGAGGTCCACGGTTACTCATTTACGAAATTATAAAAATATGTTTTTACAATTTTTTGATGATGTAAGAATTTTTGGTGGTGTGGGATTTTCAGTGAAAAAACAGACGTGAATCAGAATTAAACGTAAGTAAAATTATTAAAAATCTTTATAGTACTTACTGAAAATCAGTATTTCGGGCTATGTTACATAATATAAAATTAATTGACTGACGAAATATGAAGGTATTAATTTAATAATAATAAAATTTTTTAAAAGTTACTACTTTAAAATTACAAATTTTGGTTATGCCTTTATTTGTAATGGCGCATTCCGACTTGATGTATTCGATAAGCCTTTACGGTCATTCAATAATCGAATGTTGAAGTTCATTCAACTTGGATTTTCATTCGATAGAAAAGCATATTCTCAAGGAGCTATGAAATAGATCTGGGCCTCGATTCTCGAAGAAGTCATTCCAGTGGGTCGAACCACTCGTTGTTCGAGTGTAACGATTTTTGGCGTTTGGGGTATGTAATTATGTACCTTCGACGAGACTCAGAAATAAGAATCTCGAGTAATGTACGTACTTTCGACGGCGATTGAGAGCGGCCTGAATTGGAGAATCGATACTTAAGTGACATCACGGCTTATATTGGGTTCAATTAACTCAAGAACTTTCATTTTCAAAAGTGTTTATTTAGAGAACACAGGCAAGCGATAAAGTGCTTACTTGTTGATTAATATTGAAATGATTATTCCGAAATTCCAGTTCTTACCCAAATTGCTTTTTCCAAAGTGTCTTTTATCGATGTTTGTTAGTGATAATTTTTTTTTATTTATGTTCGAATACTTGTCGTCTCATATAGTTGCATATTTTATTGCCCCTCGTAATAATTAATGTAATTAACCTCAAGACAGATCTGTAAAAGAGTACAAATTATCATTCCCAAGTGAATATACATTAAATATTGTTGTGTGAAATCACAAAACAGTTCGTGTTGTGAAACAGTGCTTAGATGTACATCAATAAACTATTATAGTGCTCATAGAACCTTCAAGAAAACACAAGATCAAAAAAAAATCTTGATAAATAAACACGAAAGTTTAGTTTTATTTTTACCTTGTTAAAATTACAGTTCATTCGTCCAGTATCAATCGTTCGGTATGCAACACTTGTAATATACTATTTTTAACTGAAAATGATTTTAATTTTCCTTTGCAAAATTGAAACTTTGTGATTGGAATTTGTTGGGAATTCAGACTAGCCCCATTAATGTATTATACATAGATGAAAGACGAAGCGAAAGAATTGGTTCCACTTTTTTACCCCCGATTATTCCAATGTGACCTCGAATACTACCGAATCCGGTCCTTGGGCACGTTAGTACGATACGATGCGATCGCACCTCTATGACTATCCCGTGATTTTTCACGTGAATGCACTAGTAATATATAAGTGAGCATATTGAATCTAAATTCTGGATAGTAAAATATCAGTACACTGAAAAGTCGCCTTTATAGAGACTATATATTATAACTTAATACAAGACAATAAAACACCCATTGTTGACAAACGCAATGTTCGCAGATACTAGAAACTTCAATTATACAACATTATTTGAATTAAAACGTATTCTAGAAATTTATTGAAAGGAAAGCCAACGAATTTTTTTAAATATTTCTAGGAATGTTTTAAATCAAAATGCTTTAGGAAATTTCTTATTTTATTAAACATTTTTTTATAAATACCACGAAAAATTCCTATTTTATTTAATATTTTTATCATCTTAAAAAACATTTTTTTCCAGGAAATTCGATTAAAGACTTGGATGGGATGTTTCAAATAATTCGAACAATTCATCATATTTCAACTTTCGCTTTCGGGTTCCGTGAAAGTCAGTTACTTGACAGATCTGAAATAATAACAGAACATGAATAGAACTATCACAGAACTTGAAAATTAACTAACTAACCGTCCTTAAATTCAATAAGATTTTTTGCCTTATTTAATCAGAACTAATATTTTCGATGCGAATAGGGGATGAATTTCTTGAGGAATTGTAAGGTGGGTTATTCTGCAAGATATTCGTGCTTAACGGCAGAGCCTCTATTTAGGGGTGTCGAGCTCGTGAATAATAAACAAACCTAAGTTTAGCCCCACGTTTCAAATAATTTATCAACTTGCCAGGAAATTGTGAAAGTTTTAAGATTTTCAACACGGGAATTATAATATATATAAATAAACATAGGGTTAAAGTTGTTTTGGGATAGTTTTATTAATGTAGGCCTCGGGCCAAATTTTGAATGTATGTATGAAAAGGTTTGCAAAAGAGACACAAAACATTTTGTGTTTAAGTAAACATACATTATTGTAGTTTTAGAGTTTTGATTTTAAAATATGACACAGAGAAATTTCCTAATAAAAATGATTGAAATTTTATTAATTTACTAAGAATCTCTTCAAATTATTCGTATCCTTGTTTAAAACGGGATTGTAGGATTTGATTGGGATTGATTGATGTATTATCACCAATATAAGGTATTTTAACCAATTGTTTTTTTGTGACATCATTTTCATTGTTGATTGTAAGACCTTGTGATATGATTGCCAGTGTGAGTTTTTTATTCTTTTTCTTTAATAAACTATTAATAAGATCACTACTATATCCATTATTATTTGCTATGGTTTTAATAACATTGAGTTCATTATTATAATTTATACAATTCAGGGGTATATGTAAGAGTCTGTGAATGAGTGAGTTAAATACAGATAACTTGTGAGAAATGTGGTGTCTAGATGTGTTATGTATAATGTTGTCGCTGTATGTTGGTTTTCTGTAAATTGTAAATTCTAATTTTTTATTAATTATTTCAATACCTATGTCTAAAAAAATAATTTTATTTTCTTTATATATATTTAAAATACAAATGTTTTGTCACGATATACGAATACATGTTCATAAAAGTCCTACATTTTTTATTAATAAAACCAATGCGGAGGAACACGTGTTCCGATGTTATTACGAATTTACCAACACTTTATCAGGAAGCGGCTTGCAGTTCCATTTTTAACAGGATGACTAATAATTAGAAGAGATTTTACATAAATCAGCATTACTCCTTTTTCCTCGTGTGTTCCTTAGTTAAAACATAAGTAAAGTGTTTTGTGCAGATATTTTAAAATTAAGTGGAGTGATAAAGAAAGGAGGAAGAAGCCCGGGGCAAATAAGTGATTAATCTATAAAAGAAGAGTGACTGTGGCGGGCGGAATAAAATAAAAATCCTTATTTTCTTTACAGGCAAGATAAATAAATAACAGGAATGAATGACACGATCAATCAAGAACACAAGTTGCATTATGTCGCTGACGGTGTATGAATGTGAATGATTATTCATTTTATTTTTTTTTATTTGCGTTATAAACAGTCTTTATACATGCATGTATGCCAGTGATAAGAGTATTTGTTGCATTGACCAGTAAAATAACGACAAAACAATGTCGCATGGATTATCCAATCTGGCAGAACTTTATGGTATTCATTCCTCTCTGCCTACCTCTTCTGATAAATGATGTAAATTTGATTAATGAAATATTCTTTTGCGTTTCATTCATAATATAATATAAGTATGAAAAATATTTCTGTACACATAGAAAATAAACAGATGTAAATATTAGTTACTAGAAGCGTACACGGAGAAAACTTACTAAATATTGAGTATTGCTAATTTATTAGGAATTTATTTAAATTATTCGTCATCCAGTTAAAAACGGGATTGCAGTCCCATAATGAATGAATTGATAGGTTTCCTTATAAACTTTTAGTAAAATACGAATATATCATCACGATGTCAACCGTGTTCATAAAAATCATAACATGTCTGCATTTTGTCATTGTATATTATTAAGGCAGTTGCAGACGCTTGAACACATGTTTCAATATATTGGGAATTTACTAAAAAAATAAACGGATGCAGTATTTAACCGGATTACCCAAAATACAAGAGATTTTCAATACATTAGCAACACTAATTTTTCTCCGAGTAACTTCGATAGATTTAGCACTTGTTACAGAAGGTTTCAGAATAAAATACGTATTGCACATTTATTCAAGCCTTAGAAAAATATGTAAAATGTTTAGCTTTACTTCTGCGGAAGCGTTAAATTTTAGTTATAAATCCCAACGGGAGCCAAGTTAAAGTGGTTGCGCTCTCCCGGAAGCGCCATCTAGTTGCGCGCGCAGCCATGGCGGACAATCCCGTTCGCTTCCGGTGCCGGGGGAAATTGCGCGCAATGTCCTAGTCTTCCGGTTAGCAACCAGCAACGGGCTACAGCCTGGCGGCTACCAGCGCGAAGCCAAACTATCGAGAAAAGGAATAAAACTACGTGATTTACGTGTCCGACACTCCAGTCGATGTTTCATTCAAGCGGCCTGTTCGTTTCAATTGAAATATTGACATAGTATGTAACTATCGTGGTTTAAATCAAATTGCATTGAATATCTAGGGACAATGCTTTGACAGGCATTAATTCATGTCGTGTATCTTATATAATTCTAGTTTTTTTCTATACCTAAGCTTTTATTTTTCACCATATTCGGGTTCTGTAAAATTCCTATTCAAATTCTGTTAGTATATCATTAATTCATGTCGTGTATTTTATATAATTGTAGTTTTTTCTATACCTAAGCTTTAATATCGATTGGCGATTGGCGATATATCGATTATATCAATTGGTGATTATCAATAAGCGATTACCTAATCTTACAGTCAAACATCGGAAAATTACATAATTGGTGTTTAGCAAACAACTTATTCCTCAATATTGATAAATGTAAGACATTAACATTTTGTCGAACAAAGACCCCACTATTATTCCCATACACAATAGCAAGCAAAATCTTAGAAAAAGTCGACGAAATTCGGGACCTTGGAGTTATGTTTGATACTCAATTAAATTTTGTAAATCACATACAACAAATAACTAACAAAGGTATGAAGACACTGGGATTAATAATCAGAACCATCAAAGACTTTGACTCGTTGGAGGTTATAAAAATCGTGTATCTGTCGCTAGTACGCAGCTTGTTAGAATAAAATTCAATAGTGTGGTCCCCGTACTACCAGATTCATATAAAAAATATTGAACGTGTGCAGCACAAATTTTTACGATTTATTAACTTCAAATTACACATACCTATATATAAACTATACATTCTTACTAAATACACTCAAAATACATTACCTGGAAAATAGAAGAAAAATAAATGACATAACTTTTTTATTTAAGGCGATGCCATACGTAGTAATGCATAATCACGTGTTTTTGGTTCAGATGCTTTAATTAAATACTGCGAGTAGAATACATCTTGGCCTTTGAAATATTCGAGTATTTTTTAGATAAGTCTTTTTATAAGCCCAGAAAAAATAATGTAAAGGCCTATGAAAACTGCTTTAAAGTTCAAAATCTCCTACTTACGAACCCATTTTCGGTTATGATTTTATTGTATAATATGGCAAATTAAGTCATTTATAAAATGATCGAAAAAAATTAAATATTTATGCCTGAACATCCACAAAATAAAATAAAAGGCACTTTTTGGCCATGTTTTTTTCTTGCATAAATCAAAACAGGCGGATGGTGTTAAGCGGGAATTTAAACCTTATCGTCATCTACGTAAGGGTTGTTATTGATAGCGGCTCAATTTAAAATATTACACGACGCAGTGCATCGCCTTAAGACTATTAACTCCAAACTAGACTGTTGTGAACTCCTGCAATTCATAGATTTCAGAGTACCTACTCGAGCAACTAGGCAAAATATATTATTCTGCGACAATAACTTTAGTACCAACTACCACATACATGCACCTATTTCTCGCTTTCACACACTTGGAAACAAATTCACCTCAAATATCGACATATTTAATATAAGTTTGCCTGTATTCAAGAGATACCTGAATGACATTTTCATGTAGCATATTTAAAGGGCGATTGCGTATGTTTGTTGTTTTCTTGTAGATATGTTGTGAACTTAAAAAAAATGTTATTTTGATGTTGATATTTTAAAAATTAAAACCTTCTGTTGTCACTGTATTAAGCAGTAAATTATGTATAATGTAAAAGACCATCAGGGCGTTTAAATTAATAAAATATTTCACCATACGAATTTTTAACAGATACATTAAGGACGGGTTGTATCGAAGAATTTGAACAATTCATCAAATTTCAATGTTCATTTTCGGGTTCTGTGTGTCGTACACCCAGTCGCTCCGGTTAGCAGACAAGAGTGTTGTAAAATATAATAAAAATACTGATTTGGCAGCATTCTCTTTATGTTTTCAGTAAACCATGCCAAATAAAAACAGTCGTACAACAGCCAATAGCCCACAGCAAAAGTGACCAACTTTATGGGGTCCATGTTATAATCGTAAGACGTTGTGAAATTATATAGTGTAAATAATTTATTGACCTCCAATCGAAACAATAGTCGTCGCGGTAGCGATAATATTTATTTTTCTTTAAAATATTATCCCGTTAAACTACAATTAAACAGTTTGTCAACAGGATCTACAATGTGAATATGTAGGTATACCATAGAGCTACAATTATAGGAGCCACTGCGTTTAATTATAGGGATTATGTCCTAGATGTGACAGTATCCTTTTCTGATTTTTCTCTTTCAGTTTTTCGTTTATAATTAAATATTACAATTTAAAGTTTTACTCATTAAGTTATTAAAAAAAAACAAATAATTTTAGATAGGAAATAAATATATAACATTAGTACGCACTTTTTTAAAAAGCTGCATGTTGTTAATCCAATGATAGAGAAAAAATATTTTAACAACGCTCGATTTATGTCGCTATGAGATTGATCTTGATTTCATTTCTTAATTTTATTCTTTACGCGTAGAAAAGTTTTTACGATGTGTTTTGGGACTGTCATAAATTTACAAAACATAAATGGGAGGTACTTAATACAATTTTCTATATTTTAAGAGAAATAAAAATGGTGAATTTCGCATTCACAGTGCAGTTTAAAAATATAGAAGAGAGGTAACTATTAATAAAAATTAAATATACAAACTTAAGTGGAAATAAACAGCTAGAAAAAAATTGTTCACACATAAGCATCTATGTATATTATTGTATACGCTTTAACCACTCGAGTGATTTTCGGCATATTATGCCGAGGTTGCAAAACGTCTTGAGTGATCGCACGCCATAATATGCCATTTTTACTCGAAATTTTTATGAGGATTCGCGCATTTACGATTTTTTAAGTCGTAAAAATATAGGATAAATTGTAAAAAATAGGTGAATTTATTGGCTATACAGAATTGTTATGAGTTTATATGTCTCCGTATTAAAATTCAAAAATATGATTTTTTTTTAAATGTGGGCGAGAAATTTCCAACTCGTAGCCCAATTACTCAACTCATATTACAGTTATTGACGCGAGCACTCGAGTGGTTATGGGATGTTATCATTGTATATACTTTATGGGATGTGTGGGATTGCATAAACCTCCCACCATTCCAGAATAAACAAATTATTATTATAAAAAGCACATATCAAAAGTAAGAATTTACAAAAACAACTAATAAATACATAGAAATATAATATACGTGTTTCTAAGCACTAAAGTAGCAAGACTAGTTGAAGAAAAGTATATCATATTAAGGATATTACTAGCGCAGATCAGCGAAAAATCACGAGATATTGTTATTGTAGGATTTATGAAGCTGGAAGTTTTTATACATTATTTGCCTGTCCAATGAACACCGTTAGTAAAATTTATAATTCATTAGTTAAATCACTAGATCTGTTAAAAATTTTAATCGAAAAAATACATTTAAAATATAGAATTACTAGCTGACGAGTACCCGGCGTTGCTGGGGGTTGACTTTAGCAGATAGACATATTCCATTGCGGGATTTTCTATAGGCCTTTTTAAGATATAAAATTCCGTAGTACATTATTTAGATGTATCTCATAAAGTTTAGCCAGCGTTAGCAATGTAGTGCTCGAAAAAATATTTTAACGCCTTGATTATAAAAAATCGACCATTCTCTACTTTTTATAAATATAATATGCATGTATTAAATATGTAAATTCTCTAAATGAAAACCCATAGACATATGAATATTAGTAGACCTGCCCTAAGTGATTAAAAGCGTATTATCCCCACTCCCCATACCGGTTCCATTGAGCCGGCTGGGCTCGCGTATGGCCTCAAATGAAATTTGAAAACGTGACGTCATCATTCTTGTGCGAACTATGGTCGAGGCATCATCGGTTCATTTTACTAAATAACACGGCAAAATTTTGACTTGTACTATGAAAACTGGTAAAAATAGATGTGAAAAAAGAGAATAAACCCAATTGTCGTATTACATTCCATATATCAGCATTATTTTACTTTATTTTAAGCATATTCACATCGTATAATATGAATCAGTTGTTACTATCACATCGAGAAACGTCTGGACGCGAAACACAAAGCTGGTTGGTTGCTGGGAAGTAAATTATGAACATTTATAAAAGTGTCTTAACTAAATACTCTGAAACTAACTACGACTCTGAAAATAGAAGCTGCCTTACTTTGCCGAATTTGGACTTCGCAAATTTGTTCATAACATGGCGAGTAATTTGCGCTCCCATGTAAAAATGTCTATTCATTCAAAGCAGATTTTACTTTTAAGAAGTAAATGGTGATATTATAATGCGAGATGCCTATTTACTGTCAGATTGATTTATTGACGAATCACAGTCAGCTTCACTCCCTTCGTTCTTCAACAGTTGATTTTACCCCTCGCCCATATCTTCTCGTCTATTAATTCCTATGTCTGTGTGAAAACCCTATTGATATCTGTTGAGAATTTAGGAGAACTAAGCGCGCAAACAGACAGACACACATAGCGACTTTCTATTATTTATCAATAGTCTTAAATTTGGTATCTAGTTTATCGCTTGGTACATATAATCAGATCTCAATTTTGAAAAAGAAATAATTATTTATTTTATTTTTTTTTTTTAAAGAAAGACAAACATTCCCGGGTTACGAATAACCTGACAATATTTGAAAATCTCCTACTACCACCACAGTAAGCTGAAAATGTTGCTTGTGTTGTGATGGAGGACTTAGCCAGCCGAGGAATTGAACACACTACGCCTGAGTGGGACCCAAGCGCGATGTCAACTCGGCCACCGACCGGTCAAATGTTCATTGAACGTAAATAATTTTACGAATATATTTTATATCGTCTCAGAGAACCAAAATTAATATCTTTGTTTGAAAAAGTGGCGGAAAAAGTTTTATGAAGACTATGCCGTAGCTTATGTCATGAATCACCATAGGAGCCCCATATTCTATGTGATCCATCTGTGAATGTGTTATGTGATTTAATTATTTGATTGAATATAATTGTAAAGCTGCTCATCTCGACGCAAGAATTCTCTAGTGAGATGAGCAGTGGAGGAAAAAAAATAATAAATAAATAAAAAATTGCTTTTCTACAGTCGAAAAAAAACGTTAATTAACAAATAATATGCAGATATTTAAAACATCTAGTAGCGAAATCTTAAGCCCACGCATACCCGATTTATGACAAGTTTCTCGTTAAATCTTTAAGTTTTTTAGTGAAAAAAATATTTATGTTATTTTTGAAGATGATATCTATACATTTGTTATGCCGAAACTTTAATTATATGAAATTCCCTCGATAGAAAAAAATAAGCTAAGAAAATTAATTAAAACACGTTTTGTTCTGTTATTTAATATATAATAGACATGAAAATATATCACAGTGTATCTTTAAATGTAACTACAGCATTGTCGAGGGATTTTTGCTCTACTTTGAACGGAGTGGTGTTTTATTAAATATTTTCACCATTTTCGCTAAATTATTATCGTTTTTTAATATTAGCGCGCTCCCTCCAACATTCGTACTTAACATATTTCCCTTTCAAGCCATCTTTGAACGTTTACTACGGACCTTGATACAATATGGAAAGATACCCACGTACGTAGTACGTATTGAGCTTTTAGGCTGTATTTTTGATTGATTGTTTGGCCCAAGTCACGGGCATATGGGGTGGCGGTCGGGAAGTCGAGATAAACTTTTAATAGACTTTGGAACAGTTTCCTGCGTCGGAAGTAATTTATTGTAAACTTTTCCAATTGACCGTACGGTGGTTTTTTGACCTTCGCAAATATTGATATATACAGGGTTTTACAATAAGAGGTATTACTTTGATATTCAATCGTAAAAGATCAATGGTTTCGTTGCTTGTGTGGCACGTAGCGCCGTTTTGTTGAAAGTAAACGTTGTCCAGATCAATACCATCCAATTCCGGCCATAAAAAATCATTAATCATACACCGTAACTGTTGCTCCAGCCACATTTTCGAAAAAGTAAAGTCCAATGACTCCGCCGGACCATAAACCGCACCAAACAGTCACACGTTGACGATAGAGAGGCTTATCAACAATAACTCTTGGGTTTTCCGAGCCCCAGATGTGAGAATTTTGCTTGTTGACGAAGCCACCGAGGTGGAAATGGGCCTCATCACTCAAGATGATTTGCATTTGATTCACTCAAGTGAATTTTAATAATTTCAATGCGTTGTTGAAGCGTGCATCGTTCCATTTTTATTAATGGCGTAGTTTCTACTTGTCAAATGTCAAAAAATGACAGCTTCAAAAGTAACATCTACCGAAATAGCGGGCTATTCAAAATAACACCTCTTATTGGAAAACCCTGTAAATATACCATACAAAAGCAATACCTGTACAAAATGTTGCTCGCTACACTGTCCGCTGTCGAATTTCAAATCGACGAACTATGTTTCTATTAAATAGTATTATTTTATAATAAATCATTTTGTGCATTCTTATAATCTTTCCCAACGTAAGCTGGTGCTTGTGTGTAGAAAAGGAGTGCTCACGATATATTGAAAGAATTCTAAACTTTTTTGCATTTATTTTATTTTTTACCATTACCGGTTTCAGCTGCTTATAGCTATCTTTAGACTGGTACAAATTATTCCTTTAACTATGGTTTATATACACATTCCTCCAAATGTTGTGTAAATAATACGCAGAGATTGTTACAACATAACGATCATAATAGAACTCAAGCACGGATTATTGTCAGTATCATAAATAGAAATATTAAAAGGAGTGTTCGTACACATAATATAATAATAAAAACTGTAAAGTGATAACATGATATAAAAAAACAAAATTGAATAATAAAATGTTTAAACTGAGGAAGGTTTGAAGACACGAATAACAATTTAAAAAAATTACAAAAGTACGTAAATAATAAAATAAGTATTTTTAAAAACTATTTATATGCATGATATAAAATATAAATTATCTCAAAATATTATCATCTTTGTTATAAATTTGGCATTCAACCATTAAGAGGAAGCCACAAGCCAAAATATGTATATTATTGGTATACCTTATATTGTAGGTAATAGGCATTCAAATCGCAAACGGAGTCTAGAAACGTTCGATTTCAAGCACAAAACTGGTTTTTATTTATTTTGTAAATAATTTTATAAGAAAGCAAAAACTTTAATCACGTGAAACTGTCACAGATAATCTTAGCTATAATACTGTACCTATTAAAAGTTGTTTCCTTTTCGCGTTCATACATTTCTATCAAAAAAATATTTTTCTATTAGTTTACATTTATTTTTTTTATTGAGTAATTTATTTTTTATTTGTATTCTACTCGAGCGAACCGATAGGAAAACCTTCAATTTATCTAAAGCATATATTTTGGTATTCATAATGTACATCAAATCGTTATAAAGATTAATCGAAATTGTGATTTAGCATTAAGCTTCGCCTTAAGTGTGATTTTACATGTCATCGGCGCTTGATAAATAATTTAGGCAGAGAGGACGGACCGCCAAACAACTCGGTCTTGGCACACATTACTTGCCTCATTCACATTCATACATCGTCTCATACATACTCTTCTATTGTTCTGACTCTTGACATGGCCCGACTCAAGTATCTGATTCACTTGGTCGTGCCATGTCTTCCTCGGGCGTCCCCGACTTCTGCTACCATTCACATTTGCATCGTATATTTTCCTTACACTCCTTTCTTAGCTCATTCGCTCTACATGCCCAAACCATCTAAGCGTCCCTTTCTTGATCTTACTCATTACGCTTACATCAACCTTGCACTCTTTGCAGATCTCCACATTCCTCACACGATCATATATGGTTTTACCACACATACGCCTCAGGGATCTCATTTCAACAGCATTCAATCTACTTTCATCCTTTCTTTGCCAGTTCCATGCCAAATTTTACCGACAATATTTACACAAAAAACGCCGATGTGTAAATCATTTAACTACATAATTATATGGTATCCATATTTCAATAATACAATATTTATATATGGTACAATATTTTTGTTTTTACGTCCTTCGTCATTTGTCTCTTAAAGAGATCGCCGTTACTCGGCCTGTCAGTGTTAAGTCATTTTTATTACCGTTATGCTTGACGGTAGATCAAACAACTCCAAATTAAAATTTGAGAATGAGAGTAAAAATAATCTAATCATTTTTCATGTGAAGCTTCAAACATTGCAGAGGAAATGAGAAATCGCCACTCATTCCCCTGAAAGCATTCAGATAAAAATTAAAGCGAAATGGATTATTTTTCGCACTCGTGCAGACCAAAGATTTCGGTATATTCGCACTTTGAATGGACCGATTTTCCCCCATTCAATGGAAGAAACTTTTCACATTAACGCGGGAATCTAGGATTGCTTCTATACAAATCATTTTCTATATAATTCATGAAAGTATTCCCTAGAATGTGGGGAAGTGGGCTATTTCATTATCGCTCCATATTTTACTTCGATAGAATTCCATATGAAGCTTACTTCCGTGATAAAAAAAATAATATAGGGAGAAGGTATGGTTACACTATCTATAATATAATAAATCTAAATAGGAAAACAGGGAACTAAATGTGAAAATTCGTAATATTATTTCAATATTTATGATTATAATTCCAGCCTATATAACAAATTATTACAAACAATAATTAGTCGTTTGAAATATCAATACAAATTGAAAATATCTTCCGAGTAAAAATAAATGCAGCCGACGGGAACTGAACCCGCGCCTTCTGATGCATTTATTTTTTTCGGGTGATATTTTCAATTTGTATGGATATTTCAAACGATTAATTATTGCTTATAATAATTTGTTATCCTTTGTGCTATGCATAAAAAAAACATGTCTTATGAACATTAAATATCATTAAAAAAATAATCCAACCTTTATGGTATCCTTAACCCTTTCACATCCGCAATATTGTTTCCACATATATAAAATATGAAATTTTTTTGGAATATATTTATAGAATTTATATATTTTTTGGAATTATTCTACGTTCATTTGGCTTAACATTGGACGTCTAAGGGTATTTATTAAATAGTAACGAAAAATAAATATAGCACACAGATAATACAAACAACTGTTTAATGTAAAAAATCCACATTTACAATGTGACGATCATCTCTATATAACACATCTTTATGCGTTAAAATATATGTAATTCTTGTTGAAAATATTGATAACTCACCTTTAATTAAGTAATCAATGACGGCAGTAATTCGATGGAACGTGCAATCTGCAGCTGTCAAAATATTTGCCGTTTTTGTGGCGGGAATAAGGATTGCAACCAAGCGGAAAAAAATGACACCACAGAGAAGGCTGCAAGCTATAAGAAAACAAAAATCGGACTTTTCTAAATCGCTACAGTTACAGTAAAAAAAATCACAAAGTTCGTGTTAATTTGAATTAACACTGGGGCTAGATTAGAGCAAAAATAAAATAAGGTACACTAAAATACATGGGTATTTTTTTAATCGTAATATATTTTGGCGTTAACATATTTTAAAATTATTACGTACTAGCTGAAGTCCCCGGCGTTTCCCGGTTTAAACAGAATTTTTCGAAATCAGATATAGGTAGACAGTATTTTTCCTCTTATTTTGAACGTCAAGTGTGCAAAATTTCATCAAAAAGTATCAAAATTCTACTTAAAGAGGTGGAAAAATGGATGGGGTGGTTTTTCGAATTCTCGTGTAGACAATGATTTTCCTCTTGTTTTGAAGGACAAAATGCCTTTGACTGCAAAACACTCTCAATAAAAAATAAATAAAATTAAACAGAATACAATTCAATTTTTAAAATCAGTCATTCTATTCATATCCTGTCACAAAACATTGCCATTTAAGGCAACATTTAAATTCTGTTTAGTCATCAGCGTGATACTGAGAGTACATATCATCTAGAACGAGGGTTAAACAAAATAATTTTTTGTAATTTTAAATTCCATGTGCAAAATTATTCACTTAAATAAATGAAATATTCACACCACTGGATTTGAAGTTGAAGAGCTTACCGATCTACCACAGATATCATAAAACTGACTGGACTGAAAAAAGCCTTCTATATAAAAAGGCCTCAGTTGACGACCTAATTTAATTTTTCATCAATTTGAATAAAGTGTCCTATTTCGTAAAACTCCCTGCTTCCAAGTTGAAGACAATTTAATATAAAATTTCATCAGATAACCTAATTTGATTCCCATAAGCTTCGGTCTTCCGGGCGTGACGTCAGATGTTCGGGGGAAGTTTGTTAACTCTTTGATCTATCATCGTCCTTGATGAAAACGTGTTGAAAAACTTTTTCCTTTTAACCATTGATAAAACGTTCAAAAGATCGGCCTTCAAAAATTTGTGAATTGTGCGTAATGGAGTTACGAGGAAGTGAATATTGCGACGTCATTTGCAAACATTTGAGTTACAGTCTAGTTAAAATTTGACGTACACATTTCGTTATAATTAATGCGTGTATTCAAAAGCCGTAGTAAACGCCGTTAGCGCTAGCTTAAAATTGTCCAAAGAAGCGAAGCTAGCAGTTCACAATTTCACAAAGGAAGAGGAAGGATGATAGCACATTGAATGCTGTAGAATTGAGATACCTGAGGCGTACGTGTGGTAGAACCATGTATGATCGTGTGAGAAATATGTACATCCGCAGAGAATGCAAGGCTGATGTAAGCTTAATGAGTAAGATTAAGAAAGAGATACTTAGATGGTTTGGACATGTAGAGCGAATGAACGAAGAAAGTAAAGAGTGTAAGGAGAATATATGACGAAAATGCGAATCGTAGAAAAAGCCGTGGATATGATTCAAGTAAATCAGATACTTATGTCGGGCCATGTCAAGAATCAGAGTAATAGAAGAGTAAATGAGGTAAGGGTTGCGTGCCGAGACTGAGTTGTTTGGCGGTCTATCCTATCTTCTTACCCCTGCGGGAAACGGCGTGATGGTTAGTTAGTAAGTTAATTATCAAATGTAATGTATTATATCTTCAATACTTGCAAAATCCCTTCCCCTCCCCAACTTCAACCTCACAACATACCGCAAAATGAGAATGTCGTAGTCCTACCGGCTTCGGGCGTTTCATGCAAGAAAATGTTATTAAAGCACTATAAATTCAAAAATAATTATGAAATTAGGTCGAAAATGGTATCATAACATGGTAAATAGATGAAATCATTTTTTTCTAATATATAGTGTCTGTTTGTAGCGGGCATAAAAATATACAGTTTTATTCAGAGGTTGATGAAATTTTGCACACTTGGCCTTTAAAACAAGAGAAAGGTCACTGACTAGGCCTGATTTTGAAAAAAAATGTGTAAGGCACGGGCAACGCAGGTTCAACTGGTTAGCCGGCTTCAACTAGTATATTAACAAAAGAAGAATTCTATTTATTTTTATAGACTGATTATTTCCTCCATTTATTGGTGTGTTCAATATATTATACCTTGCTTTGTTTGAGTTATAACACACCTTTTTAGTAGTGTTTCGCTGTCGAGGAGAATATTAAATCATTTTTGTACCACCCATCTACATAAAACAGCCGTTTTCTCAGTTTTCCCGGTGATTTTTCACCTTGTCAAATACCCGACACATTGAATTTCCGTAACACCGGCAACGGTAGGTGGCGCTCTCCTATGGCGGCCTAAAAGGTTGTTATCGAATGTATTCGGCCAAATATTGTTCCAGGAAGGCTTTTTAGCGGCGCCACTTCCTGTTAGGCTCTTGTGACCGCATCCGCCCGCGCGCCGGAAGTAGGTCTATTCATTTGTGAAGTTTCACGCGACCGACGCGGGTATTGAACGGAATTATACGGAACTACGTTTTTTTATGTTGAAACACAGACTACATTGGTAAATACAAGAGTATTAAATCACCTTTACTATCATAGTCCCTACTTGAACTTGTTTATGTAGGTTCAATTCAATAAAAATACTCTATAATGCCATTTTTTGTTACGGACATTTGCCGGTAAACGTCGGAAAACAGCTATTTGTGATACGACACGTGCTGTCATATGTCTTGCCACAGGACACGTGTTTTGTGAAGTCGATGAAAATCAGTAATCAAAAAATGATGACGAAAATGAACGACTTTAACAGAAGATGTGTTAATATCAATAAATTGATACATTGGGGATTAAAACATAATCAGTAACTGTATGAAAATGGATAATAAGTAATTTTTTGTGAACACTTCACTATATGTCCTTTTATGCGTTACGTTAGTTACAAGATTAAAATAATGTCGTTGATTTTAACAAATAGTGACTCAAAATATATTTTGCGCACTTTAAACAATATTAATATTCAATGACCCTTGACACCAGTGTGTAGTGTGTATTGTGTTGTTGTATTATGTTGTGTGTATTGTGTTGTGTGTATTTTTTTGTGTGTATTGTGTTGTATATATTGTGTAGTATGTAGTGTGTATTGTGTAGTGTGTAGTATGTAGAGCGTAGTGCTTAGTGCGTAGTGTGTGGTGTGTAGTGTGTGTGATGTGTAGTGTGTGCGGTGTGTAGTGTGTAATGTGTAGTGTGTAGTGCGTAGGTTCAATGCCTTTAAGTCTTCCTGATTTAATGTAACGATTTACTTTGGATAGGAACATATAATTATTTATTTATTTTTTGTATATGATTTTAGAATAAGAAAATTAGAATAATTCATAGAATCTATGAAACAGATCCATGAGAACAGAATTTTTTATAGAATAGAAACCCAAAGTTGAATGAACTTCTACTTTGGTACTATTAATTGACATAGATTCTAATAGAATAGATCGAGTAAGAACGCGCAATGACGTTTCATTTTTTTTTCATTTTCTAGATTCTTATTGTCCATGAGGTGGTGAATCATTTTAATTTACTGAATTTAATTTTAACGTTCTTTATACAAATAAAACGGCGTCATATTCGCTTAACAATTTTTACCTCACATGGGTGTTTAAAATGTTACCTGGCCTTGTATTTTCTAAACCTTTTAGTTTTTTAAATATATTTTCAACTTCAAATAATGTTTAACTTCAAATAATAAGTTATGGTATTCAGAAATTTATTACAAAGGTTTATTTAATTTTTTATTTCATATTTTATTATCGGCGCGGCCGTCTAATGTCGAATTTTGTATGACAGTCCTTAAAAATACAGCTACTATTGCAAAATACCGATTTACAAACTTTTACAACGAGGTATTTGACATGCAAACAACTAATGGAATAATAATCACAACAGTTTAAATTTACAACATCAAAGCAAATACCCTACAATATTGATAATACCTCCAACTTCTGACATTTCCCATACATTCTGATGGCAACATGCTACACTAGCGCGTCCTAGCGGCGTGAGTTGTGCGCCTTGGTTTTCTTTCAAATTATATTTTAATGAATTTTATATATTTGATTTAAATATTTATTTTTACTATAATATTTATTTTTACCGTAAATAAATTAGAGAACACTAAAAAAAATTGGTAGCCTACGTAAAGTTTTACTGCTTTTTTTGTTCATAGTAAAGCGGCCATTAACTCTGTCTTTGATGGTTTAAAAATGTAATAAAATACTATAATTAATACTAGTATAATTGTAAGATTTTTTTTATTTCGTTTTTGTAGATTTCACTTTTTTTAGTAATCAAGAACATTTGTTTGCTAGGAATTAACTCATAATATAATTCACCAACTAACCTATTTTTTTGGCATCGTCCGTCACCGCCACCAAGTACAGGGTTTTCCAATAAGAGGTGTTATTTTGAATACCCCGGTATTTCGGTAGATGTTACTTTTGAAGCTGTCATTTTTTGACATTCGACAAGTAGAAACTACCTCATTAATAAAAATGGAACGATACACGCTTCAACAACGCATTGAAATTATTAAATTTCACTTGAGTGAATCAAATGCAAATCATCTTGAGTGATGAGGCCCATTTCCACCTCGGTGGCTTCGTCAACAAGCAAAATTGTCGCATCTGGGGCTCGGAAAACCCAAGAGTTGTTGTTGAAAAGCCTCTCTATCCTCAACGTGTGACTGTTTGGTGCGGTTTATGGTCCGGCGGAGTCATTGGACCTTACTTTTTCGAAAATGAGGCTGGAGCAACAGTTACGGTGAATGGATTGCGCTATCGAGAGATGATTAATGATTTTTTATGGCCGGAATTGGATGATATTGATCTGGACAACGTTTAATTTCAACAAGACGGCGCTACGTGCCACACAAGCAACAAAACCATTGATCTTTTACGATTGCATATCAAAATAACACTTCTTATTGGAAAACCCTGTACTAAATAAATTCAATTTGTTTGGTAATTTTTCAAGGTAATATGCTACACTAGCGCCTCTAGCGGCCAGCGTTGTTGATGTTGCCACTATTTCACTGGAGTCATTAATATTTTAGGGTATTTGATCAAAGTAATGTTCTGGAAATTATTAAATAACTAAACTTTAATACATTCAGCATTTTTGACCATAAGTAAAAATATGGTATGACCTAGCACAAGAAAATACCTAATAGAAAAAAATAAATGAATCGATTACATGCTAATGCATTATTCACCCGTCCCTGCGTGCCAGTGGGCACTTCCTCAAAGTATCTGATTGTTTGTGAAGATAAAAGCGTTAACGATATTTTTGGTATGCGCTTTTCGCTGTGAAAGCGTTCGATTATTCATCAGTGGCGTGAGCGAATAAAACGTATCGTATCGTGATTACATATCAAGAACTCATTTCAATTTATCATCAGGGATACATTTCACTGTAGATAGGTCTGTTCTAATAGATAAAGAGAACGATAATTGACGAAAATACATTTATTTATTTAGACATGTATTTTACAAATATATTTTTGTAAATAAATATTGTCACAATAATTTTACGAATAACCTGACAATATTTGAAAATAACCTGAAAATGACCTAACTGTGATGTATGGTAATAAGTTGGGTATTCAAGCGATAGATGGCACTAGTCAGAAAGCTTACTCCAGAGTCCGACAGATGTCGCTAGAGTGTAGAAATTGCCTGTGGGGTATCCTTGTCAGACTTCAAGCTTCTAGAAAGAGAGAATTACCAACCGTCGGGTAAATGAACAGTGTAACTAAATCCAGATTAATTTATTGTAACGTAAATAAACACAATTATAGTAAAGAACCTTTTACCTTTTCAAAGAGTTCCCAACACAGAAATTTGCAAGTAAGCAGAGATATAAAAATTGTTATATTTAAAAATCTTATATTACCACTACAGTAAGCGAAGAATGTTACTTTTGTTGTGATGAAGGACTTGCTTTGACAAGATTCCAGCCGAGGAACGAATGTCGCCTGCAGGGCCGGCCTTGAGCTAAACGGTGCCAGGCGCTAGAAAATTTTGACGCCCCTTGTCGAAACCAGTAGACGTCAAGATAAGCGATCACTGTAATAAGTAATATTCGGATGATTTGTATATTTATATGGCGCCGTTTTCGTCAAAACAATCTCAAGTTAGGTGTTAGGTATTATCAGCGCCTTGGCGCCTTAACGGAGCGGACTGCTTCAATTGAGCCCGCTTTGGGCCGGCCGTGGACGCCTGGGTGGGACCCAAACGCGATACCAACTCAGCCACCGACCTACGCAATAAATACTAACAAATCTAAAGGAACAAGACACAGAAAAAAATACAGTGTGTGGCAAGCCTACGCACGACGGAAGTGAAACTTTTAGTATTTTTCTCTCGATCTTTTCATTTCATTCTCTCTTTTTTTCTGTCTTTTGACATATTTATAAGTAGCATGTGATAAAAAAAAATTAAAAGTTATAAAAATATGGGATTCGAACCCGGGTCCTGCATAACGAGTGTCGAACGCTCTGCCTCTAGACCGCGGTTATAACGTATTCGACCAAAATATCATATAGTCAAAATATCTAAAAGTCGCAGCACGAGAGCATTTTATCACTTTAAAAAAAATTATTATTAAAAAAATCACAAAAAGAAAAAAAAAGTTAGTGAAAGCGGGGATCGAACCTCGGTTCTTCACGACGACAATCGGGCGCTTTGCCTCTAGACCGCGAAGCTGAGTTTGGGGAGCGACCGAAAGTAGGTATATAATATTGGCTAGGCTCCTATAGCGAAATGATCACGGTTTTTGATGACGGTCATGAGTTGGTTTTACTCCGGTCCTCGAAATTGCATTACGCGCGTAAAGAAGTTTCACTTCAATAAAAAGATAACGGTCACAACTAGGAATCGAACCCAGGATGTCTTGTCTTACAAAGACAGCGTTTTAACCACTCGACTTTTGGGACCTAGTTATTAAACGTTATAACAATTTATTATTATTAAGAATCTCAAACTATTGGTAATCCGGTTTAAAACGGGATTTTTACTTACGCAGTACCGAGCCCGATGGGGGGAGGAGTTAAAGATATATTAATTTTACTGTACTTTAAAATATAAATTTGAAATATGATATCGACATATATGATGTATAATAATTAGGTTGGCGAGTAAATAAAGACGTTGTCCCGTTAAGACAGAGATCTTGGGTTTGAATCCCAGTTGAGACCGTTATCTTTTTATGTCTTATTCTGTTTATGTTTCGTTTAGAATTATTAGTATTATATACTTCGATGAATTTTATTTATTGAATTTAAATTGAATAAATTATTATATTTAATACATAATTATAGGTCCTGAATTTATGGCTGAGCAGTGAACTTATATCTATACTCACTAACATATAGCAGAGCAGTAAACTTAACTCCATACTCACTAACGTAAAGCTGAGCAGTGAACTTAACTCCATACTCACTAACGTATAGCTTAGCAGTGAACTTAACTCCATACTCACTAACGTATAGCTGAGCAGTGAACTTAACTCCATACTCACCTAACGTATAGCAGAGCAGTGAAATTATCTCTATACTCACTAACGTATAGCTTTAGCAGTTAAATTGCCTCTATAATCACTAACGTATAGCCGAGCAGTGAACTTAACTCTATACTCAATAACTTATAGCTGAGCAGTGAACTTAACTCTATACTCACTAACGTATAGCTTTAGCAGTTAAATTGTCTCTATAATCACTAACGTATAGCCGAGCAGTGAACTTAACTCTATCCTCAATAACTTATAGCTGAGCAGTGAACTTATATCTATAATCACTAACATATAGCAGAGCAGTAAACTTAACTCCATACTCACTAACGTATAGCTGAGCAGTGAACTTATATCTATACTCACTAACATATAGCAGAGCAGTGAACTTAACTCCATACTCACTAACGTAAAGCTGAGCAGTGAACTTAACTCCATACTCACTAACGTATAGCTGAGCAGTGAAATTATCTCTATACTCACTAACGTATAGCTTTAGCAGTTAAATTGTCTCTATAATCACTAACGTATAGCCGAGCAGTGAACTTAACTCTATACTCAATAACTTATAGCTGAGCAGTGAACTTATATCTATAATCACTAACATATAGCAGAGCAGTAAACTTAACTCCATACTCACTAACGTATAGCTGAGCAGTGAACTTATATCTATACTCACTAACATATAGCAGAGCAGTGAACTTAACTCCATACTCACTAACGTAAAGCTGAGCAGTGAACTTAACTCCATACTCACTAACGTATAGCTGAGCAGTTAAATTGTCTCTATACTCACTAACGTATAGCTTTAGCAGTTAAATTGTCTCTATAATCACTAACGTATAGCCGAGCAGTGAACTTAACTCTATACTCAATAACTTATAGCTGAGCAGTGAACTTAACTCTATACTCACTAACGTATAGCTGAGCAGTTAAATTGTCTCTATACTCACTAATGTATAGCTTTAGCAGTTAAATTGTCTCTATAATCACTAACGTATAGCCGAGCAGTGAACTTAACTCTATACTCAATAACTTATAGCTGAGCAGTGAACTTAATTCTATACTCACTAACGTATAGCTAAGCAGTTAAATTGTCTCTATACTCACTAACGTATAGCTTTAGCAGTTAAATTGTCTCTATAATCACTAACTTATAGCCGAGCAGTGAACTTAACTCTATACTCAATAACTTATAGCTGAGCAGTGAACCTAACTCTATACTCACTAACGTATAGCTGAGCAGTTAAATTGTCTCTATACTCACTAACGTATAGCTTTAGCAGTTAAATTGTCTCTATAATCACTAACATATAGCCGAGCAGTGAACTTAACTCTATACTCAATAACTTATAGCTGAGCAGTGAACTTAACTCTATACTCACTAACGTATAGCTGAGCAGTTAAATTGTCTCTATAATCACTAACGTATAGCCGAGCAGTGAACTTAACTCTATACTCAATAACTTATAGCTGAGCAGTGAACTTAACTCTATACTCACTAACGTATAGCTGAGCAGTTAAATTGTCTCTATAATCACTAACGTATAGCCGAGCAGTAAACTTAACTCTATACTCAATAACTTATAGCTGAGCAGTGAACTTAACTCTATACTCACTAACGTATAGCTGAGCAGTTAAATTGTCTCTATAATCACTAACGTATAGCCGAGCAGTGAACTTAACTCTATACTCAATAACTTATAGCTGAGCAGTGAACTTAACTCTATGCTCACTAACGTATAGCTGAGCAGTTAAATTGTCTCTATACTCACTAACGTATAACCGAGCAGTGAACTTATCTCTATACTCAATATTCTCAAAACAAATATGGTCCAAAAATATGTAATAAATATTTTTATTATTATTATATATTTTAGCAGCCTTTAGCTATTTCTACGGTATACATTTTTTTTATACGCTACGCGCGAGATTTGCTTCATGTGCCTACCTAGTAAAAGATTTTTTTATTTTGTCAAATGAAATACACAGAATTGAAAAAAGGTCACATTAATTCATAAAATCAATATCTCATATCCATTTGTCTTACTTCCCACGCTGAATATTAATGAGGCAAACATCAATTTCGCACGGAGAATTCTATGATTTAACCTCAATAATAATGTGTAAATAATAATATTACGGAAAGTTGTATATTTGAAGTTATCTATTAATTATTTGAACAAAGGAAGGCAAGGTAATACACACACATATATATAAGGCTACATCGACCTATTTATATTATAAGGCTATTGAAATATTCTATTTTCAGCCACTACTATTTAAGCAGCTAATAGAGCACCTGCAGGTGTTCAAAATATTAAATAATACAGATGCGTTCCACGGGTCGTAGACGGTATAGCAGGAAACTGCACTCCTTCCTTTACCGACCGGGTGATCCCCGGCAATAGAAGGAAACTGCGATAGGAAATTGAGAAATTTAAAGGATGCCAAGGTGAAAAATAAATTGTCAGGAGATGTTGCCACTTGAATATGGGGATTATTTTTCACTTTTCTACAAATTCCTTCATAATATTTAAATAATTCAAAGCTTTCTTTATTAAACCATAGACGTTTTCGTAAACAACGTTATGCTATACAGCTTTAGTTGCAAATATTGTAACAGATTGAGTGATTTCAAGGCTTAACTTGTTTTCTTTTTCAGCCCTTTCTGACCTGACGGTATTGTGACTAAATATACTACACTACATACAAACCAGCACATATTCCAAATACATCAAAGGAGTAGGTAAATATCATTTACACGTGGTCAGGTGCACCTACTGTCGAACCAAACATTACCCGACGAACATGTACAATTGTACATAAATTATAAACTGCTAAAGATCGTGTTACACGGAGAAACATGAGTATAACTAATTTATTAAGAATCTCTTCAAATTATTCGTAATACAGTTAAAAACGGGATTTCAGGCCCTTAACGAATGAATTGATAGGTTTCCTGATAAACTTTTGGTAAAATATGATTGTATTATCACGATGTCGGAACATATGTTCATAAAAATAGTAATATTTTTGTATTTCGTCATTATATATTATCAAGGCAGGTTTCCCGTTTTTAACCGGATTATCAATAATTTGAAGAGATTCTTAATAAATTAGCAATACTCATTTGTTTCCGAGAACTCGAAAACAATTTGAAGCCGCGGGGTAAGGGAAAGATACATGAAAAATGAAACCAACTTAATTTTTTTATCCCATCCCTTGTATCATCAAGTACACGAAAAAATTATAAGCCGTTATAACTGCATTAACAGCACACAAATAAAATAATAATATTTAACTATGCAAAACTTTGCATAAAAATCAATCAAAAGTTAGTCATACAAGATGGCTGCCAGGCAATTTCCCCTCACCTTAGATTTGGATTCAGTGCCATTCATACAAAAGCGCACTAATGCTCTGTCCAGGGATTTTAAGGTCCATGCTGTATGGTGTTAGACGATCTACGACAAAATTAACAAAATATAAATACATATAATTATACAGCTAGCGTTTAAGTTCAGTGGATATACTTTAGCGGGCCGTTCATATAGCTATTCGTACACACACATTCTTTGAATGGCTATCCTTTTCATAAGCCGGGCTACATTTTTGTTCGTCACTATGAATATAATGTGATTTTCAAGTTTACTAACATTTTTTATAAATACTTTCAGCTTCACAAATTCTATAAATATCCAGTGATTTTTAACGGTCTGTGCCATTACACAAAGTCATTTATAATACTAATTTTTGTATAAAATTGTAAATGGAATTTATTCAAATATAATGAAAGGAACATTATTACATGAATGAAATTATATTTTACCTCCAATAATTTACATGTCAAAGAAAACAACGATTTTTACGTTTGTTTTTTGGAAAGCATTCAAAATTACCAAACAAACGGAAAAATTCTCCTGTCAAAAAATCTGTTTCTTTCTCAAATAACATGTCAAAGTAAAACGATATTTTTATTTTTTATTGTAAGAGGGAATATATTTTTAATAAATTTTTAACTTTTTTTAAATATTTCCTGATTGAAAAACATGAGAAAATTTGTAAAAATTTCTACTATCATCATTATAAACGGAAAATGTTGCTTGTGTAACAAGAGCCAGGGTAGGAACCCAATGCATTATTTGGTAACTCAGCTGGTTACTACCAAAACAATTTTTTTGGCACCTTCACATACATTTAAAACAGAACACGCTAATGTACAGTTAAATGAGTACTACCCCAATAATATTCATCAATATTAACCACATTGGTATAGTTAATATTAATGAGGTATTTAGGTTTGAAACGATATTGCAAATGATAGTAAAATTTTATTTAAAACCACTCGGGTTACGTAGTGTTGTATTTGTCACGAAACAACAAAAACCGATTGAGTCACGTTGTGCTATATCTGTCCCAACTGACATATGATATAAACAGTTTTAGAAAGAGAAAACATCAACCTTTCTCTTTGCATTTAAAACAATATTATTATATATTCTCGTATATATATACGTTCAATTGAATGACAAGCGGGAATATTTCAAAATAAATATCTAATCCGACAAATTTTGTAGATAACATGATATTATATCGTCTGCATCTGAAGGGTTATTTTTTTTAACTTCTTGACAATTATTTTGGTAATAATACTATAAATAAGTATAAAAATCAAGCACAAAATAAAAAAGACTTTAAGATATTTACGTATATCTCAATGGAAAACTAAACACATATACGATTATATATGATTTCATAGAAAGGTAGTTTTAAATGAAAAAAAAACAGCCTGATGTGAAACACTGAAATTGATTTTTTATTGACCAACTAACTGTTGGGGAGTAAGAGCTTCGCAGATGCACTCATAGAGGGCAGTGCATAGAGCTTGCGTGGAAGTCCGCAAGATGGCAGCTAGTAGCCAGTAGTCGCCAGGACCAGTGAGAATGCTCCCAGACAACTTGGTGTTTTCAGATCTCATTTAGCCAGCTTCTAGTTAGGTCGACTATCGAGTCACCATTGTAATACGCGAAGTATTAATAAATCCCTGATTTAACACAAAGAACCTATTATTTAAAATCTCCTTCCACGACGAGTTGGAGAACTGTTAGTGGGAACACAACACTAACTAACTAACCATCACGCCGTTTCCCCGCAGGGGTAAGCAGAGAGGACGGACCGCCAAGCAACTTGGTCTTGGCACACACTTCTTGCCTCATTCACATTCATACATCGCCTTTATTGAAGAAAGTGAAAATAAAAGTAAACAAGTATTTATATGTTTGATAATAAAACAGTTGTATTATTAAAATGCACCAAGAAACAAAAGACAAATAAAAACTCTTTATAATTTAAAAAAGATCCATTGCCAATTTTAATGAGAATAGAAGCAAATATGCCGCACAGAGTTTTAGCGGCCGGGCGGAAAGACCCGACGAGTCACGACGCTGACCAAACGATGCGTCGTCCCGTCTTGCTGCTGCTACGCAAGAGTCAGTTTTAATCCTCTAGGCGCGCCAAAAGTTTTTTTTTAAAGTTTCATATCAAAATTATATTTTGTTTATGTTATCAGTCCATCGCTGATTATGTTTTCATACTAGGAAATTTTAAAACGAAATATCTGTCATTTTTCGTGTAGCATTAGGCACCCATAGCCTCATAATCAGAAGTCAACTGTACAAAATATTGTACCACGGAGTGTTGTCAACCATAATAAAGATTGACATTATTTTTCTGTTCACTGGCAAGAATTTTGTATATATTTTGTATTCTGGCAATATTATTAAAATTTATTCCAGCGCCGAACGTTTTCGGTGAAATATTCATAATTTGAATAACGAATGATAAAAAGCGTTCTCGCCTGTGATTGGTCGGAAAGTCATACATATGCATGGACCAGTGTTGCCAACAGGAAGAAGATGTCAAAGAACTACCGGGGCAGCGCAGGCGGGGGGCGCACAGTGAATAAAAAAATCACAATGCTTGAACACTGAACTGAAAACACCTAGAAATGTGAACTTTATTTGAAAGATAACTGGTTTATAAGATCTACAATAATTATCAATAATTCAAATTTCGTCAACCACTTTGTGCATATTCTCAATAAACCTATTACTGTAAATGTGTCGATGGGGTCAGAAACACAAAAACATAACTACAAATAGTATGCATTCTTGAATTATCAGTGGAGTTGAGGAGACCAACTTGTGTATTGTTGCATACACTGGTATTTTTACTTTATTGTTTTGGCGAAAAGGGGACAATAAGTGCACGATAAATGTTGATCAAATCTGAACATAAAAAAGGTTTTTCAGTTATTCGAAAAGTGTTTCCTTTTTAATAATATAAAAATAACATTTTTTCAATCATACTAAAAAAAAATTTCTTACGTCTAATAAAAAAATTGAAACGTGCTGTATGCAAGCAATGCATCCGTAAGTACTGTGTTTGCATCAACATTGAGGAATAATTTGATAAAAAAAATATGTTTGATCAATAAAATAAGGAGAGAAAACTAGTAAGAAAAATTGAAAGCTCAGTATCATAATCGACAGAAAACATCCTAGGTGTTCAGCAAGGGTCGGTATCAAGCCCAATTTTATGAATAATTTACATAAATGGTGTAATTAAAACAACAAAATATTGCAAAATTAGACTATTGGCAGACGATTAGTTAATCTACGTTTCGTGTGAAGAGTATATAGTCACAATAAATAAAATAAATGAAAACTTACAAAATGGCTGAAAATAAATAAGTTGAAACTGAACGTAAATAAACCAAAAAAAAAATAGAAATAGGCAATGAAACCCACAAAGAAGGGTTAAATATGACAATTAATGATAAAAAACATCGAAATAGTAAATTAAATCAAATACGTAGGTGTAAAATTGGATTGAAAACTAAATTTCACAGCATATTTCGAATAAAGAAGGTATCAAAAGAGAATATTTTTGATAAGAATAAATTACAATTAACACTACAGAGCTCATTTTTAAAAATTTTTGCGCTTCATTTTGATTACTGCTCCACTATATTATATTTGGCCAATGAAGGAAACCTAAACATATTAAAAATTATTCATAACAGAGCAATGAGAGCAAGGAAAGGCAAATATGCAATCAAAATCAAATGAGAGAAGAGCAACATTGGATTCCAACAAAAAAGAGACTGCTATAAAATATGTTATTTTATATATATAAAATGATGAAACAAAATGCCTAAACAATTTAAGGATGAAATAGTTTTTTTTTTAAATATACATAATTATGAAACCAGCTATGTAAATATAATTAGATTGCCGCAAATGAGAAAAACTGTAAGAATCACAGTATTGCTTAAGGATTAAAGATGTATGATGAAATGCCTAAAAGTCTGGAGAATGAATGTTTTGAAAAAAGTTGTTTGGCAAAAACATAGTTTTATAAATAGTGAAATGTAACCAAGTATCTATTAGTTTATATACGTAAAATGTCATATGAACTAACTCAATCTATACATGTAATAATGAATGTTTCTTTATTTTCCCCCTATAAACTCAAAAACTACTGGACCGATTTCACTGAAAATTTCAAAGTTTGTTCGTATAAGTGTCAGACGAAGAATTGGCGCATTAACTCTGCACTGGAATGAGATACGGAGTCGAATAAAAGTCGATATAATGTAGTTTTTTTAACAGTAACAATGTGAAAGTGTAATATTTTTTTAACAGTAGTCGGGCACGCTAAGGAAGACGTGCCACGATCAAGTGAAAGAAAAAATATATAAAAGTAAAGTTTTCAATTATTTAGAATAATCAACCTCAAAAATACACTCAGTTTTCAGGTACACTAGAATTTACAACCTCAAAACTTTATTACAAACCATTGATAACTCCCACACGTCAGCGAGTATACAAATTAAAAATATATATCTTTGGAAGTAAGGAGAAATTGAAATTACTTGGGGCACACAGACACGCCCAGAACACAGTTCTATAGATTCATCTCTTCAGTGGTTTTAAAGAACTCCATTTCGCAAGAATTTACATGCAAAGGTCGTACCAACACGCTTTACAAAGTAGTCAAAATATGCTATGATTTATAAGTAGTGAGATAACATTCATTTCAAAATCATTCAAATGATGAAATTGAGCACGCTCAAGTTCGCTTAAAACACTTTTGTAACATTATTATGATAAAAAAAGGTTTAGACGCGTTTGAAAGTCTCAGTATCGCCCTGGTGAAAGGCCAACATTTAGAAATCAAATGTTGTTTGAAATGGCTTTCGCCATGTTTAGTGATCAGATCTGAATTGCCTGACGATTCCCAACTTTCCTCGTTCGTATCCCCTTCACTTTCTCACTTATTTTAATTCCACAACATACCCCAAATTGGAGGTTCAACTGTCTCAGAGCAGTTGAGATTCTTGTGCAGTATTCTCACCATACATTTTTAAATACGTTCAATAAAAAATGATTTAAATAAAAATAAAAATTAACGACAAATGATACTTTGAAGCTTCCATATTTATTTAATTTATTTTATGTTTTACATGGTGACCAGAAACTAGTAGAAGAAACGGGAAACTGCTGCATCTGCATATACGATTTTGTATTATTGAGATTTTTTTGCTTTCGAGTAAATTTATTTGTATTTTTGTAGATATGAGCCAAAAGTTTTTTTAGCCCTTTATTAAGACAAAAAAATCGTAATTCTCAAATTCAAGATTTTTTTTGGGTTTTCAATGTGACGTAATGATATTGTATTCTCTGTTTCCCGCATGTAACACTAGTTTTAGAACACCGTGTAAAGGTATGTACGTATTATCTTAAGCCTCTCAACACACCCCATTGGGAATGCAATAGTCACACTGGATTCAAATGGTTGGGAGCAGTTGGGACTTTTGTGCGGTATTCAAATAAATATTAAAACACAGATTTGTTCAATTTGTTCATTTAAAACGTGACCGGTTTTACCACGTTACTGGTATCTTTGTACTGATCTATCATCACACGGAGAAAAATGATTTTTGCTAATTAATTAAAAATCTCTTCAAATTATCTATCACGAATACGTATTTTACTGAAAGTTTATTAGGAAAACCATCAATCTATTCACGGCCTGCAATCTGCTTTTAACAGAATTACGAATAATTAATAATAATAAATAAGAGATTCTTAATAAATTAGCAATATTCAATATTAGTAATGTAACTTCGTGCAACATGCAAAATGGTCTGAAGATGCACAAAGCAAGCTGAAATCGGTCTGCTTCGATATAAAAATGGAAATATTTTTGTTCAAATTAATGTGCATTTTGTTTTGTTGTAAAAAATCATGATATCTATTAATTATTAACATTTTATAATAATTATTTACCTTTGGATCCAAAAACAAGAAAACTTTCATTCAAGAGGGCCACCATTCGTTTAAACCTGGAGTTTATCGGTTATTATATGTATCTGAACAAATCGTTGTTAAAAATCATGTTATCTATTAACTATTAACATTTCGTAACAATTATGGATCTTTGGGACCAAAATCAAGAAAGCATTCATTCGATTCCTTGACGCTTGATCCCCCGACCGTAGATCTCCGGAGAATTGATCCCCCAGAATTGATCCCAGGGATCAACTGTCCGGGGGATCAACTATCGGGTGATCGACTGTTCGGAGATCAAGAAGGCCACCATTCATTTAACCTTCGAGGTTATCGGTTATTATATTTAAAAAAATCTTTAATTTGATTTTCACATAAACGAGCAAGATTTCGATGTAGGTTCTACGGTAGCCCATCTTACATAGCTATTCCATTAGGCTAGTATTAAAAGAATCAGTGTTGACTGAAAATTTCATGAGGCGACGGCCTTGTTTCACATTTTTCCTCTGAAATTTCCCTATTTCTTTGTGTGAACTAAGAGGATCGGGGGGATGGGGTGGTAAAATTCTGAAAGGACAAAATATGGAATAACGTTACAGCCACCTATTATTATTGACTTCTTTATTTTGATTTCAATTTTGATGATGCATATTAAATTTGATTGAAATCTAATGACATTCTGCAAACAAAAATTGAATTTGAAAAATCATAATATTCAGAAGATATTTCTGGACCCGAAAGACCAAAATCTATTTTGCAGTGCAAAATATTCTACCACTAAAATTGTTTAATTTACTGCACGCGCTGGTTTTACAGTAAAATTAAAATGGTTTTCTGCGTTTAGCTTTGGTGCAGCCGTCAATTACCGGATAGGATAATAAATGGATACACCAAAGAAAGAAAACCATTTTAAATTTTACTGTAAAACCAGCTCGTGGAGTAATGGAGCTGGCAACACGGTATCGCACAGACTTACTTAAGCACACATTTCACCACTATCAATTACACATCTGCCTTGATGATGGACACTGTAACGTTGTCCGAAACGATGGCTAAAGAAGGAGTTAGCGCAACACGGCATAACACCCCAAAAACAAATAACAAAAATACTTTTGGCCGTGAAAATCTTAAATCGTATTTAAGTGTAGGTATATTCATATGTATTTAAATTAAGTTTTAAAATGACTGCCTCAACACAGGCTAGCTGCTAGCCTAGTGAGGCGGGTTATGAGAAACGTCAACTTTTTCTATTTGTTACTACCTATTGTTTTTATATTATTATTTTCTGTTGTTAATTTTATTTACTACCCAATTTATAAAAAAATTAACAATATGGACACTTATCATGTATTCTTTATTTTAGTTGCAATTTTCTTGTAAATTTAAATTATTATTATAAATGTGAATACCGCACCGAGTCCCAACAGCTCCCATCGATAACCAACTGGAGAACAGTGAGACTATGGCCTCCACAATTTGGCTATGTGGTGAGACTGAAGGTGTAGGTGAAGGAAAGGAGACGAAATAAAAAGGTCGGGAAGTACCTAGATTTCCAGATCTGATCACCAAACACGGTTAAGGCCAACCTTTCAATTCTGAGGTCTTTCAACAGGGCTATACTAAGAGTATCTTCCACTCTGGAACGTGCCACAAATATACTTATAAAAAAAAATAATTAAATAAAATCTACTTGCGCACGCCGAGATATTAACCCGCGATCTCCAAATTCGTTGGAAAATTGAAAGCCTTACCCCTCGACCACGGAGGCCATTGAATGACTATGGTGTTTATATATCAAATTTTATAAATAAGGCAGACTTCTCCGAAAATTACTAGTAATGACTAGCCGCATAAATTACTGTAATGAGATTTAAGACTCACTAGAACAATTTATTTATTAGAAATATATCATATATATCAAAGGTGTATTTATCTGCGTCAATCATACAGATTTTCGAAAATTTCTGTAGGTATACAAGTATTCGTAGTTCAGTGAAAACCCACCAGTGGTGAATTACGTGAATAGAGTTCGTGCTGTGGTTGTCACAGTGGAAAATAGGTTGATTGTTGGATTATAATTGAAGCAAGAAGAGTGTCCAAGACAGAGTTCAGTGGCAATCGTTCTAGCTGCATACCCCTGCGGAGAAATGTCACGATGGTTGATTAGTTAGTTTGTTAAGGTTTAAAGGTATCTACATATTCAGAAGTTTGAGAAGCCCGCTTGTTTGAACAAGGAATGCCGACAGCCAGTATAACCAACAATTTGTCCAACGTCCGTGAAAGCTCTTTAATTATTTCAAACACGTTAACTTTTCAAGGCTATTTCCATTGAATACCTTCACAAATCGATAGTAAGCCACAAGCTGAAGAGCTTTCACTTAAGTAAATTGATTATTTTTACAAACGAACTAACTCCACGCAGTAGATCCTAAGAAAAAATAAATTCCCTCAGGGCCTATGTCATCTTTGAGAATCCTGTCTGGAGGATCTTTTTGAAGAGAGAAAGGAATTAACCCATGTTGTAGGAGGGATAAAACACAGAAATCGGTAAATCTTTCCACAACCGAGCTGTTGAACTCAGGAACGAGTCGTAGAAGCGACCCTTTCTCATGTGACAAATATTAACCACGTACATATGTTGGGTGTGCGTTTGGCGTATTTCCCGACTATGCACCGGTGCCAAAGGGATCTATGACGCTAGTACCTAGAAGCATCTTGTAATACCGGTAGAACAAGGACATCATTACCTGGCACCTGAGCTCTAGAGATTTCAATCCGTTTGTTAAGATATGGCAATCTATTGAACGGGAAATTCTTTTTCATGTGAGTATCCACCATACCTACAAGAGTTTTAACTGTCCAGATACAGTGGGACTATGGAATCTCCAATTTAAGGAGGGGAAGGTGACGGGGAAGAGGAATTTTGAGAACTAGGTACCTAGCTATATATTATATACTAGTAGATCCAGTCACAGAAAGTGAATAAAGCCAATTAAGATATCTAGATTCTGAATGGTTGTCTTACCAGTACCTAGTAATTTTCTATCTCTCCGTTTCTTCTGATGCGTGATAGCTACAACTGTTCAATAGCTGAAGTTAATTTCACAAAAAACCGTTCTAGCCAAAGACATGGCAATTGTGTACATGCATTACTCCATTCAGAACAATATTAGCCAAAAAGGCATATTAATTTTATTGCCCCTAAAATTTACAACACACTAATTACAACCTTTGAAGATACCATATTGCGTCAAAACATTAACTGTTAAAAAAACATATCAAATTATATTTTTCTTGCAAGTCGAAGAGTCATCTATAATATGTAGTATTTACTCCTAGACAAAATGTTACCTGCTTTTTTCTTTTGATCTTAACTTATTATATATTTTGATTCTTCTCTCGTTTATTCTCTGTTTTATAATATATATTTTTTTCCAGAAAATTACGCATTTGTGTAATTTTTTTGAATTTAATGTGTAATTTTAGAATCGTAAATCATAGAAATATGTTAAAAATTATGATAATGCTCACGCACAGACTTTGCCTTTGTGAGATTGTTTTGTTATACATTTATTATATTTGTATTTATTTATATATTTTATATTTTCATTTTAATATCCTGTATTCTACAATTGTTCCAAAGTAATAAAATTTTTCAATAAAAAATCTAAAATATAAAAATCAATATTTTCTCAACTCGGTGTTTGTTCTATGGGTAATTTCACCGGGTGGCCAACATTAAACGCACGATATTGGATTGTTTTTACAAATCGTTCCAATGCTCAACATTTGCAGGTTTGAGTGTTTCTTCCCTCGTACCACAAGACCCGCATACTTACTTACTTTCCTTCATAAACACTCTACACAGCATTCCCAAAGATGAAGAAAAATTCAAGGCCTCATGCGTGGAGGTAATTTAAATACTAAGAAAGTCTCTTTTAAAATTAATTTTAAATATGTGAAATTTCAATATTTCTTGTTTGTCTTCGACAACATTTTGGTTTACCTAACATTTTAGATACATTGTTTGCATGCTTATAAAAAAAAACATGGAATTGAAAACGAAATACGTCATATTCCCTAAAATAAGTAAAAAGGTGAATTGAAAATTTTCCCCGGCAACGAAATCATATCAGATTATTCTTGAACATTTAATTTATTTTGTCATTCAAATTTCAGTATTGTAAAATAATTTTATTCCGAAATGCCAACAGAAAAAAATATTATATGAATTTAGAGAAAATGGGTACCTCGGCATATATATTTCACAAATTGGTACGAACGAAATTGAATATTTATATAATTTCGGATTCGCCGAGAGCTTTCATAAATTAATAAATAAGAAGCTTTTTACATCGGAATCAAAAATAATAATACTTTTCAATGTCTTTCTTGGAATGAATATTTTAGCAAAAGTATCGGGTATTGTAGAGATATATCTCCGGTGGCAACTAAATATTCAATTTCTTATGCCGTAACATTGATACAACCTTCGTGACGAAGTGATAAGCTCCTTGACTCGACTGAGGTCAATTTCTCGTAAATCAATAATTAATATTCATCAATTAAAATTATGATATTAACTGTCAATAAAAATATGAAAAAAAAAAATAATATAAAAACGGTAACTGCCGCAACTGGGACATGAAGCCAGATCCTCTAATTTTACAGGGATCAACACTCCAGACCCAATTAACTGTCGCAACTGGGACATGAACCCAGATCCTCTAGTCTTACGGGGACCAACACTCTCCCAATTGCGTTACTGATACCTAATTATCTGTCGAACCTGGGACTTGAACCCAGATCCTCCAATTTTACAGGGATCAACACTCCAGACCCAATTAACTGTTGCAACTGGGACATGAACCCAGATCCTCTAGTCTTACTGGGAGCGACACTCTGCCAATTGCGTTACTGATCCTAGATCCTCTAGTCTTACAGAAATCAATACTCTGCCAATTGCGTTAGTAAGATCTAATTAACTGTCGCAACTGGGACTTGAACCCAGATCCTCTATTCTTAAAGTGACCAACACTTCCAATTGTGTTACCGAGACCTAATTAAATTCTACAATTTTTATCAACATAATAACATTATTTTCAATTTTATTTTTTAATAAATTCTTGCGAGAATATTTTTTCCAATGTAGATGGTGTCATTTCATTATTGTTAATATATTTTTTAATGATTTAAATCAGAGGTTCCCAAACTTTTTTTGCACCGTAGACCACTTGCCAAATATATTTTTTTCCGTAGACCCCCTGCCTGCGGAATATTGAATTTTCCTAAAACTATTAACGTCCCATGTGATAATCATTTCTCTTTTTCGTAAGAAAATTCCCTTCCCTTGCCTGCCCTACAGCCGGGTGGCGGTATAGTTCCTTTGTCTTTACATTGTGCAGACAGGGGCGACCTTGTGAGGTATTACACCAAATGAAAATGCAGCAGGATAAGCAACGGGAATATCTTTCTGTAGCTAACCCTACAGAACTGCCCCTTAAGTTCTTTGTTAGCGCTTATTCCGACCAGTTCTTCTTGTCATATGATAACCGATTCTTCAACATTCCATTTCCACAGTCAAAATGTCATCGAACTTAGTTTTGAAGTCTGTGTGAAGTACATTTAAATGTTGAACGTCGTTATTACCTTGGAAATTTTTCAAAAACAAGTTGGGAATCTAGGAAACGCGGCTACCGATGTGCAATGTTTTTCTTCAATATATTAATACTGACGAGAAAAGGAACGTATAATTTTATTTATGTACCTCAATAAACAACTATACGAAATATAAAAATACAAATATCAAATAAGTAATTTCTCAGTCTATTATTAGTATTACGTAAACTGTGTTAGTTGTGTTAGGTGTATTGTGTCATTTACAGAACTCCTAAATGTTGACTTAAGGTAAATGGGGGTCAGCTCGTATGTACCCCCATTTGAATCTCGTGGACCCCCAAATTTTTTTCACGCTGATATAGACCCCCAGCAAGCCGATATCGACCCCTGGGGGTCTATATAGACCACTTTGGGAACCTCTGATTTAAATGCTTTATTTAAATGATTGATTTAAATATTACAATGATGTTTATACGTCAATAAGTTAAATCCTTCTGCATTGATGATGGACACTGTAATTCTGTCCGAAACGTTGGCTAAAGAAAGAGGTAGCGCAACATGCCGTGATACCACAAAAATAAATCACTATAATAAAATTAATATTGCATATTTGCACCTTACTCCAGAGTGGAAGATAATCCGAAGATCGCTCTAGTGAGACACCGAGGTTGATAGATTTCTCACTGCCTCGTAAACTCTGGTACGCCATCAATAGGATAAGGTCCTCCCACAGCCGCTGTGCCACATGATGCACAGGTGGGGCCTTAAAGAGTCGGCAATGTGTGAATGAATGACCACTGAATATGTGGTAAATGAATGCCCGCTGCATTCATTCCCCGGCGGGATTAATGAGGTCCACATGTTGCCCTTTGACCTCCTCCACCACACAAAAGAAGAATACTATATATTAAGATACAGCCGAGGGCGTCAGCCGTTAGTGTAGATTTTGCGAATACAAAAAATCTCTACCATCCAATAACCATTATTTGTACTTTAGAAGTGATGATGTAAAGTATGAAGCCTGACATTTACTTTGTTTTTAGTAATATAGAAAGCAGTGTTCATCAATTAATTAGAACGTTATATAAAATCTGCTCGTTACTTTTATACTGCCTTAAAAAAATAACTGTTTAGCCCTAAACTCAAAGGCTTGCTCAATTTAATGTTTATTTTAGTGCTTGAACGGTAAGATCCATATCTACAAGCGTAAGAAAGGTAGCCAAAATATAATATCCAGTTACTGAATATTACTTAATCCTTATAATACACAAAGTAAACCCATGACTGTCGCATATACTGATTGCATTCTTGCACATAAGGAGAAGATATGCATATTTATCCAGTATGCAACATGCAAATGACAATATGCACCACTCGTAGTCGATAATACTGCAAGTCTGCTTAGTATCGATATCATGTATGTATGCATCTTACATAGGTTGGATGTTAGAGAAAATATTAGAGGGAGGAATATTATCAAAGAGTTTTCCGTTAATAATGTATTGTCAGAGAAAAATTGAATTTTTAGTAATTCCTTTAAAGTATTCTGTAAAATGATAGCAAAAAGTTTAAATGTTTTAGTAGCAAATTGAAATTGGTTTTAAATATTCAATTTCCTAGTTAAATAGATTTTAATTCGTGAGGTTTTTTTCAAGTCATTTAAAAACCATATTTTGTTCTTGTATTAAACCCCCATCATTATTAACGCACAATAGTCCCAACGACTCTCAACCGCTAGTGAGACTATGGCATTCCCAATTGGGTATGTTGTGAGACTGAAAGTGAGGGTGTGGCTGAGCGAAGGAGATGGGGAAGAGACAGATGGGGGAGTAACTGGCTATTCAGATCTGGTCACCAAACACGACTGTTTCAATTCTGAATGGCGTTCTTACACCAGGACCATACTGAGAGTATCTTCCACTGTGGAACGTGTCGCAAGTACATATACTCTATATTATTTAAATGAATAAATTGTGAAATAACACAAATTAATCAAATCAAATTTACTTGGCCACGACGGAATTTGAACCCGTCAGGTTTTACGATTGTAGTAAGTAGCCGTCTATTTTTTTTTTGTCGTCGTTGTCAGAAAAGACAGGTATAATTGAAAAAAATATATATGCACACGTGCACAAGTGTATAAAACATAGCAAAAAATAACGATGTGATCAAAAAATAAGTTTGTATGTAACTGTTAACTATTTGACTACATTATTCCACGAAATTTTATAAAATCAATACAATTCTGTCGTCAAAGATGTTCAGTGATAAAAAAAGTATTTTTTGAGAAAGCAAAAAGTCTTTTCATAAAACTGTCAAAATTGAATACTAAGATTTTGTAGATAAATTTAATAAAAATAATAATTATAACTTCATAAACAAAAAAAATCGAAGATATATGGCAATAGCATCTATATACAATAGATAAACGAAACTATTTATAAATTATATATAAAATGATAAATTATATTTTACGCGTTCGTAGATAGTGTAAATTTTCGCTATTATATTTAATTTGCAAATGAATATATGAATAAATAGTTTTAGAAAGAAGAAGAAGAATAGTTTTCTTCGTATAAAAACACAATTCTTTAAATAATGGCATACAAATACAATATTGGATTGAATCATCGAACTTATGTACGGGCGTAAATAAATAATTCGTCATAATTTTGAAAAAGGTAACTTCAAAAATTGTTTTTAATAAAATTAACGCCATCTATGAACACTTTATAATTCGTCACGTTAGAACGTTATCGTAGAACGTCACGTTAACCCGTAATAAAGACAATAATTAATTCCAAAATCTCAATTTAAACACCTTATCTCGAAAACAATATGTGTCATTTGCATACAAGATATAATTATAATTCGTGTTCAGGTCAACGTTTAATCTGTGGGTTTCAATACAGTCCTGCTACGGCTTCATAAAGTCACTCGAACTAGACACTGGAGACTTGCAGCGCGGAGATAGGGCACGTTTACTGCATCAGTTGACTTCGGATAGATAGTGCGACCCTAGACTTGCAGAGTACCTGCAAGGGGATCTTATAAATACAAATGCCATATTGTATATTTATGCCGTGAGTTTAAGTATGCGCTGGTATAGAAGTTATGAAATGAACGCACTTCCTGTGCGATGATCTCTTTCAGAAAACTGTAAAATGTTGATATTTTATAAAAAATATTTTGTTTAGTTTTTAAATTAATGTAGGTATTTATTTCGTAATCAGAGTTTTTTTTATTATTATGTGCATCTATATAAAAAGGCTTACATATATTTTTTTGGCTTTGCCTGTCTCACTAGGAAATCCTGTGTCGAGACAGACTAGTTTACAAATATTTTATAAAATTAAAAGAAAGTACATTTTTCAATAAAGCAATCATATTTGACAAAAATTTTCAGGTTGGTAGGTAGTGGTAACAATAATGAGATAGAGGATTATATTTGGGTGAGGTGACTAATTATTGCACGACCTTTTTCGATGATCCATTGTTTGATCAAAATGTTGTATTTGTTAATATTATTCGATTGTCTTGTTTTTTCATGTAGGTTATTGTAAATTTTAGACGCAATGTATTTGAAATTTCTCTGATCAAATGTTGTGTTTGTTTTAGGTGTTTGTATACGTTCTTTGGTTTTGTGCCTCGTGTTTACAATATTTTGCGTATTTTCATAAAATGTGTGAGTTTTATTTTTAAGCAGATGAGTTATGATAGTTTATGTGTAAATTTGTCGAATATCTAATACATGGAATTTGTAGAATATATCTGCAGGACTTGTTATTAAGGGAACTTTAAGAATAACGTTCATAATTAATTTTTGTGCCTTCGATAATGAATCTATAGCTGATAGTGTTGAACCTCCCCATGCAATTATTCCATACTCAACGATAGATTGACAAAGAGAGTACTAAACAATTTTCATAGATTTGGAGTCTAGTATGTTTCTAATGTTTTTGAAGAAATAAATATGTTTTCTAAGTTTATTCGTGATAAGTAGGCAATGTGTATTTCACTTAAGATATTGATCAAAGGTAAGACCAAGGTGAGTCGAACACAATATATGGAAAAATTAAGTGTTGCTAATTTATTAAGCATCTCGTAAAATTATTGGTTATCCGGTTAAAACGGGGTTGCAGGCTCTCAATAAATGAATTGATAGGTTTCCTTTTTAACTTTTACTAAGAAACTGATATATTATAACGATGTCTGAACATGGGTTCTCAAAAATTCTAATATTTTCGCATTTTGTCATTATATATTATCAAGGCAAATGCAGGTGCACCTGAATTTTAAAAGTTTATTAAGAAACGGCATGAAATCCCGTTTTTAACTGGATCACCAATAATTTGAAAAGATTCTTAATAAATTGACAATACTCATTTTTCTCCGTGTAGTGACTAGATCAGATGAGTCAGGTACTTCTCAACCCCTCTCTTCCCAATCTCCCCACCCTTTCAACTCCAATATTTGTGTTATTCACGAGACGGTTGGCGAGTAAGCAAGACCAACTAGTGCGTGCTATGCCACTGGAAGAGCTTCTCATTCCCGTCTGTTGCAGCTCGCAGCAGTTTACACTGGAGAGGGTTATCTGATCTGGCAAGGAACTCCACGTGCCGTATGCAGATGCTGTCAGACGGTTTGGCAGGTCAGATTGTGAGGGGATTATGAAGGAGAATATTTCGATTACTGTCGCATTCTGCCAAAAACGTGTCGCGTTTGAAAACTCATAATATTTGTGATGAACTAAAGAATAACTTATTGAAAGTTAAGCAATTTAGAACCTTTTCAAATTTTATTGATGTTGAAAGAAGATAGAGGTCTATTTGGATTTGAAAAAAACTTTTTTAAAAGATAGAATGGCTTAGTGGGACTGTAACATCCCCATTTAAGTGAGTACACGGCTTTTTAGATTTGATTAATAATCATGGTAAAAGCCATTTCAAACAACGTTTATAAACTTAAGTATGGCCTTATGCGAGGATCACAAACGATGCATAATTTTATTTTATTTGGTTTAATACCCATTTGGGCTCTTACATGGATTATAAGAACAGATTATACCTAGTGAGCTATCAAAAATTATACGTAATCAATAGGAACAATAGCAATACTACATATAAGATAAATCACTAAAACTACACAACCAACGTTACTATAATTTGTAGGATTCAACAAAGTGCTGGTATAGATTACGCTTGGTTCTTTAAATTATGTGTATCCCCAAACTTGTTGCCTACATCATGCATCCTATTGGTTAGTGAGTGTGTCTGATAGTTGGTTGTGTATGTATTGCAGAAGAATGTTACATTTTGTCTTGTATTCTTAGTCCTAATCCCGATAGTATATATGTTTTTACACTATCACAGAACACCGCAATCATGTCTTTATAATAGTAATTATTTGCTTCTTGTTACATACTTCACGTTACTTAGGACAAAACACTGTAACAAACAGACATGAGGCCCTTTAAAGTACGAATTAATCCGAGGGCAAGAATCCAAGATGGGTACCGTACGCAATTTAGATATATGAAATATAGTTCTGCAAAAAATGTCCGCATTACCCGTCACCTGAAGCGATTGGATTACTGTACCGATATTGGTACAGCCAATATCTTATTTCAATATATTATTTCACCACCCTCTTGATAGATTAATCATAGGGTTTAGATTTACGGATAATTTATTTATAAAGTCCGAATGTTTACTATTCGGTACTCGAACTTATGAACAGGGGCTACCAATCGGATTAGTTAGCTGAGTTTTCTACTTTTTGGTAGAATTTATGTGCCCGGGGCTATAAATGCTTTGGAGTAAAGTTTTGAAATTGTACCTGAAATCTGGAGGCATTTTTAATTTGATTTTTTTTTTTTTTTAAATATTTGTTTAACTTAAACGTGCCATATCTTCCACAGGCGTCCTCGATTTATCCTTCCATTTACTTCTATGTCATAGATTCCTTCACCCCTATTCTTCATTAATCACAAACGCCACATTTAACCACACGTATATATGATTCATTTGATTTTGCCTTGAGCGTTCCGACTTCTTCAACCATTCAAATTCAAAAAAAATATTTATTGCACAAAAAGAGTACAAAGGGTATAGCTTATAGGTTACACCCTATTTCTTCCAGCTAACCATTACTTCCATGTCACATATTTTCTATACACCTCTTTATTCGTTCATTTCTTACGTCTCATATTACCACAAATAAATATTCGATTCATGTCTTCCTCAGCGTTCCTGACTTTTTCTACTGTATACTTCATTGTTACTTTTAAAAAACTACATTATATAGAATTTAATTCGACTCTGTATCTCATTGCAATGCAGAGATAATGCGTTAAGTCTTCCACGGACGTCCTCGAATTTTTCTACCGTCCACACACTCCCTAAGAACTCCTGGCACTAATAAGAAAGAACGTTGAAATTTTCATCGCAATCAGACGAATGATATAGGAATGCTTTTATAGAATTTGACAGCTTATCGAGAGGAAGGTGACACACCCCCTATATTAAACCTTTTTATAAACTAATAGTGAACAAAGTAGTAAAAAATAAAACATGCAGGAGATGACTATTTTTAGCCTACGAATTAATATTCTTCTAAATAACTAAGCTGCAGATAATAACAGCCCATAGATATTAAAAAAAAACACGATAAACGAAGATTCTAGACAACTACGAGCTATGTAAATTGAAAAACTTGTACAACTTCCGCAGATAAAAAGCGAGGAAGTAGACGCGCCACGCAAAAATGAAATATGACCCAGTATTCATTTTTAATCGACCTCCAATCTTGAAAAAGCCAGCACCAAAAAACCAAAAAGCCTTGGATAGCTTCGAACAAAAGAAAACGGCGCAAGATGCACTTCATCATTTTTTCTTTCAGCGAACCTTAATCCATTTTTCCTCCCTTCACAATAGGGTGGTTTGGTTACGGGGGTATAATGCACAGTTTAAATGAGGCCGCGGCCCAATTTGTCAACGATTTGCATCGAAAAATGTGATATGTGCGAGGAAAGAATTTTCATAAGCGTCCCCATTTGTCACACGTTCAACCCACCCCTAATATTTTTTAACCCTTATACGACGTAAAAATTCATCGATACAAGCCACGTTTACCAGTTATTTTTATGTGATACCGCACAAGAATTCCAACTGCCTGGAGCCAGCTTAATTATGGCATCCCCGATTTGGGAAATTTTGAGAGACTGAAGGAAGTAAAAAAGGGAAGGAGATGTTGAGAGGAAGGTTGGGTTCTTTTATTGCTGATTAATGGTCTCTCACCGGGAAGATATGAAGAGATTTATCCAGAACGTGGTGCAAAAATACTTTGCTGAATTCGAACAGAGCTGCCTACCTAGTTGTCTCTGTCATGTGGCGTAACTACCGCCACTTATGGAAATATCTTCAAACTACATAAACTGGATAATAATAACTTAGATCTACACACTCTACCGACATTTGGTGGGTGGTATTGAAATTACAACCAAATAACACTACAACTTCAAAGCATTTATGTTTTAGTTTGTGCAAAATCATACGCGACGTTCGTTATAATCTACGTTTGCATAGATGGCTGTAATTGAATTATTTTATTTAAATACGTAAATGGAACAATACAATATTGACGAACAATTCTTTTGCGCTCGTACATACGCAATATATGAAAAAAATAGTTTGGTCCGTGTAAACACTATTCTTTCAAGAAAGGCATTAAATCATCGGTACAATATAATATTTTTATGACTTTATTCACATTCATATTGGGTACGTACGGGCGCACACAAATAATTCATCTTAATATTGTAAAGCATAACTTACAATAAGTGTTTTTTTGATAAAATAATTAAATTAACGCTATCTATGAACATGCAAATTATAACCAACGTCGCGTTTATCCTTAAAAGGCCTATACTATTTCACTCATGGTGATAACAACACCTTTGTTTGTGCAAACCTAAGCTAACCTATTATGTCATAATCTTCCAATATCATCAATAAAATGGAGTATATGGACTGAAATGGTAAAAGTTTTGTAAATAATTTTGCAGAAAAAAAATCAAATTTATTATAATAGTTGTCACCATGTCTGAAATGGTAAGACTTTGGTCGTCGCTGTACCACGGAGGTTGTAGTTTTAATATTGGAAATTGCAAGGTTCTCCAAAATAAATGTTGGCTTAAGCCCACGCATACCAAATTTCTACTGATTTATAACAAGTTTCTCGTTGAATCTTTAAGTTTTTAAGTTCCAAAAATAATATATGTTATTTATTTCAAATGAGTCGTGTTCAATTAAATATTTTCATTTTCGCTTAATGATTATCGTTTTTTAATATTAGCGCGCTCCCTCTAACATTCGTATTTACATATGTCCCTTTCAAATCATCTTTGAACGTTTACTACGGGCCTTAAGAATACAGAGGAAGCAATAACGCAACATAACCCAGAAAATCATTTCTTGTCTTTGAGTTATTGAAACTTGTAGCTGAAGAAAATGAGGACTGTTTATTCAGTAGAAATGAAAGCACGTATGACTGAAACATATTTCATAGAAAGGTGAACACCCAGGCTTGAACTTTTCATTTACCCCTGAACAACTTTTTGTGTACTAAAATACTAAGTTACTTATATTTTCGCCGGCAGCAGAAACGTAATAATTTTGTTATTAAGATATTCTCACAACGCCAAAATTCTTTCAATTTTCAAACACTTTCATACACGAGCTAAAACAATCAAATGTTCTAAAATAAATCAGGAATCTTCACGACATAAGTGAAGAAGGCGTTTACGAAAATATTCGGCGCGCAGCCAAGCGTATTGAACGAACTTAAGGTCGAATTTACCCTAGCAAGCCTAGAAACTCTTTTCAGCGGAGTTGATTTTAATTCATTCTGAACTTACTGAAGGATTCAGATGTTTATACACGAATACGTCAAGAAGTTATAAATTAAATGTATGTACAAAAAAATTCTGGTGCTTACTTAAACATGAAAAACGTTTTATAAATTTTTCAAACCGTTCTACGTAAAATATTATATGTGTATATAACTTACATCCGTAGGTAACGGTTTAAAAGAAAGGGAATGGTTTCGAATTCGTCGGAATTAATTATTATTAGAATGTGAGATTCGAGCAAGCCCCAGTTATTAGACTCTTGTGTTGCCTTAACTAAAATAATTAAATGAAATATTGGAGTTGATGTAACGAAAGTTTACTTGCAGTCATTGAAATAATATGTTGTTGGTTGATAAATAGTATGAAGTAAAAAACAGTACACTTAATGCACAATTTATTTAATATATTCTACAATATAATAATTTATATAAATAAAATATATTAATACTTTAATATATTTTATTTACTTACTAGCTGTACCCCGCCACTCGTCGTTGTGTCTTAGTTTGACTGTGCAGATAGAGAAACAATGGCGTGTGTTGATTTTATGTCTATAGCGTTGGTATGGCGCTGTCTTTCATAAAACAGCATGTTTGTCTGATAAATGTTGCTTTAAAAAGAAAAGATGTTTTTATCTGTCACAAGTTACATCTATATAAAATACACGCGTATTCAAATGTAACGTCGTGTCAAAATGACTAAACAGGCATTCACATTTTGGATAATATGCAATATAATGTATGTCTTATTCCAAATGATTTGCATTCCCCAATACAATGTCGAAACAGTCAATAATTCGAAATTCGAGCAAACTTCAGTTCAAGTCGTATGCACCAACTACTTTAAACAATTTTATAGATTAGTGTTAACAATTTTATGTATTTTTATCTTTGTTAATAATGTAAACGTTGATTAGGTGGTTATTGGCAGATTACATATTTTTATAATACATAAAATTAATATTTTCTGTTTATGTTTTTTTAAGATTTTTTGTCTTTTTTGTAATTATTCTTCAAAAAAGATGCACTACATAACATATATAAAAGTCCACTGGGTGTTTCAAATTAAGTTTCATTGCCAAACTCCAAAAACAAGTACACAAGCTTAACTAGTGCTCGGTATGTTAGCGATATTGTATTCGGTTGTCAAATTGTAGCGTACGTTAACAACGGCTAATGAACAATATGGTTGATTAAGTTAAATTACTACGAAGTAATGCAAAATCACGTGTTTTTGGTTTGATCGTTTCTTTTTCTTTTTATAAGCCCTTCAAAAAATCTCCTGCTTCTGAACCCATTTTCGATTATGGTTTTATTGTATAATGTGGCAAATTAAATTCTTTAGATAATGATAACATTTAAATATGTGCCTAAACCTAGCAAAATAAAATAAAACACACTTTTTGTGGACGCATAAATCAAAACAAGCGGCTGGTGTTAACCAGGAATTTAAACCTTATCGCCACCTACATAAGGAGTATTATTGTTAGCGGTTCGATTCCAAATGTCACACAACGTAGTGCATCGCCTTCAAGACTTTTATTGTGCAGACGATAGCTTTCATGTTACGGCCCCTGAAAGGTAACAAATAGGTTAGGAGTTATTTGAATTCACTCACCGTCACCACATACGCCAGTCCAGTGAACGTCATTCTCGCCACCGAGTCCTTCCGTCTGAGCGGCCTCCGGAGGTGAGGCGTCTCGGCGTCGTGCTGCGCGCCGTCCACGCCGTCGCCACCGGGGGGGATGGGAGGCGTCGCGGCGGCTAGAGGCGGCGCGGACACGTGCCGGGCCACCACGGCCACGGGGCCTGCAGAGGGCAGCACGTCGGGCAGGGCACGAGCTCGCAGGGCCTCCCGCGGCTCGCGAGGCGCGGCTCCCGACGCGCCGTACACCCCTCCCGGCCCTCCCCTACCCCTGAAAAATAAAAATCTTTTGTTAATCAAATGTGCTGTGTATCATATAAGATGTCATGTATTTTTGAGAGCTGAACAGTCCCGGTATAAGACGGTTCTTGGTTCATTCCAGCTTTTAATCAAGTTTTGATCAGTGATCAAGAATAACGGTTATGTCTTCAATTTGATCATTATTCTAGTTCGACGGAGGTCTAATTCATAATCTCTCTTATGAAAAATTGTTTGAATGTTTGAAAATTAATTTCACAATTGCTTAGGATTTAGTTAATTTTTAATTTTAAGGTGGAAAATTTTATTAATGAAAGCAGATAAAGAGCAAAGAATATTATCGGTGGTTATATATATATACAGGGTTTCCGGGAGTAAAGTGTGCGGGGATGATTTTACATGATTTTAGAACAAATTGTAAGATATTATATAGATACCTACCCTTGACTATTGAGTGGTTTAATATTTCGACAAAATAACTTTATACACGGAAAAAAATTAATATGATATAAAATATTGCTAATTTATTAAGAACCTCTACTAATTATTCGTAATACAATTAAAAACGGGATTGCAGGACTTAAACCCGTGAACGTGAAGTGAGCCGCTGTTTATAAAAATTCTAATATTTTCGCATTTCGTCATTATACAATATGAGAACAAACGCAGGTGCATGAACACATATTATAATGAATATACCAAAAGTTTTTTTTCTTAATGTACGTTGGTAACCAAAGTAATATTACCATATTTAGAAAATCATACTTAATCATCTTAATTTATAATTTCTTTAATTAAGTCCACAAGTCAAATCCCTCGCAAGTTTTTCATAATTTATCATTATTTAAAAATAAAAAAAGATGTCCCTTAACCTAGAACATCATTAGCAGGTTTTTCTTCGAAGATGTTAATTATTATTAAGTTATAAAACCATTTTCAAGATATAAACCTAATGCTATATAATAAACTAGTCTATCATATTTGCGGCCAAATTTAAAATGAATTAAAGTTTTAATTAGGCCTAAAAAAATCTTAATCGTACTTTTTCCATTTTCTTGGGAAAACAAAGAAATCGAATTAATGATTTATCCTCGAATCTGAAGGTCAATACTTATAGGGGTTAAAATGGGAACAAAAACCGATAGGTTATACAGGGTTTTCCAATAAGAGGTGTTATTTTGATATTCAATCGTAAAAGATCAATGGTTTCGTTGCTTGTATCTTGTTGAAAGTAAATGTTGTCCAGATCAATACCATCCAATTCCGGCCATAAAAAATCATTAATCATCTCTCGATAGCGCAATCCATTCACCGTAACTGTTGCTCCAGCCTCATTTTCGAAAAAGTAAGGTCCAATGACTCCACCGGACCATAAATCGCACCAAACAGTCACACGTTGAGGATAGAGAGGCTTTTCAACAATAACTCTTGGGTTTTCCGAGCCCCAGATGCGACAATTTTGCTTGTTGACGAAGCCACCGAGGTGGAAATGGGCCTCATCACTCAAGATGATTTGCATTTGATTCACTCAAGTGAATTTTAATAATTTCAATGCGTTGTTGAAGCGTGTATCGTTCCATTTTTATTATTGGCGTAGTTTCTACTTGTCAAATGTCAAAAAATGACAGCTTCAAAAGTAACAAAATAACACTTCTTATTGGAAAACCCTGTATTATTTCGTAAGGCTTAGAAACGGTATAAATTTATCACATGCTTGCTGTGTTGTATCACCATTGAGTCCGAATTAGAGTGGAGTTAGTCTATATATTTTAAAACTCATCTACTTAAATATTAAGTAGCTGCTCATAATAGTCGACTTTCAAGTTTTTGAATAACCATTTATTTGTAAGAAAAATAAATCATGGCGCATTGTTCCTCGTTATTTCGTATTTTTATTTATAAATTAAATATGATTTAATTTGGGAGGCGGATACGAACACCGCCGCCCGGGAACCATTTATTGGATAATTAACACCCCTACCACAGGTCTGCTACGTTGTGGTTTCCTAAGTTTGGTGACTTGTTTTAGTTTATGTATTTGACTTAGGGGGGGTTGCGGATCTGATCATCGATGAAATTTATTGATATGTCGTTGTTACCTGTATGCATTTATATTTTATTTACAATAATTTATCGTTGCATTGACATATGCATACATGCCATATTATTTACAATAATTTATCGTTGCATTGACATATGCATACATGCCATATTATTTACAATCATTTATCGTTGCATTGCTATATCATTTCATTTATGTGTGGAGTTAATATAAAAAAAAAAAAAAAAAAATTTATGTCGCATAACATTATTTTCATATTACATCTTAATAGTATGCACGTAAATAAAAACTTCTCCTAACATATTTATATATATCAGTTAAACATCCTTTAACGATAATTATATCTTTACAAAAAATCGATTGTGAATAATTAATAAATAAATAAAATACTGCGTAAATTAGTGACTGAGCGTAGCGAAGTCCTATTTTTAATGGACCTTCTGTCTGTGCGTAAATTTGTCTGTGCGTTCCATTTCCGGTTAAAGATTGTGGCCTTTTTAATAGCCCAGTAAAGATACTATTTTCAAATTTGACATCGTCATGCGTATTTGAACTTTTTGTTTCACACCTTTCAATATAATGTTAGGTGCCTATCTGCCTGAAGAAACATTGAAAAAAAGAATTGTAATTTAGATAGAGACATTTCTTTGGATTTTGTGTCATTCCTTATTGGAAATAAAAAGAGTTACATAAAATATATGATTTATATTTAAGTACCTACTTAGAAATTTAAAAGGAATTTTTGGTTTGATCTAGTTTTATAAGTATAATTAGAGTCTGAGTGCTGGAATATTGATTGCAAAGGTAGTTTAAATTACGCAAATGGCTGGAGATTTCGTTGATAAATAAATATTATAATATTAGCTTAAGATAACCTTACGAAGGTTTAACAAGGGTCTGCTTTTAGGGGTTTGCTAGGTACTGGAAACTGACCATAATATTACGTAGGTTGCTCTAAGGGTGTAGGTTTACAAGCGTATCGACAGAGGGTGTTCGCCCTTGCAGCCACCTGCCACGCATCTAAGGGTAGTATAAGATGGGATGTTAACGGGTTAAGGGATGAATAACATCTCCTCATTTGGGAAGTTTGGTAACAACGAGAACTTAACAAAGGGTCTCCTAAAAGTGAAATGATGAAAAACTAATATATTTTTTTCCAAAAAAAATTGGCCATGACAAGTTTGATGAGAAGGAGTTGGGAAAGAGAAACGTTAGAAAGTACTTAGCTATGCAGATCAGCTCACATACATGGGTAAAGCCATTTCAAACAACGTTTTGATTCTGAATGGTGGTTTTCAACGGGGCGATACTGAGGGCTTCTACCACTCTGGAAAGTGCTGCAAATACACTATATGAAAGGTGAAATGAATAAACATTCTTACTTTGGTTGTCGGTGCATGGGAGCATGCGTAATTTTAAATTGAATTCCTGCATGGTTCAATGAACGGTGATTTTAAAAATTGGAACTGATTTGTAAAAATTAAACCACACAGGTGATAAAGTAGGTAACAAAATTAGTTTATTAATTAATATATTCCAAAAATAAAATTAGTGTAACCGAAACTCTGAATTACGAACAATTCAAAAAGTTAATTAAGTCCCTAAAATTGGATAATGATATATTGTACCCTTAATTTTCTTATGCTTACCTAATCTGTAAAAAGATATATTGTGTTAACTGTATTTAAAAAAAACTATTTTTTCTAATTTGTGTACCTATGTTAACATTATGTTTGTATTTATTTCATAACCTTTTGATTATTGTTTAAAAACATCATTAGAACATTATTTTACTCTAAAGTTAAATACTCCTCCCATAAACACGAGCTCCTGGAGCTCAACTTATGGAGTAGTAGAATAATAACGAAAAAAATATATGTATATAAGTCTGAATATTGTTATCATTTGTAATGTTAAATAATTTACTTGTAATAAAAAAAATATATTTCTTGATTTGAAATGTGCATTTATTTTGTTTAAATGTTTAGTTAATTTTTAGAAAGTGTAAGCTTGAAGAAGATACGATTTTCACACAGATGAGACCATATTAAAAACTCTGCGTATTGCATGATCTAATGTTGTCATATTATGCTACATTACTATTGATATTAATATGTTAACTAGATCTCTTTAAATTGTCAATAAAAAATTATTAGATTATCAAGAAAATTCACAATAATTATTATTAAAAGGCAATGACAACCACAAATCATACAATTATTATATCCTACGGTTTTATTTAGTTTAATACTCGTACATGTTAATAAAATAAAATAAAATTCAAATCAGTTAATTCCGTTAAATTCTTGTTACAAAATCACGTGTTCTGGGTTTGAAAATATGTTAAAAATGTTTTAGATGCCTTTGATGAAATCGAGTATTTTTTATAAGCCTAGATAAAAATAAAATATCAGACCCATAAAATACTGTTGTAAAGATCAATATCTTCCTACTTACAAACCCCTTCGGTTATGGTTTTATTGTATAAAATTAAGTTCTTGATAGTAAAACATTTCAATTTTTGTGCCTCAACTTCCGCAAAACTAAATAAAAGCCCCTTTTTGGCCATGTTTTTTTCTTGCATAAATCAAAAAAGGAGGCTGGTATTAGGCGGGAATTTAAACCTTATGGCCATCTACATAAGGAGTGTTATTGTTAGCGGCCCGATTCAAAATGTTACACGAAGTGATGCATAGCCTTAAATATTTATTTCGTAGCGAGACTTCAACGAGTAAATCCTCGAATATTCTCCGTAAACAATAGACACTTAGTTCTAAAGCTAATCACGGATGCGGAAGCGGGTAAGTGTATCCTGTAAAAAGAGTTCATATTAAACGCACTTTATTTCCGTCCTTCTAGATAAAATCAAAAATAATCCATTGTATAAAAAGGAACTCGTAAACCGTATGATATAATCCAGGAACCTTTCTGCGAATAAAGGTCGGATATGCTAGGACAACTAATGAGAAATTTCTCGTACGAGGGATTGACCTCTTTTGGTCTATTACACAATTTTGAAAGCTTCTTTGAATGATCTATGTTCTTAATCAGTGTTGAGTTTCTCTAAGTAGCGTATGTGCAGTGAACTCCCAAATAGTAGCAAATACGAAAAAAAAAAAAAATTATAATATAACCAAAATTTTGCAAAATTTTGTACAGCGCGCCTGTTAACGGTAGGTCTACTGTTCGGTTCACAGAACTACTATTATTAGACGTATCATTAAATGATAAGTGCTGTGTCTAGCAAAGTGAAATCGATAACTTTACAATATCGGATTGATAGGCGTAACTACCGACGATTTTATACCGATTTCCCGGTCGCACTATTGATACCCAGACCGTTGTTGATAACGCAAACTATCAGAAATTGATATACGCTGGCAACACTGGCGCATCTCTCTGTGAATTGACATTCCTAAACAACAGACAGTTTCGCAAAAGTTAAAAATACTAATAAATTAACAATGTTGAACTAAAATATTAACTTAATGCATTGGCAGTCTGCATATAAGCTTTGACACTAAAAAGGGAGTTAATTAGTTCGTGAGGTAATCAACCATAACAAATTTTGTTTCTCGAAATTGGAACGGATTCAACTGTTTGCGTCTTAGGCGAATTAATTAAATCTACGAATCATGTATGCGATTTCTTTCAGTTCTAAGAGCTTAGTTAGTTCTACTTAATCATTAATAAGCTAGTTATTTTGCATAACGAACGACATTATCCAAAAAGTCGTGCATATTGACAGAGTATTCGACAACGCGGAGGCCGCGCTAAAAGTAGCGGCGTTTGTCATATTGGGAATCATATTCTGACCGTGTTCGCAAATAACGATAACTGACCATGGATGACGTATTTTGTCAATTTTATATTGACATAGGGCTTTATAGATCGTCCGTGCTAGACCTCCTGATATGTTGATTGAATGGGTATTTTAAATTAATTAACATAAATTGTTAGAGATTTCGTTGATAAATAAATATTAAAATATTAGCTTAAGTTAATCTTATGGAGGTTTAACAACGGTTTGCTTTTAAGCTTTTGGTTTGTTTTTAACCTCCTTACTAAAAAGCCCAGCCCTCGCGACAATCCAATCATAGGATCAGAATCCAGAACGCGCCTATGGATAGACAATTACTATGGAATATTTCATAAGAACAATTTAATGCCTCATAGAGTGAGAGGTTCGGACCTCTCTATTTCCAACGCTTTCGAATAGTGACATATTATCTGTGTACGCCTCGGATGAAAGCGAAACACAATAAAAAAGAAATTAATATTATTGAATGCACAATACATTTATTTGCATTATTTATTTGGGGTTAAAAAAATGTTTGGGTTTTCATCAATAATTTTACAAAGAACAGAGATTTTAATTAATTATTTTTCTAGTCTAAACTTTAATTAAACCCCGATTATGGAGAATGACAAAGAAGCGCAACTGTTAGTAATATGTATAAATAATAATAATACAAAATTTAAAAAAATGGTAAGCATTTACGTGATTTAAAGACTTCTATGGGAAAGTTACTGCTCCTTGGCACGGGGCCCAGAGGTCATGTTTTCGAGATCCTGCATGGAACAATATGTATTTTGTTATTAATTTATGTGGGTTTACATTTCAATATAGTTAAGTTGGTATAAATTTTTCGATTGGAGCTTTTGTTTCCGAGTAAATCAAGTCCGAAGTTAGGTTTAGTTTGGTCAAAATTGAAAAAAAATATGTGGATGAATTTTTTACAAAAAAGTTTTACGCTTTATTTGCCGAAAAAATGGAATAAAGTTTAAATAAAACATTTTATGTCATCTACGTGATGCTGATTAAACAGTTTAAACAGCTTGTACTACGACTTTCACCGATATAGCATAGCTTGATAAGGTACCAGTATTGACCAGATAAGACTAGCCAGGTACACAACCTCTCATGCTTCCTTTTCTGCCTCTCCTCCCCACTCCTTCAGCAACACAAAAGTCCTCAAGTGGGGTTGCCATAGTCCTACTAGCTCCAAGCAGTCCAGTCGTGCGTTTTTTTAACGAGGAAACTTGTAGTTCTCTAAAATTCACGTATACTTGTGTAGAAAAACTTTCTTATATTCAAACAATGAAAATATATATGCTTGGAATAAAGTGTGTTTATTTGCCAATTAATGAATAATTCCCAGCACTGCACTGTGCAGTAATTTAGACTTTCAGGATATGGAACAGATTATAATAAGACTTCGCCGGGAAGTTAGGTATAGTAATCAGCCCAGTTAACTTCTGCAACTTTCGTATTTTGTTACAGCATTGTTGCTCCCGGCGAGTGTTGAAATTTCAACCCGGCGTTGTTGTTCCCTTGCAATAATAAAGTTGTTTTAGCGCAAATACGAACAGTTTTATTACATTCCCTGTGTACCGTGGAGCTAGCTAACTTTCCTGCAACGGGAGAGAAAACTTGTCCAATATGCCCGACGCCCGACTGTTTAATAAGAACTTACTTCATGTTAAATAATATCTTCATGTGAATTTCTATGCATGACTAGCTTCATTTTCAGCATCGCTAGCAAGAAAGATTTTAGAAACTAATCTAAATATATTATTCAATATATTATAACGGCGCAAAACAGCTTTAACGGATCGAAGAAATTATTAAAAGTTTAAGTCAATACTTTCATTGATCTGTAATTCAGGTTCAGTGAGGCAGGGGAGGCTGTACCTCCCCTAAAACAAAAGAGAAGAAAAGGGGGAAAAGATACACGTATTCATACATTCAAAATATACCAAAACTTTACTTAAATGTTACCATTTAAAAATTGTTAAGACGTAAAGTTACTTCAAGTTAAAAAAAAATCAAATTGTCAAAAGTCCCCTCCAGCGTTTTAGTGTCATATACATGTTTATCTTTTTTTTCTGTAATGCGTAATTTTTTTGACGTTAGAAAGAAAAATAATAATTCTTTTCAGATTGCTCCAAATGATTATACTGGATTCCATTAATAAAATCCTAAAAGTAGCCAAAATGAATAATTCATATTTCGCGTCGGTTCAAATTCAAAAAATATTTAATATTTTTATTATATGAACGCGATAAAAGTGAAGTTACAGTTTTCTTAGAAATTTTGCAAAGAAATCGAATGTGTTTTCGAAATATCGGGGTAAAAATTAAGTAAAAATGTGGTTAGCGTTTTGAAAACATTTTTCACGTTTGATATAAAAAAAAATATTATTTATAAACTATAATGTTTCTTTTAAATGCGTACACCGAAAATATAATTTTATCTAGTTTCTAAAACAGTATTAAAAATAAGATTGGTTATGGTTATCCATTATAAATAAATTAAACAACGTTACTTTGTTGAACAACCATTTTTTTTATATTCGTTGACGGTTTCGGAACAACTGTTCCTTCCTCAGGACAAAACAGAAAATAATAGGTGAACATAATAAATTACTAAGGAGGTGGGGACGTGATTAGAGATTAGTGGAGATGGAACGGACGGCGAAAGGAACATGTCTAAGATGGGAATGTAAGATAATATTTTTGTTTATTGATAATGGACTTATTATTATTAAGGGATTTCTTTATTGAAATACTAAGAGTGGAAATACTTCTCATTAAATTAACTACTATGAAGAGTTTTTAAAATTGGCGTGTTAACGTTAAACGCGACGTTCGTTATAATCTACGTATTCTTACATGGTATTTATTTCATTATTTTATTAAAATACGCTTTTTGAAAGTTATGCTTTACAATATTGAGACGATTTTTTCGTTTGCGCCCCTACATATTTTTTTTTATTAGTTTTTGTATACATACATGAGTCAATTGGTATCAAAACTGATCAACTCCACTTTAGGTGAATTTTCAGGAAACACCAAAACAAGTGCTGGATTTGACTATTTTTGATACCACAGCCGCTTTTTAAACCGGTTTCTCTTACAAAATATGCGGATATGACTGCTTTTGAAAAATAAAAACTGTTCTTTTGTTAATAATGAACACAGTTCAATACTTAGTTTATTTTTTTTTAATTTTGGATCTGACCAGTTTTGATACCAAACAACTCACATATGTAACATAATCATGAGTAATTAAGCCTGCAACATTGATTAAAAAACTGTAAAAACACATATATGTATACAATATATAACCTTTACAAGAGTTAAATTACTCGTGTGTAAAGGCGGAAACATAGAGAAGTTTATTAAAAATTAAAATTAAAAGTTAAAAATTATAACACAATATATACGTGCATAGATAAAAAATAATAATATTTATAAATATATATAATAAAAAATAATTTAAAAAAAGAAACTGTCAATTAAGTATTCTTAATCAATTTCCAATGCGATTCTAGGTAGCCAAACTATTTAAGATATCATTGTTTAGTCTATTTTTGAATTTATTAATGTCAGGTTCCAACCTCAGTTCCATTTCCAATTGATTAAACCACATCACTCCATTGTATGTGTAGAAGTGTTGTGCAAAACTGGTATGCATTAATGGCGTACTTAAGCGACCCACTGTGTTATGTCTATTGCTCTCTACGGGTACCATGGCGTGGTGTGACTTCTTAGAATCTTTGTGTATTTGAAGTAGCGTATTTTTTATATATGTGTTTTTTAGAGGTGGGACTTGAAAGTCTTGAAAAAGTTGAGAGGTTGAATAATCTGATGGTTTCCTAGTAATAATTTTTATTATTAGTCTTTGGGTAATTTCCAGTGGCAAAATTGAGGTTTTGTAAGCTCCTCCCCACGCAACGATACCGTATTGTATTATTGAATGGGCTAGTGCGTAGTATATATTTTTAAGAATTTTTAAATTAAGTATATTTCTTAAATTCATAAATATGTATATGAGTTTTCTTAATCGATTTATAATATTGGTTATTTGAGTCTTCCACTTAAGGTTATTATCTATTATTACACCCAAATATTTTATTTCTTTTGTATTTGCTATGCATAGACAATCATTATTTTGGCATGTTAATATTTTAGTGGCGCATTTACTTAATGAATTTTAATATTTAAGGCGATAGGAGGTATTTTTTTGTTATTTATACTAAAAAGTATATAATAGGTTTTTTCAATGTTTAATGTTAATAAATTTTTGTCGAACCATTATTTTAAGGTATTGATATCATGATTAGCAGTTGTTTCAAGTTCATTCCATGAATTTGCTTGGAATATAATTGCAGTATCATCTGCATATGAAATAAGTTTTCCTGTTATTGGTAATTCAAAGATATTATTAACATATAAGATGAATAGAAGAGGGCCCAAAATCGTGCCTTGTGGTATTCCAAAGTCGCTTGTGCTCGGTTTACTAAGAATATTTTTTATTTTTACATATTGATTTCTAGAGTTCAGGAAACTTTCAATCCACGTGTTAGCGTTATCAATAATTCCGATTTCGTTAAGCTTGTATAGTAATTTTTTGTGACTTATGCTGTCAAAGGCTTTCCTTAGGTCTATGAAAATTGCAAGAGATTTTTTGCCTTTGTCCAGTGCTTTATATATTTTTGTTGTTAAATCTATGATTGCATCCTGCGTGGTTATTTTTGCGCGAAATCCAAATTGTTGGTCACTCAATATATTATTAATTCCAATAAAATTTTGTATTTGCTTTTTGGCTACCTTTTCGAAAAATTTTGAGATATTTGATAGTACTGATATGGGTCGGTAGTTATTAATTTCTTTTGAGTCACCTGATTTATAAATCGGCGAAATAATGGTTTTTTTGTATATTTATGGAAAGATTCCCTTTTTAAGACTATTGTTTATAATATATGTAATAGGTTTTTTTCAAAAAGTTAAGATGTGTTTTTAGAATTTCAACAGTGATCCCATCGAAACCTGGTGCTGACTCAGTTTTTAGGTTTTTTATTATTTCAACAATTGCAATATGAAATATGAATATGAATAAATAGTTTTGTCCGTACAAAAACTCAATTCGTTAAAGAAAGGAATACAAATACAATATTGAATTGAATCACCGATACAATATCTTCTTCTTTTCTTCTCTTTGTTATTCATATTTATACAAAATATGTTAGCAGGCTTAGGCGCCAGTTAAAAGTACATATACCTATTATTTCATTATTATTTTAATAATATACTTATCAAACAACTTATCAAAATGTTAATACTCATCCTATTTTTACTGTCCTAAAACGGGAATCCTCCTAGTTGGGCAGTCAAAACATTTCTTAAATAATGTATTTAAATGTATAATCTTTTACTAAATTAAAAAAAAAAATTGTATTTATATGCCTGTTTTTTTGTTCCCGGAGTTTTTATTCAAAGGTTGTAACACCGGGAGTTACAACAATATATACATTATAATATAAGAGCATTCCCGTCAACTTTATTAATAACATATCTACAAACAATGACGAGAGTAACATACATAGTTACAGGCTTATCCATTATTATCCATTAACCAATGTGCCTCGTAAACCTCCTACCTCTATCCCAAAGGAGTTAACCTAACTATCTCCTCAGTATATTGTCTTTATCGTCTCCCTAGGGAAACAACTGACGTACCACCCATTATTATTAGGAATACTAAACACTGCTGTGTATAATAGTTATAGACTACGTATAGTATATCTGCTAATAATGATTGTAACTACAGAAGCCTCCCGCCTCCTCCCTGATCTGTCACTCCAGCTAACGGAGCGTCGCGCTGTGACGACTTATGCTAATTTCTGACGTCTCGTCATGCTGTGTACTTAGTGAATGGCAGGGCGGAATTACGGAACGATACCGAAGTTCAGCGGTGATCAGCTTAATAAAATGCTGATCAATTAATTTTCAACTAAAATAATGATTTTTTGGTAAATTTTATGTAATACCCTTAAAACTTATTGTAGATATTAATGAAAATGATCGAGGTAGTTAAAAACTTTTCAGATAATATCAAAATGACTTTTGGTTTAGATAAATGTAGAACGATCCATATAGAGAAAGGCAAAATTGTAGATGGGGACGAGAGTATATTTAGAAATTTCCAAATTACTAGTATGAAAAGAGATGAGGTTTTGTAAGTATTTAGGATACCCACAATCAAATAGATTTGACCATACTAGTATTAAAAATTATATTAGGATTAAATTTGGAACTAGGATCAGGAAATTGACGGCCGGCGTGGTCTAGTGGTATACGCTTTTGACTACAGATCCGAAGGTCGCGGGTTCAAACCCGGCGTGCGCAAATAAATTTTATTTGATTAATTTGTGTTATTTCACAATTAATTAATTTAAAATAATATATAGTATATTTGCGGCACGTTCCAGAGTGGAAGATACTCTCAGTATCGCCCTGGTGTAAGTCCACCATTCAGAATTGAAACGTTGCTTGAAATGGCTTTAGCCGTGTTTGGTGACCAGATCTGAATAGCCAGGTACTTCCCCACCTTCCTCTTCCCCATCATCCCTCCCCTCCCCAATACCCTCAGCCTCACAACATACCCCAATTGGGGATGCCATAGTCTCACTGGCTCCAGACGGGAGCAGTTGGGACTCTTGTGCGGTATTACACATAAAAAAAAAAAGGAAAATTTTAAAATGCAATCTACCTGCAAAAAATTTGGTAAAAGCAATAAATACTTGGGCAATACCTCTATTAACGTACTCATTTGGCATAATTAATTGGTCCAATACAGATTTAGATAACTTAGAACGATTAATTAGAACTACGCTAACAAAGTTTAATTGCCATCATCCAAATTCAGCTATAGAACGAATTAATTTACCTAGAAATTTAGGAGGTAGAGGTATAGTCAAAATAACTTCTTTGAAACATAATCAGGTAGAAATGCTAAGAATTTTTTTCCATAGGAAGGTTCATTGCTCTGAAATGCACAAAACAATTTGCAAGGCAGATAGAAACATTACACCTTTAAATTTATACGACGAAAATGCCAACATTTTTATAAATCCGAACCAGGAATTATTAGATTCCTGGTCAAATAAAATTTTACACGCAAAACACTTCAATTATCTCAACCAAACGTATGTTGACAAATTTTCGTCAAAAAAATGGTTGAGTATTGGAGAGTTGAGCGCAGAAATAGAATGATTTATGTTTGCTATTCAGGATAGAGTCATTAATACTAAAAGTTATAGGAAGCATATAATTAAAGACACAAATCAAATTGAAAATGTTTGGCTTTTCCGGAAACTATAGAACATATTATATCGCGATGTTCTATATTAGCACCGTCCGAGTATACATTTTGGCACAATCAAGTTTTAAAAATAATTCACCAAAGTTTGGTAATTAAACATAACTTGATTGACTGCCGTAATATAATACCATATTATGAATACAAACCAAATTCATTTTTAGATAACGAATTTTATAAAATATATTATGATAAAACTATACTAACAGACCGAACGATTAGTCATAATAGACCCGATATAGTTTTACATGACAAAATTAAAAAAATAACTTATATCATTGATGTCGCTATTCCAAATTCCTGTAATATTCACAAATCTGGTATTGAAAAAATAAGAAAATACACAGATTTAGGAAATGAGATAAAAAGAATTTGGCATTCTCAGACTATAAAAATTATACCATTCGTTATTTCGGCTACTGGCATTATACCTAGCTCTCTCATTAAAAATTTAGGCTTATTAGATCTATCAAAAAATTTATATATAAAAATGCAAAAATCAGTCATTTTTAATACATGTAGGATAACGAAAGATTTTTTAAATATTTATGTTGAGGGATCAGTAGGATTTATAGGCCCTGTTAGGAGTTCTACCGAGCCGAAACCTCTGATATGAAAATATCTGGAGTCGGTGAATTATTTTCCCATTTGATCTCTGGTGAGTTGGCGTGTTGTTCTTGTATTGTTTTGTATTTATTTTGCTTATATAATGCACTTGCATAATGTTGATTGACTAGATGATCATTTGTGGAAAAGTGTGTGGAAGGGTTTAGTTTTTCCTATGGGGAAGACTTAACCCGGACATAAAATCGGAAAAGAAAATAAAAATATTAAATTTATTATGTAAACATAAAAAGCTTTAAAAATAACACCCAACTAAAATTATTAAATCCGAAAAATCACAAGTTTTGTTAGACAAATGTATTATACACATTACTGTCAACTAATTCTTTTTCTTTTCATATAAAAAATAATAAATAAAAAATCCACATAATTTCATATTTTTTTCTCAAATTGCGGTCGGAAACTTTGATTTCATAAGTGTTCATTTTGATTCTTCTGCGGTTATTTTCTGGAGTTGAATAAGCGTGTTATTTTTCTCTTTTTAACACCGCTTAGATCATAGATCATATTTCAAACCGTGACAGTAAGGAAGACAATGATTTAAAATATGAGACTATTATGAGTTGTTCTTGAAAGCGAACAAATTGGTCTGAGGGGTTAATTTAAAGTTGAATATTTGGTATGCCTAGCAGTCTACTAGAGCCTGATTTCTAGATATAAGTTAAACACTTTGGTTGGATGCCAAATCACAAAAGAAGTTGTCCAATTCAACCGAAAGAGTTAGAGAGTTAGTCCTCTAGTTCTGAAGCAGAAATCGTTTTGCAATTTGAGTCACGTGTTTACCCCGCTACTTTAGGCCGGAGACTGTAACTGACGTTAAATTTTAAACACAATTACACTATCGGTGAAGATATTAACTACGTTGACGTAGTTCAGTTCAAACAGGCCCCTGCGCAGTTAGTCCTGGGCACTGAGGGACAATAAAGTAGCAGCACGGAAAATAATATTAATGAATAGTTAATTATTTATTTATTTATTCACGCCTTGAAGGCTTTTATATGTATACATTATTATAGGTAAGATTTTCAAGAGTACAATAATATGTGTAAGCGGGCGCTCGCACTGAGTACTCGCTTGTAATGCTTCGTATACATCAGCGAGCCGAACTGCCGAACTGAACCTCAACTTATGGGAAAGAAACAAAGCAACCGCAAATGGCGCGAAATGCCGCTTGCAGTTGATTGGTTCCTTTCCCGTAATTCGTGGTACGGTTCCCGTTTCGGTTCGAAAATAAGGACACGGAGAAAACTGATAAAAAATATTTAAAATTATTGAAAATGTCTTCAAATTATTAGTATTCTTAGAGTTTTTTTGTACAAAAGAGATCAATAATTTTAGGTATATAAAAACAAGAGTATATGGTACGGTGAAAGTACTTACAGAGCAATGTGTAGTAACTTTATTCTTATTTATAAAAAAACAAACAGTTTGTACTCGTATTTAGCAAACCTTTATTACGCCAGATTGGGTGTTTTAAATATGGAAAAACATTGAAAAAAAATTAATGCTACAGTGAAATACACGTACATTTGGACATTTTCTGAAATAATAAGGGTTTCAAACTCCAACATAATATTTGATGATCGGTCCGTTTTAGCTTACGATAAAATTTTTCAAAATGTCAGTATTTTCACTGACTTGGCATTTCTATCTAAAATTCTGCATTTGATAGTCCGGAATTGATTCTATTGATAAGCTTTTGGATTCCATTACGTATTACTTACCAGAAATTGGGATTGATTTCAGTGCAGAAATTCTGGGACTAACTACCATAATATGATCATGTACTTCTCATAGCCCGGAATACTAATAAATTTATCACAGGGTAGTTCAGTTATGTATAAAAAGAAGAGAATACTGTTTAATTTTACTAGAATTACGTAAAGGACAATAAAAATTACGTAAATAAAAAAATTAATTTGACAAACATTCCAGCATACTTAATGGCTGATGAAACCTAACCTAACCCAACTTAAAATTTGAACAAACGCCGACAGGCGAAGAATTAAAATTTACGAGCAAAATTTCAATATGGCGTTAATTTCTTCGTTGTTATTTATGTACAAATTTTGTCAAAAATTCGTCGCTAATGTACAGCTTAAAAATCACTTGATCTTAATTATCAAGGCTTTCTGCACGTCTGTAAAATTGTAGTTGCCTTTGGCATTTTCCGTCAGAAGTTGTATTATTAACTCTTTGTAATAAAATCCTAATTAATGGAATAATTCAGAAGGAATCTGGAAACTAAAAACTGTTTTTGAAAGGAGATGAAATAAGCTTTCAAGTTTTATTATTAGAAATAACCGTTTATTTTTCTTAATATTTAAATTTAGAATACAAACATAAAAAATATCATTTTAAAAATTAATCACCTAACTTTTTTACGTCTAAACACTGATAACGAAAAACACACTTTTATTAGACCAATGTATTATAAACATTACTGTCACTCCAATTTTTTTCGTTTCATATAAAAATAATTCACAAAAATATCACGATAAATATAATACATATTTTTTTCTCAAATTACGGTCGGAACCTTTGTTTTCGAAGAGGTGGTAATTTAAATTTTTCTGTGGTTAACTTTTAGATTTGAATAGAACGCTTGGTGTTTTCTCTTTTTAACACAATTTAAATCATATTTGTAACCATTCCAGGAAGGGAGACACTACGATTTCTCTGAGACCATATGAGCTATTTCCAAAAGCGAGTGGAATTTACTAAGCTTCCAATGTCAAAAAGTACCCATAGAGTATAGTAAAGGTCTGCTCTTTGAAATGGAAAGCATAGAGCAAAAGAGTTCTTTGGAGATAGAGGTTTGAGATGAAAGAATATATATATATATATAAATATAATTGCGATGGAGGACTTAGCATGCCGAGGAATTGAACACACTACCCCTGAGTGGGACCCAAACACGATGTCAACTCGGCCACCGACCGGTAATATTGATGGTAAAGATTTATTAAATATAATAATAATCATTAATTATTGGTGAATTGCACTAAAAAATATAATTTAATGTTAGAGATATGGTAACTGCTAAAGATCTTACGGAAAATTCGCACTAACGCGGTACCGGCTCCATCCTACTAGAGATGAAAATCAAATACAGGCTCTCAACAATATTCCGTGACGTGACATCGTGACAGGCTGTAGAAACTTTGCAAGGGTTGGGGAGACAGGAGTAGCAAGTGTGTGCATAATGGAGATAATGGCATTTCGAAACTATCGAATGCTCGGGTTATAAAATAATCGAAATAATGTTTTGAAAATTAGAGGAAAGCCAATTAATTATTCATAAAGTTTACTACTAACACAAAACATACTAATTTGGGTTGTCTGTGATGTGCTTTATACCTGCGTGAAATTTTACCGTGAGCCCGTTTGTCCCACCGTCCGGTAAGGTCAGGAGTACACCAAAAACCTAATTGCATTCAGAACAGATGAATGGTTTCTTTCGGGACATCAAAAGTCTGAGATTCTTTCCAGGGCATTTTGGAGAACATTTACAATTGTATAGTTATAATTTCCACATTTATAAATCAGTATAAGACATATGAATCCTATAGTACTATATTTTTAGAATTTCTTAAGTGATAGAAATTACACATTACTAGACCAGAATATATGCCGTATGACATATAAATTTCCAATTTTAAAATTTCGAATCTTTATTAATTAAATGGCTATTCATTATTATACAGTAACCGAAATAAAACCGCGCGAAAGATTCGCAAATTTAAATTTAAATAATAACAACTATAGTATTATGTTTTAACAGAAAATAATTTTAATTGGCTTTTTAAAATTGGAATTGTAATGTTCTGTTCTGTTTGACACAGGTCTGCGCTAGTATAAATATTATTTCAATAAAATTTATTGTTTAATCTGAAAATGGATCAAATCTGAAATTTTAAGATTATAAAATTATTTAATACACTTTTTTGAAGCAATTTGGAAATTAATAACTGATAACAGATCGGAGATATATTGATGATTTAAATTTATCAAAGGTTCGAAAAGAAAAATGATTTTAGTAAAGTATAGGTCAAAGTTCAACATTCAGACTCGAAACGTTTATACATAAATTATAACTTCTCTGGAATTTATCCCAGAGAGGTCCTAGAAGACTATGTATCACTCTTATTTTGTTATTTTGTAGATTCCACGTACGTTATTTCTGGGAAGGAATCGTTTGTAACATGGAGGAGTTTTTCGAGGGACAGGTTCCTGGGAAAGTGTAATAGTACTATATCAAATAAATGTTAACTTCAGGACAGTGCAATTGGGTAAAAAACAGATTTTTTAACACTAGCTCCATACAGGAGGCCCTGAGGAAAATAATTCCCCTCAAGGCCTGTCGTCTTCGGGGATGCTGTGTGGAGGGTCGTACGAGGGTGGGTAGGAATCTGGTTCTCGAGTCTATGAGTGACGAAGGTACGAATCCATCCCTCCCGGTGCGGTGTTCCGAGAGAGTCCAGTTGGAGAGGTAAAAAGGTCTCTCTCTCTACCAGTCTCTCGGACAGACGTATCCGCTGCCAAGACCCGGATAAACCTCACTCCATGAACCCAGGCACCCCTAATAAGTCACCAAACTTAGCGAAACACGTGGGGTGACCTATGGCAGGGATGTTGGTCATCCAATAAATGGTTCCCGGGGCGGCGGTACCCATACTCGCCTTCCAAATTATTGCCAAAGTTGGCTTTCTTTAATCTTCAAATATTTCTAATACCGTTTACACACTGTATATGACCAAAGATGCCCAAAAATGAATAATTTAACAACAAAAAAATTCAGATCAAAATTTTTTTAAATACATTTTTTTTAAACAAAAAAAATATATTGTTTGAAATATATTTTCGTAATATTACGGTTTAATACACCACACCACAGTTTGATGCCTAGATTCGAATGGCCAGGTACAACCCAACCTTCCTCCTCCTTATCTCCTTCCCCTCCCCTCTACTAACCTTATTATGGATGTCATAGCCCCCACTGGTTTTGAGAGCCTGGACCATTGTGTGGTGTTCGAGGGAAACCGTAACGTAACTACACTTGTAGATACATACTACATAAGATTTATTTATTTAACCCCCAGAGGGCTTGGCTTCCACGTGTAGGTATGACAGATAATGTTGAAACATAATAAACAAATAATAAAAAAAAAATTAAATATTCGTAGCAGTGAGTATTGCTGATATATTAAAATCCTGGTAAAAACGTGATAGCAGGCGGCTTCCTGATAAACTTTTAGTACTTTCATAATGTATCGGAAGGCGTGTTCATGCAGCTGCGTTTGTCCTTATTATATACTGTGACGAAATGATTGAATTGATGATGAATTCCGATATCGCGAAAAAACATTAGTGTTTTACTGAAAGTTTATTAGAAAATCTATCAATTAATTCGTTGAAGTCGAGATTTAGATTCGTTAGACGAGATTTTTAATAAATTATCGATATTTTGTTTAAGTTGTCTTCGTATCAGTTATCTGTAGCGGTAGCTACTAGAAGGTTCGGGAACGTTCATAAATGCAACCTGCATCGCCTTAAGTAAGTTTTCTCCGTATAGATAAAAAAATATACAAAAAGTACTGGTTTCTTATAGTGTAAGAAATGTAATCGCGCTTACGTATGCTGCGGCAGAATAGTGTATTTGTCATGTTATTATTGTGGGTATGCGTAGGTTTACGAGTTACAGGAGTTCGTGACGGTCTAATTTTATTTATTTATAAAACATTATTCCCAATGGGTCAAATAAAACTCTTTTAACAAAAGACACATTACACAATTTAAAGGAAATTATTTTTACACAAGAATTCGAACTTAAAAAGGACTTCAATTAAAAGGCGGTTGCACATAGATTTTAAAACAGACTAGACTAAACAGTTAATTGAAAAATATTAGCGTAAATATATGAAAAAAGATGGATTAACAAAAGTTAGAGATTTATATTTTTTGGAATAACTTTATTGAGTAAACCCTCAAATTGTAATATTTAATTATTGAAGACAATATTAGCGATTTCTAAACGAAAATCTGAAACAGAAAAATCAGAAAAAAATACGGTCACATCTAGGACTCGAACCCAGGACCCTTGTCTTGCCGGGACACCGCTCTACCACTGAGCTAATGGGACCCTATCCCCTTCGGTCACATTTAACTGTATCATACTTCGAATAAGAACTACCGACATTGTCTTCATTTTTGGTATGTTGGTATTTCTTATTAGAAGAATGATACAGTTAGATGTGACCGAAGAGGATAGGGTCCCATTAGCTCAGTGGTAGAGCGGTGCCCCGGCAAGGCAAGGATCCTGGGTTCGAGTTCGAGTAGAAAATCGCTAATATTGTCTTCAATAATTAAAAGTTAAAGAGTTCAAAAGTAAATCCTATATATTTTTAGTGTAGAAAATATGTAATATAAATCTTTTTAAACACGTTCCTTTACCTTGGCTTTTTACGCATTTTGATAATGCCTTCAGATAGACAAACATAAAGTTTTAAATCGGAAAAAAAATAGACTGATTCGCCCAATTTTTCCTCCTTGACATTCACAAATTGAATTCGACCAGCTCGTATCAATCTCTTCCGGGCTTATGATCGTGATTCAACGTGATTTTGCATTTTTTATTCCGTCTGTCTAATTCGGGACCCGAAACTGAATTAGGGCTAGATTTGTACCCTTGTAATTTTTCCATGGGCTTAGTTAGGGCCGGGATTAAGGGCTTTAGGGCCGAACCTGACAGGCCAGATTAATTCTGTGGGCCTAGAGCGGTCTAGATCATGCTGATTGACAGGACGATACCTCTGCAAGGATAAACGGAATATTTGAAAGGGGTAAAATGTTACGTGTTTATAAATTATTGTTTATCTTAATTATTGTTTTACTCATTTACTTATCAACCTATCAAAAGGTTATTATATTATTTTTTTTTTAATTCCGGGCGTTTCTTAACCCGGTGCATATTAAAGGCTATCTGTATCTAAAGATGGCTGCCGGCTTAACTCAAAGAAAATGTTTCTTTGACTGAAAAAAAAAATTAGCTTTTTATTCACTTAACAATAGACCTAACGTCCAAAAAAGTATTTTTCCAATTTTCTCTAATTTAATAAATGAAATCCCAAATTTCCTGAAATCATAAGATTTGTAATTAATTACTTAAATGCTTACCTACTCAATTAGAAACCACACATTTTATCAATGAAGGAAATATAAAAATTCTTTTTTCAAACTTTCTTCAGGCAAGTAGGTATCACAAAATTGAAAAGCTCAATCAAAGTTGGCCATCTATTCAAAGAAAGGCTTGCTTTTTTTAATTTTTTTTATTAAATGAATATTTAATACATTTTTTTATTTTTTTATTTATTGTATGACAGACAGGTAAGTCCAATTATGGTACAATTTTATTATAACTAACAATACATGCACATAATTTTTTTAAAACATGGTATAGTGATATTAAAGACATCTATATCCATTGGTAGGGCATTTAGCAAGGTCATACCTCTTGTCATGCTATGTTGGGCAATGACATCTGTCCGACCATGCGGTATGCAGAATAGGTCGTGGCTACGATTTCGACAGTATTTATCAGGAACGAATAAGCCACAGCATGACAGGAGATATGGACAATCGATAAGGTTTTTTAGTAACTTTAATTCAAATACCATTAGTCCGGCATTACGCCTGGTCTCCAGGCTTTCGTAATTTGTCTCCTTTAGCAGTTCCACGTGATGCATGAATTTCGGATATATTCCGTATGATCGCATGTAAACATACCTTAGGAATATTTTATGAATTTGTTCAATCATATTTATGAGATTTAAGTTGATGAGGTATCCAGACAGTACTGGCGTACTCCAGCTTGCTTCTGACCACTCCGTTACATATCAACAAACAAGTACTGCTAAGCCAATCGAATTGTCAACAGGTGCTTAAAGTTAAGTTACATATACATTTTAAAAGTTGTAATTTACATCTTATATCTACAGATTCAACATTTTTTCATACATATTAAATTAAATATTTTTTTTCCGATAGCCAATTTTTCACCATATATTTAATCTTTTTCATAGACTTACATTGCTTTATAGTGTCAGGTAATAAATTAAATATCTTCGGTATGTTGTATTCAAACGTTCTCTGTCCGTACTTATTATTAAATTTCGGAACTATTAACCCGTCATTGCGCCTGAATCTAGTGTTATATTTATGTTCTAATTTCTCTTTATGCTGCAGGGTAAATATATGCTGAATTATAATTTTTTGCCATAATATAGCCTTAACAGGTAAAATTTTGGCACTCTGAAACAGCAACGGTGTATTATGTCTTTGTTTGAAAATATTAGGGACGACTAGTAATTTTACAATAGCGTTTTGTAACACTCGGACTTGTTTCAGATTGGTTGCAGTATTGGTTGAATAATAAAGCGAATGCAGCAGATTTGAGAAACCGGAAACGGAACGTACAAACAAATTTACAAAAATATGAAATGCCAAAACGAACGAATTAACGTTTCTAACAAGAATTGCAGAGCATTTGGCTTATTTTTTTTTTAAATTTAAAAAATGTATGAAATGCCAAATAAATAGGCATGTCAAGAAATGTATTGTAAATATTATAAATTATTGGCCTTTATTAGTTGTAAAAAAATATATAAATGTCATTTCAGCACATTTATACCAACTACCCGGAGCCGGTAGGACCATGGGATATAAAATTCAGGTTATGTTATAAGGCTGGAGGGAGTGGGGAAGACAAAGATACGGTCCCATGATAATTCCTCAAAATGACAATTCAACACACCTTTAAAAAGTGCTATAAACTTATGAAAAGTGATGAAACAAAAACTATTTTAGTTTTTGTTTCATCACGTTATCCGTTCACCGTATTTTGACTTACAGATTATTTATAATAATGATAGCGAAACACAATGTTAGAAATTTCTGATTTAAATTTTAGTACGGAATAAATGAAAATATCAACAGAACTGAACTTGTTTCCAAGCGTTTGAACTGGGGAATTAATAAAATAGTTTGTTTTAGATGAATAAACAAAGAACAACTCGGGAAGTTTAGTGTTACGATTTGTTACTCGGAACGTTATTAGCTTAGTTAAGTCAGGCGCATCCGTTAAGCCATTAACTAATTTGTACAAAAGTACTAAATCGCTCATGGTTCTGCAAGATAAGTCAGTTAAATCGAGTAATTTTATTAAAATAACATAATTAATGAAGAAGGCTAGGTGGCTAACTTTGATTGTGCTTTTAAAGAGAAAGGTTGGGATGTTCACTTAAGTTAATGCAATCTGTTCACTTAATTTAATGCAATTTAAACAACGTTTCGATTCCGAATGGCGGTCTTTCACCTGGGCCGTATAAGAGTACCTATCTATATAGCGCTCTCGAATAGCGTTTGAACATGAAAGAATTTAGGTTATTTTTATCTACTGTACTGAGAATTGTAATTATAGGTACGTACGTATAGTCCGTATAGCGGATTGTCATCATGTTTATTTGTCTATAATCTCTGCTTTTATTTATAGACAAATAAACGCAATGACAATGAGGTTTTATAATTATGTATATTTTTCTATAATCTATGATATTATTTATAGACAAATAAGTCTATAAATAATACAATGCGGATTGTCATTATGTTTATTGGTCTATAATACATATTATTATTAGTCTATAAATTTTATCATAGACAAAGTTTTAAAACGATTTGTATCTATATTTGAATACAATTATGTATTTTGATTTTTTCGGTATTGATGAGACAGGGATTGGGACATATATAGGTAAAGGCATTTTTCGTACATCCTGCTCCTTACATCGCGACTTCAAATTATTCTCGAATAGCTCTTTCCAGGGCCTATTAGGATTATGTCTTAATTGCCAGATCCGAATAGACAAATACTTCTCAACCATCCACTTCCCTCTTGCTTTCTTCGTTCAATATTTTTATCGCAGCATTCATCCAAATATTGGGTATTGTAGACTAACTGGCTTCAGGCAGTCTTATAGATCTTGTGTAACGTTACATAAAAAGAATTGGATCGAGCCCAGCTAGCTCTTTCCGGACAAAATTTTACAAAGGCAATATTCAAGACTACCGATTATGTTCAAGTATTGAAAATGGTAGAGGAGGGTTGTAGTGGGAGAACCTGCTTAGGCAAATCTAGTCACTAATATGCTAATCCGCAGCCTGGGAGCGATAGATACCAGTGTTACATCCACAAGCAGCTTTATTTAGCATATTTTCCCTACTGAAATACCGAGTAAATACTGTAAAATGGGGCGATGTTTTTTATTCTACAACTTTTTCTTTTCGTAGATACAAAAGTACATTTCGGGTCAGAAGAGATGTGTACATTGCTACACGAATCTTCAGACTGAATCGTGGATGGTTTTAAACTCGGCTATAATGGAGAGCATTCATTTCTATCTTCCCGATGGCTATATACGTCACCGATAACATAGACTATTCTATCTCAGTGACCCAAATCTGTCGATTATATAATTAGATAGAGTGTGCAGACGTAGATATTTTCGTGGATAATTTAAACGTATTCATTTAAGCGTCTGAGCTTAATAGTTTTTGGTATCCGGTACTTGACGGCTACATCAAAACTAAACACCGAAAAATACACATTAATTTAACTAACTTTGGTTGAGGGGTAAGGCTCTCGACTAGAAAGCCCGGAGGTCAGTAGGAGAATTTTTTTTTGATTATTTTGTGTTATTTCACAATTTATTAATTTAAATAAAATATTGTATGTTTGTGGCACATTCCAGAGTGGAAGATACTCTCAGTATCGCTTTGTTGTAAGACCACCATTCAGAATTGAAATTGCTTTGGCCGTGTTTTGTGACCAAATCAGAGTAGCCAAAAACTTCTCCACCTTCCTCTTCCTCATCTTCTGCCGCACCCCACAACCTTCAGCCTCGCAACATACCCGAATTGGGTATGCCAAGTTTCACTGGCTGCGGACGGTTGGGAGCAGTTTATTTTTTATTTTTTAATTTTTTATTATTATTTAATAAATGTTTACATGTTACATTTTTTTAACTACCATACTAGGCTAATGTCTGTGTTGTGGTAGTTATACATGAAATAATAATAAAGATAACATAAAAGAACTAAAAAATACTATTTTATAGAAACATAAGTATGCAAGTATGAATCATACATGAAATAATAATAAAAATAACATAAAAGAAGTAAAAAATACTATTTTATAGAAAAATAAGTGTGTAAGTATGAATCATACATGAAATAATAATAAAAATAACTTAAAAGAACTAAAAAATACTATTTTATAGAAAAATAAGTGTGTAAGTATGAATCATACATGAAATAATAATAAAAATAACTTAAAAGAACTAAAAAATACTATTTTATAGAAACATAAGTATGCAAGTATGAATCACACATGAAGTTGGGACTCTTATGCGGTTTCACATTTAAAAAAAAATGATTATACTGAAATACTTGGTCCTCGATTAACACGTGCAACATGATATCACCTTTTATCGCGTAAAACGCACTATATCACAATTCACACGTCCGCCTTGATGACTGATACAGTAACGCTGTCCGAAACGTTGACTAAATTAACTAACTAACTATCACGTTTCCCGCAGGGGTAGGCAGAGATGACGGACCGCCAAACAACTCGGTCTTGGCACACACTCCTTGCCTCATTCACATTCATACATCGTCTCATACATACTCTTCTATTATTCTGATATGGCCCGACTCAAGTATCTGATTTACTTGATCCTGCCATGTTTTCCTCGGACATCCCCGACTTCTGATACCATTCACATTTGCATCGAATACATTGACTAAAGAAGGAGAAATTGTACCACGGCATAATAACCCAAAAATTAATCACGATAGTAATACAAATGTGCTAAGTGTGTAAATAGAAATGTATCAAAATTCTTCTCCCTTTTTCCCGATTTATTCGAAACATATTTTTTCAAATTACACATTTGAGTTAAACTTAATAAAAATGAACAGTATGTGACCTGTAAGCTTTGACCTAGATAAAAGCCAACTACAAGTAAAACAACCACGAGAACAAAACAATAAGGCATGTAGGTACCTAAATATTATAATATAGGATATCAGCTTGGCTTCCACGTTATTACAGCGCTTCGAGTATGTTTGTCAAAGGGTCCAAAACACAACTTAAACACCAAGTTCGTTGGTTGTTGCAAAGTTCCAACAGCCGCTTTCTCGTAAACTTCTGTGGCAAATGCTCATAATTCCCTTAGAATCAATAGATTATGTATTTTTATTACATTTATTGAGATTGTTAAAGTTAACAGGCAGAAAAAGATTTTTTGATCTTATTTTTTTATACAAAATTGTAAATTATCAGTTGGAACCCTGATATATTAATATTGATTCACTTTCATGTTCCTACAATTAGACCACGGTTCCCTCGTATGTATTATTGTGACAATCATACTATGGATTCAAGCTACAATTCTGTTATAAATAGATTTACAGATCACTAGTAACTCGTATGCAATGTTAGCTGATGTTTTTAAAATACCATTATTGAAATATAAATCTGCAGTGATTAAACATTTTAGCAGTACATATCATATTAATGAAATAAATGCATAACAGTTTTTTGTTTTTGATTTCATTTCTTCTGTCATTCTTTTAATAACTTTATACTAATGTGTATTATTTTTTTCTTGTTAACTTATATTAATTAATTTTAACTCCCTCCAAACACGACGTCTAATTTTTGATCAAATCTTATTGTTTAAAATCCTAAATAATGGTCTGGACTCACCAGAACTTACCAATTTAATAAATCTTCATATTCCGTCTAGATCAACCCGACAATCTGATTTATTTTATTTACCCTCATGTAGAACAAATATTCGAAAAAATTCCCCAATTCCTCGTATATGTGCACAATATAATACAAAATTTTACAGCATTGACATTTTTAGTAATAACCTAAAGAAATATCGATATGAAGTAATGCGTACGATCGATTATTAATATGAGAGTATGAAATGTATCGGGAGCATCTCCTATCCTCTTCCTATTTTCCTCTTCCTCTCCCCTTCCTTTAACCCAAAATTAATTTTAAGATATTAAAACATCATTTCCAATGAACCTTAGCATTAGAAACTTCTGTGGCTTGACTTCAGTTAACTTGTATATTTATCATTGTATGTTATGTAAAAGCTGTTTGTTTCTTACAAATAAATAAATAATTTTATAATGTTTATTTTCTTTTCATATTGTACTGTAACTGTCAATAATTTTCATGTAAGCAAATGCCACTTGTGCCGTTAATTATAAATAAATATGCGGTGTTAATTATTATTATTCTACATAAGCCACATTATCGCGAATACCATGTTTGATCTTCGTGTTTTGTTAATCGACATTAAAATCTTTAATTTATTTATTTACGCCATCAAAGTCACCTGGCGTCATTATCGCAAGCCTTTCGTCAATATTGCTTAATTAAGACGCTGCTGCCAACACTGCGAAACAAATTAATCGCCTTCCGACCCCCCCCCACTCCTCCCCACCCCTTTCTAACAGGCACCGGCGACACGTTGAAAAGGATTAAAATAAATTAATGTCCCAATTTCCATAATACTAAAAAAAGTTTTTCCATCAGACGAGCCTTTGTCTGGGCTGACTTTCAATTGTTTTCCCTGGGCCGATTCCAAAACCAATTTACGGTTCAATTATTGGCCACTGTCAGCAGGGAGAGGAACATTTCGGAAAGGAAAACAAACGGAAATATTGCCGGGTTTGAAACGGGGATTTTGATGGGAATATTGACGGCTATTTTTACGGGGATTTTGACTAGGATTTCCAAATAGTAGATGACATATCATTTGTTGTACAATTACAATTAAACATTAACTCTGGGTAGCACGGTTGATCGTGAACACCATTAGATCTACAACGACGAACTTAATGGTGTTCACGGATTATGTCGCAATCGTTTACAATAACATTAATTTTGAAAATTTAAAAAACATAATTAAAAATAAATCTTGGCAAGAACTCTTCCAAATAAAAAAACTCAGATGATGCATGGAGATATTTTGTAGACTTTTTGAAAAACGAATTAATTAATAACACCACAACTCTGACAAAAACTATTCCAAACAAAATTAAACCCTTGAAATCATGGATAAACTATTCAATCATCAACTGCATTCGTAGAAGAAAAGCACTACACAAAAAAGTGAAAGAAAATCCATATGACTTAATAGCAATAAACATCTACAAAAGATACAGAAATACGTGCGGTGACGTCATTAGAAAGGCAAAAGAAATCTACTACGAGTCAAAATCAAATCCATCAAATCGATCCCAAAAAAATATGGCAACTTTTGAGAAGCCACAAATACACAAAACACCAAAGACAAACAGGACATAAGTAAACTCTGCATTGATGGAGAAATTATTGACACCTTAAAAAACCCAAAGCTCGTTGCGGATCACATCAATAATTTTTTTATTAATATTGGGTCACATCTTGCTTCTCGTCTACCAAATTGTGGGAATGCTCAAACTTCTGAAATAGGACTCCAATCTTCTCAAAGAAGATTTAACTTTCAAACAGTGTCTGGGGAAGGGATTCTAAAAATAATTAATTCCCTAAAAAACACGTCCAGGGCCGGAGTTGATGGGTTATCAACCAATATTTTAAAAACGCTGTCTACGGAAATTGCATTGCCCCTAGAACACTTAATGAACTCTAGTATCACTCAGGGCCACTTCCCCTCAAACCTGAAACAAGGTATTATTATTCCTATACATAAAACAGGTAACAAGACAGACATAAACAACTACAGACAAATAACTCTACTAACTAGTCTATCTAAAATATTTGAAAAGGTTATCAATGCACAGTTGGTAAAATTTCTCGTGAGCCATAAACTGATCTCAGAAAATCAATACGGGTTTCAAGAAAACAAGAGTACCTCAGACGCTATTGCTGCTGTCACTGATTTCATTGTTAAAAACCTTGATAAAAGCAAAAAATGTATTTCAATCTTCTTAGACCTTTCTAAAGCCTTTGATACAATATCGCACAGTAAATTAACAAATAAACTTGAAAAAATTGGTATTGCGGACAACGAACTTAAATTCTTTAAAAGCGACCTTAATGGACGTAAGCAACAAGTTAAAATAAATAACATACTAAGCAAAACCTGCTCAACTAATTATGGTATACCACAAGGAAGCATATTAGGACCGATTTTGTTCCTGGTGTATATTACCGACTTATGTAACATTAATATTCTGGGGAAAATTGTTAGTTTTGCCGATGACACTGTTCTTCTGTTTGAAGCTGACACTTGGCCAGCTGTCTACAAAAAAGCTGAAACTGACATAAGCATTGTAAAAAAGTGGTTGGATACAAATACGCTCACACTGAATGCCGAGAAAACCAAATACATCAATCACATCAAGCATTAATATTATAGGTCAACCTCACGACGATGCCTCTATTAGAATACACACATGTTTGAATTCTGAAGAATGTTGTCAGTGTCCCTACATTGAGCGCACTGCTCAGATAAAGTACCTCGGCATCACCATTGATCCATACCTCAAATGGAATCTTCACACTCAAATTATTGCAAACAAAATAAGAAAAACCATGCACTTCTTCAGAACGATACGAAACTTCCTCAACTCACAACACTTGAAAATGGTTTATTTTGCACTCTGTCAATCTATTATTGAGTATGGTATCATAGCATGGGGAGGTGGAACTTCATCTGCACTAGACCCAATCATAAAGGCACAGAAAACTATTATAAAAATAATTCTTAGGCTTCCTCTAATTACTGACTCGAACTTAATCTTTAATATTATGAATGTGTTTGATGTTCGGCAGACATATGCTAAAACAATACTCACTCACCTATACACAAATATACATACATACTACGAAAAAAGATCTAATACTCGCTGTACTCGAAGCAATAACAAAGACTTACTTCAAATTCCTGTAACGCACACTACTTTTGCACAACGAAACTTTAGATATCTTGCGACAAGACTTTACAACATTCTTCCTGATAAAATAAAAACATGTCATTCACAAAAAAAATTCAAAGATAGCGTAAAAATTTGGATCAAAAGTAATGATACGGCCTTTACCGGTGCACTCATCTAAATTCGCAGTTATTGATGCAACCTAATTATTGTATGTATTTTCATATAATTGTAGGTATATTATTAGGACTATAAACGAAATTGGTAAATGATGTATTGATATTGATGCTACCTAACTATTGAGTGTTCGTATTGTTATATAATTGTAGGTACGTTATAGTACTATAAATAAACTTGGTAGATAGCTGACTCAACACAGGCTAAGCCTAGTGAGGCGGGCTAGGATAAACCTTAACACATAACTACATTAATATTTCTATTATTTACATTTATTTTACCTACTGTTTATACATTACTTTCCGTTGATAAAATTATATACTCATCTAATTTATAAACCAATGTACACAAAACAGTCTTTCATGTATTTCTATAGTTATAGTTTGAAAATTTGTCACAATAAAGATATTATTATTATTATTGGATAACAACGAACAAGTAGACGTATCATATAATGATTTTGCAAAAGCTTTTGATAAAGTAGATCACCTCATATTCCTAAAAAAGCTTGAAAACTTTGGTTTCTCATATAGAATGCTTCTGTTCTTACACAATTATTTATCTAACAGAAAACAATACGTTGTTTATGGGCAGTTTGCTTCAAAACCTTACTTCACAAACTCTGGGGTCCCTCAAGGGTCTAATTTAGGACCTCTGTTACTTTCTATGTTTATAAACGATATAGCTCTGTTTATAAAATTTGTAGTTTTTTTGTTATTTGCTGACGACATTAAACTTTATACCAATATTACGTCAAAAGTGGATTCTACTCATTTACAAACCGATATCGACGGTATCGTAGAATGGAGTAATCGAAATAAACTCTATTTTAACAGCGGAAAGTGTACAATTATGTGCCAAACAAGGGCTAGGAGTACTCTTTATTATAACTATAAAATGACTGGTACCCTTTAAAACATAATTCACCAATAAACATTCCGTTCTCATATCGATTCGGTGTGCAACTCTGCGATGCGAATGCTAGGCTTTGTAATCTGTAACGCAAAATCTTTTTCCAATACAGCAGTCATAAAAATGCTCTACTTCACTCTGGTTTGCAGCATTCTCGAGAGTGGATCAGTAATATGGGGACCCGATGATACCCTCTACTCAAATGATGTAGAAAAGGTGAAAAAAAGTTTATGCGGTACCTGTACATGCGAGACTTTGGGTACTACCCTTTGTTATATCCCTCGGATTTCTTCGCGGGAATGCTGGGACTAAATCGTCTTGACTTTAGAAGAAAAATTGCATTGGTATTAGTAGCACACAAACTGCTAAACGGGCAGATTTGCAACCCTGATTTTCTGAAAAAAATGGTCAATTTATGTCCCCGATATCTTAACCAGAGCGAGACAACACAGGCTGTTTATTTTTCCTAGAGGCAGGACCAACCTACCAATGATCATGCCTCTGGGGAGAATGACCTCACTATTAAACCTTTCTTCCGAAATTGACATTTTTCAATCGAATCTCAATCATTTCAAGAGCGAAATAATGGTATTCTTTAGCACCTGTCATTATTAATGTACCTATTGTATTATATAATTAATGATATTATAATTAAGCTAACTAAAAATTGTGGAATGTAATTGGTTATATATGTTAACTATTTTTCACAATAAAAAAAAAATAATAAAAATAAAGGATTTACCGATAATTTGTCTTGATTCCCGAGCACGATTGCAAATCTCCTACGTGCAACCAACAGTTAAATATAGAACTCTTAGTCGTTGTAAGCTGTTGTTGGTTCGATGGCGATCTGCAGTCATGATCGGGAACGATAACAAGTTATAAATATTATCGGTAAAACCTTTATCGATCGACCGTACAACATACCCTGATCATGCAATTACACATTTTAGAGACACTCAAAACTGTTACGTTATAAAGGGCTTGAAGTAAAATAAATAGTTTAGAAAAATAATTTCACATTCTGTGTAATATGCTATTTTTGGGGATGCTGTGTGGAGAGTCTTTTTAAGTAAAGAAAAGAGAGAAAAGTTCTGGGAAGGAAGAGGCTATGAGGGGTAGGTATGAATATGGGGTCTGGGTGTCCAGGACTGACGTATGAACCCACCCTCCGATTGCGGTGCAAGGAGTTAGATCGAGGGAGTAGGTATGGCTAGAGAGGTCAAAATGTCTCCCTTAACCGGCTTCTCTCGATCCTGCCTGCCATGCAGTTGGTAGGCAGACGCATCCGCTACCTAAGCCTGGACAAACGTCTCTCCCATGAACACGGTCAACCCTGCTAAGTCACCTAACATTGCGAACCACGTGAGGTGACCCATGGCAGAAGTGATGGTTATCCACTAAATGGTTCCCGGGGCGGCGGTACACATACACGCCTCCAAACATGATAATTTTTTTCCGTCCTAAAATGAATAAGATTTGAGTTATACAAAGAATTCTCAAATGAATGTTTTATGTTACGTATACATTTGCGAACTGAATCGCGAACCGAGCCACGAATTACGGGAAAGGAACGAAGCAACTGCAAGCGGCGTTTCGCGCCATTTGCGGTTTCTTATCCATAAGTTGAGGTTCAGTTCGGCAGTTCAGCTCGCGTATGTATATGTAGCATTAGATGTTACAAAATGAAGGAACAAGTAAAATATTCTTTATTTGTTTTATGCTTCGAGGAATTTCATACCCATTTTTCGGTTGCTTTTAAAACCAAAATGTCTCTCTTTTTTACAATGACGTTACAATACTTGAATAGACGCGCTGTAGAACTGTCAAAGTCGAGAGCAAAAAGTACGCCAATTGAAGCACTTTCGACTATAGTAGTTTTAATACTAAACTGTAAGGTCATGTGCTAGTTCTAAATTTCCTTCTAAAGTGCAAAATTCCATCGTGTGTGATGAGAAAATATTTTAATTCATTTGTAAATGGACCCATATTACTTATTTTTTTGATTATTATAAATTAATTGTACCTTTCATTTTGTAACATCTAAGTCGTTTACCGTGCAAAGATTTTAAGCGTCGTCAGGAAAAAATGCAAGGCCGACTAAAGCCAAATTACGAAGTCAAAGCTGTCGTCAACTAAATTTCACTGTTTAAAATAGTCTATTTATATGATTGCGGTAAAATAACATACAATTCAGCAGTAACAAAGAGTATCAACAATAACCGCTGCAATTTGAAAACTGTCGTTGCTCTATTAAGGCACGACACTGACTTAATCACTTGGCACCTCAAAATCCGTCTGTCATTCTAGTCGGCACAAATTTTGGATACGAAAACGCCGCCCGTTCCTATCGTTTACTCCGTTCATACACATTTTTTTAAATGTTTATCGTTGTCATACACGAGCAAAGTTTGAATTAATAATTTACTGGGAACATGAGAGTGTTTCTTACTTGCCACATTTAATCTTAATTTTGTGAGACAATAGCAAGTCTAGATATATTTTAAAGTCATTGCTTTCGAAGTAGTAAGTGGTACAGAGATGTTAAACGTATCATGACGTAAAAAGTTGTCATTTTTTCTGTAACTTGATGTCCTGGACGGTTCTTATGATGTCAGAAAATGAAAAGCATACTATATCTACATTTCAAATAATGCAGAATCGATTCATGATCGTTCAATAATAATTTAGCTCTGGATTAGCTTGTTGAAGTATGTCGGTAGGTACATATTACATTATACACACCCTACATCTTGTGATTACGAATATGTTTCGATTTCCTCTTTACTGGTTAAACTTCAAACCCAAACACATCGGAAGAGCAACGTCAAATTTCAGGAAGACATCATCAATTTTTTTCGTTCCAAGTTCATTTCCTCGTACATGGATTGATTATATTCAAAATCAAGCAGTGTCAAAATGGCGTCTTGGCATGGAAACCGTGACGGCATTATGATAGATATTATTCGAGTCGGTTAGGTGGCATTTCCCGTGGCAGGCCGATCGACAATAGCGTATCACGGCCATCAGATAGATTTGACGTTTGCTGGAAAGTTCCATTACAAATGTGAAATGTTAAATTCCAGGCCATGGCGGGTTCGCAACGCCAACATCCGCCGGAACTCTGGCGGCGTAAATCAAAAGCTCCGACACATATTCAAGATTCAAATGTTTGCTATTCGGGGTAAGTTGTTCCGACCAAGAATTATTGTAGACAGGTAGGTAGGTACCGCGAAATCTCAGTAAATAATTCAATTAAGGCGATGCACTACGTCGTGTAATATTTTTAATTGAGCCGCTACCAATAAAGACCCTTCCGTAGATGGCGATAAGGTTTAAATTCCCGCTTAAAACCATCCACTTGTTTTGATTTATGCAAGAAAAAAACATGGCCAAAAAGTGCCTTTTATTTTATTTTTTGGATGTTTAGGCATAAATATGATTTTTTTTGATCATTTTATAAATAACTTAATTCGCCACATTATACAATAAAATCGTAAACGAAAATGGGTTCGTAAGTAGGAGATTTTGAACTTTAAAGCAGTTTTCATAGGCTTATGCATTATTTTTTTCTGGGCTTATAAAAAGACTTATCTCAAAAATACTCGATTATTTCAAAGGTCAAGATGTATTCTACTCGCAGTTTTTAATTAAAGCATCTGAAACATTTCTAGGCGACCAAATTTTCAAACCAAAAACACATAATTTTTTTACGTCACGGGTTGGTTACCCACCTACCCACTTGCTAGAAAAATGTTTTTTTCGTTGGACCTACTCCTAATAAATCATGGAAATAAATAGTATGTGTTGCGAGCAATTTGGTAAGGCAATTATAGTTATGGGTTGGGTTTGGTTAGAAATTGGGGAAAGTTAAGTCACTTCGTTTGCATCTAAACACTCATAATTAACTTCTTGGGTTCGTCATCAGGACATGCAAGCAGTTCAATAACCAAGATGCTATCTTAGCATTGTTCGATGGCATACTGAGAAGCAAGCTGGAGTATGCGAGCGATGTTTGGGCACCGTACCACCAGAAGTACATTGAAATGATAGAGCAAATCCAGAAGACATTCCTCAGGTATGTCTATATGCGGACGCATGGAACCTATCCCAGGTTCATGCACCATATCGACTTACTTGAGGAAACTAATTCTGTGAGTCTGGAAACTAGGCGGAAAGCAAGCCTAGCCATTATATCTTTCAAAATTTGGAACAATTTTATTGATAGCCCATTCCTCTTGGGATGCTATGATTTATATGTACCAGACCACTACAGCCGAAGTCGATACCATGACTTATTCAGAGTACCAAAAGGCAAAACCGACATCCAGGCAAAGCATAGCATGACGAGGGGAGTGGTGCTGTTGAACGAACTAGCAAAGAATTTGGATGTAAATAACTGTTCTCTAAACGACCTAAAACAATTATTGAAGAGTCACTTACCCAAATGCTGATATGATGTAAAATTGTACTTATGTAAAATTGTACCGTAACTGGAATGAATGTTCTATTGTACAATAAAAAATAAATAAAAATAATAATAATTAGTATTTAAAAAATAATTTCACCATATTTAAAAATCAATCATCAAATAATAGACTAATAATAGAGAATATTACAACATTTTTACTAAATGAAAAAATGCTCCGGATGATAATCTTTTTTATTTTATTAAAGGGTAACGGCTGTGCGGCCTTTTTCATACAAAACTTAAATTTGGCCAAAATATTTTACCAAAAGTTATTTTTTAGTCAAAATGTATAGCAAACATCTAGTAAGTATATATGCAACTTTATTTTTAAGTGTTTCAAATTATGATATATAGGCCATTAAATAATTTTAAAAAATTATGATTTTAAAGGGAAATTTGTCAATTTTTTGTTAAAAAAATAATCTTGTAGAACCTTAAAAAAAATATATCAAAATGTTAATTTTCGTTTGTTCAAAAATTTTAAATTTCCTAAAGTTCTTCACCGATTGCTTTGAAATTTTGACACAACGTTGCATTCGAATACGCATGTGTTGTCATGTAACTATATTTAACAGATGTCTACTGTTACAGGTAAAAACATGTTTTAAAAATAAAATAAAAACAGCGCCATCTGTTGGACGTAAAAGCAACACGCGCTATTGTTTCTCTATCAGCACAGACAGGCTGAGGCACAGCAACGCGTGGCGGGATGTAGCTAGTATAAAATAAAAATCATAAAAAGTCGATTTTCGGGTATAAATTTTCGATTTACATAGGATAAATTTTTGTTCAAACGTAAATCGGTCGCTTATAATTTAAATGTAAACCCTTTGAAATGCTTTGTTTAATCATTTCTATTTTAATTTTATATGCCATTATATTTAGGTAATGGATTGGGCAAGATTTGACCGGTCGGTGGCTGAGTTGACATCGCGTTTGGGTCTCACCTAGGCGTATCGTGTTCGATTCCTCGGCTAGCTAAGTCCTCCATAACAACACAAGCAACATTTTCCGCTTACTGCGGTGGTAGTAGTAGATTTTTAAATATTGTCAGGTTATTCGTAACCCGAGAATGTTAGCCTTCCTTTTAAAAACAATTAAAAAATAAAAATATATTTTTAACATTGATAAATTATTAGCTTTTTCAAATGTGATGATACAATAAAATAAATGAGCTTTGACATAATGTATAATATTGAGCTCTGATGAAACATCAGTCAAACCAAATCAGACTACCTACCTACTCCTCATACTTGTTTCATTTCTCTCCATTCCTTCCTTTAAAAAGCCCCCTGTACAGCAGCCCCAAAGATGACATGACCATGACAGGGAAACTATTTTCCTCAGTGTGAAGAATATTAAAAAACCTGTTTGGTTATTAAAAAATAATAAACAGTGGTGAGTTTTATTTAATTTAAAACAGATAAATGTTTATGTAGGTTTTCCGTTATTTGCAACGACATTGTGATCGTTTGCAATATATATTTGCCCTATGAAATTCGGTAAATTTCGACATTTCGGCCATGTTTACGGTTACTGGTTCTGCAAACGCATCCCCTTTCTTCCGCGTAATATTCGACCGTAAAAAATATTGGCACGCCATCAAACCACTGGAGATTATAGCCCTCGGCAGAGGCGGCCGCACATAAATGTGTGTACCAAATATTCTTTATGCGGTCTCCCATAGTGTAAATTACACTACAGGGTGAAAAATATGCCGCACGATCGTAAGGTCTTATTAGGAAAAATAATTAAACAATAAAATATAAAATGATTGCAAAATTCATGACTTGTTTGGAATTTGACAGGCATTGTGGTAGGGCAATTTGCTGGGAGTTTTGTTTTTGCCTGCAAGAAGAATACAAACTTTTTTACGTTAGCTTCACACAGGAGGCCTTGAGGAAAATAATTTCCCTCGTGATCTATGTCATCTTTGGGGGTGTTGTGTGGAGGCTCTTTTTAGGAAAGGAAGTTCTGAGAAGGAAAAAGCATGACGGTGCGTAGGAATCTGGGGGCCAGTGTGCCCTGGAATGACGGACGTATGTATCCATGCATCCCACTGCTATGTTCCGAGAGAGTCCTGTTGGAGATGTCAAAAGGTCTTCTCAATCAGTATCTCCCAATCCAGTTTGTCATGCAGTTGGTGGGCAGACGCATTCGCCGATAAGACCCGCACAAACTTCACCCCATGAACCCGGACACCCCTGCTAAGTCACATAACATAGCGAACCACCAGGGGTGACTTTTGGCAGAGATGTTGGTTATCCAATAAAAGGTTCCCGGGGTGGCGGCACCCATACCGGCCTCAGAACAGATCAGTCGCCTGTTTTGAAATCTTTATTGGTTACCACTCACGAAAAAGTTTATCTCTTTTATTTCGAATTCATATCTGTTTTTCAAATCCAAATAATAAATCCTGTACCATCAATATTAATTAACGCGTTTTTTTAAAACAATTCATTTAACAGATAATATTCATTTGGTACTTATTTTCGTGAAATTAAATTTTCACATTAATAAAAATCTACTTAAATATTAACTGAAGATAAATAATATATAAAAATTATATACTTTGCGTACACCAGTTTTAGTCAATAAGAATCTACTTGTTTCAAAGTCAAAGACTCATGCATCAAGATAATGAAAATTAACATATAATTAAAATGCGCCACAAAGTACTTTTTCAACTATTGAAGAAGTGAAAAGAAATGTTCTGAAAAACGACAAAAGTCGACTCACAAATCTGTGTGCTGCCTTTCAAAAGTCTTTCTAAGATGCAATTGTAGATAAACGCAGATAAATGTAGATAAATTCAGATAAATGTAGATATACGTAGATAAATGCAGACAAATTTAGATAAATGCAGATAAATTTAGATAAATGCAGATAAATGTTGATAAATGCAGATAAATGTAGATAAATGCAGATAAATGCAGATAAATGCATATAAATGTAGATAAATACAGATAAATGTAGATATATTTTTTATGTTTTTTGATTGACAGGTTCAACCACTCCGCTTTTAGAGAGGTGTGGCGACTTGTCTTATTTCTTTGATATTTATTTATTTTATTTATGATATTTTAAATTGGTACATAGTTATCTATAACATTAAATAATTATATTTATTTAAAAAAAACATTAACATGACCGGTCGGTGGCTGAGCTGACATCGCGTTTGGGTCCCATCCAGGCGTAGTGTGTTCAATTCCTCGGCTGGCTAAGTCCTCCATCACAAGCAACATTTTATGCTTACTGTGGTGGTAGTAGGAGATTTTCAAATATAGTCAAGTTATTCGTAACCCGAGAATGTTTGTCTTACTTAAAAAAATATGAGCGTGAGAATGCGGTGCGTTACAGACCACAGAACATATGGTAAACGAATGCCAGCTCCATTCATTCCACACGTGAATTCATGAGGTCCATAGGACAACGTTAACGACCTTAGACTAGCTCACAGACCTAGATGTTTCTCTCTGACCTCTAACCATATGAAAGAAGAAAACAATAATTGATGGAAAATTTTCACGTCTAACTATGAAAATGACGTTGAGAGTGAAAAACAATTGAGTTAGAAATTCCAACCAGAAAAGCTTTGGCTGAACAAAACATCTTATAGGTAAGTTCTTAGATAACAGATTATTTGCGGATACGTTTGTCAAGATATACAACCTCCTGAAACGATAGTAAGGGCGTGCTACTCGGTGGAGTCACACCCTGTTTATATCTTGACTATCCCACAACCGCACCCCTAACCATTTATTTCTTTACGAGTACCACACAACCTGGGTGCCGAGAGGGTTGAACAACTATAGCTTTTTACTTTATATGAAAGGGTAGGAAAAATATTATTTAAGTGAGGAGGTGCTCATTTTGGAGCGACGAACGCTTAGCAGAAATCATTTATTTTCAAATGAAAATCTGAGTGGATAGCCATTGTGTATGTGATTCTGGTTTCTCCTTGGTTCAAGTTTATATCTTATATATAATTAATTGAGTGAAAAGATGTACATGTGCAGTGTACAGCATTTACAGTTAGCAAAGCGTTAAGAGCTTTGAGTCAGAATTCGATAGCTTATTCCTTTAAATTCAAACAATTGAAACATGTTTCAACAATTTTACAACTAATATGTAGGGTAAATGGATGTTTTTCAACTGTGTTAAATTTAAGACACATTTATTAGGGGGCTAAATTAAAAGGTTATTTGCAGACTGAACACAGATCTCCCCGAACTTAACGTTAACTTTGTTTAGATCCAAATCTGAATATCCATCTACGTTCTAACTTTCTGCTTCTCCTCCACAACTCCTTTAGTTTTAAGTGAGTATAATAGGTAAACAGTATCAAATCTCAGAAAAAAGAGCGGAATATTGAAATAAATTCTTATAACAGAAAGGCACTCGGCTTTAATTATTCTTACTAGAAGATAAATTTGAAGAGAAAACTTTAAGAGTTTTATTTTAATAGTTGAGATGGCTGCACTTCGTTTGTACCTAGCACGCGGGGGCGAGTATGCGCGACAAACGTTAGCGTAATAATATTCTTACATTCGTAATAAAACTCTCATTCAAAAGAATCCTGTCTGTACAAATTATAAATTCGGCATTGAAAATGTACCTAATAAAAATGACAAACGCAAAAAAGTGTGAATATGTGAATTGTATTTGATTTACGACTTTTAGAGAGATTCAGAGAAGATACAATCTAAAAGACGCGTTAATATTCGTCAAACGATAAAAGAAAAGGTCCGATCAATATTTCCTTCTTCACAATATTCTCCCAGTCTTAAATTTGAATAGAAGACAGATAAATCAGGAGAGAAAAGCGGTCCAGTCATCAGTATGCAGCCTCGTAAATAAGGACCTGGCGATCTGAATTTGGGGCGATCGAAAAATTATCGGACGCGCCCTTTTCCATTTTCCTTATTTAAGGCTTTTAGGGAGAAAAGCAATTTCGGGATATGACCCAGAACCTTTTAAGACGTGTAATAGGTATGTTTTTGGGTGGCATATATGTACTTTCCCAAAACGTCAAAGGGATTTATTTATGTAACAGTCTCCTTGTTTTGATAGATGCAATTGATCAGGACAGTGTATGTTCGATACGTAAAAAAATGATTAAAAAATATTTCGCTGTGTTTTTTATTACTTTACATATTTTTAGTTAGATATAAAATTTGAAATTATTTTTAAAATCAATAGTTAACTATTGCTATCAACTAATGATAACTTTAGAGAGATTCTAACAGAAGTTTCTCAAACTATAAACTCGTGCCATTTTCTTGGAAATTGCCAAATGTTTTGAAAACACAAATTTGCAGTGTTTTTTGCATACTTTACAGAATAGATATTTAAATTATAAAATCAATGTTACATCACAGTGTGTTTCAAAAAAGGTATTAAAAAATCGATAAATTGATGTGGTTTAACTTCTTACAAGCCAGCGATCCAAAAGAAACGATTTTAAAAAAATATTTCTCTCAATGTAACTAGATATTCTGGAAAATTAGGGAAAACCGAGTATGGTAGATCATGCATTATTTCAGCGCCTTGAGTTATTTTTTTTATAACATAAATTATCCATTTTATCTGGTAAGACGGAACAATTAACAAAAACATTATTCTACGAATATTCAATAATAACTTGGGATCAGATGGCGCACTTATCGTCTTACTAATTAGATTATTACACACCCGTTCAACGTTGGTCTAGTGAAGCCAGCCTTGAGCCTATTTAGGACCGGCTTAACCAAACAAACGAAATGGTAATAAGTCAAGTTTTTCATCAAGTTGTTATTATACATCATATAACAGGTTTGTTCCATGATTCATTATAGAAATTAATTAATAGCATTCCAATTAAAATGGTGAATTTATCATAGAAAAAAACTGATAAAAACTGTTCATTCATTGTAAAACTATTAACTACCGTTATAAGCCACGGATAGTCTGAATTCTCGACCAATCAGTTATAAATTAAAAAAATGGCAATTTAATAATTATCTGCCAAAAATTTTACACTTTGGGTAGGTACTTTATCGCTTATCCGAATTCTCCAAACACACACTTCTAATTTTGAAAATCACACTTAAATTTAAAACAAAAGTTATAGATTTCGTTGAACCGGAGACAGAGAGAGACACAATGGATTTTTTAAAATTACTTGTTGTTAATTTTAGTGAAACAGTTCTGTTTTAAGTTATGTTTTTGCTGAACAAAGACGTCCTGTTTCTTGTAAAAATATCAGTTATCTTACTCCCGTATTTAATTCTTGGTTTTCAATACTAATCTACAAAAAACCCCGGATCTTATATATGTATTCTTCACCCTAAAGATTTGCATTGTTAATCTCAAGTCTCCAGGTTTCCCCTTACAAATTCTCGTTTTTACGTTCTTACAAGTTCGCAGCGTTATAAATAATAAGGAAGTAAAAAAAGGAAACGCTTTTCAGGTCCGGAATTTATTATTAATTCGCGACTTCCGCATTTAACCGTTATATAATTCAAGATAAGCATTTTTATATTTTCACTGAAGGATTTGAAATACCCAAAAATGAGTCTCTATCTAAAGATATATAGAACACTACGTTGGTTTGTCTACTTCAAAAGTAACACCATTTTAATCAGTACGATCAATAATTAAACCAGGCAATCGCATTCCATTAATGTTTGTCGCCTTTTTGACGTTAAATAATGATATCGCCCACCCTGGAAAGTGCCGCAAATATACTACACATAACTTAAATAATTATGAAAAAAACAAAAATATCAAAAAAAAATTACCCGCGACATCCGGATTCATAGTCAAGGATCTTAACCACTCGAACATGTAGTCCGACAAAATTTGAATATTGACATTGGTTTTTGTTATAAATTAGGTTGTGTTCGCTGTGCAACTATTATTTTAATGATCTGAGATTATTCATAGAATGATGCTCCGAGATTAGATTACTTAGATTATTGCTAACCGAGTATAAAAATTACGATACTTGTTGCGAGCTGCGATGTGAGAGAGAGATAAAAGTTATACATGGGCTTTTATACTACTATGATATATCTGTCTCGCTTTACACTGACTTTATGTCCCACAATTATCGTGATGACAATAATACTTGCTAACGTTATTGAAGGAGAGAGAGAGAGTTTCAGTAGCACATTGTCAGTAAGTAGGTAAACAAAATGTAAGGGAAAGCTGTCGGTCTGATAGTCCTTATCGGTTAGATAAGCTAAAAGCTGTTTTATAAACATTATCGGATCGCAGTTATTTTTTAATTGGTATCCGTGATTGTTTATCTGAAAGCTGTAAAATGTTCGGCTGACACAAAATGAAAGCATTTTCGTACAAAATTTAGAATTAAGATGACGGCAATGGATTATAAATATTGAAGTAACAGATTGTGCATGTATAATGCATTTATAATGCAAAAGTAGTCAATATGTTCCTGCATTCCTCTGCCCAATTACTTATCTGTATCTGACAGTGTGGAGTCCCTACATTCAGTGACATTGTAACTATTTATTATACATTACCGGTCTGTTAACAAAACCTGTGCAGTGTACACGTTAAGTGTTCCCGCAGCGCGTTTAATTCGGTAACCGGATAAATCATCACAATGATAATTCATCACATCTTTAAAAAGTTATATAAAGTCGTGGAAAGTGATGAAACAAAAACTTTATTAACTGGGTTATGTAGGTTAGGTTAGGTTAAAAAAAAAAAATTTCATCGTTTCTAATGACTTTATAACACTTTTTAAAAGTGTGTTGAATTGTCACTGTGTTGAGTTATCATGGAACCGTTTAATTCAAGTCTAATATGGAAGCTTGTGCAGTGATAAGCAGCAGTGTCCCTCAAGGTCATAATAACGATTAAAAATATCAAGAGCGAGACAGAATCCTTTTCCAATTCTAACTGTTAACCACATCTACCGCAATAGTTGTGTTAAATATTGATTGTCCACAATATAAACACAAACTGATGCGTACTGAAGCACAACGATGCGCTAATGAAGAAGTTGTATTATATGCCTGTTATTTTCGAGAGCAATGTTATGGTTTTGGAGCATATGACGATATCGGCATGGTGTATTATGGCAGATAGCGTTGTCGCTTTTTCGTATCGTTAGGGCCAGTATTATATTGTGGAGATAAGGTTGCCAGTAAAATTATTTAACTACGAGTACTTATGCCTTTTTACATAACTGCGAAGAGTTCAACAGGTATTTGAGCCCCGCATCCCGAATTTTTACCGATGTATAACATTTCTCTAGAACACTTTAAAGTTTGTAAGTTCCTAAAAAAATGTACGTAAATTTTGAAGATAAAATATTCACATTTATATAGCTGAAACGGTACTTGAATGAAATTCCCTCGATAGAAAAAATCGCAAAGTATGCTCCGAAAATTATTAAGACGAGCGTTGTTCATGCGACATTTAATATGTTGCAGGTATGAAAAACTCACAGAGTACATTCAAATGCAACTTAGGCATTTATTTGTCCAGAGATTTTTGTTCTATTTTAAACGAGCCATTTTTAATTAAATATTTTCACAATTTTCGGTTCATTATCATCATGTTTCAATATAAACGTTTAAAATTCGTATTTGCATATCTCCCGTTCATACCATTATCTTCTTATTTTTGAACGCTTACTGTTGTGTTCCCAAGTTCTCCAAGACAGTTCTCCAAATCGTCGTGGAAGGAGATTATAAATAAATGGTTCTTTGTGATAAATCAGGAATTTATTAAGGGGCCGCATTCCAAATTTCTACCGATTTATAACAAGTTTCTCGTAACACTTTAAGTTTCTAAGTTCTCAAAAAAATATATGCTATTTTTCAAGATATTATCTGAATATGTGTAGGGCCGAAACGTTAATTACATAAAATTCCCTCGATAGAAAAAAATTGCAAAGTATGCTCCAAAAATTATTATTTACACATTTGTTTCTGTTATATTACAAGTTACAAGTATGAAAAAATTCAGATTGCTTCTTTAAATGGTACTTAAGATAATTCTAAAGAAATTTTTGCTGTATTGTTAATAAGTCATGTTTAATTAAATATTTTCACAACTGTCTCTTACGCTTATTGCTTTTAAATCACATTTATTATAGCGCGCTCGCTCCGACATGAAGATTAACCTATCTTTCATTGCAAAGCTCATTCGCCAACTCGAGGGCTTTGGGGGCAGACGTGTCGTTCAACGTTTTATGATATACAGACGTGCGATTACGTGCAAATATTTGAACCTATAAAGATAATTTTAAGCGTATATCAGTTCATAAATATTGTTTTTTCAAAGATGGGAAATAAGCGAAAGACATCTCGTATTCCAAAGAAAACAATATATCTCCAAAGGGTTCAACGCATGATAGGTGAGAAGAAAAAAGTACAATATTTGATTTACAAGCTTATATTTATTATAAACGATAATTTATTATAAACATTTGTAATTTTTATTTATGTATTGTGTAGTAAAAAGTTATAAAAATTATTATTTTATTTTTTTCAGAATACGATAAACGATAATTTATTATAAAAATTAATTATTATTTTTATTTATGTATTGTGTAGTAAAAAGTTATAAAAAATATTATTTTATTTTTTTCAGAATACGTACTTTGGGAAATAAAACTAATTCCAAAACATTAGAAATTACGGGGCAAGTTCTTATTAATTTAGTTTGCTTGTTGAGGATACTATATGATCGTGATTTATTTGTGAATTAACTTTCTACGTACACAAATACACACGTCACTTTACAATATTACTCTAAGATCTGCTCTAATGATTCACAATGCAACGATGTCCGAAATATAATATAATATGTAATAATAATATATGGGCCATCTGTTTCAAATAACAATACTCGAACGTGGAATCCAGAATAATAATGAACGTGCGAGCGAAAGAAGCTATTGAAAGTTCTGAAACTGTGGGGAATATAATTTAATAAAATAAAATACTTTTTTGTTTTAAAACCACGATATTTATTAATTTAAGAACCGACCGGTTTCGCTTTACTTAAGCATCATCAGGGTACAAATTAATACTAAACAAGAAGTACATAATGTGTGCATATATATAACAAAATATAGAGGGAGACAACATGATACAAATATAAGCAACACAAAGACGGTCATTAAATACATTAACATAAGTGCACAAGTAATGGAAAACCGCTAGATAATTATGTAGACTAATGGGTTATACGAATAAATTGGGAGAAACAAAACATCAACTGGCAAGGTGGTAAGGAGGTAAGGAGAACTGGGAATTTTTTATGGGTTTATTGGAAACAGACTTAATATTGGACTACTTGATATGTCTAATTGATTATTAAGTATCTGACTTTTGGTTTTTACAGCTTTTTTTATTTCTAGTGCCTCTAAATTGTTTAGTCTGTTACCATGCCCGTTTTTATGTAAGATGTTAGCACCGGTGCTATGACAGAATGTATGATCTTTATCGATCAAATGATTTGCGAATTCGGAAAAACCGTTATTATTGAGGTTTTATTGATGTTTTGTTTCTCCCGATTTATTCGTATAACCCATTAGTCTACATAATTATCTAGCGGTTTTCCATTACTTGTGCACTTATGTTAATGTATTTTATGACCGTCTTTGTGTTGCTTATATTTGTATCATGTTGTCTCCCTCTATAATATATTTGTATCATGTTGTCTTCCTCTATATTTTGTTATATATATGTACACATTATGTACTTCTTGTTTAGTATTAATTTGTACCCTGATGATGCTTAAGTAAAGCGAAACCGGTCGGTTCTTAAATTAATAAATATCGTGGTTTTAAAACAAAAAAGTATTTTATTTTATTAAATATGTCAAACCACAAAGTGATTGCTTTCTACAATAATATAATTTAGTTCAGTGATGTTATTTTTTATGTCGGAAGGAGGCCCTGAAGAAAATAATTTCTCTCAGAGCCTGTGTCATCTTTGAGAATGCTGTATAGAGGGTCTTTTTTGAGGAGGAGGGAGTGAACCTGTGCTGAATGTCAACTGTACAATTTCTACCCAGAATTAACTTTATTGTACGTTTTTTGACTAACCGTACCTTGGTGTTCTATTTTCAATAAACTCTTTAATTATGTTACTGTTATTTAAAAGGTCACTTGAAGTGCAGTTATAAACAAACTGAAAAGGCATTACCTAAGGATTATACGTCTTAAGGAGATAGAAAATGTAGAAAGGTGAAACGGATTTAAGATTTTCGATGAAATTATTGTGTTGTGAAATATTTATTTTGTTATTTATTACTTTATTTTTTTTACAGTTTTACCGTACGCGGTCTTGTTGTAGAGTGGTATATCTAACTGTCATGGAAAGTTTTTTTCTGAGCTTTAAGAGAAAGGTTTCTTAAAGATACTGGAGTTATTCTAGGGCTATGTTAGATTTTTAACATCGATCACCGTAATGCTTGCCTTCCTGAATAAATCTAATTTTATTTAATCATTTACGGCCAAGATATTTTTGACAATGGTGTGTTTTTATCTTTCTGTATTCCAATCATTTAGCTTTGCTTCTAGGGTTGTGCCCCAGTATTGCTTTTTGGAGACTGTAAACGGATCTCTCGGCAATTTAATGAAACTGCAGCAGAACAAAGGCTGTTGCTATATTGACGTTCATGGTATGTTTTGCTCAGATTGACGATAAGGTTTCCAGATCCGCATTTCGCTCGAAGCATGTTTAGGGTAATAAGTTTATAGTTTAGGGTTCTTTCACCGTATTTATGGGAACATTTCAGAACCACCAATCTTTCATTTTGAGTGAATCTTGTGTTTGTGATTAAATTATATTTGACAATTTAAACAAATAATATTTAGAGAAGTTAAAAATAAAATTGAAAGTTCACTGAAATCTTAAACTATTAAAAGTAGTAATTTCATAAAAATGTAAATAAATAGAGCCCCTTTCACATTTTAGAATGTAATTTTATGTTGCTTACATGTTTTATTACTCTTTATAATTATTGAATTGTTTAAATGAATAAATAAATAATTACAAAAAAGTCTTCTGATTTGTAAGTCCTCAGGAATCACTAAGGATCTTTCTATCTATCTTTATAATATAATAAATTTGATGAGCATAAAAATGTAAACGTGTATATAATTTATATAAATGTACAAAAGTAGATATTACACGTGTATAAATATTATATTGCGCATATTATACAAGATGTCGGGGGTAAAGTGCACAAACTTCGGGAGGTGATTCTAATTGATAGTACAAGTAAAAAAGAAAATAAACTTTTTTTGGAATTCCAACGTTTTAACCCTTAACTGCATAGTGTAACACATCTGATATAATTAGCTTTTTTTATTTTTTTTTTTCATTTTGACATCTGTTGGTGGGTTTTGGTATTACAGTATAGTTTTTACATTATTTCTGCATAATAATATTGTCGAAAAATTACAATAGATTACACACAATAATTTGAAATTTTGATTTTAAACTTGAGAGTTGGAGGTTACAGATTGTGTGCATTTTGATGTCCAGTATTATATCAAAATATAGTGTTTTTTCGACGTGTTGGATCGTAATTATATTATTTCACAAATAATAAGGTACGTTTATGTGTTTTAAATATAAATTTTATGTGTATTATGTATTTTGATAGTCTAAATTTGACAAAACGTTATTATATCATATATGTAACACTATGCACTGAGACCATATTTTGACATTTGTATTTAGCCATTACTAATTATAGCATGATGTAGTTTCAAAATGGCAAAGAGGGGTTTATCCGAAAAGGAGTTGGACGAAATAATTAATCGCTCATCTGACAGTGACGATGGAATGGATTTTACGGATGATGACAGTATAGATTTGATAAAATAAGTCAATTTATCCATTTCAAAGACAAAACACTTACCGAGAGAAAATCCAGCTCATTATCGTCTTTTTAAAATCAGACCTCTACTCACGGACTTAAATCAAAGATTTGCATCAATTCCAAATGAAAAATATATTTGCGTTGATGAACAAATGTGTTCAACTAAAGCAAGAAGTTATATGAAACAGTACATGCCCATGAAACCCCACAAATGGGGTTATAAACTTTTTGTATTGAGTGGCGTATCTGGTTACGCTTTATAATTTTGAATTTTATTCTGGACAAGAGAATTGCTTGCCAAGACTTGAAAGTGAACCAGATTTGGGAGCCTGTGGAAATATTGTTGTGCATCTATGTCGCGTAGTACCAAAAAACTTGAACCACAGACTTTATTTTGACAATTATTACACCTCAATTAAACTTTTAAGCCATTTGGCTTGCACAGGCATTCAATCAAACACAGAAATTCAAAGGGGACAGTTAGGAGGAATAGAATCCCTGAATGTAAGCTACCAGAAGAAAAAATAATGAAAAATGCTCCACGAGGAACAAGCTCGGAATTTAATGGATCGTATCAAGGCGTTGAAATGTCTAATGTTGTTTGGAAGGATAACAAGGTGGTCACATTACTATCGTCTTTTGCAGGGGAACTTTCAATAAAAACTGTTGAACGTTATGACAAAAAAAAAAAAAATTAATGTCACAGTTAACTGCCCATTTGCTATAATAGAGTACAACAGACATATGGGAGGAGTTGACTTACTAGACAGTGTCATGGGAAGATATAAAATTGCGATGAGAAGCAATAGATGGTATATGAGGGATGAGGGTGCTATACCACTTAGTTGATACGACTATAGTAAATTCTTGGTTTCTATATAGAAGAGTACAAGATCAAAAAAAATGCCAATACATAAAATATTATGCGTCTCGCCCAATTTAAAACCCTAATTTCTCGATCTTTATGCACCGTTGACTCTAAGTTTACCAACAAACGAACTGGTCGGCCAAGTGGAAGTTTAGAGCCCGTTTTACAAAAGAAGAAAAAAGGCCCAAAATTAAATGTCCCACCAAAAGACATAAGAAGCGATGAGGTATCTCATTGGCCAACATGGCACGAAAAGAGGCAGAGGTGTCGACTTCCTACCTGCAATGGTCTGACGTACTGCCACTGCCAAAAGTACAAAGTCCCTCTATGTTTTAATAAGAACAAAAACTGCTTTACGGCATTTCATTTAAATTAATACTTTCCCTGTTTTTATTTGTCTTCATTTTTTACGTATAAGTCATAAATTAGTTCGCTTTATTCACTGATAATTATTTTTGTAACATTAGGTAAGAGCATTTTTTATGACATGGATGCATAGTGTTTCACATATGATATAATAACGTTTTTCTCAAAATAAGCAGAATTTATGGATAAATATTTTTTTAATTATTTTTCCCTATTTTTAATTTATAAAAAGAATGCAAAAATATATATTATTTTCAAATAAAAAAAGTCATGCATTTAAGGGTTAAGATAGTTTTCGAGTAAAAAAGTTTAATTTTTTGTATAGAAAAAAAAAACAATTTCTTCTACGGAAAATAAATTTTTGTGGAAAAAATTTGGAAATTCGAATAATTTCCATTTCATTTTTACTTCTTCTAGCATTTAGAATAACCTCCTGAAGTTTGAGCACTTTACCCCCGGACACTCTATAAAGATAACCATATAAGAAAAACCTTATTGATGTAAAAATATATTTATTGATTTTATAAAAGTTATAAATTACTTTTATAAAAGTGATAATAGTATTTTAGTAAAGTAAAGTAATTTTTATACCTATACAAATAACTTTCGTAAATGTTTTTTGTAAAATTAAAAAAAAAAATAATTAATTAAATCCGTAATAAAACCCATATTTTGAGAACCATCTTCATTTCGACTTCGTTCATTTGCTCGGTGCTAACTAAAAATGGTTCTGTTTTTCTAAAATTGCAATAGATGTCGGTAATTTAATTTCGTTATTTAAATTATTAAATAATCCCCAAAATTATTCCTAATACGAATTCAGACACCTCTGTCGGATTCTTTTAACACTAAATATTGTTTATTTTGTGGGTGTTGCCCAAATCTCAATTCTTTACGCGGAAAGCGGGCCCTTAATACTTCGCGTATTACAATGGTGACTCGATAGTCGACCTAACTAGAAGCTGGCTAAATGGGATCTGAAACACTAAGTTTGTCTGGGAGCATTCTAACTGGTCCTGGCGACTACTGGCTACTAGCTGCCATCTTGCGGACTTCCACGCAAGCTCTTTGCACTGCCCTCTATGAGTGCATCTGTGAAGCTCTTAACTAACTCACTTCTCAAAAAGTTAATGAGCTTTAATATTTTACCAATATTAAAAAGCGATGTCTTACCTAACTTAAAAACTTTGTCGTCTTCAGAAGAAAAAAAATAGCAAAAAATAGCTGCAATTTGTATAAGCAGTATTTCCTTTGCACTCTAAAATTATGTATTCTATTCTATTATCAAAAAACGCAATATAAACTGAGTTTAACAACTTTTTCGTTTCAAATAAAATTTTGATTGCGCGCTAAACGGAGCAAGTCTTTAATCCGTGGTTAACGAACGAAATATTTTTAATTACAACTTCACTCAGTTTGCATGACAAAGGAGCTTGGTTAATTGTTCTTTTGATTCACTTTGACGAATGCTTCACTAACTGGAGGATGAAGAATGCATTACTTTAACAGCGTGGATTTAACATCCTTCTCCGCCGTCATCTCTCATCTCCAAGACTTACTTGAAATCTACTGAAGAATCAGGAGTTTATAATTAAATTTCTAGAACGTTCTAAGCCTTAATGCCTTTCTTTGTATGATAGTTTTTTTTACTGTTATTAGATTTATTTCACCCCTTAAACATACACTTGGAGCACTGAACGTGGTGGACAGATAAAATAACTAATGAACTTTAATGAAAAACTTCAGAACCAGTTTCCAGGACTTTCACAGAATTTGACAATTTCTCAAAAATTTCAAAGTTAATTTTTAAGTTTTGTGTCCAATCAAGTTCTGTTATTATGCATCTCAGTTTTGTGAAGCAACTGGCCAATAATGACATAACAGCACTTGAATAGAATCCTCACAAAACTTGAAAATTAAATTTGAAATTTTATAAATTCAGCGAAATAACTGGCCCTAATAATAAAAATACAGAGAGATTCTTAAAATTGACGATTCTATAATTACAATCAGTTCCAGAAATCAAAATTCTTTTTAAAGTTTATATCCACCTAGCATTTCTTATTTAAGTTCTTTGCCTAAGAAGTATCTTGAAATTCTACGTAAAGTAATTATTGATGAAAATTGAAAAGTGCCTCTTCCAAGACTTTAAAACCCAACATTGATTCAACAGTATTTTAAACAATTATTGGGTTCTTAAATTTGCATCAACCACTTTGGTTAAAACCATCCACGCTTTTAAACTAATATCAATTGAATGTGACCTATTTTAGAAGGTGTTTCGAATGAATTTGTGGTTTTTGGGTTTGGCGAAGCACTACAAAGTAATGCAAAATTAAATAATACGTCGTTGGTTTGAAAATTTGAACACTTAGAATGTTTTTTGATGCTTTAATTAAATACTGCGAGGAGAACTTGGCTCTTGGTAGAGAAATAATCGAACAGCTCAGAAATATATATAGTATCACACCTATAAAAACTGCTTTAATGTTTGAAATATTTTACGGACTACTTTTCGGTTATCGGTTTTATCGTATAACTTAACTTACAGTTACTATCTATCATATGTGCCTGAACTTGGTAAAATAAAATAAAACACACTTTTTGGCAGTTTTTGTTTTCTTGATAAATTAAAACAGGCGGTTGGTGTTTAGCAAGAATTTAAACCTTATCGCCATCTACATACGAAGTGTTATTGTTAAGCCGAAGCTTAATGCCAAATCACTATTTTTGATTAATCTTTATAACGAATTGGTGTACATTGTGAATACCAAAAAAGATGCTTAAGATAAATTGAAGGTTTTCCTATCGCTTCGCTTGAGTAGAATACAAATAAAAAATTAAATTACTCAATAAAAAATATAAATGCAAACTACTAAAAATTTTTTTTTTCACTAGGAATGTATGAACGCATAAAGTAAACAACTTTAAAAAATACAGTATTATAGCTAAGATTATTTGTGACAGTTTCATTTGATTAACTTTTTTGCTTTCTTATGAAATTATTTATAAAATTTTTTGCTTGAAATCGAACGTTTCTAGACTCCGTTTGTCAAGTGATTTTAATGCCTATTACCTACGATATAAGGTGCACCAAGAATATATACATTTTTGGCTTGTAGCTTCCTCTTAACGTTCCGATTCAAAATTTTACACGACGTGGTGCGTCGCTTTAAATTGTTGTACTCCGTAGTCCAATTACATATCTAGTTTGATATTGGCCCTATACAGCTGTAAATCAACAGAATCTTTAAAAAGTATTTTAATTTAAATAAATGTTTTCACCATTTACATTTTGGTAGTTTAGCATGTAGCTAAAACAGTGATTATACACCACATTTTTAATCGCATTTTCCGTTGGTCCTCCTAGTTGATTTTTAACCTATTTCTCAGCGAATTGAGTAAAGCAGGATTCATACACGAAGACAACTTACTGATAAAAATACTGATACTTTATTTTAAATCTGATAAAATTATTCGTTTCTCTGTTAAAAATGGGACTGCAGGCCTTAAACTAATAAATTGACAGAGTTCGTAACAAAGTATCCATTAAAAGCGAATGATTTACGAGGACAGCGGAAAACGTGTTCATACAAATACTGATATTGAAATTGACATACTGATATTGTCGCATTCCGTCATGGTATTTATTAGGAAAAGAACACGTGTTCTCGATATATTCTGAATGACTAATATTTTATCGGGAAATTTATCATTTTTCTCCGTGTAACAATTATGACATTTGCAAAATCTAAACAAAAATCAAGCTCTAGAATATGTAAAACCAAAATCAAGAATTTATTTAAGATCTTACCTGTATCTAATTTCTCCATCATTGTCGTTGTCATCCCGGAGCGGTCCGTACCTTCTCTGCGCTAATCTGATCCTCCTCTCCCTCCACAGCTCTTTCTCTTCCTCCTGGTGTTCTTCCTCAACCCCGAAGAAGAGCGCAGTCTCTCTTTTTACAAAGTTCCTCACTTGTTCCTTTCTGGACATCGTTCTTCCTAACCGAGGCGCAACGTCCGCAGGGGGTGAGGCAGGGGGCGATACCTGGATCATTTGATGCTGTAATTGCTGGTGTTGTTGTTGCTGTATCTGCTGTTGCTGCTGTTGTTGCTGTTGTTGCTGTTGCTGTTGTTGCTGTTGGTGTTGTTGTTGTAGGTGTATTTGCTGTTGCTGCTGTTGTTGTTGTTGTGTGAGGAGCGGCGAGGCCATGGTGGTGGGATGCGAGGAGGGGGCAGGGAGATTAGCGGGAGCAGATTGGCGCTCACCCGCGTTGGACCCTCCGCCCTGCGCGTTGGTGCCCTGGGAAGTCATAGTGTTGCCGATGGAGGTCACAGGGCGCCTGTAAAGGAGACAAAAAATGGGTTAGTTTTCATACAATATACCATTATAAACAGCGGAAACCTCACTGATATTAACAGTGAAAATGACCCATATCCTTATTTGTTTTCTAAGAAAAAATAAAATAATACCAAAAATTTCTGAAGAATTAAATTTTATCATTAGGGGAAATAATTTTTAACTATGGTGGAGGAGTTGTAGAGGATTGAACCCATAAACTAAACCTGGTTACGAACCAAACGCTTTAGATTATATCACAGATTCTCAAACTTATTTTGACCACCACCCGCATTGAGATAAAAAAAAACTAGTGCCCCCCATATTTTTAACTCACGTATTTACATTACCATCTGTTACGTAACCTAAAAACAGTTATTGCTAATATGATTTTAAACATGCATTATTATATGGAAAGGATATATATAGGTGACTCATATTCCGAGCTAAAATATTAATGAAAATACAATAAACAATCACTGCCTATATATAAATTGTAAATGTAACACAAACCGACCGGAACAAAATAAACATGGAAATACTTGTTTACCTCATGTGAGTAACCGAATTAATATAACAAGTAAGATAATCATGTCAATTCATGCAAGTTTGTAAAAATCGCGTTGTTTCACAAAAACTTGTAAGAAGTTGACAGCCACAAACATAATACTAACTGAAGGTGGATAGTTTGAGAAATACTGGATTAGATGAATTTATCTTATACAGGTCGAATAATCACAAAAGTACGATGAATGTGATTTCCTATGAATTTCACAAATTAAAATCTTTTTAAATTTTCCCCATTCATTGTCTTTTTTGTCTATGTTACATTAATTAGTTTTTTTGGTCTAAAATGTTTATTAACACTATTTTAATCCGCTGAATTTTTTGAATATACCCTGCAAACGTTTCTTTAGCAGTATAAAATACATCTTTTTATTCAAATTATTTGATCTTTTGAACATCATTAAAACTCATACATGAATGAAAAAAGTTAAAATTATGCCATAAATACCATATAACTGAACGACAAATTAGCTAAAATAGCTAGAAATTCAATTTGGTGCTGCTGGCACCTTCGATTAATGCGAAGAGTACGGAAACTCACATAACTTGCTGTACAATTCCAAAAAGGCAGTCATCGTCGTTTTCAAACATAACAATGAGCCACTAAATGTTCCACCAATCCGTTTAGAAGGAAATGAACTGCTTGTAGCCTCACAGGTTAAATATCTGGGACATATCCTTACAGAAGACATAGAGGATATAGAAGATATGGAACGAAAAAGAAGAGCAATCAGTATAAAGGCCGGAATGGTCTCAAGGCGGTTCTACCAATGTAGCGAAGATGATAGAAAATTGCTCTTTAAGACGTACTGCACTGCCCTATACACATTAGAGCTATGAACACAATATCCAGTAGCGCAATAAGACAAGCTGATGGTGTGTTACAACAACGCAACAGGCAACTTATGTTCTGGTACTACCAAGGTTCTGCAGTGCCTCCACGATGTTCACAAAAGGGAGGGTGCACTCATTCCCCGCCTAACGTCGCCACCGACTAGTTAGCTTCTGGGGCAGGGTACGAAAATCAACAAATGTCATCATCATGGCTGCTTCCGAGTGGCTCAGCTTAATAAGCGATGGATGCAGACGATGCGGCGACTTACTTAATTTAATTTTACTTTAATTTATCACCATATAATATGGCAGAATGGGATTGCACTACCCTCCTACATAATCCTGTTGGATTAAAAAAAATAACAGAGCATGTATTTTCTGCAACAGATCTGCAATACAAAGTCATTACTGAAAAGCGAGTTAAAATTGTGTAATAATTCAGAGCAGTTGCGAATTTGCGAATCAAAACCTATACAAAACCAAGCTCTGCCTTAATATTTTTGATAATAGCAAACAATAGAAAGCACAACATTGAAGTATCATATTACTTACAATTTGCAATGCATCATTATTCCAACAATTATTATTACCACACAGCCTCATTAAAGCCATTACTATACCAACATATTGAATCATTCGGATCATTCGTTCACATCGCGCCGCGAGAGCGAATACAGTCGCTTAATAAAGGGAATTTATTAGACAGATGTGTTTTCAAATGTAATTCTGTTATTTGCTTCGTGCAATTATCTGTCAACCCTTTGGGCTCAGCGACAAGCTATACCTACTAGTTATTTTAAGCAACCTACATAAATTACAAATCTGTCTTCTACGTTTTATATTCCCATACTCATTTTTACCTCCGTATGTAAAGTCTCGAATCAGAAATGTGATACAAGATCTAAAACAGTCAAGAAGTGCCACAAAGTTTCCGCTGAAGAAAAATCTTTCAAACATTTTCCCTTATGTAGTGGCATCAAGATGAAAGCAGAATGGTGAGCTATTGCATCTTAAAGTTTGGACAGCTCTATCTTTCTAGTATTTTTAGGTCAACAATTTGTTTTTGTTTTTAGTATATATTTTTGTAGTTTGTACATATGTCATAGGTCACCCCTAGTGGTTCTCTACGTTTGGTGACTTAGCAAGGATGCCCGGGTTCACGGGGTGAGGGTGTTTGTCTAGGTCTTGGCCACGGATGCGTTTTCCCACCTACTGCTTGGCGGATCAGCTCGGAGGGACCAGTTGAGGTATACCTTTTGACCTCTCCAGTATCTAGTACTATCTCGACCCATCGCCTTTGGAGGAATAGATTCATACGTCCGTTACTCCTGGACACATCGACCCTCAGATTCCTACCCACCCCTCATACCTTTTTCCTTCCCAGAACTTTCTCTCCTTCCTTTTTTTTCTCTCAGGTCCTTTTGTATGGAGCTAATGTAAAAAAAAATGTTCAAATTGTCCAAAATAAGAAATTAAGTGAACATTAAAAGGGTGCATTTTTTTACTGAATTAAACAACAAATTCATCATAATTTTTTTAAAGGGGTGTTTTAACTCGAAACACGTAGAGTTTTAACAAATAGTGTCATAAAATAAACGATGCGCCCCAAACCATATTTTAAAATTGAAAAAAAAATGATATATAATTTTAGGTGTATTTAAAAAAAATTAGTGGGTGCATTATTGAATTACGTTATTCTGGGCAAGAGTGGCTTTGGCCGAAGTCTGCCGGTCTGTAAGACAAGGTAAGGTGTAAAGACAAGTTGCAAAGACAAGGGAACTATATTGCCACCCGGTCGGGTAGCTTTGTGAGGCTTGTTAAGATAGGAAAGTATTTATTAATACGGGTCTTGAAGAGGTCCGGATTATATGAAGAAGGAATAACCCGTTCGCATAAAGCCGAAATCTACACTACTGTCAACGTTGCCAGCTTCTTCGAGCAGGCTCCATTGAAATACTTGCACAACATGCTCAGCATGCCTCTGTGCTTTAGAGATGGCAATCATTATGCAGTAGATAGATGGTCTGTTAACAACGGATTATCAATCAAACCGCCATTGTTTGCACAGAATTAGAGATTGCAGACGTTAGGCAGTAGATAGATAGTCTGTTAACAACGGATTGTCATTGTTCGCGCAGAATTAGAGATGGCAGTCGTTAGGAAGTAGATAGATGGTCTGTTAACAACGGATTATCAATCAAACCGCCCTTGTTTGCACAGAATTAGAGATTGCAGACGTTAGGCAGTAGATAGATAGTCTGTTAACAACGGATTGTCATTGTTCGCGCAGAATTAGAGATGGCAGTCGTTAGGAAGTAGATAGATGGTCTGTTAACAACGGATTATCAATCAAACCGCCCTTGTTTGCACAGAATTAGAGATTGCAGTCGTTAGGCAGTAGATAGATAGTCTGTTAACAACGGAATATCAATCAAACCGCCCTTGTTTGCACATAACGTAAAAGATCGATCTTCGAGGATTATCATGTTGATTCTTCAGTGTTAACTTATTAAACGGTGAAAAACTATTTTTGAGCATATTTTATTTTAAAATTTATGTTCTTTCACCTAGTAGATATATCATGCTTAGAGTTGAACCCTGTTAGGTATGTTTTCACCTGCGAACATTTTGTAAATATGTTGTTGAAAGTTTAAAATTTATGCATGTTTCGGGTGAATATAGACACAAGCAGGCAATTTAATTTACATAACGATGGTGGAAGGTGCATGTTTGCTATCTCCGCCTTCCTCACTAACTAGGCATATTATCTTGTATATATTTTTCAACATAAACATTATTAGATAGGTAATCTTTTAGATAGGTCTAAAAATGGACAGCTGTGTTGGGTTCTACACTGCACTGCCTAAACTGAAAATATCCTGCTCTGAATTTCATTCTCTGATTTGTCAAAAGTTGGCAAAGTTTAAAGACATCTTAAAAAGAATTATATTTTAAATGGATATTTAATTGCTCATAATACGTAATATTCATCCTATAGCTAAAAATCTGTGAGCCGTAGCAGCAAAATTTATCAATTTAACTGTTCTAGCTTTGGCATCACGAACTTTTTTTCTCGGGAACAGGTCAAAGTTTTAAATAAATTTAATTGAGTACAAAATTTGGAAGCAGAAAATAACCCACTTCCCGAAGTCCGATCAAGCTGAAACTCGGCAGACTCGTTGTCGATGACAATGCGATCTATCATCTCTTGGTGGCTATCACAAACACACGTGGACATAAACACATTTCTATGAAATCGAAAGATATTACAGCAGTTAATATACGAAATGTGGGTCCTACCCGATCAGCATTTGGCAGGGATGGTAGAGTTGTCAACTCCGACTCCTGGGTAGGAAGATTTAATCCTCGGCCAAACCATTTTTTTTTGTTTTAAGACTTAAATTAATTAAAATAAATTAATACAAAAACTTTGTTTATTTACTTTCCATAGTATTTAATGTATGTACGTAAAAGTCCTGTTTACAAAACTTATTTGGATGGCACTGAACTTCAAGACACCCAGACTGGTAGTGCCTTATAATTGTAATGTTTATAAACGAAAACTCATTCACTGTCAAGTCATAGAAAATGAGAAATTCCATGAACCATTACAAGTTAAATTAAGTAAGGTAAGTATGGTCATATATATTATCTGTCTGTACAGAATAAAAATAAATAATAAAGTATTATTATCATTATGACGCAGCATCACGTTCATTGGTTAAATGCATTGTACATATAGTTTTGTATTAGTGATCGACGAACCGGTGGGTGCAATCCGTTAGCCATACGTTGATAATAGTTTGTCTGATCTATGTTTAGTAATAAGATAGAGCATTGTAGAAATAAATTATATATTTGTACAGCGCCCTTGAATTGGTTTTTCACAAACACTATACAAATCTTCAAATATTATTATTATTAAGTATGAAACCGCGCGCAACATCGTTTACCCAAACTTTTGCAAATCGCATCTACGCACATCAGCGCACCGCCTGTTTCTGAACACACAGCAAACGCATAACTTTCATTGGTTCCGCCGCATTGATAGTCCGTGCAGTTTGGTCGTAGGTCACGCTTACATGCTATATATCCCTTTTGTTTCTATTATCTATGTTTGAAAAATTGCCATTTAAAATATTAGCAACAAATATATATGATATAAATAGAAAGGTAAAGTTGAGGTACGAGGGGAGTAATGGTTCTTTAAATTAGCAACCCCCGCGCTAGGGATAGCGGGGCTGACGGGTTAGGGGTGCTTCCTCGTGACGTCACGGAACAACTTATTCCGTCACAAATTTGTAGGCTTCTTGGGGTAATGAATTGGGGCGACAGCCGAAATGTACAATTCTACTTGTAGGAGTTAGGGTGACAATTCACGAATATATTTTAAGCTCGTACAGAAGTGTGGATTAGGCTGGAAATTGATTGTAATGAACTTTAAAAAAAATCAAGAATATAAAAATGTTGCTTCACCTTGGGAGTTTAATCCAAAAAATATTTAACTACCGACGTTAAATATTGTTTCTTATTTTTAAAACCACGAGCGAACTAATAAAACTCAATTTACTTTATATTATACAATTTTGATTCGGTTAAATTGGAGTTTTATTCAGCTCAGAGACGAAAAGCTATTTATTTGAAAATGCAACAATAAAAAAATATTATTATTTTTCAATACTTATGGTTCTCACTTGTAAAAATCAAAAAGGTTCTTAAAAAACGTATTTCTTGCTAATAATATTTGTCTTATACATACAAAATGCTTTCTTGGATAAATACTAATCAAAGACAAGATAGGCATTAATGGTTATTGTGTATTAATTCTAAGAACTCCATAATTTTTATTTCTTTATTTAAATTAAATCAATTTAATTAAAGTTGTTATTTAGTGCTGTGGTGTTAAATTTTTATTATTGTGACAGCTGTATCGATATTCAAGGCCATTATAAAACTGAGGTTATACCACATTGTAATTCTCAAGTAGGGAGGTATTAAATAACAGCTTGCAACATATTTTATATAATTAACAATTTATTTATTATTTTTATTTACCTTACGAGTAAATTATTTTCCTGTTTTCAGTCTTACTGGTTTGCAACAAACATGAATAATTATATGCATATACGAATGTACAATGTACATACTTAGTTTATATATTGCTTTATTTACAATATTAGGTGTTATTATTTGGATTTGATATTAATCTTAGCATTAGCATTTTTTTTCACATAGTTTTGCCATTATCCATGTATTATGTTACACTTACATACATTAATTGTCAATTTCCTCTGCAAAAACCCGATAGGGCGTTAATGAATAATAAATAAATAAAGAAAAAAATAAAGGGGCGCTTAGATGGTCCGGGCATGTAGAGCGAATGAGCGAAGAAAGGAGTGTAAGGAGGATATATGATACAAATGTGAATGGTAGCAGAAGTCAGGGACGCCCGAGGAAGACATGGCACGACCAAGTGAATCAGATACTTGAGTCGGGCCATGTCAAGAGTCAGAACAATAGAAGAGTATGTATGAGACGATGTATGAATGTGAATGAGGCAAGAAGTGTGTGCCAAGACCGAGTTGTTTGGCGGTCCGTCATCTCTGCCTACCCCTGCGGGGAAACGGCGTGATGGTTAGTTAGTTAAATAAATAAATAAACTAAGTTTCATAGCTAGTGACTTATAACTAGTGGCTTATAACTAAGATTCATTTTGAGTGATTTAAAACTAACTAATGACTTAAAACTATACATATTTTTATTATGATACTAACCCTTATGCAGATCATTTGAGTATTTGGTAACGATGTACAACATACTGTTGTACACCGTCATTGGATGGGTGGTATATATAATTTGTGATTTTCTTAATATTAACCCTCTTGTCTGCTGTACACTTACTGATGTTCTTACTTACTTCTATCAAAATATATTATTGTTATCACTCTGTTAATAAAAAAATAAACATAAATTTAGACGAATAATTTATATGACCTAGTTTGAACGCCGAAATGTCACAATGAAAAAAACAAAATAATCGAAGAACTTGTTATAACATTATTATTTGATTTATTTTAGTAAAAGTGTATACAATAAATTTATAAAACAGAAAAGGTAGGTTTTACGTACGTCAGAGCCACTGAAAAATGATTTGCAAAAATGCTCACGGCTTTCGATGAACATTCCCGACTTAACCACAGCATTGTATTTAAAGCACCCACCGCTCGTCTGGAGAGAATTACATCAATTTTGAGCCGTATAAAATAATGCTGGTGGTGTAGGGGTGGGTTGTACGTGTTAAGGGTACGTGTGGGGAGGAATTAAGTTACTTGTTGTTGAGTTTCGCGCGCTAATTGATTATACACACGTTTTGATTAAGATATTGCATGAAAAACTTTAATTCGGAAGATTATTTACGAGAAAGCTGTACCTTATACATGCACGTAAATATCTCCTGATATTAATAAAGGCAATGCAAACTTTCCTCGTAGCGATATTGAGGGGAATTTGTCGGGGAAACAATGTTGTTATAGTTTTTGTATTCGTTGGATTGACGGAATGAACGTTTAGAAATCTAGGTTGATAAATAGTCTTTTACGGTTTTTCAAGGAGAATATAATATATGTTTTAAAAACAGGATTTAAAAAAAAGGTAAATGTTATTGTAGTGTTTTAGTACTACATAATTTGGAAGAATTAAATTCAAAGAAAAGTTTTATTTATGTGAAACCGCACAAGAATTCCAACTGGTACGTCTGGAGCCAGTGAGACTACATCATCCCCAGTGAGGGTATTTTGTGAGGCTGAAGATAGCGGGGGGGGGAGGAGATTGGAAAGAGGAAGGTGTGGAAAGAACCTGGCTACTCAGATCTGGTCACCAAACACGGCCGAAGCCATTTTGAGCAACGTTTCAAATCCGTATGGTGGTCTTATACCAGGGCGATACTGAGAGTATCCTGCACTCTGGAACGTACCGCAAATGTAATTTATATTAATTGTAACGAGTAATTTGTGAAATATTTCATGTTCAATAACATGACTTTTCAAAGATTCATTTAAACTGCTTTTAGTTTGGACAAACTAAAGGTACTGTGAGACAGAACAATTCCTTATACTACTATCTCTATCCACCCTATAACGAACTCAAAACTAACAAGATTATTTAATAAAGGAATCTCTATCGTACAAACGTGATATTTCATGAGAAACAAGTACATCTTCCGTTCTCTAATACACTCTTACATACCGTACATACCATAACATCAAATCCAAAGTATCTATCTAATTAGATTATTTAATAAAGGAATCTCTATCGTACAGACGTGATATTTCTGGAGAAACGGGTACCTCTTCCGTTCTCTAATACACTCTTACATACGTACATACCATAGCATCAAATCCAAAGTACCTGTCTAATTAGATATTTTTTAAACACAAATTGCCAAGGCTTCTTTTAAAGATTTACAATTTTTAACAAGGTCACTGAATTCGAAAGTTATTTCATCAACAAATTTGTTTCAGACGAGACAGTTTGTTTCATGGAATTCGAATAATTCGTCAAATTCCAAAAATTATAGTTCAAGTTCCGTGAAAGTTCTATTGAAATGCTGTTATTATTTCAACACGGGCCGGTTAATACACAGTACTTGGATAATAACAGAACTTGAATAGAACTTTCACAGAACTTGAAAATTAAACAATTTATCAAAAAAGTTCTATAATTATATGAATATTGACCACTTGCTTCACCCAGCCGAAATAATAACAAAACTCGAATAGAATTTAAACTTTCCTGTCGAGGGCATCGCCATTGTAGTTATTTTAGATGAAAAAATCAATGGATTTAATAGTCTTTTCATTAGTTCGTTCTTTAGCCGCCTGAAAATGTATGTATTTCAGGGTGCATTGACAAAAATAATAATATTTTTTTTTTTTTTAACAAATAGATATAATGATATCCTCACTGGAATTCCCGTTGTGAGGTTAATGTTTAATAAGATACATGCCAATAATGAAAAAACACAAAAGAACATCATGAAGTTTCGATAATATTAATAATTTCACGCCGGTCGTATTGCAATGTTCAACAATCGAACTGAAGAAACGAAACGAACGCCGAACGGCGATGGAAAATTGAAAAAAGAGTAAAGAAAACCCAATATCGTGAAAAGACGGCAGTTTCCGGTCTTGTGTATCGGAAGCTAGAGGCAAATATAAAGGGGGCACACAAGAAAACTGTTTGCGAAAAGCTGCAGTAAACACAACCAGGCAATATGGATTCACTGTGTCGACACGTGTACACGTGCACACAGTGGTGTTCCACTGGCCGAGATATCCAAGGTGGTCTTTGATTATTTCACGTTGAGCGAGATTGTTTGTATTGCTGTTGACTGTCAGACAATTGATTCTAACTCTAATGGATACACTTAATTACAATTAGCTATGAGAATGCAACGAGTATATAAACATTGGCTTAGTTGCTGTATTGCTTTTGGAGCAATACATTGATTGCCACACTGAAAATACTTGAATACGGGCAGTCGTGATACTGCCAGAGCAAAGTTTCGTATTGCTCGCCGTCTCTCTATTGATTGCCAGGAAAATGAGACGGAACAATGCCCCGAAATAAAGTCGGAATCTTAACGACGCAAGTGAAGAAGCCATGTTCAAAAATATTCGACGCGCGGCCTTGGTGTATTCGACAGACCTACGGTTGAATTTACCTTAACAAATCTGTATAATTAAGTGGGAATTTTAATGGCATAAGTGAAGAAGTCGTGTAAATCAATATTCGGCGCACGACACGGCGTAATAAACCAACCTATAGGAATATCTCAACGTTTTATAATATTTTCAAACCGTTTTACATAAAATATTTTAATGGTAAGGTACTGTTTTTATTAATATTAAATATAAATAACGTACATCCGTGGGTATCGGTCTAAAAAGGCATGCATTGAACGCATATTTGTTTCTGGTATGAGTTTCTTGTTGTGGAAGCCTCTGTATTGATTGTTGAACAACTGATTTTTGAAGAAATCCAAGTTAACGAAGAAAACTCAACGAACCCTTAATAAATTATCATGTAAGCCTAATTATATACAGTTATTTTATCTTTTTTCATGGTAAGCATTAGTATGATAATATGTTGAAATGATTTTAACAATATATTTATTATCTTCGTGTAGGATTGATTCAGTACTAAATACTCGTTACTCATTTTATGAAAAAAATTGTAAACAATTATTTTTTTAAATGTGAATACCGCATAAGAGTCCCAACTGATCCCAACCGTCTGGAGCCAGTGAGACTATGGCATCCCCATTTTTGGGTATATTGTGAGGCTGAAGGAACTGGGAAGGGGATGGAGATGGGGATGAGAAAGGTAGAGAAGAACCTGCCTATTCAGATTTGGTCACCAAACACGAATAAACCCATTTCAAGCAACGTTTCAATTCGGAATGGTGGTCTTATACCAGTTCGATACTAAAAGAATCTCCCACTCTGGAACGTGCCGCAAATATATCCTATATTATTTTTAATGATTAAATTGTGAAATAACACAAATTAATGAAATAAATTTTATTCGCGCACCCTTGGATTTGAACCCGCGACCTTCGGATTGCTGGTCAAGAGTATTACTCCTCGACCACGGAGGCCGTCAGCTATTAGAAATCATTTACGCTTATTTTTTTTATTTATTTAAGGAGAAAACACAGATACAGACAGTAATTAAAAGATAATTTTGTAAAACAATAACTTTAGAATTCGCCTGCATCCTAACTATTTCTCACAGATTGACTGGTAGATATCAATTTTAAATATTTTTTAAAATTGTTATCTACCATATTATTGTTTGATTTAAAATGAGAACATGCCTGGTTTTATGGTGCAAATTCGAGTGCATTTGTTTTGAAAACAGAAGAAAAATTGTGACTACCTTGGAAGCAAGTTGTTGGTGCTCCTAAAGTGGTAAGTAATTGATCTTCCTGTTTTCCTTCTTTCCATATCCTGTTCATTGTCCTACACATGCCATCACCCAATTCCAACAAACATCATTACGTTTCGTCTCGTTTAAATTATTTACAGTCCACTTTCATGTTTATCTGAGGCTATTATCAGCAAAAAAATACCATAGACAAATACCATCTTGGACTTTTCTGTAAGAGTTTTTAAGATGTACAATTCCCAGTAAATTATTTTTATGTTTGTCATAAGGTTTAGTCAGCGTTAGCAATGTAAGTGCCCGAATTTTTTTTCCTTGATTACAAAACATGGACTTTACACTATTTTCAATAAATATAATATGCAAGTATTATATATATAAAGCTTCCGGAAAAAAATCTCTAAATGATGGTGACAACCCTATAAAGATCAGTTGCGCAGTTTAGAAGAACTAAGCGCACGAAAAGAGAGACGCGGGTAGCGACATTGTTTTATAAGATTTAGAGATTCTATTGATTTTTAGCAGCAAAATAATTATTTATTTATTTTAAATTTTAGTTCAGCACTTTTTGTGAATGTATCAGAACCAGCAGAAATTTCCAGAGCGGGTTTTTCAAGTCGATTACTCAATTAAATGGAGTTTCCTGATACAGCATGCGTTTTCTATTTCTAACTGTGTCCCTATTGATTGCTTGCCTATTGACGACACACTAACGAAGGTGATCGTTAACACTTGGTAACTGAATTACTCTCACAAGACAAGAATATCTTAAGACCACGTAGTGAACATTCAAAGAAGGTTTGAAAGAGAGATATGTAAATACGAATGTTAGAGGGAGCGCGCTAATATTAAAAAAAAAAAACGATAATAATTAAGCGAAAATATGTACTAAAACACGACTCGTTTGAAATACAACAAAAACTCTCGACAAATGCTTGAGTTGCATTTAAAGTTACACTGTGAATTTTTTCACGCTTACAGCGTATTAAAGAAAAGAAAAAAACGTGTTTTAATAATTTTCGGAGCTTACTTTGCAATTTTTATCAATCGAGGGAATTTATATACATTTTTTTTTGGATCTTAAAAACTTAAAGAGTTAACGAGAAACTTGTTATAAATCGGTTGAAATTGGGTATGCGTGGCTTAACGATTCTGCCACCGTGGAACCGGGAAGAAGATGGTGAACATGGGTATTTAAATTAACCATGTTGAGCGCAAGAAATAATCTAAATAATCAAAACGTTAAAAAAGGATTTTTTTTTAAATCTAATACATCTATCTTTTATTAATAGACTTGTTTAACTGATGATTGAAATATCCTCCAAGCAGACCGACTCGTAACTGCTGTAAACATTAAAAATATCTTTTAAAACTAAAAAAAGGGATTTGAATGAAGATTTTCTTTTTAAACACTAACCCCACACAAAAGGCTATATATATATTTTTTTTTATTGTTTGAAACATTTACAGAGTGTTAACAATTATTACATTTATATTATTTGGGTGGGAATGTGCACAGATATTAACACCCCAATTAAAAATGTTCACAGCATGCGTAAACAAGGTTTAGTTGATATTAGGCGGAGATGCTAGTAGTGAAAGAAAAAAAATACAAATATAATAATAATTAAAAAGAAATATAAAACATGAATATTAAATATGAAATATAAAATATAGTAAATGTACAGAGAAAGGATAAGGAAGAAAAGTAAAGAAAATAATAAAGCAATTATATCTCTAAAGAAGAAAATGAATTCCTACAGGCCTATGTCATCTTTTGGGTTACTTTGCGGAGGGTCTTTTTTAAGGAAAGGAAGGAGAGGAAGTTCTAGGAATGTAAAAGGAATTAGTGACGGACATATGAATATATCCCTCCCACTGCGGTGCAAGGCGATGGGTCAGAAAACCCGTTGGAGAGGTCAAAGGGTCTCCCCAAACCAGCCTTCCCAGATCTTGCACACAACGCAGCTGGTGGGCAGGCGCATCCTGAACACACCTCACCCGATGAACCCGGGCCCTCCTTCTAAATCACCAAACGTAACGAACCACTTGGGGTGACCTATGGCAGAGTTGTTGGCTATCCAATAAATGGTTCCCGGGGCGGCGATACCCAAAACCGCCTCCCAAATTGAACCTTCCTCCCCAAGGACTGACTAAAATAAGTGATCCGCGCTATCACTTAAACCAAATACCATTGGACGGTACCGAGATTTATTTCGTATATTAACTGCAGCAAATTTTTAATAATGTCATCCAATTACAGAGAAATTAGTGTATGCTTGAGTGCCACCAAATGCTGATAGAATGCATTGTCATTGACAACAAGTCTATCTGCCGAATTTCAGCTCGATCGGATGTCGTAAAGAGGATTAATTTTTATTTCCAAGAATCCACTTCATTCATTTATTAATTCATTAAAAAAAAATCAAATCGAATAGAAAAATAAAAAGTACTCGTTCTCATGTGATAAATTAAATATCAACGGTGTGTTTACATCGGTGTCAGCATCCCGTCTAACAACACAGAAATAAACCTTCTCGGGGGTGCGAAACGCCCTTACGTAATTCAAATGTATTCGTATATTGACACTGTTACCTTTGCATATTATTCGGACCGTTCTTTTGGCATTTTTCTATTTTTGGTAGGTAAACACGACCCAGAAAACCGTAAAAATAAATAACGAAGAAAAATAACCGCCGGTAAAATTTCACTCTATCGAGGGGTTGTTGTTTCTGATAAAAGAAAAGTGGAGACCGATGTATGTAGGATTAAAAGCTTTGTTTTTTTTAATGTATTTGTACTTACTAATTTACAGAATTTGGCTGAATTCAAACGGGCTTTACAAATGAAATTATTTAAAAAATTCTACTATTAATCTTAGTCAAAGAATTTGTTTATTTAGGTGTCAATATTGATTGTGTTTTCGAGTGGGATATGCAAATAAACAAAGTTTGTGCACGACTAAGATCAATTGAAAGCAGATAAACTAAAAAAAAATTGTTTTAATCTGCACACTTCGAATAATTTATTTATCTCTAGCTGAATCTGTTATAAGGTATAGAATAACAGCTTGGGGATTTTCCTGTAAAACTAATATCGACCATGTTCAATCCGTCCAAAATTCATTGGTTAAATTATTAGCTGAAAAAAATTTGCACAAAGAAAGGCATAATATTTCATACTTCTATCAGAGTCTCAAATTTTTTTCAGTGAGAGCAATTCTGTGGTACAAAATTATATTTCAGCACATACATAACCTTTTATATATAAACATGCTAGATCACAATCTTAAGATGAAGGACTTATTGTACCTACGCTTACAAATAAATATGGACAAAGAACGTTAAACTATATGATTTCAAGTTGTTTTAATATGTTACCTGCTGAAATTAAAAACTGTGCCCAAAACAAACAATTGGTGAACTTACTGAAGGGCTTACTTACTGCAAGAATTAATTTGTATTAGTTTACAATGATATATCATTCTAAAGACTTTTAAAATTGTTATTTATGTTTTTATAATTTTCTTTTGCTATATTTCTGTAAAATTTTAATTTTTTGTTATATAATTGTAAAAATGTAACTGTAAACTCACTATAATAAGATTTATAACGTAAATAACCCGTTAGACGTACTGCTAAAAAGTAGTTTATCGGGACTTTTTTGCCTTGTATTTGTAAAGTGTGTATTTTTAAATAAGAAGAAAAAATTAAAAAAAAACTCAATATTTTATAATAAGCCATATTCTCAAAGTTTCGGTATTTTTTTGGTTTCTGTTGCCTCCTTATTGTACCTTTTTTAAATGTCTACTCAGAAGATTCTCATTTCTGAGCACAAACTACCTCCTGTTTTATATTATATTTAGTTGTTCTTGTTTTGTCCTGTCCTGCTGTTATTGTTATTCCTTGTTTTGTCATCGCTTTGTATAAACTGTACATTTAGTATATTATAATAAAACAAATAAAAAACTTTATTCCACTTAATTTTATTTTGACCGTAACCGGTTTCAGCTCGTCAAAGCCATCTTCAGACTGGTACACAAAATTCTTAGTCTACGGTTTATATACACAACATATGGGGGAGGGGGGAGAGGGGTAGTTTATAGGGTTTTAATCAATTTTATTTGTTACTAAGTCGTTTAAGATTGTGGAATTTCTAAACATTTGGTAATTCCAGTAAGCTAATTACCTTGGGTTTGTAGTTCATTTCAATATTTATTAGGGAAAAAACCTCACAGGTAATATGCATTAGACATAATTTTATTGTCAAATCATTATTTATGATGGGATTATATTTGCTTTTTGAAAAGATACATGTTTACATTTGAGAAATTATTATAGGAATTAAGAAAGTAGGGACTTAGCAACTGATACTAATAGCTTATTAATTACAAAGTTACTTATTGAAGGGGTACATGTTTACATTGAAGTAGGGATGGTCTAACCTAACTACATATTTTAATGTCGAAATTATTATGAAAATTACAATGGATACAAGAGCGGAGACTTGGCAAATGATTCTAATTGTTTATTCATTACAAAGTTAGGGTCTATTTTATTAATTAAGCGAGTAATTTCTAAAGATTCTAATCTATCAAGCTTGTGGCCTTTATTGCAAGTATGGAGGACTTTAACATCTCTGTCTTTATCAAACGAGTGTTTGTTTTCTAATAAATGTGATGCTACATTTGACAATTCGCCTTTATTATTTACCCAATTTGTAAAATGTTCTTTAATACGGGTTTTGAAAGATCTCCCTGTTTGACCAACGTAATATGCTGGGCAGTTGGCGCAGTTCACTTGGTAAACGCCTGAGTTCTCGAGTTTTTCTCTTTTATCTTTGTTGTTAATTAAAATTCTACCTAGAGAGTTTACATTATAAAAAGCTGTTTTGCATTTATCATTATTGGTTAATCTAGATATTTTTGTTGATATTTCACCAATATAAGGGATTTTAACCCATTGTTTATTACTATCTTTTTCATTTTTATTTTCAAGGCCTTGTGAAATGATTGTTAATGTAAGTTTTTTATCCTTTTTCTCTATTAGCCTATCAATAGTTTCGCTTTTGTATCCGTTGTTATTGGCGATAGTTTTAATAATATTTAATTCATTATTATAATTTATATAATTCAAAGGCACGTGTAAAAGTCTGTGAATGAGTGAATAAAATACTGATAATTTATGTATCAGTATTTTATTCACTCATTCACAGACTTTTACACGTGCCTTTGAATTATATAAATTATAATAATGAATTAAATATTATTAAAACTATCGCCAATAACAACGGATACAAAAGCGAAACTATTGATAGGCTAATAGAGAAAAAGGATAAAAAACTTACATTAACAATCATTTCACAAGGCCTTGAAAATAAAAATGAAAAAGATAGTAATAAACAATGGGTTAAAATCCCTTATATTGGTGAAATATCAACAAAAATATCTAGATTAACCAATAATGATAAATGCAAAACAGCTTTTTATAATGTAAACTCTCTAGGTAGAATTTTAATTAACAACAAAGATAAAAGAGAAAAACTCGAGAACTCAGGCGTTTACCAAGTGAACTGCGCCAACTGCCCAGCATATTACGTTGGTCAAACAGGGAGATCTTTCAAAACCCGTATTAAAGAACATTTTACAAATTGGGTAAATAATAAAGGCGAATTGTCAAATGTAGCATCACATTTATTAGAAAACAAACACTCGTTTGATAAAGACAGAGATGTTAAAGTCCTCCATACTTGCAATAAAGGCCACAAGCTTGATAGATTAGAATCTTTAGAAATTACTCGCTTAATTAATAAAATAGACCCTAACTTTGTAATGAATAAACAATTAGAATCATTTGCCAAGTCTCCGCTCTTGTATCCATTGTAATTTTCATAATAATTTCGACATTAAAATATGTAGTTAGGTTAGACCATCCCTACTTCAATGTAAACATGTACCCCTTCAATAAGTAACTTTGTAATTAATAAGCTATTAGTATCAGTTGCTAAGTCCCTACTTTCTTAATTCCTATAATAATTTCTCAAATGTAAACATGTATCTTTTCAAAAAGCAAATATAATCCCATCATAAATAATGATTTGACAATAAAATTATGTCTAATGCATATTACCTGTGAGGTTTTTTCCCTAATAAATATTGAAATGAACTACAAACCCAAGGTAATTAGCTTACTGGAATTACCAAATGTTTAGAAATTCCACAATCTTAAACGACTTAGTAACAAATAAAATTGATTAAAACCCTATAAACTACCCCTCTCCCCCCTCCCCCATATGTTGTGTATATAAACCGTAGACTAAGAATTTTGTGTACCAGTCTGAAGATGGCTTTGACGAGCTGAAACCGGTTACGGTCAAAATAAAATTAAGTGGAATAAAGTTTTTTATTTGTTTTATTATAATATATTATAATGGAATTCCACCACGAATTATCGGTCTCAAAAATAGAAATATTAAAAATTGTACATTTAGTGTTATATTATTAGATCTGTATTGGGTAAGGCGCACTGTAGGAATAATTTTAAGAACATGACCACTAACTTAATTACCGTTTTTAATTTTGTTATGGTAAAATGACACTAAATTGCGCTGTATAAATGCTATGTTATTAATATTTATAAGAAAAAATACTTTACGGGAGCCATTTTCGTGGCAGCCCCAATCGGATGTTTTCACACACTATGAATACCATCAAAAACGTGTGAAGATTTAAACATAATTTTACTGTACTAAAAATGTGTTAGTGGTTTAAATAACGATCTAAAACCGCACGTTCCGAAACTGTTCCAACTGGCTACAACATCACGGGGATGAGGATGGGAAGGAATTGGAAAAATAAGAAGTTTGAGAAATGGTCACCACACAAGGTTAAATCATTTAACCCCTAAGGATAACTTGTTCGCTTTTGGGAACAGCTCATATGGTCTTATTTATATTTATTTCTATTATTATATTGAGAATATTATTTTTATTATTAAAAAGCGTATTTCAACACCTTTTGAAAACAGTTTTTAATTTTCGAAGACGTTCAGAATTATTCCACTGATTTGGATTAGCTATTAGAATATGCCAGGGGCCTGAGGAGTTAAGTAACTATTTGATTCTGAATTGTGATATTGCACCAGCGCGATATTCAGAATATCTACCACTCGTATTTTTGGATGCTATAGTCCTATAGGCTCCCATCAGTGACGAATTACCATTTTTACAAACCCTCACAACATAGTGCTCCACACATCGACAAATCAGTTCGGAAACGGTACTATGTTTTACGATTATTCCTATTATTGTAAAAGTGTAGATCTCTTCCTGCGTCATTTTTGACAAGTACTCTACATAATTCAATTAGGTTTCTAAGTAATTTATTCATTAAAATAGCACAGCCCAACTGTTAGGAGGTAAGAGCTTCATAGATGCACGCACAGATGGCAGTGCATAGAGCTTACGTGGAAGTCCGCAAGATGGAGCCAGTGGCAAGTTGTCGCCAGGGCCAGTGCGAAGGCTCTCAGAGAATCTCACTGTGGCAGTTTCCAATTAGCCAGCTTCTAGTTAGGTCGACTATCGAGTCACCATTATATTACGCGGAGTAATAATAAATCCCTGATTATTCTAAAAGAACCAATTATTATAAACTCCATCCATGACGAGTTGGAGAACTGTTTGTGCGAACACAACACCAACAAATACAGGTTTGCTAAATACAAACATGCTTTACAACAAACTGTTAATGTTTATTTTTTATAAATATCATAGAAGTTACTACACATTGCTCTGTTACTACTTTCATAGTACCTACTTTAGTACTTATTTTGTAATCTTGTTATCATAAACAATTATTGAACTTCTTTGTAAAACAAAACTCTATAAAATAACTAATATTGTACCTACTGTATCGTTCATACTCAGTTTTTTATGTTATGTACTATACACTTATTACTGTACTCCTGACCAACTTACTTATAAGAATTTATAAATGTTAAATCCTTAAAAGCGTGAATAAATAAATAAATACGTGTATTATTATAAGTACCTAAACAGTTTCTAAATCACAGTTTAAGAAAACGAATCCTCAAATAAAATTTAAAAAATCAACAGAAAAAGTTATACGCTTGTACTGCATGTTTCCGGACACCGTGTATGTTTTTAATATTACTGAATTCTGTTGGTAGATGTTTTTCTTACTTTTTACTGCTCTTATTAAGATTTATTTTTGAATATGCTCGCAACGGCTTTTATTGTAAGCGGTGAATTTTAAATATGCTCGCAATGCGTTTTACCGTAAGTGGTGAATTTTGAATATGCTCGCAACGCGTTTTATCGTAAGCGGTGAATTTTGAATATGCTCGCAACGCGTTTTATCGTAAGGGGTGAATTTTGGAACATACAAAAATATTGTACTCTTTTATACGACTCATACTTCGCCGAGAAAGGCTCGATAGATTCTCATTGTACTCGTTTTTTCATTCATCGGGTCTACATATCCACACCGTGTAAGTGTTCCTATGTTTAGGCACATAAGTCTTTATGCCATCCTCGGGGGTCCCTGACTTCTTTCGCCAATCATAAGTAGATACTTAATTCAATCTGGTTGCTAACTAAATTATTTATCAAATTAATATTACCGCAAATTATAAGCACCCAAATAGTTTTAGAATCAAAGCTTAAAGCTTTCTGACGTTAATTGGTTCCAGAAATAATAGTAACTTTCAGACTCTGCCTTTCTGCCGTGGGGGGGGGGGGGGGCGGCTAACGGATTTGTGGAACAGCAGTTTTCCAAGTTGAAATTCGATTAGCAGTTGGAGATCGCGAACATAATTAGGTTCGTTAGCCAATTGCAATCGCAACCGTGAAGGCTGAGAATGGAACCGTTCCGCTAGAACACTGCTTCATAAAATTTGCACAACACTACTGGTAGGTACCTATCATACCGTTCATAGGTGGAGTTCGCAGTTACCTGTATGAGGAAGTGAACTCGAAATATTTATTAGTCTGTAGATATTTTTTTAATATATTTAACAGCTTCTGTAGCAGAGCGGTAAGCACTTATGAAGGTATCATCGTGTTCAAACACGTGGTTCGACATCGTGAAAATTTATTCGAAATTTACTAAAAGCTTAACAGAAAACCTGTTAAGGTTAAACGCAACGCTCGTTGTATTCTACGTGTTCATAGATGGCGTTAATTAATTAATTGTATTAAAACACGCTTTTTGCAAGGTATTGCTTTACAATATTAAGACAAATCATTTGTTTTAACCTTAATTAATTCACTAAAGGCGTGCAATCCCATTTATAACCGAATTACTAATAATTTGAAAAGATTCTTAATAATTTAGCAATACTCATTTGTCTGCATGTAACATTATTTTAAAACACGACGAAGCAATCGCACAATCCTACCAAATCAAATTCATACTGACCACCATTCTTTCCGCAGGTGTGGCCGCCCTGCACAGTACAATCGTTCATAGTTCAGGCTAGTGGCGGTTCTTCCCTTAGGTCAATTGGTGTTTGATTATTGGTTTAATTCTTAATTTATTTGAAATGTACCGCGAAAAGAAACGAAACTTTATGCGGTGAGTGACGAGCAGTGACATCTGTTTTCTCTAATAGAAGCTTTCATTCACAAGTCTACACGAAGAATTTCTCCTTTGGCATCTTCTGTCCTTATGCGCGCCATAGAATAAATGAGATAGCTCTTTCGTCGAAGTAAAAATTAGGTACCGAAGAAAGCTTAGGGACGCATAGGTCATGGCCGTGAGGGAGACAGTACGATGAATATAATGTTTACAGAGATGGTGAAATAAACATATCTCGGTTTTTCGATTTTACAAGCTTGTTGTGTGTGGAATATTGGTTGATTTTCAATTGCTTCGCACCCAGTGGTGATGATCCAGCTTGTAAGTAGCACAGACCATCAGGTAAATTAATTCCCTATGAAAAAAAATGGTTTATTATTAAATTCACTCTGCAGGAGGAGTAACAACTTATAATCCAGCCACCAATTACATAAAAACAAGACTCACCAGAAATATCACTCGCCTTGTCATTGACAGTTATTGCAGTATGTACGGTGCTAAAACTTACTATATACGTATTGTGTAAATGCAAACAATAATTAAAAGTAACCAAATGCCTTGTCACAGTGAGTTATTATAGTATGTATTGTGTTTAAACTTATTCTATTTGTATCTTCAATATGTAAACAATAATGTAACCTAAAATAATGGATTGCTGTATGGGAACCCATCTTAAACATTTACATATTAGCAAACCATAGACAAAATGGAGAAATAATTAACTAAAAATTCTGCCTCAATACAGGTTCGCCTAGTGAGGCAGGTTATGCACAACCTAAAATATAGTATATTATGCCATTTCTATATAACACTCTTACATTGATAAATATTTTTTTTTATATTAGAAACTGCCGTATTATTGTAACATTATTCTTTCAACAATTTCATTGTTTCTAACTGACATATGGTATATATATATATATATATACAACTTACTAATGATATATTATATATATTCTGTAATTTTTTGATGAAATAAATAAATTTAATTTAAAAAAAAAATTTAATTGAGTTTAACTCCTTAATCTTCAAATTCGGCAGCGGACTGGTGATCGGCACAATAATGTTTGCATTCGCAGTATGAAATTATAATCTGTCACCACCAGCTCTCAGAGAGTGAAATTTAGAATAATAAAAGAATCAACACATTGTAATTCTAAAGTACTGTCACATTATTGTGACAAAAAATATTTTAATCATTTTAGTCTTAAATCGACCTCTTTTGACAAACGATATAGTTCGGATGAATCCATCTGATTAATGCAAAGATGACTGTAATTCGTTATCACTCACTTGCAGAGCAAAATCTATACAAAACTGACTAGAGATGTCTCTTCTGTCCATTATTTTTAATTTTTAATTTTAAAATTTAATTCAAACTAATTTTAAGTCGACTGCTTCTCCACCCAGTATCTATGGATACTGCAGACGGGCGTTTCAAACTCTTATTTTATTTATTATTTTTTTTGGTAAACTAATGTTTAAGACAAGATTTTTTATGCATAGCACAAAGGGTAACAATTATTTTACAAGCAATAATTATTCGCCTGAAACACTCATCCACATTGAAAAATCTCCTGGCCTATCTTTCAGGCGAATAATTATTGCTTGTAAAATAATTCTTATTTTATTTACTTTCATTTTATGCACAACTACATTAAAACGTAATCTCTTAAAAATAATTTGCCATAAGTACCTACATGGATTGTGTAGCTTTTTCCAATTTACTATATTAACTTAATATGTAATAATGTATATACCCTAGAGTCACAGACTTAAAATTAATGTAGATAATAATGTATGGGCATTTTTCACAATATCAATTAAAGACTAATAACACATTTTTTTTCAAATGACCTACCACGCCTGGATCCCTAGAGCCGCCTCTGGTTCAGGCAATAGTTAATGAGCACGATGGCCAACTGTACGATTGCGCACTTTGTATGGGCGATTTCAATGAAGTTTGCATCGCATGAACAGTGTGCAAGGTAGACATAAGTATTAATGTTTCCATCAATAACTTTACTTCGACTCATTGAGCTGAAATCAACAGTATAAGTTTAACGTATAACTTGTTATTGTAAAACTAAGATAAAGCCCGTCCCGAGACGATGCCAGAATCTATTTGTGAATTCTAAGTAAACTGATCACTCCACTGCAGTGTATATTTTTTACTAGATATGAGTTACTAGAAATAAATCTTAGAGGTAAGTCATTAGTTATTATGAATAACAGTCGTACACCAGCTGTATTTATTATTTAATAAATATATTTGTACAGCGCCCTTGAGATGATTTTTCACGAAAACGAGGCTATATAAATTAGCCAAATATTATTATTTCTCTTAGTTGCAATAAACTTTTGTATATCTAGCATGCTAGGTATAAAGAGATGTCAAAAATGTAATTTTAGATAATTATTTTTTTTTCAATCTCCGGGAGAATATCTTCACGTTGTTTCAAAATAATATCAAAATATTTTCTTATTTGTAATGATAAACTAATGTTTATAAGACAAGGTTTTATCCATAGTATGAAGGATAACAAATAATTACGAGCAATAATTAGTCGAGTGAAATATCAATACAAATTGAAAAATCTCCCGAGTAAAAAAATGTAAATGTCGCCAACGGGAAATGAACCCGTACCTTCTGATGTCCGGTCAGGTGCTCTAAACCACTGAGCTATGTCGGCTTATTTACGGCATATTTGGCAGCATTTATTTTTACTCGGGAGATTTTTCAATTTGTATTGATATTTCACTCGACTAATTATTGCTCATAATTATTTGTTACAAATATATTCAATTAAAAATAGGAATTTGTTACTTATCACCCAATAAAAGAAAATCGTGTTAATAAATTTGAAATCACTCTCTTGAAAATATGTTGTTTTGATTTGTACTCTTTATGCTTAGCATGAGAGATGCAAATAGTTAAAATAACTTAAAAATATAGTCACACAATAGATCTGATATTTCTAGCACTCACGTTTTAGCCCCGTAACTGGCTTTTCAATATAACATATTTGAAATTAACCCTTCCGCGACCAGAACCGAGCGTCCAGCGTTTGTCAGGGAAGAGCGGTTCCCTCACACGCGGATACATAGACACCAAATAGTAGTTCCATAACGCTCAATAAACCCCCAACAATGTCCCAACAAAGGCTCGATATGAATGCGTCCTCGTTAACAACAACGACAACAGTGATAAAAAATACTCCGACAACGATTTGCCGCGTTTTACAGCGCCAGAAACAATTCGCGCAGTCCCAACTCACATAACTCACAGCCGCCATTTTGGCAGCTGAAAAATTGACCAATCAGTCACCGGGAAAGGACGCCATTTTGTTCGCCGCTTTAGAATTTCGAATGCTACTATTGCCTGCATGGTAAAAAGGCGGGAAATTACTATGTACTGTCCTGTCAGTCAAGCCGCGATTATATAGCCCGTAATACATGCTCTTATAACGATGAAACTTAATACAACATAAAGCTCATTTTAAACGGGATAATAAATGGCTTAGATTGTAAAAGGGGTAAGTAAACTCCACCTACACTAACGTGATTATGACAACATGATATTTTTAAACTAGAAATTCTGCCCCATGTTGGTATTTATTTACATTACATTTAACATTTTCCATTGTTAAATTATTTTATCTCTGTACAGACCAAAATGATATTGTTTTATCGTAATGAAATTAATTTATAAGCTTACAAAATACATTTTCGATGTGATTTTTCCGGGTATCACTTATGAAAATAAAAATATTTGTTGTTTTTTTTATTAAAATAAAATAGTCACTTACATAACAATAAAAAAAACTGGTGTTCTAAAGTATTGTAAATTATTTTTTCGATCAAGAACAAAAAGGTTTTTCATATGAAAATAATAAAAGAATTGAAGAGCAAAAGCAAGTTTATTATTAAGAAATTCCTCAAATAATCTCCTGTGGCTCATTTTGTGTGAACTTTTCGGTGATTAATGGCCTCTGAACGTTTTCTGTTGGTAATAGGAAAATAGGAAAGGTACAAATTAAATTTTATGACGACCACAATATAATTCGGCCGCTAAGAACTTAATTTAAGGAGAGAGAAGTTGCAACGGAGCTATCAGCGATGTGTCTTTAGATTTAGAATCTGAACGTACGCACGAAGGACAAACCCAAACTTTTAATGGTTTGGAAGAGAACTTAACTAACTAACCACCACGCCGTTTCCCCACAGGAATGGACCGCCAAACAACTCGATCTTTGCACACACTCCATTCATAGATATACTTATATTATTCTGACACGGCCCGAGTCAAAGTCAGCTCTGGTTCATGTCTTCCTAGTGCGCCCCCGACTTCTTCTACCATTCACGTTTGCGTCACATATTCATCTTACACTCCTTTCTTCGTAATTATCTATAACTAATAACATAACTGTGAATATGACTTAACCTAATATATTGCAAAGTATGTATTGATCACCGGTTTTGCTTGACCGCATTGAAACAACCGGGTCTAATAAAGACGTAGGTATCTCAAAAATAATGTATTTGACTTGTAATATTTTTGTAGTGGGATCATCAGTAAGTGTACAGGGTCAACATTGAGGAAATTTCATATTATATAAACCAACCATCCAATGATGGTGTACAACAGTATGTTATTTTAAATGATCTGCATAAGGGTAAGTATATATATTATATTTTGTAAGTCTGATTGTTGATTCAGCTTTTTTCTAGCAGCGGTAACGCGGCTGCTACCTATAATATATGTTTCAAGCTGTTAATGAATACCTCCCTAATTGAGAATAAGTAGTGTTTAGAGAGAGATACATAATATACTAGTGAACCCCGCAATGCTTCGCTATTATGTATTTTCAGGCGTGTCCGACTTTTTCAACCATTAACTACTGTATACAACAATGTAACTGTTAAAAAAAACTACATTACATCGATTTCAATTCGACTCCGTATCTCATTGCCGTGCAGAGATATTGCGTTAAGTATTCCTCAGGCAACCCCGACTTCTTCTACCATTCAAATGACTCTAGACGGTTGGGGGCAGTTGGGACCTTTGTGTGGTTTCACAAGGGTCCCAACAACAAATGTCATCCAAAGAAACGTGAAATCAGCAACAAAACGCGAAATGCGAAAATGACCGTGTTTTTGAGGTATGGAACGAAGTGGTGCCAATCTAATTTCATTAACAATTTAATCCCGAGAAGTATAAGGCACTCTTCTCCGTATAGCTATACCAACGCTGCAGCGGCGAATTAGGGATTTTTTATAAGTAAAACTAAATAATATATGCATACATACACTAATGCATATTGGTTTTAATTGTATGTAAACTCTATTTTTGTTAAACTACGCATTAAACAAAGAAAAACTAATTTCAAAACATAGATTTCTACAGTAATGCCTCCATTTCAAAAGTAGGATTATTCTTCCGTGGTTGGAAATGGTTATGTTCCATTTTTAAATTAGGACGCGACCTTCCCGCGTTTTTATTACTTCCGTTTATTATTTTATTATTCAAGAAGGGTACGCGGCCCCCTCCGGGCGGGCGTAAATAATACATAAACATATTTATAAATGCTTTTGAAATGCCTTCAGTGTGTTTTTCATGATAAACTGAGGCAGATGTTATAGTTATATGTACCAAAAGTATAAACTCTATACAGGGTGTAACAAGACGAATCCGACAGGCTTTAAATGGTCGATGTCATTTTGCTATAGGGCGACATAAAAAAAAATACTAACGTATATATATATTTTTTAATTTGGATGTAAAACATCAGTCTGCGCGCCTAGGGGGTTAAAACTTAGCTTAGCTTAGCTTAGCTAAGACGGGCTTGCAAGGTACGACGCTTCTTTCGACCAGCCTCGTGACTTTCCGCCCGACCGCCAAAACTCTGTGCGAGGAATGCTCTTCGAGGGGTAAACATATTTTTAGTATTACTATTTTGTTACTCTGGAGTTAGTCTCAAATATTTTTCTTCATTCATTCATTAATTTATTGTGCAGCAAGGCTTTCTTCAATATCAATATTTTCACTAAAATCATCATTATTTTTTGAAAAATTATTTGATGATGAGTGAAAAAAATATCAGTCACGGGATGTCTTGCAGATGTGAAACATCGAAATTGTTTTTATTGAAGGAAGTGAAAATGAAAGTAAACAAGTTATTATATTTTGACAATCAAATAATAATTTTATTATTAATAAATACATTTAGAAATGTATAACAATTTTACTGCAATAACTTTTGAAGGTTATACCCATCAATGTAATATATCATTGAAGAAAAAGATAATACTAAACTAAACATGAAACAGAAAAAGTCACATAAAAATAAAAAGGTAACGGAATGTACGAATATTCAATAAAATTGAAGGGTTTAATTAAAAATTAAGATTATGCGTCCCGTATTTGCTTTGGTAAATCCATTTAAAAATTACCTTTGACAGTGCTGCAAAAGGGTATTACTGCTTTTTTACATTTTCATTTCGCGATACATGTATATATTTTTCAAATCACCCAGACTGTTAACAAGATGCGCCAAATACGATCGTAATACATTCCTCTTCCTGGGGGTCGGGCGGTGTAAAATTCTGGCCGGTATACGCAATACGCATGCGCATGATTATGACTAACGTTTCCTATTTTCAACTTAATTACCCCCGTATTATCGATTATGAGTAAGACTGCTTATCTCCAAGCACATGCAATATGAATATAAATGATAATGTTTGTTTATTTCAACGGAACCGAGGGGTGAGTGCAATACTCTGTTTGCCATACAAAAGAGTACATCTAAATAAATTACATGGTTTTAAGATGAAAATAAAACATATTTAGAACCATGGGAGCGCCTTGCCACTGGGCGACGGCCTGGACGAGTGTTTTCCAATCTCCGGTACCGCTGACTCGTCCCGGCTACAATAAATATGCTGCCTTAACTATCCAATATATACCCACGCACTGGTTTTTTCCAATGTGGTATTATTTTGTTAATTAACTTTTTCTTCGTTAACTACATATCTTATTTGTTAATTCCATTATCTCTGTAGTAAATTTGATTTGTATCTTTCTTTTGCCGCTTGAAGAAAAGGCTTACTTAATTATTGTTGTATTCTATAAATAAATGTACCTACAAAATTATTATTAATAAAATTAATAAATTTAGATACGTCAGACATGATAGGTGGGTGGGTACCTACACAACTAGTAGTCCTGTGAACAGTAGACGGCGTGTTTCTAATATTCTCTCATTTGATAAATCAAAACGAAAATTTCCCCTGAAATAAATATTAAATAAATATTCAACAGCTGTGACGTACTAGATATACGCCAATTATACGTTAAAACACTACTAAACTACATTTTTGACAAAAAAATAAATTTCAACACACACCAAATAACACTAACAGACCAGTTAGACAAGCGTACAAAGAAAACATAAAAACTCCGACAGTAAATTCAAGCTTTTGACAAAGACACTTCCAATACCATGCAATAAAAGCTTTCAACAGTGTAAAACTTGAAATTAAAATTGAGGAAAATAAAAATAAATTCACACACAAAATTACAAAATGGATTAAAGAACAAAAAATACAATATTACCAAAATTTCATAGTATAAAATAAAAATAAAACCTACACGTAACACACAAAACCAATATAAACACACATCACTCACAAACACACAAGATTATTTTCAATGTAGGTACTATTTTTTAATTTTAAATATATTATTATGTATTTTTAATTTTAAATGTATAATTTTTCTCTTTAAATGTATTATGTAGTTATTTAATATTTTCATATTATAAAATGAAGGCCTCAGCACGGGCAAGCCACCCAGTGAGGCCTACATTACTGGAAAACTTGAATTGTAAAAAATATTGTATCTAATAAAAAAATAATAAAAAATAATTTTTAAAAAAAAATCATAAGATTTGTGTGCAGATAAGTACTTAAATATCCACCTACTTAATTAGAAACTAAATATTTGGTGGATTTTTTTTATATTTCAAATAAGGAATTGTACAAATTGTCCAAAGAAACATCAACTATCTAAGGACAATTCTTTTTTCAAACTTTATTCAGGCAGGTAGGCACCATAATATTAATTATTCCGATTTGAAAGTTCGTAGAAGGATCCACGCTCGTGCTAACTTTGGAGGGATAAACACGGCCACCATCTTGACACGGAAACGGATAGTAGAAAATATTTACATTCAGACAAAATGCAAAATGGTCGAGTTAACAGGACTCCGCTACGCTTAGTCAATAATAAAATAGTGATTAGCTCCACCTGTGAAAAACAATACCTCAGGGCCTATGTCATCTTTGGGGATGCTACGAGGAGGGTCTTTTCATAGAAAGGAAGGAGAGGAAGTTCTGCGAAAGAAAATGTATCAGGAGTGGGTAGAAATCTGGGGGTCAATTTGTCCCGGAATGACGGACATACGAATCCATCCCTACGATGCAGGCCAAGGGTTGAGATAATCCGGCTGGAGAGGTCAAAAGGTCTCCCCCAACCAGTCTATCGCGATTCGGCCCGCCACGCAGTAGATGGGTAAACGCATCCGCCGCCAAGACCTAGACAATTCTCACCCCATGAACCCGGGCAACACTACTAAGTCACCAAACTTAGCGAATCACTTGAGTAGACCTATGTCAGGGTTATTGGTTATCCAATAAATGCCCCCAAGTGTATTGTTATCACTAACAATATTAAAGTTTTCAAAAGTGTAGAAAAGAATGTAGTTTTAATATTGTGGTTGTTCGTTGATGTAAAGTTCCAGAAATAATATTTGTTGCAAACGTAATATTTTTTCCGTACTCGTACGATATTTGCAACAGAATGCTTTTAAATACGAATTCAGCGTATAAATCAAATGACAATGATTGCAATTTATTAACCTTTCAGAACTGCAGCGTGTTTTTGCATCGACATGAATAATGGCGGTGCAAGCGGTAGCATCCATTACAGATTACAATGGAAGCGAAGTGTATAATTGGGCAGCAGCTTCTATCACTATTTTATTCATCGATCCGTTTTTAATTTATTTTACTAAAGTGGACACCCATGCATTATATTATAATGTAATGTTTCGAAATGATTACTCATTGTGCTCGTAATTTATTGAAATTTCAATGTGATCCTAATGAAGCCCTATGTTAATACTATATTGACGAAATCCATCATCTATGGTTGGTTAGCGATATTTGCAAGCACGGTCAGAATATGATTTCGACAGTCGGTAGTTTTTAAGTGTGGTCTCTAAGGTGTCGGATAAGCTGTCAATATGCACAACTATTTTGGGTAATGTCGTTCGTTATGCAAAATAGCTGACTGACTATTTAATGGGGGTTGATAAGCTGTAAGAACCGAAAGAAATCGTATACACGATCCATAGATTTAATTAATTCATCTAAGACGCGATCAATTCGTTCCGTTCCAGCTTGGAGAAAAAAAAACTGTCATCTATGTCTTATAGCCAACATACATACTTACAGCCTCATACGCTAATTCACTTCCTTTGTGTGAAAAAGTAGTGTCAAAAAGTACATGTGGACTGCCAATGAATAGTACAGTTAATATTTCAATTCAACATTGTCAATTTATTGTGAAGTTAATATTTCAATTCAACATTGTCAATTTATTGTGAAGTTAATATTTCAATTCAACATTGTCAATTTATTGTAAAGTTAATATTTCCATTCAACATTGTCAATTTATTGTAAAGTTAATATTTCCATTCAACATTGTCAATTTATTAGCATTTTAACCTTCGTCTTGCCGTCTGACGTTTAGGAAATGTCAATTCATGAGATGACAGAAAGATGTGCCAGCGTATAACGAATTATGATTTATTGCTTTCATTTATCAACATCGGCCTGCATATCAACAGCGCTATCGTGCTCGGGACATCAGCATAAAATCGTCGGTAGTTACGCCTTTTTTCGTTCCGATATTGTAAAGTTTATTGTAAGGTGGTCGATTTTATTGTGCTAGACGTCCAGATGATTTGATTGACAATAGGCGACGATCGACGATTTTGAAATTTGAATGGTCATTGTTTAGCACCAGTTGTTTAACCGCCGTCACATTTTTTTATTTTTTTTTATTCTTAAATATATTTGTTATACAATGGTATAGTATATTGTCCTCCACGCTAGGAGTTCACCTGTGTTGTGGAGGACTTTTTCAATTGTAAAGTTATATAATTCTAAAACAATACAGTGGAGTTGGTTACATAGAGAAACATTAAAAATTAAAATATAAAATCGATTTTTCCATAGTTATAACAATAGTTTTTCCATAGTTATTCCAAAATAAGTGAAATATAAAAAATTAAATATTAAAAGGATTGTAGTCAGTTCCATAATATGTGTTTTTTGTATTCTGTAAGATTAGATGTTTTATATTGTGTTGGAAGTGAATTGTATAGTTATATAGTTTTATAGCCTGGAATCTGTAGTGTTTTTGTCCAAAGGATGTGTTGGTTTTTGGTATTAGTAGTTGGTGTGCATGTCTTGTTCTGGTATTGCGAGAAGTTTGTGAAGTTTTAAATGTGTTTAGGTTCTTGTAAAGGAAAGTAAGTATTTGTTTTGAATATAATTTTTGAATCTTCAACACTGGGAATTTTTTAAATATGGTTGAAGTGGGTGTTAGTATTGGTACTTTAAGTATTACTTTTATTAAGGTTTTCTGAGCTTTATACAGTGTGTCTATGTATTTTTTACTGGCTTAGCCCCAGGCAATAATACCGTATTCCATTATAGATTGTGCTATTATTTAATCCAGTCCCAGAGTCATATCACATACCACGCCACGTAGTACGTCAAATATATTCAAAATTATAATTCATCAACTGATTCAAATGATTTAACCCGTTAAATTTAAGTGTCGGACACATTCACAATTTGGCTATCAAAAATACTAATTTCGATTGTGGGTCTGTTTGATCGTGTAACTTTAATTTAATTGAACTCGGATTTGCTTTGAATGTTAGTGTCATTTTCAAATTTGGAACTGATTGCGTGAAGAATTTAGATAAGCTATAAAGTACCTACCATCAAGTATCAACCCTACAACCTACGATCATCCTACAACCTACAAATATACCGTGATTTTTCAAGGATTCGCACTAGTAGAATTTATAATTAAAATAATTGAGGAGCGTTTTCACAAAGCGCTTGGAAAAAATTTCTACCACTAGCGATTATATATATATATATATATATATATATATATATATATATATATATATTTATTCATGCTCTTCCACCTGCATCTCCATGTAAGTGTCTTTAAAATGGCTAATTGAGATGTTTTTGCCTATCAATAATGCATCATTAAAGAAGAAGATAATACTAATAAATCTAAACAAAACATGAAATAGAAGAACAAAAAGGTAACGACCTAAACTGGGAATCGAACCCAGGATCTCTGTCTTACCGGGAAAAATAATAAGGTCACAACTCCCATTGTGACCTTATTATTTATGACATTTTTGTCGATCTCATATGACTAATTTAGAATAAACAGTATTATCTTCATCTAAATTTTTGGCTGCTATCTTTTTGAATAATTTCAAAGATCTAAAAAAATGAAATATATTAAATGAAAAAATACACTTTGTAAAACACCACATTTATTTTGAATTAATATTAACAGCCAACCAGGTTTCGCTTAGCTCAAGCTTCGTCGGGGCTTATTATATCAACTGTTGATATAATAAGCCCTGACGAAGCTTGAGCTAAGCGAAACCTGGTTGGCTGTTAATATTAATTCAAAATAAAAGTGGTGTTTTACAAAGTGTATTTTTTCATTTAATATATAATGTCACATCACAAAGTGTTTGCTTCCTTCGATAAAAAAATGAAATAGTTTATTATTTTTCTGTGTTCTGTTCTGTTTCATGTTTCGAATAGATTTGTTAGTATTATCTCCTTCTCCAGTGATATATATATATATACATTGATGGGCATAGCCTACAAAAGTTGAATGATTCATTTATTTAATGTTGAATTCACTTAAATCTGTATTAAAAAACGTGTTCCGGATATTTTCTCTTTGTGAAAACGCTCCCCCCCAAATGTAGTTTTAAAATGCATCCCGCTAATCGTTTATCACCCTTCGTAGTTATAGCTTCAGATAACGTAGTATCAATACCTACATTCAATAATGTCTAAATTCTAACATCGACATTTTTTCGGATTCTTTGCACAAATTTAAAAGTGGCATCATGTCAATAATATTATAAACTGTTCAATGCGCATACCCACACACTCACACATACACATACACATACACACCTATACTTTGAGCGAATACAAAAAAAATTTCTACGTTTTATAAATTTTAAATTAAATATCCCTGTCGAAGACTTAAAATACAAATTCTTATTAAATACTCTAAAAATACATACATTAGAAGATAGACGTAAAATAAACGATTTAACGTTCTTATTCAAAATACTTAACTCTAAATTCGACTGTTGTGAACTCCTGCAACTTATAAACATACATACACCCGCAGTAACAACACGACGAAATACAATATTCTACAGCAGCACACATAAGCGTAACTACATTGCCCACTCTCCGATACAACGACTTCACACAATGGGAAATCATTACTTGGGTGATGTTGACATATTCAATACCAACTGGGCAAGTTTTGTGGATCATTTAAAACATTTATTTCAACAATACTCCTAAACACATCATGTAAACCTACAAATAGCTGTAATTTTCTGTTTTTGTTTCTTGTGTTTGTATGACTTGTTGCATAGCTTTTATCAAATGCAATTTTATTCTTATTTTTTGTGTTTCAAAGTATCTGTCAAATTAAAATTATACTACCAACCATGTAATGAAACCATAAATATACTCTACACACTTCACCCGTAGTTACTTAATATACATACCACATATGAGACATTACAAGGAAACATATCATAGGTACGCACCTTAAAATTGCAATAAATGTAAATTGTTTCATCATTGTAACCAATGTACTGTTTGTTTCTATAATAATTTGAAATTAAAGCACAAATTTACTACTAAACATAATTATTATGACGTTGTAACATTAAACTCAATAGAAATCTATTCCATATAATGATTATAATATAGGTAAGCCATTATAATTTGTAGCAGGGATAATATCAGTATAGAAATTGAAAGAAAATAATGACGCAGCAATAATAATACCTATCTTACGGGAATAAAGATAATCATTCAGAAATATTGTATCTTCGTCATTATTTTATGATTTCCAGAAATAAATACAAGACCGGAGTATGATTGAAGCGGTTTATGCCAGGTGATTGCTGCCGGGAAGAAAATAAAGGAATCAGTATAATGACCCGGAAAATGAGAAGTAAGATTAGATCCAGATCCTTTCTATTTCATTATTATTTTTTTTTGGTAAACTAACGTTTAAGACAAGATTTTTTATGCAGAGCACAAAGGGTAACAATTATTTTACAAGCAATAATTATTCGCCTGAAACACTCATCCACATTGAAAAATCTCCTGATAAAAGATACATGACGCCAACGGGACTCGAACCCGTGTCCCTTCGATTTCCGGTCGACAGCTCTGACCACTGAGCTATGGCGGCTTATCCCTTACCCGCGAAATTATTCAATATATACTAGTGTTTCATTCAACAATTACTGCTTGTTACATTTTTTCACCTGAAAACAACCAACTTTATTTTATATGAGAAAGGCATTGTAAGTGCTAACTCTCTCACTAGATGGCGTCGAGACAAATTGTCTACATTTTTAGATGAAATACTTGAACTTGTCAAATATTAATTATTATTTTTTTTTTGGTAAACTAACGTTTAAGACAAGATTTTTTATGCAGAGCACAAAGGGTAACAATTATTTTACAAGCAATAATTATTCGCCTGAAACACTCATCCACATTGAAAAATCTCCTGATAAAAGATACATGACGCCAACGGGACTCGAACCCGTGTCCCTTCGATTTCCGGTCGACAGCTCTGACCACTGAGCTATGGCGGCTTATCCCTTACCCGCGAAATTATTCAATATATACTAGTGTTTCATTCAACAATTACTGCTTGTTACATTTTTTCACCTGAAAACCCATTTCACCTGAAAACCCGTTGGCGTCATGTATCTTTTATCAGGAGATTTTTCAATGTGGATGAGTGTTTCAGGCGAATAATTATTGCTTGTAAAATAATTGTTACTCTTTCTATTTCAGTTTATTTTTATTTGTATCTGTTTTATTTTATTAACGACCGATGGAAAAACAATTTTTTATTCGATGTCACTATAGTTAGATGGTCGATATTCCTGTCCCGGTGACTAGTCACTGGAACTGTCGTTATATTTTTCTCTGAGGAACTCTTTTAAAAGAACTGATTTTACACCAGTCTCCAATAACCAGAACCGCAGTGATTAAATATAAAAACTTCAATAAATAAAATAAAAATAATACAGAAAATTCTGATGGTTTGATATCTTTTTTATTTTTATTATAGCGACTATTTAAACATTGTTCACACGAAATATGATAGTAAATATATGTTTAGTAAATTGTATTTCTTAGTCCTCTTCGCTAGGGTGACCTGTGCTGAGGCGGACTAAAGTTATTCATTTGGTTTATTAGTTTACTTTGTCGTTTTAATGTTTTATTGAGTATTTTCAATAATCTCTTTCAGCCAGATTTTTATTCCTGATTTGTAATCATTCAAATTATACTATTCGCTTTATATCAGGGGGAAGGATGTTGTGGAGTATCGTCGCAAAATAAATATAATTTTAATTTTAATTTTATGGCCGAATGTGGTTTTATGACCTAGAATATTGACCTTTACCCTGGTTTTATGACCTAGTGAGGTAATAAAAAGTAAAAAGGTAATAAATTATAATGTTTTGTTATGGTTATATACCTAGTAAAGAAGAAAATAGGGTAAACCTCAAGATAGACATCCCAGAGAAAGCTATGAAAAGCAATTATTTTACTAGGCAGGTACATTTAAAAATAGCAGTGCTAAAAATAGGGACGTTCTTTGTCCCAACGGGTAAGTTTACAAATATTGTTTTAATGTGCCTTTCTTACCAGGGATATTCTTTGTACCAACGGGTTAGTTTACAAATATTGTTTGAATGTGCCTTTCTTACCAGGGATATTCTTTGTCCCAACGGGTAAGTTTACAAATATTGTTTTAATGTGCCTTTATTACCAGGGATATTCTTTGTACCAACAGGTTAGTTTACAAATATTGTTTCAATGTTCCTTCTTTACCAGGGATATTCTTTGTCCCAACGGGTAAGGTTACAAATATTGTTTTAATGCATGGAGGGTGAAATATCACAAAAAACCACATGTACTCTCTAAATCATGTATCAATAAAATAAATAATTAAATAAATAAATGTGCCTTTCTTACCAGGGATATTCTTTGTCCCAACGTGTTAGTTTACAAGTATTGTTTTATTGTGCCTTTCTTACCAGGGACATTCTTTGTCCCAGCGTGTTAGTTTACAAATATTGTTTTATTGTGCCTTTCTTACCAGGGATATTCTTTGTCCCAGCGTGTTAGTTTACAAGTATTGTTTTATTGTGCCTTTCTTACCAGGGATATTCTTTGTCCCAGCGTGTTAGTTTACAAGTATTGTTTTATTGTGCCTTTCTTACCAGGGATATTCTTTGTCCCAACGTGTTAGTTTACAAGTATTGTTTTATTGTGCCTTTCTTACCAGCAATATTTTTTGTCCCGACCGGTTAGTTTACAAAATATTTTTTTATTGTGCCATTCTTACCTTCTTACAGGGAGATCTTTTGTTGCGACGGGTTAATTTACAAATATTTTTATATCGTTTCTTTCTTGCCAAGTATACATTTTTCGATAAGTTATTTTATTTATGTAAGTTCGACAGGTATATTTCGATCAGATGGAAGCAAAAATATTTGACAGAATTAAATCAGGTTGGCATTGATAACATTAACAGGATAAGAGACATTGGAGGAACATTTATTTTAGATTTGGGAGAGTTGACTAATTATTGTACAACCTTTGTTGATGATACATTGTTTGGTCAAGATTTTAAATTTTTAATTTGTCTTAGATATTGTGAGAGGATAAATTGGGACTGCCAATATGTAAGCTCTGAGGCATATTATTAAAGAGTTGTGTTTCAGATCTGAAAAAGGGAAAAATGAACTTTATTTGAACTGAATTCCTTGGAAAAGAAAAGTTTTTCTTTAAACTATTCCTTATTTTTTACCACTAAAACTATATCCAACAAATATACAAAACCAATTACTTATTCATCGCCAAATCGGGAGATTCGATACGAATCAACGAAACTACCGTCCACTTTTCCCCGTCCACCGCCCTCCTGCAGAATGTTAATTGGCCCTTCAATTATTCAGGCCATTTTAAATAGGTCTGCTACAGGGCGATAAGTAGAGCCTGCAGGCTGTATTTGAGGCCAGCGGAGGCACAGTACAGACGACACAGATATATTGAAGTTACAAAATGATCTAGGAGCAGTGGCGTGCATACACTTTTAAATCAGGGTAGGAAATATGAAAAACAGTGAATTCTTTGATTTTCATATATTATACACATGCATGGTAAGTTATTGTTGTTGTTTTTTTTATTTCTATTTTAGCTAAACACACATTTTTTTCGCTACCACAAGTATCACAGGTTAAATAATTTCCATATTTTATTCGGTAATTGTAGTGTTTCTGTGTTTACTACACTTTTACTGTTGCTCAAGGCTCGTTAGGTGATTGAAACTCTGATGGTTCGTTTTCAGATTTATTACGATAAATGCAATTACAACCGAGCAGTACAATATTAGTTTGGTAACGTGTGCTCGCTAGCAGGGTAAGTTTTCGTCTGGCGCTGCTCCGCCAGCGCCTGTAGTTTACGCGACTCGGTCGGAAGTGCTCGGTCTTCCCGAGCAGTTCCGAACCGCCTGTTCAGTGTTGCTAGACACTGCAATAATTAATAGGGGTGGGTACCAACAGATGTCACTGTTTGCTATTAAAGCACAGCCTATACACCAGGCTGATTTATTACAAACCTGCTAAAAACGTGACAGCACGCCATTCCCTAACAAACTATCAGTATATTCAGAATATATCTGAACACGTGTTCAAGCAGCAGCACTTATCCCAATAAATATATAGACGACATGCAAAAATATTTCATCAGTATTTCTATGAACATGTGTTGCGACATCTCTATAACATATTCGTGTTGAACCGACAGTTTGTTAGGAAACCTGTCAATTCATTCGTTGAAGGCCTGCAGTCCCGTTCTTAACAGGAATACGAATAATATGACCAGATTAATAATAAATTAGCAATATTTTATATTAGTAAGTTTTCTCCGTGCACACATATCTCTCAGCACACATGTACATAATATTCTGCGTAGTATGTAAACAATGAATAATCTACTCTGACGTTGGAGGCACTTAGGTTACCCATAGTTAATGAATATGCCGCGTTTTAGCAGGGCGGTCGGTGGGGTAGCTGCAATTCGCAGCGGAACTTCGCGCGTACTTTGAAAGTATGGACTTATTTTTGAAATTATTTATATTTTTTTATGCTACACGAATACGGTAAGGTATGGGTAGGGTAGGGGACACAGGAGAGGCCTACATAGTAGCGTTATTGATGTGATTTCAACGCCCTTGAGGTGATTTTGCACAAAAACGGCGCTACACAAATCATCCAAATATTATTATTATTAAAGAGGAACGGGATAACTAAAGAAAGAAAGCTTTGCGTAGAGAGGTTTTGCAAAATAGCATAATAATTTGTACTTGTAGCTGATACTAAAAGCATTGAGTCCAGCATGCCTTGCATATTATTGAAGATATTTACTGTGGTCAAAAGACTTATATAATTTCCTATCTTCCTTTCAAAATCAAATTACGAAATGTATCCTCACACACGGAATATATAACAACTACATTACCCATTCATTCTACACTCTATCAATTTAATCACCTTTCAGACAAAACATAATAAATCCTTATTCCCTAACTTAGCGGTATAGTATGTACATAATTAATTAGTATGATCTATTTACTAATAATTTCTCATATTTTTCATCTTCTTATAATTCTTTAACTTCTCCATTCTCTTCTTGCAACCCAAACTAGCTTTACATCATTTTTCTTATTTTTCTTTTTCATATTATAATAATGTATAGATTCTGTTCAAACTGTAAAATTCACCCGCCATAACACAGGGTCATCCCTAGCATGGAGGGTGAAATATCACAAAAACCATATGTACCCTCTAAGTCTTGTATTAATAAAATAAAAATAAATAAAATTGTTTTTGGGGTATTATGCCGTGCTGCATCACAGTCATCACTACATCATCAGGGCAGATGTGATGAGGACTACATACAAATACAATGGGTATTCAAGTAGATAAATTAGGAAAGGGGTTAGTTGTCAAATACAATGGGTATACGAGTAGATTAATTAGAAAAATGGTTAGATGTCAAATACAATGGGTTTACAAGTAGATAAATTAGAAAAAGGGTTAGTTGTCATATACAATGGGTATACAAGTAGATTAATTAGAAAAAGTGTTAGTTGTGTAATAAATGTTTTTTTAAACTACCCTAAAACGTTGTTCATTCGAAAAAAAATCTTTTTTACTTGTACTATCATATAGAATCACCTCCCTAAGTTAGCGAACTTTACCCCCACACACAAAACATGCAAAAAACACTATTTCACAGTAATTTTATCGGCTCATTGTAATATTTTGTTTACAGGTACCTACATATTTGTCTAGTATCTACTATAATTATGCATACAAAGTTATTTATTTAATTAAAATTAATATGGATTCTACTTGTGCATACAAACTAATATAAATTGCTGAGAGTGTGTTGTGATTATCAAGGCTTTGTGAGTAAGTACCCAAATCCCAAGTACGTGCCATTCATTATCTTTTGTGGTATTAATACATGTCAATATTGCGAAACCGGAGCTTATGAATGCTTCTCCCCCCTTAAGATTAAAATTAAACCATGCTCTAAAAAACTATGGTCATGAGTTTGGATACCGCCGCCCCGGGCACCATTTATTGGATAACCAAAACTTCTGCCATAGGTCACCCCAAGTGGTTCGGCAGGGGTGCCCGGGTTCATCGGGTGAGGTGTGTTCAGGATGCGCCTGCCCACCAGCTGCGTGGCGTGCCAGATCGGGAGACCCTTTGATCTCTACAACTGGTATCTCGACCCATCTCCTTGCGCCGCAGTGGGAGGGTGAGAGGGATATGTTCTTACACCCGTCACTCCTGGACACACTGATCCGTAAATTCCTACCCAAACCTCATTCCTTTTACCTTTCCAGAACGCCCTATTCTTCCTTTCCTCACAAAAAACCTCCACACAGCATCGCCAAAGATGACATAGGCCTTAAAGGAAAGTATTTTCTGTGTGGGGTTAATGTATTAAAACAATATATATACATATCTTTTGATAAAACAATGCTTGCCACCGTAAAATAGAAAAGTAATATTATTTAATTAATTTTTGTTGTTTGTTTTTGGGGTGTTATGCCGTGTTGCGCTAACTCCTTCTTTAGCCGACGTTTCGGACAGCGTTGCAGTGTCCATCATCAGGGCAGATCCAGTAGATCCGAAGATGTGTAAATTTTTGGTTGGTTGGTTGTCGAGTTTGTGCTTATTTATTTGTGGCCTGGGCCCGTCCAAGTGCGAAATGCCAACGGAAGTGGCGACATCTTGTGTCGAATTCTGAAAGCACAGTATTTATGTTAGCCTGGGGCCCGTCCAAATGCGAAATGCCAACGGAAGTGGCGCCATCTTGTGGCGAATTCTAGAATTAGAAAACCGATTGACAGCGGTTAGAGTAGATGTACCCAGTATCAAGGTATAAAAGCAATGGTTTTATATTGTATTATTATATGGTATTGGAGTATACTTAGACATGTTATTTGCGTTTAGCTTTGGTGTAGCCGTCAATTACCGGATACCAAGAGCTGTTGAGCTTAGCTCCGTCGTCTCTATTGATATTAAATGGATTTTTGTAGATTTCAATTGCCTCCATAATCAGGCGTGATCTATAAGTTTTGGGTCTTCCCAGGACCTCGGGAGAAAATCCAAAGTAATGGCCGGTTTCAATTAAGTGTTCGGCGATTGCCGATTTATCAGGGTGGCCAAGTTTACAAGCACGAAAATGTTCTGCTATCCTTTTGGAAATCGTCCGCTCTGTCTGGCCTATATAAACCTTGTCACAACCAGAGCAGCTGAGTTTGTACACTCCATCTGCTTCCAGAGGAAACTTAGTCTTTGCAGACCTCAGTAGGTCTTGGATTTTGGTGGTGGTTCCGAAGACAGTTTTGATGTTTTCTTTTCTCAACAGCCTGGCAATTCTGTCTGTCACATTGTGAACGAAAGGCAGGAAAGCACAGCCTTTTGAGTCTTGTTCAACTCTGTCTTCGTTTGTTGTAGATTTGGCTCTTAAAATTTGCCTTGTCTTTGCCCTGATGATGGACACTGCAACGCTGTCCGAAACGTCGGCTAAAGAAGGAGTTAGCGCAACACGGCATAACACCCCAAAAACAAACAACAAAAATGCTTTTGGCCGTGAGAATCTAAAAACTTACCAATATTTAATTAAGTTTTTGTTGATCACGAAAAATAAGTGTTTCAATATCACCACTTCAAAAGAAACACTCTTTTCCTACTGTGAGAACTTTCCATGTTCCTTTGCAAAGAACCAACGTAAATTTCTCCCAACCTCTTTTGCGTATGTGTCGACTATATAAATATATCAACAACATTACTGTAGTGGCAAGATGCCGGACATATTTAGCGAGTCTCCGGAAGTTTAACTATAAAATTCGTTTTTCTGTTTTGTTTCATAATTTGTCAAATTCCTTGTTTTCATTTGACTTCACTTGACTTCAGTTCAATGTTGTTGGTTTATATACCTATTGTAAAATTCTTACAAATTGTACACCGTATTTCGATGGTTGGCATTAATTATTTATTATTTATTTGTAATTGTATCTTTGTGTTTTTTTTTTCAAAGGCTAACCTACTTTTCCAGGTTACAAATAACCTGACAATATTTGAAAATCTCCTACTACCATCATAGTAAGCGGAAAATGTTGTTTATTTTAATCCTCTTTCTGTTGCGTATAAAGTATAAATTAAATCTAAAACGTAGACGCAGACCACTGGAGAGTCAGATTTTTTCAAATTATGGACCACAAAGGTAATGAAATCGTGATGATGAAGATGATAAAGAAGTTGAAGAGGATTCTGGAAAGTCCCTCGCTATTCCGATCAACTAAATACAGCTAAATCAATTACAGAAAAGATTCTAAAGGGCGGCACTGAAAGTATATTATATATAGACTGCTCAAAAAGCAAATTCATAAAAAGAGTTTATTTAAAAATTGCTAATATTTTAAATTCATTCCTGAAAACGACCACGTTCTCGGAGAGAGAGAGAGAGAGAACGTACTTTCCGCTTCAAACGTCGATATAATCCTCAAAACACGAAATATAATTCAATTTATTCGCTGTGGAAAGTTTTTAACGGGCCGCTCTTCATTCAGATGAGATAAGACGATTAAAATAAATGATTAAGACTTTTTGATAAACGAATACAACTTCTGCGGCATTTGAATTGACATAATCCGATTTGACTGAGATAAAAATAGAAAAATTCTGGAGGAATCTGTCTCTCTTTTGCTATTTGCTATTCTGGGGGATTACGGTCATTAGGGCGGGGAGAGAGAAGAGGGGGGTGAAGTCCCACCCCATACCCCACCCTTGATATGATGGAACCTCCTGTAATTAGGCCAATGGGGTGAAGGGTGAATTCAAACGTGACAATATAGACGAAAGGGTGAATCAAATGGATGACATGCAAACGTGTTTACTGTTTTTAAGGTTAACATTTTGGGAGGCGAGTATAGATACCGCCGCCCCGGGAATCATTTATTGGATAACCGAAACCCCTGCCATAGGTCACCCTAAGTGGTTCGCCACGTTTGTTAACTTCGCAGGGGAGCCCGGTTTCATGGGGTGAGGTTTGTCTAGGTCTTGATGGCGGATGCGTTTGCTCACCTGTTACGTGGCGGGCGGATCTTGAGACACCGGTCGAGAATGACCTTTTGACCTCATACGTTTACGTGATTCATACGTCCGTCACTCCTGGACACATTGATCCCCAGTTTCCTACCCACCCCACATTCTTCCTTCCCAGAACTACCTCTCTTTCCTTTCCCTAAAAAACCCCTTAACACACCATCCCCATAGACGACATAGGACCGGCGCGGCGGGCAAATGTTAGGTGTATAAACCATAGTTAACTGAAAATTGTACCAGTCTGAAGATGGCTAATGATTTCAAGCTGAAACCGGCCACCGTCAAAATATTAAAAAAAATGGAAAAAAAATTATAAATTTGTTTCAATAAAACATTATCTTACATAAATGTCCTTTCTTAAACACACTCTAACAACAATGGATGGAATGTCATAAACTTCACAGTAATTGCAGTCTTAGATCTTGAAACTAAACAAAACTAGAAAATAAAGTAACTAAACTACTTTTTAAGGAAAAAAACTTAGTTATATTAATAATAACTTCTAAGTTCCAAGTTCAAAGCACCATCGTGAATTAAATTACAAAGAACAACTTGGAATAAAATGTCGATTTAATTTCCAAGATAATTATTTCCTCCTTAACGAGTTTCCATAATTCAAACAAGAGAAGAACGACTGAGAGTGAGAAAAAGGTGAGGAAGAAAGCGAAGAAGAAGTGGAAGTACTTGAGGAGGATGGGAGTGTTAAGGGAACGTGAGAAGTTGATTGAAGGAGGGGAAGGAGGTTGGTGTGGAGGGGTTCCTCATTAATTTGTCTTGTATTATATCACGCGCCTCCTCAATTAACGGTAAAATGATTTATTATAAGAGCTATTATCTAGTTTATTATTTTTCTTCAAATATTATATTAAAGCGATGTCAAAAAGAGTATTACAATTTAAGGATGAAACACGCAAGTATTAAAACCACTGTGTTAATCTTTTGTGACAAAATTCATGAAACACTAAATGAACAGATAAGCTTTCTGCATTATGGCGTTTCCTTGAGCATTTCATATTTCTAATGGAAAAATAAAAGCTTTTTTTACTTTATTTTTTCCGCAATATTTCTTTTTACATACGTTTAAAATGTAAAACAAGCTAATTTAAGGAAATCCAGAAAGGCACTGCCTGTGCGTGTGTAATATAAAAAAATTACTAATCAAATAAGAAAATACAAATAAACAACTAAACAAATACAAAAAAAACCCTTTAAATCAAATCAACATCAAGCAATTTGTTATATTTTTTTTTTTATAAATTTACTTATTTATCATGAATTTGTAGGTCGTTAGTAGCTAAATTGACAAATGCGTCAAGTTTTCAGACTATGTAAGTTTAAATCTTCTGCTGGCAAAGTCCTACGTCATTACAACAAACAACGTTTCGAAAACAACAGTTTCCGCCTATAATGATCATAGTAGGAAGTTTTCAAATAAGTTCAGGTAATTCTTAACCCAGGAATGCTTTCTTCCTTTTAAAATACTTTTTATAATAATTAATATTATTATTAGTTTGAAACACACACAGAAAATTGAAAATAAATTCAGAGAAAAAATAAAATACCGCCGACGGGAATTGAACCGGCAACTATCTAATTGCCGGTCAGCTGATCTACCATTGCGCTACGTGGGCTTATTCTAAACCTGCCAATAAATTAAATATGTACTAATATTTTTAATTCAACAATTACTAATTGTTAGATTTTTCATCTGAAAAACCACAAGCTTTATTTTTGTAGGAAAGGCTGTGTTAATGAAAAAATTTCCCACTAGATGGCGTCGAGATATATTATATCTACATTTATTGGTGAAATATTTTGACATATTGTATTATTTTTTAATTATAAACTAATGTTTATATACAAGGTTTTGTTGCATACCACAAAGGATAGCAAATTATTACGCGAAATAATTATTATATATATCCTGGGCACTCAATCAAACTCATACCTTTCAAAAATATTCTCCATATCATAAACTCAATTGCCACAAAAACCAATTCACTTTCCATGAATATTGGGTGGCACGTAAGATTTTATTACAGAACTGCTGCATGATTTAATTCAATCAGAAAAGCACTCAGAGTTCCTTCGGGAAGGGTTGCTAACTTTTAAGTTCCCGTTTCCGAGGAATTCAAACTTCCCGCAACTAAATTCAATCCCATATTTTATGTACGAACTGAAACTGAACTATCAAACTCTCCCAAAGCTGAAATGCAACTCCTAATAAAATAACGAGCCATTCTTGAAAACGGTCGGAGAAAATGGAACAACATACAAACAGAAATAAATCTTTGATTGTGTAATAATAATAATAACATGGCATTTATATATCGCAGTTAAGTGTCATTTCACTTCAAGTGCGCATTACTATAACAAACCTAAAAACGGTAATTTAGAATTAGTGGTCATGTTCTTAAAATTATTCCTATGGTGTGCCTTACCGAATACAGATCTAATATTATAACATTAAATATACCGTTTATACAAAGTGATGACAAAGCTTAGAATAACAATAGCAGCAGGACAGGACAAAACGAGAACATTAAAACTAATACATAATATGAAACAGAAGGCAGAAATGAGAATCTTCTGAGCAAACATTTAAAAAGGTACAATAAGGAGGCAACCGAAACCAAACAATTACCGGAAGTTTGATAATATGGCTTATTATAAAATATTGGAAAAAAGTTAAGATTTTTTCAATATTTTTGTTTTTAAAGCCCGTTTAAATTCATCCAAATTCTGGAAATTAGTCAGAGCTGGGGGAAGTCTATTCCAGATGAGCGGGCCTGTTACACGAAAAGAGCGATCATAGTAAACGGCTCGATTTGACCTAGAAAGTTCGATTAGGCGATTACTAACATCTAGATCTGCTGACCTTAGAGTAAGTTTCTTTTTACGTAAGTTTTGTCAGACACATAGTTCCGATATATAGGCTGGCGCCATTCCTTAAATGAAAGTATTTGGTTGCATTTAGGTTTCCTGAAATTATCGAACTTAAAAATACTAATTTCGGTTGTGTATTTGTCTGTAACTCATGGAAATTAAATACACTTAGTTATTGTGAACTGTTGTTTGTTCGTTGGCGAACTGCAGTCATGCTCAGCAAAGATTACAAGTTACCGACATTATTGATAAAATATTTATCCATCGATCGTGCTAGATACCCAGGACAGAGTACTAGTGCGATTTTGTGTGGATGGCATTGAAGCCAAATCTAGGATGAAGGGAAATATCCTGCCATCCATCTTGTATGACTAAATTTTTAACTGATTTTTAGGCAATAATGCATAAAAACCCTCCACACGGCATCGCAAAAAGCAGGTTTATATCTTCCCTCTCACCCCGCGGCTTCAAATTGTTCTCAAATTCTCGGTCCAGGGCTTTTTAGGTCCATGATGAAACCCCAGTTCTATGAACTCTAGAACTTTTGCTTTAAAATTAAGTTTCATTTTATCATTATTTTTCGTACTGTCGTATAATTTAATATGTACTGAAAATATGTCTTAAATCAGTGAAAATAATCATTATTTTATAAGCAATAATTATTAACCTGAAACACTCATCCACATTGAAAAATCTCCTGATAAAAGATACCCCGTTGGCGCCATGTATCTTTTATCAGGAGATTTTTCAATGTGGATGAGTGTTTCAGGCTAATAATTGTTACCCTTTGTGCTATGCATAAAAAAATCTTGTCTTAAACATTAGTTTACCAAAAAAATAATAAGAAAATAATCATGTTTGCACATAAATTATTACACATTGTAGATAAAACGCTTATAAAAACACATATATTATTACATACATAAATTATGTATAATATTGTCAATTTTAATGTAGATTTTCCTATAAGTGTACTATGTTTTACAAGTTCACTACTTGTAAACACATAACCTAACATAGCTTTATATCTTTATGTTGTAAATCTTATATATTATATGTTACCAGGTCAATTCGGTAAATTCCGAATATAATACATGCTACCAGGTTACTTTTCCTACATTGTCACAACTACAAACAAAAAAAACTCCATTTCTACTTTTCATTACTACTAAATACCTAACTTATCTCTTATACTGTAAATCCGAATGCAATATATGTTACCATCTTAATCTTTACAGCCATCAAGCCAATACTACTGTAAAAATATTTTTTTTTTCTTCATTACACAACTTAGTTGTAGAGAAAAATGAAATGTTTTTTTTAATGTAATTATGTACGAATAATATGAACTACACCTGTCAATTTGTCTGTCATGGAACGGGAAACTTTCCTAGTTGGACAGGCGAAGCTTCCTAATATGTAATTTGTACTTTATTTTGTATCTATCTATAAATAAATAAATGAATTTTCAAGTGATTGTTTGGAAAAATTCAGACAGGTGGTAAAGTACCTACTTGTTAATTTAAAAAAAAAAAAAACAGAAAATGAACTTGATTGCCATTTTCAATGTTGGAACTGATTTTTAGAGAATTTAGTCTGTCCCTTAGATGAGACACGAAGCCAAAAATTAGATTGCACTTTTTTACATCCGATTAGTCCAATTTTGGAAACCGCTGAGTCTAAATCAAGCAGAGTTCTAGTCTATAATTTGTAATAAGATAGAGCATGTATAAATATAAATATCGTGATGAAAGCCACTGATGTGACTTTTCAAAAACACGACACTACATAAATCATTACAATTATAATGATATTTTCGTCATTAACTAGCGTGACAATTTAACCACCTCATACCACTGTTTTAGGTGTTTTAATTATTCAACGTTTGTTGTTCTAATTACTTCAGATGCGATACCAACTTTCAAACGATAAACTTTAGAATTGATCATTTCATGCTAAATTATCTCACATCGAAATTTTAATGCGAATACTTCTGATGTGGTGAAAATGTAAATAACTTAACACTAACTGAGGGCACCGAGTTTGAAGTATGTACCACCTTCCTTTTTCATATCTCCTACCCCTCCTACAACCCTCCGGCTGGAAATAGTACCACACGTACCCAAGGTCGATTGATGACGTAGCTCTGACGAGCTGGACAGATGGTACGCAGCGCATGGCACTACTTCTTCTTCATTAATTTACCCACATATTTCAGCAAGTGACCGAGGCAGGCGTGACAGTATTTTTAGCCTCAGGAGGTCTAGCACAGAGAAAACGATAACTTTACAATATCGGATCAAAAGGCGTGACTACGGACGATTTTATACCGATTTCCTTCCATTATTGCATTGTTTTTTTATTCTATGGATAAAGTGGTTTAAGGTAAGGTGAAAGTTGAATGATGTTCTTCATTTATATTTCATATTTTCAAAGAATATTTACTAAAATTTTTTTAAAATTTAAATCATAAAAATATTATTATAACTACTACATAATAAATGCTTTGTGGGATTTTTGTTACACACTACACTGCATATTCATTTGTATAACTCTTCCAATTTTGTATAAAAACTTTTAGTAAAAAAAATAAAAATAAATGTGTTGTTGAAAAGTTGAATTAGGCATTATTTGAAGATATTAAATAAGACAAGAAAAGAATGTGCTATTTATTATTTTAATCAAAAAAGACGTAGGTTGGATACACAGTAAACACGCAAGAGGAGAAAATACTAGATTTTTATTTTTTTCTATCACGATTTTCCTAAATAAACACTTTGGTTAGTACTATTATAAGGCGATCATTTTTAAGTACTCCGCAAGCGAATTACCTTTTGTTGCCAACGTTTTGAAAGTTTGAAATGGGTAAAATGGAGGCTAAACTACCGTTAGTATATTTCTCTTTTTTTTTCAGATACACACCTCGTGATATGATTTTAGATTTTAACAGAGATTAATTTTTGAGTCATTACGTCGTGTTGCGCTTCCTTCTTATTTATCATAGAGCTACAATTAGAGGCGCTACTACGTACTAATATCTCGTCGAAATTTGATCCATTATTAGAACACGATAAGCGGTGCGCGTAGACCGGATTCGGTAGTTTTAGTTGGAGGTCAGTTGTAGGTAAAAAGCGGAACCTATTTTTTCGCTTCATTTCTCATCTAAATATAGTACCTATTTCAATGTTCTTTATACGATTTTATATTTCACTATGCAGTGTTGCGCTTCCTCCTTCTTTAGCCAACATTTCGGACGGCGTTATCGTGCTCTTAAATATTAATAGAGACGACAGCATTAGTTATTAGACGGCTACATCAAAACTAATCGCAGAAAACCACATTGAAAATTAACGCTTGCAATACGGTATAACTGCCATATACAAAAACGCACACTTTACCACGATCTACACATCTGCACGGAGAAAATAAGTATTGCTGATTTAGTAAAATAGCGTTAAAAACGGGATAGCATACCGTTTCCTAGTAAACTTTTAGTGTATTGATAATATATCGGAAAACATGTTCACAAAAATAACGAAATGCGAATATATTAGAATTTTTATGAGCACGTGTTCCGACATCGCCATTCGTGTTTTACTGAAAGTTTATTAGGAAACCTGTAAATTCTTTCGTTAAAGTCCTGCTAGGTTAATCAAGGAAGACACTGTTTTTACTCACAAAGGCAGAATATCACAAACACAAAAAACCGATAATCTTTGAACTTAATGACGCACGGATATACGAGTACTTTACAGCTTTCACCTATATGCAAATTCAGGGATTGGAGAAAAAATTTAGGTATAAAATTTTATGCTAGATTGCATATGATTATGATTAGTATTTTCCTGACAATACTTTAGGTCTTTATTTTATTTATTTATTAATTTGCGGGAAACCGACATTTTACATTTATTTCAGTTTGTAAATAAGTTTTATATAGCCAAAATAAAACCAATTATGGATTTCCTCCTTGTGACTTTACCTCTACTGAGACAGCATAATAAGGAATAAGTAAATTAAAATTGTAAGAAAGGAATATGAATTAAAAAATATATACAAAACAAAAGATCATATAAAACGAAAAATTTACAAAGCAAAACATTTATCAATTCATTTATAGCCATGGAAAGAGGTTGTAGATATAAATCAATTCATAATAGAAATATTAACAAGAGAGATTAAACCTTATTCACAAACCATCAGAGAAATAGTATTTTATGGGCCTCTTGTATTTGGTAAGTTCCCAACTGAAAATATCCACTTTGGATAATACGCTATTGTAATTATTGCATAGTCTGTTCAGGCAAGAATTCTGCTTAGAGTTCGTTTTGCATTGATCCACCCTGAACAGGACAGAAGAGCGTTTTTATCACTTGAAATAGTTTTATTTTGTGTTTGTATCACGGTTTGGTAAGGCCTTAGCATCGATATGAGAAACAAAGAGAGATAGGGCGTGGACGCGTGCCGACTGTCCCCGAGCTGCGACCAAACTGCACGGACTATAAAAGCGGAGGAGTTAAAGAAAGTTTTCATTGGTAGAAACAAAGGCCAGGCGCCGATGTGCGTAGTTGTGATTTGCAGTAGTATGGGTGAACGATTTTGGCGGCATTTTTATGTGCACAGTTTCATACTAATAATGGGTCAAGGCCTAGCTCATTTGTTATCTATGGGTCCTAAACACCCTAGTTTATACACATATTGTAAAATGCTAAAAAATAATTCTTCACTAGCTGTATTGTTTGAATATAAAAGGTGTGTACAACCTACCTTAACTTCGAACACTAAAACAACCTTCCGGCGATACGTGAGTTATTACTATTCGAATAACCGTAAATAAATAGCGTTCATTTTAACAACCCAAGTTAAGATTAGGACGGAGTTATGTAAAAGAAAGCCAACCCTAACGGCTTTACGAAAACTGGTTACTGTTAAGAATGCGTCATTTTTTTTTTAAATATTTTCATCGCCTTACATTCATAGTGGAAAATGTTGCAATTTATACAAAACCACTAACATAACCTAATATTTTTAATAATAATTACAGTTATCCGTGATGTTTAACATTTCTGCGCATAATTACTTAATTTTCATTGACTAAGAAAGACCACAACAAAACTATTCTACAGTAACCAAGTTTATTATAATGGCGGTTGTCCAGAGAGCTGATCCATAAGGAACTCCAGTGAAAAATATTATGGCTTTAAAATGTATATTTTCATATATACCGACAAACGCTGATTCTGAATAATGTATAAGTTTTATTACGTATTTTAAAAATCTACATAAGTAATCAGCACAATTCATCAGAATCAGTCTACGCGAGTAATATATCTATGGTCAAAAATATCCACATCAAAGCTACCAGTTTAAAAGTTGCCAATTCGTGTTCAGTTCACGAATCGCAGGGAATTGTTAAGATTATTCAAGAATTGGGTTTTTGGCGGGGAGAATCTTTATGTGGGAAAAATGCGGGGATTCTGGGTATTTCTTTACTAACCCATATTGAAAAATAATATTTACTATAATAATTTTGAGAACGCACTATTTCGTTTTCGTTTGCAGCAAATTTTCAAAGTGTATTTTTAAAGCCTGAACTAAAGAGATCCGAAAATGACTAGATTTAAAAAAATAAATTCTAATTTTGGAGGTAAAGGAACTAATGGGGAAAATTTAAGAATAGGACTGAAGTTCCTTATTTTGAATTTTTTTGTTAAGGCGATGCACTACGTCGTGTAATATTTTAAATTGAGCCGCTATCAATAACATCCCTTACGTAGATGGCGATAAGGTTTAAATTTCCGGTTAACAGCATCCGCCTGTTTTGATTTATGCAAGTAAAAAACATGGCCAAAAGGTGCCTTTTATTTTATTTTGTGATGTTCAGGCATAAATATTAAATTTTTTCTGCATCATTTTATAAATAATTTAATTTGCCACATTATACAATAAAATCATAACCGAAAATGGGTTCGTAAATAGGAGATTTTGAACTTTAAAGCAGTTTTCATAGGCCTTTACATTATTTTTTTCTGGGCTTATAAAAAGACTAATCTAAAAAATACTCGATTATTTCAAAGGCCAAGATTTATTCTACTCGCAGTATTTCATTAAAGCATCTGAAACATTTTTAGGCGACCAAATTTTCAAACCAAAAACACATGATTTTTCATTACTACGTATGGCATTGCCTTAAATTTAATATTGTATATCAAGTAAGTTAGAACCAAATTGAGGTGCATCTACCAATGCCTTCAAATTGTTAGAAACTGAATAAGCATGGTAAAATAAAATGCGCTCTTTCAGTTTTTTTATGAATGCAACTCAATCGTTTATGCTAAGTCAAGCAAAGTTCAATTATCTACGAACTGAATCTTATCATAACATTAAAATGTTAATTGATCTATTGTAAATTAACATTTCCCACTTTCCGTGACTTTGTACGAACCTCTACAAGGCAGATATATGGATCCACTATACACAAACACAATGAAATGCCATAAGGGATCTCTAAAACAGAACGCTTATAGACAATTGTTTGGGTTGCCGAGATCTTGGTGTGCCAGCAAAATGTTTACATCAGGTATTGTAAATTGTTTTCGTGAGGGTAGGTGAAAAAGCGGCCAAATTTCCAGTGCAAACTAAGCTATAAATCGGTTAGTTAACTGTCCCGCAGCCAAGTGGGGGAGTAGGCAGTACCCAAAATTACTAACCTCCTTATATTAGCTTAAATACTTGACATATCATTTTAGTATTTTACGTATTTCTACGCAAATACATAAGTACTATTAAAAATTGACTGAATAATTGGGATTTCTATAGTTAAAGCTAAAAGCCCATAAGAAAAATCCATGGGGTCGTTGGAAGACCCACTTGGTTACAGACGTTTTGTTTGGCATCTTGGCCTGTCGAGAGTTAAACGCACCAAATTCAAAAATAAATGGTTGTGTCAATAACCTCCATAAGAGGAACTGTTGTCAAAATTATTCTCTTTATTTTTGTTGTTCCTTTCGTAAAGTTTTTTTTATTTATCTTTTTTTTATTGACTTATTTCATAATTTTCCCATTTTTTTAATGTTTTATGGTAGGCTATGCTAAAATGGATTACACTGCAGTGCACAACCCCTAAATGTAGCCCGGAATATGAATATTTTTTTCTTTAATCATTGAAGATAATTCATACGAAAATTTAAAGCAGGATAAGCATAAAAATAACGGTCACATATAAGAATCAACAAGGGAAGAATCCTTGTATTCATACATAAATATTGCATCCAATAAAAACATGGCTCTTTAAGCTGTCATACCCTTAAATTAAATATACCATTCCTGAGAGAAAGTCCAATTATAACCAATTTTCCAATTATGTCCTAAATCCTGTATCTAAATTTCGTTAATAAACAATTAGTTAATGTTAATTAAGTGTTAATCTTAAGTGACCTACCAGGTGATATATATTATCTCCATATACAGTTAGTAATAACATAGATAATTGTAGAAATTTATTATACATTTGTACAGCGCCCTTGAGGTGATTTTGCACAAAAACGGCGCTATACAAATCATCCAAATATTATTATTATGTATGCGTTAAGAAAATGATGATATTGTTAGTAGTTGACAATGAAAATGATGATATTGTTAGTAGTTGTTATTGTTAGTAGTAGTTGAAATATGACCGAAGGGAATAGGATTGAATTAGCTCAGTGGAAGAGCAGAGCCCCTATAAGGCTAAGGTCCTGGGTTCAATTTCTAGATGCAACCGTATATTTTCTGATTGTTTCAAATTTTCTTTTGATAGTCGCCAATATTGTATACAATGATTAAATATTACAAGTTGAGGTTTTTCTCATTAGGTTATTCCAAAAAATATTATTATTATTTTTCCCATACGCGATGTATTAACTTTTAACTCATCTCGGATTTCCATTCGCACATATATTTCTACATCATATTTTAAACTTCAACTCTAGATTCTTAGCTTCTAGGTGTGGCGGATTAAATGATTATTGCGTAACAACCTCCAACTATCGAAAGGCCACCCTCTAAGTAACGTTTAGTATGTAGACTGAGCACTAAGCGGGGCTTAACTTGAGCCGAACTTACCCTTAGCCGAACTTAAGATAGGCTGATCAGACCCGAACCGTTCTTAAGCCATTTTAAATCAGGCAAATTCTAAACAAGTAGTCTAACAAAACGTTAGCACAAACTAAAAGTTAAGTTTCAAGTTATTAATTTACTTTGCGCTTCAGTGTTTACCTAGTAGAAGCGATTTTAGCCAGCATCTGTATTGTTTAATTTACTAAAAGGTTGATTGAATCAGAGAATCAAATCAAACTCAAGCAAAGCGTAGTCTTTGTATTAAAGATTTGTGGTTTTTTATGCCGCGTAGGAAAGGTTAATTGGTTTGTGAAAAATTAATTTATTAGTGGAATTAATTGAAAGGGTTTTTTTAATATTTGTTTCTCGTTATTTTGAATTGAAGTAAGTAGGACTCGTTAGGTAATTTCTATATTTTACATATAAGTAAATATATATAGTATTTTTAAGATATTATTTTTATTTAAAAAAAAAATACACCTCTATATTTTTTTAATCAATTTTGAATACCACCCAAGAGTCCCAACTGTTCCCAACCTTTTAGATCCAGTGAGACTGAGGTATCCCCCAAACGCATTGCAATCGGAGGCTATTTAGGTAGAGTGATGGGAGGGGGTAAAATTGGCGTCTTCTCTACACACCCGCCTCTGACGTACTGTGAAACTGATCGTACAGCAAAGCGCTCATCGATCAAGTTATCATGGTATTTTGTGAGGCTGAAGGTAGTGGGGAAGGGAAGAAGATGAGGAAAATGATTGTGGGGAAGTACTTGGCTATTCAGATCTGGTCAATAAACACGGATAAAGCCACTTAAAGCAAAATTTCAATTTTTAATGGTGGTCTTACACCAGGGCGATACTGAGAGAATCATCCACTCTGGAAGGTGCCGCAAATGTACCTTGGAGAAGCGGTAGACTTAAAATTAGTTTGAAATCAAATTTGAAAATTAAAATTAAAAATAGTGGACAGGATAGACCTCTCTGGGAATTATCGCATAGATTTTGCTCTGCAGGTGAAGTGGTAGTTCAATATCTCAAAAGAAAACGGAAAACAATTAACGTCAAAACTCCAAAACTGGATGCTTGAAAATCTCCAAAATGAAGAGACACAAAACCCAACTGAAATGTGGAAAGCATTTGAACAGGTATGTTTACAGGAAGCCAAACAACATCTGGGAGTCTCCAAAGGTAAACTGAAAATAAAGAAGGAATCATGGTGGTGGACAAACGAGGTGCAAAAATGTGTAAAAGAGAAGAAAACTGCTTTCAGAAACTGGTCACAATGTAAGTGCGATAACGAGAAAGAGCAACTCCGGATAGTGTATAAGCAAATCAAAAAGACAGTAAAGAAAATAGTTGCCTCTGCACAACATGAGGCATTGAGAGAGCTGTATGATGACCTAGAAACACCCAACGGAGTGCAAAGAATATACAAAATCGCAGCACACAGGAGAGAAAGGGCCAAATCTATTAGAACACCCAAATACATAGAAAACACTGACGGTGAGTTGATCACAGACGAAATCAAAATATGTGAAAGATGGAAAGATTATTATTCTACATTACTGAACGAAGAATTTCCAAGAACAATTCATGTGTCAGAGAAACCAGTGCTGGGGCCAGTTGAAGAAATCACTCCGACAGAAGTTAAAGTAGCCATATCACAAATGAAAAAGGGGAAAGCAGTGGGGCCAGACAATATTCCAGCCGAATTATGGAAAGAGTGTGGGGAAGTGGGACATAAATGGCTGTGCAACCTGTATAATAAAGTTCTGACCGGAGAACCAATGCTAGAAATCTTTAGGAAAAGCTATCTTCTTCCATTTTACAAAAATAAGGGAGACTCTAGGAAGTGCGACAATTATAGAGGGATAAAGCTTATGTCTCACACCATGAAAATATATGAGAGGATTATAAACACATGAATTAGGAATATTGTAAAAATACACGACGATCAATGCGGCTTTGTATCGGGGAAATCAACAATAGATGCTATTCAAACAGTCAGAATCATAGTTGAAAAATATCGAGATGCAAAAAAAGATTTACACATGGTATTTATAGACTTGGAAAAAGCATTTGACAGGGTACCCCGAAGCCTGATATGGGCGGCATTGAGATCTCATAACGTACCAGAAGGATATGTGCTCTCCATACAAGATATGTATACAGACGTAGAAACACAAGTAAGATGCACATCAGGGATGTCACCAACATTTCCAATTAAAGTGGGGGTACACCAAGGCTCTGTCCTCAGCCCATTGCTATTCATAATGGTCATGAATTACCTAACGAGTCGAGAAATGAACAGTATTCTCAAGACTATGCTTTTTGCAGATGATGTAGTACTGATAGAAGAAAATCATTGTGATCTACAAAATAGCCTGGAAAGGTGGAGAAAGATCCTGGAGGATAATGGACTAAAAATTAGCAGGAAAAAGACGGAATATTTGTATTTACCATTTGAAGACCCAAATGCTGTAACTCCTTCGATGCAATTGGATGGAGTAACATTAGCCAACTGTGACTCATTTAAATATCTGGGCTCACTCATCCACAGAGACGGAGGATGTGCAGCGGATGTCAACCATAGGATAGGAGTGGGATGGATGAAATTTAGATCCGTAACAGGAATTTTGTGCGACACGAAAATGCCAATAAAACTTAAAGGAAAGACATACCAGACTATTGTTAGACCCGCGATAATGTATGGCTCCGAATGCTGGACTATGTACAACTCCTACTCTAGGCAACTCGAATCAGCAGAAATGCGAATGCTTAGATGGACGGCAGGAGTATCATTAAAAGATAAAATTAAAAGCTCACGCATTCGTGGTAGCGTTGGTGTCACTGACATAAACAGTAAGCTAGAGGAACGACAGTTAAGATGGTATGGGCACATAAGACGGAGACCACCAGACCACACAGTGAAGCAGGCAATGTCTATAGAGCTTCAAAGACAGTCATCCAGAGGTAGACCAAAGAACTCCTGGATGACCCAATGCTCCAAAATCCTATAAAGAAACGGCCTAGATGAAAGCGACACTCAGAACCGAAGAAGCTATAACCTGAGAACGAGAAGAGCCTACCCCAACAGCCTACCTAGGCAATGAGTTGGGATAGTGCTAGGAAGAAGAAGAGGTGAAGTGGTAATTAAATACAGTCGTCTATGCATTAGGCAGCTGGATTCATCCGAATTATGTTGTTTTACAAAAGAGGGCACCACTATTCCTGTTTGGTCGATTTAATACTAAAAGATTAAAATATTTTTGTCATAATAAAGTGACAGTACTTTAGAATTACAATGTGTTAATTCTTTTTTATTCTAAATTCTACTCTCTTGAGAGCTTGTCGTGACAGATGAACATGACAGCTTGAAGTGTTATTGTGCTGATTGCCGTCCGCTGCCGAATTTGAAGATTAAGGAATCGCTGCAAAACTCAATGCGAGTGATATATTCGGTGAGTCTTCTGTTTTTTTATGTATTTGGTGGCTGGATTATAATTTGTTACGTTTCCTGCAGAGTGAATTTTGTAATCAACCCATTTTTTCATAGGGTATTAATTATTCCCTGATGGTCTGTGTGGCTTACAAGCCAGATCGTCACCATACCTTGTTATATGTAAGTGATTGAATTGTGAAACAACACAAATCAATCAAATAGAATTTACTTTCGCACGCCGGGATTTGAACCCGCGACCTTCTGGAGATCCTTACCCTTCGACCATGGAAGTCGTCAACTGCTTGGAAGGCAACTATTCTGACCATTACACCACCAACTATTGTGAGAACGGCCGCATAAATTCATTATACGTACCTACTGAAAATATAAGAATTATGTATTTTAAATTTTAAATCGTAACGTATATCATATCCGAAATTATATTGTTTAATAATATAAATTCCACGTGGAATAATACTGACTTCTAACTGCTATCAACTATCCAGAGCCAGTTAATGTTGAGAGGCTGAGGGAGTGAAAGAGGCGGGGAAGAGGACGAACATGGCATTTCAGATGTAGTCACTAAACATGACTAAAGTCATTTCAATCAACATTTCGATTTTGGATGGTGATACTGATAGTATCTATCACATTTGCGTAAAGATTGCAAAAAAATAGTGTAAGTACATAATTTTTCACAGATAACAGTGTTAATAAAAAAAACTTCTAATTACAAGTAAGAGAGCTTCGAAAAAGTAAGTGTTTTTGTGATTTCGATTGACACAAGTTTAGGAAAAAAAAGAGCAAAAATAATAGAAACTTCACAGATTATATTATTTTATAAGTTATGTATGAAGCAGCCTAATAAAAGGCCAAGCTTTTATAGCTCGAGATCGTAAAAAGGTTTTCCAATAAAGAAAGTTTTTCATAAAGCTATTTATTCATTTATTGTTTTATAACAAGTTTATTTGCTTGACTAGCTTTTGTACTGGTTTCATAATTTCGTTGACGTTTGGTTCACAATTACGTCAGGCCTTATACGAGTATAATGTCTTTTTTTTGCTCTGCCAGCACATGACATAAAAGTGAGAATTTTTGATGCTTCAGCACACGGATTTTCTACACTGTTTGTTTCAGATTGTGTTTAATGTGAAGCACATATTGATTCAAACTAGGTATAATATAGTTAGTTAATGTTAAGTTTTTTTTTTGTTACTCGTTAGTTCGCCCTCACCTTGAATACGCTAGTGTTATTTGGTCTCCTTTCTATGCTGTCCACATTTGTCACATAGAATCCGTACAACATCGCTTCCTACGAGGAATCGCTTGGAGGTTGGGTCTTGAAAGAGGAGAGTACTCATATGATGAAGTTGAACAAACTTTAAACATTTCTTCTTTGGAGAAACGTAGAAGGGACACTGATCTGATTTGCATATTTAAGATTATCAATGGTATTACAGACTCACCTGCTTTGTTGCAACTTATCCAATTCAACATCCCTTCCCGTAGACTCCGAAATAATGAATTGCTGTTCGTCAATCAACATTCTACCAATTATGGATACCATTCTCCTTTGTCCAGAATGTCGAGACTTGTCAACTCACTGTCAAGTCAAAGCATTGAATTTTGTGGTATATGCCTAAATGACTTTCGACAGTCAATACGCAATGTCTAATTTCTAATGCCCTTTGAACCATCTTCATGCTTTGACTTATTATTATATCCCATTCTTACTTATATATTATTATTGTCTTCGCTCCTCATTTATATATGCTCTCCTTTCACTGTCATCTCTGTTTATAAAACTTATTCGTGTAATTAATATGTTGTTAATGGACTATTTGTCCGTAAATAAATAAATAAATAAATAAATAAATAAATAAATAATAATAATAATATATGGATGATTTGTATAGCGCCGGTTTTGTGCAAAATCACTTCAAGGGTGCTGTACAAATATATAATACATGTCTACAATCATCTACGTTATTACTAACTATATATGGAGATAATATACAGTACAATACTTACCTGGTAGGTCACTTGAGATTAACACTTAATTAACATTAGCTAACTAATTGTTTATTAGCGAAATAGACACAGGATTTAGGACATAATTGGAAAATTGGATATAACTGGACTTTCTCTCAGGAATGGTATATTTAATTTAAGGGTGTGACAGCTTAAAAAGGTAAGTTTTTAGTTTAGACCTGAATTCTGTTGGACTTGTTATGGATCTTAGTTCCGGAGGGAGTTTATTCCAAGCCTTCGGCCCAGATACTCCGAAAGCGCGATCACCAAACTTAGTATTTGGCTTGCGCTTAGGTTCCATCAGTATGTTATGATTCATTCACCAATCTCTTAATAGTATTTAATAAAGTGGCTATCCGTGAATGTCTGTTTGTGCGCTTAGTTCTTCTAAACTACGCAACGGATTTTGAAAGGATTTTCATTAACATATAGAGAATTTCTTCCGGAAGGTTTGTATATATAATGCACATATATTATACCTATAGAAAGTAGAGAAAAGTTGATGTTTTGTAATCAAGTCGTAAAAAAATATTTTCGGGAGCTTACATTGCTAACGCTGTCTAAACCTTATGGGACCTAATTATTATAAGTAATTTTTGTCGATTTCATATTTCAAATTCAAAATTAACAATATCATCTTGGAACTAATTTTTATCATATTTTTGGCAACTACCTTTTTAAATGCTCTGAAAGTTATACTGAATTGGTTTGTAACCTAGATAATGTCTTGGATAAACTTATCCGATTTATATTTATGTGGGATGCCTATTGACTTTTCCTAATATTCTAAATGATTTTTTTTGCAAAAACTTTTATTTTACTAATTAAAACAAAGGTTTTTTTTTTTAAATTTATTTCTATATATAATTTACAGTTTCACATAATTATTTATGTTTGTATATGATACATTTCAAACTTATAACTATAATATGTTGTGTGTAAGGTAGGTTTGAGAAGGTGAAACTGTATGTGAGTAATATTGTATGTTTCGTGAACACCTCACTAGGAGAACCTGTGCTGAGGTGTTTACGTGGTTATGTATAGGTGTGACAAGTATTTATGTGTTGTAGAAGTTTTTATTTTTTATAAGTTTTAATTTTAATTATATATATATATACCCATTATATAGTTATACCCATCAATGTAATATATCATTGAAGAAGAAGATAATATTAATAAATCTAAACGAAACATGAAACCGAAAAAGACAAAGAAAAATAAAATGATAACGGTCTGAAACTTTATAAATTTGTCCTAAAATAATAATAATTAAAACAAACTTCAAAGCTTGCATTCCAGGAAATGTGCGATTAATTCAACCCTTTGAGACCCGCTGGGTAGAATAATTTTCTCGAATGTATAAATAAATAAATAAGTAATTCTATTCACAGAAATCGCTTAGGGAAATGGAAAATCTCGGAATGGACGCGGAAATGGACGCGGAAATTGTCGGATATCAAAAGAACCATTTATTTCCGCACACCAATATCATGTTCGTCCTAGTATAATGCTGGTATCAGGTAAGTACGGTGGATACATCATGCTATCAATGATAATAGATGAGCATTCCATACGAAAATCTCACACGAACCATACTTATTTCGAATGCCATTTATATTTTAAAATTATATAAGATAATTATATTAATAATTAGATTAGATTATATAAGATTATAATAGATGAGCATTCCATAGGAAAATCTCATAAGAACCATACTTATTATTATCATCTGAATGCCATTTATATTTTAAAATTATATTAGATAATAGATGAGCATTCCATACGAAACTATCATACGAACTATACTTATTATTATCATCTGGATGCCATTTATATTTTAAAAGATATTGAGAATACAGAAGCACGTACATAAATTATAATTACTAGTTATTTACATTAAATAACTAATTAACACCAATTAACTAATTTGGCTTTGAATGTGTCAAAATTTAAATCGAAAATAAAAGCGATATCTATTAGATTGCCTAGTCTATTTAATCTCTCCATAACAGAATTTAACACGAAGTTATTATAGATTCAAAGGTTTATTTGAAAACAAACAGAAAATATATATTTTTAAACCGCTTGGAAGGCAATATGGTGACCATTACCAACTGTTGCAAGAACGGCGGCATAAATGCATTATTTATACTTTCTGAAAATAAGTCTTATTGGTTTTTGAATCATAGAATGCTACTTACTCACATCACATCCGAAATTATATATATATATTTTTTTTTTTTTGACTGCCCATGCACTAAATAAGGCTTTGGTAGAGTTACCAACAAATAATGTATCCGACTTTCATGTTTTGTTTTAGCGTAAATAAAAATGTTATTTGAATAAATTTTCATTCTAAAGGGTTGAAGGTACAAGAGGTTCATAAAGAACCTCCGCCCGAAACCCTTGACGGTTACGTTTTAATTTACTTCCCTTGCTTGAGTTGGGTGTTCATCCCCTCCCCCTCCACCACCTTCCTTTTACGCGTGCCTGGTCGCCATATTTGATAAATTACCAATTTAAAGCTAACCTGAATACCTACGTTCTCAAAGTCCCTAATGATCTTAGAATAAATTAGAAATAAATAAAACCAATTGTAAAGTTCGCCAAACTCCCTTAGCCGAAGACACAACATGTGAATTTAGATACTAATTATTTTTGATCTGGCTACAAACCAAAAATGTGTTTATTCTTGGTATACCTTATATTGTAGGTAAAGGGCATTAAAATCCCTTGACAAACGGATTTTAGAAACGTTTGATTTCAAGCACAAAACTGGTTTTTATTTATTTTGTAAATAATTTTATAAGAAAGTAAAAAAGTTAATCAAGTGAAACTGTCACAGATAATCTTAGCTATAATACTGTTTTTTTAAAGTTGTTTCTTTTACGCGTTCATAAACTTCAATTGAAAAAATGTTTTTTTAGTAGTTTACATTTACATTTTTTTATTGAGTAGGTAATTTATTATTTTATTTGTATTCTACTCAAGCGAAACGATAGGAACCTTTTATTAATCTAAAGCATATTTTTTGGTATTCATAATTTACACCAATTCGTTATAAAGATTAATCAAAATAGTGATTTAGCATTAAGCCTCGCCTTAACAACAACCGCCAATTTTGATTGACACAAATATATAAATTCTTTACGATAATTTTCTAAAGAATTTAATTTTTGACATTAAACAATAAAACCATAACCGAAAATAGGTTCGTAAGTAGGAGATTTTGAACTTTAAAGCAGTTTTTATTTTTTTCTGGCTTTATATAAAGGCTTATCATAAAAATTCTTTATTATTTCGAAAGTCCAAAATGCGTTTTAATCGAATTATATAATTAAAGCATATAAAATATTTCTAAGCGGTCAAACCAAAACATATGATTTTACAATACTTAGTAGTGATTTTTTAATGTTTGCAAGTTCAAATATTGATTAATTTATCAATCTCGGATATGAGTGGAGGCTTTTTTAGGCATGGAGTCTAAAATTGTATGGGTAAATATAAAAAGGTTGTTAACCCCTCAGGCTACTGGCATATTGACCGTTATAATTCTTAAAGACGCTGTCTATTTCCGACTTGAAATAAAATCCAAATAAATGTTATTTTTCTGACCGTATCCAAAAACTGTTTTAGAAAAGTGATAAAATATGCCTTCAATGTTTATTACTAGAATTTTTTTTTTAATTGCCGGCAACCCGGGCGTTTATTGCAATAACATAATCAAAATTACATATATATATATATATCAATATATACATGGAGCATTCCATATATAGTTACATACATATATAGTTACAAATAAACATATAATATTCAAAATTTTAATGCATTTATAAAAAAGTTTTAAAAATGGCTCACCTCCTAAACACAGAACTAGAATTTATGAAAACGAAATAAACTTTATCGTCACCTCATTTTTTAACCCATTAATATCAAAATAATTAATAATATTTTTTTCTTCTTAAATTTCGGTTGGAACCTTTAGTTTCATATAGGTGTAAAACATTTTAATTCTTCTGAGATGAACTTCTAGATTTGAATATAAAGCATGGTGTTTTCTCTTTCTAAAACCTTACAGATCGTAATTCAAGCTAAGAAAGTAAGGGAGATACAACGATTTCTACGAGATCACATGAGCTGCTCCCAAAAGCAAAAATATTGACTGCGGAAAATAGCTGTCTGTTCGCAAAGAATAGGAACAAATTTTTCAGTTTCAGTGCGGCAACCCGGGCGTTTATTTAAGGTTGGTTCTGTGCAGATGTTTTTTTTTTCATTACTCTCCTCACTAGACAAAGTCTGTTCTGAGGCTGGTAATTAACAATTTATATATAAACCAAATGTTTAGTAAAAAATAATAAAATAAAAATAATAAGAAAAAATAGTAGTAAAAAAATGAGTAATATAAAAATAGAAAAATAAGTGTAGTACTATATGTGTTGAAAAATTATGTATAAAAATATGAAATGAGTATTTCGTATTATAATTAATTGTAAAATTTTGTAATTTTGTTAGAATTTGTGTGCAGTATGATTTGTAAAATGCATTAGATGTTTAGAATATTTCTAATATCTGTTCTTTCTTTTACCATCAACCAGTTTACAAATCTTTTGAACACCCAATTCAAATTATTTGGTAAGACGTAAGTTTTAGTTTGGGTTAGGAACATGTTGAATATGTTAGGAGCCAGGTAAGATTCATGTCTTTTAGCGAAATTTGATTTGATATACGGTACTTGTAATTGTTTGTGTGTAATTGCTCTCGTGTTTTGCGAGTGAGTTATGTGATGTGGTAATTTTTTATGCAGTTTTTGTAGATGATCTTCTTTATGAACAGTTTATTTATGTCTAATAAGTTAAATTAGCCTGAGGAGTCTGAGGAGAAAAGTTAATCAAAGATGTAAAGATGTTTAGAGATGTATATAATATTGCTGAGAATATGTATATGGAAAAATAACTTGAGCCTATTGATAGCAATTATAATTATCTATAAATTTTCTCTGCTAATTGTTTCTACATGTTCATATTACTGTCACATTCTACGCACTCACACGTTTCTCTTTCACATCAGTATTAGTGTGCGCATAGTGTACTGATATGAAGTTCGAAGAGTTCTTTTGAGAGTGATATATTTTACCGACTCCAATCGTTGAACTGTTATGATAATAATAACGTAGACCCGTGAAAAATCACGGGAAAGACTGAAATCTTAAGCCCCGAATTCCCACATTCTACCGATATTTATAAATATTTAAGATTTAAATTCCAAAAAAAACATGTTATTTTTGAAGATGAAAAACTGTATGAAATTCCTCGAATAGAAAAAATCTCAAAGTAAGCTCCAAAAATTATTAAAAACACGTTTTGTTCTGTTATTTAATATGATGTAGGCATTAAAACAACACAGTGTATCTTTAAATGCAACTAAGGCATTTGTCGCGATATTTTGGAGTCGTGTTGCATTAAATATTTTCACCATTTTCGGCTAATTGTTATCGTTTTTTTAATATTATCGCGCTCCCTCTAACATTCGTATTTACATATCTTCCTTTCAAACCATCTCTGAACGCTTACTACGGGGCCTTAACAAATCGGTTCCAATTTTGAAAACGATAATCAAAATAATTTCCTGTTAAAATATTATTATTTTGTCAGTCTGTACTTTATCGCTTTTCCGAATTCTTCATACAATCAGTTCCAATTTTGAAATACACTGAAAATCAAAACAAATCCGAGTTACGTAAGACACACGCACGACCGAAACTGTCAGTTTTGACCAGAACAGATTTACAATTTTGGAAAAGATAAAAAATAATTTTCTAGTAAAATTTTATACTATAGGTAGGTAACACAATCAGTTTCAATTTTGAACAAGACACTTAAATTGAAAGTAAATCCGATATTATTGAACCAAAGAAACAGACAGAAACACAACAAAAATCATATGGTGAGAAACTCTAGAAAAATAATTTTACAGTCGTTGTTTTAGTAATAAACATTAAAATTCAAAATATCCTAGACATTTTGTTAACAGAAAATCAATTTCATAATCGTGGACAACGGGACCGCAACCAACAGAATCCAAGACGATAAGTACTTCAAAGTGTTACGTGGCAGCATTTCGAGATAATCGATTTAAAAAAGCACATATAATAATTAACATTATTACGTTAAGAATCATTAACCAAAGGTCAAATATTCCAGACATTTTGAAGCAGAAAAACAATTTCACGATCAAAGGAATCGAGACCACAAACAACAATCTATTTTAGACAAAAGTAACCTAAATTGCTGATTAGTCAGGCAATATATATATTTTATTGAAGGAAATATCAATACGTAATCAGGTTGTGTTTACTCAACGGCTGGTGAAATAAATTAACTGTTCATTGTAACTATGGGGAATATCAACGTGATATTTTGCGCCTCGCATAGGCTTTGATTAGTTGTCAAAGGCAACAAACAAGTATTTATTGTACCCGCTGCTAAGAAGTGCGAGTGGTGTGAGTACGTTCGCATGATGTGGATAATTGTCCTCTTTGACAAGTGGATTTTCCTGTCATTATTATGAATTTCATATTTTGAAAGGAATTCCCCGAGCCTTTAGAGATGAACAAATTAGTCTGCGGAATTTCTAAATATTATGCGCGAATATTCAAAGTGAATTTGTGTTATCTTCTCACTAGGTGCTTAAAAATTCTGCTTTGTGATAATGTATATATGTATATTATATATACAATCCATATATGTACCTATATTTTTTTTTAATTATTTTTTTTTATTTAATATAAACGTCCTGGCGGGCATCTACATGGTTTTATTATGGATCTTGGTTTTATCGTATAATATAATCAATGTAATATTATCATTGGTTCTATGTAATGTAATCGTTGATCTTGTAATCATTGATCTACTCGTATTTAATAACATAGATCATTGTAGAAATGTATTATAAATTTGTACAGCGCCCTTGAGGTGATTTTGCACAAAAACGGCGCTATACAAATCATCAAAATATTATTATTATCATATTTATATTTCACATGATTTATTTGCAAACAACAAAAGTTTTCTGATGTTTAGCTTACAACAATTAATAATAAAAAAACTTTATATGTACAATCTACTACTTTCATTTTTAATTTTAGTTGCATTTAAATGTATAAATATATAAGGAAACAGAGAAATCAGAAAAAAAAGTGAGAAAACAGTTTTTAAATAGCAGATGGCATAAAAATTATAAATATAGATTCTTCTATACGCATCTGTTTTACCTCCTTCATATAATCCGGGCCTCTTAAAAACCCGCATTAATAAATCCCTTCTTACAACCCCTGCCTTAACCAGCCTCACAACGCTGGCCAACCGGGTTGCTGCGACAAAGATCCCTGCCTTTACACTGTACAAATAAGGGAGATCTTTTGAAGTGTCACATAAAAAATAACAATAAAACATAATTTACAAGTGAACAATAAGAATAATGTATAAATATATGCAATTGATCGATGCTATGCGATATCTTTTATATTAATACAGGGCGTCCGGGAGTAAAGTGCACAAAATTCTGGAGGCAATTCTACAAGATGATAGAAGTAAAATAAGAAGGGTTGCATGAAACGAAATTAAACTTGCTAATTTTTATGCCTAACCAAATATCTTGTAACGATCAGATATTTCAGAGTGTACCCAGTTTCCTTGTCTTTCAGTATAATAGCATATCACAGCGTTCTTATGTTAATTTTGTGCATTTTTTTGTGTTATTAAATTTTGAAAAAAAACAGTTTTAAAAATATATTAACGTTAAAAGTTACCCGTTTCAGAACAATCTAGTACAATGTACATGTGTTTAGATTGTCAATAATGCCCTGGTTGCCGGCAATGAAATGAAAAAAGCGTCGTGCAGACGAAAGCATTAGACCGAATTGGCACCAACGCCCTATGGCCTATATAAACCGAAGAGAACGTGTTGCGGCATAATGCTCAGTGGAGATTTGGCAACGCTGCGAGACCATTCCAATAAAATCTATGGACTTTATTGAATGTGGGACTCTCAAGTTTTTGCGGTTCATTTCCGTGAAGTATTCTTAGAGGAAATGCAAAAATTCTTTTTTGATTCAAGTTGAACAACTGAAAATAATTTTATAGCAATGTAGGAAAATTATACAATATAAAAGCACTTTATATATTGTTATTATGGGACTTTTAAAATATCTTCAGCTTTTAACGACATCATTTCGCTGGCTTGATGAGACACTGGGTCACTGAAGCCAGGATGCGCTCAATAGCCTCCACCAACACGGTGGTGACCGCAGCCTATCTGAACCAAGCGCCACTCCTGAGTAGCCTCGGTTCTGTTAGTGGTTCGACCCATTCGTTGTTCGAGTGGAATTACTTTTGACGTTTGGCGTATGTAAGTATGTACCATCGAAGAGACTCAAGAATAAGAATGTCGACCAATTTATGTACTTTCGATGACAATTACGAGCGGCCTGGATTGGAGAATCGATACCATGGGCCCAAGCTCACTTAAGACCACGCCCTCCATAGTTGTTCTTAATTGCTTTTTAAAAATCTACTTTTGGATTTATTTGTATCTCGTTAAGTTCATTGTATTCACGTAATGATATCTTATATTTCTTATAAATTGGTTTATTCACATAATTACTGTTTATTTTTATGAATTTTCAAACATACTTGTAATTATAAAAAAACACTAGGTATCAATATATCTCTTGTACAATCAAAGTGTAAATCTCCATGGGACGGATGAGATTGCACTAATCTCCCCACATCCTGGAAAAATTATTACAATTGTAATAATTTTCTTCAACGGAAAAATATTTTTGTATGGAAAAAAAAACGAAATTTCGTAAAAAAGTTATTTATCTAAGCAAAGCTAAATAAATAACATTTTCAATGAACTCAAGGGACCAACCAGTAAACAAAATTACTAAAATTACACGAATTATTATTATTACTATTACTCGACCAAACTGTATCTAAAAATAGTGTATTTTCACTTTTTTGTTTTTTTTATTCTCAAAAACAACATTAAAAAATTGGATTGCTGAAGGTATTTTGATTATATTGTTATAGTGAGGTATAATTTTTCTATAAAGATTTAAAATTAGCCTTTCCGATTTTCCGCCAAAACGACATGTAAGTTTTTATTCGTGGATTCAGCGGCGTCGACGTTGGGCAACGTTGGTGACAGCATTCTTACCAGACATTGGCGGTTTCTATGACGTTGTAGCCAGTTTTGAAATGTGCGGTTTTAAATCGTTTTTGAAATCAATAATTATGAATGAAAATATTAAATTTACACATTTTGGTACAATAATCGTAAAGAAAAAAAACATTTAATTTTCCACACATTTTTAACGGTATTCATAGTTTGTGAAAATATCCCATTGTGCAATAACACAATTAAAAAATAAAGCAATAAAATTGGCAAACAGTGGAATTAAGTTATTTTTTTAGGTTTGCCGATATAATTCTTGATACAATGCTTTCTGTTGATGACAAAATGAGCAACCTAGAAAAAATGGAAGAAGAAGAATGGTTTTCAGTTGCAATGGAAACCTAACTTTCGCATGGAAGAAGAAAACAATAACCGAATGGCTAGTTACGTCAAATTGTGTTAGAATCATCAATAGACTTAGGCAGATAACACATCTGCCCTGATGATGGACACTGCAATGCTGTCCGAAACGTTGGCTAAAGAAGGAGTGAGCGCAACACGGCATAACACCCCAAAAACAAATAACAAAAATCAATAGACTGTTATGTACTTACAAATTTACAGACTATTATTTGACATTCTTCTGCATAACAAGATAACCAGTGTTTCACAAATTTTATTTTATTTTTAAATTTAGGTACACGACAGACAGATTATAATTTACATAAAAAATAACAAATAATACATATGAACCGTCAAATAACGGTGCACAGCAATATTATGTAAAAATAAAAAAATTAAGTATGTCATGGAATTAAATGCAATGTATGTACATAAAAATGTCAAACAAGAGACAATTAAGCATTGGTTGAGTCAAGTCAAGTGAAAACAAGAGATTTGTGAAATTAAATAAAAATTTGTTAAATATGTCCGGAATCTTGCCACTACACTATATGTTATATAGTCGACTCATTCGCACAAGAGGTTGCGCTACTTCGGCTTATTCAAAATCCATCTAGTAGTAGATTTAGCAATCAATGCCTTTCCTACTAAAATTAAGATATAAGATATCTCGACGCCATCTAGTAGGAGATTTAGCATTATCAATGCCTTTCCTACTAAAATGAAGATATAAGATATCTCGACGCCATATAGTGGGAGATTTAGTATTATCAATGCCTTTCCTACTAAAATTAAGATATAAGATATCTCGACGCCATCTAGTAGGAGATTTAGCATTATCAATGCCTTTCCTACTAAATGAAGATATAAGATATCTCGACGCCATATAGTGGGAGATTTAGTATTATCAATGCCTTTCCTACTAAAATTAAGATATAAGATATCTCGACGCCATCTAGTAGGAGATTTAGCATTATCAATGCCTTTCCTACTAAATGAAGATATAAGATATCTCGACGCCATATAGTAGGAGATTTAGTATTATCAATGCCTTTCCTACTAAAATTAAGATATAAGATATCTCGACGCCATCTAGTAGGAGATTTAGCATTATCAATGCCTTTCCTACTAAAATGAAGATATAAGATATCTCGACGCCATATAGTGGGAGATTTAGTATTATCAATGCCTTTCCTACTAAAATTAAGATATAAGATATCTCGACGCCATCTAGTAGGAGATTTAGCATTATCAATGCCTTTCCTACTAAAATGAAGATATAAGATATCTCGACGCCATATAGTGGGAGATTTAGTATTATCAATGCCTTTCCTACTAAAATTAAGATATAAGATATCTCGACGCCATCTAGTAGGAGATTTAGCATTATCAATGCCTTTCCTACTAAAATGAAGATATAAGATATCTCGACGCCATACAGGGTGTCCGGGGGTAAAGTGCAGTAACTTCGTGGGGGGATTCTACATGATCGTAGGAGTAAAAAAGATAAATAACTTTTTCCGAAATTCCAATTTTTTATTTTTCATACAAAAAGACATACCTGCTAAAAAGCCATAGTGTAGGTGCAAACTTACCCGATAAATTCGCAAGTGTGAACGTGGCAACGTTGCATATTTGTGAGTGGCGCGTATCCATGGAAACCGCATGTGAATAGTAAACAATAACAACACAGAGTTCGCCGTATGTTTTGATATTTTACCAAATTCAAAAACAGAACTGCACTAAAATCACGTTACACTTTTTATTATAAAAAATATTAATAACTCATTGAACACTTAACTAATTTCATCGCTTTTTACTAATAGGCCACTTGCATCATATTTTTTAATTTTTTTTCCGGTTAAGGAAAATATTCTAAGACATTCTGTATTATTATTATTTTTTTAATCGTATTTTTGAAACCCTGGGGATTTTTTGAAAATTTCAATCCGAAAAATCAGACCTTTTTTTATAAACCGGAAAGACGGGACATAATTTTATAGGTGAGAAAAAACAATGATTACATAGCCGAAAATCATTTAAAAAAAAGAACGTTTTCCACACGAATGACACAGCAGAATAACGAGGCATAACAAAAATATTACATCTCATAAATATTTTTTTCCTTGATCCATCTTATTGATCATAAATCATTATAATGTACAACGTCTATATTAATAAATCCAATGTAATATACTTGTACTTGTAAATTATAATAATAATAAGAATAATATAAAATTTGATTTTGATAAAATCAGCACCATAACCATTATACCTCTAAAACACGTACCGACATCTAAATTGTACGGGGTTCTCTTCACATCTGTCAAAAATTCAAACCAAATGAAAAGTTCGCAGAGAACAAACAATAAATCTAGTGAACGAATTCAAAAATTCTTAGATAAATTAAATTTTCAAAGTTGTTTACTCCGCCCGTCAAATTTTGTGACACATTACATTCAAAGCACGATTTACTAATAGCGTGGGGTGCAGGAGGGGGTGCGGGGGACAGTTTACCAGCTGACCGACTGAATTCGGGTGCCGGGGGTAGCGGGTATTAGTTACCGGGGGGGCGCGGTATGTAGATTTGGCAACGACGAAAAAAATAATACCGTCTAGGCATGTCGGAGAAATTTTTCGTTATTAGCTTAAAAGTACATCTAAAAGTTGGAATTTCAGAAAAAGTTATTTGTCTTTTTTACTCCTACGATCACGTAGAATCACCTCCCGAAGTTACTGCACTTTACCACCGGACACCCTGTATAAATATATATTATACAGGGTGTCCGGGGGTAAAGTGCAGTAACTTCGTGGGGGGATTCTACATGATCGTAGGAGTAAAAAAGATAAATAACTTTTTCCGAAATTCCAATTTTTTATTTTTCATACAAAAAGACATACCTGCTAAAAAGCCATAGTGTAGGTGCAAACTTACCCGATAAATTCGCAAGTGTGAACGTGGCAACGTTGCATATTTGTGAGTGGCGCGTATCCATGGAAACCGCATGTGAATTGTAAACAATAACAACACAGAGTTCGCCGTATGTTTTGATATTTTACCAAATTCAAAAAGAGAACTGCACTAAAATCACGTTACACTTTTTATTATAAAAAATATTAATAACTCATTGAACACTTAACTAATTTCATCGCTTTTTACTCATAGGCCACTTGCATCATATTTTTTAATTTTTTTTTCCGGTTAAGGAAAATATTCTAAGACATTCTGTATTATTATTATTTTTTTAATCGTATTTTTGAAACCCTGGGGATTTTTTGAAAATTTCAATCCGAAAAATCAGACCTTTTTTTATAAACCGAAAAGACGGGACATAATTTTATAGGTGAGAAAAAACAATGATTACATAGCCGAAAATCATTTAAAAAAAAGAACGTTTTCCACACGAATGACACAGCAGAATAACGAGGCATACCAAAAATATTACATCTCATAAATATTTTTTTCCTTGATCCATCTTATTGATCATAAATCATTATAATGTACAACGTCTATATTAATAAATCCAATGTAATATACTTATACTTGTAAATTATAATAATAATAAGAATATTATAAAATTTGATTTTGATAAAATCAGCACCATAACCATTATACCTCTAAAACACGTACCGACATCTAAATTGTACGGGGTTCTCTTCACATCTGTCAAAAATTCAAACCAAATGAAAAGTTCGCAGAGAACAAACAATAAATCTAGTGAACGAATTCAAAAATTCTTAGATAAATTAAATTTTCAAAGTTGTTTACTCCGCCCGTCAAATTTTGTGACACATTACATTCAAAGCACGATTTACTAATAGCGGGGGGTGCAGGAGGGGGTGCGGGGGACAGTTTACCAGCTGACCGACTGAATTCGGGTGCCGGGGGTAGCGGGTATTAGTTACCGGGGGGGCGCGGTATGTAGATTTGGCAACGACGAAAAAAATAATACCGTCTAGGCATGTCGGAGAAATTTTTCGTTATTAGCTTAAAAGTACATCTAAAAGTTGGAATTTCAGAAAAAGTTATTTATCTTTTTTACTCCTACGATCACGTAGAATCACCTCCCGAAGTTACTGCACTTTACCACCGGACACCCTGTATAGTGGGAGATTTAGTATTATCAATGCCTTTCCTACTAAAATGAAGATATAAGATATCTCGACGCCATATAGTGGGAGATTTAGTATTATCAATGCCTTTCCTACTAAAATGAAGATATAAGATATCTCGACGCCATATAGTGGGAGATTTAGTATTATCAATGCCTTTCCTACTAAAATTAAGATATAAGATATCTCGACGCCATCTAGTAGGAGATTTAGCATTATCAATGCCTTTCCTACTAAATGAAGATATAAGATATCTCGACGCCATATAGTGGGAGATTTAGTATTATCAATGCCTTTCCTACTAAAATTAAGATATAAGATATCTCGACGCCATCTAGTAGGAGATTTAGCATTATCAATGCCTTTCCTACTAAAATGAAGATATAAGATATCTCGACGCCATATAGTGGGAGATTTAGTATTATCAATTCCTTTCCTACTAAAATTAAGATATAAGATATCTCGACGCCATCTAGTAGGAGATTTAGCATTATCAATGCCTTTCCTACTAAAATGAAGATATAAGATATCTCGACGCCATATAGTGGGAGATTTAGTATTATCAATGCCTTTCCTACTAAAATTAAGATATAAGATATCTCGACGCCATCTAGTAGGAGATTTAGCATTATCAATGCCTTTCCTACTAAAATGAAGATATAAGATATCTCGACGCCATATAGTGGGAGATTTAGTATTATCAATGCCTTTCCTACTAAAATTAAGATATAAGATATCTCGACGCCATCTAGTAGGAGATTTAGCATTATCAATGCCTTTCCTACTAAAATGAAGATATAAGATATCTCGACGCCATATAGTGGGAGATTTAGTATTATCAATGCCTTTCCTACTAAAATTAAGATATAAGATATCTCGACGCCATCTAGTAGGAGATTTAGCATTATCAATGCCTTTCCTACTAAAATGAAGATATAAGATATCTCGACGCCATATACATAGTGGGAGATTTAGTATTATCAATGCCTTTCCTACTAAAATTAAGATATAAGATATCTCGACGCCATCTAGTAGGAGATTTAGCATTATCAATGCCTTTCCTACTAAAATGAAGATATAAGATATCTCGACGCCATATACATAGTGGGAGATTTAGTATTATCAATGCCTTTCCTACTAAAATGAAGATATAAGATATCTCGACGCCATATAGTGGGAGATTTAGTATTATCAATGCCTTTCCTACTAAAATTAAGATATAAGATATCTCGACGCCATCTAGTAGGAGATTTAGCATTATCAATGCCTTTCCTACTAAAATGAAGATATAAGATATCTCGACGCCATATACATAGTGGGAGATTTAGTATTATCAATGCCTTTCCTACTAAAATTAAGATATAAGATATCTCGACGCCATCTAGTAGGAGATTTAGCATTATCAATGCCTTTCCTACTAAAATTAAGATATAAGATAACTCGACGCCGTCTACATAGTAGGAGATTTAGAATTAGCAATGCCTTTCCTACTAAAATAAATTTGGTTGTTTTCTAGTGAAAAAAATTAATAAGCAATAAATTATTTTTGAAAATTTGATCGCTCAGAAATATTTGAGTAGCTATAATTAAATAATGCCAGAAGAAAGAGTCCTTTTAAAAGATCAGAAAAAATAAAGTATCAGTAAAAACTGCTTTAAAGTTCAAATTTCCTACTTACAAACCCCTTTTCAGTTATGGTTTTATTGCATTGCATTGCAAATTAAGTTCTTTAGAAAATGATTGCAAAATATTTCAAATATTCGTGCCTGAACTTCGCACAATAAAATAAAACACACTATTTGGCGATGTTATTTTCTTGCATAAATCAAAACCGGCAGCTGGTGTTAAGGGGGAATTTAAACCTTATCGCCATCTACATAACGAGTGTTATTGTTAGCAGCCCGATTCCAAATCTTTCACGCCGTGGTATCGGCATAGCCTTGCAACTGTACCATTTATAAGACGGTACCATACATCTAAAAAAGAAAAATCATATTTACAACCAAACTTTTCTTCTCTACAACCAGTAACCAAATGCCGTTAAAAAAGAGCAATAATAAGATTAATGCTAGACGTAATGATGCCCATTTTCAGCATAATTTATTACGGGAAAAAAATAGACCTAAATAAGAGAGGGGTCGCTGGTTGTAGTATAAATGTTGACGATAAATTTAAAGTTCCCGACAAGTTGTTTGGGGCTCGCGGCTGGCAGCGGGGCTTAATGACCTGGAAAATCTCAACATAGACACGAAATACCTTGCATTTCTGTATTGGAGACTAAAAATACGAGGAAATTATTCGAAACGCTGCGGATTCATGTCAAATAGGTACTGCAGTCGTGAAAAGTTGAAATATTTCAATCAATAGATGATTTACGTGTTGTAAAGTAATATTTTCTGAAGTCATTCTTTTTACGTAAAATTCACTATTTAAAATAGACTTATCACCATGTTTTGTAAAAAAAACACACACATAAGCAGTAACAACGAGAATTAAAAACAATTTCCGCGATTTAGAAACTTGATTACGTGACACTTTAAAATCCGTTTCGCATCAAGGCCTGTATTGTAGTCGGCCTTGCAGTAGAATATAATATATGACGTCATGATGTGCAAGTGGATGAGATAAGAATTCGGCAATGCACTATTAGATAATCCTATCCTACAGTAAATGGAATAAAATATTTGAGAAGGGTCATGTCTAGCGTACTCATGAGAATAAATATTTTGTATTTTTTTATTTATTTATTGCATCTCACTATACATAAAACACTTTTTTTTTTCACATAAAAATCAACCTCACTAGGACTTAGCCTGTATCAAGGTTAACAATTTACATTTGAGTGAAGCAAACATAAGAGTATCACAAACATAAAGTAATTCTACATACAAACACAAAATATTTCAAAATTAAAGAAAAAATGAGTATTAGATGTGTTACCAGATGGGTAATTTGACAGTATATTGTAACAATATTTGAACCATAACTAATCATTAATCATTATTCAAAAGAAGAAGCAAAGTAGATAATAAAGACAGATAGGGTGACATTCAGTTTTTAGAAAATGGGACTTATATAAAATCGTATTATTTAAGAAAGGACAAGGATGAAAAAATAGTAAGACAATCGTCTGTCAATACATACCTTTAATAACTTTTTAAATTTAACTAAGGAATTGGTAGACTTAATATGATTTGTAAGAATACTAAACATAAGTGGTGCCTGATATAAATAATTTCTTTGACCAAAAGAAGATTTAGTATGTACCGCCACAATGTTAATTTTTTAATGTTAATGTTTTAAATTCTCCTAACCGTCTGGAGCCAGTGAAGCTATAGCATCTCCAATTGGGGTATGTTGTGAGGCTGAAGGTAGTGGAAGGGGAAGGAGATGGGGAAGAGGACGGAGATGGGGAAGAGGAAGGTGGTGGAGTACCTGGCTATTCAGATCTGGTCACCAAACACGGCTAAAACCATTCCAAGCAACGTTTCAATTCTGAATGGTGGTCTTACACCAGGGTGATACTGAGAGTATCTTCCATTCTGGAACGTGCCGCAAGTATACTATTTATTATTTTAAATAAATAAATCGTGAAATAAGACAAATGAATAAAATAAAATTTACTTGCGCACGCTGGTATTTAAACCCGCAACCTTCGGCTTACTAGAAGAGAGCCTTACCCCTCGACCACGGAGGCCGGTATGGATATATACAAAAATGCTACTCCCTTGGAAGTAGGTATATATATAATATAATTGAAACGAAAATATATATTAAATCTTTATTAAAGATGTATTCATATTCCAACCAAACCAAACCACATAAAATGGAGTGATATATAGTGTAATGACATATATTATAGAATGTCTCTTGTTGTAATTATATACAGGGTGTCCGGGGGTAAAGTGCGCTAACTTCGGAGGGTAATTACGTGATTTCAAAAGTTAAAAAGCATAATTTTTTTTTTAGATTTTAGAGTTATTTGTATGGGAAAATAAATATTCTTCCATGGAAAAATAGTTATTTGTATGGGAAAATAAATATCCTTCCGTGGTAAAATATTTTTGTATTGTAAAATAAAATATTGGAATTTGGAAAAAACTTATTTTTCTTTTTTACTTCTACCTTCATGTAAAATCATCTCCCGGAGTCAGCGCACTTTACCCCAGGACACCGAGTAAGTAATACCGGTTAATTGTATAAATATAATGTTTAATTGATAAATAGATACCGTCTTACTAATTAGTTTCTTACACGCCCGTTTAACGCTGGTATGGTAAAGCCGACCTCGAGCCTCTTTTAAGACCGTTTTAACCAAACAAACGTCATGGTAATAAGTCATGTTTTCCACTATTCTGACCCTACGCGCCGCGTAGTATTTACACCACGTTTTTAAGTACGGCGTAGTTTTAGTATTTCGTTCAAAAGCCTACAATATTTCTTCAACAGAACTATACAGGTAATGAGAGAAACTGAAAGCAACATTACGTCTTGGAAGAGAGTTATTCCCGGCAAACGATTTCTATAACCGTTTCGATTATTTATTTACGGCGAAAGCAGGAAATGGGTCGAACCACTTGAGAGTTATTCGGTAACGATGATAACAAAGAGTTTCATAAATAAGTAAAGGTTTCGCAGAAACACGTGTCAAGGAATAGAAGCAGAATAAAATTTAACTAAACCTTTTCCGAGAAATCAAATACGGATAAACACAACGACATAGCTCCGCGATGACATAACGAATCAGATAAAAAGGTGTTACAACAAAATTTATAACGGAGTAATTTCATAATAAATAATTAGCACGAACGTAATTTGAAAACAAAGTACTGTTGGAAAATGTTTATTATTATTATTACCGCCCTAGTGAAGAAACGTTGCATTGCCCAGAGTGGCGGTTACTCTCAATATCGCCCTAGTGGAGAAAAGTTACATTGCCCAGAGTGGCGGTTACTCTCAATATCGCCCTAGTGGAGAAACGTTGCATTGCCCAGAGTGGCGGTTACTCTCAATATCGCCCTAGTGGAGAAAAGTTACATTGCCCAGAGTGGCGGTTACTCTCAATATCGCCCTAGTAAAGAAAAACCATTCAGAATCGAAACACTACATTGCCCCGAGCGGCGGTTACTCTCAGTATCGCCCTAGTGAATAAACGTTGCGTTGAAAAATGACATTAAGAATCTCAAATAGACAGGATTGCAGGCCCTTAACGAATGATGATCAACTTTTATTAAATAAGAATATCTTAGAATTTCGTCACTGTATATTATCAAGGCAAGTGCATGTGCATGAACACGTGTTCCTATATATTAGGAATTTACTAAAAGTTTTTCAGGTAACGGTCTGCAATCCCGTTTTTAACCGGATTGATTATCAATAATATGAAGAGATTTTTAATAAATTAGCAAAAGCAATTCTTCTCGGTTCATTTGGGGATGCTATAGTCCCACCGGCTTCGGACAGTTGGGAGTTCACATAAAAAAAATAATAAAAGTCATATTAATAGGACATACAAAGTATTTTTTTAAACCGTTTGCTACTTAGTAGTTCAAGATTTATAGTGTGTTCTAACAAAATGTTAAAAAAAAGTTGTTAAACTTTATCATATAACTTTACAACTTTCATTCAACATCAACCCAATCGAGCCAAATAGTTAAACTTTTACCTTATCTCAAACAAATTTAGTATTACAAGGCAAATAAATATCGATAAATCATTCGTTATCCAATCGAAACGCGCCTTTTCATTGTATTCAATTACACGAATTTGTTCGCAATTCTTACAAACTTCGGAGCGTTGTATTGTGCCTTCTAGTCAATATCGCTAATTGAAAAGCGAACTTACCAAACCCTGTATAACCACCCCCTATTTTCTAGGGAAATTTAATTGCTATATTAAGCAAACGATATGGCGTCTTGTTTTTTCGTCGCGAGTCTGAAAGTTTACAGGCTATGCTGCGCGGCCCGTACTGCAAGTCTCGGAAGGTTTGCGCTACTAGTGCGTCGCTAAAAAAATGTTCTTATTTATGGAAGATGGAAGTAATTGCAAACAAAAAAAGAAACGCTGTGTTGTAAATGTAAAAATATCATGTTAAGAAAGGCTGTAAAAGAAAAGTAAATGCGATGTCCTGCATGACATTACTATTATTTGAAGTTTTGAAATGAAACTCTTTAGCATCGGTGTAATGAAATCCTATGTTCGGGCACATCCCCATTCTCAGTTTTCATTGCGACGAAACTCGTTAGCATCGGTGTGATGAAATCCAATGTTCGGGCACATCCCCTTTCTCAGTTTTCATTGCAACGAAACTCGTTAGCATCGGTGTGATGAAATCCGATGTTTGGGCACAACCTCATTCTTAGTGTTCATTGCGACGAAACTCGTTAGTATCGGTGTGATGAAATCCAATGTTCGGGCACATCCACATTCTCAGTTTTCATTGCGACGAAACTCGTTAGCATCGGTGTGATGAAATCCGATGTTTGGGCACAACCTCATTCTTAGTTTTCATTGCGACGAAACTCGTTAGCATCGGTGTGATGAAATCCAATGTTTGGGCACATCCTCTTTCTCAGTTTTCATTGCAACGAAACTCGTTGGCATCGGTGTGATGAAATCCGATGTTTGGGCACAACCTCATTCTTAGTTTTCATTGCGACGAAACTCGTTAGTATCGGTGTGATGAAATCCAATGTTCGGGCACATCCCCATTCTCAGTTTTCATTGCAACGAAACTCGTTAGCATCGGTGTGATGAAATCCAATGTTTGGGCACAACCTCATTCTTAGTTTTCATTGCGACGAAACTCGTTAGCATCGGTGTGATGAAATCCAATGTTCGGGCACATCCCATTTCTCAGTTTTCATTGCAACGAAACTCGTTAGCATCGGTGGGATGAAATACGATGTTTGAATTCATTTATACTCTCATAGTTCATCGTACAATGTTCTGTAACTAAATTAATCCCGGAAACAATTTTTACACTTAATACGTAAGTACATTTTTACATGTCGCGCATCGTGATGTGACTATAATATTATTAATATTTTAAAATGAAACTCATAAATCTCAGTGACCTACCAGGTAAATATTGTATCTGTACAAAATATAAACAAAAAAAAATAATAACATGTAAATTTTAGCATCACGTTCATCAATCAAATGTATTGTACATTGGCTGGAATTAGATTAATAGGTACCATGTAGGTACCTGATTTGTAGAAATATTAACGTAACAATATTGTTCTATCAATGTATAATCATTATCAAGTCATTATTTTGTAAAATTATTAACCTCAAGACAGGCTTTTCCCAGTGAGGTTAAAAATTCAAAAGTAAAAAAGATACAATGTAAAGAAACAATAAACAACATTGCATTAGTGCAAGCTTTGGATTAGTGATCGACGAACCGGTGGATGCAGTCTGTTCTGTTCTGTGTGTGATGTGTCCAGATGTGACACATCTGCCCTGATGTTGGACACTGTAACGTTGTCCGAAACATTGGCTAAAGAAGGAGTTAGCGCAACACGGCATAACACCCCAAAAACAAATAACAAAAACACCTTTAGCCGTGAAAATCTTAAATCACATAGTTTGATTAGTCTGTAGTCATTAATAACATAGATCATTGTAGAAATGTATTATATATTTGAACAGCGCCCTTGAGGTAATTTTGCACAAAAAGGGAACTATACAAATCATTCAATTACTATTTATTATCAACGCTTTAAATCTCAGGTTTTGCGTACATCTCTATTTTAGTTGGTAAATTTTTTGACGAGATTTAGATAGTATCAACATTTACAAATGTTGTTATGATTCTATAACATTTAACTTATTGACAATCTGAAACGAAACTCGTTAGCATCAAAGTTTTGAAACTTGATGTTTGTCAACATTCCTTGTTTGTCAACAATTTTTTGATACAATGCAATAGATATACGAAAAAACAACAATATTTTTAATATTAGTGACGTTTTGAAACGAAATTCATAAGCATAAAAGTTTTATAACTCGATGTTTGTATACGTACAACCCTATTGTTGGTAGAATTCCGTTAGGGATGCCTTTTGACGATAATACAAAATTTGTTCATAATTCGAACAAATCCAATATTTCAGGAACTTTTCCCGGCCAACTTTCCATTCAGGGATGAATAAGTACACGGCAGCCCTATCAGGCGTCATTTATTATAAAAGTTTTAATTCAAAGCAGGTACTAAACCCTTTAAACGGTCGGAAAACTCTCATTTCGTTCTGTTTAATTGATGTGATAAATCGGGGGCATTATTTATTCTTGATTTATACTGGATTTGAAAACTGGGAAGTAGGTAATGCATTGAGGGGTTTTTTCGGAGGCAGTTGGACTACGGGACTCCCGATTGGAAATTTTTAAAAAGTGTATGGAATTCAGGGAGGGGAATTAGAGCGACGATGAAGTGGATAAACCTGGCTCTTCAGATATATGTATTAAAAAATATGAGCTTTGTAAATATTTTTTTCATAAATTCATATTTAACAGTGTTAGGAAGGTTATATATTACTGACTAATAAAAAAGACATTAAAAAATGAAGAATAAAATAAATAAAAATTTTTTTTTAGAGGTTCGTTGTTCATTCCAGAATATGATAACATCTATTGCAACTTATTTCTCATAAGATCCATATTTTGCGTCATTTCTATTTTTAAGATTATAGTAAAAACATTATATTTGTCCCCCCCATCTGCGCAAATAATGCCCAATTCTCCAAATAACATAATTTGTCTAATGGTCTTCCAAATATGTCGTGATTTTTTTTTTAAATAAGTACTTATTGTAAATTTATGTTTAGTTTTAGGTTCGTTTGCATTAACCAGTAAGCTTAACTACTTACCTACTTCCCGAAGTACTGAGTCGATTTTTAAAATCTCCCAAATTTATTATATTCAGCTCTAAACAAGAAAGTGTCCGACTTTATTGGCCAACCGGAGTAAAATAATTTAAGGATGCTTTTTAACAAGGGCTAATAGTGACCCATAGACTCCAAATGAAATTCTGAAATCCATTGTAAATAGATTTTCAAATTTATGAGATGTCCAGTAAAATTGAAATGTTAGCTTTGAGAAAAATGTCATTCGCAAGCCAGGCAAGGTGTGTAATCAATTCATTATTCTTAAATTTAGGAATACTACCTATTAATAATAAATATCTCCCTTACGATACCGATGAAGTCATCACAAAACCAACCAAATCCATTAAATGCAAATGATTATGATGAATGAGAATGAAATAACCTGTAGGTAAAATATCATATTAAGGACGAATTGAATAATTCTATAGAATTCTTGCAGGGGTTAGTTAGGCGAAGTACAAAAAGGCTGTTATTGTGTTCAACAATAGTTCTTTCAAGCCTTTATAATAAATGACAATCAAAAACCTCTGTAGCAATTTTTTTTCCATAACCGCTATCCAAAATGATGACGACAGATTAATCAAGCAGCCCAAAATAGAAACCTACTTTGAATTCGGATAGCGGAAGCGAAGCCTTAGCATTACTAGCCGACATTTTGTGAAAGCCTCCGTTTTAAATTGTGAAAGATTCCATTAAATCCGGATTCTTATACTTGATGGCAGAATCATGCCCGTTTGCCATTAACTCCCAATCTCCCCACAAAAAGAACTCATTTACTTAATGCTTTTATATTTGGGCGATCGCGTTTTACGAATGCAAAACGCCGGCTTTAAAGTAATTATCACTACAGCCTATAGCTGGGTTAAGATCCAAATGTCTGTCAAGATCCTGCGGGATCCAGTTAACGGCCACTTGCCGGTTATTATTCTGTTAAGGATCCTCTCGAACAACTTAACAAGTAACAACGTATTGAGACCAAGCAGTACTAAAAAGGGCACTTTTCATTTTAATCAGTTTGTTTATTGCCGAAGCCAAGGAATTATGACTACAGTTATACTAACTGGGCAAAAAGCTTTTAAGTTCGAAGCTCCGACGACGTTAAGTTACGTTTTGTTCGGGCTTTTTAAAAAGTCGTACGAATGAAAGTTACTTTCTTAAAGCTTTTTGTTCACGACACATTAATATTTTTAGTCTTCTTCTTTTGAATTACTGACATACGCAACAATGGTTTCAATTATAACTAATTGTAATTGTAATTTACACAATACTACAAGTTTTACGTTCTGTATGGAGAACGGTTATATCTGTAATTGACACAATACTACAAGATTTAGGTACTGTATGGTTAACGGTTATATACAAGATTGATGTTTCAAAATGTTAATATTTTGTGAAAATTAAAAAAAAAGTTTTTTACATATCAAATCTGTTTCTGTAAACTATACTATGAGTAAATTGTGAAATAACACAACTTAATAAAATAAAATTTACTTGCGCAAGCCGGAATTTGAACACGCGTCCTCCGGATTGCTAGTCGAGAGCCTTACCCGTCGACCAATTAGCTGCATTAAGCTTCATCTATATTCAACGATTAAAGGTTATTATGTTTTATTAAATGTAATTTATTTACGTTGCGCTGACGAAGGTGCAGTTACGTTCGAAACTAATTCATTTACTTTTGATTTCATTGTAGGATAAAATAGAGCTTAAAAGAGAGCCAAGTGGTGAATTCTTCAAATAAAACCGGATTCTTAGATGAATTATACAGAATGGGGCAAAAGTAATCACCCTATTGGAAAACGCTATAATTTTTGCAAATAGAGCCAAATGTCAATTCGGTTTTGACATTTGTGAAGTAAACAAACGCAGAATACAAATCGTCAATTCATAAATCGGTTTACTCCACAAGAACGCGGAATAACAAGCAGTACTAAAGTTTATAATAAAAAAAAATTACTGCAAAAGAAAATCGGGTGATTACTTTTGCCCTACCCTGTATGAAAGATATAAATTGCAAACAAATATAATTCGGACAAGAAAGAAAATTACAGATGTTTTGTTGTAAGCACGCATTAATCTCGTATACATATTTTTTGGAATTTGGTCTTCAGTGTGGTATTTTAGAAAGAACCTCGATGATTGATTCAAAGGTTCTTTCATCACTTGAACAAAGAATTTCAAATCAACTAAAATCTTGTCATAAAACAAAATTATTTATGTGTTTTTAAATCGTGGTCTTTTAAGCTAGTATTATTGTAACAACTTAAACATGGATGTCTTTCACCATCACTTTTAATCACCCGGAGAAAGTTCTCTATTTTCCACGTGCCTGGTAGGGTGGCCTATCTGGGTTACCCATGGGTGTGTCGGTGGATTGGTTGGGAAGGGGGGTTGCGGGGTGTTATTTATGTAAGAGCCGAAGGAAGGGGTGCCATAAAACAACCCCCTGAGCTATAACCGATAAACAAGCGAGGTCTCGGACCATGTGACCGGAGCCGAAGGTCCCGATCCGTGACTTGTATCTACAGTGTTTGGGCGCTGCCTAATCTATAAGGGATGTTGGAAGCCTGGTAAGTACCCGATTGAATAACTTGTCCAGAACGATTACTATCTTAGATAATCTGGCATTCGAAACAAATGCATATCTTATCAACAGCAAACAGTTTTGAATAACATTAAGACAACGACGCCTAAATGCTGTGTACAAGAAGGTAAAGCTAATATATTTACACAGGGTGTAAAAATGGTAAAAAGGGCAAAAAAATCATTAAAAAGTTTATGTGTGATATCATAGAAAAACAGCTGAATCTATTTGACAAGTTATTGAAAATGCGTGTCACAACAGAGGTATTAAGCATTACTTCCTTACAGTCTGCCAATTCGGAGGGTCGGATTAACGGTTAGGAAGTATTTACCTGTGGTATTGAGCAAAAAAAAGAGAAAACTAATCTTTAATTGTTGACTTTTCTTGGCGAATTAATCCTTAAATTTCCTACAAAATAAGTGAAAATGAAATCTCTGTACCTACCTGTATAATTCATCTTTTTAGCAATAGTGAACGTGTTGAACCTATTCAACACATAAACTATCCATTCTTACTAAATACACTTAAAATACATTCCCTAGAAAACAGAAGAAAAATAAATGACCTAACTTTTTTATGATTATTAACTCCAAACTAGACTGATGTGAACTCCTGCAATTCATATATTTCAGAGTACCTACTCGAGCAACTAGGCAAAATATATTCTTCTGCAACAATAACTTTAGAACCAACTATCACATACATGCACCTATTTTTCGCTTTCACACACTTGGAAACGAATTCACCTCAAATATCGACATATTTAATATAAGTTTGCCTGAGTTCAATAGATACCTGAATGACATTTTTATGTAGAATATTTAAAGAGCGATTGCGTAGATTTGTTGTTTTCTTGTAGATATGTTATGAACTTAAAAAAATTCTGTTATTTTTGTGTTGATGTTTAACAAATAATAACCTTCTGTTGTCACTGTATTATGCAGTAAATTATGTAAAATATGTATAATGTAAAAGCCCATCAGGGCGTTTAAATTAATAAATAATCTTAGGTATATTAAAACAATTCACTCAGTGAGAAGCGATTAATGGCTGATATTCATTATCAATGAAGGAAAAAATTATGATTATGAGAAAGCAAAGATTATAATAAGGATTGAAGACAATATTAGTGATTTCTAAACGAAAATCTGAAACAGAAAAATCAGAAAAGGAAACGGTCACATCTGGGACTCGAACCCAGGACAGGTGTCAGGTCAGATGTGACCGTTTCCTTTTCTGATTTTTATGTTTCAGATTTTCGTTTAGAAATCACTAATATTGTCTTCAATATTTAAATATTACAATTTGAGGTTTTACTCAATAAAGTTATTCCGAAAAATAAATTATAATAAGGATTTGTTATCTGTTTACCACTATGGTGAGAGAATTTTGTATTGTATCGATTCATCAAGACAAATGCCTACAGCCTAAGCTCCTCGTAACAATCATCCTTGAAAATAAATAATTGATTACCGATGACTGAAATGAATAAAAAAACTTGGAAAAACCACAACAATAGGAAAAGCAATTTACCGGTTTGGGAAAAAACATACAAAAAACACCAAAGGCGCTGCTGGCATAATATTCCCTCTGCGGTGAAAAAACAGCGACAATTGATTACATTAGAAAAGTAAATGTGCCTGCCGAACGTCTCTAGGTGATTGATTACAAAGGCGACAAAGGGAGACAGATAGGTTTCCTCCGCCCGCGCCGACCCCCTCAGTAAATAGGCCGTTGCGATTTCGGTATCTAATATATTATCTAAGCTATTAAGGAGCCAATTTAAAGAAAATGCCTGCGGCCAATCCACAAATGAAAACTTAAATTCTAAATTTTACTCTGTTTTATGTTTTAGAAATGTTTTTAGATACAATGTCTAATCTATGAAGAAATGATAATAGATTTGTTCAGCCAGGTGGGTACTGCGGGTAGGTACTGCAGGTAGGTACTGCAGGTAGGTACTGTAGGTAGGTACTGCAGGAAGGTACTTCAGGTAGGCACTACAGGTAGATACTGCAGGTAGGTACTACAGGTAAGTACTGCAGGTAGGTACTATAGGTAGGTTCTGTAGGTGTAGGTAGTTTAAGTTTGTCAGATGTTAGTATGAAAATATTACATCTTTTCACAGAACGAAAATCATGATAATGTATGACATTGCGTGCAATGACACTGTTTACGTCATATGTTTAATTTTCAATTGATGGTTATTTTTAAATTATTGCCAATATTGTTTTTCTTGTAGCCATGAATTGGTAAGACAGGTTAGATTTATTTTCTAATCAAAGAATTTTGTTAGTTAGGTAGCTCGTTATCGATTTTATTAATTTACCCCCTATTATGAAGTTTACTGAGAAGAATTTTGTGGTTTACTTTGAAGAAAAGACTTTTACGAAGTCGGTGTATAATCTAACCTAACCTAACCTAAGAACGCTTAGTTGAACAGAATATACATGGTTACGTAATAATGGATTGCTCCACTCGCATTGAGGTATTCATAGTTTGAACAGTGAAGCCATTTTGTTGAGACTCTAAATACTCTTCTATTAACTGGGGTTAATTGACTCTAATAACTCTGGCCAAAGCAAACCCGACTCTAGCCTCTTCGCAAACTTACACAACGACTCGCTACTTACTTTCGTTCTGTTTTCGGGGAAACTAGTGCCTAACCATTCAAATATTTAACGTAAAACGGTTTGAAAATTTTATAAAACGTTTTTTCAAGTATAAAATTAGCGGTAAGCAGCAGATTTTATTTTTCTTGATGATGCATTAGTAACTTCACGGAGATTCAGTCAGAAACATCTGAAATTTTAGTAATACGTACAGCAGAATAAATTAAAAGATACCCCTCGAATATTAATTTTCAGCGCCTGCCAAAGCACACTCAACTCTAACCTCCTCGAAAATTTAACGAAAGTAAGTAGCGAACCGTGGTTAAGTTTGCTAGGAGGCTAGAGTCGAGTTTGTTTTGGCAGGCGTTATTAAAGTCAACAAACGCCCGTCATTAGAGTATTGTTGCGTCTTAACGTCAATTATTAAATACAAGACGAAATATTAGAGATTTACAAATAGACACTGTAAACATAATTATCAACAACGGTACATAGACAATAAAGGGAATATTATATAAGTATAGAAAATAAAACTTAAACGTTTGATGATTAGTGTTAGGTTATATTTTGTGGAAATGTTGTAATCAAATGTAATCAGTGTAATCGAGGGACAATAAAATAAAGAAAAAAAAATAGAACTATTATTTGATCAGAAAAATATTTTCAGAGTAGATCAGAGGTGTTGTAATGTATCTAAACAATTCTTACAAAAAACATTTTCACAGGCGAGGTTTGACATAATTCTAGTGCTGTATGAAATAATGCACTTTCAATATTAGGTGTTTCCAAGGCTTTATTTTTTTCTACGGAAGTTGAAATATTGGATTACGATTTTATTCAGTCATTGGAATTAATTTTTGTTTACTTAGTTCGAAATCACAATTATTATTATAGGAAAGCATAGCCCAAGGATTAAGACCCAATACTTTATCAAAGACTGTAACTATAATTAAACTTAGATCTTCATCACAATGTGAAAATTTAAAAAATTAACTAAACCAAAAGTTTTTTTTCCTATAAATTAATTATCATAGAATTGAAACTAGCTAACTGACGTGTAACAGGTTCCTGCGTCTTGAGATATTGAATTAGCCCAAGTTTTGTTAATTTTGAACTTGATTTGAATCCTTATTCATTTAATCCAGATACTTTGTTTGCATCCATGTGAATGCCACAGCTACGCCTCTGACTGAAATAAATCCCGCCTTCTACGTTCAACGTATTACCATTGAACTTAGTTTTGTCGCAAAATAATATTTCTTTTCTAACGGCAACTACCTGTATGAAACGGTTCCCTGATATTTCATCCAAATGAAAATTCAACACACTTTAAAAAGTGATATAGAGTCATTAAAAGTGATGAAACAAAAACTAGGTTTAATAGTTGCCTATGTAACTTATTTAACCTTGTTTTTAGTTTATCACTTTTCATGACTTTATATCACTTTTTGGAGGTGTGTTGAATTGTCATTTTGATGATATACCCGGTCACCGTATGAAAAAATGACCGGGTAAAGCAAAGATTTTTCATATGGGACCCGATATAGTATCTATATGGGGATCGGTTTGAAAAAAAGCATCCTGTAAAACACCCATTACACTAGTTTTAATAGTGATATTTCTTTAGTAAATACATAATGTCGTTAATATTCATTAATACTCGGAACTAAAATAACAATAAACTCTTACTATTATCACACGATTTAGCACACAATAGCTTGCAAAACCACTGCATTACAGTCCAGAGCTAGAAAGCCAGAGTTCTGCAAACAATAACACTAAAAAGGCCATAAATGTGCAGTTTCCTGCCATTCTGGAACACGGCGGTCGGCATAACCAGATTGCACAAAGAAACGAATTGACATTTTAAATTTCAGAGACCCTTGGCTGCCATAAAAGGAATGAGATCTTTAGAAATTTAATTCGATAAAGCCTGTTGAAGACATTTGGATTAATATTACATTTTTAGTGGCAGATTGTATGTTGCTTTACAAATATAATGAAATCATTGGAAACTTTATGTGGTTATGAGTTATGAGGGTCACCGAACAACTCAACGTGGTTACAAATCAACACACCTTTAACAAGAAGATGTAAGAAGAACAAGTAGTGTAACAATGCGCAACGGGATATTGTCAAAGTGGACTGGTCTAACGACGTGGACTGTACTTTCCAAACTTAACTTCACCTACTGGAAAGATGTGTAAGAAGAACACGTAGTGTAACAATGCGCAATTGGATATTGCCAAAGTGGACTGTTCTAACGAGGCAGATTGTACTAACCAAACCTAACTTCACCGACTGTAATTATGTGTAAGATGAACACGTAGTGTAACAATACGCAATTGGATTTCGAATATAACAACATTACGCATTCGAAAATTGCTTACGCGGACTTCTCCACTTCTGTGTAGTTTCAGAGAGCATTTGTCATTCAACGTCACAACATCCAGACTAATAGAGTCCATATTTTATATGAAATCATTAAAAAAACATGGAAGCTATTTTTGGAAATAGACCTGTCTAATTAGACATATACATTAGCGAACCGAAGCGTGACCCGAAACAACACCGCTTATGGTTGCTTCACTCCTTTCCCATAATTCCTGGTTCGGCTCGCGAATTATGGGAAGAAGCAACCGCAAGCGGCGTGGTACAGCTAGCGCTTCGGTTTGCAAATGTATATGCAGCATTATATAACGTAATTCGCAATACAAATCTAAACTCAATTCATAGTTTTAACTTAGTTAAGCCCGCTTTTGAATACTGCAGCAAGAGGAATATAAAACTTTTGTCCGACTTCTTGTGGACTTCCTTTTAGAGTTCGACTGACTCTAAAAGAAGCCGTTAGTCAACAAAGTGACTCATTAAAGTTAACGAAATAAAACTTTTCAAATTGTTCCGACTTCGCGTCAGTTGATTCTTTCTGCGTTTTGACTGCGCTATTTTATTGAAAAAAGCGCACAAAGTGAATTTAACCATTTCACTACTAGTCCCAATAAACTTCTGCTTCCATTTTGCAATTATTCGGAAGCTTTAAAAATTGCTTAAGATTCCCGCCGCCATTGCAGTGCATCAGATAAAAACGTTTTAAATGACCCGTTAATTTAATGTTTTTTAATTAAAACTAATTGACAGCCCGTTAATGGATGGGAAAATAAATAAACCAATGCATACCAGATAACTGAGAACGAAGAAACGTGTTTTGTTACTATCATGCATGTTAATAATTTACAAAGAATCGCAAAGTAAAATTGGTTTAAGCGCCGATTCTCGCTTAGTTTAAACTTATGCCGCCGAAGGGAATTGAACCCGCGCCTTCTGATGTACGGTCAGGTGCTCTGAGACCAACGAGCTACGACGGCTTATTTCCAACACGCTAAATAATTCAATATGTACTAGTACTTCAATTAACAATAACTGATTATTATATATATTAATAATTATTATTATAATAATTTGTTATCCTTTGTGCTATGCATAAAAAACCTTGTCTTACAAACATTAGTTTATCATTAAAAAAATAAGAAATTTGATCAGCCTACAATGACTGTCATTTTTTACAGCTGATCACAATTTGGTCAAAACCTGAAACGTTCCGAGAAGCAGCATTTAAAACAGAGACCGTCAAATACTGAAAATTCAAAATCGTGCTAATCGTCGATTTGATGATCACTAAATATGATTCAGATACAGGGTGCGGCCAAACACAATGTGCAGTTTTGAAGGGCTACAGAAATGGGGTTTATTTTATTTGGTACATCATACCGTTTTATGCATCAAGTCCTGAAGATGACATCAGAAAGACGATGGTCCTCAGCAGCTATACATTGATGAAGGCGATTTCTGAAATTTTAGGCCGAATTTTGGCACGTCTCGACGGGTATAGCGGCGATTTTCTCCTGCATTCGATTCTTGAGTTCTTACAAGGTGTGAGCTTGATGTTTGAAACATTTGAAGAAATTACAGCCAGAAGGCTCGCTGGGTAGCGACATAAGAAATGCCATTTTCAAGATACGTGCGGACGGCGAAGCCCCGATGTTGTCCGGACAAAACCATCATAACGACTGAAAACGGCACGACCCTCCCGACACAAAGAGACCTCCCAGGTTCCTATCCCCACCACACGGGATATGCCGGTTCTTCAAAGCTGCACTGTCTGTTTTGCTTGCACCCTGCATTAACTTTTTGTTGGAATATGCAAAAATTCTAAATCTGAAAACATTTTTATGGAGCTTTGTCCACCCTACTTACCAACAGGGAGAAATGTTTTAAGTAATGATTTTTACTTAATAGCTTCCTTAAAATTATTTATTGCCTGCAATTGGAAATCAAAGCACACAAGAAATTCAATTTGGCCGAAGGTTTTATGGGCCAATAAATCGCCCGCTAAAATGTGAACCCATTCTTTATCGCCATGTTTTTATTAGTTTCAGTCCATTAAAATAATTAAATAATCTAAAACTCACCTTCAAAGAAAAAATGGCACTTAGCTGCTTGACCTTACAGAGTACAAATTTCTAGGAAGTAACACTCAATACTAAATACATACAGTTTATAAAGTGACTAGAATTGAAAAACTTTACTTCTTTATAAGATTTTGTTTCACTTGATTGTCCCACGATTTCCTCGGGCGTCTCCGACTAGTTCTACTGTTCACTACTCTATACCACATTATTACTATTAAAATAACTACATTATATAGATTTTCATTCGACTCTGTATTTCATTCCAGAGCAGAGATAATCCATTGAATCTTCCTCGGGCGTCCCGACTTATTCTACCATTCAAACCACCTTCTGAATACTCCTGACACATATCAGTGACACAGTTAAAAAACTTCGTAGGCTCTGCCATATATTTTGCTCTCTTAGATCTATCTTAGACCTACAAACTCTAAGAAGTGTATATTTCGCATTTTTTTCAATCCATTGCAACATATGGTATTATGAGATTGGGTGGTTGTGCTGAATCCATCATTAATCCAATAATTACAGTACAAAAACTAATACTGAGAATTATATTTAAACGCGAACCTACCCACCCTTCCAATGTGCCATTTGCTAAAATCAGGGTCTTAGATATTCGCCAACTATTCACTAAGACAAGCTTATCCTACATACGTAAAAATAACCAGCTGGTGGCTCCACAACATCAAGTACACACCCGCTTTTCAGCAAACCTGGGATGCGAGCTCCCAAAAACTAGAACCACATTCGCTCAGCGACTATTCTGGTTCATCGCCCCTAAAATATACAGCGCATTGAGCACCGATATAAAATCAACTAATAAGATATCCTTTTTTTACTATAGGTGTTCAACGCTGGATATTTGAAAGGGGCGAAAATTATCTAGAGAATTTCTAAAGACTTTCTAAAAGTATTTAAAAAATCAATTTAAAAAATATATATTGCATATTCACCTTTTTATTATTTTAACACTTTTTAATAATATTTTTCACATTGTATAATTTGTATGACTACCATAACACGGGCATTAGCCAAGTATGATACTTGAAATTTTAATAGTTTAAAATATATAAAATAAAAGAAGAGAAAAAAAAAACTAATAAGAACAAGCTTAGAAATTTTCAGCGAAATTGGTCCAGTAATTTTTGAGTCTATAGGACCAACAAATAAATATTCATTTTTATTTATATATGGATACATATTTTACAAATAAATTCGCATTATTGTATCACTTCTTGTTTTAGCTACAAATAGTTTCTAGTAGGGTTTTTGGAAAACAAAACTGATTAAAATAAATTGTAAGTTGGCATGAAATCATTTCATATGTCTTAAAAAACTATACTTGGAAGTTTCAAAATGACTAGATATCACGAGCAAATAAATTTTCGTTCGTGGTTCCTTCAATTTTTAAAATATCCAAATAATTTATGATTTTTAATTTCTCAAAATTATAAAACGATAAAAAAATGAAGTATGAACACTAGCGAAATTCTAAAATTTTCTGTGGTTTAAAGTTGAATTTTATCAATTTAATAAAAAAAATTATAAAAACGCATATTAACAATTTTAGCAGTTTGCTGCCACAGCATAAAAAAACATAGCTTGTTTACAATTTTTCTATTTTTGATACTGACAATTCGTGGTGGAATTCCATTCTATTGATATATTGAAACAGTTTGAAAACAACAAGTTTTTTACACATATTTTATTTAACCGATACAGGTTTCAGCTTATCATAGCCATCTTCAAACTGATACTATTATTCCTTAAGCTATTGTTTATAAACACACCATTTGGGGGAGGGGTGGGGTTCAAATAGATGGTATAAAAATAATAAAATCGTTGTATTGTCTGAAGATGGCTATAAAAAGGTGAAACAGTTAACGGTCAAAAAATAAAAGAAACGGAAAAAAGTTTAAAATTGTTTCAATACATTAGCTTATTAACAGTCTACAACATTCTTCAAAGGTCTACCAAATACATCACTGAAAACTTTTTGTTTATTAAAAGTACCAAAAGCAGAAAAATAATATGCAATACGACACTGGTAAAAAGATTTTCTTAAAATATGAGTATAAGATTCCATACTTAGGACGGGTTGTTTCAGAGAATTTGAACAATTCTTCAATAGTCAAAGTTAATTTTCGACTCTGTGAGAGAATTTTTCACGGTCTGATATTATTTCAGTTGTGTCAAGCAACTAGCCTATAATGACATAATAACAGAACATGAATAGGACTTTCAGAGAACGCGAAAATAAACGTTGAAATTTGATGAATTGTTCAAATTCTCCGAAAGAAACTGATCCAAAATATTGTTACCATTATAAAATATTAATTCGTTTGTAATTCTCGTTTTTCTTGTAAGGAGTGCCAAGCTACGTTACGGGATTTCCTTGTAGGTATTTGTGCGCATCTACTAATCGACCCCTTTCGTAAGAAACGTTATAACTTATCTTCATTGTAAAATCAGTTAATTTGCATCAAATTCGGTTTTTTACTGTAACATCCTTTCGTCACGAAGGCGTACCACACTGTATAGGGACCTTTGTTTCGGCAACTCGCTACAATAACCAAACCTTTAAGCCATTCTACAGTTCTATAGGACCACTTTTGTCAATAGAGATTTTTCAGGACGTGTCCAATTTGGGTCAGTATCCTTTTTGAGCCGGTGCGTGGGCAGGTTGCGACAGGAACACGACTTCGAATTTAATAACTTTTTAAACAAAAGATCTGCCAGAAGTATAATTCTATATGCCATTAACAGGATATTACATTAAAAAATACTGAAGCACGTAGTAGATTTGATATATTCATCGATTCTCTATTATAATAAAAATATATATTTTGGTAGAAAGCAATCCTTTGTGATTTGCCATTATAATTAAAATAATAAAAAATTGCTTTGTTTATAACCACGGAATACACGAAGAGAATTCAATTCGATTCCTGAAGACAAAGTATGAGGCCTTATTAATAAAACATCAATTTAAGAAAGTTTTATCGATTTGCCTTGGTAATTTATCACAACAAAGCATTTTCGTTGTAATGCAAATGAGCATGTATTCCGACAACATGATAATACATTAGTAATTTACTAAAACTTTACAAGGAAATCTGTTGATTCAATCGTAAGGCCTGCAAATCCGTTTTTTAACAATAACTTCAAAGAGTTTCTTAATAAATTAGTAATTTTATTTTTCTCCGCGTATTATTGGATACATAAAAGAACAAAATGGATTTCTACAAATTAAACTTAAATGTACTGAATTTTATTTCAAATATCTGTTTGCGAAAACATCCATGAAAATTAATATATATTTTTACATTTCCCACGCCTTGTTTATATCTGCGACCTTGAATCAATGAGCTTATCGCCCTGCCACATCAAGGTTGTGGAAATATAATTCAAATTAGTTCAGACCATTTTATAAATGAATGTAAATAAAGTGAGAGAAACTAAAATAGCTCTATTATCCAGCCCGTCAAATCTAGGAAGGTATAATAACAATAATGTAAACATATTAGGTAAATAAATTCTTCAAACGGAATGTTAATTTTAATATTAAAATATCTGAGAAATTTGTGGTGAATTCTTCAAATGGTTTCAAATTTACATTTATACAAACTGGGTCAAGTCCATTGATGTATTATATTTAGATGAGACGTGAAGCAAAAAACTATGTTCCGCTTTTTTAGCTCCAACTCTCTAACTAAAACTAGCTAATTCCGGTATACGCGCACCGCTATCGTGTTTTAATAGTGAAATCGGCGAGATTTTAGTGCGCAGTAGCGCCTCTAATTGCAGCTCTATGGGCAAGTCTCTTGGATAATGTGGAATTCAAGCATCCTTCAATGACGTCCTTCTTTGGGGAAACGAAATAAATCTATAAATCTATAATATCCTTCTTCTTCCCTATCTCCTTCCCTTCCCCACAAATCATAGTTTATTACAGAATGAATGTAGAGTAGTAAACATGATAGCCCAATTGGGGGTGACTTTTGGGAGTAGTTGGGACTCTGGTGCGGTAAACACATTAAAAAATGCAAATGACAATCAAAATAATTTTGTTAAAAATATTAAATTATATGTATGTACTTTGTCGCTTGTCTGAATTCTTAACGCAATCAGTTCCAATTTTGAAAATGAAACGAATCTGAGTTCATCAAACGAGAGATAAAGAACGGACACATAATTAAAATTAGAAATTATTTTTGATGATCCCGAAAATGTTTGAGGTACATATTTCAATTTTCAATTCGGAAATTACATAAAGATAATACATGTAACTATGACATGTAACCATTGTGGAGCGCTTTGCATACAAAACAACGTACTTTAAGAATCGTATGTGGGCTTATTTAAATTGTCACCATCATTCAATGTAGAAATTATTATATATATTTATATATACATATACCATAGACTTATATTTTTATGGAATTAAGTCACAAGAGTCCCGACTGCCCCAACCGTCTGGAGCCAGTGAGACTATGGAATCCACAATTGGGGTATATTGTGAGGCTGAAGGTGGTGGGGAGGGGGAGGGGTGATGGGTAAGAGGAAGGTGGGAAGTACCTGGCTATTCAGATCTGCTCACCAAACACGGCTAAAGCCACTTCAAGCAACTTTGCAATTCTGAATGGTGGTCTTACACCAGGGCGATACTGAGAGTAACTCCTACTCTGAAATGTGCCGCAAGTATACTTTAATAAGTGTATATATTGTTTACATGTGTGAGGAAGAAGATACATGTATGTTGTGTGTATGTATGTATATGTATATATGCATGTATGTATGTGTATAGATTTGCGTGTGCATGTGTATGTATTTATGTACCTATGTGTATTACATTATATATTTGTAACAACTATTTTATAAGCAATAATTATTAGCCTGAAACACTCATCAACATTGAAAAATCTCCTGATAAAAGATACATGACGCCAACGGGACCCTTGTGCTATGTATGTTACCCTCTGTGCTATGCATAAAAAATCTTGTCTTAAAAACATTAGTTTAACAAAAAAAAAATTTATATATTTGTGTTTATTTTATAGAAAACTTTGGCAATTTTTGTAAGTTATTGAAAACATATTTTTACCAATTTTCATTTTTTTTATAATTCTACCAATATATGTTTACACTAGACATAAATTCAAACTAACCATTCCTCCATTGGACACCATGAAACAGGCAGCTGCCTAGTATGGTACTCTAATGTATCTTCTCTAAATAAATGTATTAATCATGTAACATGTACTTATAAATAAATAAATAAAAATTATTGTATTGTGAATTACATAAATTCATGACATTAAATTTAACTATGCACGCCAGGATTTGAACCCGCGACCTTCGGATTGCTAGTCGATAGCCTTACCCCTCGAAAATGGAGGCCGTCAATTATATATGAAAATACTATTAAAAATCCTTTTTTTCTGACATTTCCTCTGATAAATTGTGATTACCCAGATAAACGCTTATCCTGAATTTTCAATTGATAGGCAAACAATGAAAATTACCTTAAAATCTTAACCTTTAAAATCTTTCCACCCGCTGATAAACAAGCCATAAAACATAAAAAACCTAAACTCATGACATTTGACTTTAAATCTGGATGTAATTCGAATTCGGGTAGATAGGGCCTAGAGGTCACACGGGTTATGTACTCTGGGAGACGTGATTCCCCGAGACGTGACCATAGAGAAGGGAAAGGGTAGGTCTGGGCGGGTTGGACCACTGGGGTAGCTGCGGGAGGGAGGTGAAGGGGAACCGCAACTCGGCAAATAATCTCAGGATGAATTTGACATAAGTCCTTAATCCTTGTAGTTTGTTGGCAGTACCTTCCGATCAAATATGACTTTTGTTTCTAGACAAACGGCATCAAACAATAATGGTTCTTACGCTAAGATTTTATTTACTTATTTATAATTAACGGCACAAGTGGCATTTACATACGTGAAAGTTATTGACAGTCATAGTACAATATGGAAAGAAACGAACAATGTTAAGAATACACTAGTACAAAGTTATTAAAATAAACAAAACGGTGATCTCATTATATGTGCACTGCTAAAAATTTTAATCAGTACAGATTTATATTTCAATAAAGGTATATTAAAAACATCAACTAACATTGCATACGAGTTATCAGTGGTGTGAAATCTATTTAGAACAGAATTGTAGCCTGAAACCGTAGTATGATTGTTACAATAATACATGTATATTTTTACTGCAAACGGGATATTCGGGAAGGTCCTTTGCTCTAGATCAGTGTTTCTCAACGTGGGGCGCACGGGGGAAGCTGGCATATGTGCGTGTGGGGCAAATATTTATACTTTTTTTAAATATTTGACAAGATAGCAACACTAGCACAAATGTCAACACGAATCGTATTGATATTATGATAAATGCATGTGTTTATTATGTATAGTGTTGTAAATATACGAATATGCAACTATCGCTTGATATTTGTGGAGGAATAAACAAATAAGGATTGAGAAATACTGTTTTAATTTTCAAACTGATTTTTCGAATCCAAAAGGAAGAAAGTAAAGAATTAATCAAAGAACATACTTAAATATTTTCTTGTACTCGACTTAAATATATTTTTCCATGCCCAAAATTAAAAACTTCCTTTGCACAAAATTATTACACTTACCGGGCGAGAATTTTTTTCAATCGACTACCTGAAGAAATTAGAAACATTAATGATAACATCCAAATAATAAACACTGTGAAAAAATATTTTAAAGACAAACTAACAAAAAATAAAAATGTTTCCAATTGAATTAATCGTAAGAATAACTCATCTCAATTAGTTTCCTTAAGTAACATTCCATTCTTCAAATAAGTTTAAAATCATTTTATTTTTAATTACTTACATACTGTAATAAAACAATGTACACTCCTCTTCCAGCCACAAGCTAATGCTTCTATGGAAGAGGGGTCTTGAAATATTGATCATATATTGTAATAAATAAACAAAAATGTACTTATATAATAAAAAAATAAAAATAAATAAATAAAACATGAATTCCTTGTGCATACGTGTGTGATATTTTCACAATATTGATGTGATTGTTTTTAAAATTATAAAAATAATCTTTTTAAATCTAGAAAAGCGATGAGATAGTACCTACTCGTAAGTAGGTACTTCTTTTATATTTTACAAGATAATTATTTTTGTTCTATATTTGAAATGTGTAAAAATATTTGATTCTGTACAAACAAAATTTCTTAGTTATCATCTAGCTGACATGTACCCAATCATGTCGACTATAATTCGACTCTGTATCTCATTCCAGTGCAGAGATATTGCTTTAAATCTTTCTCAAGCATCGCCTACTTCTTCTACCATTCAAGCCACTCTCTAAACACTCCTAGCACTAATACGAACAAACTTTGTAATTTTCAGCGAATTCTGATGAATGGCATAGGAACACGCACGAGACAAACAAAGAAACATTCATATTTAGATACATAGATGAAGTATCATTTCATAAGCAGTTCGAATCATAAATAGGGGGACCATCTGTTCCTTTCGGGTCCGGAAAGCCGTTTTATATGGCCTACAGATTTAAGGATTACGATGAAAAATACAACATAAAGAGTCAAACAATATTACCATGTCAAATAACTAAAATAGCTCAGGAAATTAAGTACACCCTCCATTACGTCTTGCTGGACACTTAAGGGTATTAGAGATTTAAAAATATGTATGTAACTACATTTTATATATTATCTGTATTGAGAATTAAATTAAATATTGTCAAAATTTTCGTAGGTTTTTCTTAAGACGACACAAAACCCTAAAATAATGTCGGAATCTAAAACTATGTAAGTGAAGAAGCCGTCTATAAAAATATGCGACGCGCGGCTACCATGTGTTGGACGTACATACCGTCGAATTTGCCCTGGCGGGCCTAGAAAATCAATCATTCCGCGGGATTTATTTAAAGTAATTCCGATAAACGTATTACCAAAATCTAAGATGTTTCTAAATGTGTATCTCCGGAAGTTACTAATTCATAATCCAGAGAAATTATATCTGGTGCTTACCCCTAATTTCAAAGTTAGCATAAATATTACAAATCGTTTTAAATCAAATATTTTAATGGTAAGGTATTGTTCTTTATTGATCTTAAGGGTAGAGTCACGTGGGGTAACCGTGCGCAATTTTTACAATGGGATTTTTGTATTAAAAAGCTTTAGGTATTTTACTCATTTTTTTTGTTTATTAATATGATCGATTATTAAGGCATCTCAAACAGCCATAAAAACCTCATATGGTTCATAAATTAAACAGTTATATTAAAAAGTTTACATGCATGTCGATTGCGTACACTTACCCCGTGTGCGGGGTAAGTATACGCATACCGTAGGGTAAGTGTTCGCACCGCGAAGAGTTACCCCCCATTGCAATTATCACACTTAAATTGCCCCTTATCGTGGTCTGTGCAGTTCTCGATATTTCTCCTTGCATTGTGGGCAAAAATATTCCTTAGAAGCCTGTTTTTGTGCTCTCTTTAAACAGTTATGAACGCTGGAATATCCCGCTTTACGCTTTGTGGTGATTCTTTGTAATGTGACTTTCTTGAAAAGAGGTGGTCGTCCGATTTCCATGGTTTTAATTATTTGCATCTGCATCTCTATGCTTCTGCTGAAGTTTCTTTTTATAGGGACTTGAGGTAATTATTTCAGACTTGCAAGCATTTTTTCGTCGTTTTTGTGTATGTGTTGCTTTTGGCAGAGGACTTATAAAAAATATTGGAACGTGAAGGACTGATGTTGCATCTTGTGGTGGGGAACTGGCATGAACTTTAATTACTTCTTCAATCGGAAGTTGCAATTAATTTTAGTTTTTGGCGTTTACGCAGAGTGGCTTCACTGATCCCAACAATATCTGCAGCAGCCTGCTGACTCTTCCCCTCTTTCATAAGCCTTTTTTCAGTTTCAATCTGCTCTTGAGTGCAAACTGACCTCTCCGGGTGCTTTCTCACGTACACACGCGGCATATTTCACTGTAAAAAAATAACGAGAGTTGAAATATATAATATCAATTTTATTTATCGGTGTAAGTGTTCGCACTCGTCCAACTGCGAATGCTTACCCCAGCACACTTACCCCATCACACCAAAATTCAATAAACTTTAAAAATCAGATTAGTGGTTATCTTTATTAGAATCATCACTTTGCACCCGTCTAACTAACAATATTTCACTAATAATTATCATAGACCACGTCGCTCTGACACAGCTGATTACACAATAGCACATATCGGTAACGGAGATGAAAAATTTAAGAAAATCACGAAAAAAAGTAATTTACCTACCAGTTTTTATTGACAAATCAGCATCCACTGTATACATGTTCTGCTTCGGCGCGATCCAGAACGCTAGTGAATTAAGGAACGCGCGTTCGCTTAACGGGCACAATCTTGTCGGAAACATCACTGCGAACACTTACACTCCGCGTACGGTTACCCCACGTGACTCTATACGTAACGTTCGTAACAATCTACGCGTTCATTTATGGAGTACGCACTTTTTGCAAGTCATGCTTTAAAATTATTTGTTTGCGCCCGTACAAATGCAATATGAATTTGAATAAATAGTTTTGATCTTGTAAAAACGCAATTCTTTCAAGAAAGGCATACAAATACAATATTGGATTAAGCCACAGGTACGGTATGTTTGATGATTCTGCATATTATAGTTCGTTTAACCTAGAAACGAGATATCGTAGAATCTTTAATTTTGTTAGAAATATTTATTTGTATTCGTAAATTTAATACAGCGTGGGAGACTAGGAGACAATAATTTAATTTAGTAATATATATTCACTCTCTTACTACTTGTACCAAGCGTGAGTAATGGTAACTTACAAACTAAGTGAAATTAGTTTGTGATATAGACAAAGGACTGAATAAAGTTAGAGCCCATTTTTACTTGCCATGTCTCGCTGCCAGGGTCGTTTACAAGTAAAGGGGAAAGTGTTGGGAAAGCTGGAAAAGTTCATAACGTAAAGAAAAACGACCTTTTTGGAGTACTTCATTCAATACAACATCTAGAAAATGAAAAATAAGTTTACTATTAAGTATAAGGCAAAAAGTTATTCGTTTTTCTGTACAGTATGAGCTCTGAAGAATGGTCAACTTTAAATTTATGGTGATGAAATTGGGACAACTTTTCTGTCTGAAATTTCTAGGTCATCTAATGTATTTTCAGATAGCAACGTCGATTATATCATGAGCTATAGAGCTATGAAATACCTCCTTATATGTAAAAAAAATAATACCTGACGCCATAGTGTGTATGGCTTTTTCAAGTTTAAAAAAAAATTGATAGTGATGAAATTTGGTAACAGCTTTTTCTGTCAATTCTGAATATTTAGAGGTCATAGAAATTATTTAAGCACGCAACATAATTTCCACCATGAGCTATGGAGATTTGAAATATCCATTGATATTTAGACAATATTTTTTGTTGCATTTTTTCAGTAAGTAAAAAGTTGAATGGTAATGAAATTTACACCGTTTTTTCCTGTCTTAAATTTCTAGGTCATCTAAACAATTTTCAGCTAACACCGTCATTTCAATTATGAGTTATATTATAGACCTACTAAATAATAATTTCTTTATTTATTTATTTACGTCCTTTTTCGGGGCTTTTACATACGAATATTAAGAAATGGATCGTGCAAGATGGATCGGCCATGTTATACGACAAGAAGGCCTCTTGCATGTCATAATGGAGGGTATGACCGAGGGGACCAACTCTAGGGGACGCCCACGCCGAGAGTACCTGGAGGACTTGCTGGTGGACGTGCGCTGCTCATCATATGCACAAGTCAAAAGAGCCGCACAAGACAAGGAAGAATGGAAGAGGAGATTAGATGAAATTGCTGCAAACCAATCCCAGGATTAAACCAGAGAGAGAGATTAAGAAATATACATTATTTATTGTGCATAACTGAATTGCTTCATTAACAACATTTTATATTTGTTTAAAGATAAATTGAAGATGTCCACTGACTTGATATAATTGTTTCCCTACATTAGTATTCTGGGCAAAGAGGAATTCATACGGTAGTTAGTCCCAGAATTTCTGCACTGAAATAAATCCTGACTTCTAGTATTACGTTGTGTAATCCGGAAACTTATCAATTCTAGCAATATCGGACTAACTAAATCATTTAGAATTTTATATAGAAATACAGAGTCAGTGAAAATTCTTTTGTCTGACAATTTGAGCATATTCGTATAATTTAACAGAGTGTTGTAGTTCAACATAATTGCTGGAATACCAATTTTAAAATTTATAAAACGTTAAAATTTGTTTTGTATTCTTTCTACAGTTTGTACATGTATGTTATAATGTGGGTTACAGACAGGAGAATTGTACTCAAGTTGACTTCTTACATCTTCTTCAAGTGTGTGAAATAATCTAATGTGGTGAATATAAACAGAGTATAAACTATTAGTGACCCGCGGTTTCCTTTCTTCTATCCTCGTCTTCCTTGTTATAATAACATGATCGATTAAGATTCACTTTTCGTTACAAACAGTCCATTTTAAATGCCAATCAGACATCAAACAATGATTGTTATACTATGGATCACTGAGAGCAGGCAATAATAATAAAAAATAGCAAATTTTCATTTTTAATTTAATAATTTTACTTCTACCCAAACCCTAATATAAGTGTTCATTCTTAATCCATTATAGATTAAAGAAATTCAAGATTCAATTTATTATGTGTCGTTTGTGGCAATGTATTTTTACCCATTTGAAGGTAAATGTGGTCTGGCCAGGCCATATAAGAGGTGTGAGCTATAAAACAAGTTTTACGCAAAGGCAAGTGTGCAAATAGTGTGTATGAACGTGTCAATATGTTGTATGTATGCTGTATGTGTATATAACGGGAAAAACACCCTATTTTGCGCGTACAGTACGAAAGACGGCAAGTCCTTTTTTCCATCAGAATTCTGGCCACTGTTCGGCCGGTACAGCGATACTTGTCGACTAAATCCAACACCACTCGTGCACCTTGATTCACTTCACGATCAGCATCTGGAAGTTTCAGGTGTAAATTTGTCCTATAAGCGGGTAATTGGGTACAGTCCTTGAAGTTTTTGTTTCATTTTTTTTTCAATCTACCAACTAATGCAAACTCATCGGCAATAGCGCCATTCGACGCAGCTCGCCGATTTTTATAGTATATTGATACCGCTTGCCAAAAAGTCAACGAAAAAAACCACTTTAAAAAATAAAAAAGGCCTTCCCAGGCCACATTGCCCACCGGAGGGTTAAACGATATATAAAATTCAAATTGCGTACAGATCGACGCACAGTACAATGTAAACATAGTGTCTTCAATTCAACGTTCATCTAGTTGAATTTCACGATCACAAATCTTTATCAAATCCAATTGATTTCGTCAGCTAATCAATAATCTACCGGCGACTGTGACCAAATCGTTGAATAAATCATTGAACTAGTCGATTTGTTGAAAATGACTCCCTCGTTTTCTTATCTCGGAGTTTAGTATGAAATAGCGATGATAGTTTCGTTCTGACGAGGTTTGTTTCATGAATGTGATGTTTTCGTTTAGTAAAATAGTTATGATAAAATAGAATGTAATGTTTTCGTTTGGTAAGTACCAATTAATTATGTGCTTTGTAGAAAGACTTATATTATTCTAGTTCAAACAAAAACGCGCTTGTTGTACGTTAGAAAAATTGCTAGCTTGTTGTGTACACAGGGCGACATAAAAAAATTCAAGGCCGTGTATTTCATTAATAATAATATTAATTACGTTTCTGTACAGTCACTTATGTTTGAAAACAAGGGTCTTCTATATAATTAAAAGTGTTTTCAAAAAAATTTCAAATCTGCAGCAGCATACTTATGAAGACAGTATTCAGAAAGAAGAATTAATTAAATGGTTTGACATTTAAATATTGAATTAAAGTGTGCGTGAGTATCACCAAAAGTTGAAAGTAAGCATCGTCATCGACAACAAGCCTATCTGCCGAGTTTCAGCTTAATAGGATGATGGGAAATAGGTTAATTTCCACTTTCAAAATTAGCATTCATGCTTCACAAAAACAAAATCGAATTTCCAATGGATGGATTTAAAAAAAAATTAACATGGAAATGAAGCAAGCAACGTTAGTTGTATAATCTTACCGTTTGAAGTGGTTCGTTTTTTGAATTACTGTTATAAGAAAACGACGATATTTCGTTCCCGTTCTTGACAAAATTGCAAGGAAACTCAACTTCGTAATGTCGATATTAAATATGTAAAGGTCTTACTCGTTCCTGTACTGTAACACCCATTGATTAGGCAGCGAGCCAAACTCACCTGAAAACAAAAGAAAGTTAAAATTAGTTAGCAGATTGCACAACAGAGTACACGATGAATATTCAAACATGGAAAAAATATTTTCGCGGCAGTTTCCGTTGGCAAAATAACAAAAGTAATTATCAACAACAACTAACAACCACCGTTCGTCGGAGAAAAACTTCCAAATTCGAATTCGAAAACAAATAAACAGATAACGAAACGTTTTGGAATTGTTGTATAAAACAGGTTTGGAACAACCGTTCCATAGATTTGAATCGCAATCGTGATAATAGTATCAAACAAAGTATTCTTTAAGGTTAAACGTAACGTACGTTATATTCTACGCTTTCATAGATGGCGTTGATTTAATTATTTCATTAAAATGCACTTTTTACAAGTCATGCTTTGAAATATAAAGACAAATTATTTGTTTGCGTCCGTACATATGCAATATGAATATTAATAAATAGTTTTGTCCATGTACAAACTCAATTCTTTCAAGAAAGGCATACAAATGCGATATCGGTATTTTTTATCAGTGAGTTTTTTCTGGAAGTATATATTATGGTAGTTAGTCCCACAATTTCGTCAATGAAAAAAAATCATCTGGAATTGGAGAAAACTTAAAAATAAAAATTTAAGCAGCGCAATAAAAAGCATTAAAAATAGTAAATTGTACTCTTCCGTTATTCCGACTCTTGACATGACCTGACTCAACTATCTGGTTCATTTGATCGTTCCATGTCTTCTTCGGGCGTCTCCAACGTCTTCTACCATTCACATTCCATATATTCTTCGTTCATTCGCTCTAAATAACTTTTTTCTAAGTGACTTTTTCTTAATCTCACTCATAACGCTTGCATCAGCATTGGGATCTCGCAGTTCTAGTCCGCTGGTTTTTAAAAACCAGTCCATATAAGTAATCTACATAAATTAAACTACAAACAAATGTAGATTCTAGTTTCTAAAAATAGTGGAATGCCAAAATAATGTTATCGTTTATATAAAAACATTGAAAAATACATACACAAAAGCCAAGGGCAGAAAGGAGAAAAGCCACTCCATAAATCAGAAATTTACGATTTAAATGTATTGACCCGCGGTTCTGCTAATGTTGCGGCCATTAGTCGTGTTGACCTTTAGGCCCTCGTAGATTTACCACGTATTCTATATTCTCATCATATATTTACCTAAACAAACTTCAAATATTCCTAAAATCAATCGCCCTGTTAAGGGTGTTTTCTGTAAATTTCTGAGAATATATCATATATTAAATGATGAATGGATTACGTAATTTCCCACACAAATCAAAGGTTTTACTGTAAATTTCTAATGTTATTCTACACAAAAGTTTCTTTCAACTGTCTAGAACATGTAACACTATGGTATTTAGACTTCCTTTTAAATAGACCTATTTAAATATCATTTTTGTGGAAATCAAACCACTTCTGAAGCTGGTTTGGTGAGACCTTTCGACCTCTCCAACTGGTCTCTCGATCCATCGCCTTGCGCGCTATGCGAGGGATATATTCATATTTCCGTCACTCCTAGACACACTGATCCCTAGATTCCTACCCAACCCTCACACCCTTTACCATCCCAGAAATTCCTCTCGTTCCTTTCTTTAAAAAAAGACCTTCCACAGAGCATCACAAAAGATGGCATAGGTCCTGATGGAAATAGGTTGTAACATTCATTTAAGAATTATATCAGGGAATAAGCTAGCAATAGAAGAATCATTTTTTCCGAGCTGCATTGGCTATAGTAGGTTAGTTCTACATCTCAGAACAACAAAAGTCATGCGCCTGCACCCTCTTGTAAAGCTGTCTTTTAAATATAAAACTCAAATTTCCACGACCGGTTCTGAAAAATCAGATAATATCCACACTTATCTTCCGCATCTACTTCCCCTCCCTACTCCTTTCAATTTTACACCATTCTATAATTAATGAATATGCCACAGTTTGACCTGGTAAATGAAACTCTGAAATAAACCGTTTTAAAATAAATGATAACCCACACAAATGTTGTCCTCAAACACCATTGCTGACAAATTAATAGAAGATTGTTTTAGGCCTGCAAATTGTTTCAGATCGAGAACATCATTGAGGAAGCCATTAAATTATACAATACATCACCCATCCATGTTAATTTCCTTATTCCAGTTACCAAGTTGTTATTGGGCCAGCGACCAAATTGTCAGATTGTTACTAATTAGTGACTTCTTGTCTAGATACAACAGATACAGCCACACGGTATCACGAACACAGAACCACACAGGGTTTGTCCAGATTGGCCAGTTAGTCGAGACAATAGTAACATTAGGCGCAACTCGCCACCGACGAAACTTGAGCCATTAGACCATTAGATATCATTAGACATCACTTCCTCGGGGGATGCTGTTTAGGAAATTGCTAGTGGGATGCCTTCCACTTATGCTAATAAATGGTGCATACGTAGAGTGTATAGATATCGATGTTGGAGAGTCTATGTAGATCAGTCAAATCTAATGCAAACTGAGTAAATTGGGCCTAATGATTGTCTTTTTAGGACACTCACAGAAGCACTAGTGGAAAGTACGTAATGATGTCTTCGTTTTTCGTCACATGGATTACCTACAAACGCAATCACATATTCTAAATAAACGATGAAAAGTTATGTCTTGGACACTTGGGTACAGCGAAAGGTCCCACAATGACGCTCAGGACAATGTAGGTATGATTCATACGTTGAAGAAATTGTCTAAGGAAGAATGGCAATAATTACTTGGATTTTCTTATGTCCCAAATGCTCCCAACCGTCTGAAGCCATTGACACCATGGCGTCCGCAATTGGGGTATGTTTTGAGGCTGAAGGTAGTGGGGAGGGGAAGTAGATGGGGAAGAGGAAGGTGGGAAAGTATCTGGCTGTTATGATCTGGTCACCAAACACGGCTAATGCCATTTCAAGCAACGTTTTAATTCTGAATGGTGGTCTTATTTCAGGGCGATATTGAGAGTACCTTCAACTCTGGAACATGCTACAAATGTACTATATATTATTTTTAATGAGTAACTTCCGGGATTCGTACCCCCGCGACCTCCGGTTTCCTGTAGCCATAGACTTAGTTTATTTTCAGATTTATGTATGAGTTAGGATGTTTAAATGTTTGATCACAAAACTTTCAAAATAAATCAAAAATATTTAACATCTGTAAATTTGTTCATATAATGCCACTTGTAATGACATTCTTCTGTAAAACGTAACTCGTAATACTTAAGCAGTTGAAGATTAAATGCCAAAAAACAGAACATTAGAATGCTCCAGTGCACATGGAGCCACTTTAGAATGAATGCACATTAAAAACACGTTAACAGAAAAGTGCATTCGTTGCACTAACGTTGCAGACGTTTAACATTCCTTTGTGCAAAGGTCTATGACCAGCTTTACCCTATTTTATTGAAAATTTAAATACATCGTTATGGTGAAAAAGTCAAAAGCAAAGCAAACAAATACATTCGTGCATGAAATTTCAAAATTATGAGACATGAAAATATCTGAAATAAAGTACATTCCAAAGCTAAACTAAAAGACCGTACAAAAAATAATAGAAATATAAGATATAATAAATGATGCCCAACAGGGCATCTTGTCTTTGTTAAAACAAAAAAACTGACGAAGTCAATAATGGCGTATAGGTACATAAGCACTTTTGCAACATTTGTGAGGAGCTGTACTGAATAAGCAATAATGACCTTCTAACAAAAACCAGTATTTTTTACATTTATATTTAGTTATAACAGTTAAAATAATTTTCAAAGTTTTTATTTTTCGAGTCTCTCAAAAACGCATCAAATCTATGTAAGTGACCTGTGACGTACCGTGAGACGAAGAAACTGACGAGGTCAATAATACGTATACGTGCAGAAGCACTATTGCAACATTTATGAGGAGCTATAACAAATAAGCAATAATGACCTTCTAACAAAAACCAGTATTTTTTACATTTATATTTAGTTATAACAGTTAAAATAATTTTCAAAGTTTTTATTTTTCGAGTCTCTCAAAAACGCATCAAATCTATGTAAGTCACCTGTGACGTACCGTGAGACGAAGAAACTGACGAGGTCAATAATGCGTATATGTGCAGAAGCACTATTGCAACATTTATGAGGAGCTATAACAAATAAGCAATAATGAGCTTCTAACAAAAACCAGTATTTTTTACATTTATATTTAGTTATAACAGTTAAAATAATTTTCAAAGTTTTTATTTTTCGAGTCTCTCAAAAACGCATCAAATCTATGTAAGTGACCTGTGACGTACCGTGAGACGAAGAAACTGACGAGGTCAATAATGCGTATACGTGCAGAAGCACTATTGCAACATTTATGAGGAGCTATAACAAATAAGCAATAATGACCTTCTAACAAAAACCAGTATTTTTTACATTTATATTTAGTTATAACAGTTAAAATAATTTTCAAAGTTTTTATTTTTCGAGTCTCTCAAAAACGCATCAAATCTATGTAAGTGACCTGTGACGTACCGTGAGACGAAGAAACTGACGAGGTCAATAATGCGTATACGTGCAGAAGCACTATTGCAACATTTATGAGGAGCTATAACAAATAAGCAATAATGACCTTCTAACAAAAACCAGTATTTTTTACATTTATATTTAGTTATAACAGTTAAAATAATTTTCAAAGTTTTTATTTTTCGAGTCTCTCAAAAACGCATCAAATCTATGTAAGTGACCTGTGACGTACCGTGAGACGAAGAAACTGACAAGGTCAATAATGCGTATACGTGCAGAAGCACTATTGCAACATTTATGAGGAGCTATAACAAATAAGCAATAATGACCTTCTAACAAAAACCAGTATTTTTTACATTTATATTTAGTTATAACAGTTAAAATAATTTTCAAAGTTTTTATTTTTCGAGTCTCTCAAAAACGCATCAAATCTATGTAAGTGACCTGTGACGTACCGTGAGACGAAGAAACTGACGAGGTCAATAATGCGTATACGTGCAGAAGCACTATTGCAACATTTATGAGGAGCTATAACAAATAAGCAATAATGACCTTCTAACAAAAACCAGTATTTTTTACATTTATATTTAGTTATAACAGTTAAAATAATTTTCAAAGTTTTTATTTTTCGAGTCTCTCAAAAACGCATCAAATCTATGTAAGTGACCTGTGACGTACCGTGAGACGAAGAAACTGACGAGGTCAATAATGCGTATACGTGCAGAAGCACTATTGCAACATTTATGAGGAGCTATAACAAATAAGCAATAATGACCTTCTAACAAAAACCAGTATTTTTTACATTTATATTTAGTTATAACAGTTAAAATAATTTTCAAAGTTTTTATTTTTCGAGTCTCTCAAAAACGCATCAAATCTATGTAAGTGACCTGTGACGTACCGTGAGACGAAGAAACTGACGAGGTCAATAATGCGTATACGTGCAGAAGCACTATTGCAACATTTATGAGGAGATATAACAAATAAGCAATAATGACCTTCTAACAAAAACCAGTATTTTTTAACTTTCATACTTAGTTACAACAGTTAAAATAATTAAAATGTTTTAATTTTTCGAGTCCCTCGAAAATTCACCAAATCTATTTACGTGACCTGCGACGTCACCAATCACCCGTCTCAAAAAGCCTATTTTTTCAAGCAGCACGGTATTTTGTATTGGTGTCAAGACGTTTTTTATTCTTAGATTACCCGTTTTAAAATTGAAAAAAACTAGGTAAATTTTTAGTTGTTTGTTTTTGGGGTGTTATGCCGTGTTGCGCTAACTCCTTCTTTAGCCGACGTTTCGGACAGCGTTGCAGTGTCCATCATCAGGGCAGATCCGGTAGATCCGAAGATGTGTGATATGATGATGGACACTGCAACGCTGTCCGAAACGTCGGCTAAAGAAGGAGTTAGAGCAACACGGCATAACACCCCAAAAACAAACAACCAAAATGCTTTTGGCCGTGAGAATCTAAAAACTTACCAGGTAAATTTTTACTTTATTTTTTGTTTATTTAATAAATATTTGGATGATGCAGTACATTTTCTTTTGACTATCACACTAGGCTAATGCCCATGTTGTGGTAGTCACACATAAAACATTTCATCAATAAAATATAATAACAAACGAGAATAAGAAAATCTAAGATAAAAACATACAAGAATAAATAAAATGATAGCATCTTGTCACTAATGTTATTGTATTGAACCAAAGTGCAAAAATACATCCATAAACGCGCATGATAATCAGTTTGACGGTATTTAAAAACCTGGATTGCAACATTTTCATCGCTTCTAATGGACTTATAGGGTTGCCAATGCATACATTCTAAAATACCCACTAAAGATGAAGAGATGTTCAAATTCCCAACAAAATTTACCAAGTTGCTTTACCTTCAATATTATAAATATATATATATTTATTTTTTTTGTCAATTTGTTTGATACGTACAGGTACATAAATAATTATACAAAATATAAGGCAATAACAAAAAAATCCCACAAAGGCGAAGCCTGTGCGTGGGCATTATAAGGTATGTATTCAAAACAGCGGTGGTTACATTATCTATGGTTTAAATGAAAAAAATATGAATAAAGAAAAAATAAATATATAGTACATTTAGTTAGTTTAATATGATTTTACTGGAGTTTTTGCGTATTTAATAAAAAACAGTTTAAAAGAAGTTATTTTTTTTTAAATTTAGTTATCGTAGTATAACACGATATTTATACTACGACATTCGTAGTATAAATGATAGAAAAAATTATCTCACTTCCAGATACCTTTTTACCCAGCTTTTGACATTTATTTTATACGAGTTTAAGTTTTGGCACATCTTGAGGGAACTCGGCAAGGAATTAAACAATTTTGGGCCAATATAGTTAATGTGTCTTTGGGCTAGCCGAGTTGTGCAGTGAGGCACATTAAAAGTAACATTTCTTTTTTATTATTTATTCATTTTCTGATTTTTTCTTTCGTTCAGGCTATATAAATAGACTGTTTTGAAAATTTGCTTCGAAAGAAAACGAAATATAGTACGTTCTCACAACTATTGCAAATATTATTTTCAATAATATATATAATAAATAATTATAATCAAAAAATACCCATAATCCCCACATTTCCCCACAAAAAGGTTCTCACCGCCAAAAACCCAATAGGATATGAAGGAAATGTTTTTTTTTTAAATTTAGGATTGCTATAGAAAACAAAACCGACATAAATAAAATGAACCAACGAAACTAATTGAGTATGAAACCATTATAAAATTTTGTGTTTAAGGCTCCGAAGACTGCGATAGGCTGGTCAAGTGAAAATAATGCCAGATGACAGGATAATTAAAATCTTGATCGAGTGGGTGACCCAAGAGGCAAGCGAAAAAGCGGTGTAGTTCTATTTGGATTTTTTATTTTTTATTTTTATTTTTTTATTCTTAAATATATTTGTATTACAAAGGTATAGTATATTGTCCTCCACGCTAGGAGTTCACCTGTGTTGTGGAGGACTTTTTCAATTGTAAAGTTATATAAGTTAGTTACACAGAGAAACAATAAAAAATTAAAATATGAAATCGATTTTTCCATAGTTATAACAAAACAAAAAAATGTGAAATATAAAAAAATTAAATATTAAAAGGATTGTAGCCAGTTCCATATGTGTTTTTTGTAGCCTGGAATCTGTAGTGTTTTTGTCCAAAGGATGTGTTGGTTTTTGGTATTAGTAGTTGGTGTGGATGTCTTGTTCTAGTATTGCGAGAAGTTTGTGAAGTTTTAAATGTGTTTAGGTTCTTGTAAAGGAAAGCAAGTATTAGTTTTGAATATAATTTTTGAATTTTCAACACTGGGAATTTTTTGAATATGGTTGAAGTGGGTGTTCGTATAGGTACTTTAAGTATTACTTTTATTAAGTTTTTCTGAGCTTTATACAGTGAATCTATGTACTTTTTACTGGCATAGCCCCAGGCAATAATGCCGTATTCCATTATGGAATGTGCTATTGCGAGGTATATATTCTTTATATCAAATATGTTTAGTATATTTCTCACGTTTTTGAAAAAGTAAATCAACTTGTTTAGCTTTCCTTTAACCGATATTGAAAAGAGTGTGAAGCCCTGAGAGCTTGAGAAGAAATAGATAAATAAAAGAAAAAACCGACACAGGTTAAAATATTTGTGGAGGAGGCCAAATCCCGCTCTGGAATACAGGGCAGTAATCATGAAGACATCAATATATTACGTTTATTTACGTCTTAAGAAAAACTGAGAAAAATGAATATGATAAATATATATTAAGAATCTCTTAAAATTATTCGTAATCTGGTTGAAAAAAGTATTGCAAGCGCTTAACAAATGAATTAATATTTTTTTAGTAAAATACGAATGAATTATCACGATATCACATTTTTCTCCAAATAATCCTCATGTGGTCAATGCGGATGACAGAGATATACTAATACAATCTATTTTTTTATTAATCTTCGCTGAACCCTAGAAAGTTCTCTTAGTATTTTAGGAAATGGAAAGGTGAAATGGGATGGAGTAATCCTTAAAGCGTCTCTTACTGGAGTTGGAGCTTAAAGTTAAGCGTGAATGTTCGTAGTGAGTGTTCAAGGGGATGCTTAGGAAAGGTAATTTATACTGAATCGGCGTTTAATCAATGAACAAAAATAGCGTACTTGAGCCAAGTCATCAGGTCACAATACCATATATTTAAAGTAGTTAAAATGTAAAACTTTATACCAAAATAGAAGAAGAAAAATGAGGGTCAGCCATGGAAGAGCCTTGACATGGTGTGCGTTATTTTGTTTGAAATTTTGACGGAGTTGACCCATTATTCATAATTTATTTGGAGGGTCGACGCGATATTTGATACTTGATTATTTTGGGTCTTTAATTAAGTATTAAGAGCCTGATTCGGTTTCGGTTAGCGTATCACCATCATCAGCGGGAAAAAGATACCATTTTAAATAATGTTGTAAATATATTTCTGTCTAAAATTTGATGCATTTAAATTTCGTGAATTTATTTATGTCTATTCTTGAATACACATTTTACAAATGATTACAGTGGTTTATATTGTAGTACAGAAAAAAGGTACAAAAAATAAAGAAAATGGGTTGATATAGGTAAAACTGTGTGTGGGTGATATTGTATGTTACGTGAACACCTCACTAGAAGAACCTGTGCTGAGGTGTTAACGTGTTTGTGATTAAGTGTGACATGTGTTGTAGTAGAAAGTTTTTTTTTTTTTTTTTTTTCACAAACGTATATTGAACATGAAAACAAACATTTCTATGTGAGTGTATGTATTTTTGGATAATTCTTGAAAAACGTGTATAATATTTATTTTACTTATTATATGTTTGGTTATGTTTGGCTTGTAATTATAATCTTTTAAATAAAGTGAATATCTTGATTTTTTATCCAGGCTACGATATGTTTTTGGAGAAAGTTTGTAGATGTATTTGCAGTCAGTAATTGTTTCAAAGTAATGGGCATACTGTTAAAAAGTTTGGTTGCGTAGTATTGAAAGTGTCTTTGTCCGTGTGTGGTGTGTGTTATCGGAATGTTCAGTGTTTTATTTGTTGAGGACCTGGTTTTTATTATGGCTTTTGGTTGATTTGTAATATGGAGATTATTATGGATGAGGTGTAGGAGAGCAGTTTTGGCGTAAAGTTGTCTTATTGACATGACGTCTAGTGTTTTGAAGATTTTGGTTGAGTCTGTGTAGAATGGTACTTGCAGTATGAGTTTTATTATTGCCTGACTAGGATAACCCAATTTTTTTTGCAAGGCTGAGGAATGAGGAAGGCTAGTTAGTACGTTAAGATACACGTATATCTATCTCAAACTTAACGTTGTATTCAATTCTTCTTATTTACCATGAATGCCTGCAAAATAAGAGAGATTGTTTTTAACTGCAAAAACACTAGAACATTAAACTTTGTAGCATCCTTTTTACAACTTACAATGCCAATTCCATCATGAGCTAAAGAACTTTAGATAACGAATTGATTACTATTTCTAACCATAATATCAATGAATGAAGTCAATTCTAGCATGAAACATGAAAATATTATTCAGACTACAAACTGTTGAATGTATTTTATTTCAGTAAGAAAAAAAGAGTTTTGAAACTCTGAGGAAGCTGGGAATTAACGCCAGTATTGATTAAATATGAGATATCATGATATGGTAACGTCACGTTCCACCCTAAATTAGATATCATGATATGGTAATATCATGTTCCACACTAAATTAAATATCATGATATGGTTATGTCATGTTCCACCCTAAATTAGATATCATGATATGGTAATGTCATGTTCCACCCTAAAATCAATGCGTTTCAACGTAGTTTTTTAGCATGAACAAAATGTCCACCCGTGATTTATTCATAAATTAGTGACTTTATTTCGGGCTGGGAGTATGATATGTATTATAAAGGCTGGGTTTCATGGCTTTATTAAATTAATCACACGTTATTAAGTCAGTCATGGGCGCAATTACCATTTCAGCCGCCCCGCTGCCCCTGCCAAGGGGCTCGACTCTGCAGCGCTATGTGTACTGGACGCTACTTCACCGTCATTATATTATAGGTACATACAACCTTTAATGTATCGGTAAACGTATATTTATAGCAAAGCGCTGTATTTCATGTACTCAAACGCAATTTCCTTTCAAATAATAAAACGCAATAATAAAAAACTTCCAACATTCAACTATCAACTTTCAGCTTTATGATTTCAACTTTCATCTAACAAATTTCAACTATCAATTATCAACCATCAACTATCAACTATCTTTTATCAACTATCAACTCGACCACCATAACATGGGCATGTGCCTAGCATGGTGGTCAAAAAATTCCTCAATGCATGTAACTAATAATTTCATAGAATAAAGAAACTTTAAAAAAAACTACCAACTATCAACTTTAAACTTTCAGCTTTATGCTTTCAACTTTCATCTAACAAATTTCAACTATCAATTATCAACCATCAACTATCAACTATCAACTACCAACTATCAACTTTAATCTTTCAGCTTTGTGCTTTCAACTTTCATCTAACAAATTTCAACTATTAACTTCTAATTTACAACTTTCAACTATCAACTTTCAATAATTATAAGTAATAATGCGTCGCCCGAAATATCAATACAAATTGAAAATATCTCCCGAGGAAAAATAAATGCCGCCAACGGGAATTGAACCCGTACCTTCTGATGTCCGGTCAGGTGCTCTGAACCACTGAGCCATGTCGGTTTATTTCCAACCCGCCAAATATGTACTAGTACCTCAATCAACAATTACTGCTTATTATATTTTTTCACCTGTTAACAACCAACTTTATTTTGCAGGAAAGGCTTTGTTAGTGCTAAATTTCCCACATTCCGATAAAACCTTGTGTTATAAACATTAGTTTATCATTAAATATATTTATTTATTTATTTATTGTTGTTATACGCCCATAGGGGCTTTTACATAGATTATAAATAAGTTTTACATAAGTTATCGAGTTTGAATTTATACTAAGAGTTATAAAAGTGAAGAATTTTTAAAAAAATATACAAGTAGTTTTTGAAGAATATGGCGTAAAGAAACATTTTAAACAACATAATATTTAACAATAACAAAGAACAAAATATAATATAAAACATTACAATAACATATCTAATCGTTAAATCTATTACAATAATTTGTATGATTCCACAAAGTGTTGGTTTAATTTGAATTTAAGATTATAAAGGGAATCATGGAATATATCTATAATACCACCAAACTTGTTGCCCAAATCATGCATCCTATTGGTAAGTGAGTTTGACTGATAGTTGGTTTTATATGTGTCGCAAAAGAATGTTGTATTTTGTCTAGTATTTCTTGTCGGTACATAGAGTTTAATAGCAGCAACGATGGCAGGGCTGTCAATAAGGTTGTTCATGACTCTGTATAATAAAATTAGGTCTGAAATGGTTCTTCTGTCAGACAGCGTAATTAAATTAAGTTCATTCATCAAATTTACATAATTAATGTTTTCTATTGGAATTTTAAGCTTGAAATTTAAGTACCTAAGAAATTTGTGTTGAACCCGTTCTAATTTGTTAGAGTGTACTTTATAGAAAGGAGACCAAATAGGTGAATTATATTCCACTTGGCTTCTAACTAGTGAAATGTAGAGTGTTTTCATGCAATCCAAGGACTTAAAATCAGTTAGGGTTCTACAAAGGAAGCCAAGAATCTTTAAAGCCTTATTAGTTATATCATCTATATGCGCTGTGAATGTTAAGTTTGATTCGAATATAACTCCCAAGTCACGAATTTGTGATACTGGTGTTAATTTAACATTATTTAAATTATATTCATGTAAGATATGAGAATGAGTTCTGGAAAATCGTATTACTTGACATTTCTCAATGTTCAAAAATAACATATTTTGTTCGCACCATTTAAAAAATTTATCTAAATTAGCTTGTAAAATTAGGCAATCATATATATTTCGTATTCTTTTAAACAATTTTAGATCATCTGCAAAAAGTAGGACTTGTACATCTTTAAATATGTTTACAATGTCATTAATGAATATTAAGAATAATATTGGGCCAAGGTGGGACCCTTGCGGGACACCACTTGTGGCCTCGAATACATAGGATTCTATAAAATTAATCCTGACACAGAGAACTCTATTACTGAGGTAACTAATAATCCATGTCAATAAACTACCTTTGATGCCTAACAGTCGGAGTTTGGATATAAGAATATGATGTCGAACCTTATCAAATGCTTTACTGAAATCGGTGTATATAGAATCCACTTGTTGTTTCAGACTGAGCGATTCAGATATGTAATTATTGTAGATAGTTAAATTACTTAAGGTAGATCGACCTCTGATAAAGCCATGTTGGTTAGGAACAATAATATTGTTGATAGGTTTTACAATGGTATCTAATACTAATGACTCGAAAAGTTTGGGTAAAGCAGACATAATACAAATAGGTCTGTAGTTAGATATATCGCTTTTGTCGCCTTTTTTATGAATGGGCGTTAAATAACTCTTTTTCCACAGAGCCGGAAAACAGCCAGACGCTAAGGATTTGTTAAAAAGTTTATGTAAGGGATATATCAAACTATCAATGCAAGTTATTAAAAATATGGGAGGAATACCATCCGGTCCAGCAGATTTATTACTATCTAGTGCTTTTATGCTTCTTTCTATGGAATCTAATTTTATGAAACATTGACTTAGGTTTAATGACTCTTCCACTGACGTACTGGAGACTGCTTTGATGGGAATATCTTTGTCGTAGACACTTTTAAATGAGTCAGCAAAAAGATTAACTATACCCTCAATACTGTCGGCACATTTTTCTTTAAAGAACATGCTATTAGGATATCCACAGTTGTCTTTTCGTTGAGATTTAGTAAAATTCCAGAATTTTTTCACATTGTGATGATGTACCTCATTTTCAATTACGTTAACATAGTCACTATAGCACTTTATTGATAATTCTTTACATTGTTTTCGTAGTTTAGTAAATGCTATATAATCGTTAGAATTTCTGGTATGTTTATATTTTCTGTGGATACATTTTTTTTATTAATTAAATTAGTTAGTTCCCTTGTAAACCATTTCGGATAATTAGATGATGTAAAGCTAATCTTGGGAACAAATTGTTCTATAGAGGTATTTAAAATCGAGTAAAAGTATTCTAATTGATCATTTATATTATTTTCCTCATCTAAAAAGGACCAATCTGTTTGGGCAAGGTACTCCGTAATATGATGGTATTCAGCTTTGGAAAAGTTATACGATGGGACACTTGTTTTTTTTGAAGATGTTAAAGGCCTATTTGTTATGATAATGTCCAACGGTGGGTGGTGTTGATCTAATGGTAATAATAATTCGTCGGATAGCTCAACCACTATTTTCGAATCACTTGAAAACACTAAATCCAACATTCGATTGTTAAAGTTGAAAATCTTGTTTGATTGAGTTAGTCCCAAAAATAAAGACATATCACGAATTTCACTACATTTAGCACACTGTAAATCGGCTTGGTTTGTAGCAGGTCCGTTGTCATCTTGGCTGGTCCAGTTAGGAAGGTTATAATCACCAGCAATAATGAATTTTGCTTTAGGATATTTGAATTTGAGTACTTCTATGTCCTCATTGTGATTTTTATACGTTTGCAAATCCGATGCAGGTGGGATATAGACACAGCCAATAATAATTTTTCCATTAGGTATATTGAGCAATACAAAAATTTGTTCAACACTTTTGTGTTTTACCGGTAATTTAGTAGATGATATATTCTTGGATACGCACAGCATCACACCTCCTCCGTTAGACTTTTTGCTCGTAATAGAATTTCGATCAGAACGATATGTGGTATATTGATGTAGGCCTAATTCTGACGAGCTGATATCAGCATTTAACCATGTTTCAGTTAAAAACAGAATATCGTGTGAGAAGATTGGGGAGTTAATTTTAAGTTGGTGCAATTTTGTACGCATTCCCCGTACATTTTGATAATATCCTGTAAGTCTAGAAAATCTGTTCTGTTTGTTTTTTAGTTTTTTGCTTGGGTTTTGATGATTTTGGGAATTCCGTTGAAATGTTTGATTCGTAAATCGACTTCGCCCTTTTCTTTCCTCTCTTCTAATTCCTTCCAGAGGTCAGTTAAGTGATTTCTTTGTTGTAGTGTCCTGTCAGGTTTGATTATAATTCCATTGGACAGAGTAGTTTTGTTAAAGAGTATTAGTTTCGCCTGTTTGACTTCATCAAATTCTAATTTAATTGGCCTGGTTTTGTTTGGAATTTTACTTCCGAGCCTGTAAATTTTCACATCTTCTAGATTGAACTCGCTATTAATTTCACTAATAGCTGCTAATACCTTTTTTCCATCCTCCAAGACGCTCACTGTAGTTGAGTTCGAATTACACTCGGGGACGTTGAGTAAAATTATGTTCTTCGAGCGGGTCTTGCGTTCCTCTATCTCAGCGAGCACCTCACAAATTGGCGTTGTTTCCTGTGGTAATACTTTCTTTTCAATGATTTTTTCGAATGTCATAACTTTTCCTTCAAGAACTCCAACAGTTACTCCTAGGTCTTGCATAGTTCCAGATAGATTAGAAAGTTTACTGAGTATTTTTGCCATTTGGTCTTTTGTTATTTTTAAGACAGGATCGGTAATGGCATTGTGGATGCTATTAATCTCCTCCTTAGCTTTGTTTAGGAAAGCAATTGCTTCATTATTATTCATTTCGAAAGTTAAATTTAAATTTTTTTTTTTTATAAGAAAATAATATGAGTGACAACCCTGCTCGCAATGTACAGGTAATTAACTCAAGTAGGTAGCGGGAGCGTCCACAAGTGTTATCCAGTAAGTGCGAGGGAGAGAATACCTTATCCTGTTACTTGTTAGAGCGAGACGTAGGGAACACTGTGCACAATTGATTATTAAACAAATTGATTTATAAATTTTATAATAATGGTGAATATTTACGATGATTTCGAAATGATTATTAATATATAACGTAGTGCACTAAATTATGTTGCAGTATACTGAAACTTGTTTAAAAACACTGTTTTTTTTTTGTTCTATTTATAAGTTTCTAGTAAGACACAGAAAAAACTCGACAGCTTGTCAAATATATATATATATATATATATATATATATATATATATATATATATATATATATATATATTTGACAAGCAAAATATTTCACCAACAAATGTAGATATAATATGTCTCAACGCCATCTAGTGGGAAATTTCAGAAGGTACGGGTTCAATTCCCGTTGGCGGCATTTATTTTTACTGGGGAGATATTTTCAATTTCTATTGATATTTCAGGCGACTAATTATTGCTTATAATTATTTGTTATCTTTTATGCTATTCATAATTAAAAAAATATATATTAGTATATATCAACTTTCAGCTTTCAACTTACAATTTACAATATTCAACTATCATCATTCAACTTCCATTTTACAACTTTCAGCTTTCAACTTACAACTTTCAACTTACAACTTTCAACTCTCTGCTGTCAACTTACAACTTTTAATTATCATCATTCAAATTACAGCTTTCAACTTACAACCTTACAATTTTGAACTATCAACTTTCAACTTGATACTCTCAACTTTCAACATTCGATAATCGACGGTCAACAATGTACACGATATTATCTGTATTTTTCTCTCTATTACTGTGTTGGATTTTAAGTGCATGCTATCTCACTTTTCCTTTATTTTATGTTTTATCTCACTCTCGAGGTACATATAAACACACACTTTATTTTTTTATTAGTTTAATTTTGTACCCGTGTGATAAGCAAAACCGGTATGTCATAGCAAATTGAATAAATAAAAGTTCGTGGTTATAAACAAAATAATTGTTTTGTTTTAAAAAAAATTAGTACAAAAAAAGTAAATTTATTAAAAATGGCGATTAAGTGTACTGTTACTAAGGGTACATTCCAACAGCATGCATGTTTGAAGCCTAGCTCGGTCATGTTGAACGGTTGTGCAATTGCTTCTGTTTTAAAATGCTAATTGACCAATTTAGTCCCCTGTTCAGTTCCTTGGGGCTGCTTTTACCCATAAACTGTAGGTGGGATGGAACAACCTTGGGCTGGCCCGAAAGCCATTATTATGCACCATGTTATTTCATGGAAAGATTACGAAATTGACTTCTTGGTGGTTATGGGTGTACCATAACCATCATTGCACCACATGGTTTCAACGACCGGATGCAGAAGCTCTATGGTAAACCAAATTGAATAAGATTGTAGAGGCACTGGTAAACGAGAACTTTTTACGACAATTTCTTACCGGCAAGATTTCCATATTGTCGGTCCAGATTGTTGTCGTATTGTGTCTTCACGATAAGTTACCTCGACTACTGATATTACAGCTGACGGCCTCCGTAGTCGAGGGGTAAGGCTTTGAACTAATAGTTCGAAGGTCGCGGGTTCAAATGAATTTGTCAGTTTTCACAATTTCACAGTTTATTCATTTAAATATATAAACTTGCGGCACGTTCCAAAGTGGAAGATACTCTCAGTATCGCCCTGGTGTAAGACAACTATTCAGAATTGAAATGTTTCTGGAAATGGCTTAGGCCGTGATTGGTAACCAGATCTGAATAGCCAGGTATCACACCTTCCTCCTCCTCATCTCCTTCCTATTACTTTCATCCTCACAACATATTCCGATTGGGGACACCATAGTCTCACTGGCTTCAAGCAGTTGTGATTCTTGTGCGGTATTCACATTAAAAAAGCCATCTTCAACCTAGAAGCGATCGATGTTTTCCTCTATTATATAATCCGCGAATCTTACCTTGCATGTTGCCATGGTGCGATAAATTGAAAAATGCGGTAAAAATAATACGAGTGGTTGTTCATACGAAGCAGATACTTTGTGACGTGACATTATAAAATATGTTATCAAGATCAAGAATAAGATAATAAGATCAATATCAAGAAGGTGAATAATCCAAAATGATGTCCGATCAGATAACATGTTTTACATAGGAAATTGGACTTATGACTTATGAAATATTGGCATACAGAGCTCCGGGCCAAAAAAGCCCCTTTTCTCCTTCATCATGATTTTAAATATTGGTTGTAGGATAATTTTAATTTAATTTTGATTGTTTTAGGAAAATATTTTTGCAAGGTAACATGGCTGCAATGTGGGGAGATTTAAAGTTTACGGAGGATTTGTTCGGGTTTTTTATAAGTAGTTATTATATTTTCATCGTACTGTGCGAGGCAGTTGATGGACGCGTTTTCATGGGTGGGGAAGCCCGCATAAAATGATTCCGCGAGACTTAAGATTTGATCTTTAAGGAGGGGAACTTCCGGAGTCCCGGTGTAGTTGAGAAACCCTCATCCAACTAGGAGCTCCCAGGGCAATGCGAATGGCTTTATTTTTAAATGTTTGTAGTCTTTTTAACTGAGACTCTGAAGCGTGGGCCCAGATAGGGCTATCGTAGGTGAGTTTAGGTCTTATTGTGGATTTATATGTGAGTAGTTTATTTCTTGGAGATAATTTTTTGTTTTTTTTTGCATATCATGGGATAAAGGGCTGCAAGAGTTCTATTGGCTGAATTTAGAGTTTCGGTGATATGCTTTTTCCAAGTTAATCTGCTGTCTAGAGTTATTCGAGGTATTTAATTTGTTTTTTTCCAAGGGACGTTTTCGCCGAACAAGTGGATGTTAGGGGGTCTTTTAGGGCGTCTACTGGAGAAAACACAAGCGGCGCTTTTTGAGGGATTGATGCTAATTCGCCATTGTTTAATAAAGGATTCTAGTTTTGAAGCGTAGTCTTGGACGCGTCGTGTAGCGGTCATTTTGCCTACTGAAGTCGACATGATGTCAATGTCGTCTGCAAATTTGCCTATTTTGGTTTTTTTGGTGCGATAGTTATAGATACTGGGGCGGGGGATATCGCTTAGGTATATATTGAAGAGAGCTGGCGAGAGAATAGAGCCTTGAGGGATACCTGCTCTTGGCAATCTCACTATGGAAAAAATTCCATCTAATTTGATTATAAATTTACGATATTTAATAAAATTAGCTATGAGTTGAAGCATTGAAAGGGGGATACCGAGGAAGTACATTTTATAAATGAGACCTCTGTGCCAGACTTTATCGAATGCTTTGCAGACGTCTAAGGAGAATATGAAATTGGACATTTCCTATGTAAAATATGTTATCAAGAAGGTGAATAATCTAAAACAATGTCCAATCGAACATTTCAGTGTGCGATAAGACATTCCCAATGTCCGATTGGACATTCCCAATGTCCGATGGATTGGACAATGTCCTATAGGACATTCCCAATCGGACAAAATCGGATAAAATCAGGACATCCGAATAAACAAACAGAGAAAGAGAAGTATCCAAAACTATTTTAATATTATGGAAGGTAAGCACGAAAGCAGGTACCTAGATAATATCAAAATATATAGAAACCGTTCTTTATCAGTTAAATATTTCTAAACGGTAGGCACTAAAAGCCAATTACACATTAGACAATAGTGAAAAACATAGCTATCTCTGCGGCACTTCGATTAAATGACTTAATAGAAAATGAAAACACGTAATATTTTCCCGAGCGAGGATTCTGCGGAATTTGCGATGCGGTAAACACAATTCGCCCCGTTTATGAGTCTTATGGCAGGCTTCAGAGACATTGGCATCGGCTTTACGCTTCGCCATCTTGGAAAATTCACCCGCGCAAAACTTAGCTTCCCGCCAATTTTAACTTTTTCATTTTCAGAACAAATGGAAAATAAAAAATAAACTGCTCTTATTTAAAGTTATCGGAAAAAGTACTTTCTTGCAGCACCTAAACGAATACAAAAAATGTGTTTTTCTTCCAAAATCCAACATCGAACCAAATGCTGAGCCATTGACCCTTTTATGAGCTGCATAATTCGAATAAAAATATAATAGCAATCACATCCATTATTTAAACTATTGAGATAGGAACTTTATAGTGTTTTGTTTACGAAGCAAGAAAAAATACAGAATTAAGACAAATGCGAACGTCTATATATGTTTTGATTGGTGACCGGATAAATCATCAAAATGATAATTCATCACATCTTTAAAAAGTTATATAAAGTTATGGAAAGTGATGAAACAAAAACTTTATTAACTGGGTTAAGTAGGTTACGTTAGGTTAAAAATAAATAAAAACATCTTCGTTTTTAATGACTTTATATCACTTTTTAAAAGTGTGTTGAATAGTCACTGTGTTGAGTTAGCATGGAACCATGACCGGGCGTCCATATTTTTTTTCTCTCATATGGAAATACTTAATTTGTTTGACGTTAGAAAGAATAATAATAATTCTTTCCAGTTTGCATCAAATATTTATACTGGGATCCATTTTTAAGATCTTAAAAATAGCCAAAATGAATAAATCACATTTTGCACCGCTATCGTAACAATCGGTTTACTTTAAAATATTTCAAACTGTACAAAAGTGATGAAAGAACTGAAGGGTTAAGATAATTGTTTTGTCGTATCGCCTTTTTTGTTCTTTAAACCATATCCTAATTTTGTTGTAAAATGTTGTTTGTTTTCCTTTGTGTCGAGTGGAAGATTGTTAAATGTTTTTTATTGCCTGGTATATGTGGTTTTTGTCCAAAGCTTATCGACGGAGTTTTTATGTATTGTATGTACGCTCGTCTAATTGGTTTATTAATGTTACGAGTAGTTTGTGGTTATTGACTTTTACTTTTTTGGTCAAATATGTACTTTAGTTGTGTTTTTATATATATTTTAGTCTGTGTCAGTCATTAAGATGAGTTTTCTGTGTAATTTCTATATGTTCGATATCTGAGTTTGTTGGTTCTCCCCAAGCAATGATACCGTATTCTATAGTGGATTGGCAAAGCGCATATTATAGTGTTTTAGTTTATATAATATGTTTCTTATGTTTCAGAAAATGTGTATTATTTTGAACATTATATTTGGGATGTGTTTGATACGATGCGTCCATCTGAAGTTATGGTCAATTATGACTCCTAGATATTTAATTTGGTTAGTTTTATCTAGAGTAGGGCAATTGCAGATGTTGTAATCTGTAATATAGTAGGTATATTTTATAATACAAAAAGTTTTTAAAGCACAAAGTAAACTAAAACTGATAAACTAAATACGAAAAAATATTTTTAAAAATTTTTAACATTTTTTTTAAATTAGCTATGAACAAAGATAGACACAAATACATTTTTTGGCACAAACCACCTTCTTAATATGATTTTATTATTAAGAAACGAGAAGAAAAATAAATTAAGAATTTTAAAGAATAGAATTTAACATAAAATGAGGTAAGTGAAAACATAAATTCGCATTTACCTAAGTAAGTAATTTATCCACACGCTTACCCCAAACTCACAACAATACACATATTTATTGATATAACTACATATTACAGATAAGATAATGTTTTCATTACTTAAGTAGCCATCTAAATTTATATATTAAAAAATATGAAAAATATTGATAGTATAATTTACTTAAACAATATTTTTTACGTACAGAGTAATTTAGTTATGAGATTAATCTTGAGATAAAATATTTCCCATTAATAATGCAATCTTTCGAGAAAGTTTAGTGACAGCTACTCCGTGTTTTTTAATATCAATCATAATTTGATCGAACACTCCGCGGAAAGCATAGATAAAGGAAATACGAAGATGTATCGCTATTTCTAATAAATGCTTCACCGCGAGCAAGCCAACCCGCGTCGTATTTTCGGGGATATTGCCAGAGAGAAAATAAATTTTCCATGAATTTTTTAAAATACGTTTCCGTTTTCGAAATTAGAACCGCGTTGAATTTCGAGCAAGCCTTTGGTCAAATGCATCGAATAGTTTATCTGCGCTCTTGGTACTGAATAATGCATTTACGAAATATCTTTGAAATAATGATTACAGATCGATAACTTTGCACTGGTTGGCGTCGTTAGTGTAAATTTTTGTGGATCGAAAAATCTATGGTTTTAAAAAATAGTTCGTTCGTTAATTCATTTTTTGATCGCCTGCGAAGTTAAGCTAATCAACTATATTAAGCAGAGTAACAGGAATAAAGATATACAGCCGTACTAATAAATGTGGTAAATATTGTATACAATTAATAAACAACTGCGTATGAAAAATCCTTACTTATATAAACGTTAAATAGAAACTGCAATAAACAGTCAGAATAATAGAAGAGTATGTATGAGACGATGTATGAATGTGAATGAGGCAAGGAGTCTGTGCCAAGACCGAGTTGTTTAGCAGCCAGTCCTCTCTGCCTACCCCTGAGGGGATATTTAGTTAGTTATTACTACTGATAGTGAAAGTTTACTATAGTTCAGTGTTGTGAATTTAACGTGAATTTTTGATTACATGTTGACAGCAACTATAAAGGGAAATGACAGATTCTGTCATGTGATCTATGGTTTTGTTTAAAATGTTGCCATTTTTGACGATTTAGTGCCGTCTCAAAAAAATTATCTTATCTGATGGCAACTATCTGCATAAAATGGTAAGAATGAAAATGATTACCGTATAAAGCATATCTCTGATAATTTTCATATCAGAAAAAAAATCATCGTGTAAAAATCAACTCCCATTACCTCACAATGATTCAAATAATATATTATATAGACCGTGTTACAGTATCTACTATTGTTTAAAAGAAATATAAACATATGAATTATCTAACAATATTTGAAACACTCCTACAATCATCGTTTTAAGCGAAAAACATTACTTGTGCAATGATGGAGGACTAACCTAAAAAAATATTAACAATGAAATAACAGCTCCTTGTCGTCAGTAATATATTTAATATAATAATTTTTATTTTGTTCCCTTCTGAAAAGTGTCCCATCAGCTTGTCATGCAGAAACAATAAAAATGACAGGATAGGGCTAAACAAGGTGTCGGACTGTCGGCTGCCTGATCAAAGGGCCTTTCATAAAATAGGGCCTTATTCCCTTTAACCCCTTCACCTCCCCTTAAGGGGTTGTCATGACAAAATTACACAGAAGTGAATTTAACGTGTTATAATTACACCGACGCAATTACACAAGAATTACATATTGAATCAGCTCCACACAGGAGGCCTTGAGGCAAATAATTTTCCTCGTGGCCTATGTTATCTTTGGAAATGCTCTATGGAGGGTCTTTTCCAGGTATGAGGGGTGGGTAGGAATCTGGGGGTCAGTGCGTCCAGGAGTGATGGACGTATAAATCCATTTCTCCCACTGCGGTGCAAAGCGATGGTTCGATAGAGTTCTGTTGGTGAGGTCAAGGGGTCTCACAGAAGAAAATTACACCCATTGGAATTACATATGCCTTTAAACCTAACCTAGAAGGCTTTGGGTCTAGTTTTTTCATCATAAAAAAAACTAGCCTAAAAACATAATCTAACTTATGTTAACCTTAAGTTAATCAAATTTAACCTAAGTTAACTTTAGTTTAAACTAAGCTAACAAAATTTAACATAAGCTAATCTAAGTTAATTAACAACATAAGCTAACAACATAAGTTTGTTGCTACGCGTTAAACAAATTAATTGATATTGAATACTGCAAGCTAAGTAGAAACATGGTGAATGTAAATATATTTCCTTTAAGGGTGAAACCCAAATTTAAAACTTATACCAGAAGTTTCTGCGCGTAAGATTTTTTCCCGCATAGTTAGCGTATGCACCTGCGCGCTACTTCTAAATATTTCAAAATGAAAAGAAATAGTTTTTGTGATCAAGTAGCTAACCCACATCTCCCTTCATCACAGACAAGTGTTACATTTCCATCCGCACAGGAACTAAATAACATTTCTCGGCAAATTTACCCAAAAACGATTCACACACCCCTCTTTCCTTTTTGGGTTATGCGGGTACAACAGCCCGGTACACGTGTACCGATGCTGGGGAGGTCGGGGTAAGTCGACCCACTGGTAGTACCCATTACTAGTCTGGAAACTCCCCCTGCACGACTTTACCCGCGAGTTCAATCATCCCCTCCTCCCCGGTGTACCCTTCTCACCCCGCCCTACCTCGGGATGAAATAAATCTTCCCTTGAGTGGAGTGTGCAGCAGATAAAATAAACTGAAACATATGTTGTAAAATATCATTTTTCGACTGGAGTAAGCTAGTCGATAAAGACGGGGAAACTGAGTATCTTCTTATTCACATAATTCATAAAAATCATCTTCTTCCCCTAGTCCAATTTATATTTTAAGATAATTATATCCAATAAAGTGCTATAGGAATAGGAATGTTGTGTGTTAAAAGTATTTGAGGAAGAGGTAAAAAAATGAAAAAGATATTTTGGAAGAATTTTGCTAACCTATTCACTTAACAGAGACAGACAGTTATTTTCGGCAACGTTTCAATTCAAACGTTTGAGAAGAATGCCATCAGAAATATACATATTTTTTTAATTTTATTTATAATGTGCACAGCAAAAAAAAGGGTTAGCGTAAAAAAATGCAAATACATAACAAAAAATAAATACCAACCATGTTTTTATTCTTTGTTAAACTATGAATATATCAAAAGTTTGTAAAAAACAACGACAATAAAGCGTTGGTCAAGTTGAGTGAAAACGATAAATTCGAGAAATTTTGTAAAGTTTAGCAAAAAATAAGTCAGGTATTAACAGTGAATGTTGATTTTTTTAATGTTCTAATTATGATATATGTTTTATAATCTTCCTTTTTCGTAACAAATAGAGATAATGATATCCTCACCGGGAATTCTCGTGCTGAGGATTTCATTTACACGTTATTCAAATTGTGTAGTATGGATAATATGAAGTGCTAAATTATAAATATATTATGCAGCGTTTTTTTCTGAAATAATTATAAATATATTACATGGTGGTTTTTAGTGCAGTTGAGTGGTTTCGATTTCAGTCTGTATTTGGTGTCAGAATATTTTCTATTTCTGATCTCCCTACACTTTGTACCCTGCTTTTTATTTGAGATTTAAGTGTTATAATATTTGTATGAGTTTTGAATGAGAATGGGGTTTTTTTAGAGTTGAGAATCAGAGTATAGGAAGATTTTTTGACCAAATATTGTATTTGTAGTCGCTTGTTAGATATGTTTTTGACCCTGAGATCTAGTTTTACTAACATACGTGTTTCATATATTTGACACATTCGCTAAAGAGGTTGGAAGAAGGTTAGATTGGTACTTTGGAAAGGAATATGGAAAGTTTCGAGGTTCTTTAGTAGATGGTGTTTGATATTGATTATTCGTAGAAGGAAATAACTGCTTGAGAGATGCTTGAAATAATATAGTGGGTTAGTAGAAAAACGAATGTAGCCGGCTTATAAGTAGAAGAAGAGTCTAATTTATTTAACAGCAAAAATTGACGTGTAAGCTATATAATTTGTACTTGCGTTTAACTATTGAGTTATTGTGCCGTGTCGCGCTTCCTCATTATTTAGCCAACGTTAACCCCATTAATATGAATAGATACGGGGCTATGCTGAATATCTGTTAGTATCCGGTACTTGAAGGCTACACCAAAACTAAACGCCGAAAACCACGTTTATTCAACTAATTATTATACTGAAATACCGACCCTGATATTATAAAAGCGCGCGACACGTTCTAACCTCTCAATGCATTTACACAGACTTCACCACACTCTACACGTCTGCCCTGATGATGAACACTGTAACGCTGTCCAAAACGTTAGCTAAAGAAGAAGAAAACACAACACGGCAAAATAACCCAAAAATCAATCTTGGTAATACTTTTAAATCTCAATTCAAACATAATAATATAATACGTGATTATATTACAAAGTTACCTTTTTCCAGGATGCTACAATGCTATTTTAACCACAACCAAAAAAGTACATAGCTTTACTACATATCCGGAATGTTCGATAATCCTTACAGTACCCGCAGTTTCCCGGGAAGATTGCTCTTACGATAAGTATTCTGTATTTTATTTTTAAAAAGACATAAAGTGGTGGAATAAAATGTCGGATGGTGTTGCGGAGAATTTGCTAGACACGGTAGAGGTAGAGTCAGACGTTCTTGCTACCAATAAAGGTAAGACCTAACAAATACTTATACATAATATACTAAGTTTACCCTAGCGTTCTTAACAATGTAGTAACTGCTTTAATTTACTGTTCTAGATCTCCGTTTATTTCAGAATTTTATTACGTCCATTTACTAGCTATCGCAGCCGTTTACGTCAACGTGTTTTGTTGTCTGTTATATCGTACCAATACTTAGACAATTGACAAAGTAATTTTATTTTTGTAATAACTTAATGAGTAAAACAAGTAATTGTAATATTTAATTATTGAAGAAAGTATTAGCGACTCCTAAACGAAAATTTAAAACATAAAATTAAAAATCAGAAAAAGATACGATCACATCTAGGACACGAATCCAAAAAGATAAAATAGTTTAATGATAACGCAGTTTAATGATAACGTAGGTTAATGATGACTTAGTTAAATTATACTGTAATGTAATGACAAAGCAGTTAAAATAATTCAGTATAATATTAGCTTCTTTAATGATACCTAACATAGTCTAATAATAACGTAACAGTATGGGTAAAAAGTTTGTTGAATAAAAAAACGTTTTTTTTTAATAAAAAAATATTGTTATGTTATAATAATAATACTTTATTGCGTGCGATGTTTTAATAATAATACTTTTTTACGTGTGATGTTATTATAATAATACATTATTGCGTGCGATGTTATTATAATAATACTTTACTAAAATAAATTGTAGTTTCTGGGTTTCATATAACATATGACGAAATGAAAATATTAGACTAAAAAGAGAGAGCAAATCAAAAACAAAAAAATGTGTACATACTGTATAAAGTGTAGTGTAGCGCCCTTCGTGGGAGCCGGACGCGTCTTAACGCGTCCTAAGCGTCAACCACTTTGTGTTTTTTTTTAGTATTTTCAAGGGAAATTAATCAACATCCCTTTGAAATTATTTTAAAATCAATCAATCAACATTTTAAATAAACTTATCAACCATTTATTAGTACTTTATAGTATGTGATTTGAGTGCAGTGTGTTAAAAGTGAATATTCGGATATTTTGCACAAAATATTCGACATTCCAAACGAACGTCGATCGGTAAATGCACCCCAGATGTTTTCAACGGAATTCTCTGAAACTCTGAAGGGCCTAGCAAGTGTTAGAAAGCTAAGCCCAGGGTAATTTACTATCCCGACCATCGCCTTTTATTGCGGGCAGAATGCACTGCTTCAATAATCACCAGGATGGACTCGCCGAACGTCTATGTGAGGTGTCAGCGCTTAATTAGCAGCAGAAACACACCTCGACAGCGGTGCTGCTAAGGTCTGGTATCTGTGAGAGGATATTCTGTCAGCGCTTTATTAGCAGCAGACATAGGTATACCTGGACGGATGACGAACCTCGTGCTGGCACTGTTGGTGGATGCGGTGGACTCTCTCGCTGCAGCAGCTGGTCCAGTTTCTTCATCACCAAGGATTCATGCTGCAGAGTCTCCATCTTCATGTCACCTGTTCCTGTACTTCATTTTAATTAACTTAACTTCACTTTTTTTTTGTAATATTATATTTTTTGTAATACCGGCATCAACTGTAAAGCGCCCCTGAGGTGATATCTCACAAAAGCGGCGCTATAAAAATTGTCCAATAAATAAATAAGTAAATAAAGGCTTTCAAATTCAACTAGTACCCAGTGAAATAAAAAAATGTTTCTAGATTAAGCATATTTATAGAAATATGTAATATGTTTGTAATAAATACTATACGTGATTAAAATGTAAAAATATGTATGTTTATATTAGACAACACGAAGTGAAACTATTTTAAGTTTAATCAATTATAAATAATTAACTTTTGTTTTCTTCGGCATTTATTTGCTTTCTGGCAAAAAAAATAAATAAATATGTGACAAAATAACATAATGATAGATATAAAAAATATACTTCTCCTTCAGTATTTAATACGCAATTTCTATTTTTAACCAGAAAAAAAAACATATTTTTAAAAACAAAATTCGCCATCGATTTGTCAATTTACTCATCTGGCCACAATAATATCGCTCTCAATAGAAATTCTGTTTATTATCAATATTTATTTTTTCACCATAGAAAAAAAAGCATTGAGTGCCTCACCACTCACAAAATGATATTCCATAGAAAAGGACTTCAATAGACGTCCAATTCTTCAAAAGTCAATCATCTCTTTGCTTCAGAGATGAGCGAAAAAAACATTCAATAGGAATATATATTTTCTGAACGGAATTTCTGGTTCGAAGATGAATTTTTCGTTTAACAATTCAAAAGCTCCCTAAAACGTGGTTATGAAAAAAGTGAAATTGGAGTTTTTAAGCTCCACGAACAAAAGCAGACTTTCAACACATAAGATTTTGTTTCTTTGCGGACAAGCAGGTACTTCAATAAATACTCAATATTTTCTACGGTAAGTGAAAAGTTAAGCTTGACATAGTTATATTTGCAGGTGTCCAAAAGCTACACTAAGACGCTAAGATTGTTTTGTTAAATGGCTAAAAAAAATGTTGTAATTTCGATTTAATATTATATTTTACATTAGCTCCAGAAAAAAAATTCTCCTCAGGGTGTATGTCACCTTTTGGGGATGCTGTGTGGAGGGTATTTTTAGAAAAAGAAGGAGATAGAGTTCTGGGAATGGAAAGAGTATGAAGGGTGGGTAGGAATCTAGGAGTCATGAGTGACGCACATACGAATCAATCCCTCCCACTGTTGTGCAAGTCCGGCTATAATCTCCCACAATCTGTCTCTCTCGATCTGGCCTGCCTGGGGGGCAGACGCTTCCGCCGCCAATACCCGGACAAACCTCACCCCATAAACCCGGACATCCCTGCTAATTCACGAAACGTAGCTAACCACTTTGGAGTGACCAACGACAAAGGTGTTGGTTATCCAAATAAGTGATAAAAACGGGGCAACCCATACATTAAAATATAAATATTCAACAGTTGTGACGTACTAGATATACGCCAATTATACGTTGAAACACTACTAAACTACATCTTTGACCAAAAAAAAAACAAATTTCAACATACACAAAATATCATTAACAGACCATTTAGACAAAGAAAACATAAAAACTCCGACAGTAAATTCAAGGTTTGGACAAAGACACTATCAATACCATGCTATAAAAGCATTCAACAGTCTAACACTTGAAAATAAAATTGAGGAAAACAAAAATAAATTTTGACACAAAATTACAAAATTACAAAATTGAAATGGATTAAAGAACAAAAAAGACAATAAAACCAAAATATTATAATATTATGTAATGAAAAATAATAAAACCTACACGTAACACACAAAACCAATATAAAACATATCACTCACAAACACACAAGATTATATTTTAAATGTATTATTTTCTATTTAAATGTATTATGTATATTATATTTTTATATTATAAAATGAAGGCCTCAGCACGGGTAAGCCACCCAGTGAGGCCAAAATTACTGGATAACTCTGAAATGTAAAAAATATTGTACCAAAATAAAAAAATGACGCACAGTAAGTATTAATCTGGTTGGATTTAGCAGGGATCAGGATGCGCCTGCCCACCAACTGCGTGGCATGCCAGATCGGAAGAGACTGGTTACTCCTTTTACATTTTCAGAACATCATCTCCTTCCTTTCCTAAAAAATACCCTCCACACAACATCCCCAAAAATGGCATGGGTCAGGACCTCCCGTGTGGGGATAATGTACAAAAAAAAAACTACTTCAGTTGCAGGGCCGTTACAATCAGTAAGATAATATAATTGAACTCTGATAATAGGGCTACATGACTACGAATATCTTACAAATTAAAATATTTTAATATTTCCAATTAATCGAAATACTTCCCAGGGGAGTAATCGGAAAATTGTAACCTTAACATTTCTACTGCGAGTTCATTCTCGTGATGTAATAATTCTTCATTTCGGTTACGTTACATTCGAATGAATTTGAAATTAAAAAAATTAATTAGACCCATCGCTACCTTGAACCAATACCTGACCCAATTTGTAAACCCTAATGAGGTCAAAAGTTATACACGTATCTTGATAGTTGCCTCCAGGCGGGCCGCACACCGCACGTGAGCTACTCTCACTAGCAAACAAATAATTAAGCCGTCAAAGGGGCAAAATAAAGGGTATGAAATGTAACCATGTGTATTTGGACCTTCCCATCAATTTTCAATATGATTTTAAAATAAAATGTTTTGGAAGTGATCTGAAATGAGTCGCTGTAATATCGACTCTGTTTTGATAAACCCTTCAAGCCACGTTTTTTGGGAATGCCACTTTTCAGTGGTTTCATTCGGGTTATTTCGAGAAAACTGTAGATGAAACAACTATCAAATTTCAGAAAATGAAAAATAAAACCGTAATATTTTACATCAAAATTCTGAAAAACAAATAATTACTTTCATTTAAACTTCTTAAATACTAGTAAGTGTGCCTTTTTATCGTCTTTTCTGATTTTTTTATTTTGTGGCTAGAAGGGTTATACCATGCTTACTACAGTCGGTATATATATAAAAATCGAAATACTGAGAAGGCACTAATAGTAATATTATGGAAGGTATTTAATTATTTTACAAGCAATAATTATTCGCCTGAAACACTCATCCACATTGAAAAATCTCCTGATAAAAGATACATGACGCCAACGGGACTCGAACCCGTTCACCTAAAAATGTAGACAATTTGTCTCGACGCCATCTAGTGAGAGAGTTAGCACTTACAATGCCTTTCTCATATCAAATAAAGTTGGTTGTTTTCAGGTGAAAAAATGTAACAAGCAGTAATTGTTGAATGAAACACTAGTATATATTGAATTATTTCGCGGATAAGAGATAAGCCGCCATAGCTCAGTGGTCAGAGCTGTCGACCGGAAATCGAAGGGACACGGGTTCGAGTCCCGTTGGCGTCATGTATCTTTTATCAGGAGATTTTTCAATGTGGATGAGTGTTTCAGGCGAATAATTATTGCTTGTAAAATAATTGTTACCCTTTGTGCTATGCATAAAAAAATCTTGTCTTAAACATTAGTTTACCAAAAAAATAATAAAGGTATTTAATGTTTGCGTGGTTTTGTTATGCGTGTACGTAAACCACCATAATAAATATTAAAAGATACTAGAAAAACGTTTCTTTTCTTGAGATAACCCGTTGCCTCAGTAGGGAGGCAAATCTGTGGAAACGGTCTTCCAGATATATCTCCAAAGCGCTGCAATAACGCGGGAAGCCCAACATGTATTATTTTATTATGCGTTATTATGGTGTACATACATATAAATATAGATTTTTGTTGTATTTCTAATTGTTGATTTGATTTTCAAAGATGTTTTAGAGCAGTGATTCCCAATCACGTCGTGACAGAGCAAGGGGTAGTCGTGAGACGATCGAATACTTCGAAATTAAGATTGAACAGTTTATTCATGTAAAGTTGAATTAAGGTAACGCATGACGTATTTTACTGCATTCTTAATCAATTTCTAAAGTGTTTAATTGTACTAAATCGGATTAAATGCCACCCGGGGGGGCGTTGGTAAGATCTAGGGGGCGGTGGTGTCTCTAGGGCACACGGGGGACGGTGGAAAATACAAGGGGCGGTGAAAGGCTGAAATGGTGCATAGAAGAATAAAAAAAAATCACAATTATTATAAATATGCCTAGGTACCTACACCATTGCAAGATTATTTGTTATTTTAATAAAATTGTTTAAAAAAAACTTTTATCAAATTTCGAGAACAACATTTCTGGTTACAAATTAAAAACAACATCAGAATATAAAAAAAACCACCCATTTACATCATTACAAGTGTGAAATTTGACTTGTTCAATGATGGAGAATTAAATTAGGAGAGGATCGAACCCGCAAAGCCCGGTGAGAACCAATAACAACCAAGATACAAACCGGTTTATTGTTATATCTCAAAACATGCAGTTTTGGTTATAAAGTTTTTTATACGCTTTATCAGTGTATGTTGTGATACTTTCTTTAATGGATCGGTGGGGGGTGGTGTGGGAGGTGTGGGGGGGCGTTGACGAAAAATATACTTGAAAAGTGTGCGGTGAGCCAGATAAAGGTTGGAAACCACTATTCTAGAATAACCTTCCGTTGTTCAAATCCTTCTATTCTATTAACTTTCATGTCTTTGGTGTTCTTGGTAAGTACCTACCTCAAATAAAAATAAATAAAAGGCGAATCTTTTAATTTATTTCATACATTCTTCTCCATATGCGCAAAGAAGTTGGCAAATCTTAAAACAACAAAATTAAAAGGAAAGAATGCTTAAATCGGTGGAAAAATGAGAAATTTCTCTAGGTGCATTCCTTGTTACTTATACTTGTTATATTACAGGGGAAATAATTGTAAAAGAATTTTTCCTGGGATTCTTCAAACAACCTTTGCAGTGTTGTTGTTCATACATTCTTGGGAAGCAGCCGCCTGAACATTCCGGTAATAATTACATTCCATCAGTTTAATTTAAAAAATATTCTTATGATTCCAATTGGTAGGCCTTTGAAAATAAAGCATAACTAATATAAGTATTTGTGGATATGAAAATTTAAAATTGCTGTAGAATGAAAAAAACTTTTGCTTTGATGCTTTAAATTTTAGAATTTATAAATACACACGTGGGCGTTGTCCTGACACAGACCGCCTTCTATGTAGACCGCATTTTATATAGACCTTATTTTATATAGACCGCCTTTAATCTGTTGTCTGATATTTTATGCATTTGACATGCATAGAATACATGCGAAAGTCACATCCCTCGTAGCTATTGTTTTGACGTTTCATTTGATATCGATCATTTCAGCAAATTATGATTATTGTTCAGTTCAATAGAAAATAAGTAAAAAAGGGGAAATGTACCGTTCGATACTCTTATAACTGCCTTGAAGTATATGTCTTTCACAGTGTGACAGATTGCTTACGATTGACCGAGAGTTATTAAAAATATTGAGAGGGGGTGTAGAGAAGTTTAAATAATATATGTGGTTTAATTTATTTTTGGATGATAAAGCTGAAACAAACAAAAAAAAATCATTTTTTTTTTTTTTAAAAAGAAAGACAAACATTCCCGGGTTACGAATAACCCGAAAATATTTGAAAATCTCCTACTACCACCACAGTAAGCTGAAAATGTTGCTTGTGTTGTAATGGAGGACTTAGCCAGCCGAGGAATTGAACACACTACGCCCGAGTAAAATATAAATATACCTTTGAAAATATATTTTTTATTATTTTAGACAGCGCAACCTATCGGGTCCAAAATAATCCGATGTTTCAAGCTAGAACTAACCACACACATTCACAAAATTTCTTTGAAATCGGCTGAAAAATATCTAAATTTAAAATTCACTCCGATTTCATTGAAAAAATTCAGGACTAAATTCTAAGATATATAAACGATAAACCAATAGAAACTATAAATCACAATCACTTGATGAAAGAATTAAAGTGATCAAATTACAGATAGACGACTTGTTTCCGACTAGACTTTTATTTTTAAAAATATTAATGAGATTATAGACAGCCCTAATTTATTGAACCTAATACCCTTCAACATACCAACTAGCTAGATTGAAAAATCTTTTAATTTCAACAATAATATCAGGACTGAGTCAATTTCATACTCGTTTGTACCTAGATTGCATGTAGTAGGCAACATTTTTGCAGAAAGTGTAGATGTGTTCAACTGTACGGAAGATAGTTACAAGAAGGCTATAATAACATATTTCAGTCATAATTACAATTAAGGTTAGCATTATACTTTTCTCCTGCATGGGTAATATATATATTTTATTACAGTTCCACAAAATTATAATGTATATGTTTCTAAAAGCCCATATGGGCGTATAATTTATATATAAATAAATACATACTTTTCTCAGTATCGCGATGGGAGACCACCATTCAGAATGGAAATGTTACTAATAAAACCACGTTCGGACAAAGAAACTACATTTATTTTGCGACAAAACTCCACAACATCCTTCCCCCAGATATAAAGCGAATAGAAAATTTGAAAACAAATAAAATAGAAAAGAATAACTTTAGTCCGCCTCAGCACAGGTCACCTTAGTGAGGAGGACTAAGAAATACAATTTACTATATATCTCGTATATACATATTCACTATCATATTTTGAATGTACAATGTTTAAATAGTCGCTATAATAATAAAATGGAAATGGCTTCACCTAAATTTAGATTGTTTAGTATTCAGATTTGAATAACTATGTACTTTCCGACCTTCATATCCTTATTCTTCTACCACTCTCTCATTACTTTAGCCTGACTAAATTCCCCAATTTTGGGTGTTCCATTGGCTTTGCGAAGTTCAACCATGAACACCATTGGATTGGATGAGAAGCGATCTTATTTTCGTTAGATTTAATGTCTGATTTCACAACTTACAGAATCATCCAACTCAATAAATCAGTATCGAAACAAAATGTTTTTGTAAATATCAACTAAGATGAAATGAACTAATACGGGTGGTGTCAGGTATGATAACTTTAGGTTGATAGTCGACCTACTTTGGGTTCTTGTTCGGAGAAACTGGTCCCCATTGAGTGGTCATTACTTACGAGTGGCTCAACCCCTGGAAATCTGGATTTCGATCGATCAGTTAAACCGAATATGCCAAAAAGGGGGATAGACCTCACCTCATGAGAAACTCATCTGAGTGAACGTAAATCTTAGAATTAATTTCCAACAGTGAGCAGCCGTAACTACTATTATTGACTAGGTAAATCCAGATAATTGATAAGGGATAGGCGATCTGTATGATGAGTTAAATACAATGGTTACAGCACCACGCTGTTGAACTAAACTATGTGCCCTCATAATAAGAGAATATGAACGAGATGAAGAATAATACGAAAAGCAATAAAACACCAAAAATAGGAAGTGTCCAGTAGTGAGCAGCCGCAACAACCATTATTGACTAGGTGCTGAAGATTATTGACAAAGGATAGCCGACCTGTAGTTAAATACAATGGCTAATGTGCCCTCTTAATAAGAAAATACGAACGGGACGAAGAATAATAAGAAAACCCTGAAGCACAAGAATAACAGGACGACAAGAAGAAGAACACCAAGAACCAGAAGAATAAGAAGAACAACAATAACAAGAACAATTAGGAGAACTCCAAAAATAATAAGAACAAGAATAACCAGAAGAACAAGTAAACCAAGAAGAACAAGAAGAACTAGGAGAACAAGAAGAACAAGAAAAAAAAGAACAAGAAGAACAAGATGAACAAGAAAAAAAAAGAACAAGAAGATCTAGAAGGCCAAGAAGAACGAGAATAACGAAAAGAACAAAAAGAACAATAATATAAGAGAAACAAAAGTAACAAGATAAATAAGAAAAAAAAGGAAAAACAAGATCATAAAGATATAACATGAAAGCAAACAACGAAACTTGAGGCAGAATAACGTACCTACCTATTAGAAAATGAAAGGGTATATTGATTTTTACTGCTTCAAAATGATTTTTTTACGCTAGGAACGATGCGACACAGAGATGTATATGGAATACATCTACCAAAATGTGTGTTATAAAATGGTTATTAAAATTAAATTAGCAAATACACATGAAAGTTTTACGCAGGTATCTTTTACGTAGGTGTAGTGCGGAATATTATGAAAAATAACTGCTTTGCGTGGTTCTAGGTTTTACGGGGATGAAAAATTTTATTTTTGTTATTTGTTTTTGGGGTGTTATGCCGTGTTACGCTAACTCCTTCTTTAGCCAACGTTTCGGACAGCATTGCAGTGTCCATCATCAGGGCAGATGTGTTATTTGTTCAAAATAACACATCTGCCCTGATGATGGACACTGCAATGCTGTCCGAAACGTTGGCTAAAGAAGGAGTTAGCGTAACACGGCATAACACCCCAAAAACAAATAACAAAAATACTTTTGGCCGTGAAAATCTTAAATCATATTTGAAAAATTTTATGTTTTGAGGTAGTTATTTCGCAATTTATTCGTTTATTTATTGCATCTCACTATACATAAAACACTTTTTTTTCACATAATAATCAACCTCACTAGGACTAAGCCTGTATCGAGGTTAACAATTTACATATGAGTGAAGCAAACATAAGAGTATCACAAACATAAAGTAATTTTACATAAAAACACAAAATATTTCAAAATTAAAGAAAAAATGAGTATTAGATGTGTTACCAGATGGGTAATTTGACAGTATATTGTAACAATATTTGAACCATAACTAATCATTATTCAAAAGAAGAAGCAGAGTAGATAATAAAGACAGATAGGGTGACATTCAGTTTTTAGCAAATGGGACTTATATAAAATCTTATTATTTAAGAAAGGACAAGGATGAAAAAATATTAAGACAATCGTCTGTCAATACATAAAACTTAATTAACTTTTTAAATTTAACTAAGGAATTGGTAGACTTAATATGATTTGGAAGAATATTAAACATAAGTGGTGCCTGATATAAATAATTTCTTTGACCAAAAGAAGTTTTAGTATGTACCGCCACAAAGTTCAATGTAGAGCTAATTCTAGTTGTACGCATTTGTTGTGTTCTTTCAGCAAATTTAATATTGATAAAAAATCGACAAAGTATTTGAGTGATATATGGCTGTTTTATGCACATAACATAACATTCCTTATAAAGTAGGTTGGATGGATAACAGAATTTTTTTTTGTACATCACTTTAAGGATCAATTTTTGAGTAATATTTAGTGGTTCAACATTGGACTTTAGACATGATCCCCAGCATACTATGTTATAAGAAAGTCGAGATTGGACTAAGGCAAAATAGACAGTTTTTAATTTCTCTTTGTCCAATATGTGTCGAAGTTCTTTAAAAATAAATGTAAGTCTCCTGATATTCTTTGTTAACATATCGATATGATCATTCCATCTTAAAAATTTATCAATCTTTACACCTAGATACATGATACAATCTACACTTTCCAAGGGGTGGCAATTACAATTTAGCAGACAATTATGTATAATTAGATTATGAGTGTCAGAAGGCTGACTTTTTGATGATATATGCTGAATGTCACATATTTAGTTTTTATTGTATTCAAAGTTAAGATGTTATTATTCAGCCAACTCTTTACTGCTCTTAATCCTAAGTCACATTTGTTAAAAGCATCTCTCCAGGTTTTACCCTCAAATATTAAAGCAGTATCGTCTGCGAAACTAACAATGTTACCTGGAATATATAAATTACACAAATCATTAATGTAGATTAAAAACAATATTGGTCCAAGCACACTACCTTGCGGAACCCCAAAAGAGATTGGTTTGCTATTGCTTAAATGATTATTTATCTCTACTTGTTGCGTTCTATCACTTAGATAGGATGTGAACCAGCCTAGAGCTGTACTATGAATGCCAAGAGAAGATAATTTTTTTGAGGAGTAATCCATGGGACACCGTATCAAATGCCTTTGATAGATCTAATCGTTAAAAATACAATTCAGGGTTCCATGATGACTCAACACAATGACAATTCAACACACTTTAAAAGGTGATTTAAATTCATTAAAAGTGATGAAAACAAACTAACCTATAAAGCTAAACTATTTAACCTAGTTTATGTTTTATCACTTCTCACGACTTTATAACACTTTTTAAAGGTGTGTTGAAATGTGATTGTGTTGATTTGTCCGGTTACCAATATCAGTATATTTACGGCACGTTCCAGAATGGAAGACACTCTCAGTATAGCCCTGGTCTAAGACCATCATTGCGAATTGAAACTTTGCCTGAAATGGCTTTAGCCGTGTTGGCTGACCAGATCTCAATAGCCAGGTACTTCCCTACCTTCTTATTCACCATTTTCTTACCTTCTCCACTAACTACAGCCTCACAACATACAACACTCAGAGATAGCATAGTCTCACTGACTTCAGAGACGGTTGGGAGCTGTTGGATTCACCATAAAATAAACTTCAACCTAGAAAGGAAAAAATTATCTGCGTCTTCCTCTATTATATCTTCCACGAATCTTACCTTTCATGGATCCCTTTTTGATGAGGCCAAGATTTTTCAGTTTCAAAACAATGCTGATATTCTAAATATTTGTAGGTACCTACTTGAAGGTAAATTAAAAAAAAATAAAAGTTCCTAAAATGTGCAAATCCATTTCCTGCAGACCACTAGTTTTTCCTAAACAGCTGCTTACTTACCGCAGTTTGTATACGAAACCTTACCAAAAAAGTTGGTACAAATATTATTGGTTGAAACATACACCACCAATGTACGAATCTTTCTACAAGAAAGCTTACTTCAAAAAATAATCTGCTGAACGGCTGACTGAACGAATAACCTGGAATAACCCAACATTATTTTTAAAACTTCTATTAACATATAGTAAGTGGAAATGTTAGTTGTATCATGATGGAGGAGCATATAAATTCAACCCACGCCGACCGGATGGTAATTCAACGCATTTGTCACCTCAGCCACTAACCAGAAAATCATATTAATATCGATATTTCATACCTTCTAGTATGGCACTTCAAATACCTGGAAAACTTTGCGCAAATACGTTTAACTTCCATATTATTTTTTTTTCACTTTAACCCCTTAGGATAATTTGTTCGCTTTTACGAAGAACTCATATAGGTCTTATGAATATCGTTGTGTCTCTCTTACTGTCATGGTGAGAAAAATGATCTCAAAGTTGTTAGAAAGATAAAACACCACGCTTTATATTCAAATATAAAAATTTAACAAAGAAAAAAATTAAATATACACCTCTATGAAATTAAAGTTTCTGACCGCAATTTGAAAAAGGATCATAAAACTTTGTAAATTTTTACATGAAACGACAAAAATTGAGGGGGCAATAACATTTATAATACATTTGTCTAATAACATATGCGTATTTTTATCAGTAATTTTAGTTGGGTTAGGTTGGGTGAATTATAAAAACGTCTTTATGTCTGCATTAAGAATTTTAATATTTAAAAAAAACATACGTTTATTTCTAATGATTAAATTTCAATGCGTATTTCATCACCTTTACAGTTTTTAGTTTTCGGATACGTTCAGAGATATTCCATTTATTTGGATTTTATTGCAAAGCGGGAATAATCTGATCATTTGACGGAGTACAAGGTTATAAGGGTTAAAGAATAAAAACAGTATTTTTTTAAATAAAAATCATCAGTCGACAATGCTCCGAACTACGACATAAAATAATATCCAAAGATCGAATAATATTCAATGAAACGAGACAGCTACGACGCTTTCCACTAAATTCAAAATTTGAAACCAATAAAATCAATTTATGACCTTTCTCAAAGCTAGAGTTCGAGATAAGGAAAATGATTTTCAATAAAGCCTCCAACAGCCAATAGAACAGCTAAATGCGGGTAGGAGTAATTATTTATATTTTGAATTATTCGCTTTAAAGGGTTTAAATAATATTAATATAGGTTCCAAATGAATCTAAAGTATCCCCTTTAAAAGAAATCGTGTTATTGGATTTATTCAAACAATCGTATGGTTTAATAGTTCTTCGTAAAATCTGCTTTCTACTGTTTCGTGTTAAGGCGATGCCATACGTAGTAATGCAAAATCATGTGTTTTTAGTTTGAAAATTTGGTCGCCTAGAAATGTTTCAGATGCTTTAATTAAATACTGCGAGTAGAATACATCTTGGCCTTTGAAATAATTGAGTATTTTTTAGATAAGTCTTTTTATAAGCCCAGAAAAAAATAATGTATAAGGCCTATGAAAACTGCTTTAAAGTTCAAAATCTCCTACTTACGAACCCATTTTGGGTTATAATTTTATTGTATAATGTGACAAATTAAGTCATTTATAAAATGATAGGAAAAAAATTAAATATTTATGCCTGAACATCCACAAAATAAAATAAAACACTTTTTGGCCATGTTTTTTTCTTGCATAAATCAAAACAGGCGGATTATGTTAAGCGGGAATTTAAATCTTATCGCCATCTACGTAAGGGTTTTATTGATAGCGGCTCAATTTAAAATATTACACGACGTAGTGCATCGCCTTAAGGCCTTACACATCTTCCTCCAATCGGAGACGATTTAAGGAGATTGGTGGTGGGGGTAAGATTGGCGTCTTCTTTACACATCCGCCCCTGCCGCAATGCGAAACTGATCGTTTCGGCTAAAACCATTTAAAGCAACATTTTAATTCTGAATGGTGGTCTTACTGACCAGGGCGATACTGAAAATATCTACCACCTATCAAAACCATTAACGTTGTATTTTGTTCTTGTTCATTATGCTTTCATGAATATATCAGTGCTCACAGAAACTATTTCGGTGTGAAAACATGTTTGGGCCGAAACCGGCTTGCATGTAATAAAATTACATCCAACATTAACTGTCGGTTGTTTGTCCCCGTGACATGTGAAATCTAGTAAAATTAAGTGAAATTTGCTTTGAATTCAAGTGTCATTTTAAAAATTGGAACCTTGTTAGAAGAATAAATCAGACAAACGATACAATAGGTTCTTACTTATTATATTTATAGCTGACGTGTACCCGGCGTTGCTCGGAGACTTTTATATTTATAAAAAATTCCGGAAAAAAATCAAAATCCGTAGTTTAGAAGAACTAAGCACACAGATTTTGGCAATAAATTATTTAAATTGTCTTTTTCCCGTGATCTTTCACGAGTCTGTGTTAGTAATAATATAATCATGTTATTATTTCAAATAACCATTATTATCTTTTAAAATAACAATTTTAATGTTTTTTGTTTTCTCACAGATGGAGTGTCTCTCGCCCCTGGCGATGCCGCGGCGAAGCTCGTGAAAAATAAATAAAATGAGGAAAAGTTATCTTTCAAATCATCCCCCAGATGGCGATAATTCCGCCTAATGGACCCCCGACCCCCTCCATTAACTTAATTACGGGAAAAAACACACCCAAATCCGCGCGCATTATGAGATGTTGAATTTCTCTGAAGTTTTGCATGATGGAAGGTTTTTTTTATTTTAAGACGATTTTGAATTTTAGCTTACGCAAAATGCTAGTTCAATGTTTCTGTGTTTACTTTGTGAGATTGATGATGGCGATACTGAGAATATATACTTATCTGGTTTGTCGAATGACTTTTGATTTTGCCATAATTTCTCCTCTTAATGTGGCCAATATATTAGATTCGTATTCTCACAGGCTCCGGGCAGTTGGGACTCTTGTGAGAATTAAAATTAACCACCGGAAAACATATATTTTTGTACCCGATATCTCGCAAATATATTTTTATTTATTTATTACTGAAAAAAAAAGTATTTACATACAAAGTCTTATTTGCATATTGAGAGATTCGAATATTCCTCTTCCATAGAAGCGTTAACTTGTGTTAGGAAGAGGAGTGCACAGTACATTATTGTAGTTATTTATAAGTAATTAATAATATGATCGTTATTACGTGTTGTATTAAATAAACACACTTCCAAATAAACAATATAACTTATAATAAAACTGACTTGAACGAAACCCTTGCTGAATCCGGCTATTCTTAGGATTATTTGAGGTTAATTTAAAACGTTCAAATGGCTACTTCAGAGGTATAATCAAGGTATAATATCCGTTTTCCGGTGTAAGTTCTTTCTAGGGACTAGGGATATACATACCGTTATAAGTTTATACAAAATTAGCAAAGTACTTACTCTTTGGAACAATTTGTGATTTAAATTGATTTTTTTTTATTAATGTGAGAAATTCTGCTTCCTAGAGTAGCGTTTTCCGGATAGTTTAAATCACATAAAATTATTAATTTAAAAACATAGTTTTTTTAAATCCGTTGAAAATACTCACTATTACAAACATATTTTACGTGGGAATTTGAGGAAAATAAAAACGCGTTTGGAAGTATTTAAAACTTGATATTTGCTTTAAAAATCGTCGAATAATAGTAGTTAATACGGAATTCTTTTTTTGTTAAATTTTGCCTTATTTTGGAGGGTTGATTATTTCACAGTGACTAATGGGTTGTTTCACTGAATTTAAGCAATTCATCAAATTTCAAAGTTCTATGAAGGTTTTCTCAAATTCTGTTATAATAACAGGACTTGAATGGAACCTTCCCAGAACTTGAAATTTGATAAATTGTTCAAATTCTGTGAAAAAGATTAGTATTTAATTGTTTATTTAAGTTCCAACTACACTGAACCTGGTGACGCAACTATATGCATTTCCCTTTAGCATAATATGTTCCCTGAATGCTTTTAATTAGAGTCTATTACAGAAGCTTGTGCAATGATCACCAAAACCGATTTGAAAGAAAACTGATGTCGCCAATTTACATAACACATTTCCACTCTTAAGCCCTAGGTAGTTCAATTAAATTGATAACTGTTAAAGAAAGATCTTTGATATTTTTAAAAGTTTGATCATTTTTTTTTACATTGGCTGCACACAGCATCTTAGGAGACTCTGTATAGAGGGCCTTTAAGGAAGGAAAGGAAATTCTGGCCTATGGGAAGGAAAAAGGGGGTGGGTAGAATTCTAGAGGTCAATCTGTCCAGGAGTGAAGGACGTATGAGTAAATCCCTCCCACTGCGGTGCAAGGATCAGACCCGCCACGAAGTATGTAGACAAACGCATCCTCCTCTAAGACTTAGACAAACCTCACCACAAACGTAGCGAATCACTTGGGTCGATCTATGGCAGGGATGTTGGTTATCCAATAAATGGATCCGGGGGCGGCGGTACCTATACCCGCCTCCCAATTTCACAAAGTAAGGATAAAATACATTTCCTTCGGACAAACCTACAACACGCTTCCACCGGTTAATCTCTTCAGCGTTTGGAAGGTAGACTACTTACAAATGCTGTAACTAAATATATTTAAAGCCATTGCAAGTAACAAATTGTGATCCATCACCTTTGGATAGATAATAAATAAAGTGCTGTTACAGAAGAAAAAAAAACGAATAAAATAAGTTATATTATTTACGATCAACACCAGCGAAGGCCATTTTAATCTCAAAGAAACGAATAATACCTATGTGGGATGGAAGCCCAATAATGCCAATGCGTGGAAATCCTTATAGCCTTGGGAATACACAAATAATATTTCGCAAATCCCATATTTTTTCAAAAGCCGGAAATTATTTCACAATATGGTGAAATGCGAAATAAATTATTTCCTTCAGATAAAAATTCTTAAAGAATCTATAATCCATCACTGTGATGAGCTTAAAAGTTTTTTGTGAAGACATTTAAAAAAAAGGTTTTCTTTGAACAAAGGCTCTTTAGAAACCATTGAAAATTCGTTAGCTGACACCACTGCCTAATAGAATAGTCTGGTGGCAAATGTCAGTTACTTCTGAAGGTGATTCTACATACAAAAAAAATTAACTTAAACTAAACTTCATCTTATTTAATAGCTGTCGATCTCATATTTCAAATTCAGAATCGACGTTTAGTAAATAAGTCCCAATAGGTAAGACAAGAGATCCTGGGTTCGATTCCTAGTTGTGACCGTTATATTTTTATTTTTCTGTGTCTTGTTCTGTATCGTGTTTCGTTTAGATTTATTAGTATTATCTTCTTCTTCAGTGAAATATTACATTCATTGGTATAACTTTCAAAGTAATTTAAAAGGAAAAATTGTTCCTGATTATTGATTGATTTGATTTCCATTGATACAAATCATGTCCATAGTGTACCAAAATTCGTCTATGTTTATTTATTTTTCTGGAATATAAACATTATACAGTTATAATATTAGCATTGGGAGGTAAGTTTTCCAGAAAAGTAGAGTAATTTCAACAACAAAGTTTAAAATGTAATGATTTTAAGTCCGTACATACCTGAACAAAAGTTATTCAATTAATAACTTTATAATATGAGAAATATTACTACCTGCAGGAAGGTAAGTGCTTTTATAAAATCCACCTTCAATATAAGGCCGAAAAACATACAGAAAATAAATCTCTTCCATACCATGAGACACGTGTTAGAATAACTCTAGGGGAGAGAATATTTCACAGGCTAAAATCAAAAAAGAATTTTTGCTCATTGATACAAAGCACGCAGATTGACCCTAGAAGTTCCAAAAATGGTGGTTAAGCACTATTATATATTTTACTTTTGGTTAGTTTATAATTTCCTAATATTTAAATAAGTACCTCAATGATTGTGTTCATGCCTTTATGAATCTGGTAAGTACTTACCGAATGCATGACAAATGGTTTTAGTCTATGTTTCAAAAACAGAACTACTTGTCATTGTGCTTTTTCGGTGTCTATTGTCAACTACTGTTATTTAAAATTTGGCATCTGCATGTTTGAACAATGTTCTTATCCTCAAAAATTGATTAACGTGCTACCTGACAAGACAAAAATGTGCTGAGCATATTGCATGGTCCAGACGAAACCTTACGATTGCAGGAAGGGATCTACAACAGGTTAGTGCACGTTTTTATTATACGTTTAGGCAATTCTGGAAAAAATTCGGTTTATGGGAGTCACTCGAATAACCGAAATTGAACTTGATTTAGACTAATTTAGGGCTGGGGAATCCGAATCTGTAAGAATTAGGTGGGGGTCGGCACTATTAACTGAGTTATAGGGTCTTGAAATTTCGTACGCGATACATAGAAAACCATGTTTTATTTATCAATTATGACATAAGAAAATCAAATTAATTACTTTTTAATAGTCTCACATTTCAGAGGTGCCAACCAAAAAATAAAAAGTGTTGCCATATAATAATAATATCAATGCATGGAAAATTCAGAAAATTAAATATCATTTGCCAGATTTGTAGTTTATTATTTAAAATCTTGTAAATATTAAATTTATATATATATATATAACTTAACCTAACTGTGATTTTCTATAACAAAAAAATGACCCTTTAATAACGCCCACTCGCGTCCCCTTTAGAGTTTTATGCCAGTTTTCAAGTAGTTTGTGGGCTACGCTAGGTTTGTATAGACTGGTTTGTGATTTGATTCTAATACCTTTTTTCCATGTTATTTCCTGTTACAAAAAATTGCCCCTTTAATAACGCCTGCTCGCGTCCCCTTTAGAGTTACATCCCAGTTTTCAAATAGTTTGTGGGCTACGCTAGGTTTGTATAGACTGGTTTGTGATTTAATTCTAATACCTTTTTTCCATGGTATTTCCTGTTACAAAAAAACGCCCCTTTAATAACGCCTGCTCGCGTCCCCTTTAGAGTTACATCCCAGTTTTAAAATAGTTTGTGGGCTACGCTAGGTTTGTATAGACTGGTTTGTGATTTAATTCTAATACCTTTTTTCCATGGTATTTCCTGTTACAAAAAATTGCCCCTTTAATAACGCCTGCTCGCGTCCCCTTTAGAGTTACATCCCAGTTTTCAAATAGTTTGTGGGCTACGCTAGGTTTGTATAGACTGGTTTGTGATTTAATTCTAATACCTTTTTTCCATGGTATTTCCTGTTACAAAAAAACGCCCCTTTAATAACGCCTGCTCGCGTCCCCTTTAGAGTTATATCCCAGTTTTCAAGTAATTTGTGGGCTACGCTAGGTTTGTATAGACTGGTTTGTGATTTAATTCTAATACCCTTTTCCCATGTTCTTCTGCCTACTCTAACCCAAACTAAAAACCTAACCTATTTTGTAAAAAAATATTATTATTATTATATGGCAACACTTTTCTTTTTTTGGTTGGCACTACTGAAATTTCAAAAGTATTAAAATAGTTGTTAATTTGATTTTCTTATGTCATAATTGATAAATAAAACATGGTTTTCTATGTATCGCGTACAAAATTTCAAGACCCTATAACTCAGTTAATAGTGCCGACCCCCACCTAATTCTTACAGATTCGGATTCCCCAGCCCTAAATTAGTCTAAATCAAGTTCAATTTCGGTTATTCGAGTGACTCCCATAAACCGAATTTTACCCGCAATTCTTGACCATAATCTTTGAGGTGAGAATAATTTGTCAGTATACTTTCTTGTGTATAAAACCCGTTTTTTGTTGGGGCTATTTACGCGCTCCAACAAATTGACTCTACGGTAAAAACGAGAGACCGGATTCCAAAAACAAAATAATGTTTTTTTTTATGGCATAATTTTCCATTCGTTTATACATGCACTTTAATAATATTATGTCTGCTGAAAGAACATACGCTTTATTAAGTTATGTAGTGATGAAATTTGAACGTCTTTTTTTATGCATCTGAAAATCAACGGAAATATTTTCAGCATAAAACTTTATTTCCATCATAAGGTTATATTGAGTTTAGAAATGTCAACTTCACTACAACAAAATATTAATTTGTTAGTTCTTACATAAATCATGTACGACTACGATAATACGGGCATGAGCCTAGTACGGTAATAAAAAAAATAATAATAATTCAAAATAATTAAACTGTGGTAAAGGTACCTATCTCGTTCCTGCTTGGAAAATACTCTGATATGCTTTTATAAGAGACGTTATATCGACGGTTCCACGACAAATAAGCACAGTGGCAAATGAAAGTAATATAAAATCATTAAAAGTGAAAGAACTTACCTAAAACTCTAAGCTAACCTAATTAAACTAGTTTTATAATCTATTTTCATGACTTTATATCATGTTCTGATCTGATCTGATCTGATGTTTACAATACATTTCATCATTATATATTTATCAATGCATATGCATGTGCATTTTCGGTGATAATATATCATATCTGGTTTTCACCATTGAAGTAATAATCAGGTATTGTTTCATAGTGCTTTCACACAAACGAAGTATTGAATTCCGTAAGTCTAAATAAACATAAACTTTAGGGTGCACAGTTTACACCCGCGCTATGCAAGCGGGTTCCCTACAGATCATCGGACCATCCCTATATATCATGACAAAATGCGAAAATATTCGAACTTTTATGAACACGTGTTCCGACATCGTGATAATATATATTCGTAATTTACTAAAAGTTCTCATTTTCTCCGTATACAATATATTGATATGTTTTCATGGGTTCCCTGGCAAATCCAGACAGAGGCAATTGAACAAACTTTTGAAAGGTTATTTTAAAGTCATTTAAAGTGATGAAAAGGGGCCTATAAATCTAACATAAAGTTATTAATAATTTAAAGTGATGAAAAATGGTCGATAAACCTAACATATTTAACGCGATTTTCCAAAGTGATTTATTTTTTGGGTATAACGCAGTGTTCTGCTACCTTTTTCTTTACTCAACGTTTCGTACAGCATTATAGTGTCCAACATCAAACTTTTAAGGCGATGCCATACGTAGTAATGCAAAATCACGTGTTTTTGGTTTGAAAATTTGGTCGCCTAGAAATGTTTCAGATGCTTTAATTAAATACTGCGAGTAGAATACATATTGGCCTTTGAAATAATCGAGTATTTTTAGATAAGTCTTTTTATAAGCCCAGAAAAAAATAATGTAAAGTCTAATGAATACTGCTTTAATTTTCAAAATCTCCTACTTACGAACCCATTTTCGACTATGATTTTATTGAATAATGTGGAAAATTAAGTTATTTATAAAATGATAAAAAAAAAATATATATTTATGCCTGAACATCCACAAAACAAAATAAAAGGCACTTTTTCGCCATGTTTTTTTCTTGCATAAATCAAAACAGGCGGATGGTGTTAAGTGGGAATTTAAACCTTATCGCCATCTACGTAAGGGTTGTTATTGATAGCGGCTCAATTTAAATACTACACGACGTAGTGCATCGCCTTAAAGAGTGTGTTGAAGTGCGTAGAATTGTTTTGAATTACCACTGTCTGTGTAGCCCAGCTACCGTTTTCACAAAGTGAACATTGGTCATTGCTTTTAACCAAATTATTTTATTTTTTTATATATGTGAAATGCTATCAAACTCAAAAAATAATATTACTTATTACTATCAATAAAACCAATAAAAAATAACAAAATTCCACGGATACTCGAAAAATTGTTGAGCGCCCTTAAAGAAATATTCTTTACTAACGTTGTTTAAAAAAATATCACAAACTAATGACAATAACTGAAATACCTTTTAACTGGTAACTGCTGATTTTTAAATGCATCTATTGGAAGTGGAAATTAATCCACTTGTCGACATCCGATCGAGCTGAAACTCGGCAGATAGACTCGTTGTCGATGACAATGCATTGGGGGTAATCTTGCACACACACAAGAATTTTTCTGATAGTGGATGAGAATATATTTAATAAATAAAAATTCACAACAGTTTATACACGAAATAAATGTCGGTACTATCCAATTGGTATCCGGCTTAGCTGTTGATGATTTTTAAAATATATTCTTATTTTTTGTCATTCTTACGATTAAAAGGGCCCCAGTAGGCTTTTTTGTATCTTCGGTGTGTATACACGACAAGAGTACATATGTGCGACTTAATACTTTGAACGTCTCTCAAAAATCACTTAGAGCATTATTTTCGACGTTTCTTCGACAAAGGCGTTTTTTCACGTTTCGGCCCCATTCTGAAGCGCCAATTATTAAAATACCGCACGGTTTGGCCATCAATCCCGTGCGCGCGCACTGAGAAATGCACAAGGAATCCCGCTACGTGATAAAGGTTCCCATCTTCGCACTGTTCGGAATAGGGTTTCTTTTCTTCCCCCGCCGTACGTGATTCAAGTGCTAAACAATAAAATCACGAATTTAAATCTGTGAGAATATTCTGAAGGTTGTGATTTTTTGTGCGAAATTTTTACGGAGTTGACAAAGAGTGAAGAATGTACTTGAAGAATATTTCGACCTTGTTTAGTAAATAACTATCGCAGACCCGATAAAAATCTCGGGATAGTCCTAGAGACGCTATTTCGTACAAATATCACTAATAAACCTATACCACTATTATTACGCGAGTAGCGGTGCGGATTCGGTAGTTTCCGGTCGTTCGGCTTTAGACCGTCAAATTGGACTAATTGAAGGTAAAACACACACACACACACACACACACACACACACACACACACACACACACACACACACACACACACACACACACACACACACACACACACACACACACACACACACACACACACACACACACACACACACACACACACACACACACACACACACACACACACACAACACACAACACACAACACACACACACACACACACACACACACACACACACACACACACACACACACACACACACACACACACACACACACACAACACACACACAACACACACACACAACACACACACACAACACACACACACAACACACACACACAACACACACACAACACACACACAACACACACACACAACACACACACACAACACACACACACACACACACACACACACAACACACACACACAACACACACACACAACACACACACACAACACACACACACAACACACACACACAACACACACACACAACACACACACACAACACACACACACACACACACAGTATTTTTTGTTCTCTGGCGTCATGATTTGCAGTATTTTTTTCTAAGGCCCTATTTCCGGTTCCATGCTAACTCAACACATCGACAATTCAACACACCTTTAAAAAGTGATATAATGTCATTAGAAACCATGAATAAAAAATTTATACCTAACCTAACCTAACCTACTTAACCTAGTTAATAAAGTGTTTGTTTCATCACTTTAGATGACTTTCATCATTTTGATGATTTATCCGGTCACCCCTGTTTCCACCTCAAGAATCCGGGTCCTAACCACAACCATCAACTGTATCTACCTCAAAGTGAAAGATACAATATAACGGCCCTGGTGACAGACCACCGTTAACAATCGAAATGTGCATTGCTTTAAATGGATTACGCCGAGTTTAGTGAACAGTTAGGAATAGTCAGATGTTTTCAAACTCTCTTCTTGCCCCCGAGATGGTGAGACGTTCTCTTCCCCATCTTTCAGCCTCACAACAACCCCAAATTGGGAATTCCTGTGAATGGCTCTGAGCTGCTGGGAATATTGAGCGGTATTTACACTTTGAAAACATATCCAGTAGGCTTATAAATGTACGTACTAGAACAATTTCTTTCGATACTTCATCAAATATAGGGATTTATTACTCGATGCTTCTTTAGAAATCTCAACTATTGAGACAAATACTACCGGTACACCCTGAAACAGACAGTGCAGTTTTGAAGGGCCGGTACATCCCGTGTGGTGGGGTACGAACCTTGGGTCTCGTTGTGTCGGGAGGGTCTGCCGTCTGCACGTTTCTTGAAAATGACCGTTCTTTCATCGCAACATGCGGGCATTCCGGCTGCAAAATTTGCGATTTGGAAAATGTTTTTAAACATCGGCCTCGGAAGAACTCAAGGATCGAATTCGGGATGAAATCGCCGCTATAACCGTTGAGATGTGCCAAAACGCGGCCAAAAACTTTAGAAATCGCCTTCATCAATGTATCGCTGCTGGGGGCAGTCATCTTTCTGATGTCATCTTCAGGACTTGATGCATTACACGGCATGATGTACCGAATAAAATAAAATCTGTTTGGCGGCACCCTGTATGTGCGCAGGTAACCGGATAATTTCCACACCTTTTTTATCAAATATAAAGAAACATCGATTTACTTTTAAGGTGGATCAGAAAAATAAAAATGAATTTCAGATTTCGTCGAAGTTTTAAACTTTACCACTTAAGGGTCGGGGTGGGGTTGGCATGCCGTCCCTCTCCCTCCATGCGTCTGAGGGGTAAACGGGGGGGTGGGTTTGTAAAGAAAAAGTTAGCCTATTTAAGTTGTTCCCTGCAGGAGCCACCAAGTTGCCGTGGAGAATATTAAAGCTGAATTATTAAAAACATGTCATTTTCGATTTGCTGTAAGGTGGTACACTAACATTAAATAAAAAAGTTTTCTGTAAAAAAAGTCAAATGAAAAAATGCATTAAACCGAATATTAGGATTTTGATTGTTTGTTGCCCGGCTCTTCCCGGCCAATTTAAAGAAAAATAAAACGATGACGCGAACTGAAAATAGTTATTTAAATCCCAATTTTTTAGATTTTTTTAGAAAATTTTCAAGGTGCCAATATAAATTGAATAAATCTTCGGAGAAAAAATAAATTCCGCCGACGGAAATTGAACCCGCAACATTGCCGGTCAGATGCACGGAACCACTATGCTACGTTGGCATATTTTTAACCGTCAAATAATTCAATTAATATCTTCGTTTAATGGTGATGGTAAATATTCTCATTTAAAATAAAATATACCTGTTAGTGGAATATACTCTCAGCCCTTAGTATCGCCCTGGTGTAAGAATACCAATCAGGATTGAAACGTTTCTTGAAATGGCTTTGGCCGAGTTTGGTGACCAGATCTGAATAGCCAGGTACTTCATCTTCCGTATTTCTTTCCCCTCCCCACTACCCTCAGCCTCACAACGTACCTAAATTTGGGATGCCATAGTCTCACTGGCTGCAGACGGTTTGGAACAGTTGGGACTATTCAGCGGTTTCACAAAAAAAAAAAAACATTACTCAAATTTTAAAATAAAAACATACAAATTTGAATTAAAATAAAAACAATATTTTTGTAAATTTTTACAAAAACTGTCGTTGTTTTCCCAGCACTCTCTGAAGGAAAATTATCTTTAATCTCAACGACTGTGAAATATTTCCATAAAAATACATTGAGGGAAGGAAAAATAATATCAGCAAAAATTTATTCTTTGTATCGCACAATTAATTCAAAAACTTTTTAACGTTTTCATTTATCGTGATCGGGCAGCATTACTACGGGAATGGACAATGATAAAGCATTAACCGCCTCAAACGGTAGCCAGCTTTTAAAAATTAACATAGTATTAATTTAAAATCTTATCTTTCTTATGTATATTTTTGTCGTACATATTTGTCATTGTTTTATTCATATATGTGTTCTCCTTTCGCCTGTCATTTCTGTTTTCTTTTCCATTTGTTAAAATGTCATAGGAACTAAATTGGCTAACAGTGAAACTGATGCTGACCATAAACGCGATGATATTTATGCATAAAATAATAAACAACCTATTACCAAATTACTTTTCAAACAGAAGTATATTCAACAAGGACTTTCACAGACGTGACTCAAGAACGTGCAATGAAACTGGACTACCAAAAAAAGGACCAAATAGTTTACTGTACAAAGAAATGCAATATTATAATGCGCATGCCGGAGACCATAAAGTCTGCACCAATTAATAGATTTAAGAAGGATTGTAAGAGCCACATTAATCAAAAGAAAATGTTAAAACATGTAATAATGTATGTTTGTAAGTAATAACAAATTAGACTTAGTAAACTTGGATGGATTTTGAGTACTGTGTCTATAATATCTACTGTAGTGACGAGCCCTACTACACAAATTAATTAATTAGTTACTAGAAACTCTAAGGTACCTACATTTAAGTGATTATTACTATTAGAGTATTCATGTTATGCTATTTTTTTATATTAACTCCGCACGGGTGGTGGGTGGGTGGATTATCTTATTTGAGGATGCTGTATGGTGGGTTTTTTGGTGGAAAGTAAGGAGTAAACATGGGTCTTGAAGAAACTCATGTTGTAGGAGGGAGAAAACACAGAGGCCGGCAAATCATTCCACAGCCGAGCTGTTGAACTGAAGAACGAGTCGTAGAAATGTCCAATCATTCCATCTAAATTAAGCCAGGATCAATAAATCATCGTCCTTTAAAATATATAATAGGTAGGTTCATTATCTTTTGTTTGGATTTGAAAAGATTCTTTTTGTAAATTGATAATTTTCTTAACTTCAGCTACAATTTTTAAAATGTAAAGGAAATTAAATTGATTAATTTACGCAGACTACCAGTAAGCCGAAAACCCGCTTCTTGACATCCATTCCCTAAGGTTCTATTTACACCGAGGCTTCAGGACGGGGTTGGGCGGGTCGATAACAAGAGAGGGAGACACGCATATCCGGCGGGAGGGAGACAAAGCACCATTCACCATCCCCCTTAGCTGGGTACGTCGGCCATACTAGACAGGAAGGATGGCGCACAAAATATTTATCGAAAAAAGTGGGAAAAACAGGAAGGGTTGTTTCCACTGTACAGAAAATCCCTAGAAGTGCGATTTATATCGAAATTAAAAATGATCTCACTAATTTACGTGAGCCCTTTCGACTACTGTGACAGGCACATGAATTTGAATACTCACACGGAGAAAAATGAGTATTGATAATTTATTAAGAATCTTTTCAAATTATTGGTAATCCGATTAGAAACGGGATTGCAGTCCTTTAAAACAATCCTTCAGAATACTTGTTCCGACATCTAAATAATGTATTCGAAATTTACTAAAAGTTTATCAGGAAACATTTTAAATCATTCGTAAAAGGCCAGCATTTCCATTTTTAACCGGGTTACCAATAATTGGAAGAGATTCTTAATAAATTAACAATACTCATTTTTCTCCGTGTACATATTATTTGTTTATGTAAATAACGCACAAGAGTCTGTAATGATACGCCCTTTCTACTTCAAACTTTTTCCTTCTCTTCTTTCTACGATAAATTTTCTTTAAGTCCCATAGGTAACTTTTCCATAAGGCTTTGGTTATGTATATATCCGGGGTAGGAAGGTTCTCCCTGCTGTCTTTCAAGCCCTTGCCTCTCTCTTTATTACACACCCCTTCAAGTGTGTACACCCTAGTTTGTCTACGTGACGTACGACCTTGAACGTACTCATTTCACGTGACGGTTCAGTATAAAAAGGCTTCACCGAACGTTGTGTTGGTTTTTTGTTTCTCGGTTTAGAAACCTAGTTATCTTTGTATGTGTGGTATCCCTCGGTTCTTTTGAGATAGAGTGAGTTGAATCCATTACCGCTGTGTTTTAAAATCATTTCATAAACCTTATCTTCTAAGCCGCCTGCTCCCCAACTAACTACGTGATTCTACCTGTCATGTGGTTATGTGAGTATAATAAAGTGTTAGATTTTATGTGTGTGATAAACATGCGATAAATTTATGGTGTTAGTTGTCGGCGCCATCCATGTGTATATTTTAGGAGGGGAAGGAGAGGAAAGAAAATGAATTTGATCAAGCTAAGATTGACTCCTCCTCTTTACCAAACAAAACCGATGGATGATAATTTGAGCAAGGCGATCGATATCTGCGTGTCTGGATATCGCAACCGGCCGGGTCTCCCCTTGTTCCAAATCGGCAACCGTCACGCCAGAATAAAGAAAACCAGGTCTCATCACCAATTTCAGAATTGCCCCAATCTCATACACCTCCAGGAAAAACTACTTTACTGAGTGTAGAAGGGGAAAACCATGACATCCCTTGTCACGAATCTAGTCGCGAAAATGTGACACGTAAGGTCCTAAGTTACGTGCCACCTCTAGAAAACGTTGTAACTCCCTCGTCGTCGGGGATTTACATCCCTTTCTAGGTCAATAACATATATAACACACGACGATCTTGTCGACATTTAGCCAGCTTATTAACGATAGGTTGTGTGCCTACCCATTCAGCCAATTATCATGTGAGATATATGTAAGGTCTACTCGAAATGCCAAATTTAGGATGAGGACTGTCTGTACTTTAATATTTGGTTCCAGTATTTATTTTATGAGGTTACTAGCACCCTCGTGTATTAGGTATGGGTAACTTCTATTGAATACCTATCCTCTCAGGTAGGTATAAACGGATAATTGGTTTGATTTTTGCATTTAATTTAAAGAGGCTGCCTACCTCTCGAAAGGTACCTGTTGAGAAAAGTTGTTCGGTTGGTAGTTTTATTTCGGAGATTATCATCTCCCTCTTTTGACTCTAGATTTGTTTTGTGCATCCCAATTCGCAGCTTAGAAAGTCAAACAATAAATGAAAAGTATTAAATTAGAAAGTCAAATAATAGAAGAAAAATATTCATTTTGTTTTGTCTGGTTGCATCCGAACGCTTTCTATTCGGGCGGTCATACGCTAGCAAAACTTCCCCTTTGACTGACTGTACACCGCGCCTCTCGGCCTCATAGTGTTCGCTGTTTCAATTGTACGCCAGTGTTGTGGTAAGTACCCTGTAGATAGGTATTTTTATACTGCAAATTTATATTGGTTGGCCTAATTTGTAATGGGTATTTTATATTTCGTCGGCGATTCAATACCTACCGCAGGGACAACGTCATGATTTGATTCGTAATGTTTTAAAAGAATAACAGATCGGCAGGTAGATTAATTCTCGATATTATGACCCTCGGTCCAAGGCATTCCCCTAAAACAAAAGTTATCGGCCTACATATGAAAAGGTCGTTGACTCGTCTCTCGCTCACAGCTGATTGACAGTTCGCCTAGCACATCCCTTTTAATGATAACATTATTTGGGCGGCAGGTGTCGTAAACTTAATTCCTGTACCTCGGTTGTATCCGTCTTTTAAAAGGGTCCTCTGAAATTTAATAAATAATATAAAAACTCACCCAGTTAGTCACCTCTCCTTCTCAGCGTGAAGCTTACCTGGTTACACTCTACATAGCTAAATCAGTTTAGTTTTTCGGTCCCCTCCCTACCGGCTTCTTTCATCATTTTAGCGAAACCCTTGCAATCTGTTCAATTTTGTTCCCCTCCCTACGACTTTAAAAGGGTAATTAAATATTCCTGTAAATAAAATTGTACCTCCCTAATCTGTCAGGATTCGAACCCACAGTTAATGATATATTTGTTTCTCTGGTTTTCGGTCTCCGTGGATAAAATGCCATCTCGCCAAATCAATAACCTAGCCCGATTAAACACTTCCCGCCTTTAAATACGTTCACTTTATTTTACAACGCAATCATTATTATTATTATTTTCATGTTCTTAAAACAAGTAATTTAGTTTGAACTACATATTTACGAAATCACGTTTAATTTAACACATTTTATATTATAATCGCGATCGCTCAACCCTTAGCGCCCCTGGGGTGATTTTTCACAAAACGGCGCTCTACAAATTTTTTTTTTTTTTTTTTTTTTTTTTTTTTTTTTTTTTTTTTTTTTTTTTTATCCAATTATTATTATTATTATTATTTTCACTGAGTCCAATCACTTTTTCACTTTAATTCAATATTCAGGAAAGCTTTCTAACACCGTCTGAATTCTCTAATTAACTGTAATACACAACACTTCTGATTTGTATCGATTTCCCGGAGCTGTCAACGTACACAAGTTCAAAACCCGACTGTCTACCCATTCTCTCCCTTCCCGTCGGAATGTGTTTCTTCAAGCCCCCCTGTCAATAAATCTTATCTGTTAGCCCAAACAAAAATTTTTTGGAGTACATTCATTTCGTTTATTTATGTGATTGTTCAAATCATCACAAGTCCTAATTGCTCCAAACTATGTGGAGCTAGTCGAATAATCCGGATGGAGAGGTCAAAAAATCTCCCTCAACCAGCCTCTTCCGATCCGCCAAGACCTGGACAAACCTCACTAAGACACCAAAAGTAGCGAACCTCTTGGGGTGACCTATGGCAGAGTTGTTAGTTGTCAAAGGAATGGTTCCCGGGGCGGCGGTAACCATATCTGGCCACTCAGTGTTTATATTACCATTTCAAACACGATGATTTTCGATACATATATTTATTACGAAAATATTTAATCGATTTCACCAGAAGAATGGAAAAAGGAACTTAATTCAGATACACGGACACGTCCGCGAAACACTTCTCTCACAATTTATCTTCAGTGGTTGTTTCTGTAAGTTGTGAGCTTTTTAGGGCTGTTTGCCCATGCTTATTTTCCATTTAAGGAAGTGCCGCTCCATAAAATAATATGTTTGAACGTCTGGAAAATTATTGTGCGGCGTTTTCAATCATTTTTTTGCGTTTCAGTTAGTTTTATTTGCTTTGTATTTTTGAAAGTTCTTTTGACTTTGGCTGTTGCCATGTTTTTCATAAAAAATACTGAGGTATTTGAAAGGAAAATTTTTACTTCGATATATTTTGTTAATTTTTTTATTTTATCACAAATTTATGGAAAACGTGATTTTTTCGTAATATCGATTACACTTATGAGATAAACAAATTGGCAAGAAATTTAGCATTAAACATCACGCAATAAAAAAAGTGTATTAAATAAGGAAATTTCAAGTAGTCAGAGCTCTCGTTTGGACTGTTTTTACTTCAAACAGAAAATTGCTTGACAGTAGAGATTAACCAGCTGGACATGAAACATGAAAACGTTTTAGATTCGACTTAACGGATACTATTCATCATCTTACCTCATACTCTGTAAATTTTAATATTTTATGTTACCAGGTTAATTCGGTAAATCCGATTATAATATATGCTACCAGATTAATTTTTTCTACTTCTCACAAAACAATGTATGTGTACTTATATTTATTATATACATTTTCTTTATTACACAACTTAGTTTCAGAGAAAAATGAAACTTTTTTTTTTTTGGTTTTTGTTATGTAATTGTGTACATTTCAGTAATAATATGAACTAAACATGTCAATTTGTCTGTCCTAGAACGGGAAACTTTCCTAGTTGGACAGGCAAAGCATCCAATATGTAATATGTACTTTCTTTTGATAAATAAATAAATAAATAAATAAATAAATAAAATAAATAAAATAAGTAAACTGAATATTTTAACATATAAATAGAGACATATAGAAAGTAATAACGCATCCCCCTCTACACAAACAAGCCTAGCATTATTATGGTGGTACATATTTTTTTTTTTTTTTTTTTTTATTAATATCAATAGCAAAATTTGTACATTATGTAGGTTTAAAGTATAATATAAGTATATTTTTTGTATTTTTTTCACAGTCCTCCTCACTAGGGTTTCCTGTTCTGAGGCGGCCTGTAGTTTTTCTTAAATTTTTGTATTTAGTTTTGAATTGTCTTTACATTGTCTTCATAATGTTTGTAAGTTGATTGTTACTTTGATCTCTAAGCCATGTTTTGACTTTTGTTTTAAATATACTCATTTCGTTTATTTTTTTGGTTTCATTTGGTAGAGCATTGAACAATTTTATAGCATGGAATTTATTATTTCTCTGTCCAAAGGATGTGTTTAAACTGGGAGTAATCAGGATATTTTCGCTTTTTGCCCTGGTTGTGTATTTATGTTGGGCAGTGGAGTATTCGGATATGTTTTTTTTCAGTTTAAATAAAATATTTTTTGAATATAGTTTCTGTACATTGTAAACATTGAAGTTTTTGAATATTTCTTCTGTCGGAGTTCTAAGCGGAACTTTCAGTATAGTCTTTAATACTCCTTTTTGTGCTATATTGAGCCGCTCTGTGTGAGTGCTCAAGGCAGACCCCCATCCAGTTATTCCGTACTCTATTTGTGATTGACACAAAGCATAGTATACTTTTTTAATATCGTTTATATTGAGGATATTGCGAATGTTTCTAAAGAAGTATATGTACCTGGTTAGTTTTTTTGTAATTACATCTATATGTGAGTTCCAACGGAGATTATCATCAATTTCAATTCCAAGATATTTGATGCTTTTGGAGTGTGCTATAGTGGGACAGAGGCATGATAAGCCTTGATTTTTTTGATAAATTCCTTGGCATGAATGTAATTTGAGATTAAGGTCCTCTGACGGCTGCCCTCTGGCTGTTTTAGAAAATGTCAGATATTTTGTTTTATTGACATTAAGCGTCAGGGAGTTTCTTTTAAGCCAGTTTTGCAGGAGACCAAGTCCGTGTTCAGCTTCTTTGTAGGTATTTATCCAATCTTTTTCTTTAAATAAAATTACTGTGTCATCAGCAAAACTAATGATTTTTCCTCTTGTTTCTAGGTTACAGATATCATTAATGTATATTAAAAATAATATCGGACCTAGTACGCTTCCTTGTGGTACTCCATGGTTGATTAGGAGAGGTTTGCTTTTTCTCTTGTTAATTTGGACGCTCTGTGTACGCTCCGTCATATAGCTTTTTAGTAAGTTTAGTGTTGTACATGACATACCAATTTTTGAAAGTTTTGAAAAAAGTATTTTGTGATCTATTGTGTCAAAAGCCTTTTGTAAGTCTATGAAGATTGCCAAAGTTTTTTCTCCACTGTCTAAACTTTTAGTGATCATATCGGTAATTTTTTCTATGGCGTCACTAGTACTTAAGTTCTCCCTAAATCCATACTGAGTTTTTGATAATTTTTATTGTCTTCTAAGTAGGATAAGAGTTGTTTTTTTAGTATTCTTTCCAATATTTTTGAAAATGCATTTAGTAGGCTTATTGGTCGGTAATTGTTTATGTCATTTTTACATCCTTGTTTAAATATTGGTATAACAATCGCTTTTTTGAGGGCTGTAGGGAATATGCTATTCGTTATAGACATGTTGACTAAGTATGTAAGTGGTTCGATAAGTTCTTTACAAAGATATTTTATTGCGTTGGTTGAGATTGTGTCCTCCCCCGAAGAAATATTTGATTTTAAAGAAGAAATTGTGTTTTTGATATCGTCAGCTGTAATTTGTTTAAAATTGAGCTGATTTCCTTGCTCAGGTGGTTCGTTTATTTGTACATCTTCGTTACATTTTGTAACTTGCTTTGCTAGATTTGATCCTATATTTATGAAAAAATTATTGACGTATTCAAGTATTTGGTCAGGATTATCAGCGTATGTCCTAGGAACATTGTTTATATTCAGCACGTCAATTGATGTAACGTTGGCAGATTTAGAACTGGTTATTTCATTTATTATTTGCCACATTTTCCTGGGATTTTGTTTACAATCTACAATTTTTTTCTTATAGTAGGTTTCTTTTGTATACATAATAACTTTTTTGCAAATGTTTCTGTATCTTTTGTAGTATCTTAACATGTGTATATCGTATGGAATTTTTTTAAGTTTCTTGTGTAACTCGTCTCTTTTTCTTATGCAGTTTATAACATTCTGTGTAATCCATGGTTTAATATGTACATTTTTGTGTGAGATTTTCTTAGTAATTTTTGTGGTATTAGATAGTATATTATTCTGAAGAAGTTCTATGAAATAATTCCATGCATCATTTGTATTGTTCATGCTTTGCAGTTTTTTCCAATCGGTACATTGTAGATTATGTTTAATGATATTCCAGTTGATTTCTGTTTTTTCTGTTGTTAATGGTTTTTTCTTCATTTTATTTGACTTGTTTATTTTTATTGAAAGCATAGTTGTATAATGATCGGTTATAGTTGAATTAAATACAACAGTTTGAGTAATGTCTTTTGTTTTACTCATTATATGGTCTATGCAACTTTCACTGTTGTCCACTTTTCGAGTAGGAACATTTATTAAGCTTTCCAGTCCATGGGATGCTAGCATCTGCAGATATTGAATTCGCTTAGGGTGTCCATTTTCTAAAATATTTATATTTACATCTCCAATAATAAATATGTTTTTCGTTTCTTTAAGAAGGCAGAGTTCCTCGTCTACGGATTTAAGGAATGGGTCGATGTTTCTTGTTGAGGGCGATCGATAGATTGCTAATATAGCTTTTTCTTTACTGATTTTAATTTTTAAACAATTGGCATTTGTGATAATAATTTCTTCAACTTCGGCTTTTATTTCATTTTTAATGTATATAATTACACCATCGTTTTGTTTTTTGTTATTCAAACTTGAGTAGGTTGTATATCCAGCAATTTCCAATTTCATGTATTTATGATTTATCCAACATTCAGTAAGTATTATTATTTGAAAATTAACTTTTAAATATTTCAATAAAATTTGCAATTCATCAAAATTTTTTCTTATGCTTCTTATGTTTTTGTGTAGTATATTGAAAGAGTTGTTATTTAAATTCGATAGATCATTTGGTTCCGAGGTTAATATAATGTCAGCCATTTTTATATTTTTTTTCGTAATCGTTTTTGTGCCCTTTTGTTATACAATATTTTTTATATCATCTACATGTTTTATATAAATTATTTTTTCGGTTGGCCTTCTTCGCGTCATTATTTTTCCATCTTTGAACCAAACGTAGGAGTACATTTTTTCATTGGCAGATTTTTTCGTTTTCCAGAGCAGTTCCCTTTGATATGGGCTCAATTCCTCTGCAATATAGATTGGTTCGGTGGAGATATCTTTTATAGCTGCATAATTAATATTTTTCCTTTTAGAAAGAAGATTGTCTCTTGTCTTTTTTTCCGCAAATTCCACTAGCAGTTTCGGTGGCGCATTGTTCCTTCTATCATGTGTCCTTTTTATATCAATTATATCATTGTGCTGGATTTCCATTCCTGCCGCCGCCGCAACTCTTTTTACTATCTCCATCTGCTGCTCTCCATTTTTTTGGGGAATGCCCGCTATTTCTAAGAAATTAGACCGAGATTTGTATTCGAGGTCTGAAATTTTTATTTCAAGTTGTTTAATAATGATATTCTTTTCCTGGTGTTCCTTTCTTATGTTTTCAAAATCATTTTCAATTTTTTTATTTTGTATAATTGTTATTTCTAGTTTTTTTATTAGTTCATCGTACTGACTACTCATAAAATCAATGCTTTTTTGAGTGTCCTGGGTTTGTTTTTCAATTTTTGATATAATTTCTTTTTTCATGGATTCAAATTTTTTTTCAATAATCTGTATAATTTTATCAATGTTAAATTTTTCTTCGGTTTCCGTTATAACTCCCTTTCCTCTTGTGTTTGCCATTATCTATTTCTTTTTTTGTTTTGGTTTATTAATTATATTTTTATTAATGTTGGAACAAAAATGCCCCTAAGTATATATTAATTTATGTAAATTGTCAATGGCGAAATAGTTTTGTATTGTCTATGGTTATTGTATGTTTTCACCAAAGTTGATTTTGGGTTACAATGACAATACTCTTTTTGCACTTCAATTTACAAATGATTAATTTCACTGCCACCGTCACAAATACTGCCACTTTGTCTAGCGTATCACTATATATTGTTTTTTTAAGCGGGTTATGTTATTAGGTTGTTTTATTGACACTATATTGATATTATTTACGGTGCTGTCAAAAACGGCTATTGAGTCAAATCATAGACAAGACTATGACTAAGACTATTATATATAACATTATGTGAAATGATTATTATGTACATTGTAACATATTTGCTGTTAATTATTTAACATTATTTTTAAAGAATTTTTAAAAAATATGTACATGTTACAGTCATAGTGATTAAATAGATATTATACATAATGACTGGTCATTATATATAATAACAAAATTGTTTCGTCAATGTGATAAATTAATCACTTTATCCGGATATTATTCATAATATCGGGTCAAAGTTAGCCAAAGTAATAAATACGGTCCAACTGACTTGTGATCCCCCTATCCTAACCTAACCTATAATAACCAACCTAACCTAACCTATCATAACCCAACCTAACCTAACCTAATCTAAAATAACCCAACCCATCCTAACCCAACCTAACCTATAAAAACCCAACCTAACCTAACCTATAATAAGCCAACCTAACCTATAAAAACCCAACCTAACCTATAATAAGCCAACCTAACCTTACCTATAATAACCTAACCTAACCTATAATAACCCAACCCATCCTAACCCAACTCAACCCAACCTAACCTATAATAACCCAACTTTATAAATTAAAGGCAAATAGAAATATAACTTTATAATCTTTACCTATTCCTACTTGTATTATTACTTTATCCAAGTCTTCGAAGATATTATATAAAATGGCTAGTTAATGTGATTAATTCTGTGTCAATTATCACTTTGTCTAAATTGGGTAGACATTATAAATAATGGCTGGATAGTATATATAATATCCGGATTTATTACTTTGAATGTGATATATATTTCTTTTATATGTTTATTCAAATCATTTATATATTTGTACATATAAAATATACATATATACTATTGCAAATTATATAAATACCATACAAAACGAAGGCGTTAGGTTTAACCTGCATACATTTTCCGTTCTGAAATATATTTCACGTGTATTCACGTAGATAGGAAATTAAGTCGCTGTATCGATAATAAATTTATATTTGTAGGGTGTTTGTGAAATCTGTAGGAAATTTGTCACCTTCAATAAATGAATACTTTACGTTTCGCCTTACAAAATGCACAGATTTACCTCACTGGAATTTTAGTCGACGCAACTATTTTTCTATTTGTACCGTCATTAGGGGACTATGGGTCATTAAAATATTTATCGCACTGTCAAAGACAAGACGCCAAATAAATATTCTTTATTATTTATCATCCTTGGCTTCGATTCCGGATATCGGGGGTTCAAATCCCGGCGCGCGCAAGTAGATTTTAATGTTATTAATTTGTGTTATATCACAATTTAATGATTTTAAAAAATATAGTGTCAGAGTGGAATATATATACCTAATATTTTCAGTATTGCCCTGGTGTAACACCACCATTTAGAATTCAAACGTTGCTTGAAATAGCTTTGGCCGCGTTTGGTGATCAGATCTCAAGAGTCAGGTATTTCTCCACCAGCCTCTATCCCAACTTCTTCTCTTCTCCACTTCAGGCACTTCCTCACAATATACCCCAATTAGAGATGCCATATTCTCACTACCTCGAGACGGTTGGGAGTAGTTTGGTCTCTTGTGCGGTACTCAAAATAAAAATAAAATTATTGTTAACTAACTAACTGACCGCCAAACAACTCGGTTTTGGAACACACTCCTTGCCTCATCCACATTCACACATCATCTCATACATACTCTTCTATTATTCTGACTCAAGTATCTGATTCACTTGGTCGTGCCAGGTCTTCCTCAGGCGTCCCTGACTTCTGCTACCATTCACATTTGCATCATATATTCTCCTTTCACTCCTTTCTTCGCTCATTCGCTCTACATGCCCAAACCATCTAAGCGTTCCTTTCTTGATCTTACTCATTACGCTTACATCAGCCTTGCACTCTTTGAGGATCTTCACATTTCTCAAACGATCATACATGGTTTTACCACACATACGTCTCAGGGATCTATTGTTCAATAAATATATATAAATATACATTTTAATTCCGTACTATTTTTCAACATCGAATAAAAAGAGAAATCAGTTTGAAAATAATATTTATTATGAAACAAAATGTCAATACAAACATTTAAATCTATCAAAAGTCCATTGCTGTTTTTTTTTGTAAACTAAAATGAATCATTTCATATTTTGGTATTGCCAAAAATTAGACAATTGTATATTTATCAAATAATTACAAAAAAAATAAACAGTCGTCATGAATCGATTCAAGCTTTAGTGAAGATATCACATTTTCATGGCAAGGGGTGTTTTTTGGTAGTGCCGTTGGGGAGGCATGCTGTCGGGGGTTAAGGGAGGGGGTGGTGAGGTTAGGGGGTGAGTTTGCCATCCCCTAGTCCCCGGTTGGCAACGTTTTCCCGGCGGTCGCGGCGTTGCCAAGCCGATGAATATTTTATAATTTACATTTTCAATGTTTGGGTTGCTCCGATCCGTCGAGCTTTAAAAATGTTTCATTAAATAATCCCATTAACGCGAAAGTTTTCCTATGCATATGTGAAGTAAGTTGTTAGAGCTTTTTTTTTTAAATTTACAACTTACCAACCATCCTCCACCCTTCCGTTTTTTTTTTTTTGTTTTACTAAAGTGAATTAATTTACCCGGACCTATGACCGGAATATACCGAAACTATGGCTCCTCCATTTGTAAATTGTTTTTATGCTGAAGGATGCAGGGACGGCGAAAAAAGAGGTTAAGGTTTGGAATAACCTAGATTGCCAGATCTAGTAGCCATATTTATTACTAATCGTCAAGCCATTTTCCAACAGCGGCAGGCAGAGAGTAGGGACGGTCAAACAACTCGGTCTTGACACAAACTCATTGCTTCATTCACATTCATACATTGTCCCGTACATACCATTCTGTTATTCTGACAAGGTTCCACTCAAGTATTTGATTAACTTGATCATCTTGAATGTCTTACTCAAGCGTCCACGACTTCTTCCACCATTCACATTCGCGTCATGTATTTTCCCTACTCTATTTTCTTCATTAAAGATATCACTATGCCCAAACCATCTCAGCTTCCCTTTCTTAATCGTAACCATTATCCTTATGCGTCAATACGCATTCGTTGCGAATCTCCACAATTCTCACATGATCTTACATAGTTTTACCACACATACGCCTAAGGGATCTGATTTCTACAGCACTCAGCTATTTTTATCATTCCTCTGCCAGTTCCTTGCCTGACTGCACTATATCACTCGATTGTCACACGACTGTCACACGGAGAAAAGAAGTATTGCTAATTTATTTGACCGGCCGGTGTCTGAGTTGATATCGCATTTGGGTCCCACCCAGGCGTAGTGTGTTTAATTCCTCGGCTGGCTCAAGTCCTCCATCCCAACACAAGCAACATTTTCCGCTTACTGTGAAGGTAGTAGGAGATTTTCAAGGAGTCCCCCTGTGATCCTAAGCCCCTAATGTAAAAGTCAAATGTAAATTTTATTAGAAACATCGTTGTAAACAAAAGTCAAATGTAACTTTCATTAGAAACATCGTTGTAAACAAAAATAAAATGTAACTTTGATTGGAAACATCGTCGAAAAACAACAAATTAAATGCTTATATAAGCGCTTTATTAAAAAAACAGTAAGAATAACACAATGCAAAATACCCATTCTTAAAAGAGTTTTACAGACAGTGCATAAAGCTTTGGTTTTTATTTAAAATGTCACAAAATAGTCGTTTTCAGAAGATATTTTTAAAAGATAAGGTACTTAATGTTATTATAGTTGATGGAAAAATGATAAGCGATGAGCAAGTGACGGATGGTGACATAAAAATTACAAATTATTCTTTAAAATATAAACTTTTTTTTTAATTTTGCAGACAATATTTTCAGAACGTCGAACTGAAATCTTATTTAAGATTAATTACCAGAAATTTGTTCTAAAACTGTTAACATAAGTTTTTTTTCTTAATATTTTACATATGTAAATATTATTAAATTACAGAAAGTTGACTAATTTTACTTTGAGCTTATTATGCTATTTTTAAGAAAATTATTATTAAATAGAGACGTTGTTAAAATATCTAATAATGAAGTTCAGAAATGTGCTAGTATTTTGTAAATTATTTCGTTCGAAGCATTCATTTCAGAAGTATAACTTGAACAACCTTATACAAAGTCAGGAAAGTTTGACTTACAATAATTAAGACTCAAAGCAGCTACTGCAAATTGGGATGAATCGTTTTACCTGAAACAAAGAAAAAAATAATTATTATTCAAATTGATCATATTATTATAACAAACACAAAATTATTAATTGGAATCGATAGCATACATTTGTACAACAGATGAATCACTAACATTAATAACTCCAGAACAACAAACATGACGCCAAAAAGTGACACACAACCCAGAAAAACTTACACGCAACCCAGACCAATTAATATACGTACCCAAAGAAAAAAAACATGCAACTGCAGAAAAAGTCAGATACATACATGTTTACAATAGAGAAATCACTAATATAAAAAAACTCCAGTCCAGAACAACAAACATGACGCCAAAAAGTGATATAAAATCCAGAAAAACCTTACTAAACAAAACTAGCATACCCAAAAAAAAACATCAGAAGAAACAAACATATGATGCCAAAACAATAATAAAACTAACATGGTACTCAAGAAAAGTAATGTATAGTATTATATTATTATGTACAACTTAGAACCACTAATATTATGTACTATAGACCCAGAACAACAAACGTAAGATGCAAAAATAATTGACAGCAATATCAGCAAAATCCCAGAAAACTAAATGTAAAAAAATAATCATAATAATCCAAAAAATGAAACAATACATGCATTACAGCGTACTTTAACAATAAATAACACACTATCCCAAAATAACTTAAAAACACCTAAAGCATATATAAAAATCCTTGAACAACGAACATACAACCGAAGAACCACCAGACAATTGCAACTTGCAACCACAGAAAAACTAACGTTAACCCCAAAACGAGGGAAAACCTACTTTAACGCTTACGAATGACAAGTTAAATCTTATTTCTTCGTACTTTATCAGAAATTCACCGTTAGACGTATTAGTTTTGTAACATTATTTTTAGAATCTTCGTGCGGTTTAGACGTTTTAGATATGTACTCAAACCCTCTATTATCGAAAGCTTTATGCCAACTATGAGTAACCTCTTAAACTACTCTCTAGGATATTACACTAACTCGCCAAATATGTCCATTCCTCCGTACATCGAGGACATTTTTACTCTGGGCTTTGTTCTAAAGCGGGGTCTTATTCGATTTCTTTTCCTCGTCTCATGTGCTAGTTGACGTATGGCCGTTGATTATTTTTTAGATTAAAAATAAAGTATAAAAAATAATTCTCATAGCTGTATTTTGTAGTATTGCACTTTGTTTTATGTATCTATCGTTGGCTAATAATAGAATACTGCTACAGTAATTGAAACGTAGTACAAAAATATGGTAACAAAATATATGGTATGATATCAAATACATTTTTTTTTAAAAAACAAACTTTAAATTCAATTCCATTTACTTACATTACAATATACTACGTCATATCTCCAAGCCATAAAATTTCATGGCAAAACTCTAGGCGGGAAATAACCCAACTCGGTGAAATATTTGAATGCTCAACAGTTAGCACAGAAACCGGGCGAACTCCGTTTACGGCTAATTGCATACATTTTAAGTTCCGGGAATTATCTCTAAAGATTTTAACAATGAAAGTTTTCCTGAAACTTTAACACAATTATACTTTCAGCGATCGGAGTTCCACATTCATTTGCAGATAAACATGCTGGATGCTTTTCAGCTGTTGATAAGAAATTCTTTGGATTTTGAACATATTTGTTGAATTACACTCTAAAACTGAATTTGTAAATCAGTTCGCTGTTATATTAAATATTCTCTATTCTTCTGTACGACGTTGATATCTGGGCACAGAAACCATGACACGGGAGATTAAGATAACCTGTTATAGGTTACATAGGTAAATATTTTACCTAGTTTTTATTTCATCACTTTTCATGACTTTATATCACTTTTTGTAGGTGTAGGACCTAATTATTTTACGCCCTTATTGTCTATCTCATATTTAAATTAACAATATTATTAAAACTAATTTTTCCCATATTTTTGGCTGATATCTTTTTGAATGATTACAAAGTACTAAAGGATTTATTTGTAACATTTTTTCAGTTTTATTTTTTTATTTTAGTACTCCAAAGCAGAATATATGTTTGTCTCAGCAAAAACTCTATATTTGAGATGAAAGGACTGTCATGCAATAATGCTTTTACAAATTCTTATATCATTTTCATGGTGACCGGATAACTCATCAAAATGACAATTCAACACACCTATAAAAAGTGCTATATAGTTATGAAAATTAATGAAACAAAAACTAGGTTAGATAGTTACAAATGTAACCAATTTTTTGATTATGAAATTTTTATATCCCTTAAAATTATAGATAAGGGGATGGATATAAAAGATGCCATATTGTTGGTTTTTATTGTTTGAATTGTAAAAATATTTTAAACTCCGATGAATCAAAGTAAACACTACTATGGTCAAACAGTTTTTTCGCCCTTTTGACTACTTCATTGTGTGTTTATGATTGGAATGGCTTTATTATGTCTGTTTATGATTGGAATGGCTTCATTATGTCTGTTTATGATTGGAATGGCTTCATTATGTCTGTTTATGATTGGAATGGCTTCATTATGTGTGTTTACGATTGGAATGGCTTTATTATGTGTGTTTATGATTGAAATGGCTTCATTATGAGGTGTTTATTATTGGAATGGCTCACGTGCGTTGTATGTAGTCTTAGTGAAACTATTAACATGTTGTTTTGTTTTAAAATTTTATCTTTAATGTTGGATAGTACTAAATAAAAAAAACATAGAAGTTTTCATTTTGAAAATAAAACATTTTATATTTTGTTATTTATTCATAATTATAGAAAACATCAACAACTCTTAGTGAAAATATGAAATAGAAAGACACAGAAAATAACAAGGCAACGGTCGCAACTGGAACACGAACCCAGGTCTTAATTAATCTGTTTTAGTTTTAGCTGAATAAATCATCCAAGAGGGAGAAAAACTCTGGATAAAAACAAGGAATAAAGCCATGCGATACTTCGTTACCCAATTTCAGTTTACAAAAATGTTGATGTCTTTTTTTGGATAATTTATTGGTTAGATCATAAAATGAATAGACCTTTACAGGGATGTCCGACGAAGCTTTTTATAATATTCAGTGCTTTTTATAATATTCAGACCCCGTCGAATTCACGGTGTGCTAAAACCTAAATAAATACATACTTTCGTTGTTTACTCAGTGAAAATAAAATGATTGACAATGTTTACTCTGCGTGAAAAGACAATCATTGTGTTGGAGTGTACTCTGAGTAAAAAAGACAATGATTGTGTGGGAGCATACTCTGAGTAAAAATATATTATTGAGTGAGAGTTGACGTTAAGTGACAATCATTTTGTCAATGTTGACTCTGATTGAAAATACAATAATCGTGTTGGTGTATACTCTCAGTAAAAAGGCAATCATTGTGTCGGTATTGACTCTAAGTGAAAAGACAATCATTTTGTCGGTGTTGACCCTGGGTGTAAAGACAATCATTATGTCGGTGTTGATTCTGAGTGAAAAGACAGTAATTGTGTTGGAGTATGCTGTGAGTAAAAAGAAAATAATTTTGTTGGAGTACACTTTGAGAAAAAATACAATTATTGTGTGGGTATTGACGCTAAGTGAATACACAATCATTTTGTCAGTGTTGAACCTGAGTGAATAGACAGTCATTGTATCGGTGTTTTCAGTAAATACATGTAAAGGAATAAGTACTAATAAATACCTACCTAGAAATGCCTAGGATTCCTTTGTGTTTGAATTATGATTTTTTATTTAATTTTATGTGATTTTCAAATGTCATTGATGTGTTGTCTTGGTTACACATTAAACATCATTCTGCTGACATTTGAGTTTTTTTTTTTTTTTTTTACTTTATTTATTTTCATTTCTTTACATATATTATACATATTAATAGATAGTATATAATAACATAATATATAATACCAAATAGTATAAACAAGAAATGAAAACCCACTAAGGCACTGCCTGAGTGTGGGTAATATAAAACGATTACTATATTTCAAGTACCTAAAGTATAATATACATTAGTAGAAAAAGTTTTTTTTTTGTTTATAGTTATTATAAAAAGTAAAGAGAAAACATTATGTACAAATAGTTTATAAAGTTTCAGCAAGTGAGTTGTAGAAAGGATCAATAAATTTATAGTAAAAGCGTTTCAATATCTGCGTCATACAGCCATAATTTTACCTCTTTAATATATTCTATCTTTTTATTTATCATTTGAGTTTGTAGTGGTAGAAGGTTAAATGTACGAGGACCAATGAAACTGCTATGTGTCTGCATTAATTTAGTATTGGTTTGGGGGGTGTAAAATATATTATTTGTTCTTTTGCTCATTCTGTTTTCATTTATTCTGAAATAATTTTTGTTTTTAAATAAATATTTCATAGTTTGTAATATAAATAATTTACGAATGTTAAATAATTTAGATTCCTTGTATAAATAGGTCGGTCGAGAATGTTTTATTTTTGTTATATATGACCTTAATTATGTGTTTTTGAATTATTTGTAGAGGCTTGGTAAATGTATCAGGTGCACCACCCCATCCTATTATGCCATAAGTGATTGCAGATTGCACCAGGGAGAAGATTTCACCATTTTCAATTTTTCAGCGTTTAAAATTTCCTTGAGTCTATAAAATATGTAGGTAAGATATCTTAGTTTAGAAGTGGTTTGATTAATATGTGATTTCCAATTAAGATTAATATCTATTGATACTCCTAAATATTTTATATTTTTGACATTAGCGAGTTCGTTTCACAGGAAGCACATTTCTTGATTGCAAGTTGTATTATGGATTCTAATTTTAAGGTTTTCTTTTGGTTTGTTTCTTATGTTTTTATAAAAAGGTAAGTAAAATGTTTTGCTGTAGTTTAAGACAAGTTTGTTGTATTTTAATCATTTTGAAACAAGTGAAATACATACAGTTGCTTTCGAAAAAGTTTCTGTCAAATTATTACCATCCCCTATTATTGCCGGTCGTCAGCGTAAGAAACAATTTTACCAGGGATTACAAAATTACATAAATCATTAATATAAATTAAGAATAAAATCGGGCCAAGAACAGTTCCCTGCGGAACTCCGTTTTTTATCTGTGTCTCTGAACAATAATTATTCCCAATTTTTGTTTTTTGTGTTCTGTCTTTAAGATGGTTTGATAGTAATTTTAGTGTGTCTTTTTTGAAGCACGGTCGAGTTATTTTTTTGATGAGTAAATTATGATTAACGGTGTCAAAAGCTTTTCTTAAATCTAGGAATATGGCAAGACATTTCTTTTTTTTATCGATAGATGTATAAATATTTTTTGTCAATTCATATATGGCATCCTCAGTGCTTAGATCTTTACGAAAGCCGTATTGGTTTTTCGATAGAATTTTATATTTTTCTAAGTGTTCAATGACTCTAAATTTGATTCATTTTTCGAATATTTTTGATAGGTTTGAAACAAGGGATATTGGTCTGTAATTGTCTAATTTATGCGTATCCCCAGATTTATGAATAGGTATTATAGTGGAGATTTTAAATTGTTCTGGAAAATGGATTTTTTAATAATGGAGTTATTGAAATATTTAATTTGTTTAATATAAATAGATCGACAAATAAACTTTAAATGTCGTTTCTTTGTATTTCAGGTAATGTTTGTAACGTTACGATAATTTAATTAGTATTTTACTAAATGTGAAATTAAAAATAAATCTTTGTATTTCAGAGCAAAACATGGTTTAATTTGTCTTATATACATACAAAAATAGTATTCAATTTTTAAGTGTTATTTTTATACTGGTTCTACTTTTATTGGAAACATGCAAAAAGCGACAAGTTTAGTGATATTTAAAGGACGAGGTATATGATAAATTTGTCGATTATATAATATGAAGAAAGATATGTGATAGGTTTGCCGATATATAATATGAAGACGAAATAACTAAAATAGATTTGTCGATATATAATAAACACGTAGACTGTTATTTGTCGATACATAATAAATATAAAAACGATTTGGCCCCGGACCTGAATGCAAACAAACAATTTTATTTTTATATTGATATATTGGCATTCTTTTATAAAACACGCAACCCGTACTGAGGCAAATGATAAATTTAAAATTAATTCACATTTTGAAAGTAAAATAAAATGAGAAAATAAATTGAAAATTTCTTTTAATCAAACTGATTGTATAGAATTTATAAATTTAATTAAGGTAATAAAAACATTAAAAACTACAAATACCAAGAACTGTGGAAAAACTCTTTGCAAAACAACTCCGTAGCAGCCACAAGTAAACGTGCGCATTTGCGCTCATGTTCTGTGAAAAAACATACAATAGAATCAACCTGAAAAATAAGTTACAGGTACGCGGGTTTCTCCGTGTTTTACGTCTCTCTATTTTTTACCGCTAAGCAAATTTCATAGCTCCGAACTGCGAACATTAGATTTTTTTCGTATTAATTCAATTACCAAAGTATGTGATATTGTGTTTACACCGTACGGAATACTGCGAAACTCGAGAAAAAATTCACGAAGTGTTTGAGATACATTATTCATTTTGCGAGGGAAAAAGGACTTAACCGCTGACTGGGGAGGGGGTGGGGGTTAGTAGGTAGGGTGGTATAAGACGGGAGTTGGAAGCCAGGGGGTGGGGGTGGTTATAGGCTGTAGGCTGAAGGCTGTAGTTCGCATGAGTATACCGGCCGGTTTTCCCTCATTACTGATGATTTTCCAGAGGGAAGTTCAATTAGTAAATTTTGAATTATTAACAAAATATTTTTCTTCTTTTCAGCAGAAATGCAAACCACCAGTGGTTTGTATAACAATTAGTGATTTAGTAAAGTTTTTTTTTAAGAAATGTTCAAAAATTAATTCGAAGAAAGCAATAAAATACACTTGCTTTTTAAAAACAGCAAAAATATTGGTAATTGCATAATAAGGAACCTCAGTGAAAAAATAAATTCACATAGATGTACAAACTCTGATTTGGAATATATAAGATTTATTATGCAATAATTAATTAAAAATAAGTTTTTTATCATTGGGTAAAATTAACCGTCATTTAAAAATAAATAAAATACCATAATTTGGTTGGCTAGATTAAATCTGTTGATTTTGACGTCACAAGTCACGAATCACATTTCATTCTGATTTTGTATATTGATAATTTTTATTTTAGAAAATTAATGACAGTCATATGTACTAATATTATTTTGAGATTAGTGTCAAAATTAGTTAGAGAGACATTATAATATAATAATAGCTACCGCAAAGGAACATTCTAGGAACTATCATTTAATTTTAAAATAAAATATGCAGTTGAAACACCGAGGTGTAACCAAACTTAAAAGTACAATATAGTTAGGTTTAATTTTTAGCAAACATTTATTAGCAATTAAACTTTTGTACTTGGCATCAAAATGATCCCCGCAACAATATGCAGTTGACCTAAGTATTTTATTTTAATTTGTAATTTTTTCTATGTTATAAAAATATTTTTTAAAAATACATTTTGGTGACTTTTTCAACTACCACACTAGTCTCAAGCCCGTATTATGGAAGTCGCACATGATTCATGTTAGTATAACAATAATAAAACATAACAAAGGTACATTACACAGGTATCCAGACTTGAATCTGTCCAAAGAAAATTTACACGGATTTTGTCTTATCGATCAGGTGTTTAAATTGTGAATAATCGTGTAAATAGTAACTTAGTCAATCAAATCAATTTTTACGCCAGGCCCAAATATACTAGAAATATTAACATATTGTGGACCGAAAATTTTACTAATAACACTGGATATTTTAATCCTATGTCTAGAATGTCTCGATCATACAATGATCTTGCTAAAACACACTGTCATAGATATTTTTGCAAATAATATAATTTGTTTCAAGAAATATCTCCACGATTTCTGTACTTAGATAAAAAGAGAAATTAAAAAAATAAAAATAAATAAATAAAAAAATTGTTTAGTGGTTTAGAATTTTTTTAATATATACTCTTTAAATTTTTCTACTTATTATGTGCTTCAATCTTTGTAATTAAGTTTTAAGTTTTGTATATAAATACTGTCATTGTTTTACATGTTTGCTTTGTGAATGTGCAAATGTGATTGCTGCAGACACATTAGTCTAGGGATATTTATGATTGTATTTTTTTTTATTTTGTAATCCATAATTAATGTTTTTATAAATATCCTGTTTGTGTCTCGAATAAATAAATAAATAACGGAAAAGGAAAATTTTACGGTAAAACAAAAAGTGACGAAAGAGCATGTTTCTGTTTGATGAGGTCACACCATTTTTTTCGTAGTAATACAGGTTTTGGATCACTGAAATTACTTATCAGGTGCTATTTCGGATGTATTTTTGCACTTTGGTAGAGTACAATAACAGTAGTGATGACTTTTTACCTAGTGTTTTTCAATAATATTAAGATTATATGTTAAGAATAAAAACGTTTCGACTATCAACGATGCCATACAAAATGCAGTACCTGTTGAAATAAACTATCGTCTTTTTGTGACTGGTGACGTCATACATCAAAGATTTGGTGTGTTTTGGGGAGACCCGAAAAATCAATACTTCGAAAACTGTTTTATCTACTAAAACTAATAATATCAATAAAAATATATAGAATGGTATAAAAGTTAGACGGTCATTAATATTTTTTTAATTAATAAAAAAGGACTGGAGTTCCCTTTTGTGTAAATTCATCTGAGGTTTTTTTTAATATTAAAAAACATAAAAGAAAATTTTTGAATACATTTTCAGTGATTAACAATAATAAACTACCCGGTATCGATCGGGTTTTAACGTAATTTTTTATGATTTAAAAATGTGGTCGATTTATAAATTTTTACAAATGATTTTTGCCAGTTGATAATCGTTTTTTTATTGTGGAATAAACGTTGCGAACTAAAAATGGTCGATTCGTACAAACATCGGAAAAAGCTGTGCTATTTTCATAAAGCCAGAACTCACAAGTATTGTTTTTGGGGTTTGTTACTACATTTTGTTGTTTTACTTTTAGTTAATATACTCCTAATATCAAAAAGCAAGTGAAAAGTTGTAAGTGTAAAAAAGGCGTATAAAATAAATTGTCAGCTTTCTAAGTGAAACCTCCCCCGCATTCCTCTCATTGCGGGTTTGTGAAGAGCGTGCCGCGGTCTGGCGTGCCACCAACCTCAGAAGGGTTAGCAAAGACGATGAAATGTATGTTACACAACAGCCCAACCACCCAACCACCCACCCAGAAAACCAGGGAGCCAGAGAACTCGTCGTGGCCGGCATATTTCACTTAAGTACGAATAAAAGTGCCCTTTAAATATTTAATACAAAGTTTTTATGTGAGTAACGCACAAGAGTCCCAACTACTCCTGGTCGCTTAGAGCCAGTGAGACTGGCGTTACCAATTTTGGTGAGGCTCAAGGTAGTGGGGAGGGGAAGGATATTGGGAAGAGGAAGGTGGCTGATTACCTGGCTATTCAGATGTGGTCACCAAACATGGCTAAAACAATTTCAAGCAATGTTTCGTTTCTGAAAGGTGGTCTTTTCTCAAGTCGTTACGATCCTCGGCCTCGATACGGAGGTCGAGTTCAAATCCCGAAATTTCAATTGATTAACAATTTTAAACATACTATATGTTAGCAAATCATCTGTATGAGTACTGTGTACATAAAAGTCACAAATTTTTATTTTCTTGTACTTCAATTTGGGAGGCGGGTTTGGGTGCCGCTGCCCCGGTAACCATTTTTTGGATAACTAACACCTCTGCCATAGATCAAACCAAGTGGTTCGCTATGTTTGGTTATTTAGCAGGAGGCCCCGGGTTCATCAGGTGAGGTGTATTCAGGATGCGCCTGCCCACGAGCTACGGGGCGTGCCAGATCGGGAGAGGCTGGTTTGGGTAGACCCTTTGACCTCTCCTACTGGTCTCTCGACCCATCGCCTTGCACCGCGGTGGGAGAGATATACTCATACGTGTGTCACTCCTGGACACACTGATCCTGATTCCTTTCCTTAAAAAGATCCCCGCACACAGCATCCTCAAAGATTACGTACGCCCTGAGTGAAATTATTTTCCTCAAGGCCTCCTATGTGAGGTTAATGTAAAAAAAAACCTACGTTTGCAATCTATATTTTTTCTTTACACAAGTAAATTCAAGACGTTCTAAATTAAATTAAACTATAGCATTGAAATGAGAACTACGATTTTATGCACAAACACATCAAAGCAAAAGTAACGCAGGCATGTTATACAGAATAATATATCCACAAAAGCTTTCAGAAAAACATAAATTAAGCCGTTGTTAATGCAAATATTCACCGCACACAATGAAAAGCTCGTATTGTTCTACTTTATGATAACTGAATACTTGAAATCCTCACATAATTCCAACGTCAAGTATCACAATATGATTGTCAGAATTCGGGGTTCAATGGATGATATTCCAATTATCTGAACACGATATTTCCACGTTCATCTATAGCGGGGCTATGCAAAGTGTGGCCCGCGAGCCAAATTCAGCCCGCTGCCTATTTCGATCCGGCCCGCAAGCTAATAACGGATATTCAAACCTTAAAAAACAAAGAATAAATCTAATTAAGCACACGGAGGAAACTTACAGATATAAAATATTGCTAATTTATTGAGAATCTCTTCAAATTATTCGTAATGCTGTTAAAAACGGGATTGCTTGATGAATGAAATTACAGGTTTTAGTACAAAATAATAGGATTTATTGCATTTTGTCATTACGTATTATCTGGGCCAATGCAGGTAGGTGCATTAACAAGTGTTGCGATATATTAGAAATGTACTAAAAGTTTAAAAGGAAATGGCCTGCAATCCCGTTTTTAACCGGATTTTAAGAAATTAGCAATATTCACTTTCCTCCGTGCACTATGAAAAACCAGTTGAAATCTTTAAAATTATCATTTATATCAAAACGGAAAATGTCCAACTCTTTGTTAAACAAAACGGAAAGTGTCAAAAGATGAGAAAAAGTAAGATTCTTGAATAGAACCTTCACAGAACTTGAAAATGAACTTTGAATTTTATGAATTGTTCAAATTCTGATTCTGTTAAACAACCCGTCCTTAGAGAATCTTCATTCAGACGTGAACATGATTTGAAATATTGATCATCAATCTGTTTACTTACAATATTCTGATGAATAATAACTATAGAAAAACATTTTTAGTCTTTAAAATCGCATAAATAAAGCCAGGTGTGGGGAAATGTTGTCAGGGTAATTTCAAAATTCAATAATTTGGCTTGATATTCACAATTTGTTAATTTTCACTATACGTTTATTCTGACGAAAAAACCATTGATTTTAAAACCTTTTTGATTAAATAAATATACAAAGACATAGATAATTTATTTAAATTTAATTATGACAAAAAGTTATTTTGCAATTATTGAAGAAAATTTATAATCATTTTTAATGATGGTTATTACATTAGTTAATAACAATAATGTTTTTATTTATTATTTTTGTGTGTAATTCGTAGAACTCTTAGTTATTTTTTTTTAAATTTAAAGTAAATCAAATTAATTATTTCAACAATACTCCTAAACACATCATGTAAACCTAAAAATAGCTGTATTTTTCTGTTTTTGTTTCTTGTGTTTGTATGACTTGTTGCATAGCTTTTATCAAATGTAATTTTATTCTTATTTTTTATGTTTCAAAGTATCTGTCAAATTAAAATTATACTACCAACCATGTAAAAGCCCTCTGGGCGTTAAATAATAAATTATTAAGTACTGCAAGTATTTTTTTTGTATTTTTACAGCTGTTTCAGCTTTTGAGGCCATTTTCAAACTGTGGTTATAACAACGTTTAGACGACTTATTTATAAATAAATAAATAAAATAGGAATTAAAAATAATAATAATGTATTTAATACAAAAAAGGTTGTGGAGTCCTGATCTAAAGCCTATCATGGCTCATCCCTGTGTATTGCGCTTCCACGAAAGCTCTCATAATGAATATCGCGTTAATCGTGTTATATTGTGAATGTGTAAACATTTAATTATTTCTTACATTACGGCACATTATTTTCCCACGGCGACGTTAATTGAATTTTCTTTCTGTTTTCCGGAAAAAAATAATAAGAAATATTAAAATACTATAAACAATAGCATTTTATTACTATTTAATTGGAAGCAAACAAAGGGGAGACTAAAAACATATAGATCACGACTAATTACGGAAGCAATTGAAATTCATAAAAATCCCCTAAATATTAATAGAGACGATGGAGCTACGCTCAGACAGTAGTTCTTGGTATCCAGTTATTGACTGCTACACCAAAACGAAACGCAGAAAACCACTTAGAGGATTGGAGCTGGCAACACGGTATCGCATATTCATACACAAGCAACACGGCACAATACCACAAAAATAAATCACTATAAATCTTTGTGATATGTTTCATGAGTGGAAAATGCTGCCAGTATCACCCTGGTGCAAGACCACCTTTCAGAACTGAAAAATTGTTTGAAATGGCTTTAGCCGTGTTTTGGGAACAAATCTGAATAATCAGGTACATCCTCACATTCGTCTTTCTGATCTCCTTTCCCTCCCTACCACATTCAGTCTCACGACAGAATTGCCTCGCATCCAATTGTGATGCTATAGTCTCTTTGGTTTCAGACGGTTGGGATCAGTTGCGACTCTTATTAACACAAAAAATAACTGATACTATTAAATACAAAAAAGTAATTTTGCTATACATTTCAATTTCTCTAAACATTCAATTTCTCTAAACATTTGAAAATTTTTGACATAATGTCATATTTGGGAATGTTATCCGGATATTAGTTCTAAAAGAGACCTATTTTGGAAAATGTCGGATCCAATGAAAAGGTAAAAGAACGATTCATAAAACAACCCAATATGTAGAAAATAGACACATAGTGAAAGTAACCAATAAAATTGATATTTAAAAAGCTAATGATAATAATAATATATATAGTGTTCATAATGATTTAAAAATTCGAATGCTTCAGAAAACAACTTTCTACTTTGAAAATGTATCAATATATTTAACGATGAACAAATCTCGTTGAAATCCAAAATTCATCAAGACTGCATAATATTTAATGGAAATTCGTTATATACAACGCACAAAGAAATATATTTGCACATTTGAAATTCGGGAATTTAACAGCTATCCCAAATAACAATAGCACTGTAAACATTCTTCGATTCTCGGACTAAACAACGTAATCGGATAATGAAATCACCGCTTACTGTGGGTACCTACTGATTACCAAGCGCGGCAAGCGTAATCACAACTAGGTCCGCCTACCGCAACTTAGTGGCTTAAAAGCTCTAAAAACACGTCAAAATAAAATTAAAACAAACAAAAAACAGTTAAGCACGCGAGCTTTTCCCATCAAAGTAAAAGCGAATACTGAAGAAGCTTTTGTATAACGTGACGTCAGAGAGCATAAAAAGGAAAAGTTTTTCTTCGTTTTCTTCTGAATCTGTACTTTATGTTGCGTTATGAAAAAAGCTGTGTGTCAAATGGATTTATTGGAAAAACGTATTCGCTCCAACTTGAGATAATCAAATTTAGAAATGCCAAGGTGGGTCCTTCGGGATAAGAAAAAGCATTGAAACATGTACAATAAATATGATTTTTTTGAAATTGTAAATAATGCAGAGATCTTTAATCTCAAAGATCTTTAGAAAGCTTAGGTTTTTTATACTTCAACATCTTGATAGCATCGTACCTACTGGTTCGGGGAATGAAGTAATATATTTTATTATTAAATCTTCATACGAAAAATCTAGGTTTTTTCATATGTTTAGTAGCTATATTGTCACATCTGTATCTATATTATCACATAGTTGTCATCATCGAAGCAATCACCTTCCACCATCATTTGTCTGTGCAGATAGAAAAACAATAGCGCGTGCTGCTTTTACGTCCAACAAACAGCTCTGTTTTTTTTTAAAAAAGCATATTTTTACATGTCAAAATTTGAAAGCAATCGGTGAAGATTTAAGATTTTGAACAAAACAAACATTTACAATTTTATTTGTATATTTTATCTTTCTATTTTATTTATATTTTATCTTTATTTTAATGTGGTTTTTCTTTTTTTTTTAACAGCACGGGTAAACAACCCAGTGAGGCCAACATTACTGAATTAAAATATGAAATATTGTAAAATAATGTATCAACAATAAAAAATAAAAATAAAAATGATAGATTTCACATTAATTTCACCATCCGAAAATATTTTCCATCTTTGGAAATGCTGTGTAGCGGATTTTTTTAAGGAAAGGAAGTAGAGGAACCTATGATAAAGATAAGCAGGTATGAGAGGTGGGTAGGAATCTTGGAGTCAGTGTGTCTAGAAGTGATGGAAATCATACCTCCCACTGCGGTTCAATGCGAGTCCAGCTGGAGAGGTCAAAGGGTCTCTCTCAACCGGCCTCTTGCAGCTGGTCCACCGCCAACAAACCTCACCCCATGAAACCGGGCACCCCTGCAAAGTCGGCAAAGGTAGCAAACCACTTCTGTAGGTTCTGCAGAATACTTTCATTTATATAGGTATTCTACCAGTATATCAATGAAAGTATTCTGCAGAACCAGCATGATGTGTACAACCGGGTGCTACTTCAAACGCGAGTCGAACATGTGTGCAAGGTTAACATTAACATGAGAAGCGGTGTTTTCAAGATTCGGCTATATAAAATCCCAGACTAATTCCTTTCTTTTTTGTGATTAAAAAGAAGAAGAAAAATCATTGTGTCCATAACCACAAGGCGGACTGCGGTCATATTTGTTTCAAGAAGGGCCAATCATTCCCAATCTATATCGATGCGCTATAATTCTTACGTCTGCCCACGCATCGGTGACGTCACACATTTAATGGACTACGGAGAGGTGGAATTGTTTAACTCGGGAATGATTGAGGAACTTTTTCCTGGAAAATACTTTTGAAAATTCAGAAAGTCACATACTTAAATTATTTCTGCAATCGCAGCACGTTCCTGCAACCCTTCTCAGGTGTAATAGCATAAAATCTCATAAATATCACGTTTAAGTTCGAGGTGCCATTTCATATTTTCGACAATTGAATTTATTGTCTTCAGTACAAGCGCACGCAACCTTTACACAGTGTTTTTTTCAAGAATTATAAAAGTATTGATCGAATGTTTCAAATTATATCTCGTGTGGAGTAATTTTAAGCTTCTAAGCGAATGTTTGTATTTTGTACCCGGTTTCGGTTCTCTTTTTGAGATATCTTTTTTCTTAACAAATAATTACAAGCAATAATTAGTCGCCTGAAATATCAATACAAATTGAAAATATCTCCCGAGTAAAAATAAATGCAGGCAACGGGAATTGAACCCGTACCTTCTGATGTCCGGTCAGGTGCTCTGTATCCACTGAGCTATGTCGGCTTATTTCCAACCCGCCAAATAATTCAATATGTACTAGTACCTCAATCAACAATTACTGCTTATTATATTTTTTCCACCTGTAAACAACCAACTTTATTTTTGTAGGAAAGGCTTTGTTAGTGCTAAATTTCTCACGTTAGTGCTAATATTTTAGTTAGTGCTAATATTACAGGCGACTAATTATTTCTTATAATTATTTGTTATCCTTTATGCTGTGCATAAAACCTTGTCTAATAAACATTACTTTATCATTAAAAAATAATCTTTTTTCTTGCTGAACTTGCGAAAAATATCGAATTAACAATTAAACACTCGTAATTTTTGTTCCAGAAATTCTAGACAGAAAAGTCAATTTCGTGCTTCTCGGGGGTTCCCAATTCATGAGTTTCGGCCGGATTAGACTCGATTAGAGCGTTTAAAGCGATGCACTACGTCGTGTAATATTTTAAATTAAGCCGCTATCAATAACAACCCATACGTAGATGGCGATAAGATTTCAATTCCCGCTTAACACTATCTGCCTGTTTTGATTTATGCAAGAACAAAACATGGCCAAAAAGTGCCTTTTATTTTATTTTGTGGATGTTCAGGCATAAATATGTATTTTTTTTCGATCATTTTATAAATAACTTAATATGCCACATTATACAATAAAATCATAACCGAAAATGGGTTCGTAAGTAGGAGATTTTGAACTTTACAGCAGTTTTCATAGGCCTTATACATTATTTTTTTCTGGGCTTATAAAAAGACTTATCTAAAAAATACTCGATTATTTCAAAGGCCAAGATGTATTCTACTCGCAGTATTTAATTAAAGCATCTGAAAAATTTCTAGGCGACAAAATTTTCAAACCAAAAACACATGATTTTGCATTACTACGTATGGCATCGCCTTAAAATCTTGCACTGAAGCGACCTGCTAGGAAAGAATTAAATATATTTTCTTTATCTGTTCTGTACTGTTATGTACATAATTAGATAGAGCCTAGAGGAGGTGATATTAGTACAGCGCCTTTGAGGTGATTTCACATAAAATTTCGCTAGTTATTATTATTATTTTTAAACATGGGTATCTACTTTGTAAGACATTACATAAAAACATGTAGGGGAGATTACATGAATCAAAATTGATTTCCATTGAGTGTCATCAACTTTTAAATGTTTAAGCTAATTTTGGATTGTATACTGTGCCTTTTTTTTACGGTCTCTGTGGTCGAGGGGTAAGGCTCTCGACTAGCAATCTGATGGTAACGGGTTCAAATCCCGGCGTGCGTAAGAAACTTTTATGTTATGTGTCATTTCAAAAATTTTTTAATTTAAAATAATATATGGTATACTTTCGGCACGTTCCAGGGTAGAAAATACTCTCAGTATCGCCCTGGTGTAAGACCACCATTCAGAATTAAAACGTTGCTAGAAATGGCTTTAACCGTGTTTGGTTACCAGATCTGACTAGCCAGGTACTCCCCCACCTTCCTCTTCCCAATCTCCTTCCCCTCCCCACAACCATCAGCCTCACAAAATACCACAATTGGGGATGCCATAGTTTCACTGGCTCCAGACGGTTCTGAGCAGTTGGGACTCTTCTACAAAAAAAAATGAGCACCCAAAGTAAGGCCTTAAAACAGAAATTTTCGTATTATTTGTAATAGAACAAGTAAAATAAATGTCACCAGATAGTTTTGTAATAGAACAAGTAAAATAAATGTCACCAGATAGTTTTGTAATAGAACAAGTAAAATAAATGTCACCAGATAGTTTTGTAATAGAACAAGTAAAATAAATGTCACCAGATATTTTTGATAATAAAATAACTACAGAGTTTTCCAATAAGAGGTGTTATTTTGAATAGCCCGCTATTTCGGTAAATGTTACTTTTGAAGCTGTCACTTTTGACATTTGACAAGTAGAAACTAAGCCATTAATAAAAATGGAACGATTTTTTTCTGGGCTTATAAAAAGACTTATCTAAAAAATACTCGATTATTTCAAAGGCCAAGATGTATTCTACTCGCAGTATTTAATTAAAGCATCTGAAAAATTTCTAGGCGACAAAATTTTCAAACCAAAAACACATGATTTTGCATTACTACGTATGGCATCGCCTTAAAATCTTGCACTGAAGCGACCTGCTAGGAAAGAATTAAATATATTTTCTTTATCTGTTCTGTACTGTTATGTACATAATTAGATAGAGCCTAGAGGAGGTGATATTAGTACAGCGCCTTTGAGGTGATTTCACATAAAATTTCGCTAGTTATTATTATTATTTTTAAACATGGGTATCTACTTTGTAAGACATTACATAAAAACATGTAGGGGAGATTACATGAATCAAAATTGATTTCCATTGAGTGTCATCAACTTTTAAATGTTTAAGCTAATTTTGGATTGTATACTGTGCCTTTTTTTTACGGTCTCTGTGGTCGAGGGGTAAGGCTCTCGACTAGCAATCTGATGGTAACGGGTTCAAATCCCGGCGTGCGTAAGAAACTTTTATGTTATGTGTCATTTCAAAAATTTTTTAATTTAAAATAATATATGGTATACTTTCGGCACGTTCCAGGGTAGAAAATACTCTCAGTATCGCCCTGGTGTAAGACCACCATTCAGAATTAAAACGTTGCTAGAAATGGCTTTAACCGTGTTTGGTTACCAGATCTGACTAGCCAGGTACTCCCCCACCTTCCTCTTCCCAATCTCCTTCCCCTCCCCACAACCATCAGCCTCACAAAATACCACAATTGGGGATGCCATAGTTTCACTGGCTCCAGACGGTTCTGAGCAGTTGGGACTCTTCTACAAAAAAAAATGAGCACCCAAAGTAAGGCCTTAAAACAGAAATTTTCGTATTATTTGTAATAGAACAAGTAAAATAAATGTCACCAGATAGTTTTGTAATAGAACAAGTAAAATAAATGTCACCAGATAGTTTTGTAATAGAACAAGTAAAATAAATGTCACCAGATAGTTTTGTAATAGAACAAGTAAAATAAATGTCACCAGATATTTTTGATAATAAAATAACTACAGAGTTTTCCAATAAGAGGTGTTATTTTGAATAGCCCGCTATTTCGGTAAATGTTACTTTTGAAGCTGTCACTTTTGACATTTGACAAGTAGAAACTAAGCCATTAATAAAAATGGAACGATACTCGCTTCAACAACGCATTGAAATTATTAAAATTCACTTGAGTGAATCAAATGCAAATCATCTTGAGTGATGAGGCCCATTTCCACCTCGGTGGCTTCGTCAACAAGCAAAATTGTCGCATCTGGGGCTCGGAAAACCCAAGAGTTATTGTTGAAAAGCCTTTCTATCTTCAACGTGTGACTGTTTGGTGCGGTTTGTGGTCCGGCGGAGTCATTGGACCTTACTTTTTCGAAAATGAGGCTGGAGCAACAGTTACGGTGAATGGATTGCGCTATCGAGAGATGATTAATGATTTTTTATGGCCGGAATTGGATGGTATTGATCTGGACAACGTTTAAGTTCAACAAGATGGCGCCACGTGCCACACAAGCAACGAAACCATTGATCTTTTACGATTGAATATCAAAATAACACCTCTTATTGGAAAACCCTGTATATTCAATTAAATTTGCATCAGGATTTTCATATTTTTCGCTATTACAAACGATGAAACCTTTTGATAACCTAACTAATACCTTTATGGAAACCGCTTTTGTAGGGGAAGATTGTCCCTTAAATAATAAATACATTAACCAGAATAATAGAATGCGCTTAATTAAAATGAAATACGCGCAAACATTAATTTGAAACATCTAAAAATAAAGCAATTTTCCGGGCTGGATTGGCTCCTACCCGAGATGGTTTTTTTCCCCGCGAAGGGTAGTTGTTAGGAGTTGTGGGGTAGGGCGGTAGTTAGGAGGGTAAGGGGTAAGAGATGGAAGGTTGTTATTTAATTTTTAATTAACTTTAGCGGGAGACAATCGATTCAAACCCCAACGTGACGCAGTACGAATATTGTAACATAGGCCTAATATTGGCTCATAAATTGATATTAGCGTAACTTATGACAACTTTAATTTCATAAGATCTGTTAAATATTAACAACTATTATTTTTATGTGTATACCGCAAAAGATTGCCAACTGTGCGAAGCCAGTGGAAGTCTGTCATCCCCAATTGGGATATGTTTTTATAGAAGGTGTAAGGAAGGGAAGGAAAAAATTAAAACTTAAGGAAGCAGGTACCTATATGATTTAAGATTTTCACGGCCAAAAGTATTTTTGTTATTTGTTTTTGGGGTGTTATGCCGTGTTGCGCTAACTCCTTCTTTAGCCAACGTTTTGGACAGCATTGCAGATGTGTTATTTTTTACTGTGATTTTTGAAAATAACACATCTGCCCTGATGATGGACACTGCAATGCTGTCCGAAACGTTGGCTACAGAAGGAGTTAGCGCAACACGGCATAGCACCCCAAAAACAAATAACAAAAAAAGAAGGTAGGTACCTGTTTTTTTCAGTTCTTTTGCCAAATACGGTTAAAGCCATTTCAAGCCAAGTTTGATTCTAAATGGTGGTCTTTTACAAGGGCGATACTGATAGTATCTATAGTATCGGGGCTAACCCCTGATAGTATATATTTTTAAAATTTAGTTAAAAAAAATAGTAATTTAGCCATGCAGTGAAGATAGTCCTTAGCGCGTTCCCATTAAACATTTGCTGGAGTTGGCTAGTATAGGAGAGAATGGGCTTTTTAAAAGCTTATGCATGTAAAGAACAATAGCGCCCTCCATACAGAGGGTGTACACCTTTGTGTCGGAACACCCTCTAGCCCACACCAACCCCCACACACAACCCGGCAACCCAACAACCATCCACCCCTACTCCCCCCTGCGTCTACAATGTACAGTGATGGACCAAAACCAAAAAAAAAGATTAATTAATTATGTTTTTGAGTCCTTCGCGTAATTAGCGTCGATCTGCAGGATTAGACCACGCAATAAAATTGAAAAAAAAAATTGTTTCCTGCCTAAAAGTATTTACGATGTTTTAAACATATTTACCGGGAGCCACGGTACCAGCTCAATATCTACGAACGGCTCAAATAGTCGACGGCTCACTTAAACTGAGCTCAGAGCGTATGAGCAATGAAAATACTGTGCTCGACAGATACAGCTCCCCAACTACGGCTCCCCCGATACGGCTCCCGGATACGGCTCCCACGATACGGTTCCTAGTTCACAACACAAGCGTATGAATTCGTACAACTCTCGGTACCGATACGCGTCGCCTCATACCATGAGAAAAATAAGATGCTGGTGTAGGTACTAGATGTAGGTATATAGTACGTATGTCCAAGTACAGGTGTTAGACTGTCAGACGCCGTTCACATCTATGTAATAACAATTAATACGTGGATAATTAAAATGGCGTTATTTTTCTAAAATATCTACTGATAAAAAAAGAGTAACTAGAGAACGAGCTCGTTCAAGAACTACTCATCGCTACAATAAAAGTTCTTTAACACAAAATATACGTATATATATATAATATAAGCTGAAATACAAGCCCGTTATTGTTAGTAAAAACCTTAATCATGTAAAGAAAATTATACTATTAATTACACGGTTCCATGATAACTCAACATAGTGACAATTCAACACACTTTTAAAAAGTCATATAAAGTCATTTGAAACGATGAAAAAAAATTTTTTTTTACCTAACCTAATTATTATTATTTATTTATTTATTTGGTACAATATTTTTTACATTTTAAGTTTTCCAGTATTGTAGGCATCACTGGGTGGCTTGCCCGTGCTAAGGCTTTCATTTTATAATATGAAAATATAATCTACATAATACATTTAAAGAGAAAATAATACATTTAAAATTAAAAAATAATACATTGAAAATAATCTTGTGTGTTTGTGAGTGATGTGTGTTTATATTGGTTTTATGTGTTACGTGTAGGTTTTATTTTTATTTTATGCTATGAAATTTTGGTAATATTTTCTTTTTTGTTCTTTAATCCATTTTGTAATTTTGTGTGTGAATTTATTTTTATTTTCCTCAATTTTAATTTCAAGTTTTACACTGTTGAAAGCTTTTATAGCATGGTATTGGTAGTGTCTTTGTCCAAAGCATGAATTTACTGTAGGAGTAAATAAAATAATTAATTAATCTTTAATTTAATTACACATGGAGGGGACCTGTTTTGAAAACCGAAACCGGACAAGAGTCCCAACTGCTCCCAACCGCCTGTAGCCAGTGAGACTATGGCATCCCCAATTGTATGTAGTAAGGCTGATGACAGTGGGGAGGGGAAGGAGATGGGGAAACACCTAGTTGTTCAGATCTGATCACCAAACACGACCAAAGTCATTTCAAGCAACGTTTCAATCCTAAATGGTGGTCTCACACCAGGGCGATACCGAGAGTATCTTTCACTTTGGAAGTGCCGAAATGAATAATTTGTGAAATAACATAAATTAATCAAATATAATTTACTTGCGCATGCCAGGATTTGAACCCGCGACCACCAGCTTGCTAGACAAGATTCTTACCCCTCGACCACGGAGGCCCTAAGAGAAACATCATATTTTTGAAAGGAAATAATGAACTTTGATTTTGTAAAGACTCAAATTATTTAGGAAAAAGGAAACATAAAGCCAGTCATTCCACAGCCAAGCTAGTGATTTAATTCGCCACCGAGTATCGATCAAAATAATATGTAACTAACTAACTAACTAACCATCACGCCGTTTCCCCGCAGGGGTAGGCAGAGAGGACGGACCACCAAACAACTCGGTCTTGGCACACACTCCTTGCCTCATTCACATTCATACATCGTCTCATACATACTCTTCTATTATTCTGACTCTTGACATGGCCCGACTCGAGTATCTGATTCACTTGATCGTGCCATGTCTTCCTCGGGCGTCCCCGACTTCTGCTACCATTCGCATTTGCATCATATATCCTCCTTACACTCTTATCTTCGCTCATTCGCTCTACATGCCCAAACCATCTAAGCGTCCATTTCTTAATCTTACTCATTACGCTTACATCAGCCTTGCACTCTATGCGGATCTCCACATTCCTCACACGATCAAACATGGTTTTACCACACGTACGCTTCAGGGATCTCATTTCAACAGCATTTAATCTACTTTCATCCTTTCTTTGCCAGTTCCATGCTTCACTTCCATACATCAAGGTAGGTACCAGCACTCCGTTGTGGACTGCTAACTTCGCTTCTTTGGACAATTTTTTGTTAGCGCCAACAGCGTTTTGTCCTTCATTAACGGAATTACCTGCATTTACCCTTCTTTCAATATCTCTGTCAGCCTTCCCATCTCTCTAGAACATACTTCCTAAATACACAAACTCATCCACCTGCTCCAAGTATTCCTCATTCACAGCTATATTGCACACTGTTTTCATACTCTCTCTTTAAAAACACCATTACTTTAGACTTACTTACATTCATCATTAACTCATTCTTCATGCATACTTATTCAAAATAATATCAATCCTTTTTAACCGTAATCAGACACGATTTGGTTTTGGAAGTTATCTACACCAAGAGAATATATAATTCATGTTATGTTTCAAAGACTTTTTAAGTAATTAAATTTCTGTTTTACAAAACTTGTGTTATATTGAAACTTACTTATCTGAACATTCAGGCGCATCACAGTAATATGCAAAAACGACCAATAAGAATATTTTAAAAGTGTTGTATCCAAATTATTTAATGATCAATGATTGGATTTTATTTAAATAGTTAATAACGACAGTCATATTAATTATAAGCTTTCAAAGTGAATTTGGGTAAAACGTTTACAGTTATATCTCGTGACGACACAAGAGAATCAGTACAATTCATAATCCGAACGGCAGAACTACAGTACCGTCGCGTACTTACCGTGCTGTCACATGCTTTTCGGCCGGCCGCAAATATCAAAATTTTGACGGCTTGTATCATCGGTAGTGTTTGGTATCTTCAAAAAATACAAAACAGTTCTGTCCTCAGCATGCTCTAACTTTAATAATACGTTACAATTGTAAAATTTGTGATATTTCGATATAGGCGACAGCTACATTCCGATTTCTATATAGGCAACAGCTACATTACGATTTCGATAAAGGCGACAGCTAAATTCCGATTTCGATATAGGCGACAGCTACATTCCAATTTCTTAACATGATAATATTACGCCAAATGGTATGATCCGCCCCTGGTCGACGTAATATACGACAAGCAAGATGAATATAATGTGTCGCCGTTGTTGTCTCAAGGCTTGAAAGTTCTCAGCAAAAAATGCTCGCAACTAGCAACCCACTATCGAGCCTACAAATAATGTCTTTTTTGTTTGTTCCTCGCAGAATGACGAATTATTGCGTGGGCAAGGATTTGTTACCTTAGAAACTTATATGTCAAGAGTGAAAGCGATATTCAAATCTTGCTTTTTCGCTTATTAGGCTTTTGAAACTTTTTGTAACAATTTTAATAGCAATTTTTTATGTCACAACAGTGTCAAATTATCACTTTAATTTCAATGAAATAAAAACAATATTTTTTGTTTAAAACCACGAATTTTTATTAATTTTAAGACCGACCGGTTTCGCTACACTCGAGCATCGTCAGGGTACAAAATTAAACTGTTTAATTAATCAGTTTAATTTTGTACCCTGACGATGCTCGAGTGTAGCGAAACCGGTCGGTCTTAAAATTAATAAAAATTCGTGGTTTTAAACAAAAAATATTGTTTTTATTTCATTAAAATGTTAAACCACAAAGTGATTGCTTTCTACGAAAATACTTTAATTTCAATTTGTTCGCTTTTAGAAACAGCTCATATGGTCTCACAGAAATCGTTATGTCTTCTTTACTCTTGTAAATCTAAACGGTGTTAGAAAGAGAACATGCCACGCTTTATATTCCAATCTAGAAGCTAACCACAGAAGAATTAAAATGTGCACCTTTAAGAAACCAAAGGTACTGACCGCAAATTGAAAATGAAACTTCGTAAATTTTTTATTAATTATTTTTATATGAGACGACAAAAAATAGTGGTGACGATAACGTTTATAAAACATGTTTCTAATAAAGTAAGTGTGTTTTACATATATTTTTTCGTTATCAGTGAGCTATTATTTCTTGCGATAAAAAATTAATTATTTAAAAATATATATTTTTATTTCTAATAAAAAAATTGAGAGAGAATTCAATTTATTTGGATTTTTGCAAAATGGATATTCTCCCAACGTCTGACAAAATATGGGTGAGTCCTGAGGATTTCAAAAATTTAAAAATATTATTTTACGTTAAAAGTTATGCTGATGTTGCTAAATGTTGGTATACAACATCACTGTAACATCCCACCTGAAATTGTGATTTTTTTTCCCACAGTGTAATTTTTTGAGCAATAAAACGCAAGTTAAAAGAATGGAAATAATCCAGGACAGAGGTATGAGGTCTACATTGTGCTATAGCAGATATACTAGGATAAAACAGTGCAATGCCAACTCAATATTCTAAGTGTGTGGCAATGTTTGGTGTGGTCCGTTTGATAGATTCCCCAATCTTAACAAACGGACTGCAATCTTTAGAGCACAGACGTCGGGTAGGTATGCTGTCCTTGTTCTATCGGTATTACAATGGAAGATGCTCTGAGGAACTAGCGTCATTGATCCCTTCGGCGCCGGTGCGTAGTCGGGATACACGCCAAACGCGCGCCCAACATTTGTACACAGTTGACACTTGTCACATGAGAACGGGTCGCTTCTACGATTCGTTCTTAAGTTCAACAGCTCGGCTGTGGAACGAACTGCCGGCCTCTGTGTTTCCTCCCTCCTACAACATGGGACTCTTCAAGACCCATGTTCACTCCTTCCTCTCCACAAAAAGACCCTCCACACAGCATCCCCAAAGATGACATAGGCCCTGAGGGAAATTATTTTCTTCAGGGCCTCCTGTGTGGAGTAAATATAAAAAAAAAAAAAAAAAATAAAAAAATGTTTGGTTTATAATACCCTAGTATTTATATACAAAATAAAATGATACCAGGTTATATGCTAAAAAGTGTTAGTATCAACAGTACAGTCCATGACTATCCTACGAGAAGCTGCAACGATTTTAGGCTTCCTTAGACAAATTTATCGGCAACACAAAACAATATTTATTACGAAGGTTTCAAAATGTTCAATGAACTCCCTTTAAATGTTAAGGAAGCCAAAAGTCTTGCGATTTTTCGTGGGTTATATCTCAAATCCAAATATTAGTATGTAGGTAATAGAATATTTTATTAGTAGTTTTAGAATAGATGTAGAATAAATATTTTATAATTTTTCTTATTTTGTAATTTTATAACTTTGAAAAAATTCGTTAAAATGGGCATAAAATTTAGATAAAAAAAATTGTAAATAATATAAATGACAGGTATGTCTGCTAAAATCAGCTGAACATTATTGTAATATCTAAAGCTTCTCTCTATCATATGGGTGTAACACGTGTGTCAAATAACGTATTGTAAAGGGCAGAGGGCACAGGATAATCCAAGGCAGACAAAAAATATTTATTAGTTGGCAGTAGAGGTCGTTTGATGACCTACATGCATAGACAACAAAATTAATAGACGAGCCAATCAGGAAAAGGGGAACAAACCAACTTACGAGGAGTGGGGGTGGTGGCGTGATAAACGAATGATAGTCTACAGACAATTCGCATTGTAATATCACCATTCGGTCCTCGATAATAAAATCTGTTTACAAATCTAGTACTTTTTACATGGCGCGCAAATTTCTGGCTGCGTAAAAAACAGGCTTGTTTCCAAAATATAATAAATATGTTGTTATTTACAAAAAAGGGTTATAATTTAGCCACCTTACTCAATTTAGCGTCGCTACGCCAGGCGATTAATTTACAAATGAACGTTCAGAACCTGCGCAGAAAGGTTCCACAATGGACGGCGCCGCAAACCTTTCCCTCACTTTAAGCAAACTTTACTTTTCTGAGCATGGTCTGGTTATTTCAATGTGCGCTCTTTGGTGGTCAATGTACGACTGAAGTCATAGTTTATTCACAGCATTCTCGAACCCTCCTGGTGCCAAAAATATGGCCAAATGTCATGTTAGGGCAAGTCTATTAATTTTAATGACTATGCCTACACGGGATACTTCAATATTCCTTCCCAAGGGGGTTTGGGTCATAAACATCAGGCTGCCAGACGAATTAATATGTATGACAATCGCAACACCCGGACTGAAAATCCAATTATTTTCATATATTATTAATAATTACTCTTGTAGTGTAAAGTAGTTCTCCGGTGGAAGTGGGGACAGCGGAATATAAAAGCGTAAATTGCGATGGACGTGAATTTGGGTTTTTGCGAGCTGGCAAAAGCCGGATTTTTGCCTGGAATATCAGCAGTTTTAATTTATTTTTCTAACTAGTAGTGATGGTATTTAAAGGAGTTTCTGAAACGAGTTCGTCGTTCCTCCCATTGACTGCGTGTATATATCTCTCCTAGGCCGATGGCTGAGGCTAAAACAAGCCCTGAAAATTGTGCCGAGAGCCACTCCGTCATCATCACGCTCATGTGTACGCATTTGGCTGAGAGAAGATCGGAGACGGTTTGCCGCTTGAATCCCGGACACGAGGGATGGACTTCGTCGCCATCATTCCAGAAGAGGTCCCGTGAGAGCACGCTTGGAAGGGAGTGCTACCTTCGAGTGTTGGTTATCCAATTAATAGTTGACGGGGCGGCGGTACCCATACCCGCCTACCAAATTGAAATTTTCTCCATAAAACGGTTAAGCGACAATATGTTACGATGAAGATTACAAATTTATATTTTACGCCCATACGGGTTTTTATAAACATTATATTTTAGTGGAACAGTAATCTTGAAGTAAAATTTGCTTATTATTTTTAATGATAAACTAATGTTTATAAGACAAGGTTTTATGCATAGCATAAAGGATAAATAATTATAAGCAATAATTAGTCGCCTGAAATATTAATACAAATTGAAAATATCTCCCGAGTAAAAATAAATGCCGCCAACGGGAATTGATCCCGTACCTTCTGATGTCCGATCAGGTGCTCTGTAACCACTGCTCACTAGTTTGCTCTCAGTGCTTTTAGTAGTGCTCACTGCTCTGTAACCACTGCGACATAGCTCAGTGGTTACAGAGCACCCGATCAATTTGTATTAATATTTCAGGAGACTAATTATTGCTAATAAAATTTGCTATTGAAATTATATAGAACCTACTCAGGAAAATAGTATTACGCTAACCTTAATTATTATTATAACTATTTACCCATTTTATTACAGTATTCTTGTAACTATATTCCGTGCAGCTGAAAACATTAACTATTTCTGCAAAAGTATTGCCAACTGCATGCATTCTAGCCATAAGCGAGTATCTAAATGACTCAGTACTGATATTCTTGTTGTAATTAAAAAGAATTTTCGATCGAGCAGTTCTATCTAGCAGGTTGAAGGTGATTAGGCTCAGTAAATCGGGGCTGTCTATAAATCCGTTAACTTTTTTTAAATTTGAGGTTCATGCCATGTGGCATTTTAACTATTTTGTTACATGCTTCAAAAGATTATTACTAAACTGTCTGTGAGTTACGTTAAATATGTTCAGATCTGTGCAGATCGTCAAGCAGTTTGGTTTAAGTATAAAAAATAATATTCCAAAGAGATTATTATCCATTGGTTTCTTAGAAATGCATTACATGAAATTTAAACACTGTTCCGAAATCTTCAAAATATGCCACGATTTTACGACACCATTTGTACCGAATTTTGAGTTTTTCGTAAGCCCAGTGCAATTATTTTGATCGCAGCCAGTGGAAAGAATGTGTCAAATTGGAAGCACTTGTCCTAGAAAGCCTAGTCTGAGGGTGGCGCACACAAAGTAGGATACAGGTGTACCTACTTGTTCCGAGCACAAAGAAACTGGGCTAAATAAAACTGAGCTAAGCGGTTGTTTTGTGGGATGAATTATACACTGCGCATCTCGCATCATAATATCTGGAATGCTTTGTGCAAGGAGACAACTACTTACGTATATAAAATATAGCTAATTTATTAAAAAATCTCTTCAAATTATTCGTATTCCCGTTAAAATCGGGACTGTGGGCCTTTAACGAATTAATTGACAGGTTTCCTAGTAAACTATCAGTAAAACTGGAATGTGTTATGGCGATTTAGGAACACGTGTTCATAAAAATTCTAATATTTTCGCATTTTATAATTGCGTACTATCACGAGAAACGCAGGTGCTTAAACATGTGTTCCTACATTTACGCATGTACTAAAAGTTTATTAGGACACGGCATGCTATTTCGTTTTTAACAGGATTTAATTAATCAGCCATATTCATTTTCCTCCGTGTGAGAGCAGAAAGTTTTTTTAGAAATATGGTTACGTTGTTATCTATATTAACCAAATTATGACGCATTTCAAGACACAAATCAAAATGATCGAAAAAAATGGTATTTGGTTTCTCTGTGATTTTATATAATATAGATATTTTATATAATACATTGATTGGTCTAACCTTTAAAAAAGCTAAATTAAAAAGTTGTTCCTGAAATTTTAAAATAATCATGCCAAAAAATGTAATAAATGGGTATGATAACTGATAAAAAAGAATAGTTAAAATGTATTAATTTTTCAAATTGGGTATAAATTGTGATTGCACGAGAAATTGGTAAGTTATTTGCTATATTTTTGTTGCTCGCTTATATATGAAGCAAACAATATTTTCTGTTTGATTTGACTACAAAATTATAATTGAAACAATTATGTGTTGTTTGTGTCTCCAAATAAAAATTTCATCGAACAGATTTTCACGAAATTCGCCGTCATTATTACAAATATTTTATGGTTTATATAATATGCCCAATGGTACTCGTACCATTTTGTCATTCTCAAGTACATGGATATTTTATTATGTGCAATATACAGACTTTAGTAAGGCTTTCGACAAAGACTCACATAAAATTCTTATAAACAATCTAAGATCCCTAGGTATAACTGGGCATATTTTAAGATTGTTCGAAAGCTACCTTCACAAAAGAAAAATATCAGTAAAAATCAATTCATATTTTTCACATCAGTTTGAAATCTTCACCGGAGTCCCACAGGGGTCACATCTGGGCCCAGTGTTATTTTCCTTGTTTATCAACGACATAACTACCATCTTTGATGGAGTTATGATACTTTTATTGGCGGACGATTTAAAAATTTACAAAACAATAACTAATCGTAATGACTGTAGCGTATTGCAATCAAATCTTGTGAGGCTACAAGAGTGGTGCACCCTTAATGAACTGTTTTCCAATATTGAAAAATGTCAATCAATAACTTTTACCCGAATCAATAATCCCATTAAATATCAATATAGCATCAACAACAATTTCCTAAAAAGAGTAAAACAAATTAAGGACCTTGGTATAATATTTGACAGTAAATTAACTTTTGTTCCTCATATAAATGAAATAAACAACAAGGCCATGAAATGCCTGGGGTACATTCTGAGGACGATAAAAGAATTTAAAACAATTAATTCCTTCAAATTACTTTACACTGGGTTGGTAAGAAGTAATTTGGAGTACAACTCAACAATCTGGGCTCCATTTTATAAGACTCATCAGCAAAAAATCGAAAGAGTACAACATAAGTTTCTAAGGTTTATTAATTACAAACTTGGAATACCAATCGAAGAACTTAATTATACATGTCTAATGGAATTACTAAACCTAAGCGATTTAACTACAAGACGCACAGTGAGTGACTTAGTTTGACTTTTCAATATATCAAATGGCTGCCTGGACGCCCTCGATTAAATGAGCTTAATTAATTTGCGTATACCTACCCGCGATACCCGTTTGAATGCTCTATATTTTGTTACCGAATCTGCCAAAAATTACTTCGTAAACTCCCCAATTCAAAGGCTTCATACACTTGGAAACAAATATAGTTCAATCGATGTCTATCGTTTCCAATCGGTTTCCAAATTTAAAACCAATATATTAGAACTCTTATAATAAAACAATAAACATCTAGCCATTGCACCTCTTATCGAATTATTTCCTCAAGATTGACACAATTATAGGTGTAGTCTTCTTGCAATTACTACAACTGCATTATTATTTCACATGTAATTACTGTAATCATTTAGTAAAAATGTTATTTTCATTTATTTATCAATTTACGAACTGGCTGGCTTATGGAGCCCGCTAGTTCGTGAAAAGATAATTGAATGAATGAATAAATATACACACTAGCTTTTATGGGTCACATACATATTATGTTAATACAACTACTACCTAGTATTACTAAACTTAACATTCTTATAAACAATTTTCGTCTTTATACCTTAGTATTCTTAGTATTCTTATTTTCTTACAACAGGCTTACAAACTATCATGTTTCCATTTGCTTTTTGCTTGCTTTTATATGTCAAATGGTGAAGGTTGTATTATTGCTGTTACTATTCTATACTTATAATCTTCACAATATTTTTTTATATAAACTATTTAAAAAATGTATGTAAAATGGCAGACCGAACGCCCTCAATTTAACAGGCAACGATAACCGGTCAAACGCTCTATATTTTGTTAACAATACATATTCTTATTTTTGTACAGCAGGTTCATACCTACAAATAATTATTGTATGCATTTACTATTTACTTGCTGTTATAATATGTAAAATGGATATGGTTATATGTATTATTACTGTTACTATTGTGAACTTACAATCTTCAGAATATTTTTTTATGAACTATGTAAAAGCCCAATGGGCGTATAAATAAATAAATAAAATATCGAAACGAAACTGAATGAATTGGAGCGAAGTGCCAATTTCTATCAAAAGAAAAAGGTTGACAAGTCGCCTTTTGTTCGTGAATGCAAGAAAACAAACTACTCAAATTTATCTGTCAAAAATATATTATTAAAATTGAGACACTGTATTTTTGAACTTTTGTAGAAACTTATGTAAAGAACCTTTTTGTACACGGAGAAAACTTATTGAGATAAAATATTGCTAATTTATTAAGAATCTCTTCAAATCATCATAATCCGGTTAAAAACGGGATTGCAGGCATTTAACGAATAAATTGATAGGTTCCATAAACTTTCAGTAAAACACGAATGATGTCGAAACACGTTTTCATAAAATATCAAATATATTCGCATTTTCGTCATTCTATATAATCGGGAGAAACGCAGGTGGATGAACACGTGTTTCGATATATTACGAATGTACTAAAAGTTTATTAGGAAACAGCCTGCAATCCCGTTTTCAGTAGGATTTTACTAAATCTGCAATACTAATTTTTCTCCGTGTATTTACATAAAATAGTATTATTAGCTGCGATATGTATAGATTTAGGAATAAGTTTTTAATCATTGAAGAATAAGATGATATTAATAAATCTAAGCGAAACAGAACAAGACACATAAAATAAAATAAAGGTAACGGTCGCAACTGGGAATCAAACCCAGGAGCTTTCTCTTACCGGGACAACGCTAATAACCAATCCGCCATTGAGACCTGATTACGTTTACGTTTTTATGTTATTTTTGTCGATCTCAATTCTCAATCTTACAAGAACATCCCATGTCTTTTGGCTGCTATCATTTGGCAATGATTACAAAGTTCTTCTTCAATTTATATATGCCTTTATCCAAGACACTATCTAAATTACATTTAGTTCAGGAAGAATCTTGAGATCATATTTAATTAAAAAAAAAACATCCAATAAAAATATGCATTAAGAAATTATGATAATGTTGGTAGTTCTTAGTCGAAGAATGATTCAGTTAAATATGACCGAATGAAAGAGGGTCGAATTAGGTCAGTGGTAGAGCAGAGCCCTGACAGGGCCAAGGTCCTGGGTTCAATTCCTAGACGCGACCGATTTTTTAATTTTTCTGTATAAAATTTTCGTTTGGGAGTCGCTAATATTGTCTTCAATAATTAAATATTACAATTTGTTTATTTTTTTAATGATAAACTAAATTTTACAAAACAAGGTTTTTTTATGTATATCACAAAGGATACAAAATTATTATAAGCAATAATTAGTCGACTAAAATATCCATACAAATTGAAAATATCTCCCGAGTAAATATAAATGCCGCCGACAAACTTCTGGTCAGGTGCTCTGGACCACTGAGCTACGTCGGCTTATTCCCAATACGCCTAATAATTCAGTATGTACTAGTACTTCAATCAACAATTATAATAAGCTATATTATATAATAAGCAGTAATTGTTGATTGAAGTACTAGTACATCACCGGTCGGTGGTCGAGTTGACATCGCGTTTGGGTCCCACCCAGGCGTAGTGTGTTCAATTCCTCGGCTGGCTAAGTCCTCCATCACAACACAAGCAACATTTTCAGCTTACTGTGGTGGTAGTAGAAGATTTTCAAATATTGTCAGGTTATTCGTAACCTGGGAATGTTTGACTTTCATTTAAAAAAAAAAAAAAAAAAAAAAGAATTATTTGGCGTGTTGGGAATAAGCCGACGTAGCTCAGTGGTCCAGAGCACCTGACCGGACATCAGAATTCAATTGACGTCGGTGGCATTTAATTTCTTAGATATCTTAGGCGACTAATTATTGCTTATAATAATTTGTTATTACAATTTGAGGTTTTATTCATTAAGTTATTCCGTAAAGCATGTTTAGGTGAATGAAAACTTATGTTTAAATATGCCTAATAAACATAAAGGATACGTAGAATTTCCTGTTTTCGTTATTTTGTATTTACAATGCGTAGTACGTATCATCGTAAACGAAAACACAAAAAATAGTCTAAACATCAGAAAAAACACTCACCGCCGTTTCTTGGGCGCCGCAATAACTCCCCATTAGTTACAGACGGAATAATGATAAAATTCATAAGGTAAAGATAAAAGAAAAACAAGATGAAATAGAACTAACACATGGCTTGTTTAGCAGTGAGTGTGTATAAGATTAATAATCCGCTGGAAAAACGGCGTCAGTTCAGCGTGATCTAACTAATTCTTAATCCAAAAACAAGGGACAGATGAATTGCTTTGTTTGAAAACAATACATTTACCTGCTTACATAGAGTAACGAATGGCTTTAAAATGTTGACAATATCACATTTCGAAATAATTGATAATTATTAATTAATTGACTTTTAATTAAAATCAACCTCACGTCTTAACAACAGTTGAAAAGTTGAGATTCTAACTAACTATCTAACCATCAAGCCGTTTCTCCGCAGGGGTAGGCAGAGAGGACGGACCACTTGATCGTGAGGATACAGAGGATTCACTTGATCGTGCCATGTCTTCCGTATTGTTTTGTAAATTTTACGTTTTATATAATCTTTTGTTTTGTATACATTTTTTAATTCATATTCCTTTCTTACAAATTTATTTTACTTATTCCCTATTATGTTGTCTCAGTAGAGGTAAAGTCACAAGGAGGAAATCCCTAATTGGTTTTATTTTGGCTATATAATACTTATGTACAAACTGATCAAATGTAAACTGTCGATTTCCCGAAAATTAATAAATAAATAAACGATAAAATACATATTATATCGTCTTAACATAATTTTTTTTAATGTAAATTTCATTTGTTTACATTAACTAGGGTTAATCTTGAGAGGTAAAGTGAGATTTAGTAAGTTTTTAATCGTCAATTTCTAACGATGTTGATTTACTATAACCCGTGATTTTTTTACGGGTCTGCGCTAGCTATATGTGTAAGATGAACAGTTAAAAGTAATCTCTAACCTGCAATTCACAAACAGCTCAACCTGTCTGTTGCTAGGGCCGTTTACACAGCACCATCGGAAGGGAAGCGCACAATATGGCTGTGCGCGCAGCCTCCCACCCCAGGGGGACAGGAGGAGGCAGGGAGTAGTTAGAGTACCCCTACCCTGCACCTCCCTGTTCCAACCTCTCATCCCCCGTGACCTACTTCCCGCGGTGTACATTGCCGAGATGCCCCAACCCACCAACTACCCCCAACTACCCTCTACCTCGCTTCCTCTGACAGGGTGAGTGGACCAGCGCGCCGTATTTACGAAATACTTTTTTTTCGACAATACGTTATTTTCGACAACACGTACAATTATTTCGGCGTAATTTATCAGCAACAGTTGCTTTATCACAGTAATTATAGTATTAGCATAATAAATCTGAATTTCCAAAGACATTCAGGGTGATTTATACTTATATATATATATATATATCTCAGTAAGACAAGAGATCATGGATTCGATTACTAGTTGAGACCGTTATCTTTTTATTTTTCTGTGTCTTTTTCTGTTTCATGTTTCATTTAGATGTATTAGTATTATCTTCTTCTTCGATGATATATTACATAGATGGGTAAAACCTTCAAAAAAGTTGATCCTGAATTTTAAAACAGTTTTTAATTTATCTTCAAAGCCCAAACCAAGAACCTATCTTAGGATCATATTTTTGGTTAAATAAGAGAAGGGAAAAACAAACTAACCTTAAAACTTTCGCATCAATAACAATGGCCGCCAAGTAAACAATCGATTTTCATATTAACGAAATATTCAAATGGAGTTTTATTTTCTATTTCCAGAAACTGAAATACTTACTTCTCATTATTATCTAACTACTGCCAAGGGTTTTTTTAAGTGCGTATTTAAGCGTGTAAGTAAGGAATCTAACAAATTACATAATGATAGCATCAGACTCACTGTAAAGTTTCTTTATGTATTTTGTTAATATAAGTGCTCGTTATTTATGAACAGATTAATACAGTCATTATACCACTGATATCAGAAGAGATAGACTTGCCTTAACATGAAATTCGGGTATCATTTCGACGAGCTGGAGACAAACCACGTGACCATATTTTTGGCACCGTGTGAATAATCTACGACATCAGCCGTACGTTGAACTCAGAAGAACACACATTAAAATAATCAGAGCCTACGCAAAAAAGTAAATTTCACTTAAGCAGGACAAGGGTTTACAGCGCAGTCCATTGTGGGATTTTTCTACGTATGATCTGAATGTTTGTTCTTGAACAAATCGCCTGGCGCAGCGACGTTAAAATTGAGTGCGGCGGGTAAAATATAACACATTTGTAAAAGTGTCTAACTATATGACGTAACAAAATATTAAATTTTGGAAACAAGTCCGAACTTTTGTTTACCCGATTTATACGTAGTTATATTTTTAACACAGTCATTTGCACGCCACTGTCAAAAGAACTAGTAATTCGTAAGCAGATTTTATTTTCGCGTACTAAATGGTGATATTACAATGCGAGGTGCCTGTATACCGTTAGATTCCTTTATTGAAAAATTGCATTACAGGGACACGCCCACGCCATTTCTCCTGCTCCGCGACACTTGATTTGTTCTCCTCGCTCTTATGGGCAGCTCTGTCTATTCCTTACTCTGAGCATTATACCTATATTCCCTTGGCTCCAGGCAGCTGGGACTTTTATTCAGTAGAATAGAATAAATTGTAATGAATTAGCACCCGTGGAAGCCTAATTACCAATTAGCATGCTGAAATGAAAATTAACCTCGTATTTGCAAATGATTTTCTTTCATCATTCTATTCATTACGTAAGATTCTGAGAATACAAGTATTCGTACTTTCAAATAGAAAGAAGTTTGGTAAAAACAATATCTAATTGAAATATACATCATCTACATTGATGTGAAATATTAATGATTGGTCTAAGCTGAATCAAATATGCCAGTCTGGTAAGTATTGCCACCAGACTACTGCGTCATTCAAAGGTCTTTGCCAACCATTGAATGATCTTGGATATTATATACTAGCGCCGACCCGTGATTAAGTCTCGGGATATTATAATTGTAAGATTTGTAAAGTTTTATAAAAATATCATTTACAAAAACAAATATTGTCAATTTTAGAGACGATCAGCAATTAACCTTTCGAACGAACACGCCTAATAAACTTTAAAAACTTAGACATCTGCCAAAAAAATTTACAAAAGAAACACATATTTTAAGTATCGAATTATTGATCAATAAATTAAATTTTGGTACTAGTAATCGATTGTCTGCATCGTTCCCATAATCAGTTATAATTTTCAGCTGCAATATCTCATAGAGAATTTTATCGTTAAGTTACAATTGAATAATAACATAAATAATATTAAAGACATCTATTTAAATTTGGAGTTTGTTTTAGTAAATTAAACCACTTGTCGACATCCGATCGAGATGAAACTCGGCATTTCTCTGAAATTTAAATAAATCTCGGTACCATCCAGGATTTCGCTTAAGTGACAGCGCGGTTCATTCATTTTAGTCAGTCCCCGGGGAGGAAGGTTCAAACCAACAAAAAAATTATATATTTTTAAATACATCTATTAATAATAATAGTATATAACTTTGTTTTTCATTATATAAGTCACAAGAAAGCGAAAGGGTATCGTCTATTGGATATTTTTGATTGTCGCAGGAATAATTTTGTCTGGCGAATAAAATAATAACACAACCACGAGTAAAATTAAGAAACTGAAAGTTCGGTTATAAACCGTTTATTACAAATGTTGTGGCAATTAAAAATTGTTGCTGTAATAATTATTATTGTTACACAGATAAGAATTAGTATTGCTTATTTATGAAGAATCTCTTCAAATTGATGGTAATCTGGTTAAAAACGGGATTGCAGGCCTTTAACAAATGAATTAACAGGCTTCCTGATAACACGTGTTCCGACGTCGTGATTATTTATACCTACGTAATTTAATTTAAGCCTGATAATTCAATCGTTAAGATATGCAAATTGTTATTTTAATAAATTAGCAGTAACACTGCCGTCTTTAGTAATACAGGACGTGCTGTAGAAAATGAACAATGACAGTTGAGGAGACCTATTTTCGGACATTTGCACTGGGTGTAGCAGAGTGTAGTTATAATCCCTGCTAGTAACCTATACTAACTATACTAACGTACATACTAACCCAATGCAAAAGTCCGAAAACTGGTCACTGTCAACTGTCAGTTAATTTTCTACAGCACGGCCTGTATTTATAAAGGTGGCGGTGGTCATGCGGTTGTTGAGGATATTTATAAAGTTTGACATAAACAGCACAGAGAAGGTTTAAAACTTAGCTTGCATTATTAATATAAAGGTATTATTATCTATTTACGGTTGCGTTTTATAGTGAGTAAAGTCTTTAACTCTCAGTTCATTTTCTACACTACGGCTTGTAGTAATAAAGATGGCGGGGGCAATACTTCTCCGTGTAGATGAGTGTTGAAAAGAGAATAAACGCGTAAGTCTTTATTCAAAATCAATTCGCCAAATCAATCATATAAATATAGATATCGATAATTTGTAACAAATATTGATATATAAAGGAATTGATTGAACAACCCCTATTCGTTATCTTAGCCAAGATAAGAATTATGGGTGTTTTGTTTTTCCCGAACAACGATTAGCTGTGGGTTCTTGCGCTACGGGAAATGAATGTACATAATTCATCTTCTGGAAATAACGTTTTATTTGTTGATCTCATTTCCTCCTCCGCAATAACATTCGTAAATTAATCATCACAACACGAATCCTAATTCTATCTTTTCCATTAAATGTGCCAAGATACGAACTATACATTTACAAGATATCGACAGTGAAAAGGAGAAAGCATTAATAAATATAACATCTTCTGAACAAAATACACATTCTCCTAAAATATTGTGTATTTGCAACTCGTTCTTGGGTGAAGAAGACTGTCAGAAATGCCCTAGTGAGAGACCGAGAATCTCAACGTCGCTGGATATTAGGTCAGCAATGTTTAGTGACTAGATTTGAACATCCCGGTACATATATATTGGTGTCCGGACTAAATTAGAGAAGTATGGATTATTTCACGTACCAATATTTATAACACACTAGCTGTACCCCGCCACGCGTTGTTGTGGATCAATCTGTCTGTGCAGATAGAAAGACGATAGCGCGTGTTGCTTTTACGTCCAACAGATTACTTTTTTAAATATATATATTATTACCTGTCCCAGGTGACATCTATATATATATATTCTCTATTTACATTTATAGAGATTTACTCTTTCTTATTAATACTGCTTATGTTTTACGCGTGCTTAGTTTATCAATACCTACTAATTTTGTTTAAACTATTTTATCATATGTTATTATTTTTAGATGTAGACGCTAGCATTTATGTGAATTTAAAGTTCCTACGAAATTTTTGTTTTATGTAACCATATACATTCTATAAAAACCTTTTAACATCTTTTTAGATTTTTGGTTTTATGATTCCAACAATCTCCAATTATGACAATATTTACATTCCACAATAACCTCTTAGCAACTACCAATAATTCTTACTAGATCTTTGATTTTATGACACTATGTACAGTACACTCCATGTTAATCTTTTAGCAATTGCCAATTTTTTTTTCTTTATTTTAGCTTTTTGGATTTATGATATATAACATTTTCCAATCATTTTATTTAAACTTTGTATACTTATGTTTTTATGATTATGTGCATGCATGAGTATACATATTTGATTGTATGTGTACATATATGTGTATGTATGCGTATAAATGTATGTGTATATATTAATTAATAGGTATATATACGGATATATAAGTATATGCGTACGTATGTATTGTATGTGTATGTTTATTGTTTACGTGTAAGCATATATATGTACCCGCCTCAGAACAGAAATCTTCTAATGAGGCGGGTTACTTACTTGTTTGTATATGATAATGTTATTTCAATAAACGCCCGGGTTGCCGGAAATATATATATAAAAACACATGCGTTTTCGAATGCAACGTTGTGTCAAAATGAAAAACAATCGGTGAAGAATTTTCGTAGATTCAAGATTTTCACAAAATGAACATTAACATTTTTATTTATCACACATAATTATTTATTATACTTCCAAAGTGTATTACAAATAGACGGAATAAAACATGCAGGATATTAAACATAATTAATAACATCTACTGGAATCACAGACGTCATTGTAACATTAATTAATATGGAAGAACACTGGGTAAAATGTCAGCACTACTGTATCATACCAAAGTGCAAAAATACATCCGTGGCCGCATCTCAACAATTCATCAGTGTTCCAAAAACAGCATTACCACGGAAAATAATTGTGTGAGGCCATCAAACAAACTGATGAGAAAAATGCTCCTATCATCTAGGTCAACGGCATTTTGTTACAGAAATCATTTTAATGAAAGTAAAATAATTTAATTTGGCTGATATAATAAACGTTTACTACAAATTTAACAATAAATATAAATTGAATATATATTGTAATTATAAGCTTGATTAGACCTTAGTGTTTCAAGTGCATATTTTCTTTTAAAATTTCATGAGTGTTTCCAGAATTTTTCCTTTGCCATTTAGTTATATATCTCAATGTGTGGTACCTATTATTATCTTAGAATTATAATCAATAATGATAATATCATATACAACAATATTAATATGATTGTGTTATGATGCCAGTCAACTAACCTCAAAAATGCTACACCAATAAAATATTACACGAATAACCGCGTATATTTTTTTTCTTTATTCAGTGCATTGTTTATTACAGTCACTGAGAATGTTGAGACCACCAAGCTGGGCACATGCCCGTGGTGGTTGATTATATATAACAATGTATATGTATAATAATAATAATATTTGCTAACAATAATGATATATAAAAATTAGTTTTCACAATTTTTTTTTTGAATTTTTTTTGATGTTTCTCTTTTATGGAAGCAGACGCTTGTGTTTAAAAGAGATGCTGAGTATCGAGATGAACATTATTTATGTAAGTATTCTTATTAATAATTTAAGGAGTTAAGAATATTAAAGATATAAGTGTATATCAACAAAGTACAATTTAACGATTTATAACGTTACATTATTTAATTGACGAATTTCGTTATTTTGATTTTTTACATTGAAATGTTCTTTGATCGCTTTGAGTAGGGTTTTGTCGTCTTCGATTTTTCTGATATTATCAGGTAGGTTATTAAAGTATTTTTTGCCTAGAAATGTGTAATGATGTTGTGCAAATGAGGTGTTACATTTTTGTATTAGAAATATATGTTTTTGACGAGTACGTCTTTCAGTTGAAAAACTGTGATTTTGTTTTTCTTTTATTATTTGAATTATTATGTTTTTTTCGGATAAGATCATTAAATTTCAGTACTTTAAATTCTTCAAATATAAGTTGAGTTGGATAATCTCTCGGTTTTTTCAATATTATTTTAACAATCAGACGTTGTACAATTTCAATAGGTAGGAGATTAGTTTTGTATGCGGATCCCCAACTGCTTACACTGTATTGGAGATTCGATTGTACTAAAGCGTCGTAGACTGAAGTTAAATTTTCCAATGATAGAAAGTTACGCAGTTTGTGATGTTTTGAATATTCACATAAATAAATAAACGAAACGAACGTGCCCCAAAAAATTTTTTATTGGAATAACAACATAAGATTTATTGACAGGCAGGTTTTGTGAGTAAACATGTTCCCACGGGAAGGAAGAAAAGCAGAGATCGATGAGGCAGTCGGTTTTTGAACTTGTGTACGTTGACAGCTCCGAGAAATCGATACAAATCAGAAGTGTTGTGTGAAATTACAGTTAATTAGTGAATTCAGATGGTGTTAGAAAGCTTTCCTGAATATTGAATTAAAGTGAAATATTATTGAACCGGTGTTTGTGTGAAGAAAAAGTGATTGGACTCAGTGAGAATACAATTAATAATAATAATAATTGGATAATTTGTAGAGCGCCGTTTTGTGAAAAAATCACCCCAGGGGCGCTAAGGGTTGTGCGATCGCGATTATAATATAAAATGTGTTAAATTAAACGTGATTTCGTAAATATGTAGTTCAAACTAAATTACTTGTCTTAAAACATGAAAATAATAATAATAATGATTGCGTTTTAAAACAGAGTGAACGTATTTAGGCAGGAAGTTTTAATCGGGCTAGGAAGGAATTGATTTGGCGAGATGGCATTCTATCCACGGAGACCGAAAACCAGAGAACCAAACAAATCATGAACTCGGGTTCGAATCCTGACAGGGATTAGGTTAAATTAGGGAGGTACAATTTTATTTACAGAGTTATTTAATTACCCTTTTATAGGCGTAGGGAGGGGACCAAAATTGAACAGATTGCAAGGATTTCGGTAAAATGAGGAAAGAAGCCGATAGGGAGGAGATCGAAAATTAAACCGATTTAGCTATATAGTGTAACCAGGTAAGTTTCACACTAGGATTTGGAGGTGACTAACAGGGTGAGTTTTTTTATATTATTTATTAAATTCTAGAAGACCTTTTAAAGGACGGATACAGGAACCGAGTTTGCAACGCCTGCAACCCAAATAATTTTCCCATAAAAAGGAACACGCTAGACGAATTGTCAATCAGCTGTGAGTGGGAGACAGGCCAATGACCTTTTCATATATGGGCCGAGAGGCGCGGTGTACAGTCAGTCAAAGGGGAAGTTTTGCTAGCATATGACCGCCCGAATAGAAAGCGATCGGATGCAACCAGACGGAACAAAATGAATACTTTTCTTCTGTTATTTGACTTTCTAATTTAATACTTTTCATCTATTGTTTGACTTTCTAAGTTACAAATTGGGATGCACAAAAACAAATCTAGAGTCAAAAGAGGGAGATGGTAATCTCCGAAATAAAACTACCAACCGAACAACTTTTCTCAACAGGTACCTTTCGAGAGGTAGGCAGCCTCTTTAAATTAATTGCAAAAATCAAACCAATTATCCGTTTATACCTACCTGAGAGGATAGGTATTCAGTAGAAGTTACCCATACCTAATACACGAGGATGCTAGTAACCTCATGAAATAACTACTGGAACCAAATATTAAAATACAGACAGTCCTCATCCTAAATTTGGCATTTCGAGTAAACCTTGCATATATCTCACATGATAATTGGCTGAATGGGTAGGCACACAACCTATCGATAAAAGCGGGCTAAATGTCGACAAGATCGTCGTGTGTTATATATGTTATTGACCTAGAAAGGGATGTAAATTCCCGACGACGAGGAAGTTACAACGTTTTCTAGAGGTGGCACGTAACTTAGGACCTTACGTGTCACATTTTTGCGACTAGATTCGTGACAAGGGATGTCATGGTTTTTCCCTTCTACACTCAGTAAAGTAGATTTTCCTGGAGGTGCATGAGGTTGGGGCAATTCTGAAATTGGTGAGGAGACCTGGTTTTCTTTATTCTGGCGTGATGGTTGCCGATTTGGAACAAGGGGAGACCCGGCCGGTTGTGATATCCAGACACGCAGATATCGATCGCCTTGCTCAAATTATCATCCATCGGTTTTGTTTGGTAAAGAGGAGGAGCCAATCTTAGCTTGAACAAATTCATTTCCTTTCCTCTCCTTCCCCTCCCAAAATATATACATGGATGGCGCCGACAACTAACACCATAAATTTATCGTATGTTTATCACACATATAAAATCTAACACCTTGTTATACTCACATTACCCTACTATAGATAGAATCACGTAGTTAGTTGGGGAGCAGGCGACTTAGAAGATAAGGTTTATGAAATAGCTTTAAAACACAGCGGTAATGGATTCAACTCACTCTATCTCAAAAGAACCGAGGGATACCACACATACATAGATAAGTGTCGCCCAAACCTCTAACGGTGTTGGACGCGAGTGAGCGCCGTAAGCGGTGAATAAATAAAATAACACCTTCAATCCAAGACAAATTATATAAATACATAAATTTACGGAAAATATATTTTTTTAACCTGAAAAAATGGAGGAAGCGGTTGATCCGCATGCCTTCATAACAAAGGCGAAACAAAACATAAGTGACTTACATACAATCATGGAAGAAAATAAACTTACCAAAGAAACCAAATCAAAAATGATGAAAGAAATAAATAACATCATGGAAATGATATCGCACATGGCAATAGAATTAGCTAAATTACAAGAAAAGTGTGATATTCAAGAAAAAAACCAAGCACAAAAATACCCATTTTCATACTCTTCTGCAGTAAAAAACTTAATATCAAAAACGCAAGAAAAACGATTTCCTATAATAATTAAAAGCTTAAAAGAAGAAGACACTGAAAAATTAAAAGAGAAAATACAAAAGATTAAAATATCGCAGTTGGGAATTCGAGTATGCGAAATTAAAAAAACAAAAAAAAACCTTATAATAACATGCCCAGAAAAAGAAGACGCAAAAAAATTAAAAGATAAGATAAATGAAGTCGACAAAACCATAATAGCGGAGGTACTTCTGAAAACGGATCCATGCGTAATATTCAAAGGTCTTGACAAAGACTATACCGAAAAAGAATTCTTAGAAGACATCATTGAACAAAACAACGACATCAAAATGATATGTGAAAAATACCAAGACAAAGAAATATTACAAGTTAAGGCCATCATTACAAACAAAAAAACTAACAGCAAAAACTTAATACTACAAACAAATCCCGAAATGAGACTACATCTTGTTAATAAAAAAAAAATTCATCTAGGATTCATGAGAATCTATGTAGAAGACTGCAGTCCTCTTACCCAATGTTTCCACTGTCAAAGATTTGGACACACAGCACAAAAATGCTACAATAGAATGAATAAACCAACATGCAAGCACTGTTCAGAAGATCATCCCATCTCCGAGTGTAAATCCCTGGAACTGCCACCCAAATGCGCTAACTGCAACTCAGCTAACAAGAAGAAAGAAATAAACTCCTTGAACAGTAAAATGAATGAAGTAGACCACCGAACAAACAGCGAAACATGTAAGTTCCGATCTTACATGCTTAAATTAGCCAAAGAAAGAATTAACTACGACATTGAATAAAAACCTTATAAATAATTTTGTAAAATACAACCGAAAATGCATTAAATGGATGATTTCTTAAGTAACGAATTAGAGTTAAATATTAAAATTCAAGAATATGAATGTATATGTACCGATTCGTGTAACAAAATTATTTCTAAAAACATCAATGATATAATTATTATGCACATAAACATCCGTAGCGTTCAAAAAAATTTAGATGAATTAATTCTAAAAATAAATAATTTAATTAAAAAACCGGACTTTATAGTGTTAACCGAAACATTTACGAACGCTGAGTCACCGTCTTACCACTTACCTGAGTACAACTATATTTCTACCAAAGTAGACATCAATAAAAATTCGGGAATAATAATATTTGCAAGCAATAAATTTAGTATTGTTAACATATTAGAACATCCAATACACTTAGTAAACTGCATCGAAGTACATTTCAAACTCGGCAAATCCATATACCATCTAATAGCTATCTATAGAACGCATGGCTCGAGTATTATTACATTTATTAATGACCTCAAATACATATTATTAAAATTAAAAAATAAACTTTGCTTCGTCGTAGGAGATTTTAACGTTAATATTAATGAAAAAATAGAAAATAATAACAAAAATGAATACATCAATTGTATGACTGAACAAAATTTTATATCTTGCATAAATAAAAATACTAGGGAAATAAAAGAACATACTCCATCTTGTTTAGACCACATTTGGACAAATATAAACATTAAAGATCTTCACAAAATAAAATCAATTGTTTGGAAAACTAACATAACTGATCATCACTCATGCTTACTTCTGTATAATAATAATATTAAACATAAAAAACATAATTTATTAACCAAAAAATCAACAATAGATATGACTATTCTCTCTGAAAAATTAAAAAAGGAAGATTGGAATAATGTTTTAAACAGTGATGATACTGAAATTTGTTCGACTAACTTCGAAAATATTATGTCACAACACATTAAAAATTCGACAACTGAGATAACAACACACATAAAATCAAAATTAAGATGTTTAAAACCTTGGATTACCAAAGGACTTATTATATCTATCAGAAATAAAGAAAAACTTTACAAAATAACTTTAAAAAATCCCCAAGATGAAAAAGCATATATTTTCTATAAAAAATATAAAAATAAATTAACATCTTATATTAAAAAAAGTAAAGAAGAGTATTTTAAAAATAAAATATTATCTTCAGAAAATAACCATAAACAAATGTGGAAAACTGTTAATTTCGCCATAGAAAATACAAAAAAAACACAAAACATTAAGTACATTGAACATGATAAAAAAATTATAGATGCCAATATACAGCCTAAACAATGTGCAAACATATTTAATTCCTTCTTTGCAAATGTTGGGAAAAATCTTGCGAAAAATATTCATAAGCCTTCAAACCAAGAAAACCATAAAAATAAAAATATACAGAAACGTAATATACTTTCAATGTTTGAAACAACAACAGAATGTGATATCTCGAAAATAATAGAAAATATGAAAGGAGGTTCGTCCCCCGGTTTTGATTCTATTACGACACACATGTTAAAAACTATGAAACCTCACTTAATAAAACCTATCACTCATTTAATAAACTTAAGTTTAACAAATGGAATTTTTCCAATGAACTACAAAACCACAATAATCTCACCTATTTACAAATCTGGAGATCCACATCAAGCAACGAATTATCGCCCAATATGTCTAATTTCTAATATAGGAAAGATCTTTGAAAAAATAGTTAAAAAACAATTGGTAAATTTTCTAGATAATAATAAAATATTACACAAAAACCAGTTTGGCTTTATAAAATCACTCAGCACACAAGATGCTATTGCTAACGTAACTTCATACATTTACGAATCACTAGATAAAAGTAAAAAATGTGCGGGTATATTTATTGACCTTAGAAAGGCATTCGATAGCATATCCCATGAGATGCTATTAAAAAAATTGAATAATATCGGCATAAAAGGCAACGCGATTAAATGGATCACCGACTACTTAAAAAACCGTCCTCAATTAGTAAAAATCAATGGTGTTAATAGTGATCAAGAGATTACAAGCTTTGGAATCCCCCAAGGTACAGTGCTTGGACCAATTCTATTTACTATATATGTAAACGATATTTTTTTTCAACCTTTACACGGTCAAATTACGTCATACGCCGATGATACAGTATTAATAATAAGTGATAAGACTTGGGAAAATGTAGAATTAAAGGCCACGGAAGACATCAACACGCTCAAGAATTTTTTCGACACTAATTTACTGTCACTTAATAATGAAAAGACATTTGTAATTCCATTTGCAATACATACAAATGATACTCCTAAAAATTTTAACATTGTCATACATAATAATACTAAAATTCACAGCCAAAACTATTGCAAATCAAACTGTACAGTACTAAAAACAACAAATAAAATTAAATATCTAGGAGTAATTATTGATAAAAATCTGAAATGGAAAGAACAAATAAGTCAAGTAGTAAACAAAATTAGAAAATTAATATATATATTTTTAAGAATTAGAAACTTTCTGTCGATAAAAAATCTATATTTAATTTACTATGCCTTAGTTCAATCCACTTTACAATACGCTATTATTAGTTGGGGATCCGCGTATAAATGTAACCTTCTTCCAATTGAAATTATACAAAGAACAATTATTAAAATTATATTAAAAAAATCCTTTGACTACCCAACAGAACGCCTGTTTGAAGAATTTCAAGTACCTACATTTAAAGACCTATATATTAAAAACTCATTAATCCAAATTATAAAAGAAAAAGATAAATATCAATTTTTAAATGAAAACAGAACGCGACTTAGACATGTTTTTCTATGCCCAAAACTAAATACGTCTTTTGCACAACATCATTATACTTACCAGGGAAGAACTTTTTTCAATCGTTTACCAGAAGAAATCAGAAGCATTAATGATAAAACCCGAATACTGCTCTCTGTCAAGAGACACTTTAAAAATATTCTGAAAAAAAAAAAACTACTGTCACTTAATTAATCTCACAAATATCCTTAGTTTTCCATAGCTTCCTTTCTTTTTAAAAATTTAATAAATAATATATTATCCTTCACTACTTTCCAAAGAAATATTACAGCAAACATACATTTATGTACAATGAATTATTTAAGTACTAACTAACAACAACATTTATGTACACTCCCCTTCCATACACAAGCAAATGCTTTCAATGGAAGAGTAGTAAAAAACCAATGATGTAAAATGAATTATGTCCCATGTAAAACATATTATTAAAAATAAAAAATAATTATAAAAAAAAAAAAAAAAAAAAAAAAATAACTAGGTTTCTAAACCGAGAAACAAAAAAACCAACACAACGTTCGGTGAAGCCTTTTTATACGGAACCGTCACGTGAAATAATTACGTTCAAGGCCGTAAAACACGTAGACAAATTATGATGCACACAGTTGAAGGGGTGTGTAATAAAGAGGATAGAAAAGGCTTGTAAAAGGCAGGGAGGAAATTCCTACCCCGGATATATACATAACCAAAGCCGTATGGAAAAGTTACCTATGGGACTTTAAAGAAAATTTATCGTAGAAAGAAGAGAAGGAAAAGTTTGAAAAGGGCAGATCATTACAAGTTTCAGAAAAATAAAAATTAATTTCCTTATTTTGTTAATGGTAAGGTTAATTTCATCTTTCCAGTTAGGTTTTCGTCCATTATTATTCCTAAGTATTTAATTTTATTTGTAATTTGAAGTGTGGAACAATTTATTGTACAGTGATTTTTATTATGTTCTTTAAAGTTGTCGTGTATAATTATGTCAAAATTTTGTGGAATATCGTTTGCTTTTATTGCGAATGGCAATACTTGGGTTTTTTCGCTATTTAGGGATAGTAGGTTTATATCAAACCAGTATTTGAGTAGATTTATGTCTTCTGTTGCTTTTTGTTTTACTCCTTCCCATGTATTAATGAATTCAATGAGTACTGTATCATACTGTATCATCTTTCAATGAGTACTGTATCGTCCGCGTATGAGGTTATACTACCTAGAATTGACTGTGAGAATATCCCGTTTACATATAAGATAAATAGTAATGGACCCAGTACCGTTCCTTGTGGGATTCCATATTCAGACGTCTCTTCATCGCTGTATATATTGTTTATTTTGACATACTGTGGGCGATTCTTTAAGTAGCTTTTTATCCAATTTGCAACATTCTCCTTAATGTTCAGATTATCTAATTTTTCCATAAGTTTTGAGTGAGATATGCTGTCAAATGCTTTTCTTAGGTCTATGAAAATACCTAAACATTTTTTACTCTTATCTAGGTTTTCGTATATGCGTGAAGTAACGTTTGCAATTGCATCTTGTGTGCTGTGCGCTTTTCGGAATCCATATTGGTTATTGTGAAGTATTTTGTTGTTTTCAATAAATTCCATGAGTTGAGAATTTACAATTTTTTCGAATATTTTTCCAATATTAGAGATTAGAGAAATTGGTCGATAGTCGGTAATATTAAGGGTGTTTCCACTTTTAAATATAGGCGAGATAATTGTTTTCTTATAATTTGATGGAAATATTCCTTTTTTAAGGCTCAGATTAATCAGGTGAGTTAATGGTTTTATCACATAGTTTTTAATAGATTTTAGAATTTGGATCGTTATATTATCATATCCTGGCGACGAACCTCCGTTCATATTTTCAATTATTTTTAAAATATCTACTTCACTAGTCATTTTAAATCGGGACAATGAGTTTATATTTTGTATATCTTCAATAATTGGTTTTGTAGTTGATCTTTTTGTCACGTTAATTTTTTTGGCTAGGTTTTGCCCAACTTTTGCGAAGAAAAAGTTGAATACATTTGCCCATCTTTTTGGATTTACACTAGCGTTTATTTTTACTTTATTTTCATCTTCAATTTCATTGATTGGTTTATTTTGTTTATCATTTTCTATTGCACAGTTAATTGTTTTCCAGATTATTTTTAGGTTATTTTCGGAGGTTATTATTTTATGTTTATAATACCCATCTTTACTGATTTTAATTATGTGTGTCAGCTTATTTATGTATTTTTTATATTTGCAATCCAATTCTTTGTCATTTTGGAAATTAACTGTTTTTTTGTAAAGTTTACTTTTTCTCTGATTGAATTTAATAATCCCTGTGTGATCCACGGTTTCAAGAATTTATTTTTAGCTAAATTTCGATTTGGAATTTCCGTTTTAGAGTTTTCTATATGTATCGCTAGAATGTTTTCAAAGTTATTTGAGCATAATTCAACCTCTTGACAGTAGATTACTTGTTTCCAATTTTCCGTTTTCAATTTTTCAATTAATTTCTCTATGTTTAATTTGATATATGATTTTTTTGACATGTTTTTTGTGTGAATTTCTTTTCTATCTTCGTACAAAAATATACATGTATGATGGTCTGTAATGTTATTTTTCCATACAATGGTTTTAATTTTATGAAGATCCTTTAAGTTAATATTTGTCCAGAAATGATCTAGACATGATGGTTTTAGACCTTGAATTTCACGCGTGTTTTATTTATTTATTCATTTTTGGGAAATCAACAGTTTACATTTTTACAGATTGTACATAAGTAAAATAGCCAAAATAAAACCAATTACGGATTTCCTCCTTGTGACTTTACGTAAGACAGCATTAGAAGAAATAATTAAATTTATGAGAAATGTGAAGTTATAATTATATAAAATAAAAGAATTGTATAAAATAATAGAACAAAATAATACAACAAAAATAAAGGGGAAAAAAAAAAAATTAAAATTTATATAAAATAAAAGATTATCGATACATTGGTAACCATAAGAATACAAACAATATTGTGCATATAAATCATATCATAACCATAACCATAAGAAGACAATGTTGTGCATATAAATCATACCATAACAGGATTATAAATATATAAATACTAGAAACATAAACATCAGAAACATCAATTCAAGAAACATCAGTGAAATACTATTTTAAGGTCATTTTATATTTAGTAAATTCGCAATTGAAGATGTCGATATTGAATAATATGTTATTGTAATTATTACATATTCTGTTCAGGCAAGAATTTTGTCTACAGTTCGTTTTGCTTTGATTGATTTTAAACAGGATAGAAGACCGCGTTAAACGTGCAGGCACATTAAATTTAATATTATTTAGCAACTCTGGGCATTGAATATTATTATTAATTAATTTATATAGGAATAGAGCATCTGCATGATGCCTTCGTACACTTAATGAATCAATTTTAAAGTACGAAGCTGCCTCTGCATAATTATTAAATCTTACAAATGACCTGTAACAGAGATATTTTAGGAATTTGTTTTGAATTGCTTCGATTTTGTTTATGTGGATTTTATAGAATGGAGACCAAACAATTGATGCAAACTCCAGATGACTTCGTACGTAGGCAAAGTAGAGTTGCTTAATGATATTGATGTTATTAAAAAGTTTTGTGTTTCTAATGATGAAACCTAACATTTTAGCAGCCTTATTTGTGATTTGTTGTATATGAAGGTTATATTGAAGTTTATTATCAAGAGTTATTCCAAGATCACGAATATTTGAGACTGTTGCAATGTTGATGTTATTTAAAGAATAATTAAATAATGTTTTATTTTTATTTCTGGAAAAGACAATGTGATGACATTTTGAAACATTTAGAAATAATTGATTTTGTTGGCAATAGGTAGCTACATTGTTTAAATCATGTTGTAAATTAATACAATCGTTTAGACTTTTTAGTGGCTTGTATAGTTTAGCATCATCAGCAAATAATTCTATTTCAGAGTTTTTTACAACATTGACCAAATCATTAATATATAAAATGAAAAATAATGGTCCGAGATGTGAACCCTGTTGGATCCCTGAGGAAATTTGATTGAAGTCTGATACAAAGCCCTTTATTGCTACTGCCTGTGATCTGTTAAGTATATAAGATGTAACCCAACGAAATAAATTACCACGTATACCTAATGCCCAAAGTTTTCTTAGTAGTAATTTTTGATTAATTTTATCAAATGCTTTGGCAAAGTCTGTATAAATGATATCTACTTGAGTGCGATTGTCCATGTGACCAACAATGAATTCGGTAAGAAGAACGAGATTACTTTCCACATTTCTGCCTTTTGTAAAACCATGTTGTTTTGTTGTTATGATGTGATTGAGTTGTGGACTTAGGTATTGGTAAACAATTTTTTCCATTAACTTACTGAATATTGTTAGTTTTGAAATCGGACGACAATTTTTAACATTATTTTTTTCGCCATTTTTGTGGATTGGTGTTACACAAAGATATTAGAAGAACGAGATGTGCTATGAGCAGTTCATACTGTGTGGAATTGTTTTGCCCAGTGTCGCCGGTTTTGTTCACCAATACTACTGCACACCTTCGCTTCCGCTAAGGTATCCGCACTAATACATAGAACAGATTTCTGTGCGTACACGTCCCAATAGTATTCAAAGTACCCTAATTAGGTAGTACTTCGCCTACGGTCCGGCGGCCAACATAGCATATCTCGTTCTTCTAATATCTTTGGTGTTACATATGCTCTTTTCCATATTTCAGGTACCGTGCCTTCGTTCATTGATTTATTATATATAATGCAGAGAGGTTTAGCGAGTGTTTCAGCACAATTAACTATAAAGTATGACGGAATATCATCACACCCCGCGCTTGTGTTCATGTCAAGAGCTTTTATTTCTTTTAAGACTATTTCTCGTGTGAATTTAACCGTGGTGATATTTATGTTATTTGTGTTTTCTGGTATGTCAAATGTTGGTAGGTTATTATCTTTTATGTAAACTGATTGGAAATATTCCATAACAATATTACATACATCTTGGCCATTTTCAGCTTTTTTGTCATCTAGATGCATCGTCCTTGGAAGGGACGATTGTGTTTTTTTCATATTATTGAAATGATTCCAGAAGAGTTTAGGATTACCATTCATGTTACTTTCAGCAGTATGTATATAATTAATGTAGAGTTCTTGTGCAATTCGTTTTTGTCTAGATCTTAAGAGTGAAAACGTTTGGTAGTCACGTGGATTTTGAAATTTTTTGAAATATTTATGATATTTTTTTTTTTCTTTAATTATTTTTATGAGAGATGATTAGTACACGATTTTAGTACACGATGATAGTACACGATTCATTAGTACACGATTTAAAATTATTTTCAGTCATACAATTTAAGTATTCATGTTTAATTTTACTATCATTATTTTTGTTAATGTTGATTATTGAAATCTCCCGTTATTATGCAATTCGTATTTTTGAATTTTGATATTATATGCCGTATTTGTTCAATAAATACGTTAGCATTAGATTCATGGGTTCTGTATATTGCTATTAAAGAATAATTCGTTTTGTTGTTGCTAAGTTGGATTTCTATGCAGTTCGTTGAGTCTATATTGTGTTCCGAAATTGTTACAATGTTAAATTTATTATGTACCCATACCACGATTCCACTGTTTTTGTTAATATTTGTGTTTGTTTGTATGTAAGTATATTCGTGTAAATTGTAATGTGGTGAGTCACTATTTGTGAACGTTTCCGTTAACACTATGACTCCCGACTTTACTTGAAGATTATTTATATTGAGAATAAATTCTTCTATGTTTTTTTGAAGGCTACGTATATTAAGGTGGATTATTTCTATACCAAGGAATTTGTCTGTGATTATTTCGTTACACTCTTTTGCACTATGACTCTTGAATTCACTGATTTTGAAGCTGTTTTCCAGTTGTATGTTAATAAAGTCATCCATTTTGTCGACTGTATTAATTGATGTTATTTTTTTTTTTTACTGGTATTCAATTTATATGATGTTTTTCAAATCGTCTATATGTTTAACGTAAATTATTTTTTCGTTTGCATTTCTTCTTGCCATTATTTTTCCCTCTTTATGCCAGACGTATGAATAGTTTTTTTCTTTTGAGATTTGTTTGGTTTTCCAAAGAAGTTCCTTATGGTAAGGGCTCAGTTCTTCAGCTATGTATATTGTTTCAGTTGAAATATCTTTGATCGCAGCATAATTGATGTTTTTTCTATTTGCGATAAGCTTGTCTCTGGTCAATTTATCTGAAAATTGAACTAGTATTTTAGGTGGTGCATTGATTCGCCTATCAGGTATCCTTTTTACCTCAATAATTTCGCTGTATTTTAGGTCCACTCCAGCCGCCGCTGCCACTTTTTTAACCACTTCAATTTGCTGTTCCCCATTTTTTTGTGGAATGCCTGCTATTTCAATATAATTAGAGCGGGTTTTGTACTCCATATCTGAAAATTTTATTTCTAACTGTTTAATTATTTTTTTTTTCTCCTGGTGCTCTTTTTTCAGGTTTATAAATTCATTTTCAATTTTTTTTGGTTTTGTAGTACTGTTATCTCTAGTTTTTTTTAATTAATTCATCGTATTGAGTACTCATAAATTCCATGCTTTTTTGGGTCTCCTGTTGTTGCTTCTCAATTTCTGAAATAATTTCTTTTTTCATAGCATCTAATTTTTTTTCGAATATCAGTGTAATTTTTTCTATGCTGAATTTTTCTTCATGTTCAATGTTAGCACCCTTTCCTATAGTGTTAGCCATTATTTACTGTTAAATGTAACAACCTGTCCCGGTTTTAGATATTGAAGTAGAGGTACAGTACCGATGATGACAGTTAGAAATTTTGTTTTTATCTATGGATAACTATGGAGTGACAGTTTTATAAGTTTTATTCCCAATTTTTTTTGTAATCACTTTAGTTATCCGGTATTACGGATATTAAATTGATTTTTTGTAATCTAACTCACGGTTTCGAACACATTTCCTCACAAATCACTCACTTTTGGTATAGATATTATAAATAATAGCAGGATAACTTATTTGGACTTGTATACGTATTTTTAGTCCATAGATCGATGTAACGTACATTAAAAGAATATATCAAGTATGAGATATGGAAGAAATTAAAAGAAATATCATTAACAAGTCGACCTCGCAATGCTTCGATATTGCTAATGTCTTTATCGAGTAACTCCGACTTCGTACACCATTCTGTATACCACAATATTACTCTTAAAAAACTACATTACATCATAGAGCTACAATTAAAGGCGCTACTGTGTATCTCATCGAAACTTGTTCAAATATTAGAACGCGATTAGCGATGAGCGTAGACCGGATTCGGAAGTTTTAGTTAGAGCCTTGGGAAAGTTGAAGGTCAGTTGGAGGTAAAAAAAGTGGAACCTATTTTTTCGCATCATGTCTCATCTAAATATAATACATCAATGCATTACATCGACTTCGTATCTCAAAGATATTGCGTTAAGTATTCTTCGGGCGTCCGCGACTTTTTCTACCATTTAAATCACTCTCTAAACACTCCTGTCACTAATAAGAACAGACTTTGAATTTTTCAGCGATATCGGTCGACTACTTTTCGAGTTTTGCGAGCACAAACATACGAGGCTGAATTTATATATATTAAGATTTTTTAAAACATTAATTATTATAGGCGCCTTTACGATATTTCTATTCCATCAACACTAAAACTACAACAACGAAATATTTTGAATACACAAATTCAAAACGCAAAACCAGAAGGAATTCTGTGATTCGTTACCCGTTACCCGTGACGTCAGCATCAACAGATACAGTAGTACCAACCAGCAGGGTGTTTTAATGTGATGGTGATTTTTAAATTCTACGTATAACAAAATATAATAAAACTTATGCATAAGTCTTACAAAACTGAGTATTATTCAGTGTGATTGTAAGGACTGTGTATCGAAGTCAAAAATATAACCAATAAAACTATGTAGGTTCTGTTATCCTTTACTTATTATTTCGTATTCCAATTAGTCTTTTGTCCTTACACGATTTTTCATGAATTATGTCTAATATCCCTACACAGTGTTTCCTCTGCTAGAAGGCTATGTTTTGTAGGGAAGAGATCAGGACAGATGTCCGGTCTTTCTTCCAAATCCCCACATATCCAATCTTCCAACTAATGCTTATCTTTTCACAACGTTAAATTCTTTATTTCTTGTTTTTTGGACGACTAAATCCCGCAAAGGAACTAATAAATACCCTAGTCGTGGTAACGATCGTACAAGATACAGGAAACAAGAGAATTCACGACAGTATTAATAAGTTAGTCAAAGCCGCATTAAAGATTTCACGTCAGCATTAATAAGTAAGTCAAAGAAGCATTAAGATTAAACGACATTATTAATAAGTAATTCAAAGCCGTATCAAAGATTTCATGCCAGTTTGAATAAGTAAGTCAAAGCCGCATTAAGATTTCACGACATTATTAGTAAGTAATTCAAAGCCGCATCAAAGATTTCATGCCAGTATTAATAAGTAAGTAAAAGCCGCATTAAGATTTCACGACATTATTAATAAGTAATTCAAAGCCGCATCAAAGATTTCATGCCAGTATTAATAAGTAAGTCAAAGCCGCATTAAGATTTCACGACATTATTAATAAATAATTCAAAGCCGCATCAAAGAATTCATGCCAGTATTAATAAGTAAGTCAAAGTTCATGTGCACGTGAACCAAACCAAAATTGTGTTGGGGTTATTTTTAAATGAATATGCCGTGTCTAGTCTAATTTAGTCTATGTGTACAACAGATTATTAAAATTATCGATTTACAGTACAGATTTCTTATCCTTATCCTTTTGGAAGACAGGTTTGCAAGTTTTAAGGGTATTAAACGAGTAATTTAACATAATCATTGCTAAAGATATTTCATTCAATAGCACCATTCTCCTTGTCACACTGTGCTGCACTAGAATATATATCAACAACAATATATACACTATACACATGTGTTCAAACCAACAAAGTAATTAAAGAACATTTTTAAAGTAGGTACACATCTTTTTTAGTTATATTTATGAACCAGCTCTGTAAAATGTCTTTGTATGCTTGTTGTTACCTCTGTGAAACATTGTGGACACAACAATGTTGTGAATCATCCAAAACGAGAAATTGTTGACAAATTGGAAACATTTAAAATGACACGAGAAAGACAGCGATGCCTAAAAGATGATTTGTCACATCGTTGCGCTGAATTTTCTGAAAAAAAAATAAGAGAATTGATTTTTTTTTTTAATACGGTGGGTAACACTGCTAAAGACATAATTCGGTGTTAAACCTGTGCCACAAAAAGGATGGGTTTTTTTTTTATTTTATGTTTTTTTAAGATACTATACTAGCACAGTACACGATTCCTAGGGCGCATTCAACCAATTGAAATTATCGCTTGATCGATTATTTTCATCCAAGGAGAGTATCTTTTACCAGATTTTTTTTAAACCATTGAAGATATAAACCGATAAAAGTGTATGGATAAATACATTATTTCATTGATACATACTACAAATACCGATAACGCATACTACGTTTGGTCAACGAAACTTTAAATACTTTGCGACTAGACTCTACAACATTTTTCCAGACAACATAAAACAATGTGATTCACTAAAAAATTTCAAAGACAATGTAAAAACTTGGATCAAAAATAAGAATACGGCCTTTACCGGTGCATTCACCAAAAATTCTCAGTTATTGAAGTCACCACATTATTGAGCGAATACATCTTAACACAAGTATAGGTATGTTGTATGTTCATAGGTATTAGGAACTAACTTGAAAAATTCTGCCTCAACACAGGCTAGCCTAGTGAGGCGGTATTTGAGGAACCTCAACTAACTGTACTTTTATTTTCTTTTTACCTTCATCATATTATTTTTGTATTTTTCTGTTGATTTTATAACCTTTTATAAACTTTCTTAAATAAGGATATATATTATATTGATAAACAACCCCGACAAGCTGGAGTATGCCAGTGGAGTATGAGCTCCGCACCAAACAAATGATTGGTGCGGAAAAAATCTAGAAAAAATCCTCTGGTATACGTTCTACATATGAACGCATGGAACTTATCCGAAGGGCATGCACTATACGGACTTACTTATCTTATCTTACTTACAGATTTAGCCTAGAAACCATAAATTTTGCAAGCCTTGCGATACTTAGTTCAATACAATGCAAAACTCTATTAATAGCCCATTACTCTTGGAATGCTATGGTTCATACGTGCCTAAAAACGTCAGATGTAGTCGTCACCATGACTTGTTTAAGATACCAAACGGCAGAATAGATATTCTAGCACAACATAGCATGAAAAAAGAAATGGTTCTACTTAATGAAATATCTAAAAGAGTCGATGATTTAAATTACACTTTAACTTTTCCGGGTATATTCTGTCAGAGTGAGAATATATCCGCTTGGCAATAAAATCCAAATAAATGGAATTTTTATGAACGTACTCAAACACTAAAAACTGTTTTTGAAAGGTTATGAAATACGCTTTCGAATTGTATTTTTAGAAATAAACATATGTATTTATCTTTTAAATATTAAAATATTTAATGCAGACATAAAAAAATATTGAAATGGTCACAAAATTACTGATAACGAAAAATATGTAAAAACACATGCAAACGTTAATGTCACTTTACTTTTTAGTTGTTTCATACATAAATAATTAATAAATAAAGTCTCACAAGTTTTTTTCAAATTGCGGTCGAAACATTTAGTTTCATAAAGTGTATTATTTTAATTATTGTAGTTAATTTCTAGATTTAAATATAAAGCGTGGTGTTTTCTCTTTCTAACGCCGTTTAGATCATATTTGTAATCAAAACAGTAGGGTTCTGTGAGATTTCTGAAGGGTTAAATAACTATAAAAATTTTTTGCATTTGTAGGTACCTATCTTCCCAAATATTAAAAAAGATAAAATAAAAAATTAGTTCTGAAAATTTATGATTAATAGTATATGCTAGACAATATATTTGTTTAAATATTAGTCTGTCCAGGGTCCAGGAATAAATCGGGAACATAAGTTATCTATAAAATGGGTATAGATATATTTAGTGAACAACCCCTATATATAATTATGACCTTTAAAGTGTTAACCCCTGCACACCGGAATAAGAAAAGATCAAAATGGATCGGCGACAGGAAAAAATAAAAGGATTTTCATTCGTCATCTTTTTTGTGTTTCATTTGTTTTCTCGGCGGGGTGTAGCCGGGTGTAGTGGGCCAGTGGAGGGGTGTAGCGGGTGACGGGCCCATTATTCAGGGCAGACAGGGGTGGAGCTGATGACACCGGAAATAAAAGAACTGACTGACCGGAAGCCGGCACGGACATCTCTCGGCAAACAATGAGACAAGAAACCGGGGTTTTTTGCGGCAAGGTAGAAAAGGTACCAACCTCACAATGGTCGCAAATTAAAGCCGTGTTTTTACAGAAGCTTTTTTTCGTTTTTCGTAGAAAAGCACTTATCGTGCTGACATTGTTGACATTGCTGTTTTGACATTATATATTATGAAAAACAATTTTCTTTGTATAAACATAACAACTGCCGATGAAATAATATTATGTTTTACCAACCGGTTTCCTTTCATCGTAAGCTCTTCAAGGCAATATATCATAAGAGCAGGTGGATGAATTTGTGTATTTAGGAAGCATGTTTACGAGAGATGGGAAGGCTGACAGAGATATTGAAAGAAGAATAAATGCAGGTAACTCCATTAATGGAGGACTGAACGCAGTTGGCGCTAACAAAAAATTGTCCAAAGAAGCGAAGTTAGCAGTCCACAATGGAGTGCTGGTACCTACCCTGATGTATGGAAGTGAGGCATGGAACTGGCAAAGAAAGGATGAAAGTAGATTGAATGCTGTTGAAATGAGATCCCTGAGGCGTATGTGTGGTAAAACCATGTATGATCGTTTGAGAAATGTGGATATCCGCAAAGAGTGCAAGGCTGATGTAAGCGTAATGAGTAAGATCAAGAAAGGGACGCTTAGATGGTTTGGGCATGTAGAGCGAATGAGCGAAGAAAGGAGTTTAAGGAGAATATACGATGCAAATGTGAATGGTAGCAGAAGTCGGGGACGCCCGAGGAAGACATGGCACGACCAAGTGAATCAGATACTTGAGTCGGGCCATGTCAAGAGTCAGAACAATAGAAGAGTATGTATGAGACGATGTATGAATGTGAATGAGGCAAGTAATGTGTGCCAAGACCGAGTTGTTTGGCGGTCCGTCCTCTCTGCCTACCCCTGCGGGGAAACGGCGTGATGGTTAGTTAGTTAGTTAGTAATGTAAATCAACATAAAGCTATATTTAGTACAAGTCCTACGTCCTAGATACTGTTGAAGAATAACGCGATTAATGGGATCAGAAAACCTCAATTTTCCTTCAGGGCTTAAGTCATTTTCGGGAATGCTATGTGGAGAGTCTTTTTGTGGAAAGCAACGAGTGAACATGCATATTGTAGAGAACCGTGTTGTAAGAGGTAGGAAACATTTCCACAGGCAAAATTTTGAGCTTGAGAACGACTCGTAGAAACAACCTGTTCTCATGTGACCAATATCAATGATGTACAAATTTTGAGCGCGTTTTTGCGTGTTTTGCGTCATCGGCATGTACTATGAACCGGTACCGATGACGCTAGTTCCTCGAAGCTTCTTCCATTTAAGTACCGGTAGAACAAGGACAGCATTCCAAACATAACCTAATGCTTGTGCTTTATAGATTCTAAAGTAAATGTTTATTTTTTACTATTTATATATTTCCATCTTATCGTTATTAACACGAGTAAGAAAGGAATTAAGCTTGAGAGTTATGAAAATATAGAGCAGATCAACGGAAAAAGTTGTACTAGGATAATACAAACAGATACAAAAAAGAAATCAGGGACCTCTCGGGAAGACATGGCCCGATCACGCAAAATGAGTATATATCCGCGAGTGTGTATGTGATTGCCACCAAAAGTTAATAGAATGCATTGTCATCGACTACGTCTGTTAAGTTTCACCTTGATCGAATTTCGAGAAGTGGATTAATTTCCGCTTCTAAGATTTGCATCAATTCATTCCTGAAAACAAAAGTGTAATTTAAATATTTTAAAGTAATTGTTACAAAACGAGTTTTCTATTTATAGAAATGCGGAAATAAATCGAAAAACCTCCCACTGGGTGGAAATGACGTGATAGTACAGAGTTTTCCAATAAGAGGTGTTATTTTGATATTCAATCGTAAAAGATCAATGGTTTCGTTGCTTGGTGGCACGTAGCGCCGTCTTGTTGAAAGTAAACGTTGTCCAGATCAATACCATCCAATTCCGAACATAAAAAATCAATTATAATAATTTCAATGCGTTGTTGAAGCGTGTATCGTTTCATTTTTGTTAATGGCGTAGTTTCTACTTGTCAAACGTCAAAAAATGACAGCTTCAAAAATAACATCTACCGAAATAGCGGGCTATTCAAAATAACACCTCTTATTGGAAAACCCTGTACAATGTGCAGTGTTTTAATATTGTCTCCTCTGCGTGCAAAATTTAATCTTCTCCAAGCTTAAGCTTTACCATAAAATTGTGTTTATTTGAAGAGACTTGCCAAGTTAATATGTTTTCTGCATCTGTTTGTACATAATTTGATAGAGTCTATTAGGTCATATTTGTACAACTCCCTTGAGGTGTTTTTTCACAAAAACGGCGCTATACAAATGAATCAATTATTATGATTATTATTGTTTACAATAAAATAATTATAAGACAAGTAGTTTGGTAGTTATTCATAAATTGCAAAATATTGTATTTTTATTTACATTTCACAGTCTACCTGCCAAGAGAATTAGTAGAGAGAACAATGGAATAGGCAATTGTTTGCTACGGAATAGGGGGCTGGGGGTGGAAAGAGTAGCAGTGAGTGTGGGCGGACTGAGGGGAGGGGGCGGTATGAAAAAGATGTCACTTTTGGGTCTTGGTCAGGAAATGGGACGGAACAACCTCCCCTAATACTTAATACATACATACGTGAATTGTGAATTTATACGAGTGTAGTAACGAGAGTCTCGGTAAAAAACCTTTTACAAGAAAAATTGAAACAGATTTTCATAATATTTTCGAAATATTATGAAAATACACTCAACGTCATGTGCGAGGACAAAATAAAATAATGAAGTTGAAAGAAGGGAAATATGTTATAAAGGATAAAGTTTCAAAGTGTACAACGACAACATAATTCACAGCTTACGGATATTTAATATTATTACGACCCCTTACAGTTTCTAAATAACTATTTAAAATAGTTAAGCGACATGAAACTATGAATATTGGTTGCAGAAACCACTACGGACAAGAATGCATTACAAAAGTTATGTGGGAGTTTAAACTGTTACAAACTGCCCCATTATTCAAAATATTACTAAATTTCACATATTAAAACCATAAAACTACAAGCGAAGCACGAAGTCACTGGGTTAAATTACAGAAATTAAAATCGTAAAACTACAAGCGAAGCAGGAACTCACTGGGTTAAATTACAGAAATGAAAACCGTAAAATTACAAGTAAAGCACGAACTCATTGGGTAAATTATAGAAATGAAAATCGTAAAACTATAAGCGAAGCAGGAACTCACTGGGTTAAATTACAGAAATTAAAACCGTAAAACTACAAGTAAAGCACGAACTCTCTGAGTAAATTACGAAAATGGAAACAGTTAAACTACAAGCAAAGCTTGAACACTCTGAGTACATTAAAAAAATGGAAACCGTAAAACTACAAGCAAAGCTTGAACTCTCTGAGTAAATTACGAAAATGAAAACCGTCAAACTACAAGCAATATTCTAACTTGGGTAAAATTACAGAAAACCGTGAAACTACAGGCAATGTTTCAGAAATTAGAAGTGGGCAAAATTACAAAAAATAGAAGAAGAGTTAGGTTAGGTTAGGTTAGGTTGCATTTCCAAATTGTTTCTAATCCAAAATTTGGAGAATGGCTAGTAAAATAATATATAAAGAGAAGCCAACTAGGATAAGACACATCAGAGAGTGTTCTTATATTATGAAAAAAAGCTATAGATATAATTTTTTAACGGGAGAATATGAAAAAGAAACGTTTTTAATTAAAAAACTCAATAATTTAATTTTATTATTCAAACTGAAATTACGATTTTCTGCAACTCCGAATAAAAATGTCGTATATAGAGCTATCTTCACCGAGTCACCCGATACACAAAGAGTAATACGTACGTATGTTATGTTTATGTACCTATACGTTTGTGTATAAAGATGAAGGGACTACATTACGGAATACATTGAAAAAGTAGAACCGAAAAGAAGGAAAAAGTAAAGGAAAACTGAAACGGCAGTAGGAAAAGGTTGTAATCAATTTGACGTTCCCAAAACTTGATGGGGCCTTGTAAAATGGTGAGGGCATATCTCACAGGAAACTTTACAAGATCAAATGTCGCGATCTAAATGTTAAGCGCTTTGTTCTCTCTGGTTGCGTATCAAATGTACACGTGCTAATAAAATAAACTTGGTGAGGGCATATCTCTCAGGAAACTTTACAAGATCAAATGTCACGATCTAAATGTTAAGCGCTTTGTTCTCTCTGGTTGCGTATCAAATGTACACGTGCTAATAAAATAAACTTGGTGAGGGCATATCTCACAGGAAACTTTACAAGATCAAATGTCACGATCTAAATTTTAAGTGCTTTGTTCTCTCCGGTTGCGTATCAAATGTACACGTGCTAATAAAATAAACTTGATTGTATTCGTCTGATTCGTAATTCTCTTACAGCAGGTTGAACAATATCCTCATTTCTAATCGATTATTATTGCTTTAGAGAGAGTTGATTTAAATCATAAAAATAATACGATTATTGTATCAAGCCAGGACGTAATACACGTTGTCCAAACTAATACAACTATTGTATCAAGCCAGAACATAATACACGTTGTCTAAATTAATACAGCTATCGTATAAAGCCAGGAGGTAATACACGTTATCCAAATGAATGCAACTATGGTATAAAGTCAGGACGTAATACACGTTGTCTAAATGTGTAACCTCACAACTCAATACAATTCAACACACCTTGTAAAAGTAATAAAAAGTCAAGAAAAGTGATGAAAGAAAAACTATGTTAAATAGGTTAAGTTAGGTTTACAGGTAAGTTTTTTTCAGATCGCTTTTAATGACTGTATCATGTTTTAAAGTTCTGTTGAATTGTCATTCTGTCGAGTTATCATAAAACCGTCCAAATTATCATTAATCTAGACATCGGATTATTTATTTATTTATTTATTTATTTTATTTAAACGCCCATAGGGCTTTTACATACAATGCTATTATGTTTTTTAAATACAATAACAATAAAGAGTTTACATAATATATAAGAATATACAGATTATATAAAATATAAGATTGAACAATGCATAGGTTAACAAAATATAGGTAACATGAAACAAGAGTTTACGAAACGTAGGTAACATGAAATTTAAGTAAATGAAATAAAAATATATGATCTGCCAATATCCTCCAAAACAATTGAATAAAAAAGGATGAAATTGTTGTTCACATTAGCCTATAAACTATGTAACTCTAATTAACAATCTCTATTACGCAAGATTAGGATAAGAAACGACAAAAAGTCTAATAGAAAAACATTTAGTTAAGTATTATAATATTAAACCAAGTATCACAATATTAAGTCAAGTACCACAATATTAAACCAAGTATTATAATATTAAATTAAGTATTACAATATTCAGTCAAGTATTATAATATTAAACAAAGTACCATAATATTAAGTTATATTAAACTAAGTATTATAATATTTATTTATTTAAACGTAATTTGTAGAGTAGTGGAAATAGTTCGCACATACTCCGTTTAATGTTTGCAATGTTCATATTTGAAATACAGATTTAATAATAATGTGTTTATAGGCTGATAGACATTCAGTACCGTTAGTGTTCACGCAATATTTATTCCCTGCACTGTGTAGTCGGTTCATTACTGAATTTATTTCTGCTATGGTACCTGCAATGTTACAATGGTAAGGTACCTTCTGACGAACCGTTCTACTAGGCACATGAAAGTCGATCAACCTAAGGAGTTCAGGGGAGTCAAACATGTTATTAACAATTTTATAAAGAAAAAAGAGATCAGAACATATTCTTCTTTCTTTTAATGTGGCTAGGCCCATGACTTTCAACAGTGAGGTGTAGTTAATGTTTTCAATAGGAATACCTAATCTATAATTTATGTTACGTAAAAATTTATGTTGGATTCGCTCGATAGATTTTTCATGAATATTGTAAAATGGATTCCAAATGGTTGAGTTGAATTCTAAATGGCTTCTGACAATGGATGAATATAATATTTTTAAAGTTTTTAAATTTTTGAAATCTTTTGCAGTTCTTAATATGAAACCCAACATTTGCATCGCTTTAGTGGTTATATTGTTAATGTGGGAGATAAATGTTAATTTGGTGTCAAATATTACCCCCGGTCTTTTATTTCGGGTACAGATACTAAGACTTGATCATTCATACAGTATGTGAAAATCAATGGGTTTTTCTTCCTATAAAAATTCATGACTTGACACTTTTTTTACATTGAGGGTTAACTTATTTAGGATACACCAATCAGAAAAGCTAATGAGATTTGATTGTAATAATAAGCAGTCATTAATATTGTCAATAATTCGGTAAATTTTCATATCATCTGCGAACATCAAAATAAAGACACGTTTAAATACATTTGTAACGTCATTTATAAATATGTTGAAAAGAATGGGTCCTAGATGTGATCCCTGGGGCACACCGCTTGTAGCTGTAAAAGTGTAGGACAGTTGACCTTTAATGCAGACAGTAAGCTCTCGATTAGACAGATAATTCTTAAACCAGGATAGTACGTTACCGGTTATGCCAATTTTCGCCAGTTTGCTAACAAGAATTTTATGGCAAACCTTATCAAACGCTTTGCTGAAATCAGTATATATAGAATCGACTTGTTGTCTATTAGCAAGTGCATTTGTTATATAATTTTCGTACAGGGATAGATTGGTTAAGGTTGATCTGTTTGAAACAAAACCATGTTGGCAAGTTGTAATGATGGATTTCACGCTGGGGTTTATCTCAAGAAGAATTAATTTTTCAAAAATCTTGGGTATTGATGATTGGATACAAATTGGACGATAATTTTCAATTGCAGATTTATCCCCGCATTTAAATATTGGAGTTAAGTAACTTTTTTTCCAAAGTTTTGGGAAATTTCCCGTTGACAGAGACTTATTAAATAATATGAACAACGGAATGGATAAGCTGTCTGCACAGTTTTTAATCAAGATGGGTGGAATTTGATCCGGCCCGGAACTTAATTTTGGTTCAAGTGTTTTAAGGTAATTTGTAATGTCGGTGATGTTTATATTAATATTTGATAATTGCAAGTTTATATCAGAATTAAATTCCGGAATTTGTTCATCTGAAATGTTAGGTTCAAACGCATCTTTAAAGAAATCGGCAAACATGTCAACAATTTCTTTTATGTTGCCAGAACTCCTCTGTTTATGATTCATAGTTCCGGGGATCCCGACTTCATTTTTTTTCATAGACTTTACGTGTTTCCAGAAATGTTTTACATCATGATTTATAGTATTTTCCACTTCCATTATATAATTTTTGTAACTATTTTTAGACAAATTTTTGCAAGCTTTCCTGACACTTTTAAATTTAATATAATTAGGTACAGATCTATGTTCTTTATAGATTTTATGAGATTCTTTTTTTAAATTTATCAAGTGAATTAATTCTTTAGTGAACCATATTGGATACGTTGATTCTTTATGTTGGGTAAGAGGAATATTATTTGAAATTACATTATTGAGTTGCGAGTAAAAATAGTCAGTATTGTAATCAATATCACCGTCATTTAGACATGTCCAGTCAATGTTAGACAGTACCTCATTAACTTTATTGTAATCTGCGTTTTTAAAATTGTAACAAATTCTTGAGATTTTAAGATTATCATTTCCATATGAACTTTCCAAATATAAATGTATGCAATAATCAAAGCCCAAATATGAACTAACGATATTAAGAAAACAAAATTAAACGATAAAAACGTGTCAAAAGGGGAGTCTTTTAAAATTACATTTTTTAAAATTAACAACAAAAAAAACAAAATTTTCAAAAGCGGTTCTAAAAATAACCCAATAAGGCAAACATATTCAACATTTCGAACTTAAACATAAAAGAATAAATGGCTGATGCACGCATTATTGACGAAAAAAATACTAAAATATGCACTTATCACCAAAAACACTTAAATGTGTACAAACGACCAAAAAGACTCAAAACATCTCTTTTTTTGTCATTGGCATTAGAAAAAAATTTCAACATCTTCGTCGCCAAAAAATTTAAATATTAAAGACAAAGTAATAGTCAAATCTCCAACCTCTTGAGTGCGGAATTCTATCGTGGTGTGCTCCTAATTCCCGTACCTTCATTCACCGAGCTTTTATTAAACTCGGACACAAAAGTGCTAAGAATATTTTTTTTTCAAAGTGAAAGCGTAACCTCCCTTACCAGGGATGGACTAAAAAAAAACCGGTACAAGTTTGTGGTTTTAGATCAACATATGAAAAATGGTATTTTTTTGTATATTTTGTTTGATATAACATGGTACCACGGTAACTAGCGCTTCCCAACCTTACCTCCTATTTCTTTTTCCTCTACTTGTGTGCGGTGTTCACGCATAAAACGTACAAATTAACAAACCAAACAAAATAGTAAAACTTGTTATTTTAGGACTATAGAGAATAATTGGGGTTTTTTAACTGTTCTCCTAGAGGTCTAGCACGGGCGATCTATAAAGCCCTATGTAAATACAATATTTACGAAATCCGTCATATATCTATGGTCAGTTAGCGATATTTGCGAGCACGGTCAGAATATGATTCGGACGGTCGGTAGACAAAAAGCGTTACTTTTAACGCGGCCTCCGAAGTGTCAGACAAGTTGTCAACATGCACAACCATCTGGATAAAATCGTTCATTATGCAGAATAACTGGCTTATTAATGAATGGGGGTAAATTAACTAAGCTCTTAGAACTGAAACAAATCGTATAAACGATCGATAGACTTCATATTAATTCATCTAAGACGCGTTCAACTGATTCCGTTCTAACTTGGAGAAAGAAAAGTTATGACTAATGACCGGATGAACTAATTAACTCCCTCTTTGTGTCAAAATGTACATGCACACTGCCAATGTATAAGAAACTTAATATTTCAATTCGACATGGTCAATTTATTCGTATTTTTAACTTTTACGTAGCCGTCTGATGTTTGGGAATGTTAATTCATAGAGAGATGCTCCAGTGTTGTCATGGTATATCGAATTCTGATTTATTAAATGGATATCAACAGCGCGACCGTGCTCAGGAAATCTGTATAAAATCATCGGTAGTTACGCCTATCGATCCGATATCTTATAAACAAATCATTGGTAGATAAACCAAAGAAACCAGAAAAACGAGTAAAACCTATAATATTCCAATTTTTTCAAAAAAAGTTTGAGAATTAAAAATTGTTCTGATAAATCTTTCTGCACTTATCATTGTTTGACCGAAGAACACAGAGATTAATGAAGAAGTTTTTCAAAAACTTAATCTCTCCGTTTGCTTTTGAGTTAGCATTCGGGTATTTATTTATTTTATTTTATTTAACGCCCAAAGGGCTTTTACATGGTTGGTAGTATAATTTTAATTTGACAGATACTTTGAAACATAAAAAATAAGAATAAAATTACATTTGATAAAAGCTATGCAACAAGTCATACAAACTCAAGAAACAAAAACAGAAAATTACAGCTATTTGTAGGTTTACATGATGTGTTTAGGACTATTGTTGAAATAAATGTTTTAAATGATCCACAAAACTTGCCAAGTTGGTATTGAATATATCAACATCACCCAAGTAATGATTTCCCATGGTGTGAAGTCGTTGTATCGGAGAGTGGGCAATGTAGTTACGCTTATGTGTGCTGCTGTAGTATATTGTATTTTGTCGTGTTGTTACTGTGGGTGTATGTATATTTATAAGTTGCAGGAGTTAAGTATTTTGAATAAGAACGTTAAATCGTTTCGTTTATTATCTTCTAATGTATGTATTTTAGAGTATTTAATAAGAAATTGTATTTTAAGTCTTCGATAAGATATTAAGTTTTATTCATTGCTAACAATCTAGGCACATGCCTGTATTATGGTAGCGATATCAATTTATGCCGTAGGCAAAATGCTAAGTATCATATTATCAAACGGGTACTAACAAAATCCTCCCCAATGCTTGGTGTGAAAATTGTTTATTACCGCCCTCATAAATTATATGTTGTTTATCTGATAGACCTATTAACATTACTGTACAGAATAGCCTTGTTCTTAATGATGATAAGGAACTCTAGAGACTCTAATAATGTTTATTTTAGATTAAAATATATTGTTGGCTAATTAAACTATTAAAGTTTGTATAATTCGAAAAACAACAGAAAGTGTTAATTAGTACACTCTAACTTTACGATTATTTTCATTTTAGGATTATGAATTTAAATAAAGTTGTTTATTTTCATTGAAAAGTACGACGAGGCACTATCATAATAACAACAGTAATTTCTAAATAGTATAAAATAATTATGTACGTCTGTTTGTGTGCTTTGTTCTTCTAAACTACGCGTCGTATTTTGATTGGGTTTTTACTATCATTAAGAGATTTTTTCCCAGAAGGTTTATGTGTATAAAACATGCATGTTAAATTTATATAAAGTAGAGAAAAGTCGATGGTTTGTAATCAAGTCCTAAAAAATATATTTTCGGGCGCTTACATTGCTAACGCTGGCTAAACTTTATGAGATACTCGTAGATCAACATAATGTATTATGGAATAGTGTATCTTGAAATGGCCTACAGAAAAATTAGGCAAAGTATATGTCTATCTCCTAAGATTAGTGCCCTTGAAGTGATTTTTCACAAAAACGGCGCTATACAATTATACATGTTACTAAAAATCAAATGATTTTTGAAACCCCCAGCAACCCCGGGTACACGTCAGCTAGTTACGTATAAAATAAGTGAAAGCGAAAATTAATACAATTTTTTTTTAGTTATAACCCATATCGGGTTTTACCGAACTTAACCGAACGCGACCTACCGTCACCTGTTATATTGTCGTGTTCGCCAAGAGAGTTCGATTCATTCGCTAGTTAACCACCCAAGACGACCCTCACCTACAGGAAGACATCGCAGCACGCCCATTACAACCAGCACTTCATCTCGCCTAAAATAAACTATTAAACCTTAATAGTTTATGGATAGCAGTTGCATCCGGACAAGGACAATCACCGGGACGATATACTCTAATCACAATCCCTGAAACGACATATCAACACGTACCCTTCTACGGCTACTTGGAGAAGACCATTAATAAACAAACGAACATTTAGATGAACTTAAAACAACACGCGGCCACACGCGCAGCAATCCCAAAACAAAGGATCGATTTAAGAAAGACCACGTGTTCCACATGCACTGGTACAATAACCCCATTATCGGAATGACACATTGACGCTTTGACACGCAGCCCGAAAATAGGAAGATGACGCCCCACTCCATCGCACCAGCATGGACTATATAAACCCCAACTCCAGCTTCCAGACGACACTCTATTCCGTGTATCGAATCCAAGCACTTGCTTGTCGTATTGTTCACTTAATAGTTTCCCTTTGAAATTGTACTTACATATTTTAAGTTGTATTGTTTAAATTAATTAATAAAGGATAAATCATCCACAAGTTATATTCTTTTTTTTAACACTAAGAAGACAACAAAAGTTAACTGGCGCCCAACGTGGGGCATTTCGAAGAAGCTGTTAAACTTGGCCGTAGCCAGGACTTCTTAGATATTCTTTAATATCTCGACGCGAAGAGGACCACACACCAAACAAATTCGTTAACTAGGCAATGAAGATCATCGCATCAATACTTCTGTGAGTACATTTTTCAATTGATCGTCTATCCCATACGTACGATAGATCCCTTCCCTTCCTTATCCAAAAGGTTAGAGAGAAAACTATTTTTTTTTTCTAATTAAAAGTCACTTCGTATATTTCTAATTTATTAAAATGGCACAGCCAAATGAGAGGCCCGCTCCCCAATACTCGGAATCGATATTGGAGTACAGTGGCTCTCCCCAAGATATTAATTTATTTATAAAATCAGCCAGGGGGTATATTACTCGAAACGGCAATACGCCAAATAATGTTGAAAAAATAATCTCAAGATTACGTGGGAAAGCACTTCACGTAATTCTCATGAGCGATCATGATAACAATATTGAAACAATATTAGAAACATTGAAAAATGAATGTGGGGACAATAAGTCTGTGACGTTATTACAAACAGAATTGATAAACTTCAACCGCGGTCAGAAGGATTTCTCCTCAACGATCCATGAGATCAACCAAATTCTCTTTTCGATTAAAATTAAAATTTCCGATCAATATGGAGGGCCTAGTGCTCACATATTGATGGAACCATACAAAGATACGGCTCGAAATACTTTATTAAACCTCATGCCAACGCACATTAAATGCGCAAACTTAACAAAAAATTATGATGCCCTGTGCACAGAAATAAGAATGTTGGAGGCCCATGGCGAGCTCCACCAGCGGTCTAAACAAAATCTTGTGTTTCCACAAGCAGGACCATCTAATTTTATGCGGCCAGGACAACAATCAAATAAACCTTTTACTCCGCAAACGCAAAGCTCGTTCAAACCACATAATAATTTTAATCACAATAATTATAATAATAAACCGTGGCATAATAATAACCAAACGCATAATAATAAGTTCGGACAAAACCGCCCGTGGCACGGAAATAACAACAACAATTTTAATACGCACCAGACACGTGCCGGTGATGTCAGTATGAGAACGGCCCCAATGTCCCGACCTCCTAAAGGCCCGGTCATCGACCTCGGCAACGGACGTACGGCGCAGGAGCTATTCTATACCGACAGCAATGATCAGGAACGGCCGGATTTTTGGGAAGACCAAGAATCTCCCCGAGAAACCTAATCCACCTGAATCATATCAATAATGGCCTACCATATATAGTAGCGCCATTAAATATGAAAATTCTGATTGATACGGGAAGCTCCAAATCATTCATGACTAAAAATGTATATAATAGATTGTTTCGTGACTGTAGATATATAAATGAAGAGTTTACTGTACAAACAGCGCACTCTACGACCGCCCATAGAGGTACAGTCGTGACGCCATTTTGGAGAAAAGTATTCGGCAATAATAATGCTGAAATGCGTTTTTATATTTTTGACTTTTCCCATAAATACGATGTGTTAATGGGAATAGATATGTTAAAATTAATGAATGCAACATTAATTTTAAACAACTCAAATAATATTTTAAAAACTCCAACCAAACAAGTTCAGTTGTTCCATGTAATGGATATGAGTAAACTTGATGAGTTATTGGAGAAAAATAGGGACTTATTCTCTGAAGAACTGGTAGTTAATTGCTCACCTCATGTAAAACATGAAATAAAATTACTTAAAGAAGAGCCCGTGTATCAACGCGCTTATCGATTACCGTACGAACAGAGGCTTGAAGTTGAAAGACAAGTCGCTCAACTTCTGAAGGATGGAATCATCCGACCAAGCGATTCGCCTTGGGCAAGCCCTGTCCACATCGTCGAGAAAAAACTCGACCAATCGGGTATAAAAAAGTGGAGGATGGTCATAGACTATCGGAAACTCAACGAACAGACACGTAGTGACAAGTTTCCGCTCCCAAACATCGAAGACATTTTTTCACAGTTACATGGTAATAAATACTTTTCAACTTTAGATCTGACAAGTGGGTACCACCAGATCAAAATGTCTGATCAAGACATAGAAAAGACAGCATTCACTATTCCTAATCAACACTACGAATTTGTTAGAATGCCATTCGGATTAAAAAATGCTCCTGCTTCATTTCAGCGTATGATGAATAATGTATTACGTAAATACATAGGGAAAATATGTTTGGTATATTTAGATGACGTTATAGTATATGCCAACGACGAAGAAGAACACCTCAGGCGCTTAGAAATAGTTTTCAACGCCCTGCGGGAAGCAAATTTAAAAATAAATATCAATAAATGTGAATTTGTCAAGGAAGAAATTAAATTCTTAGGCCATATTCTTAATGGTGATGGACTGCAACCTGATCCCGCAAAACTTGATGCTATAAGAAAATTTCCCTTACCAAAGACAGTCAGGGATATAAAATCTTTTCTAGGACTAATCGGTTACTACCGTAAATTCGCCCCAAATTTAAGCAGAGTGACGAAACCACTCACAGAATGTACCCGAAAAAACGTAAAAATAAATAACCAAGACGAAAAGTTTCTAAATGCATTTAGGCTATGTAAAGAATTACTGATGAATGCCCCAATATTAAAATATCCCGACTTTAACGAAGAATTCACTGTAACCACAGATGCAAGTAACATTGCTCTGGGGGCTGTGTTGAGCCAAAAATCTCAACCTATTGCCTATATTTCTAGGACACTGTCGAAAACGGAAACCAAGTATAATACGACGGAAAAAGAATTGCTTGGTATACTATGGTCCCTCCAGCAATTCCGTCCGTATATTTATGGTAAACATTTTATTATAGAAACGGATCATCAACCGTTAGTATGGTTAACCAAATTGAAAGAACCCAATGCTAAACTTACTAGGTGGAGACTTAAACTCCAAGAATATGATTATACAATTAGACATAAGCGAGGTTGTAATAATCATGTAGCCGACGCACTTTCAAGGGTCGAAATTCATTATAGTGAGGACGGTGAGGAGCACGATTCATTACGAGTAGAAGCCACCTCGGGTGCCCAGAGTGTCACTGACACCGTGCATAGCAATGTGGATGACCATGAGGGTGGAATCCCAATTCGTAACGAACACCCACCCCCGCGTATGAATAGGATTTTTATCGAATTAAGCGATATTGAGAAGAATAGTTTAAGAGCTAAAGAAAAAGGTACGGACCTTGTATGGTGCATTCCTTTAACAAATGCGGAAGCGGTATTTTTAAAATTGATTAAAACATGTTTAGATAAGGATAAATACGCAGTAATTATAAATAATGATAGACTATATGAGTGTTTAAGCGAATGCTATAGAAAAAATATTGATAAGAACTCGTTAAAATTAATACGTTTCACAAATGTTAAGATTGAACCCATAAATTTAGAAGAACAAAAAGAAGTAATTCGTTCGACGCATATCGAGAACCAACGTCATATGGGCCTAGATGCCTTACTTAGTAAAATAAAACGGACGCACTATTTCAATAACATGCGGACCAAAATAAAAGATTTTTTAAAAACATGTATAATATGTCAAAACTCTAAATACGAAAGACACCCAAAGTCTGCCCCATTAGAGGCTACCGTTACCCCCAATTGTCCAATGGAAATATGGCAGATTGATACTTACCATTTCGGACGTCAAAAATTCTTAACCATTGTAGATAGATTCTCTAAATGGGCATCTTGTACTTTAATCACTGTCGACAACAATGTCGCCATATGTGAAATACTTGTTAAAATATTTTCGTTAATCGGTATACCGAAAGAAATACATTTAGATCGTGAAACCACGTTCACGTCCACTACGACACGAGAGTTATTAGAAACGTACAATATTAAAACACATGTGACTACTACTGGTCATTCACAATCAAAAGCTGATATAGAACGCTTTCACTCCACTCTGACAGAAATATTGAGATTAATACGCACGGCAATACCGAACGTAACATCCGAAACCCAAATTAATTTAGCCTTGAATGCTTATAATAATAACATACATGGTGTAACTAAACATACACCAAACGAGGTACACTTTTGTCATGGGAACAGAGTACCACAACCTAATGGTGTGATTACCCAAAGCTACGTAGCCGACCACGCAAATCAATGTAAAGAACTCAAAAAATTGATACATGATTTACAGCATAAAACAAAAAATAAAACACGCGAACGAGTAAACAAAACACGTACGCAGCAAGAAATGTCCGTGGGACAACAGATACTTATAAAGGTTACCGCACGGGGTAAACATAAAAATAAATTTAAAGGACCGTTCACTATTACTAAAATACTACCACATAATGTACTTGAATATAAAAGTCTGAGAGGCCTAACAACAATTCACAAAGACAGTGTTAAATTGTTTCAGGCTGACGGCCATGACGCAAGCGCTACGGATCCGCCAATTAGCAGACAATGAGCACTTCATCGTCGCGTCCCTGGGAAATGCACGAGCCGTCGAAGGACAGTGGCACGTCATTCATACCCTAGATTTATCTAAACTAATTGAACAATCGCAACAACTAGGAATTAATTACGATAAACTTATAAAATGTAACAATGTAACCTTACCACACGTAGGATTAGAACGTTTGAAATATTTAATAGATCATAATAATCAGATAATTGATAATTTAGTTATAAATAGGAATAAAAGAGGCCTAATAAACGGACTCGGTTCAATAATTAAAGGAATTACGGGAAACTTAGATGATAATGATTTGGATAAATTAGTGCAACGAATTGAAACTAACCAAAATATAAATGAAAAGAGAATCTCGTTGAGTTCAAGAACATTGGAGGATTATTACGGCAAACTAAAAAATATTTCACATAATCAATTGGTACTTTGGTCTCAAATGAGCCATGACCATTATGAAGATAAAACAGACTTGTTGATTACACATTTGATTTATCAGACGGAAACTATTACCGAGTTAATAACTAGAATTACGGAAGCTATCACGTTTGCCTCTCATGGAATGTACCACCCTAGCATTATAAAACCGAAGGTATTTATGGAATCTATTTCACATGTAAATCCTGAACAACTACCTTCTAAAGATTTTGATATTATTCAACGCTTTTTGCAAGTTAAATTCGTTAAAGTTAAACAAACTTTACACTTTATTCTCTCTCTAACTTTAGTAGAACGCACCGTTCATATGTATAACGAAATAATTCCCATCATTTCCAAAACTAACAATAAATGTTTCCAACCCCACCTCCTACCGAGACGATTATTGAGAGATGGAAAGCAGATGTATAATGCACACAAGTGCCAAGTTATTACAGACAGCCTCAGCATATGCAACAAGGAACTCAACTCTATTGATGACTGCACAACTACCGTACTAGAAAACCACAGCGAACAAAACTGTAGTCTACGCCAGATTATATGTCCAGAAGAATATACACATGTCATTGGAGATAATATGATGTACCTGTTTCGCAACGAACCAACAGCATTACAAGCACAATGCCCTCAACACCAACAAAATATAGTAATTTCCAAATCTGTACTTGTAACAAATGACGAGTGCAGTATACAAGGCAAAACCTTCACTATGGGAAGAATCGTTAACCAAGAAACATTACTCATCACATATTCAAAGGAAGAATTACATGTACTAAAACTACCCATCCTACATGTAGATGAAATACAAGAACCACGCAGAGAATTCGATATCCCTACCACCACGACGGGATTTGAAGGAACTATACACATCACACTTACCAGCTGCTTGATAATTACGGCCATCGGATATATCCTTTGGAGAAGATATAAACTCTTCACAGTGCGAAGGAGTTTCAATTTTAGGGGGGGAGAGTTAACCACCCAAGACGACCCTCACCTACAGGAAGACATCGCAGCACGCCCATTACAACCAGCACTTCATCTCGCCTAAAATAAACTATTAAACCTTAATAGTTTATGGATAGCAGTTGCATCCGGACAAGGACAATCACCGGGACGATATACTCTAATCACAATCCCTGAAACGACATATCAACACGTACCCTTCTACGGCTACTTGGAGAAGACCATTAATAAACAAACGAACATTTAGATGAACTTAAAACAACACGCGGCCACACGCGCAGCAATCCCAAAACAAAGGATCGATTTAAGAAAGACCACGTGTTCCACATGCACTGGTACAATAACCCCATTATCGGAATGACACATTGACGCTTTGACACGCAGCCCGAAAATAGGAAGATGACGCCCCACTCCATCGCACCAGCATGGACTATATAAACCCCAACTCCAGCTTCCAGACGACACTCTATTCCGTGTATCGAATCCAAGCACTTGCTTGTCGTATTGTTCACTTAATAGTTTCCCTTTGAAATTGTACTTACATATTTTAAGTTGTATTGTTTAAATTAATTAATAAAGGATAAATCATCCACAAGTTATATTCTTTTTTTTAACACTAAGAAGACAACAAAAGTTAACTCGCTAGACGGCCTTTGGGCAACATCTTACTTGCATTGTTATAGTAATATATTCCAAATAAACCAGCTTCCGTGTACTAAGTACTTACGTGTATTCAGTGTTTATACCAGATCCTTTCCTCATAGAATACTGGAGATAAAGGGCTCAGTATCCTACTCGTAAGAAGATATCGTACAATAACGATACGTTACAATTATAATACACTATTATCTTTGATATTTATTAACCTGCAGAAGCATAAAGCATTTGTTATTAAAAAACAGTCGGCTAAAGAATAATATGTCAGAAATAATCTCACTTTTTCAAGACGGGAATCTCATGCATCAGTCTGCCAAAATTCGACGTTGCAAGTACTTTCGCAGCACAGATAAAGACATTTTTACTAGCAAGAATTCAAAACATACCTTTTTTATAACGTTTATCTAAAACACAGTTTAACAGTTGGGAGGAGTTTTTTTTATTATTGAGGCTGATAGTGTTTAGGCTGACCAGATAACTCATCAAATGACAATTCAGCACACCATTAAAAAGTGATATAAAGTCATGAAAAGTTATGAAAGAAAAAACTAGATTAAATAGGTTAGGTTAACATGTCCAAAAAGTCATACATCGCTTTTAATGACTTTTATTACTTTTAAGAGATGTGTTGAATTGACATTGTGTTGAGTGATCATGGAACCAAAAATAAATCCATTATTTTTTAAAACTCATAAAAATGCGTGATAAACGGTGGAAGATGGATTTACTGGCATTAAACCACAATAAGTAGTTCATGATGTGTTCGTATTGATATTCTGAGTAAGGATTTTTGAAATGAGCGTGGTGGCCAAATCTAAAACCGAAACCCTATATAGCTAGATGCGTTTTTTTTTTAAATACACTCTCTCTCGCGTTGGACAAATGAGCATAAAATAGCTTACAAAATTTTAAAGTTGCATTTTTTAATTAATTGCACACGGAACGCCCTGGAGAAATAAGCTTCCACTTTGGGGATGGTAAGTGGAGGATCTGTTTATAGAAATGAAGTTCTGGGAAGGTAATCTGTTGTACAGGATTGCTGGATGGATTACAGGATGAATCCTCCCGCTGCGGAGCAAGGCGATGGTTCGAGAGAGTCTGGAGAGAGAGGATCCGGCCCACCAAGCAGTTGGTAGGCAGACGCATCCGCCCCGAAGAACTGGACAAACATCTCCCCATAAACCCGGCCACCCTTATCAAGAGGTGTTGATTATCCAATAAATGGTTTCGGGTTGAAATTGACGAAATCTGAATTGAAATGTAATTTGATATTGAGATCTGTGTTATCCTGGCAATTGCTCTAACGATTCATCTATTTCGGCCACCTTCAGACAAACTACATTTTTCCAGTTAATATTGCGTTTGAAAATGTAATTAATACTAACGACGGGTTGTTTCAGAGAATTCGAACAATTCATCAAATGTCAACGTTCATTTTCGGGTTCTGTGAAAATCCTCTTCGAGTTCTGTTATTATATCATTATAGGCTAGTTGCTTCACAGAACTGAAATAATAACATAAATTTAAAAACTTTGAAATTTGAATGTTCAAAACAGTTTCATCGGCTAGAGGGCTAGATGCCATATTAATGCATGAATATTTGTCTATGGATTAAACTCAAGCTTTCTCTTAAAATACGAAGAAACTCATTAAATAACATATATGAAATATTAAAAGTAAAATAATATTAATGAAGGTGAGTCTTTGAATATTTAGGGCCGGGGATACTGTGGCGCGGGTCGCGGTCCGGCCCTGCCCCCGGTCGCCCCGTAATTAACCCGAATATAATTACATTTTAAAATTAACGAGAAAAATTATTTCTGCGTCAGGGATCCAAGGAAAGTTTAATTAAAAGAGTGTAGTGGAGGGGGGTGAAAGATGCGTGGTGACATTCTTAGCGGAATGAAAAATATAAGTCACCCAAATTTGCACTACGTAAATATGCGTAGAGGGCAAAAAACTGCAAGATGACAAAGAAAAATAGTTCGAAAAGAATTTGAAACATCCTAATAAAATTTCTTGTACCATTTTCATACATCCGTTTTACAGCTCATAAGGGCAATTTATAAGTATCTTGGGATTCATAGTTGTTCACAAAATCAATTGGGTACCGCCTCACTCGGAACCATGTAATTGATAACAAACACTCTACTATAGATTACTCAAGTGGTTTGCTACGTTTGGTGACTTACCAGGGATGTCGAGTTCATGTGTAGAGGTGTGCAGGTTTCGACGGCGGATCTCTCCAACCGGACTCTCTCGTCAAATTCTAGACACACTTACCCCTAACTAGATTCTAACCACCACTAACACCTTTTTCCTTCCCAGAACTTCCTTTCCTTAAAAATACCCTTCCCACAGCATCCCAAAAGATGACACAAGTTCCGAGGGAAATTATTCTCTTCAGGGCTGAAAATGCGACGGTCAACATTATACGATAATTTTTTTTTTTTTAATTTTCGAATCCGGAAAGTTGAGCTGGTTAATGATTAAAACGATTTGATGGCCTCCGTGGTCGAATGATAAAGCTTTCGACTAGCAATCCGTAGGTCGCGGATTCAAATCCCTGCGTGCGCAAGTAAATTATATCTGATATAGTATATTTATGGCAAATTCCAGAGTGGAAGATACTCTCAGTATCGCACTGTGTAAGACATCCATGTATAATTGAAACGTTGCTTGAAATGGCTTTAGGCGTGTTTGGTGACCAGATCTTAATAGCCAGGTACTCCACCACCTTCTTCTTCCCTTCCTCACTACCATCAGTCTCACAACGTACACCAATTAGGGCTCTAAACAGTTTCATAATAAATCAAGAATATTATTTGTAATGTTTAAAAAAACACACATTCATCCAATCCTTGTTTATACACGAATACATCAAGGTATTAAACTGTTTTACCTTTAGGTGTGTCGGTTGCTTACGCTATTTTTAATGTCCTTCAGTACCTGTTTTCATTTAAAACAGAATCATAAATTAGTGCGTGAAGGTTGCGACTAATATTAATTTCGGCGAAATGGAGAACCTTTTAGGGCACTAAATCATCGCAATTGAAAGTGCCCGGAGAGCAGGGAGACGAGGGGTGGGACGTGCCTCCAACAAGAACAAAACCCGTTTTTCACTCTGAAATAACGATTATTATAGCGAATGTTACATTATTTACTCTGACCTGTATTTGGCCCCTTAAACAAGCGGCTGGGCAATAACACCGGAGGTTACAAATTCAAAATCTAACTAGGAAAGAAAGCAGCACAGTTAACCTGAATCATAAAGACCATACTGAAAGTACCCATAGAAACGCCTTCCATTCTAATTTTCAATAGTTTTACAAACATACTATTGAAACTATTAAAAAATACGGAATCCTCTACTAGACCGCGTATTCATAACACTATAAGGAATAAAAATAACATAAAAAACAATCCAAATTATAAAACCACATTCGAACAAAGAAACTAAGTTTATTTTGCAACAAAACTCCACAACATCCTTCCCCAGATTTAAAACTAATAGAAAAGTTTAACGAGAATAAAAATCTGGCTGAAAAAGGTTAATGAAAAAATACTGAAAAAAACATTAAAAACGGCATTAACGTTTTAAATCTTCTGTGATTAATTTGTGGTTAATTTGAATATAAAGTGTAATGTTTTCTCTTTGTAGCACCGCTTAGATTATATTTCTAACCATGACAGTAAGGGAGACATGGTTAATTGTAATAAAAATCGTAATGTTTTCTCTTTGTAGCACCGCTTAGATTATATTTCTAACCATGACAGTAAGGGAGACATGGTTAATTGTAATATAAATCGTAATGTTTTCTCTTTGTAGCACCGCTTAGATTATATTTCTAACCATGACAAGGGTAAGGGAGACATGGTTAATTGTAATATAAATCGTAATGTTTTCTCTTTGTATCACCGCTTAGATTATATTTCTAACCACGATAGTAAGGGAGACGTGGTTAATTGTAATATAAAGCGTAATGTTTTCTCTTTGTATCACCGCTTAGATTATATTTCTAACCATGTTAGTAAGGGAGAGGTGGTTAATTGTAATATAAAGCGTAATGTTTTATCTTTGAAACTCCGCTTAGATTATATTTCTAACTATGACAAGGGTAAGGGAGACATGGTTAATTGTAATATAAAGCGTAATGTTTTCTCTTTGTAGCACCGCTTAGATTATATTTCTAACCATGACAAGGGTAAGGGAGACACAAAATCAAATTGACAATTCAACACACCTTTAAAAAATGATATAAAGCCATGAAAATTGATGGAACAAAAACTAGGTTAAAAAGGTTTTTTGTTATTTTATTTCAAATAAAATTTACATTGAATGATACATTTTGAATGTTATATCAACCGCCATGCTAGGGAAGCCCCTGTGTTATGGCACATATTATATAGTGATACATTTTGAATGTTATTTCAACCGCCATGTTAGGGAAGCCCTGTGTTATGACATACATATAAATAGTTTAGTTTTTTTCGTCGCTTTTAATGACTTTATATCACTTTTTAATAGTGTGTTGAGTTATCATGGAACCGTTCACAAAAGCGAACAAATTAGCCTGAGGGGTTAACTACTGAAACACCGATGATAATAAATTTTTACAACTTCTTAAATTTAACCAGTTATCAGAGCTACCATGACCATAAATGAACCATAAAACTATGAAATCATCTAAACCGAATGCCATAAATAATAAATGTCTGTTTAAAAAAGAACTAGTGCGAAATATCAACAAGTTTATTCCACATAAACATTCGTGAATAGGCCTGAAAAAATGTTTCCAAATAAATTATATTCACGTCCATAATAGTACTTCATTAGTTTCGAAAGTCGTCAAATGTTTTTTAAAAAGCGTAATTCCTACGATTCTTCAAGGATCTGATCAATTCGCTATCAAAGCTACCGGGAGATTAATGATAAAAGAGATGAGAAAGATTTATGTGATTTTTATTACAGTAAACGACTTTAAAATACGCGATAAAAAAATAGTGTTTTCAAAGGCAATCACAAATTTATTGTTGATAGATGACAATCTTCTATTTAAAAACTAGGGTGTATTATTGCTGGAGGTCGCGTTTTCAAATCCCGGTGTACGGAAGTAAATTTATTTGATCAATTCATAAATAACTCATTTTTTATATATTTTTTTATTATTCTATTTGTACAATTTTTTATAACATTACATATTGGGGTCTAGATCGTTACAATTTTACCGTTTGTACAATGTATTTGCAGGGACAAAAACCTTGTAAAAGCGTTGTAGGAAATGAAAAACATATCGATAATTTAATCAACTACATTTAAGGCGATGCACTACCTCGTGTAATATTTTAAATTGAGCCGCTATCAATAACAACCCTTACGTAGATGGCGATAAGGTTTAAATTCCCGCTTAACACCATCCGCCTGTTTTGATTTATGCAAGAAAAAAACATGGCCAAACAGTGCCTTTTATTTTATTTTGTGGATGTTCATGCATAAATATTTAATTTTTTTTCGATCATTTTATAAATAATTTAATTTGCCACATTAAACAATAAAATCATAACCGAAAATGGGTTTGTAACTTTAAAGCAGTTTTCATAGGCCTTTACATTATTTTTTTCTGGGCTTATAAAAAGATTTATCTAAAAAATACTCGATTATTTCAAAGGCCAAGATGTATTCTACACGCAGTATTTAACTATTTAGCAACTGAAACATTTTTAGGCGACCAAATTTTCAAACCAAAAACACATGATTTTGCATTACTACGTATGTCATCGCCTTAAGAAGTCAGTTGCTGTCCACGGGTGAGTTCACGAACAAATTGGTGTGGCTCGCTGTACAATAAAGGAGGTTTTGTTTGAGCCAGAATCTCATCGTTAGATATGTAACCGTTTATTTAGAGATAAAATTATTTGATCAGAGCAATACCTTTACGTGTCTCTAAGGAGTAGTAATTGGTCATGCCTAGAATATAAGTAGATGAGTATAAACAGGTATAATATCCGTAGAGCCGAAAAAATAAATATCTTAAAAAATTCTTGTGAACTCTTTCAAAGCACAAAATATACCTTAGTTCGTGTGGGACACAAATGATTGAATTTGACTCCAATAATAGCCTCAGCGTTGTGCGTAGAGAAACAAATATGCAGTAAATTTGCGACACGTTTCAGAGTTGAAGATACAGCATCGACCTGGTGTAAGACCACCATTGTTTGGCTTTGGCCGTGTTTGGTGACCAGGTCTGAATAGCCAGGTATTTCCCCACCTTCCTATTCACCATCTCCTTTCCCTTCTCTATCTACCTTCAGTCTCACAACATACCCCAATTGAAGAAGCCATAATCTCACTGGCTCCAAACGGTTGGGAGCAATTGGGACTCTGAAAAAAAGCTGTAAAAACTGTGAACTATGACGTCACGAAATGCATTTTCCAATCATAAGTTTCTAGGTAAACGCATCTTTATTTGGAGATCATCTAATAGTATTATTGTCCCAGCGTCTGGACGATGTAGGCCCTGTGATTGGTCAAATTCAAATTGTGTTTAAATAAGACTTTAAAGATTAAGACACGATTTCATACTGAAATAGAATCGCCACATGTAATACGATATTTATTCAAAAATATCGTTTCGGCTCATACAATTTTTGGATAATATCGAAGAAAATATGTTTTAGAAAGTTCATGATCCATTGGATTAATTACATTACAGTGAAAATTATCCACAATTACGTGATTACGTTTGACGTTTGACGAAAAAAGCACGCGTTCATTCAACATGGCCGATACTCACCGCGTCAAAGATAGCCGACAGAGCGCTCCTCTGGCGGTGAAAGAACGAACCAAGGGGCTGGCGCGAATATTTAAATATGCAAAATAAAAATATTTCTTCTGGAAGTTTATTTGAACTTTGCAATGTCATCGTTTCTAAAACAAACATTTGATTCAACTTAATGACAATAAACAACAACTCTTTGCATGTACGATTTTGAAAAATATTGATATTTAATATTATTTACGTAAATAATAATTTCGCATTATTTTGACAGAACACCGATATGATATACGCGAAAGTATAGGCACTGCCAACCCAATAAAATAACATGAAAGACAATCGGAAGATAGAAACGCTTCGTTGATTGTAAAATTAGCCAACAAATCTCTAATCTGACATGTACTTATATGTATAATAAAACAATCATTTTGCCAGGTATAAATATTTATATAATATATATTAAGGTATTATTCGGAAACGCTGGACAAGGATAATACGAAATATTTTTAAGTAAAACCTTCGGATTTACCTTAATTAATATAGAAGGAATCTGAATGCATTCAGGAATTTTTGATTTTTAGCATTTTAATTTTTAATCACGTAAAATTAAAATTTGCTTTCGTTGTATTGGATGACAGCCGGAATAATTTCTATTGATGACATTTTCTTTTTTTGGTATTCCTGATATGAGTGTCTAGAATTTTTACCATAATTTACTCTATGCAAATATTATTTTGGTATTTTGGTTTCTTTTACAAGTAAGGAAATATTTAAAAAAAGGTTATTATAGGTTAGGATAGGTTAGGTTGGGTTATGCTAGATTAGGTTAGATTAGGTTGGATTAGTATAGTTCAAGTTAGTTTATAGGTAAGGTTAGATTAAGTTGGATTATTATGGGTTAGGATAAGTCAGGTTATGTTAGGTTAGGTAACATTAGTTTGGGCTTTTATGGGTTAGGTTAGGTTGGGTTATTATAGGTTAGGTTGGATTTGTATAGGTTAGGTTAGGTTAGGATAGGTTAGGTTAGGATTGGTTCGGTTAGGTTAGGTTAGGTTAGGCTAGATTGGATTATTATAGGTTAGGTTAGGTTGGATTATTATAGGTGAGGTAAGCTTAGGTCAGGTTAGATTATTATAGGTTAGGTTGGATTATTTTAGGTTAGGTTGGATTATTATAGGTTAGGCTGGATTATTATAGGTTAGGTTAGGTTATTATAGGTGAGGTTAAATAAAATAATAGTCAAATAAATCATTTGTGCTAAGTAGGCCCTATTTTGCCGGAATATTGTATTACATTATATTTTTTTAATTTACGTTTTTCAATTGTCTCTAGCCGCTCATTTCAGGAATACCGACAAAAGAAAATGTTATCAACAGAAATTATTCAGGCTGTCATCCCATACAGCGAAAGCGAATTTTCATTTTACGTAATTAAAAATTAAAAAGCTAAAATTAAAATTTTCCCAAATGCTGTTCGATTCCTTTTATAGTAATTAAGGTAAATCAGAAGGTATTATTTAAATATATATCCTATTTTCCGTGTCCAGCGATTCCGAATATTTACCTATATTAATTTACCTTTAGCCATTTAGGCAATTATTCGGGAAAGGTAAAGTTTTACCCGAACAACTGTCATTATTATTATGCCTAAACGCCTTCCTGTTCCGTGTTTTAACAATATATACTCACCCTCTCTCTGTGAATGACCTAATATCTACCTATTAAATGTAACTGTTGTTAGTATCACTTAAACTGGGCAAAGCCCAACTAAGTGCCGCCCGCAGGGCCTAGCAGAAAAAAACCCGCGGAGCGGGTTTTTAACTGCTAGTTTCCATTATTATTTAAAAAATTTCAAGAATTCCTCTAAAATCATAAGATTTCTAAGTAGGTACTTAAAAACCTACCTACTTAATTATAAGCCACATGTTTTATATAACATTTTTTAAATTTCAAATAAGGAATTATACAATTTGTCAATCGAAACGACATTTTTTTTTTCAAACCTGTTTTATGTCTACCTGTCTGGGTAACATAATTTAAAAAATAAATCGAATAAGAAAGTTCAAATAAACTTGAATAAATTTGGAAAAGAATTTTGAACCATTAAAAAGCCACCATCTTGAAAATGAAACGGAACTTACAAATATACAGACAGACAAAATGTTAAACGGTAAAAAATTTCGAATATTATGGTGTTTGAAATTTGCCAAGCTCTTTCTGTTAACAATTTATAGATAAACGCGACTCTTTTCGGCTCCGTTCAATAAACTCTGAAGCATTGAAATATCTATTTAACTGTTAAAAAATAAGTAAAAAAAAAGTTAACAGGAAAAAAAATTCATCGGGGCCTTTGTCATCTTGGGGATGCTGTGTGGAGGGTATTTTTAGGGAAAGGAAGGATAAGAAGTTCTGGAAAGGAAAAAGGTATGAGAGGTGGGTAAGAATCTCCACTCAATGTGTCCAGAATTGACGGACGTACAAATCCATCCCTCCCACTGCGGCGCAAGGCTATGGGTCGAGAGAGTACGGCTGGAGAGATCAAAAGGTCTCCCTCAACCAGTCTCTCCCGAACCGACCCGCCACGCAGTAGGTGGGCAAACACATCCGCTGCCAAGACCTAGACAAACCTCACCCAATGAACCCGGGCACCCCTGCTAAGTCACCAAACGTAACCTACCACTTGGGGTGACCAATGACAGGGATTTTGGTTATCCAATAAACGGCGGTACCAAATTGTAAGCTTATTTATTTCTTCAATTAGTCCGAAATAAATTTGTCTGCCTACATTTTTTTTCAGTGAATACTCCCTAATTACACTGTAAAATCCTAATCAACCTCCAAATAATCAGTATTCAGAAAATGAACGCTTCAATCCCACTTTTAATAAAATGAAGTTCGGATTGAATTGAATTAGACTCTATTTGAAGACCGACCTCGTCTCAATTTCCATCACAATTGATAATACTAAGAATGTCTGCACTCTCCGCGTGCTATAGATAATAAGTCCTGGAATTTGGGTTCCCTCGAATAATACAGATCTTCTGCAGATCTTCGAATAATACAGCCCCCCAAACAGGGGCGGACTGCCAGCGGACCACCGGCATTTATTCCTCGATGGTTGATCGACACTTTTTAAATGTGCGTTTAATTATCATTTTGATGAAATATCATGGAACCTTTCCGCAATTTATTATGTAATATTTTCTAATAACAATATTAATATCTGTGTAACATCCTAAAATAATTTTATAAGAACAGGATTTGTGACCCGGTACAAGGAATGCCAATTTGTCGAATTCCAAAAAGGGTTAAATATTCTATGCCATTTTTTTATTCATTATTCAACGCCCAGAGGAATTTAACGTGCATGTAGAACAACTTTATCATGAAAAATAATAAGAAACAAATATTAAAAAATAAAATTAGGATAGCTAAAAAAATAGCTACACAAGTACAATTTAATCATTTGAAATAGTATATAGTATATTTGCGGCATGTTTCAGAGTTGAATATACTCTCAGTATTGCCCTGGTGTAAGACAACCATTCAGAATTGAAACGTTGCTTCAAAGGGCTTTGGCCGTGTTTGGGGCCAGATCTGAATAGCCAGGTACTTTCCCACCTTCCTCTTTCCCATAAAAGAGGAAAGTGGGAAAATTTTAAATTGGAAATTCATATGTCATACGGCATATATTCTGGTCTAGTAATGTGTAATTTCTATCACCTAAGAAATTCTTAAAAAGTACTATGGGATTCATATGTCTTATACTGATTTATAAATGTGGAAATTCTAACTATATAATTGTAAATGTTCTCCAAAATGCCCTGGAAAGAATCTCAGACTTGTAATGTCCCGAAAGAAAACAATCATCTGTTCTGAATGCAATTACTAATGTTATCCAAATTGACCCTGGTAATAAATTGGATCTTTGCGATTCTTTCAAGGATAAAGAAACCATGCCACTTCGAATGCAATCAACAATGTTCCCAAAATTTGTTTTGACAGCATCGCCATTCCATTGTAAGAATATTATGTACTAAATACACAATTTGGCTGTCCTGAAACGGGAATCCTTCCCAGTTGGACAGACAAAGGTTCATTTTGTTATGTATTGTTTGTAATTTATATATATAAAATAAATAAATATCCTTCTCTTCCCCAGTACCTTCAGCCTCACAACAAACCCCGATTAGAAATCCTAAAATCTCGCTGGACCCATACAGTTTGGAGCAGTTGAAACGCTTGTGCGGTTTCATTATGATTCGATGTGAGATTTTTTTTAATATCGTCAGGTTATTCGAACCCGGGAATGTGTGTCTTGAAACAAACATTTGAGTTTCTAAAAATGGTATTGAGACTCTGGTGTTAACTACACTGTGAGACAAGTATTTAACGGTTAATTATGTAAAGGGCAAAATTTAAAATTTTGAGCCATTATTTAAGGGTCAGTTCGGTCCTGGTGCATGGTCCAATAATCCCATAACCCCGAGGAACTCGGGAACAATGAACCGCGGGGCAACTGAATAGTTCAACTATATCTGCTTTCGTGTTCTTGAAACATTTCTACTCATCCAAATCTCTATATCTTCAACTTACGTGCTTCTGTAATTCTGTCTACAGTATGACCCAATGGTATAATTTGAAGACATTTTTGTAGGTTGGGTAAGTATAATTACCATTAAATATTGACGTTTGAATATATATTTTAAAAATATGAAATGTAATTTATCCAAGGTTTGTTAAAAAAAAAAATAATATATAAAAATATGCATGTTTGTGCTCGTAAAACAAGAAAGCCATGAGTATTTTGAGAGTGGTTTGAATGATAAAAGAAGTCAAGGACGCCCGGGGAATACTCAGCGCAACATCTCTGCACCGGAAAGAGATACAGAGTTTAATTAAAGACGATATTAATTAGTCGAATTAAAGTAATATTGTGGTTTATTTCAATTGATTATTTTTTTTACAAATTTCGTGATCTTTCAAGCTTACTAAAGGTGTTCATTTGAATGGTACATTTCTGATAATGTATCGAATTAGTCAACAAAAAAATATAATCTATTTAATTAAAGAAGAGTGTCTGTGGTGGGTGGGTAAGCGGGCGCGCTGGGGTCGTATTTCATATTGTTTTTTAAAAAATTGCAGTTTCTTTGTAAATTGTGCACACTAGACCTTCAAAACAAGAGGAAATGTCTACATCAGATTTCGAAAAACTATTTCTAAGGCCCGGGCAACGCCGGGGACTTCAGCGAGTTCTCTTACTAAGAAAATAAATAAATTTTATTTTGAATACAAGATCTTGTGGCAAATATTTTATAATTAATTTCAGCTTCACAAATTTAACAATTATAATATCCCGTGATTTTTGATGGGTCTGCGCTAGTAAGTTGTAAGAATAAAACTGAGATTTGTGAAAATTAAAAATTCAACATAAACACAAATTAACACACTTCAAAAATAAATACTTCAAAAATTGTTTTTCGAAAAACATATTTACGAGTCCCTCATTTTAACTATACCCTAAACTAAGTATAATGCATTTAATCCATTTAACATTAATTTGCTCGGAATAAAAACATAATCATGCGATATATTACAAGATGTTGGTAATAAAAAAATGATAATATGTCACACAACAATACGATGTCGATGACAATGCTATAAACTGCATAACATCACCCTCTGTCGACGTTGCTTTAAGCTATTTCATCTGAAATGTTGTCACATCAAGGATTCCAGTACTACGTTACACCCCTCCCACCCCGCATCCCTCCCACATCCACCACCTCTCCACCCCTGCCCAGGACGAGATTGTGAAGTACTTTTTTTACGAAGGACGGAATTAAATTTTAGTAATATCTCTGGACGAGTACAGAAACAAGACTTGCGCTTTGTTGTGAACCACAGAAGACAGGAGAGATATAATGTATTCTTTGTTGTGGTCGTATTGCGGTCTGCACCTATTAACTCAACGGATTTGCAGACATTAGCAAAGACCTTTTACAAATGTCTATATTTGCCTGAGATTCTACAGCAAATATTATTTTTCTAAATGAAGGAAAGTTTTGCAGTCTAAGCTTCCAGCTCCTAGCGTTTTACGGGCGCTATTTTTCAAAAATGTTTTTTATTCTTTCACGGTTTTTTAACAGTAAAAATTCCGAGTAAGGAGCGTTTTATAAAAACAAAGAAAATATGGAACAGATTAGTTTTAGTCACTTCAATCCCTACCTTATACACAGGAGAAAGACAAGCATTCACAATTGAAACTGTGCTTGAAATGGCTATAGCTACTTCCTAATCTTCAATACCCTATAGTCGTTCCCTCCCACTCTTTTTATCCTTAGAGCATACCCTAATTGGGGATGCCGTAATCACACGATGCCGTTAATTAAATGTATTATTTCAGGGGATAAAATATGGTTTGCAAAATTAACTGTCAAATTGATTTGAGCTTTTCACCCCCGAAAGTATTATAGATAGTAAAGTATTAAACACATCTGCCCTGATTGTGGACACTTTAATACTGTCCGAAACGTTGCCTAAAGATAGAGGTAGCGCAACACGGCATAATACCCAAAAAATAAATCACTATAACTGTCAAATTATTTTGATAATCGCGCATTTTTGCAAAAGTGAAATTGGACCTTAAATGTGTTGCTTTGGGATGTCAATATTAAGGTTGATTTAATAAACAGACGATGGCTTCCAAGAACATGAAATCAATGCGTGTAGGGACAACACACATTATTACGAACATATTAATTCAAGTTGCTTTTCGGTTTTACACATTATGAAAAGTAAATTAATTTTACCTTTGACATTTTTCGCGTAGTACTCTCGTCTAAGAAATAATTATGAGTATGCCATACTAGGAAAATAAGAAGTGATTCATTACACTAAACAATAACATACTTGTAAAATACGAAGAAACCTACAATACCTAGGTAAAAAATATTTAATATATTACCTACGTAGTTCTTCAGGTGAAGAATGATTATTGTTTTGATGAATAAAAATAACAAGATAAGATAAATAAAATATTCACATGCCGGGCAAACCTTAGGTGCTTCCATTGATTTTACTACTTTCGACGTATGTTGTATAAGACTGAACGCGAACGGGGGGATTTCTTTTTTCAATAAATAACTATGTAACGATGTAACAACGTGACTTCCAAACTTTGTACGTGCGTAACAACGTGATCAAATTACTTAGTTCCTATGTATCGATGCGACAACGTAACTACGTTACTACGTATCCAGGCAACTTCCTAATACTTACTACGCAACCTAAATAACCAACTACATTACTACGTAAATATCTTAAATTAACTACTCGAGTTATTTTTTGGCATTTTTGCCATTTTGCTTAAACAACGTTTAAACAGATCGCTTGTCATACTGTGCCATATTTATATAACCTAAAAATATGAGATAAACGGCGAAATCTAGGTGGAACCATTGGCTTTGAACGGCAGTAAGCAGTTTCATATGGTTTCATTGTAATATTTTGAGGAATGGTATTAATTAAATAGTATGGTAAATGTTTATATATGACAGCAATCACTCCAGTTACTACGTAATAACATAACTGAAACTATGAATTGATCTGATCTAAACTAAATACACTTATCATTGAAGAAGATAACAACAGAACAAGACACAGAAAAACAACAAAGATAACGGTCTCAACTGGGAATCAAACCCAGGATATCTGCCTTACCAGGACAACGTCTTTAACCACTCATTGGTACCTAATTATTATTGATTCATTAAAAACAAAAAGTTGTTCCAGTGAAAAATTAATATTGATCTAGGTGTTTGGAAAAAGTACATATGTAAATATATACGTCATTAAGATAGTAGTTATAAGCCTCAGTCGTAAGTCACTAGATATAAGTCTTAGACGTAAGTCACTAGTTTTAAGTCAGTAGTTCTAGTATTTAAGTAATATATTTGTACAGCGCCCTTGAGGTGATTTTTCACGAAAACGGCGCTATATAAATTAGCCAAATATTATTATTATTATTTAGAGACAAAATTTTTAACAAAAATTGTAGAGGCAACATTTTGTCAATTATTTGTGAATTATTGACTGTTTAAAAAAATATAATATTACTCTATATACCTACTACGTAAATAAAATGAAATATATAATACAAAGCATACATTATTAAAAAGTAATTTTATGTGCAAATTTTAAATGCAAACGAACGATTTACGAAACACATTTTTTTCGTGTGTACATTTAAAATTTCGACCCCAAAAAAGCTTTTTCATATGTTTTATTTTTTAATTTAATATTTTAACATTTTTACATATTACGTCGCTTAATATTGTACTAGATATTTTCTGCACCTTTTGATTAAAAGAAAAATTATTAATTTTGGTAAAGTATTTTGGCCTCAAATCCAAATTTAAGTTTTGAAAGTTCTTTTTAGTTGAAAACTTTCTGCAAAGCGCGGGCCTCAATATTACAAATTAATTCTGAAATATTGCTTTCTAAATTCAGCTTTTGAACAGTTTCAGTTCACTTACCGACACTTGATAGTTCCAACTGTTAAAAGTTCACAGTCCGGCAGCAGGTAATAAATGCCAAACTTTAGAAATGGCGATTTCACTTAGTGACCGTTACGGAAAGCTGCCGATCAATATTACAAAGTTCGGAACAAATAACATGCAAGTTGCAAGTGTTTACTGTACCAGACTTGGCGGTGGAGATGCAAGGAACGCGGCCACGGAGATGGACGGATAATTAAACACTGTTTAACTTCTACGAGAGGAATGTTTAGACCTTTAAACTTAAAGCTTTGAAGGATAATACATAATAATGCAAACACTGCTAGTTTGTATTTGTATTACTCCAAATAGAACGATTTTAGTGTTAGTGCTGTAAAATTTAACCCATAAATTCACTGACCTATTGCAACGTGCGTCTCAAAATTGAAGAAATATAATTAAAAATATTTTCACATTACATTCGATTTCAGATAAATTCGCTGTTTTTAAGCGTATTTGAAAATAAAATACTGTTCTTGCTTAAATCTGCTTCAAAGCAGATGAAATACTCATTCAGATTTAAGTATCTTCCAGACCACAACTACGCCTACGTTACCCAAAGTGAAAATGTATAAAATAAAACAGTGATTACATAGATAATGTTAACAAGTAAAAATTGAATATGTTGCTTTATATAGAGTAAAAAAAAAGAGAAAAATATGTAATTATTGTTTAAGTGTGGGGGTGTGATGTCTGTACGAATTTGGATAAGTGCAAGCGAGATGGAATGCTTGCAAGATCTTATAAAAGGCGATGCACGTTAGTTGTGTGCCTCTTTTGTTACAAGCAGCTCCCCAATAAATATCAGTACAAGATCACGTATCATTATTGTGTACGACCTTCACCCGCTACAATAATACTCCAGCCTCTACACCACATTGGCACCAGCTACATTTGGCATACGTTCTTTCTTAAATTTGTAACGGATATAAATCAAATACCCCGTTATTTTTAATATTTGGAGAGGACGAGATGCCTTATGACTGACAACACGGATGAACAGCTGTTCCGAGGAAAGAGCTCTGCGTTTGGCGTTTGACGCCAATATGTGAGGTTTACATCATGCACTGATTCTTTGACATTTCCCTTTTAAAATTGGTACTATAATTATAAAATTGTTTCATACTATCGAATGAAACTAGCTCCCATTTAATATTCTCATGATGATTTGCAATATTAACATCATGTATGATTACCTACACAGACATAGGAATTAATAGACGAGAAGATAATGGCGAGGGGTAAAATCAACTGTTGAAGAACGAAGGGGGTGAAGCTGACTGTGATTCGTAAATAAATCAATCTGACAGTAAATAGGCATCTCGCATTATAATATCACCATTTACTTCTTAAAAGTAAAATCTGCTTTTGAATGAATAGACATTTTTACATGGGAGCGCAAATTACTCGCCACGTTATGAACAAATTTGCGAAGTCCAAATTCGGCAAAAAAATTCGGTTCTATTTTCAGAGTCGAATATTTCGTTTAAATATTTAGTTACGACACTTTTATAAATGTTCATAATTTACTTCCCAGCAACCAACCAGCTTTGTGTTTCGTGTCCAGACGTTTCTCGATGTGATAGTACCTATATGTTTCTACAACTGATCCATATTATACGATGTGAATATGCTTAAAATAAAGTAAAATAATGCTTATATATGGAATGTAATACGACAATTGGGTTTATTCTCTTTTTCACATCTATTTTTACAAGTTTTCATAGCACAAGTCAACATTTTGCCGTGTTATTTCGTAAAATGAACCGATGATGCCTCGACCATAGTTCGCACAAGAATGATGACGTCACGTTTTCAAATTTCACTTGAGGCCATACGCGAGCACAGCCGGCTCCAATGGAACCGGTATGGGGAGTGGGGATAATACGCTTTTAATCACTTAGGGCAGGTCTACTAATATTCATATGTCTATGATTACCTATAATTTAACTTAACCCTTTCATCCCCAGTGTTAATTCGAATTTTCATGAACTTTGTGAATTTTTTTACCGTACCGGTAGCGATTTAGAAAAGACATATTTTTTGTTTTCTTATAGCTTGTAATCTTTTCTGTGGCGTCTATTTTTTCCGCTCAGTTGAAATTCTTATTCCCGCCACAACAACGATAAATATTTTGACATCTGCTGATTGTGAGTATCATCGAAATTCTGCCGTCATTGATTACTTAATTCAAGGTGAGATATCAATATTTTCTACTTGAATTACAAATATTTTAACGCATTAAGATGTGTTCTATAATAATAACATCAGTTCAATTCACTATTCACAGTCATTTCCCAGAATATTGTAAATGAATTTCAATGTTCATTCAAATTAACACTGGTAGTGACGGACATGTTTTCGACTAGTATGGCGAATTTTTTTTAAAGATTTCATTTGTTTGTACCTTAGAAATTTTCACTACATTGATAATTTGCATTTTCGACATGAAACAGTTATTTGTATTACTTTTATTTTATGTTTATTTTACCTTACTATATTAAAAATGCCCTGTGACGTCTAATGTTAATCCAAATTATTATAAATAATTTCTAAAAAAAAAAATTAAATACCAAAAATTTTCAAATAATTTTCTGAGATATTATTAATAAGCATTACATATTTTATATATGAGGAAACAATAATGCGGATGTGAAAGGGAACATTAAATCACCATGACTGTTTCTTTTTTACATAAAAAATACCAACCCAACCCTTCGTAGAGATTAATCACGCCCTGAGATTATCTGCAATTATTTAATGTTTAGTATCATGCTAGAATAATTTTGTTCAATAAATAACACTCTCTCTATTTTTAAGGATCTTTTATTAAAGATGAGCGACCTTATTCTGTATCCTGTAGATTCATCATTTGGCGCACAACGTGGTGTTTCTTATGCCATAAATTCAATCGCTACACATTTTTAACGCAAACATAAAGTTTTTAAAGTCACTTACCGATCGTTTTTTATCGTGTAAGCTGTAATTATAATTTGCACCAAACTAAAAAAAAACATATTTAATTAGATGAACGTATCTTGCTGTCACTTCACTTTTTTCGTTTAATATAAAAATATTTATTAAAAAATTTGCAAGGTTTGACAATTTTTTTTTACAAGTCAAAGAATTATTATTAATTCCTTCGAAAGCCTTTACGGTAAATTATTAATGCAAACTGAAAGCGGGACAATTTTCTCCCTTTAATAGTGTTTAAATCAATTTTTTTACCGACATACAAAATGAGATAGCATAACTTTTACGATAGCGTGTCAGAATGGGCTCCCAAAATTGATAACAAACTTGTGATGTTCTCAAACCACTCTTTAAACTTTCCTGGCACTAATAAGAACAAACTTTAAAATTTTTAGCGATATCGGTCCAGTCGTTTTTGAGTCTATAGGGGACAAATAAAGAAATATTCATTTATACAGGGTTTTCCAATAAGAGGTGTTATTTTGAATAGCCCGCTATTTCGGTAGATGTTACTTTTGAAGCTGTCATTTTTTAACGTTTGACAAGTAGAAACTACGCCATTAATAAAAATGGAACGATACACGTTTCAACAACGCATTGAAATTATTAAAATTCACTTGAGTGAATAAATTGCTAATCATCTTGAGTGATGAGGCCCATTTCCACCTCCGTGGCTTCGTCAACAAGCAAAATTGTCGCATCTGGGACTCGGAAAACCCAAGAGTTAGTTTTGAAAAGCCTCTCTATCCTCAACGTGTGACTGTTTGGTGCGGTTTACGGACCGGCGGAGTCATTGGACCTTACTTTTTCGAAAATGAGACTGGAGCAACAGTTACGGTGAATGGATTGCGCTATTGAGAGATGATTAGTGATTTTTTATGGCCGGAATCGAATGATATTGATCTGGACAACGTTTACTTTCAACAAGACGGCGCTACGTGCCACACAAGCAACTAAACCATTGATTTTTAGGATTGAATATCAAAATAACACCTCTTATTGGAAAACCCTGTATATATATATAGAAGATAGAAGAGGAAATTAGAATATTTTGAACACGGAGTTTACTGTTCATAGAACTACTTACTACCTATCTAATAATAATAATATTTTTTATTTCAACGTCTCAATACTGTGGCCAGTTACCAACAGTTAAAATCTCAAGGGCTCAAATGCGGAAAAGTAAGTGGGTACTGAGAAATTCCCAAACCCATCGAAGTCGCCTAATTAATTGCTGAGGCGATTGAAATTCACGAGCACCCGATTAACAACGAGTACAAGAGAGTCGACGAGTTAAAACTCAACACTTTTGGGTAGCTGGATTGGAATCTCCTAGAAGCGACATAAACCAATTCCAACGAACTGAACTGTTGTAATATAATAATAAATTCATGCATCTAGCCCATAAAGGAAAAGGAAGGATGTGAAACATTTTATAGAACAGCTTAGAGAAAAAACACACCAAATGAACAGCCTCCTAGTCCCGGAACGTAGAGCTTTTATGAACACCCCGGCGAGACGAAAGCGAACATTACTTTGTTAAACTTTTCCAACGAAAAATCAAAGATAATCTTAAACTAAAGAAGATATCGTATTATCTATATATGTTTATACATACATATTTAAATTCAACCGGCGAATGTTTGTGCTCGCGAAACTCGAAAAATTAGTTGACCGATTTCGATGAAAACTTCAAACTTTGTTCTTATTAGTGCCAAGAGTGTTTAGAGAGTTTTTGAATGGCAAAAGAACGGGTCGGAAGTCGGGGACGACCGAGGAATACTTAACGCAATACCTAGGCACTGGAATGATATACGGAGTCGAATTAAAGACGGTTTAATGTAGATTTTAACGGTAACATTGCGGTATACAGTAGTGAATGGTGGAAGAAGTCGGAGACGCCGGAGAAAGACATTAGAAATAGTAAGAATTGCGGAGTTCACTGTTATATGTAGAATTTAAATCACAGAGAAGTTATATCCGAAAACGACGTGCACTTCAGTGCCGTAAAAAAAATATTTCGATATTTTATTTTGTTTTTCATTATGACACATGAGGCCCTGAGCAAAATTAACTACCTCGGGACCTGTCATCTTTGGGGATGCTACGTTGAGGGTCTTTTTAATGAAAGGAAGGAGAGGAAGATCTGAAGGTCAATGTATTCAGGAGTAACGGTCGTACGAATACATCTCTGTAGTGCAGTTGGCGGGCAGACGCATCCGCCGAAAAGACCTGGACAAATCTCAGCCACGAAATCTGTTCTCCCAAACAGTAAAAAAACTCTCGAAAGATGAATTCTGGGCTCATGAAATTGGATTTTTTTTAATCCACAATATCATTCCCACCGAGCTTTAGAATATTAATTTAACTTTAAAAAAATTAAATAAAAGTTTCATGTTTCACATTTTCGTTTTTTTTAAACGCTAGTATGACACTACCTACTACAAAGAAAAATAATTTTAAAAATTCAAAATGTTATCTATTTTAAAATTGGAAATTCATTTGTCATACGGCATATATTCTTGTCTATTAATTTGTAATTTCTATCACCTAAGAAATTCTAAAAATATAGTACTATAGGATTCATATGTCTTATACTGATTTATAAATGTGGAAATTCTAACTATACAATTGTAAATGTTCTCCAAAATGCCCTGGAAAGAATCTCAGACTTGTGATATCCCGAAAGAAACCATTCATCTGTTCTGAATGCAATTACTAATGTTATCCAAATTGACCCGGGTAATAAATTACATCTTTGCGATTCTTTCAAGGATAAAGAAACCATCCTGTCACTTTGAATGCAATCAACAATGTTCTCAAAATTTGTTTTGACAGCATCGCCATTCCATTGTAAGAATATTATGTACTAAATACACAATTTGACTGTCCTGAAACGGGAATCCTTCCCAGTTGGACAGACAAAGGCTCATTTTGATTTGTATTGTTTGTAATTAATATATATATCGTTAACGTAGGCCAAAGACTAAGGCATTCGCTTCTTGGAAAACCCGTCGAAGTCAGGTACCAGGAAATATTTAACTGTCATCCCCAATAATGTTAACAAGTGCTTATAAATTTATATCGCCCCTGAAATCGAGTCAGCTCCATGAGTGTTAGCCTTCTCAGTATTTGAAGCTCATTTTTAAAGAAATGTCATTTCTCGGAATGAGTTTGTAATTTTCTGATTTCATTTTTTGATTGTCCGTACTTTGTGACCTAGCTTTATTAACCTTTTCAAGTTCTAACCGTCTTACTCATAATAGATAATACGGAGGAATAAGAACGGGTTAGTAGAAAACGTTATTCATAATCACGCGCATGCATACTAGCCGTAATACGACAGTATTAGAAATGACAGATTATAAACCGCCCGTCACCCAAGTATAGAAAAGTATTACGATCGTATTAAGACGGATATCGCGGACTTTGTTAACAATCTGGTTGGTTTGACAAATATCGATCGGTGGCTCAGATAAAAAGATGTAATACCCACTTAAATCACATCAAAGCAATATTTTAAATCAATATATCGATTTACCGAAGCAAATACAGAACGAATTATAGAACTGGCAACGGAACTTTGAAGCAATTCAAAACAGACATCGCAAATTTCACCTGAAGAAAGTTAGCAACAAAACGCGAAATGCAAAAATGACCGTGTTTTTGAGTATATGAGTAAAGTGATGACAGTCTTGAAAAAATCTTTTATGAATATTATAATAAGTAAGTTTATTGAGTTGTTTTGCATAAATCTAATTGCAACTTTCATTCTATTGTTGAAATAAATGAAAATAATAGATGTCCATAAAGTGTTCCATAATTTGGGTGCTGCAAAATCCATTTGACCAGAAGCAATTACAGTTTTAAATTTCACTCATTTAATGTCCCTACAGAAAGGGAAGAAATGGCATGTATCGATTTTATACCCGTCCATGAAATTTAGACACCGTTAGAATCTTAACGACGTAAGTGAAGAAGCTGTGTACAAAAACATGCGGCACCCGGCCCGGCGTATTGGACGGACCTACGGTCGAATTTGCCCTACCAAGCCTAGAAAATTGATCTTTCTGCGGGGTAAATCGTAATTAATTCTGACAAACGTTTTACTAAAATCCCAGATGTGTCTAATTGAATACCTCGGCAATTTACAAATTCATCATTTAGAAAAATAAAATCTGCTTGTGGCTAATTTCATATTTGATAAATGTTTTACAAATTATTCAAACCGTTTTAAGTAAAATATTTTAATGGCATGGTATTGTTTTAGTAATCTTAAATATAAATAACTCACATCCGTGGTATCGATCTGAAAAAAGTATTATAGTTAAAAATACTATTATAATTAAAAATTCGTCAGAATTGATTAAATTGTGAGTCTCGAGCAATCCGCCGTTATTAGAGTCTTGTGGCGTCTTTTTTTGTATGTTTTTATTTAGTTATAAAAAATTTGACTTTTTATATCTAGTATAAACCTTTTAACAACTTATTTCTATGACATTAAGCACACCTTAAAACACATCTAAAACTTATTATTTATAGTATTTAGGCGTAACCCATGAAAAGCAGGAAGGCTTTTAGCTTCTTTAACATCTGTCGGTAATTCATTGAAAATCTTAAATCCTTTAAAATAGAGATTATTTTGGTTCCCTACAAATTTGTATTTGGAAGTCCAAAATCTCCACAGTTTCTCGTGGGGTAGCCATGTATAATAATTTACATTCTTAAAGATGTATTTCGGAAGCATCTTATTTTTTAGCTTAAATATAAATATTAGGATATTGTAAATTATTCGCTGTCTCACACTTAACATTCCTAGTTTTTTCAGCATAATAATTATCTTAGAATACCTACTACAATTTAATACTGCTCACATGCCTCTATTTTGAATTAGTTGCAATTTCTTTATCTTTAGTGACATCTCTCGACATAAATTAAAACATTGTATTTTTACATAGGTTCCATCTATTGACCGTGTTTGCTGTTTCGTGCTGATTCAAGCACCTTAATAATATTTTATTAAACACACAACACAGAGTATACAGAAAGATTTTCGTATATTCAATATTATAATCAATGCCATCAACAGTATAAATATGGATGACATAAAGAAAAACAAAAACTCGCATTCCTCGCATTTTCTGGGGAACTAGAAACAGCGCTAACTGTATTGCCAGCGCAATTATAGAGAATCTCGCCCACTCAACCAGTAAATTGCTTCAGTTTATTGTAAATAACTACTAATACCTACAGTAACAAGTAACTAGTGCAACTATTACGATTCCAGATTGGATAATATTACATATCCCCATTTGTTCAGTAGAGCTGGTTAGTCCACACGTGTTTTGGATCTACCGAAGCGAATAATTGCTTGTGGGATTGCTTCTCATCGTGTCTATTTTGACATATAATAATAATCCGTTCTGTCTCCGGTCTTATTTGTCTATGTCATAATCGTACAAATAGATTCGATAACGATATGACAAACAAGCACTAAGTATAATAATTTTTTAATTCGTATTTCGTTTCTTATAAGATACTTATTTTTTTTATTTCCTTTATTTTTTCCCAATTTATACATTTGACATTACAGTTTTATAATAATAAGAAAGGGAACCCACTAAGGCGCAGCCTGTGCGTGGGTGGGTAATATAAGTTTATACATTATATTTTTGTACTTAAAAATAACAGTAAGCATATAAAGAAAAACGGTAGGATTATAATTAAAGTTAGTCTAAAAGATTGTGAAAGAGGTGCATATTAAAAAAAATCAAAGTAAAAATAAAGATTGTAAGATAATATATATGAAGTGAAAGAACACAAAATAAAATAATAATGACTATACAGAAACAAAATAGAAAAAGAGAAAAAATTAAAAATTAAATGAATGATGCTTCAACATTTGCATTGTACAGCCACAACTTTAAGGACGGGTTGTTTCGGAGAATTTGAACAATTCATCAAATTTCAACGTTCATTTACGGGTTCTGTGAAAGTCCTATTCAAATTCTGTTATTATATCATTATAGGCTAGTTGTATGACAGAACTGAAATAAAAACAGAACTTAAAAATATCTTTCACAGAACTTGAAAATTAACTTTGAAATTTGAAGAATTGTTCAAGTTCTCCGAAACAACCCGTCCTTAAAGTTGTGGCCGTACAATGCAAATGTTGAAGTGAATTCTTTTTGGTATTGCGCTAGTTTAGTTGTTACTTGAATTTTTTTGGTAATAGATTAAAAGTGCGAGGTCCAATAAAACTACTGTGAGTTTGCATTAGTTTGGTATTGGTTTGTGGGGTATAAAATACATGATTTCTTCTAAAGTTGATTTTGGGTTCATATTTTTGAAATTTGTTTTGGTTTTTCATGACATATTTCAGGCTTTGAAGTACAAATAGTTTACGGAGATTGGATAGTTGAGATTCCTTGTACAATTGATCAGTCGAAACTGTCCTCTTTTTATTATATATAACCTTGATAATATGATTTTGTACTATTTGTAGTGGTTTTATAAATGTATCTAGTGCGCCACCCCATCCTTATATACCGTACATAATTGTGGATTGCACTAGAGAAAAATAAATCATTTTCAATTTGTCAACATTGAGTACTTCCTTAAGTCTATAAAATATGTACGTCAGATATCTTAATTTAGAAACGGTGTTATTAATTTGTGGTTGCCAGTTTAAATTTGTGTCAATATATATACCCAAATATTTGATCTTTTCAATTTTTCCAATTTCAAAGCAAGAGGTGCATGTTACTTTATTACAGTTAGCATTATGTAATCTAATTTTAAGGTACATTAGGTAGGTACATAGGTACAGTATTTAGGTACACATTTCTGATTCGGCTGAATCGTGGATAGTTTGAAAATCAGGTTATCATGGAGAGCTTTCATTTTTATGTTCCCAATTTCCCAATGGTTGTCTCCATCACCAACAGCATAAACTGTTCTGTGTTCCAGCCTGCAGCCAATTTTTTTTTTTAAATGCGAATAAGAAAGTACAAATAAACACGAAGATTTCACATTTTCATTAATTGATTAATTAATTTATTGGACAATTTGTATAGAATATCACTTCAGGGGCGCTTTACAGTTGATGCAGGTATTACACAAAATATAAATATTAAAAAAATAAAGTTAAGTTAAGTAAAATGAAGAACAGGAACAGGTGATACGAAGATAGAAGATGGAGACTCTGAAGCAAGAATCCTAGGTGGTGAAGAAACTGGACCAGCTGCTGCAGCGAGAGAGTCCACCGCGTCCAGCAACAGTGCCAGCACGAGTTTCGTCATCGGTCCAGGTATGTGTCTGCTGCTAATAAAGCGCTGACACAATATCCTCACATAGATACCAGACCTTGGCACCACCGCTGTGACGTTCGACGAAGATAGAAGATGAAGACTCTGCAGCAAAAATCCTAGGTGGTGAAGAAACTGGACTGGTGCCTGCACGAAGTTCGTCATCCGTCCAGGTATGTGACTGCTGCTAATAAAGTTCTGTGTATTCATTTTGCAGTATTCTGTAGAGGAAATTTTAAAAAATAATCTTTACTGAACCATCGAAACAGCCACAATCTTGAACCGGAAACGAAACGTACAAACAAATTTTCAGACAGACGAAATGCGAAACCGAATTTTAAAACAGAATTTCTATAACGCTCAGTCACATATATTATAGTTTTCACTCTCTATGAGAAACCGCTAACTTCGATGCATTTATTGATAAACTGTCAGATAAGATAATAAAAAGATAAAAGACGAATGACATTCAAGGTTCCGAATAACTTTATGTTTTATTATCAAATGGATGATCAGCAAAAGATAAACGCAGATAATTGAAAAGAAAATTTTTTGAAGAAACGCAAATTTCAGGGTAAATAAAAAAAGTTGTACTGATTTACATAACCAATATATCCAAGAAGAAAATGTCGTCGGTGGAAAAAACCCCGGTTTTTTGTAATTCGGGACTTTTCGGGTCCATTATTTCCTTTCTTGCACAAGCCTTTGAATATTTAATCTGGCTTTACGCGACAGGAAGCATTATAAGGGAATGTATAAGGGTGGTGCCTATATTAGACCTCCCTGGGGCCTGGAATAGGTTTAAATAACTGGTGGCTCGCGAACTCTCAATATCTTCAGTTCCACACCATGATTTAAAACATAGCTGTAATGAAAAAAAAGCTTCCAACCAATAATTTACTTTAGAAATACATCCAGTAACGTTTTTTTGTATTTTTAACTTACGTATTGAAGCTATTTTAGCTTTAGTGGAAATTCCAACCAATAATTTACCTTAGAAAAACATCCAGTAACGTTTTTTTGTATTTTTGACTTACGTACTGAAACTATTTTAGCTTTAGTGGAAATGCCAACCACTAATTTACCTTAGAAATACATCCAGTAACGTTTTTTTTGTATTTTAAACTTACGTATAGAAACTATTTTGGCTTTAGTGGAAATTCCAAAAAAAAGCATTTTCAACCATGCAAATTGTGATGTAAATAACCACTATATTCACATTCAATTGTGATGCAAATAACCACTATATTTTCATTCCATTGTGATGTGAGTAATCACTATATTCCCATTCAATTTGTAATGTAAATAACCACTATATTCACATTCAATTGTGATGCAAATAACCACTATATTTTCATTCCATTGTGATGTGAGTAATCACTATATTCCCATTCAATTTGTAATGTAAATAACCACTATATTCACATTCAATTGTGATGCAAATAACCACTATATTTTCATTCCATTGTGATGTGAGTAATCACTATATTCCCATTCAATTTGTAATGTAAATAACCACTATATTCACATTCAATTGTGATGCAAATAACCACTATATTTTCATTCCATTGTGATGTGAGTAATCACTATATTCCCATTCAATTTGTAATGTAAATAAACACTATATTCACATTCAATTGTGATGCAAATAACCACTATATTTTCATTCCATTGTGATGTGAGTAATCACTATATTCCCATTCAATTTGTAATGTAAATAACCACTATATTCACATTCAATTGTGATGCAAATAACCACTATATTTTCATTCCATTGTGATGTGAGTAATCACTATATTCCCATTCAATTTGTAATGTAAATAACCACTATATTCTCATACAATTGTGATGTAAATAACTACTATGAAGCAAACTTCCACCAATTATTTCGTGATTAATTTATGGGTCGTCTTGTATTTTCTCCTTCTTTAGCCAAAGTTTTGGACAGCGTTACAGTGTCCATCATCAAGGCAGATGTGTAGATTGTGGTGAAGTGTGTATCTATGTATATAGAAGTGACACTTTGTTGCATGCGGTAATCCTCTCATTTATCTTTCTTTCTTCTTCATTCTTTATCTTGTAGCTTTGCAAGGCATCATTGACGGTTTCATTAAAAATGGTTACATAATATTATTATTTAAAATAACAAAAAGTTGATGACCTCTGCCCAGGACTCAATCCCAAGGGATAGGGATATCCGTCTCGCTCGACGAACAGAAATATGACGTCACAGGATGAAATGGACCGGAAAGTAGGCTAAATTAGTCGTATGTAATACATATTGGTCCTCCGAGCCTAGGGTTGATTTCATCATAGTCATGGAATCGGGAAGAAAGAGATTGAAGACTGGGTAAAGGACGAGAAGCTGAAAGTCTTCGATTTGAAAAGCTACATGATGTGTGTTTTATTTATATTTATTTGAATGAAAGAAACAGCATGTATAATACAAAGATCTATACGTATGACGTTAATTAAAGTTATGTCAAAAAAATGTTTCTAATGCCAAAGTTGCTAAGAGATCGTAGTTTTATTATGTTTTAAAACTAATTAGTAGGTAAGGGAGAGAAGGGAGATGCTCCTGATACATTCCACTCTCATATATTAATTTATGATCTTACGCGTTACTTCCGTTAGCTATGTTTGAAGGTTATAGCTAAGAATGTCTACATTGTGAAACTTTATGTATTACTGCGCAAATATTACGGAAATTGAGAATTTTTTTAATGTTCGTTCTGCGTGTGGGCAAACGAAATAAATTGGCTGCCGGGTTGATATACGATTTTTTTATTAAATTGATAAGCTCAGGCGAATCCATGACATTATTTTGAGTTTTAAATTTTAGAGGGATTTGAATTTGTGAAATGTTATGGATTCGATAAAGAATTTCATAAAATGACTAATGTAGATTTGAATGTTTTTTTTTGCTTATTTCTTTTCTTTTTTCTGTCCCAACTACCCAGACTCTTATAACCAGACTTAGGAGAGGGGGGGAATGAGGAAGATGAAAATTGGGAAGTGCCAGATTTGGTCACTAAACACGGCTAAAACCATTTCAAGCAAAATTTTCGATTCTGAATAGTGGTCTCTCATTGGGGTAAGATCATTCCTTCCAGCCACCTTCCTTTCCCCATCTCCTTCTCCTCCCCACACTACCTTCGGTCTTACAACATACCCCAATTGGGGATGCATAGTCTCACTGGCACCAGACGTTTGGGAGCAGTTGGTTTCACATAAAAACAATTTATTAAAAAAAAGATTGTATATCATCGAAAAGACGGAAGAGTACTTACTACCTCTGAATTGTGAATGCAAGTAACGCGTACCAGGATACGATTGGCGTTTCATATTCCATGTCTATTCCTTCGTAATGCCTTAATTAGTTGTTTATCTATAAAATAATATTTATTTTATGAATAACTTAATAAGTTAAACCTCAAATTGTAATATTTAATTAATTAATCTAGGAAATTAACCCAAGACCCTTGCCTTGCCGGGGCGCCACTCTACCAACTGAGCTAATGGGACCCTATATCCTTCAGTCATATTTAACTATATCATACATCGAATAAAAACTACTAACATTATCTACATTCATTTTTTCACCGCACATTTTTATTCTCTGCCATCTTTATGTATGATCTGATTTTTCTGTTATAAATTTTCATTTAAGAATCGCTAATATTGTCTTCAATAATTATAAAATAGATAAAAATATTTATGATCCTCACATTTTCAGTAAAATAAATGAAGAGATTTCAGATACCGGTCGACACGCCCGTGCTGAAAGGCGCTTTGTTAGTGTTGCACAAATACAACCCATTGACGTTGCCAAAAATCCAAAAGTGCAAACTCTGCAGACCAAAAACAGACAAGTGAAAAAACCTGAACAAAAATCAGCGCATCGCTAAAAAACGTGATATACCGACCGGCTAATGTAATAAACGGCTGGCGGAAATGTGACACCTTTGCAAGCAAATTCTGTCGGGTTTTAACCCCAGGATATTCAGTCAGAAGGTCCGCTTTGCAATAAAATCCAAATAAACGGAATATTTCTGAACGTATCTTAAAACTAAAAACTGTTTTTGTAAGATGATGAAATACCCTTTGTAATTTTTCTAGCCTTATTAGCATCATTTGTTAGTCTTTTTACAACAATAATTAATAAAAATTAACGATGCTTTATAAATTATATTCAAATTGTGGTTAGAACCGTTGGTTTCATAAAGGTGCACATTTAAATTCTCCTGTGGTTACCGTCGAGATTTGAATATAAAGCGTGTTGTTAAAACACTGTTTAAATCATATTTCTTACTATGAACTGCGTTGCAGACCACTTATTGCTATTTTTTATGTGAAGACCGCACAACAATCCCAAGTGAACCCAACCGTCTGGAGACAGTGAGACTATAGCAAAAAAATGGGGTATGTTGTGAGGCTGGAGGTAGGGATGGGGAAAAGGGTGGTGGGGAGTATCTGGCTATTCAGATCTGGTCACCAAACACGGCTAAAGCCATTTCAAGCAACGTTTCAATCCTATCTTCCACTCTTAAAATTCGATGATTGAATACGCGTGTTGTCCCATTCTAAGACAAATTAATGTTTTTCATTAATGTTTGGCACGTACATCACTGCCGGAAGTGTATACATGTACACCAATACACACAATTCTAAGATTGTATTGTTTGAGTCAATTCTAATCGCGCTACATAAAACTATATCAGCCACTCGGTCAGTTAAAAAAAACATTATGTATGGCTTCCATTAGTAGTTTGTTTCAAAATACTCGATGATAACATCCAAATTCCTCTATTTTCTACACAACAAATGCACAGTAATTGTATTAACAAAGGGATAAAATATTTTAATAGTTTCCCAAAGAAGTAAAAAAAAATAACAGAATTGGAAATGGAAAAAATTGAAAAAAAAAATTGGAAAAAGAAATATCAAGAAAAAAGTAAAATTATTTTTTTTAAACTGAATTCTCGTAACATTATTAACAAAATGCATTAACTTCATTTCGAATCATATTTATATTTTATAATGTTACCACATCCTGTATGATAATACACTCTTTGGTAGTACTTTTTATTCCTACACCAAACTCAAGCTCTCTTCATTGGTGTAGAAATACTAAACATATAAATATATAAAAAATTTAAATATTGAAGACAATATTAGTGATTTCTAAACGAAAATCTGAAACAGAAAAATCAGAAAAGGAAACGGTCACATCTGGGACTCGAACCCAGGACCCCTGTCTTTCCGGGACAGTGCTCTACCAACTGCGCTAATGGGACCCTATTCTCCTCGGTCACTTTTAACTGTATCATACTTCGAATAAGAACTACTAACATTGTCTTCATTTTTTCACCGCACATTGAATCTTGCGATCATACATAAAGATAGTTGCCAATAAAAATGTGCGGTGAAAAAATGAAGACAATGTTAGTAGTTCTTATTCGAAGTATGATACAGTTAAAAGTGACCGAGGAGAATAGGGTCCCATTAGCGCAGTTGGTAGAGCACTGTCCCGGAAAGACAGGGGTCCTGGGTTCGAGTCCCAGATGTGACCGTTTCCTTTTCTGATTTTTCTGTTTCAGATTTTCGTTTAGAAATCACTAATATTGTCTTCAATATTTAAATATTACAATTTGAGGTTTTACTCAATAAAGTTATTCCGAAAAATAAATATAAATATATATTTCACTATTTTATCTTATGCCATTTACTATGTATTATTGTAAACATATTATTAATTAAAATGTTTTATATGTTATGCATTTTAAATTAATAAATTGTTAAAAAATTATAAAAGTTTTTAAAAAATGCGTTAACCACTACTCGAATAAAACAAATATATACAAACACGTAGAAGAAGTCACGCAAAAAGCCTGAAAAGAAGTCGATTAAATGCAACGTTTTGTGTGTTGATTTAGGCTCAATTGTTTCGCAGAAATTCAAATGTAACGTTGTCATCAAATGGCCACTCAGCGCCATTTTGATTTTTTTTACATTTGAAAGGTCTCCGTTAAACGACGATTCTAGGTGCGTTTCGGATTTCTATCAAATTTTAATAAGCTGACATGGTAGCAACATGATAGTTGTCATCTTCTGCTGATAACAATTTGTTCAAAAACTGAAACAGAATTGGATCGGCATTTAACGGTAACTTTTCAATTGTCAAAAAACAAAATGATGACTTTGTTACACTTGAATTTCTGCGAAACATTTGAACCTATAATATATACGAAATGTTCTAAAATTCAAGACAAGTTTTGGCCAAAGAAACCACATATATCTGGCAACCAAACTTTACAACATCCTTCCTCCAAGTTTCAAAAAGATAGAAAAGATAAATAAGCTTAAGGAAAAAATCAAAACATGGGTGAAAGAAATTAATGCAGATATACTAGAAAATGTATTAAAAACATCATAGAAACTAAATAACAAAAAATCAAAGAAATCTACCAGTCCGCCTCAGCACAGGACTACCTAGTGAGGAGGACTAAGAACAAACAGATGAAATATTATAGATTATCATATATTGTAACTCTCATCAAACCTGTAATTAAATAGACACTAATAAAAAATTAAAAAAGTGTTGTTTCACAGAATTTGAACAAATTCATAAAATTTCAAAGTTAAAATTCATGTTCCATTGCATTTCTGTTATTATATCAATATGGGCCTTTTGCCTCAGACAAGTGAAATAATAACAGAACTTGAATGGAACTCTCACACGACTTGCAAGGGAACGAAATATACGAATTGTTCAAATTCTCTGAAACAACTGGCCCTTAGTTTACTTAACCTAACCGTATGTTGATATTTTTGGAAGAAGTAGTTTTTATTTCATGAAATAATTGTTTAATTAATACTAGTAATAATTATTACTACGTATGACATCTGTTTCGCCTTCCGAAGGCCTTATCAAACTATGGTGTAGCCACTTACAGACGATATTTTTAATTACTTATATATAGGTTTTTTTTATTTATAATGATAATCATTTTGCTTTTATTTTTATCACCAATTTAATTGATTAATTGATTTTTATCGCCCTTAATTGATTTCTTAATAAATTTTCAGAAATATTAAATGGTTCAATGACATTGATTTACTGTAAAAGTATTCCCACTTATTATATTGTTTGAATCTGACAATTAAACAATCGTTAAAGAGAAATGTTTTCGAATTAATAATTTGGATGATACCGGCTTTTTTTCCGGGAAATTATTATACTGACTTTTATTACGTTTTATGGTCTATAATTGGATAATTAACTGTTTTATTATAAATTAAATATAAAAGACTCGATATTAAAATAGAGTTCTCCAAAATAAACTTAATAACAATTAAAATAAATGAGTATATCGTCAATGCTGACTAAATTATATGTTTTGATTATTCACACAAAGTCATCTTAGATGAATTTGATGAATTGTTCAAATTCAGTGAAACAACCCATCCTTAGATAAGAGTTTGAGTGTGGAGATAATGCTGTCTCCTTGGATGCATAAAATATCGAGTTCATTTGACTAGAGGCGATACAAAAATGTCAAATATACAGGAATTGATTTTTCGGTGCTTTAAGTAAATGGGTTTCTCTCCGGAGTTCGGGAAGCCTGGAGCAGGGGAAGCCTGGAGTTGGGGAAGTCTGGATTTGAAGTCTGAAGTGGAAGTTTGGAGAACGAAGTCTGGAGTTGTGGACACCTGAAGTGAAGCTTCCAGAACAATAGTATCTCATAAGATAATAATAGCTTTCTAATAGAAGAGAAGATTTGCAAAGGACAAGGTTATCTTTATGCCAAAATATAAACAGGTACTTCTCGATGAATAATGGCTTTGTTACCAACGGATTTTATCACCCGTTTCCGTATTTTTTACGAGCACACTCAGCTGTAATACACAAGCCATTGGTGGCTGCTATTCCACCGCGGCTTTGTGGTTTTGCAGCTTTTTGAAACTTTCCGGCAGCTTGACAGAGAAGGACAAAAAGAGCACTCCCGACCAACTATGGGACACGCATGGGGCAAACCGCCACGCCACTCGAGAGGTTAAAAACGCTATGAAGAACGCCCCATAAAAAACACTTAAGGCGAAGCTTAATGCCAAATCACTATTTTGATTAATCTTTATAACGAATTGGTGTACATAATGAATACCAAAAAATATGCTTTAGATAAATTGAAGGTTTTCCTATCATTCCGCTTGAGTAGAATACAAATAAAAAAATAAATCACTCAATAAAAAATAAAAATGTAAACTACTAAAAAATATTTTTTTTCAATAGAAATGTATGAAAGCATAAAGGAAACAACTTTTTTTTTAAATACAGTATTACAGCTAAGATTATCTGTGACAGTTTCATATAATTAACTTTTTTGCTTTGTTATAAAATTATTTACACAATAAATAAAAAACAGTTTTGTGCTTGAAATCGAACGTTTCTAGACTCCGTTTGTCAAGCGATTTTAATGCCTATTACCTACAATATAAGGTATACCAAGAATATACACATTTTTGTAACTATTGAGACAGATAAAAAGGAACTACCGTCAAAGGTTAGTGCCGGATCTGCAACATGTTTGGATCACCTCAAATATCGACATATTTAATATAAGTTTAACAGTGTTTAAGAGAATATATTTTCAAATAAAAATAAAACACTTTGTTTAAAAATCATGAATTATTGTAAATTTTATTAAGACCGACCGATTTCGCTTGGTAGAAGTATCTTCAGGGTTCAAAATTTAACTAATCAAAAATACAATATGTATATATTATATATTATAGCGTCTATAAAATAATTATAAATTATATATACTACCCATTGTATTTTTGATTAGTTGGATTTTGAACCCTGAAGATGCTTCTACCAAGCGAAACCGATCGGTCTTAATAAAATTTACAATAATTCATCATTTAAAAAAAAAAGTTAATCAATAATAATTTAATTTAATAATTTGCCAAAATAGAATATATTTTTACTTAACATATTATTATTCAGGAGCATATTATTTTTAAGCAATAATTATTAGCCTGAAACACCTATATATATTGAAAAAAATCTTCAGAGAACAAATACATGCCGCCAACAGGAATTGAACCCGCGGCTTTTTGATTGCCGGTCAGGTTTTCTACCAATTGTGATACGTCAGCTTATTCAAAACCCACCAATTTTCAATATGTACTGGTATTTTTCATTCAACAATTATTACTTACTAGATTTTTCAATAGAAAATAAACAAAATGCTAAATCTGCTAGATGGCGTCGAGATATCTTCATTTTATTGCTGAAATATTTTGACTTGTCAGATATTATTATGTTTAATGATAAACAAAAGTTTAAGAGACGAGGATTTTTATGCATAGCACAGAGTATAATGTATTATTTTTAAGCACTAATTATTAGCCTGAAACAAATATATATCTATATATTGAAAAAAAACTTCTAAAAAAAGGTTTGAGTTTTTATTTTTTTTTTGTTTAAAGTAACATTTAAAACATTTTTGTGTCTCTTTATCATACAGTGGAAAAGCCCTTCGGTGCAATGAAAATTGTTAAATAAATAAATCGTTAAAATATGTTTTATTATCCTAATGTTTTTAAAACTGTGATTCGCCAATATTAATGAATATTTTTAACAAAAATTTAATTTTTGGTATATTAGTAAAAAATAACGAGATAAAATTTTAAAAATTAAAAGCATTAATAACAATTCTAAATAAACAATATAAATGCATTGCCACGGCCGAGAATTGAACCCCGATCAACTGCTTGGAAGGCAACTATGCAGACCACTGTACCATCAACTATTGCAAGAACAGCGGCATAAATTAATTATATACTGAAAATATAGGAATTATGTGCTTTTGAACTTTAGAATGTTACTTACACACAACCGAAATTATATTGTATAATTTCGATGTTCGTAACAAGCCTAATTACAGCATTGTTATATGCAATACCTAAAGCCCCCGCATACCCAAATTCTATTGTATAATTTCGATGTTCGTAACAAGCCTAATTACAGCATTGTTATTTGCTATACCTAAAGCCCCCGCATACCCAAATTCTATTGTATAATTTCGATGTTCGTAACAAGCCTAATTACAGCATTGTTATATGCCATACCTAAAGCCCCCGCATACCCAAATTCTATTGTATATTTTCGATGTTCGTAACAAGCCTAATTACAGCATTGTTATTTGCTATACCTAAAGCCCCCGCATACCCAAATTCTATTGTATAATTTCGATGTTCGTAACAAGCCTAATTACAGCATTGTTATATGCCATACCTAAAGCCCCCGCATACCCAAATTCTATTGTATAATTTCGATGTTCGTAACAAGCCTAATTACAGCATTGTTATATGCCATACCTAAAGCCCCCGCATACCCAAATTCTATTGTATATTTTCGATGTTCGTAACAAGCCTAATTACAGCATTGTTATTTGCCATACCTAAAGCCCCCGCATACCCAAATTCTATTGTATAATTTCGATGTTCGTAACAAGCCTAATTAAAGCATTGTTATATGCCATACCTAAAGCCCCCGCATACCCAAATTCTATTGTATATTTTCGATGTTCGTAACAAGCCTAATTACAGCATTGTTATTTGCCATACCTAAAGCCCCCGCATACCCAAATTCTATTGTATAATTTCGATGTTCGTAACAAGCCTAATTAAAGCATTGTTATATGCCATAACTAAAGCCCCCGCATACCCAAATTCTATTGTATATTTTCGATGTTCGTAACAAGCCTAATTACAGCATTGTTATTTGCCATACCTAAAGCCCCCGCATACCCAAATTATATTGTATATTTTCGATGTTCGTAACAAGCCTAATTACAGCATTGTTATTTGCCATACCTAAAGCCCCCGCATACTTAAATTCTATTGTATAATTTCGATGTTCGTAACAAGCCTAATTACAGCATTGTTATATGCCATACCTAAAGCCCCCGCATACCCAAATTCTATTGTTTATTTTCGATGTTCGTAACAAGCCTAATTAAAGCATTGTTATTTGCCATACCTAAAGCCCCCGCATACCTAAATTCTATTGTATAATTTCGATGTTCGTAACAAGCCTAATTACAGCATTGTTATATGCCATACCTAAAGCCCCCGCATACCCGAATTCTATTGTATATTTTCGATGTTCGTAACAAGCCTAATTACAGCATTGTTATTTGCCATACCTAAAGCCCCCGCATACCCAAATTCTATTGTATATTTTCGATGTTCGTAACAAGCCTAATTACAGCATTGTTATTTGCCATACCTAAAGCCCCCGCATACCCAAATTCTATTGTATATTTTCGATGTTCGTAACAAGCCTAATTACAGCATTGTTATTTGCCATACCTGAAGCCCCCGCATACCCAAATTCTATTGTATATTTTCGATGTTCGTAACAAGCCTAATTACAGCATTGTTATTTGCCATACCTAAAGCCCCCGCATACCCAAATTCTATTGTATATTTTCGATGTTCCTAACAAGCCTAATTACAGCATTGTTATTTGCCATACCTGAAGCCCCCGCATACCCAAATTCTATTGTATATTTTCGATGTTCGTAACAAGCCTAATTACAGCATTGTTATTTGCCATACCTAAAGCCCCCGCATACCCAAATTCTATTGTATAATTTCGATGTTCGTAACAAGCCTAATTACAGCATTATTATATGCCATACCTAAAGCCCCCGCATACCCAAATTCTATAGTATAATTTCGATGTTCGTAACAAGCCTAATTACAGCATTGTTATATGCTATACCTTAAGCCCCCCGCATACCCAAATTCTACCGATTTATAACAAGTTTCTCGTTAACTTTTTTTTTTTAAGTTCCAAAAAATACATAGATAATATCCAAACATTTATTATGCCGAAACGTTAATTAAGTACATGAAATTCCCTCGATAGAAAAAATCGCAAAGTAAGCTTTGATAATTATTTAAAACACGTTTTGTTCTGTTATTTAATATGTTACAGACATGAAAGTGCATTCACGGTGTATCTTTAAATGCAACTAAAGCATTTGTAGAGCGATTTTTCTCTATTTCTGTTTTATTAAATATTTTCACCGTTTTCGTTTTATTATTATCGTTTTTTTATATTATCGCGCTCCCTCTAACGTTCGTATTTATATCTCCCTTTCAAACCATCTTTGAACGCTTACTAAGGGCCCTAATTATTTTTTTTAAACAAGGTGTGGCAAAAGTAATGTCATAATGTGAATTGCCTACCATTTTGTTAGAAACATTATGACATTATTTTTGCCCCACTTAACTTTGGTACCTACTTTATGTCTAATATTTGTTGATACTCATCGGTTTAATTTTTTTAAATTAAAATTTCATTGAACTCGGATGTGTTGGTGTATGTTGTTTCTGAAATGTTTGAAATCCTTTGGTTTAAATCACAGAAACTACGTTTAGTTTGGACACTGTAATGAATGTCATATGTATTTGTGTGGAGGAGAAGTTTTAAAGCGTCTCGTTTGAAGTACAGTAGTTTAAGTCGAGGCTCCTGGGAAGGATGACGCCCCCTTCTACATCTTAGCGACTTCTATTGTCCGGTGCACTTAGCTCCCCCCCATCTTATACAATCTACCCTGCACTAACCCGCCCTGTCTATGTCTTATGCGCAGAATTCACACACGGATCGGTCCGCCGAGCAAACCCTCTGAGGGCAACACACACACACACACACGGACTTCCTGACATTCGAGCGGCGAGCATCTCATATTACAGTGATGGTACACGGAGAAAAATTAGTATTGCTGATTTATACAAATCTTGTTAAAAACGGGACTGCAAGCTGTTTCCTAATAAAATTTTGGTACTTTCCGAATATATCGGGACACGTGTTCATGCACCTTCGTTTGCCATGTAAATTGTTATTTTTTTTTAAATATTTTATTTTATTTTATAAAATACAGTATAATCATTTAAATTTACATAGTAAGAACATATTTCAAATGAAAATTAACATGTTTACCTTTACACGAGTCTAAAACTCGTGTGTAATGTATAATTAAGAAAGGCATAAATATAATGATTTTTATGAAGAAGTGTTCCGATGTCGCGTTAGTATGTATATTTCTTTTTTACTATAAGTTTAACACGAAACTTATCAATTCATTAGTTTAGGGCCTGCAGTCCCGTTTTTAATAGGATTACGAATAATTTGAATTTTTTTTGAATAAATTAGCAATATTTTATATCAGCAAGTTTTATCCGCGTGTCTAAGGAAATAGTCTTAGATCTAGAGAAAAGAACTTTTTGGGGAAAAGCACAAAATCTAGGAAAATTTGAAAATTTTGGTTTAGTAGTAAAAATTCTCAATCATGGCAAATATTGAAATATTCTGCGAAATAATCTCGCGAAAAAAAATTGGCATTTCATCATTTAATGACGTCGTGCTCATCGAGTGCGAATGAGGTCATGCTCGGCGAGTCGATCCATTGCGTACATTCACACACGGATGGGGCTCGTGACGGATAGACGGATAGCGGACCGATGAACCGAGCCGATCTGTCCGTCGGTCGTAGGAATACAGATGGCGGACAGATCCGTGTGTGAATTCTGTGCTTTACCCTGTCCTTTCCCTTTCCCCATCCCGTCCCGTCCTTCTGTCGTATCATTCCTTTCCCTGGGGTGAGTGTTTGTAAACACTGATGCATTTCCCCGAGCATTACATTTTATGTCTCTGAGGTCTGAGAAACATGGAATGCGTTATATTTCCGCTTGGAATTGATTGAATGGATTCCTTTTATATGTCATGCTCCGCTCGAATTCAGTTCCGTTACGAAAAAGACTGCCTATCAATTGTAGCGAATACTTGAGCTTAATAATTATAAAGGAATAATTAGGTATATTTAACTGAGAGGTAATCGTGGAAGGCGCCACTGACTCATCAATTTGGCTGCGGAAATGCTTAATGTTATCTCTATTTTTATCAATGTTATCTATCTACAAGTGGGGCAAAAGTGATGTCATAATGTTTCTAACAAAATGGTAGGCAATTCACATTATGACATTACTTTTGCCCATAATAATTCGATACATATTTTAAACGCGTATTTCTTTTGTTTACATTTTTGACGAATCTAGATTTGAATAAAGATTTCCAAAGTTGACTAATGGTGTTCATCGGGATTGTAAATTTCTCATCGTCTCTAATTATTTGTTTGATAGGCAATGATCCCGATGCAAATATTTTATAAATCCTTTCAACTTCACAAATACTACAATTATAATATCCTGTGATTTTTCACAATTCATGACAAAACTTATTAACAGTGACTTCTTGTTTGTTCGCGTATTTTCTGATACCTAATATTGTATCTTTATCACCTAAACTTTGAACCCGAAGGTTTTACGCTAGATGTTACCTATAGAAAGTACGATTGCTCATTCTATGACTGCTAAATGTATATGACCCGTCTCGTAGCGAGGATAATAATGCCCTTCCTTTTGAGGAATACAATGGATCCTCGGATTCAGACCCATAATTGCCTCTGTAAGAAATCCACAAACAAGCATGTGACAAATGCAGCAACCGCGACAAATGGCTATATCCATCTTGTCACACTTCCGTCCAACAAACCTACCCCCGGAGCCGAATCTACCCTCTCTTCTCCCACCCATCGCTTAGGACTATTCCAAGATTCTAGAATTGACGAAAACAGAGAAGGTTTAACGTAAATACGTTTGTTCCAATTATTTCATTTTGGAGCTAGAATCTTTTCGTGCATTTAACCATGTTCAATGTCAAGGAGCGGTTTTAACTTCGTTTGGAATTTCATATGTGTTGCATCCACTTTATTATTCAAGCAAGCCTTACTTTGACTCAATAGCTATCTTTGACAAATTGGCTAACTTTGACTAGATAGTTGACTGATTTGCATATTCGAAAATCCTCTGCATCAATTTTATTATTCAAGCAAGCGTTAATTTAGCTAGACTGAGCTTTTCAATGGTATGGTACTTACCTGACCGAAGAATTTTTGTTAAAAGAATTACCATTGATATAATAACGTTTCTTTGGACAAATTGTATATTTTCTCTTTTAAATAAATTTTAATAAATACTAAAATAAGTAGGTAGTTATTCAAGTACATACTTACAGATCGTAAGATTTCAGAGGAATAATTAGTTTTGATTTTAAAAAAATATATAAACTAGAAACATTTTTTTGGACGCGATGTCTACTGTCGATGAAATCCGTCCATACGAACTCTCGCTGTGTCTAGTTTATTTGCACGCCCAGAATTAAGGTAAAGTTGTTCTTCTGTATATTATCAACGCATTAAAAAAAATCTTATCATTACTTCGTACAATTCAAATTCGTGATAATCGTACAATCATTAATTCTACACTATCATGGCTTTTCAAAGATAGAATCACTGGACGGTTTACTAAATAAATAATTTGCTCATTAATCAGAATATTCCGTTAATAGTTGTAAGTTGTAATCAAACATTTTTTTCTTACTGATAAGCCTTTATTTATGACTACAATATAACGGTGTTATCCGCTTTATGAAAATGCTACTGAAGTATATAATGCGACGAGCGAGATCTTGAATTATTACGGCATGGAAGATAAAAAAATATTTTTCCACAGTGGCGATTTTTATTTAGTGAAACAAAATTTGCTAAAATTTTGCTCGTAAGAAATTTATTTTTATCTTATTAAATTTCTTATATTAATTCCAGCTACGTATGCTTATTTTTACGCTCGACATCAATTTCGCCTTCTGAAGGAATCTTCATTGAATTTTAGAGATATTTACTGCTTTTTTATTTATTTCTTCATGTTCTCCGTAAAACGGTTAAACACCAGTATATTACCGAGAAGTTTACAAATTTGAGGTTCATGTAATTATAAAAAGGTCATTGGGGTAGTTTTATTATTTCGTGACATACGTCAAAAGATAGTTGCTGAACCGTCTGTAAGTGACGTTAAAAATATCGATGGTCAATGCAAAATCGTTAAGCAGATGAGTCGCTTTGTTGATTGGCTCGTTCTGAAAAGCAGAATTCCTCGCTTTCGGAGCATAAAAAACGCATGGGATCTCCTGCAAGTGTAATTATTAGACACATATAAGCTAACCTTTCAAAATAGGTGGACTAAGTATAGTTCCAAAGATTAACTTTTTTTAAATTAATCTTCCTTGATCCAGGAATTAATAGTAGGTATATTCCCTCATATACAGATAACACATAAACCTATTTTATACTCTTTATATTTATAGGATATGGTTTTGTTCAGAAGGGGCCCAAATAATGGAGCTACATTCCAGGTTACTACAAGTGCTTTATATGTTTTCCGTATTGCGATTCCATTACTAAATAATCTTGGATTACGGAGAACAAATCCAAGTATTTCGTTGGCACGAGAGACAATGTCTGATTTGCGGTATTTGAAAGAGAAATGTCGAATCTCATCTTTGCGCGTTAATTTGTTTTTATTAATGTTGTAGGGGAACAGGGATGTGTCTTTTGAACATTTCTGTTTGCTAAAAAGTAAGATGTTCAGTTCCAACCATTTTACAAGAGAATAAATATCAATCTGCAGAAGAATGCAATCGATGTGTCTTTTAATAGCTTTTAAAAGTGTAATATCATCAGCGAAGAGGAGATATTTTGAAAGTCTAATGGTTTTGCCAATGTCGTTAAGAGCAGGAGTCCTAGGTTCGATCCCTGGGGAATACCGCAGTTGGTTTTGTACTCGTGAGAAAGATGGTGTCCGTAACTGAAATATTGATGGCGATTGTGCAAGTAGCCACTCACTCTGCAGTGATATTTAACACGTGAATTGAACACGTAAGTTAACCTTTTCAATATCGATATAACAATAATTTATTGCACCAAAAATGTTATTGTATCTACCTATTTTACTGCCGCAATTAAAACATGGAATAACGAAATAGTTATAAATAACGGCTGAACAAATAATAGCATGTGTGCGGCACTTTATAGTTCTTTCTTCACGGAACCTACCTACTTTCAAGACAGGTCCAAGGGGTAAAGGTTCCCCTACACGGACGTTTATGTATATAATTCCTTATGCACATAAAAAAGGAACGTGTTCCACTGTCACTTCCGTGTCGCTTTGATCTTTGGTACGTTATCATGTATTATATATTAGGAGGCTTACGGCACACAGCTTACGGGGTTCACGGCTGAGAGTCGTAATGGCGCCTTGCTGAAATAATGGGTACAGGACACGTAAGATGTTTACTGTTTACGCGAAACAGAGTCAAATAACGCCGTATTATTAAAAACGTGTTGCGACTAATATTGCCGCGAGGTGCACACTATATTGTAGTTTTATTTGAACATTTTTAATGGGAGGTCTTAAATAGAATCTGGAGATGTAAATACGCAGGTATTACATAGGTAGGATAATTTCATTTAGAATCTGGATACGTTCGTGTGTTCCATGTACCATGTCGAAATGAAACGTCAAACAATATTTCAAAATTAGAACTCTAACTAGATTTTTTCAAATCAAAAGGGATGGTAACTGCGTATAATCCAAAACACTATTTTTTGTTGTGTGTGCATCCTGCGTAACTATGGTTCAATGAACTCAAATTTACTTTGTATTTAAGTATCATGGTTAAAATTGGAACTTATTGTGTGAAGAAGCCTACGTACCTATTAATTTAATATAAGGAAGAAAAAAATGTATTGTCATTTTCAAAATTGGAAATAATTATTGAAGCATTAAAACTATCATGTTATTTTTCAGAAGTTACAGTTTTTTAGTACAAGCGATAGTATGTAGGTTAAAATAGATAATAAATAATTTTTTTTTTTTTTTCAAAAGAGTTTTATATGTATTTACCATGATTTACTATTACACATCATTGAAGAATATAAAATCGACACCTCTCTAGTCTTTTAATAAATAATTTGTCTGAAATAACCTTACTTTTTCAAGACGGTAATTTCACGTGTCAGTCTGCTGAAATCCGACGTTGCCAGTTCTTTCGGAGCCCAGTTAAAGATATTTTTTATTAGTACCATATCGAATCTAAACTTTTACAGTCTTTATACAAATGTGTAATAAGTGTTTTTTTAGTATGGCTGAAAATGTATGCATTCGCTAAAATAAAATATAAGTAAGTAGGTAATGTACAGAATCCATAAAATTTTCTCGCAAATATTTCATCGCTCTAGACCCCGAGGGATGCAGACGTCATTGGGGGTTAACAATTCGCCCAATCCCTGGAATAAAAACGTCCTACTTGTGTTGATGTGTCCCAGAGTTTTCAGGGTAAATGCAGAAGCGGGACGTTTAGCAAGAAGGGAAGTTCCCATGAGATGAGATCGCGAAAGGAGATGACTCAATTCCACCCCTTGCTTTAAAAAGTCTGCCTCATGCCATCGTGTGACTCAATAAAATTTGGGGCGATGAGTAAGTTATAATGACGTAATTGGGGTAGGTATCTTCCCATAAAATTATTCATCAATTTTTTAAAGTGTCGAAAATTCATTGTAGTAATATATGAAATAGAAATAATAAAAAATATTTATGGAAATGCAAGACAAAAATTTATTGTAAGAATACATCGTATAAAAACATAGAAATAATGAGAATTCGTTCTAGAAATGCAAGATATACAAACAATGAAATTTCATTGTAGAAATGCATGACATACAATAAAAATTCTTTGTGCAAATGCACGGCTGACAATGAAAATTCACTGAAAAAATGCATGACATAAAAACAATGAAAGTTTAATGACAAAAAGCATTGTCATAGAATAAAAAAAATCATTGTAGAAATGCATGACATAGAAACAATGAAGTTTCGTTGTAGCATGACATCATAGCATGACATCATAGATGACACAAAAATTCGAATTTTTCAAAAATAAATAAATGCTTAGACACCAATATCGATAGTGCCATTTTTGTAATATTAGCACTCTAGTAAACCCAAAAGTCACGAGTCGCACCGATCGAAATACCAACCTTATAATAATAATATTATTACTCCCGGGAAATGGCAATATTTTATGACAAATGGTAGAAGTAGCGTAATTAATTAAAATGTAATAACATTGCCCATAAACAAAGACAATAAAATTATTATTATGTACCATTGTATTGTTCAGAGTTATTTATGCCATTCCAAAACAATAAACAAGTGTAAATACGAAGAAGGCAGTAATGATGATTGATCCGAGACATTTTCCAAGAAAACTTTTCATTATTTTCAGAAGGACGTACATAAGGGCCCCGCAATCAAACGACATTGACGAAAGGGTTTTTCGAATTTACTTTACAAGTCAATGTCAAATATCCACTTGCGTATACAAATAAATAAGAGTGGAAACACTGAACAGGCCATCTCTAGAAGTGCGATCAATACCGATCCGAAAGAAAACTGTACTGTTATAAAATATGTATTGCTAATTTATTGAAAATCACGCCAAATTATTCGTATTCCTGTTGAAAACGCGACTGCAGGCCTTGAACGAATGAATTGACAGATTTCCTAACTATCAGTGAAAAACGAATTTCGTCGTTATATACTCGTATATGGCGATAAGCGCAGCTGCAAAAACACATAATTTACAGAATATTTAGTCATTTTTTAATTTAATTTACACCTCCCTAATTGAGAATAACTCGTATTTAGGGAGGGAGCGTCGTTTAGTTTTAACATTTATTCATTTTGGGAACACTACCATACATATAAACTTTGAAAATATGAACGTAAGTGTACAGAATAACAGATGTCTACCTATACGCTAGATATTGCAAAAACAAATAAAATATTTTACTGGTAAGTTTTTAGATTCTCACGGCCAAAAGCATTTTTGTTGTTTGTTTTTAGGGTGTTATGCCGTGTTGCGCTAACTCCTTCTTTAGCCGACGTTTCGGACAGCATTGCAGTGTCCATCATCAGGGCAGATCCGGTAGATCCGAAGATGTTCGCATCTTCGGATCTACCGGATCGTCGTCGCTGTCCGAAACGTCGGCTAAAGAAGGAGTTAGCGCAACACGGCATAACACCCCAAAAACAAACAACAAAAAAAAAATATTTTACTGATTTTTTTTTGAAAATCCCGTGCATATGTATACAAATATTTTTAACGCTAATTTTTTTATATAATATACCAAATTATTTACGTGTTCCGATATATTCGGAATTTACTGATGTTTTGTTTGTGTTTTTAACAGAATTTTAATAAATCAGCGGTCTTCATTTTTCTTAGTTTGCTGTCTCCAATATACATTATACTTTTCGAATCCTAGGAGCTTAATAAGCAGAATCGATACGACTAAGTGAGCGGTCGACTTCAGGGCCGGTTTTTCGAAATGTTTAGTCAGGTTTTCAATACTAGTTTTATTAATTGTTTTAGCATTTTTCGCAAATTTTTTTTTTTCGCAATTTTTACAATCACCCGTGAAATTCTGAATAACTGTAAAAACTCCATTTCCCCAAGCTCAAATATGTCGATGTCAGTTGTCAAATGAAATTGGCGATTTATCGTCGTTTTTTCATTTTTGACATTTTATATGAGTTCTCTCAACCACCATTTGGTTTTGGGTTATGCTCGTATGAGGGTAGTCGTAAATAGTTATATAATAATAATATAACATGACATATATATGGCGCAGTTTAGCGTCATTTCACTTCAAGTGAGCTTTACTATAACAAACTTAAAAACGGTAATTTAGTATTAGTGGTCATGTTCTTAAAATTATTCCTACAGTCTGCCGCACCCAATACAGATCTAATATTATAACACTAAATACACTGTTTACACAAAATGATGACAAAACTTAGAATAACAATAACAGCAGGACAGGACAAAACTCGAATATTAAAACTAAAAACATAACATAAAACAGGAGGCAGTTTGTGCTCAGAAATGAGAATTTTCTGAGCAGACACTTTAAAAAGGTACAATAAGGAGGCAACCGAAACCAAACAATTTCCGGAAGTTTGAGAATATGGCTTATAGTATGTAGAAACTAAATACAAAATCGTAATAAAAATAAAACTGAAGATATAGTGAAACGAAATGAAAAAAAAAGTATTGTGGTGCTAAAAAGTATCGACAAATTATCGATATTATTGATAAACCTTGTCGTGTTAATTTTGAATGTTTATGCTAGTTTGGGTTAGGTTAGTTTTGTGGTGATATAATTACCGATATAATTGATTAACCGTATCGTGTCAATGTTGAATGTTTATGCTAGGTTAGGTTAGATTGGGTTAGGTTAAGTTTTGTAATACTAACAAGTATCGACAAATTACCGATATGATTGATAAACCTATAGTGGCAATGTTGAATGTTCATGCTAGGTTAGGACCCATGAGCTGTTATTCCTGAGCTTTCCAGGTCGTCTATTCAGTGGGCAGGAATCTGTCTACGTATTTATTTTCACCCCCTCCCCATTTTGTGTTCCTGAACTGAATAAAATAATTTCATATCGTACGAAAGGTGCTGTAATGCTATATCTTGGATTGGATATAGAAATAAAGTTGACACGTGTCATTCGATCGATTGGGGATCTACCCTGTTTCAGCTTTAGAAGGTCACAGATTAATGTCAAGACGCGTGACGCGAATCACGCATTTATGAATATACGATGAAGACTTCCATATAGCTTAAAGCTTATAGTTAAGGTTGGTATTAAGTTTGTGGCCACCCTACTCCTAGAGCACGATTTCAAAAAAAATAAATTTAAAAAAATAGAATATGACATTAATCTTGAGATTTAAAAAATGTACGAGTTTATTAATCGATGCTAGCAGCTTGCGTTATGAGTTATGATGAAGTCAGAACTCATCGGGACAAATGGTTTACGTTTTATTTATTTTTATGTAAATACCGCATAAGAGTCCAAACTGCTCCGAAACGTCTGGAGCCAGCGAGACTATGGCATCCCCAATTGGAGTGCGTTGTGAGGCTGAATGTAGTGGGGATGGGAAGAGGAAGAGGAAGGTGAAGGTGAGGGCTGTTGAGGGAGATCTTCGGATTGCTAGTCGAGAGCCTTAATCCTAGACCACGGAGCAGTGTTGCTAACTCAACTACTTCAAAATATGCTAGAGTGATGGGAAAAATATGTCAGAAATATGCTAAATTCCTTTAAAAATGCCAAAAAAAAGCTAACATAAATTTAACTTGGTAATAAAATATCAATATCTTCTTCATCTTCATCTTCTTCATTAACAGCAGCTGAAGTGGAAGGCTGAGAGACGGAGTCGTAACTTTCTTTGGTCCCAATGCAGCGTAGTACATCGTCAGGAACAGTGTAAGAATAACAGCACTTTCCTGCTCTCTTTAGGCCAAATCTCACGTACAAAATGGAATTTAGGGTTCTCACCGCCAAACGATTTTGGAGTTTTGTTTTGACCAGACTCATTTGGCTAAATACACGTTTAATGTCCGCATTTGAATGCGGCAATGTTAAAATAGACATTGAAAACTGACATAAATCACCGAAGGGGTTATTATTAGCTGCATCTTTATATTGCATGACTTCATTCCAATACTCTACAGTGAAAGTCAAGGATTCCCATTTAATGTGAACTATGTTTCTCCATTGAGACACCAGTTTTTCAATCGATATCATTTTTGTTAGTTAAAAAATTGGTTTTTATTTTTTTCATGTTTCTGTAAAAATAAGCCAAATAAATATGCTATATGCTAAAAGCATAATAGTTATGCTTAACATGGAGTAATTATGCCAAATTTAGCATATAATATGCTAACTTGGCAACACTGCCACGGAGGCCGTCAAATATTGTCAAGTGTCCAAAAAAAGTGTTTGTACATCATAAAAAAGTAAACAAGTATTTTTCGGAATTGTCCGACATTCTAAATCCATTGTCAGCTCTATCATCACTGCACAATTCTGAATAAATGTTGCATTTTTTTGGAAGACTTGAATGGAGCAAGTGTAAGGCCTTTCGTTCATAGGACAACGTCCGATACTCATTCTGTACTCATGTTGCAAACAACTCTTCGCGCACAGTGCGTGCTAGTCGCTACTGAAAGCACAAGACCCGTGTCCGAACACAATTGACGTCATTAACACTTTAACCGCCGCGCATTTGAATTACAGTAACACTTTGTCAGCCGTTCACGTGCCTCACTCGTGACGTTTTTTTTCCTACAAGACGCTGATCACGGATACCACTCGTCATTGAATTTCATACAGTATATACTTAAATCGCGAGCTCTTTTCATGATCCGCGTTATCGGAACGTGAAGATTAATTAATGATAATAATTAAGATTATTTGCAATTATTCCAAGAAGCTGAACTCTTAGATATAAGAAAAATTTACTGTATGCAATGTCTAAAATTGATATTTTCACGAAATGTATACTTTACAAAAAACGTGAATCGCTCCAGCAATAGAGTAAATAATGCATTTGAGGTTGCCCTACGCAAAAAGACTGTAGAAATTAGATGTAAAAATATATCGTCTTACAGCGTATACAAAAATGTAATAAAGACTTGGACCGTTACCAATGACACAAATACTTACCTGCTATAACTTTACAAATTCTTAATTTATACTTGTTTTATTTTATTTATAATTTTGGAAATACGGAATTATTTGATTTATAAATATTTTAAAACGTAATGTTATAATTTCTAATCTTAACCCCATAATAAAACATAAGTATACCGACGAACTGGCGATGCCTATGTGGTGTTTTTTGATATTATACATATAATATGTATACTACTGTACTATATTTTTTGTTTAATTGTATAATTTTTATTTTTAATTTTGTTCTTTCTTTTTTACTACTTAATATAAAATGTATATATTTATATGTATGTAACAAAAACTTTATTAATAAATAAAAAAATGTTTAGGCCACACACACAGCAATTTATATTCGTATTCAGCGTCAATGTTTCGAATTCGAATTCGAATTCTACAACTATCCAAAAATAAGTGGGAGTGCCATAAAATTATAATATTTTATAATCATATTTTTATTCCAAGAAATAGAAAGTTCACGAAATTTCTTGCTAGAAGTGATCTGAATGAAAAAAATATATATACATATTGCGTGGGTCTTGAAAAGTGTATGAAAAAATATATTTACAATTTAAAGTGGGTGTAGGATTTCATGTATTTGAGAACAGTGTGAATATTTTATTTATTATTTTGATAGCATTCCGCTCAGTATATTTTATTATAAATATGTTTTTTATTTTTCAAATTGTACTAGTTTTTTTGTCTAGACGTGAGCACATCAAAAAGCATTATATAACAGCGACAAACGGTTCCATGATAACTTAACACACCTTTAAAAAGTGATATAAAGTCATTAAAACGATGAAAAAAAAATTAAACCTAACCTAACCTAACCTAACCTACTTAACCCAGTTAATAAAGTTTTTGTTTCGTCACTTTCCATGACTTTATATAACTTTTTAAAGATGTGATGAATCATCATTTTGATGATTTATCCGGTCACCGTGCGGTACTTACAATTAAAAAAGTTTCAGATGACATACAAGCTAGATTTTTGAACTCTTCAATGATATACAGTTATAAACTCTCAAAAGTAAAACATGCATACGTAATTTGATTCCATTTTTTTAAGTTCTTAAAAAGATTAATGGCAAATAACTGTTTTCATTTTTCTTTGTTTATCAATCGTGATTTTTAATTTCTTTGTCTAGGAAGTTGTGTTTGAAAACGTTCACCGCGTGTGTTACTCTAGCCACTGTAACTACAAGATATTTACGATACAATGCGTTGAGCGCTGGCGATTTGCGTACCTTTGGTCTTGAATTTGCCCGCACACAATAAAAAAATACAGTGTGTGGCAAGCCTACGCACGACGGAAGTGAAACTTTTAGTATTCTTCTCTCTCTCTTTTCATTTCATTCTCTCTTTTTTTCTGTCTATTGACATATTTATAAGTAGCATGTGATAAAAAAAATTAAAAGTTATAAAAATATGGGATTCGAACCCGGGTCCTGCATAACGAGTGTCGAACGCTCTGCCTCTAGACCGCGGTTATTACGTATTCGACCAAAATATCATATAGTCAAAATATCTAAAAGTCGCAGCACGAGTGCATTTTATCACTTTAAAAAAAATATTATTAAAAAAATCACAAAAAGAAAATACAAATCGTTGATAAAAAAAAATTTAAAGTTATAAAAATATGGGATTCGAACCCGGGTCCTGCATAACGAGTGCCGAACGCTCTGCCTCTAGACCGCGGTTATTACGTATTCGACTAAAATATCATATAGTCAAAATATGTAAAAGTCGCAGCACGAGAGCATTTTATCACTTTAAAAAAAATATTATTAAAAAAAACACAAAAAGAAAATACAAATCGTTGATAAAAAAAAATTTAAAGTTATAAAAATATGGGATTCGAACCCGGGTCCTGCATAACGAGTGTCGAACGCTCTGCCTCTAAACCGCGGTTATTACGTTTTCGACCAAAATATCATATAGTCAAAATATCTAAAAGTCTTTTATCACTTTTAAAAAAAGCATTATATCACTTACAAAAAAATTATTATTAAAAAAATCACAAAAAGAAAAAAAAAATAGTTTAAGCGGGGATCGAGCCTCGGTTCTTCACGACGAGAGTCGCGCGCTCTGCCTCTAGACCGCGAAGCTGAGTTTGGAGAGTGACCTAAAAAAGGTATATAATATTGGCTAGGCTCCTATAGCGAAATGATCACGGTTTTTCATGACGGTCATGAGTTGGTTTTACTCCTGTCCTCGAAATTGCATAACGCGCGTAAAGGAGTTTCACTTCAAAAATCCTACCTCCGAATATTGATACGAAAACAAACTGTTAATTGTCGTATAAAGCCAATGAATTTATCATTTCGTAATTTATCTTAAGTTTGTAGGAAGAGTGTATTTATAAATAAAAAAATTCGAAAACGAAATAAGAAAATTCGCTGATTTGCGTAATATGGTATAACGGTTGTTTGGCAAATGAGTTTTTAGCATTTTTTTCTTGGATAACAACGTGAAGTTAATAATAATAATAATTTGCTCTTCAGGAACAATTGTTTGTAAAGATAACCTTGGACCGTAGGAGGCTTTATTTCTGTTGAAGATGCAAATTATTTTTTTTAAATATTCTTGCTTATAATGTAGTGTATCGTATGTCTACTACGGGGTAAGAGGGGAGGGGACTGCGAGCTAGGTGGGTCGAAAAAATATTTTTTTCTAGTATCGAAATCTAACAGGGTGTAATGGTGTGGATGTAAAGTAGGAACATTCCAAAGTTTACATGTAATAATGAGAACTACAGGATCAATTATAGGGTACAAATACGGTAGAGCAAAGATCTCAATCTCATGATTGTGGGGTTAATTCTCTGTCAAGTAAGGAGGAAAATCAGAAATAATAAGAGTAAATACTTAATAGAAATTATATTGAAACCATCAAAAGTTACAACAAAGGAGTACAAATAATAACCATGTAACAATAGGAATAAAAGTAGGCACATACCAGATGGACTCCTGAACCAAACTAAACTAACTTTACGTGGTCGAGAAACGAGGGAATAACAACGGGTGGCGAACGAAAACTTGTCTCCGGTAACGGGGAACGGACCCGTGACGGAAGCCAGGACATCCTTCTCTTAATGGAGACGGGAAGGCGCAAGTCCTTCAACGCGCGCCTGTAGGAGCATCAAGTCCGCAGCACGTGGCAAGCAACCAGACTCGTCTTAAGGAGCCAGGACATCCTTCTCTTAGTGGAAACGGGAGGACGCAACTCCTTCAACGTGCGCCTGCAGGATCATCAAGTCTGCAGCACGTGGCAACCAACCAGACTCGTCTTACAGACTTCGGGAACAGCAATCCGTTCCTTCGCGACGCGGGGATACTCAGCCATCAACTTCTAGCCACAGCTAGGACCAATCTATTTGCGGTATCACAACCGAAACACGAGTACTACAAATATGACCACCGGCCAACACTGGATAAAAAGCGGGATTCCATAATCACCACTAAAATAATCAACACGAACTATTCGTGAAAGGTAAAACCCCCGCGCCCTTTTTAAAAGAAAAGAATAACTTCTATTCACATGATTAACTCAGATTAAAACACCTTAAATGGCGAGTGACAAGATCCGCGAGCAGCTGCCCAAGCTGACCCGGGGAGGAAGTGACCATAAACCAAACTCATCTTCCTTCCTCAAAAATATTGCCAAACTTAAAAAAAAACACCATAGACAAAATAAACCCAATTAAGCAAGAACTACACTTGTCACAAAATATTTATGTGACAAGGGGTCAAAAGACGCGTATGGTAATCAATTGAAAAATACAAACACAATCAAAAAATGCCTTTACTTTCAAAATATACAGATAACGTTTATGGGATGTTTATCGCCGCTTATCCAATATTTTAAGGTTCTATAAATTTGGCACATCATGGCAAGCGCATAAAACGCTTTTGCAAAATTGGCATAATATGGCAAAAATCGCTCGAGTGTCGATATTTGAAAAACAAGCGCTACATTTTAAGTTTTCGAAAAAGGGTCTAAAATTTGAGAATTTTGATTTTAAAAATTGGGGTTTCACCTTTTTACAAACAGATGAACGTTGCCATTATTAAATAAAAGGCCACCTTTCTTAATAACTCGGTAATGTGAGCGATTTTATGCATTCCAATTTGATAAGAGTACATCGTTTTGCAGCTCTTCGATCATTTTTCACCTCTTCGATCATTTTTCACAACTTACTATCTTTCAAGATAAAATAGAAGCTATTAGGTATATACCCATAAATAAATCACTCACTAGATCGATATCTTCGGGCTTTTGTGTGAAACAAATTGGTCCTAAACAACCATAGATATGCTAATATATAGACAGTAAAATTCTCATTCGGAGACTACTTATTGTACTATACACCAATGAAAAAACTCTGAAATTTTATTCCATAGACCTTCAGAGTTTTTCTTTGGTGGATATAGTTAGGCAATCATATGACTTCACAATATTTCGGTTCCAATTTTCGATCGGAGTTATCTCCCCCCTGTATATACCGAAGAGAATAACCTAATTTATTCACTGAAGAACCACAGACATTATTTTGTTATGATAAGGTTATCTATCAATAATCTACATTACAGCGATAATAAACAGTGCTGATTTCAATGTAAATACTTAAGAACTTACCTGAGTTTGATAACGTTAATCACGTTAACTAATATAGTTGAAGTTAACCGTTCTTAACCGATAGCATCACATTACCTCGATGGTGTAATTCGTGGAAACTCATTACAAAAATCATAAGGCATATTTATGTACGTTTTATAATCATAGTATTTTGGGAATAAATTCGGTTTAGGGGAGTCACTCGAATAACCGAAATTAAACTTGATTTAGACTAATTTAGGGCTGGGGAATCCGAATCTGTAAGAATTAGGTGGGGGTCGACACTATTAACTGAGTTATAGGGTCTTGAAGTTTCGTACGCGAAACTTTGAAAACATGTTTTATATATTATTTCAACTATGAATTAAAAACAATCAAATTAACAACTATTTTATACTTTTGACATTTCAGCAGTGCCAACCAAAAAATAAAAAGTGTTGGCATATAATAATAATGTTATTAATTGAATGCATGGAAAATTCTTAAAATTAAATATCATTTACCAGATTTGTAGTCAAGTTTTTTTACTTTTTATTTTTAATTTTAAAAATATAATTTTAATGTAAAACAAAAAATATTACCCAAATGAAATAAAAATTATGTTAACATTCTGAAAATTTAATAACATACAGATTCGGATTCCCCAGCCCTAAATTAGTCTAAATCAAGTTCAATTTCGGTTATTCGAGTGACTCCCCTAAACCGAATTTTACCCGTATTTTGCTTCAGAGAATAAAACTTGTCGACTAATACCTAGATAGTTTTTAGCTAGTAGGTGGGTACTTACCTAGATAGTCGATTATGTCTTATACATAATATTATTATAGATTCACTTTACATACACTATCTGTGCAATGCTCAGCTTGTTTATATTGTGATAGTTTCGCAACATGAAATTGCCGAAAATTCATACATTTCTTCAAATATTCTTTTAAACCGAAAACCATCTTACCGAAATTATAATATATTACAAAAGGCACAAAGGACCTGCATATTTTATTCAAAAGAAATAAATTTATATTCTCTCAGCGAATAAAAATGTGTATTGTGTGATGTTTCACAGATACAAACATCGAGTGATTATTTATGCAACCCGCAAACTCGATACGGTACAATGTAAAATCACAAACCTTATTCAAAAAAGGCACGAAATGCAGGTCAAACAAGCTGCCTGCTGCAAGCAAACCAGTACAGCATCCGCGCCAACTTCACGTCTGTGTACACAACACTGCACCACGTTCCTTCGGGAACCGGTTTCCTTCCCGTGACAATCCCGCCCGTTTCTCGAATCCGTTCCAACTCCTTATTTATAACTTATAAACGTGTACCGAGGACTTTAGACGCAGACATTTGGGCCGAGCTACGCCTTTTTACTGACGGTTTGACACTGACAGGTTTGCGGTTTGCGAGATAAGCATGACATTAGTCGCTGTTCGCGTCACTATACACATGTCATGGCGACACCAATCCACCTGTCGGTGAAGCTTGAAACGAACGTTTTCGATATTTACATTCCTTACAAATTCCTGCGTGGCTATCTGCAATCCTGGGATTCCGTATATGTTTTCATGTATATTATTTGATTTGCATGTTACCTGCTTGAAAAACTATGTTATAATATAGCGGATTGAGGTCTCGCCCGTCATATCTATGAAATTTCATGCATGGTGTTATCACTGACCGGATGTTTAATGTTTGAATTGTAGAATTGAGCAATTACTTCGTAAGCTAAGTAAATTAGAGTTAAATGAGATGCAATTTTGTGATAATATTATTATTTACTGAGAGTAAAGTTGAGGTAAGAATGAGTCAATCTTAGAAGCCTTTAATCTTTTAACGGGCGTTATCTCGACTTAGTACATATTTTGACTGTTAAATTAAATACATATACTGTTATTTAACGGTAATGGCAAAGCTAATGAAATGGCATTGAGCCGCAGGTGGCTGATCACTTATTATGTTTGCATAATTATTGTAAGTTCTTTGAAAGAAGAAACCTGTTATCCGAAGCATCAAAAACTCTTGCTCTAGGAATGGCTCTTGTGAAAATCACAAGACAACGATGTGATAATCGAAATAAGACAGTAAGAAAATTTTCATGATGAGATTTAGTTTTCAGGGGCTGTTTTTTTCCGTTTTTCAATGAGAAAATACTGGCTGCAAACTTGTTATAAATGTTTAAAAATTGTAGCACGTACTTGAGTGATTATTATTTAAGACGAAAGTAATTATATTAACCTTAACGGTGCTCAGGATGGGGAATTATTTCAGAAACAGTTAAATAATAGTACTTTATATTTACGACAGCCACGTAGAGTCAGCCTTCAGATAACTAAAAACGGGAGGTCTGTTTGATAGATTCAAAACGGAAAAGTTGCAATCGTAAAATGAAGTACCCATCTGCCATAAAATAAATGATATTCATTTTCCCGGGATATTTTATTCTCCAATGTGCAGTATTACTTCGGGGGTTTAGGATCACAGGGGCCTATCTACTAAAACATAGTTCTGAGATAAACGCAAATGAATTTTGCAATGCTCATATGCCCACCTGTATTTCTTAAACGGCTGTATGTACCAAATAGAGCTTCGTGTCACTAATAAATATAATTGTCGCATTACCGTAACCAAGTCTAACTAAAAACACCAGTTTTGTAGTTAGGCTTATGTGATCCTTAGCTCCCGAGTTTTCTTCTTACGCGAGTTCATGCCATCGCCACTTACAAGTGAATCTAGCGCCCCGAGGCGGAGATGAGAGTATCGACCCGTCCCCCCTCCCTTCTACCACCGCCTCCATCGAGACTTCTAGGGAGGGGAGAGGGCGGGGGCGGTGAGTCATCCTGAATCCGAGCCGTTATTAGGAAATGTTGTGAATATTGAAATGGTATAATAAAATGATAACAATCGGCCTTTGTGCACAGTGTCACCGGGAATTTAATCAATGGCCTTAACTATTTCTTCATTGTTTGTTAAATTAACGTGGGTAAAATAGGACCAAGAATGGTGACATGAAGATTTGTTGAAATGTGTAACTACCTAAAAATAACTCATATAAAAAAAAATTCACACAAATTATGTATGTATATATTAAGCAAGACAATATACACGACGAAAAGGGGTTTTCTGGTAAGCTGCTCACGAAATGTAAATGTAATTGGCCTCCGTGGTCAAGGGGTAAAGCTCTCGACTAGAAATCCCGGTGAGCTCAAGTAAATTTTATTTGATGAATATTATTTCACGCTTTGTTCATTTAAAATAATATATAGTATACTTGCGGCACGTTCCAGAGTAAAATAAACTCTCAGTTTCACCCAGGTGTAAGACCACCATTTAAAATTTAAACTTGCTTAAAATGGCTTAAGCCGTGTTCGGTGACCAGATCCGAATAGCCAGATACTCCCCCACCTTCATCTTCCCTATCTTCTTCCCCTCCCCACAACATTTAGCCTCAAAAGATATCCCGAATGGTGAGGCCATAGTCTTACTGGCTCCAGACGGTTGGGAGCAGTTGGCACTCTTGTGCAGTATTCGCATAAACAAAAAAAAATCATTTATGTATTTATTTGTCGTTGTTGAACATTTACAGATTGTTAACGTGATTAAGTTAATAATGCACTTTAATTAAGTTATAATACTAACCTTGTGAAGACCGCAAATTAATAAGCCACTTTAATTAAGTTATAATACTAAACTTGTGAAGACCGCTAATTAATAAGCCACTTTAATCAAGTTATAATATTAACCTTGTGAAGCCCGCAAATTAATAATCCACTTTAATTAAGTTATAATACTAAACTTGTGAAGACCGCTAATTAATAGGCCACTTTAATCAAGTTATAATATTAACCTTGTGAAGCCCGCAAATTAATAATCCACTTTAATTAAGTAATAATATTTACATTATGAAGACCTCAAATATTAATAATCCACTTTAAAATATTCAGAGATGCTAACAATAATTAGAAATAAAAAGTAATTTTTATTTAAACATACAAAGAGAGATAAGAAGAACCATTCACATTAAAATATAACTGTTGTATGTTATGTTAGTAGATTGCAAATTTGCTTTAAAAATGCGAGACTTTTTATGTAGATATCATATAGTCACATTCAATAGTATTACATATACAGAGGACACATTCGAGACAGTGGATTGAAGCAGGCAATATTGTTATTAAATTAATCAAGATGAAATGTAATGGAATGACTCCTTAAATGACGTTTGTTGGGAACTTTAATAAGAAAATTACTCAGACGATAAGTGGTAAGCTTATGAGCTTATTGTGATTAATTGTATATAAACATAAGCCCCCGCATACCTAATTTCTACCGATTTATAACAAGTTTCTCGTTAACTCTTTAAGTTTTAAAGTTCCAAAAAATATATATGTTATTTTTGAAGATAATATCTATACATTTGGTATGCCGGAACGTTAATGATATGAAATTCCCTCGATAGAAAAAAATCGCAAAGTAAACTCCGTAAATAATTTATCACACTTTTTGTTCTGTTATTTAATATGTTATGTTCATGAAAAATTTCACAGTGTATCTTTAAATGTAACCAAATCATTTGTCGAGAAATTTTTGCTCTATTTCAAACGAGTCGTTTTTTTAAAAATATTTTCACCATTTTCGCTTATTTATTATAGTTTTTGTTTTAATATTAGCGCGCTCCCTCTAACATTCGTATTTACATACCCCCCTTTCAAACCATTTTTGAATGCTTACTACGGGGACTTCAGCAAATTGTCTTTTTTTTCCAGGGTTGAAAATTAAAGTATTGAAGTCGTTCCTCGTAAGTTTGAAGTAAGGCATTTAGTCCAAGTTTAAATAATTATAATTATAATGATAATAGTCTTGGTATTTTAAAAATTTAGGCGTATTAGATCTTTCAAAAAATTTATTTATAAAAATGCAAAAATCAGTCATTTTAAATACATGTAGGATTACGAAAGATTTTTTAAATATTTATGTTGAGGGATCAGTAGGATTTATAGGTCCTGTTAGGAGTTCTACCGAGCCGAACCCTCTGGTATGAAAATATCTGGGGTCGGTGAATTATTTTCCCATTTGATCTCTGGTGAGTTTACGTGTTGTTCTTGTATTGTTTTGTATTTATTTTGCTTATATAATGCACTTGCATAATTTTGATTGACTAGATGATCATTTGTGGAAAAGTGTGTGGAAGGGTTTAGTTTTTTCTATGGGGAAGATTTAACCCGGACATAAAGTCGGATAAATATAAAAAAAGGATAGTAATTTTAGAATATTTTTAATTGTGTGGGTTCCAGATAACACTCCCATTACAATTTGCTTCTGACCAATAAGTTGCACAGGTTACAATAGATTGGGGGTTTTTGAAGGGTTTTGATACTTTTTGTAAGAATCGCATAATTTTCAAGGACTTACTGGTGATATCAGTGATGTGTGCATCAAATAAAATTTTTGAATCAAGAGTAATTCCTGAATCTCTTATTTATTTATTTATTACACGCCCTAGTGGGCTTTTCTTTAAAAAAAATACAAGCATTTTGTATCAGAGTAAACACTTAAAAATTAATACAATAAAGAAGAATGTAAAATGAAATGAATTCAAAATGAAATGGTGGTAACTGCGTTTAATCGACCATTATTTATGCATAATCCTCTCGTCTTCTATTACCATTGAAAGCTATCATGTAATATCTGTCAATATTTAGAGAAATTTCGTTTTGAATACACCAAATATTTAGTGTATATGGTCTTCTTGAAGCATAACGTGGTCAGAATCAGAGAAAAATTTAACGTAAATCTTGAGATCGTCAGCAAATAAAACAATATCACAGCGTAACACGGAGCCAACGTCATTGATGAAAATTAGTAATTTATGTTTAATGCTAATATTATTATGGCAGTAAATAAATATTCAGACTTACCAATTAAGTGCGGGTGGAGCACACCTCCTTGCCTGCAAACAGCATGGCGGGTCCGGCGGCAGGCGGGAGCCGGGCGGCGTGCAGCTCACGTGGCGCCCGCCCGACCCACCCACGTACTCCACGTAGCCCGCCACGGCCTCCATCGTGCCCGCCATCTCGGGGTGCCCCAGCAAAGGCGAGGAGCTGAACTCCCGCGAGAAGCGCTCGGGCGGCAACAGCGTGGGGGCCGCGTTGGGTGCCAGGGGCGGCGGGCAACACCGCCTAGCCGGGGGGCGCGCGCGCTGGTACGGCCTGTACTGGCGGTACGCCTCATTGTTGTAGCGTTCAGCGCAGTAGTAAGGCGCGCTTTGAGGCGCCGGTCGCGGCACATAACGTTCGACAGGGATATGCGCTGAGGGAGGCACGTAGCGCGACACGACGGGTGTAGACCCAGCCAAATACCGCGCGGATGGGAGTCGTGTACGCCTTGGCGAACGCTCTGGAGACGCACTGACAACAGGCGCTGGCGGGGGCACGAACCTCTCGCCTTGCGGAGGCACGAACCTCTCCCCCGGCGGCGCGGGCGAGGGCGGGGATCCATCGCGCGGATAGCGGTAGGAGGGCGGCGGCGAGTAGCGCGCGGCGGAGGGCGGCGCGACGCTGAAGCGCTCCGCGGCGCTGGGGAAGCGCTCGCAGCTGTAGCGGGCCCCGTGGCCGGCGCCCTGCAGCGCGCCGCCCTGCCCCGGCCCGCCCTGGTGGGCAGCGTGCCCGGGGTGCCCGGTGTGCCCGGCGTGCCCGTGCCCGTGTCCGTAGCCGTGCTCCTCGGCCGGCATGCTGGCGCTGGCCGCCCGGACGCCGTCAGGACATCTGCAACAAACCAACATAACATTATTACACTCTCAAAGGTAAAAAACTAAAGGATTATAGAGTTTATAATTCTTGTCAACTGAGGGTAATGAATAATAATTATTTTTTTAAATATTTTACCTGATAACAACAAACAGCAAAGGCACAGCGTAGTTAGAAACTAATGTTGACTGGGCCACAAAGTTTTCACAACTGTAGGTATTGCAGCTTTCCTCGATATTGGTATACTCAAGTATTCGTACTAATACATATGTCTTTTGTTTAATATTATGTACCTACCCAATATACATATAACCATGTTAACTTAGTTTATAATAATATTCTTATATTGAATGTAATAAATGTACGCAGTTCTTTGGAGTACGCTTCTGAAATCTGGAATCCCAGGTTCATATCACACATAGAAAGGATTGCGAAGGTGCTAAAACGTTGTCTATGATATCTTGATTTTCGAGGCTATCGTCCTCATTTCAAAGGCATAGAATTTCCGTAGATTTGCTATTTTCACATAAAATAGCCACCTCTTTGATAGAATGTCCGGAAGTACTTCGAAGAATTCAATTAAGAGTACGCATCAGACAAACCGGACATTAAACATCACCCATGCAACACTAACTCAAAACAAAACACGTGCATTCTCAGCGCTTCAAAGAATTGTAATACTTCATACAGTGAATTCGACTTTTTTAACACAGCTGACATTTTCAAACAAATCATCAATAAATAACCACACATCTAGAGTCAAACAAAATCGCTATCCGCGTCCGTGTATTTGTACGTTTAGTTTTTTTAAACTACACAACTGATTTTGATAGGGTTTTCAGCATCATTTACAGATTTTCGGGAGGTATTTCTGTATAGCCTATATTATTTCTTTGTGACTTTTATTGGAATAAAAAAATATTATTATTTTTGATAAATAGTTTCAAGACAGCTCGACAGACTCATTCCTACCAGACATTGGAATATTTTTATTGCTAAATAACACTTAAATTCAAAGCCAAT